>OZ000481.1:3752500-5002500 GCA_963922655.1 Cardamine chenopodiifolia
CGATATTTGCGTCAATTATATCCGAACCGGTCACCGAACCAGCAGTATTATTCTTGTTCATCTCGATCTCTAATCTTTTTGATCAATTTTGTCTTATGCGTCTGTGTCTAGGTGTAGAGATAATAACAAGGCTCTTTCGGTCATATCCGAGGGTTGAAATATATATAGAGAGAGGGAGAGAGAGAGAGAGACTAGAGAGAGAGAAGATTTGAATAAACCCTCTATTATTATAGGGAAGAAACCACTGATTTTGAGGAGACAAGACAAAAGAGGGGGTTTCTTGAAAACCTAACCGACACAAGAACAAGACAAAGTAGAATTTATGGGGAAAAAACCCCCAAATTATGCTAAAAGGAACAAACTTGGTCGAGCCGATTAAGATCTTAGACAGTACTGCAAATCAGGAAAGAGAGGGAGAGAGAGAGAAAAGAGGATAGAGAAAGAGAGGATTGATAGACGACGATGAAGGAGGAGGAGAAGAAGAAAGTGTGAGAGTTTGGGGTGTGAAGGGTATAAATTAATAAAAACATACGAGAGATTTTTTGAGGGAATAAATAAGTTAAGTATAGTATATCATATTATATGTATATATAAATGTAATAGATGTGTCTATCTCGAACTTTAACTGAAGAAGTAAGCGAGAAAAAGGAAAAGGTGGCTCTGAAACCCATTCACTGACCCACCTTTTATTTTGCCTTTGCTGGTTTAAGAAGCCGATATGAGTCTTTCAAGCGGCTTGTTTACATTTATCTACAAATCATTTACTTTTGTATATTAAAATATACGTTTCTATATATGTGAGTGTATTATATTATCTCTATCCTTAAAACATTGAAAACGCATTACACATTTGTATGTTAATTAAATTGTGGTATGGATTTTGTATAAAAGAAATCAAAATTGTACCATCTATCTTTGTGGTTTAATGTGATTTTCAAAGTTTTCTTTGAGTATGTGTAAGTGGAATATTCAGATATTTTTTAAAATATGCATATAAATTGGGACATATAATTTTAAAACAACTATTTTATCACACTAAATATATATTTATTAAAAAAAACTAGAACATAGTCTACAAGATTGAGACCATTCTGGTGAGTTTCATGTTGGCAAACAATATATTTGTAATTTTCATTGCTATTAACTTTAACAAATATGTGCTCTTTGTAGATGAAGAGATTTCAAAAAATACGTGTCGATAGTGTTGTATACACGTATCATATGATATCTAAGTAAATGAACTTTTAAAAAGGGTAAATTAACTACACGATTTTGTGGCGTGAAAAGAACTACATATCGGAACTTAATTCTTTATGGCCTATATATCATGTATTATAAATTGACTCACTCTACTTATAATAAAAAATATTTTTGTAGGATAAACGTTAAGATAGTCGCCATTAAAACCTATCGTAACCTTTAAATAAGGATTTTTTAAATAATTTTGAATTTGTGCAAGCTTAGGATTCTTAGGAACATAAGAGAATAAACAAAGCAAAACAGAAAAGAAAGTAAGAAAAAAAAGAGAAGAAGAGCAAACAAAAGACGAGAAGAGGAAGAGAGGTCACATGGGCATCGAGCTGGACCTATTTTTTTTTCTATTTTAGTTTTGAGTTTCTTCAGAGAGAAAGGAATTAAGAGGTTGCTTGATAAGTAAGGCAATTTGAGCTGTGTACCCATCATTGGACCACACCATCTCTTAATTTTCTTATTTATAATATTTTCCCCATATTTTGTAATTAAAAAATCATGTCTTTAGTAATGCATATCAAAGCGAATATTTCTAATTATGAATTTTTATTTATCATTATTATATGGTCTCTTTGGAGATCCGTTTACGTTAGCATGAATTATGGCAATTATACTTTTTCACATATGTTTCAAATCAGACATAGTTTCCTAAAAGTATTACGCTTTTTAGTTAAATTAGAATTTGTACTTAATACGCATTCTCTATCATACGATTTCACAATACTCCAGACGAATATATATAAATATATATAATTATATAAAGATTACAATAATCGTGAGTATTCTTGAGTATCTTTGACTGTAATGATTATAAAGTCCTAACATACAATCAAATTTATGTATTTTTGCACTTTATTATTTTTCAGGAAAATAAATTATACGGTCAAAGGTCAAAATTAACGAAGAAAAAAACGTATTTTATTTTACGGTTATATAACTCAATTTCTCTAAAATATAAAGGTAGAAGAAACTTGTAGTATACGCTTAAAGTTCAAGATCAACCTTAACATAAAGATCTTAATCGAAAAATAAATAGAAAATAGTTAACAAAATATTTCTGTCCGAAACGAAAATAAAATTTGTTTTTATGTAAGCGAAGTTTATGAATAAACTAAACACTTTTTTCCTGAAAATACTATAAAAGATTCTTGATTTCCGGTGACGTTGTATTGTAAAATTTTGATTAGAACTTGGAAGCAGTTTGATCTAGAAAGTGTCAGGTGTAAGAACAAAGATTAATGTAGGACCCACAAGCAATGGGTCCAGTCTTGAGTTTGAGATCTTTGGACTGGATTGGAGATTTTGATCTCGGAACTCTCTTCGAACATTTTATATTATTATCGTTCTAAAATCTAAAATAAACTGCCAAAAAGATATTTCGTATAACATTGTTTGGAATTTAAACTATTCATTGTTGTGTTTTAAAAAATCAGTAGTTTTATTTTAAAAAATCAGTAGTTTTAGTTTCCTAAAAAGTTTCTATCTATTTTTTTCTTTTGAAAATAATATGAGACATAAATGGTTTGGATTGAAAACATAGCATAACCACGGCCAAAAAAATATCTCACTAGACTAACAAATTAAAACATTTCGATTTCTTATCACACACACCCCAGATCTTTCTACTAATTTTAAATTGACCCTTCAATTATTGAAATGGTCCATTTTCCTCCGAAGCAAACCATCTCTTCTTAATTACATTGTTTGTCTTGAATCTTCTTTCATTAAAGCAGAAACCACAAACATATCGCCACTTGTTCATTGTCCTCTTCATCTGAGTCACCACAAGCCCGTGATGACCTCATCTTCAATCTGATTCCTCCTCCATATCCATCTCTGTTTCGTCTTCTTCTTCCTCAATTTCTTCAAAGATGAATCCTTTTTAATTTTGCAAAATTTGCATTTTTATTGTGGAAAAAAAATTGAAGTCAAAGACTGTGTAAGCTGTTTTTGGGTTCCTATAAAAATACAAATAAAAATAAAAATGGGTGATGACATTTTCTCCGATCTTTCATTGTATGGATTCGTCTAGATTCCGGTCATCTGCAGGTCGGAGTACGCCATTAGAATTCGATCATCATCAATTGGGATTTTCAATACCGAGAATCAGTAGAAAATATCGGTCATTGAGCTTCGATTCGGGTCTTCGTCTGATTGTTTCGCTTTCGGATAATCAGAGATTTGGGTCTCCGACAAGATTGGTTATGTCATCTTCTGTCTCAAACTCGGACCGGAAGATTGTTACTGGTCCCGCCGGTTATGTTCTTGAAGACGTTCCTCATTTCTCTGATTACTTCCCTGATCATCCTGTACGTCTCTGGACTTTTTAATTTCAATCAATATATGAGTTCTGAAAATGGGAGCGGGAAAAGTCTGAAACTTTGCGAGAGTTTGCTTTAAAATTTGTTCTTTTTTGAATATCCGTAACGTTTCTTTATTAGCCCAAATTGTTGCAATTTCTTCTCTGATTTAACTGAATTCATGTGTCATGGTGATGTTTCAGACTTATCCAAATCCATTACAAGACAACGCTGCTTACTCAGTTGTTAAGTAAGTTACCATTTTCTTACTTACCTCAGGGAACTTAACTTTCTTTTCTTGTGATTTAATCAATAATGTGTAAAGCTTCTTTATTTGATCAAATCCAATGTGTTTTCAGGCAGTATTTCGTCGATGAGGATGACACGGTTCCTCAAAAGGTATGTATAAAACTCTCTTCTTTAGCCATTGTCATTTGTTTATTTGTCACTCGATTGTGAAGTTTCAAGTTTTGCCCTTTTGTAGATAGTTGTTCATCCTGATAGTCCTAGGGGAACACATTTCCGCCGTGCAGGACCACGTCAAAGGGTATTATTTGCAATCTTTTCATATCCTAAGAGTCTATGCTTGAGAAGATGACTGTTGATGGAATGTTTTGTTTGCGCAGGTTTACTTTGAGTCGGATGATGTTCTTGCTTGTATTGTGACGTGTGGCGGTCTGTGTCCTGGGCTTAATACTGTGATCAGAGAGATAGTTTGTGGATTATCTTACATGTATGGTGTCAAGAGGATTCTTGGAATTGATGTAAGTCCCATCGGTTTAGTTATTCTTTCAGCACTGTTCTCAATTTTTTTACTCAGTATATTAATCTTGAGATCAATTGCGGTTTTTAGGGAGGTTACAGAGGATTTTACGCGAGAAACACAATACATTTGGACTTAAAAACAGTGAATGATATCCATAGAAGCGGAGGAACTATCCTAGGGACTTCAAGAGGCGGTCACGACACCACCAAGATAGTTGATAGTATTCAAGATCGTGGGATTAATCAGGTTTATATAATCGGCGGAGATGGATCACAAAAAGGAGCAGCTGTTATATTCAAGGTTGGCAAAACTTCTTCTGATCAATACATTGGATTGAATATTTCTTTACTGACTGTCTGTCTCTACAGGAAATTAGGAGACGCGGACTTAAAGTTGCGGTTGCCGGGATCCCAAAAACAATCGACAATGACATTCCTGTAAATCATTTTTCCCCAGTGATTTGGATTTTCGATACTGTAACTAAGTTAATGACTGTTTGTTCTATCTTAATTCAGATTATCGATAAATCATTCGGGTTTGACACAGCTGTAGAAGAGGCTCAACGTGCTATCAACGCAGCTCATGTTGAAGCTACAAGCTTTGAGAACGGTATTGGTCTTGTGAAGTTAATGGGACGGTACAGCGGTAAGCAGTTTCCCTAGATTAGATAGTTTTCACCCATGTTTAGTTGAGCTGAAGAGATGTTTACGGGTTTTTCAAGGATTTGTGCAGGATTCATTGCAATGTATGCAACTCTAGCCAGCCGAGATGTGGACTGTTGCTTGATCCCGGAATCTCCATTTTTTCTTGAAGGCCCAGGCGGGCTTTTTGAATTTATTGAGAAACGGCTAAAGGAGCATGGTCACATGGTGATTGTGATCGCAGAAGGTGCAGGACAAGATCTCTTGTCTGAAAGCGCAGAACAGTCCACAACTCTCAAAGATGCCTCCGGAAACAAACTTCTACAAGACATTGGCCTATGGATCTCCCAACGGATCAAGGTTAATATATTGATTTTCTCTGAAAACAGAGGATTTTCTTGAGAAAAAAGACAGAAAATGATTTCATCCCTTTATCTCTTCTTATGCAGGATCATTTTGCCAAGAAGAAGATGACCCTTAACCTCAAATACATAGGTATAAAGATATCGTATGAGTTTTTCTTTTGCGTGTCTGCAGAAAATGATAGATAAAGATTTTTGTTTTTTTCTTGGTTTCTTTCAGATCCAACCTACATGATAAGGGCTGTTCCGAGCAATGCATCAGACAATGTATGCTGCACGCTATTAGCTCAAAGCGCGGTCCATGGAGTGATGGCTGGTTACAATGGCTTCACCGTTGGCCTTGTCAATGGCAGACATACTTACATTCCTTTCTATGTGAGTCTCAGAGAACCAAATCCATTGAACCAAAACCAGATTCCCTCTAGGATCAAATACCCCATCTCTCATACATATTGGATTAGGTACATTTCTTTTGTCGATTTGAGATTCCTAACAATATGGTTTGAATATTTTGTAGAGAATCACGGAGAAACAGAACAAGGTAGTGATCACTGACAGAATGTGGGCAAGGCTTTTGTCTTCGACTAACCAGCCGAGTTTCATGAGACACGACAAGGTAGAGTCAAACCAGTTGGCTGGTGAAGCAGGGACCATGAAATGGTGAACTACTCTGTCTGAAAAAAAAAAACATTGTGTTTGTGTTGTTTAACTTGAGGAGATATTTGTTTGGGAAGTAAGGTTTCTTTATTTAAAAGAAGCTTTCAAGTTGTTTTATAATACTAATATTCTTCAAGCAAAGAGAAGATAGATGTGAGAATAATGTAATAACTCTTGGTTTGACCAAAACTGTAATTACTATTTATAATCAATCTATAGTCTTATAATCAAGATGGTAATAATACTATTTCCTCTCAAGTCATCCCATTAAATTTTATTGAAACTCATACATCTATCATCAACTTTACATGATAGAGAATGGGGACTTGAATGAGCAAACTTAATGACTGATTTATAATTAAATTAAGCTGCAGCTGGCTTCCCATCTTTTCGAGGATCACTAACTGCAGTGAGTAAGCCCTTTAATGGTTTCGATTTCTTAGTAGAATCTTTCCCAATTTTCCTCCCAAATTCAAGAATCATCTCTTCTTCTTCCTTAAAACTCTGAACGATGAGTTGAACAATGGCTCCACTTGACAGAGCCTTGAGTTCATGTCCCCTCTCTACCAAAAACATCTTGGTATCTTTTGTAACGCCTATGTAATCGCCATTGATCGCAGTGAAGTTCTCATATTGAACAACATTCGGTATTAACTGCAACAACAACAACCAAAAAGAAATGATTATTACATTCGGAATGTTAGTAAAAATCTGATGGTTATAATATAAGCATGTGTACCCTATGGTAAACTCTTGCGCTCTCTACTGCTTGTAAAGGTTTCATCTTCAACACAAAGCAATTAAGGAATACTTGAATCACTGCCGGAATTATATGCATTCCGCCACTTCCTCCCAGCGCCGCGACCAATTCACCGTCCTGCAAATACAACACAATCGCGGATTTTCATGGACGCTAGTTACATTTTGTAGTATGGTGTGTGAGTTATAGACGACGAAAGATGGTAAACCTTGGTGATGACTAGAGGTGTCATGGAAGATAATGGTCTTTTGTTTGGCTCAATGAAATTTGTAGGCGCTTGAGGGAGCTTGTCTGGAGTGATTACTGCGGGTACCGAGAAATCATCCATCTCATTGTTGAGTATAAATGTATAATTCCAGTAGAAGAAGATAAAACCCCTGGCACCAAAAACATAATTCACTGTTGTAGTCATCGACACAGTGTTTCATCCGCATCCACAATGCAGAAATGACTCGTCCCTTGGTCCCTTAGTTGGCTCCAACGGTTCAATTAGTACTCAGGCGGGAATGTCGTGCTGTCAAAAATCCTCTTTCGGATTTCTTCCGCTCGAGTTTTGGAGAGCATTTGGTTCATAGCGTTTGTTATGTTAACGAACTCAGGGTCTCCAAGACCCATCCGAGCCGCAAACATATGTTTAATTGCTTCTATCAAATGGTGCAGCCTAAGATTTCGATCCGTAGCATAAAGGTTCGAGTAACTGTCCAAGATATTCATAACCATCGGAAAGCCAGCTGTTCCACTCGAAGGAGGCGGCATTCCATGGATTGTATAACCCATAACATCCACGGACATTGCTTCGGTAACTCGGACTTTATAACTTCTTAAATCCTCCATTGTAATGATCCCTCCCGCCATTTTCACATCGTTAACTAGCTTCTGCCTACTGTCCCGTTGTAGAACGCTCCCGGACCTTGCTTGGAAATCGTCTCAAGACTCCGAGCTAGTTCCGGGTTATAGCAAGTCTCACCGGGTTTCAAAACCTGTCCGTTTCGTGAGAAGACACTCCGCAAACCAGGGTCTTTAAGTTTCATCGAAGCGTGGCTCGATATGGCCCGTCCGAGATAAAGAGCCACCACGAAACCGCCTCGAGCTCGCTCAATTGCCGGCTCGAAAAGCGGTTTCCATGGAAGACGACCATACCGTTTCCAAGCCTCGTAAAGTCCAGCTATCTCTCCCGGAACTCCCATCGACAATGCACCAACAGATTTCGCACTCGCATCGTTCTTATACATATCCTGAATCATCAATTCAAAAGCTAAACACATTATATATTGAAAATTGGATCAAGAAAGATTTGCGAAAAAGCTTTTTACCTTAGAAGCAGCTAATGGAGCGGTCTCTCTCATATCAAAAGCCTCAGCTTTTGAATCTTCCGACGAGCTAACGACCAAGAAAGATCCACCGCCGATTCCGCTTGACATTGGATTAACAACACCAACGCATAAAGGTAGTAGCCACGGCAGCGTCCACCGCGTGACCGCCTCTTCTGAGAACAGAAGCACCGATCTCAGAGCAGCGGGCGTCGTCAGCAGCCACAACACCGTTCTCTGACTCGACCACGTCACTGACGTTTTCATGGATATGACTGTGATCAATTGCTTGTGTTGACAACAAAATTGTAATGTTGTCACTAAAGCTACAACCTATGATTTTTCAGAACACATATCATTAGAGATTATGTTGCAAAAGTCAACGCCTTTCTCTAGTCTAGTAAAAGTAGATCGTGTCGTCATCAACAAGTAGGCTCCAGTCAGATTCTTGGAAGAATAAGAAAAGACAGAAACAGACCTGAAATTCCGACAAGAATCAGAACAAGAAAAAGTTCAATCTTTAGAGTTCTTCTCTGTTTTTAAGTCTCTTTCTTCTCTCCGAGCGTTTCATGGTCGATGCCCAGAAGAGGATTGGTCATGATTGCGTGATTCATCTTTGAATTCTATCTCTTTCCCCTTTCGATCTAAAGAGAGAGGAAGAGAGAAGAGAGATAGAGTGGAGTCAAAAAGAGAGAGTTGGATTCTGGATTCTGGATTCCAAGTTTGTCTTTTATATTCCCAAGATGGTGATTGGCAGTCCAGTCTGATTTTTCATCCAAAGAAAATTTTACAAGCAACAAAAACAAGTATCAACCAATCATTTAACTTTTTTTTTTTTGTAAATAGAAAGAAGACACTAGAATAAATAAATATTTTTTGTTGGTATAGTTTTTTGTTTGTGAATGATCTTCTCCAGTTTTCTATAAAAAAACCGCTCCCTAGTTTTTCTGAACAGATTTTAATTTTGGAAAAAGGAAAAGATTATGAAAATATATGTTTTACCAGTTTGTTTTTTGTAATGTCTGTTGCCGACGTTATCCTAATTAACCTTGATAAGCACATATGTCAAATTTGAGCCCATTCATTAACCTTGATTAGTACATAAGTCAAATTTGAGACCATCATCGTTTTCGTTGAAAACGGTAACGGTAATGGTAGTAACCATGGCATTACATAACTATACTTGTCGATTAAACTTTTACGATTTTATTTTGGTTAAATTGCGAGTTAACAGATTTACGTGGTTTAATTTTTTCTGTTAACAAAATGTAATATGGCCATATGGGGTTAAATTCGGACGCTGACACATCTACAGTATTACCATAAACAACTAGGTATAAATCTTTTGTTGCATTGTATGCTTAGCTTAAGATTCAAAAAAAAAAAGCAATGGAAATATTGCAAAAGTTATGGCGGTTGATCAAATCAAAAACTAGGAGTGGGAATAGGAACAGCATTAGCGGCAGCTGGCTTCCCATCTTTGCGAAGATCGCTAACTGCAGTCAAAATTGTCTTAGAATCATCTAATCTGTTTTGGACAATTAATTGAACAATGCCTCCCACATTTGTAACCACTAGTTTATGTCCTCTCGTCTTCAAGAACTCTTGAGTCTCTTCTTTAAGCTTAATGTAATCTCCATTATACACTTTCATGTCCTCATATAACACCTCGTTTGGTTTCAACTGCAGAAGAGACGAGATCTTTTTTTATTAAAATCCATCAGAAACTGTGTGTTGTCTTTGATGTATTATTTACCTTAGGGTAGACTCTTGGACTCTGCACAGCCTCTAAAGGACTCATCTTGAAGATAAAGTGATTGAGGAACACTTGGACCACCGAAGGCATTATATAAGGCCCGCCACTCGCACCAATTACTCCAACCAGCTCAGTGTCCTACCAGAACGAATAAACAACAAACAATAGTTACTTTACCTATATTCCTCTGTTTCGACTCTGTTGTTGGCTCTGTTTGTTTTATTTCTTTGTTTTATTTCTGTTTCTTTCAGACAAACAATAGCTAAACTCCTTTGTTTTATTTCTATTTCTTTCAGACACAAAAATGGACCCTAACGTCTTCTGTTTTTAATTGGTTTCATTGAGACACACACTAGTGAACCAAAGTTCCCATGTTTTGGCTCTGTTTCATTGAGAAACTCAAGTTCCCATGTATTTTTTTTCTTTTGTGGATTACCTATAGCAAGTAAATTAGTTCCCTTTACAATATCAAGTACTCATTGTTTCTGTATTGCTTGATACAAAACAAAAGATGACCTTTTCTTGATTTTGCGTTTGTTAAATTACCTTAGTGATGATCAGAGGCATCATGGAAGACAAAGCTCTCTTCTCTGGCACGATGTAATTGGCGGGTGCTGGAGGGAGGCTATTAGAAGAGTCTAAAGATGGTATCGCGAAATTCTCCATCTGACCGTTGAGGATAATACCCGTTGAAGGCGACATGAACCCTGATCCAAACGCATAATTCACACTTGTTGTCATTGACACAACGTTTCTATCTTTATCAACCACACAGAAGTGACTCGTCCCGTGGTCCTCAAGCTGATTATATCTGTTACAAAAAAAAAAATATAAAGCTAAGACCTTAAGAGGATTCTCCACAAGCCCACTTGGGTTAAATCAATCAATCACTTGTTGAGGTAATGTTCTGGTGGGAATGTTCTGGAATCGGATATTTTTCTCTTGATTCTCTTGGCATAAGACTTAGAGATCATCTTTTCCACAACATTAGATGTTCCATTAACAAAAGCAGGATCTCCAAGCTCCATTTGAGCTGCAAGCAAATGTTTCATGGCTTCTATAACATGATGTAGACCAAGATTCTCATGAGTATCCTTGACTTTCGCGTATCTCTCCATTACATTCATAACCATTGCAAAACCAGTCGTTCCACACGAGGGAGGCCACATTCCTTGTATTTTATACCCCATAACATCATCAATAACCATGGCGTCAGTCACATTAACTTCATAATTCCACAGATCTTCCATCGTTATGATCCCTCCGGCTTCCCTTACGTCGTTCACAAGCATTTCAGCCACATCTTCTTCGTAAAACGCCTTCATTCCTTTCTTTGCCACTGCTTCCAACGTCTCAGCGAGTTTCAGGTTATAACATTTATCTCCTTTCTTTAACAATTCGTCTCCATTAGTAAAAACACTCTTCAAACCAATGTCGTTCTTGATCATATCCTCGTTCTTGGATAAGGCGAAGGCGAGATGAGAACCAACCTCGAAACCCTCTCGAGCCAGCTTAATCGACGGCTCAACCAGTAGTTTCCATGGGACACGACCATGTCTCTCCCATGCTTTGTAAAGTCCAGCTATCTCTCCCGGAACTGCTATTGACAATGCTCCTACTACTCTCTCCGCCTCTCTGTTCTCGAACATATCCTATTACAGTTTTTTTAACTATTAATATATATATATATATATATATATATATATATCTCATATGTTTATGGCATATATTTTAGTGACATGTAAAATAAGATTGAAAATACCCGGAAGGGTTTAGTAGAATCTTGGAGATAAACATCCGAAGAAGAATGAGGTGATTTATTTTTAAATCTCCCATTTATCATTTTAAAGAATTTATTTTTTTAGATTGTTTGAGAGGATACATATTATAGGGAATTTCCCACGAAATTAGGTGTTTAAGGATTCAAACTTATGCATGATCATAATTATGGCAAATCTAAATAATGTTTGAATCTAAAACAGAAAATCTTCTAATTAAAAATAAACTTTGAGCATATTCGTTTGAACCAAGATATTATTATTTTCATAGATTGTTTTCCACAAAATATCTTAAAAATTGTTTGTTTTAACTAAAACATCTTAACAACGTGGAGCTAGTTAAAAAAATTTGGATATTAATTGCTAAGTTCTCGCATCTTTGTTTTTACCTTGGTGAACTACAATTTCAAAATGGTTAGTAATGAGAAGAACCTGTGAAGCAGCCAATGGAGCGGTTTCTCGCATGTCATAAGCCTTAGCTACGGAGTCGCCTGATGAACCAACAACCATGAAGGCTCCACCACCGATTCCGCTCGACGATGGATTCAGGACACCTAAGCAAAACGAGACGGCCACTGCGGCGTCCACGGCGGTGCCGCCGAGTCGTTCTAGTACCTCCGCGCCGATCTCAGAACATATCTCGTGATCGGCAGCCACGACGCCGATTTCCGACGTCACAACCGCCACTTTATCATTGCTGTTGGTTTCAGTTCCCCTGACTAAAAGAATGGTGTAAACAATAGAGAGAGAAAAGGGGAATGGCCAAAGACAAGCTATTAGCGATATATTAGAAATACATTACGATAAGTGTAAATCTATTAAGATAAGGATCAAACTCCTATTTAGATAAAGATTAGGAGGTGTGAATAACTTGTATAAAATACTTATGTTTGTGAAAGTTAAGCCAGGTTGATATCTAATTTTATACAAGAACATTGCAAATTGCAATCCTAATTCTTGTTGACTTACTTTTATTGATGTCAGATTCGCGCCATTTTAATTGTTCCTGTGTCGTTGTAACATTTTCTTCAATGTCCAAAACTGGATCTTGCAATATACCCCGACCCATTTTGTGTACTCTTTTAGTCGTGATCCAATATTTGGATGGAGATACAAACTGAGAGATCAGATTTATGTAGTTTGATAGGGTCCCAAGAGAAAAAGAGCGAGAGAGAGATAAATAATGTACTAGTCTTTCTTTTCTTCTTTATTATATTTATAGTTACTATAACGTATTTTAAAATTAAATATAAAATTAATTTATTTTAATTAAAATATAATTGTTTTGGATCACATGTTTTTCTCATAATATATGTAATGTAACTATCGTGATGCAAAGCTGGAAACAACTCTATAGATTCAAAGCGTTGACTCGATGCTGCATATATTAATTTTTATGCTTAGAGCATCTCCAACTTTAAAAAACTTTCTTGTATTTATCTCTTTTCCTTTGTTATAAACATTTTATATTTTATGTTTGAAACAATAATGATATTCATCAGTCTATCTCATCATCAAACATTTTATTCAATTTTTTGATGTTTTTACTTTATAACAAATATTTTTTTCTAGCTAACAGTAAATAAATAAATAAAAACTAGGACTTACTTGTTTGATATAGAGACAAAAAAAATAACTTCTCACTTTCTAAATACACTAATTGTCATGCTGTTTTTTTTTTAATCCATGTAGTATAATCCAATTTTATTTATATACTAATGTTATAAATAATATAACATCATTGAAATAATGATAAAAATAAATAAGTAGGTAAATTTCATAAATTTGAGAAGCTAAAAGCTATTTTTAAAATTAATCATACAAATTAATTAAAGGTGAAATAGAATATACTTAGAATATTCTTTTAATTTTTTTTAAAAACAATGTAACTGGAGAGAAACTCGATTGCATTTTAAAATTACTCCAACTTGGATATGCTCTTCAGAACATAAGATGTTTAAATCAATGATTGAAGTATAAAGAAAAGAAATTAATTAGACTTTATAAAAATACAAATTTAGATTAATTCATACGATAACAACAACACAAAATATTATAATCTAAGTTTGGTACTACTGGCCCACTGCTATGCCCGTTTACCAATTACCGTTGAGAGCCACAAAACATCGGTTTATGCGCATCAAGATTTACAAATATATTTGCAAATTTGCATTGAGATTTACAAACTCAATTTGAAATTCTGAAAATATATATATATATATATATATATATTTCTTATGTTTACATCTTAGGACATTTCAGCTATACAGTACATGGAGAACATATAAGAATATCTTTTCTACCAACATCATGCAATTATACATAAACAAAACGTTCCGACTGACCAAAAAATATATGGACAGCTTTTTTATATCTTATTAATATGTTATTTATATATCTGCCAAAACTATCAAATTAATCTTAGTAAATGAAATTCACGATCTTTTATATTTTGTCGTCTTGTTGAAAAGTATGGCAACACTGTTTGTCTCTCCGGCTGCGATACATTGATTTTGTTGTAGGTTTGGTGTGATCCAAATCTGGTTTTGGAAGAGAATTGCAGATAACCGGAGAAAGGAGTTGGTTTAAGCTCGAATTCACAAAGAATATTGAAGACTGGGAGTGACATAGAGTGTTTGGATAAATTAGAGTCAGTTAAAAGACTCCAGCCCATGCAGAGGGTTTCTTTTTTTGGTTACTATATAACTCTCTTTATCCGTTTGTGAAGCCGATTTTGTAATCTCTTTCCTTTCTTTATGATCATTAGCTTGTTTTTTTTGTTATAAAAGCTGGTGATGAACGTTCTTTAATATAGTAGATTGCTGGATTGAATTTGGCCGAGACAAATCAAATTCGTAAATCGTGCGTGTCACATTATGTTTTCTTTCGTGTTCTTGAGCGAGAGAGAGAGAGAGAGAGATAGAGTGTTTTTATCCGATATCTAGTTGTTCTGTGCCTTGATTGAGTCGTGTGTTTCATGGTTCAAATTCTACAGTTTTTTTTTCTGCTCTAACCAGTTAATAATTGTGTTAAAAGAAAATCCAGTTAAGACGTTTAACCATTCAAACCGCTAGAACAATATTACAATCTTAACAATTCTAAATATTGTGCATCAACGATTTCTCTATATAGCAACATATAAAGAGAGTTTTTTCTGTTTTGGTAGCTATATAAACTCTCTTTTCTGGTTTGGATTAACTTATGTATTTTTCTATAGTGATTAACGATTAAATTATTTTTTATGACCAAAAAATCGTAAAATCATATCAGATTATTTTTCAATCAATCCGCCAAGTAACTATAGGTTATAGGTTTCTTAACTAAACTAATCAGCCAGAATTAAAAATGTTATTTTCATAGAATACACAACCTTACTAGGCTCTAAATGGACTGGAAAATTAACATTATACTCGTTCTTTTTAAGTGGGTTATCATTGGGCCTAAGCCGGAAAAATATCCACGACATCGTATGTCCTTTAGATCCATTCACGTCAACGTTATAAATATGAAGTGTTGCGGTTCAGAGACTGTATAATCTAACGAATCAGAGACCCGTGATATACGAAGAATAATGTATAACCTTTCACCAGTATCTTACGCTTTAGGTTCTTGTTTTCTTTTTTACTTTCCCCTCTGCAATGCCAATTATTTTGTCTATGTCGATTCATTACGTTTTTCTAGTCAAATATTTGATTAGTTTTATGTGATACATTTTACAATGTTCTTCTTCCATGATGGTCCACATCTCCATAAACTACTTATTCACGTAATCAAATCAGAGTTTTAAAATCAGCTTTTAAACGACAAAACTTTAAAAGGACACCACCGTCCATTTTTTGTTTGTCAAACAACCACCTTCCAATATATGTCGGAATATTACAAGTTTTCCAAAATAATTGAGGAACGACGGAAAGAAGAGAAGACTAATAGAGAAAAAAAAAAACAACATATGGAAATTTCTCTTGCGGAATGACATCCAATTCATTAAGTAATACGAAAACAATTATATTGATGAACATGTAAGAAACAAACCAAATACTAGAATAGCCATCTCTTCATTCATTAAAATAAAAGGTGATGTAATTATGATAATATTTGGATACACACTGTATATAAATGTCATTTCCAATTACTCAGTATCATTTGAAGTGAAATGGAAGGGACATGATTTGGCTCCATCTCATCTAGCTTTATTCTTTTAAAAGTTCATTGTTCGAATAGCTATCAAATCACTAAAACAATCACCATAAAATTGCAAGCATTAGAGAGGTTAAAATATGTGACGTCTTAGATTAACTTGCAGCTAGTTGAGAAGATTGTTATATTTGAATTTCATATTAATTCAATATAGAATATTTGATTGTTACAAATATTAAAATGGTTTACATTTTCATAAACATTAGAAAAACAAAATACTACAATATTCTTACGATAATTAAAATATTGTGAGAATTTTATTTTTATCTAAAGCATAAACATGTTGAAACGGATGTGATTAAAATATTATATTCTAAAAATCTAACCAGGCGGAAATTCGAAACATACCTCTGAACTTATTGTTTAGTTGACCGTTCAGTAAACATATTAGTAATCCTATTGAACCAAGCCATTAACTTGGTTTCTTTTGGTGATCCACCGTTACAAATTTTGAGGTCACGACGATGATGCCACGTGGCGAAATTTAAATGAGAGTTCAAATTCTCTAGCGTGTCGTGTCAGTGGGAAAGAATACGTTGGTGGTCAAAAGCCAGAAGGACTTTGCCACGTGTACCTTTCCGTACAATCTTGTGAACATATTTTTGTCGGGACGTGGAAAGTAAATAGTATAGTACTGTTTAACGATCAAAGGACTGTGAAGAAGGACACGTGCTGCAAGGGTAAGACACGTATCCTTATCGTGAACGGTGTCACGTGACTTTGAGGCGATCACGTGATACTTCTATTTGAGATTTCATCCTTATTGAGTTACTGGAATCTGACAGATTGAAGAATATTTTTCTTTAACCAGATAAATTAATTTTGATAATTGAAAACGTTAGTAGAAAATATTCGGATTCGGTTGGCGTTATATGATATTTTCTACACGCGTTTCTAAACTGTTTTATTTGAATTATAGAACGTTAAATTTGCAATTTTTCCGTTAGTGTATTTTTTGGTCCATAATTCTAATCGTAATTGTAATTGCTGGCTACTAAACATTGATGTATTATGCATAGAATAAAGTAGTTTTAGTTTGGCATTTTCATACACTACATGGTTATAACACAACAACAATAGGTTCAATGATTTAACATACAGCCCATTCATAAGCGGCGTAAATATTGCTTTTTAGAAGACAACAAAATTCTTTTGAAAAATTAAGTTGAAATTAGCGGATAAGACCAAGAAATGGTGATTATATAAATAAAAGTTGAGTAATTAAGGGGAATAAAGATGCATCAGAAAAAAAATTAAGGGGAATAAAGGGGTGTCACGTAGAAGTCATGATCGTGGGATATATATATGAATTATAATAAATGTTTGGTGGAATCAAATAAGAAAGTATTTAATTGCAAGCGTAATGAACGGTCGAGATGGATGGGGCATGCATGCATGATCCCTCATGCTTCCTTAAGAGGTGGCATTCTTATCATGTGTGATATCGACGCGTGTACGTATACATTCTTTACGTACATCACATGCACAAACTCCTTTACATTATAGAAACATTTCGAGAAGACAAATAATTGGCTTCCTACGTAGACGCTTTAATAGTTACATTTATTTCAACCGCTTAAATCGTACGAAGCAAATTATCTGAATTTGGATCTGCTGCCATAAAACACCATGCTTTAATTAAACGTATGTTATCTAATTTTGTAAGAAGTAAAAAGTAAGACGAAATAAAGTGAGAACTGAGAAGGGAATGATACTGACGGGAACAACAAAACTGTGTGATAAAATTTATGTTCCAAATGTGCTATAGTAAAAGTTATGTTCCTTTGACTAAAAAAAAATTATGTTCCAAAATGTGTTATATTCAAGTTTTCAGTAAAATGATCATACTCTTAGCTTTGGGAATCTTGTTAAAGTTTCACTGTTCGTTTACTACTCGCTGTTTGTTAAATAGTCGTTTCGATTGCCAAACGAATAACAAGTACATGACATTTCTATTTGTTAAAATTGGTAATTTAGCAGTTAATTTTAACAAAACTCTTTATAGGTTCGACAGATCCTGATCATTACATCATGTGGTTAATATTTATCAGTAATAGTAGATATTGGAATCATTTTGGGAATACCATTGCGTTGTATGGTCGATATGCTCGATGAAAAAAAAAGAAGTAACATAGATAAATTTGTTATACTAATGGAAGACAAAAGAAGTTAGAAAACAAACAAGTAAAAGTAATAAATTGACATCTTAAAACTTGTGGCTGAGATTCCACATAGTCGAATTTGGGGGTCACATGGTTTCCTTTCCATCTATCCACTCATATTTTGTTTTGACTCCGAAGTTCTGTTTTTATTGCATAAACTTTCTTTTCACATATAAACAGATCGTTTATAAAACGAGAAGATGAAAGAGAGAAACATTCTTTCTAACCTTTTATTTCCTATTAGCATTTAAGTCGCATACTATCGACAATAACTCACACACACAAACTAGTAAAAGTCACTTGATCGGTCAATTTTTGGAGTCCCACTCTCGTCGGAAGTGTAAACAATATAAGCAATCGTTTAGAGCCTCTGGAACACTTGCAGGAAATATATCCACAAAGTTATTAAATAGAAGAAGAAAAACGTTTAAAACAAATCATGTGGGATTTTTTTTTCTCTCAAACGGCATAGACTTTTATTAACTTTGGCTTACAGATTCTTCATTAATCATGAGGGGAATACATCATGTTACTTGAATATGAAACACAAAGTCGTGATCTAATGAAATTTTTGGTTTAGCCAAAATATCCTTCGAGTCATATCAAAATATATAAACCCATTGAGCAACTAAAATTCCTCGGAGTCCATTAGAATATAACCTCTTCAAACTTTGTTCTCCAAAACTATATTTCTCGTATCCAATTACGAACCATAAAATTCATAAACTTCTCACCTTACGTAGGATTTCCTTCGAAGAAAACCTTTTATGATGATCATAAGATTCATATACATATTTTTAACTCAACATATCTTTTATTCTCATATAAATATATATATATATAGGTGTTATGATGATCATTCGTGGCAGGATTTAGACAGACTTCAAGCCATTCTTGTGTATCATTAACTGCATTTTGCAGAATTTTTAACCAATTTTCATTTTTTTGGTAAAACAAAAAATTTTTATTTTCTAAATTCGTCACAAGATCAAGATGAGGAGATGCCGTTGAATATGCGATAAAGCCAACATCATATTTGGCAGATGGGATCCTCGCCATATCGCTTGAGCATGAAGGCATTTGATAAACACATGTTTCGATAGTATTACAACATCGAAGGCATTATTAAGCAACTTTTTATTTTATCTTTGATCATGTTAAATAACAATTTTAATGGAAACTGAAATGTTTAAACTCTAACTAACTGTTGAAATTGTTTGTTTAAGATACTTATAAAATCAAATTTTATATATTATAATTTTATCTTAGTAGAGCAGGTTATTAGCAATTTTATTTATTTATTTCCATATTGTTTATTTGGCAACGATGTCTTTTATTGTTTGAAGACGCGACTTTGGAGCATTAAAATGTAGTCGTACCATTCCACATGTGCTGGCATCGTTGCGATGAAGTAGTTACCTCCCCAGGCCTGAACTTTTCTTTATTAATCTCAAATGACATGATTAGTTCAATATTTTACTTTGGTAGACTAATTTAATTTTTCAACTATATATTGTCCATTCCTCGGGTAGAATTAAATAAGTACTGCACAGTGCACACCTACTTTTGTTTGATGTTTGAGTTTTTGCTAATCTGCATTTTAGCTATAATTTTGAATAATTAATTAATTTGATCAGTGTATTGCAGCGGTTAAAAAGGTCACAAGTTTCTTAGTACATTAAATGCTCAAAAATAAAACTTTATCGACCGAAAGAATTTCCAGTTTTTAATATTTATGTATAAATTAGGATACTAGTTGAAAGATAATTTTTTTTATGTTTTACAAAAATTAATCTTTAAATATTCCTTTTGTTCTTTTCTTATAACGATCTATAACTCGTTTAGCGTAAAATATAGTTACATCGTTTATTTGCAAGAAAAATATATGTTGATTATGAATCATAAATTAGAGATATTTTAATAGTATGTTTATTATTTGAGCAAATATCCCATTAAACTATACCAAAAGTAAGGCTGCCAAACGTAAATGTCGAATAAATATCTAGCGAGTAGAAATCAAAAGATAAATATTCTATATAAGTTTTTGACGTCCGCTTTTAAATTGATCGCATTTGCAAGTTGAGAGGAACTAATGTTTAAAGAGGCATTAATGAGTGAATATGTACATACATGCTCCCTATTATGTATATATAAATCACTTTCTATCAAATTTGTGTGGCTTTTTTTCTTATACAATTCAGCTTCGTAAGAGATACGACACTAAAGATATTTTTGGTCTGTACATACATGAAGGTTTAATAGGTTCAGTGACTATGAAAACGAAGGCGTTGTGTCTACATCTCACTATCTTCCAATTATAGATAAATAATGCGTTGAATTAGATGAGCTATACGTTTTTAGATATTTTCCAACTTGTCTTCCTCGTTCGATGTAGGAAATATTGATTTATATAAATCTGTTTCAAATTGGACGTCAGAAATATCTTTTATATTAATATGTACATCACATGATAAGAAAACAACATCGTGTATAATATATATAAATATGATAAATCAATTTTAAACTTTAAACCCTTTTTTTATCAACCGTGCCCCATGCTACTTTATAAAAAATTTCTATTAGATCATTGTTGTTATTGATTTCTTACATGATTTGATAATTAATCTTCTTAAACCTGGTTATTGGAGTGTCTGATACACACTTAATTTTATTTCTTTGTTTTACTTTTCTACAATTTTTCTTTGTTTGCCACATTTCGTTCCTTTATTTTCTAACATATTTTATCTTTCTTAAAATTGGTTACATTTGCCAAATAGTGAAATTATATATTTTGTCCATTGTACTTTTAGCTTTCCTTTCTGACTTTTTTTGTAAACAAAATTTTCTATGATAAATATATAATACTTTGTAATGTTAAAATAGATAAAAAATACAGTAACTGATTATTATTATTTATGTTTGATTTGAGTTTTAGGTAAATAATATTTCTAGATCCACCATTTGCGGGAATTTTGAGATGTAGCTCATAATCTTTTCCGGTATCTAGAGCGAGCCTGTTACTCAATTCTGATTTAAAGAATATATGTTTTCTCAAAAAACAATTGAATTCAAACACACACCAAAATCAACCCCTTATATTAGTACTATGTTAATATTTTTGTTCATTCAACATTTAATATCACCAATCGTATTGACCATATACACTGTTTAATTGACACCGAAGACCATATCGTTTATATAAATTAGATTAAGATAAATAATTGTCAAACAAGTAAAGTAATAAACAAAGATGACGAAAAATAGAAAATAATATTTATATAAATGGAAAGAATGGCGAAAAAGAAAGAACAAAGTATAAATGAGAGGTCGATTTGTTTGGGGGATATGGAATTGCTTCCAATTTTAGCAAAGAAACGTAAATGTTTGCCCCTTTAATGTCTTTAAACGTTATTCCAAACCTGTTCAAACATGTCTTCTTCATCCGACACATCTCTTATCCTCTTCTCTTTCTGTTAAACCCTCTATCCAAAATGATACTAAAATTTTCGACAACTATGTAAGATCTTTTAATTATTTGATTAAGATTAATTATTAAGTTTGGTTTTGTCTCTAATTCTAGATACGAAAGTGACACATCAGTTTTAACATTGTTTAATAACAAAAAAGAAGAAGGTGAAAACATGTTAAGAATTTTATAAAAAATGAAATCATGTTTCTTCTAATATTTTTTGGATTAAATTGAAAATTATATACACCAGATTACCAGATATTTTTGGAAGATTGGAATTATATTGAGGATACTATGCAATGGATAAATAAATAATATAATTATTAATTAACTTGGATAATCTATTTTGTCGTATTTCAGCGTATCTAAAGTTCGACCGACTTCAGCGTATCTAATAACCCAAAAGCATCCTTAATCTCACAGGTCTGTTGCGTTACAGTTCCTCAAAGTCCTTTTACAAACGTCCACATCACGAAAACTTCCACGTAAGTCAATCCGGTGGATAAGTCTCAAGCCGCTGTTTCATACAATTATCTCACAGCCCTGTCACGGTGTACTTTTAGAAGACTTTTAACTGTGGTAGGAAGGCAACTCCTAGCCCGCGCTGATAGCATTAACCATGGTTAAAATTATTTAACCAAACCATAGTTAAGCATTTCAACTACATAAAGCTTTGCCTGTGATTAGCAAACAGCAAAACAAAACAAAAAAACTCATTCAAACAAAAAAATCAGTGCAAGAAGACGTCTAATGTGAATATTTGCCGGAAAGTAAATACAATGATGATCGGAGAAACTCGCCGGACTTACCCTACGGTGGAAATTCCTCCATGGCCGGTTTCTGAAGAGCTTACAGCGTCGGAGATTTTCTCTCCGGTGATGAATAGCCCAGATTGTAGCATGCTTGAAGCTTTAGTGGCGTTGCAGCGTTATCTGCCGTCTAACGAACCGGATCCGGATTCTGACCCGGATCTATTGGGTCCGGACTCTCCAATCGATGCTTATTCATGTGACCATTTCCGCATGTACGATTTCAAAGTCCGTAGGTGTGCTCGTGGCCGTAGCCATGATTGGACGGAGTGTCCTTACGCTCATCCCGGAGAAAAAGCTCGCCGGAGAGATCCGAGGAAGTACCATTACTCCGGTACGGCTTGTCCTGATTTCAGAAAAGGCGGTTGCAAGAAAGGAGACTCGTGTGAGTTTGCTCATGGAGTTTTCGAGTGTTGGCTTCATCCAGCTCGTTACCGAACTCAGCCGTGTAAAGACGGTGGTAACTGTCGCCGGAGAGTTTGTTTCTTTGCTCATTCACCGGATCAGCTTAGGTTCCTTCCTACTCGGAGCCCCGATCGAGTCGATTCCTTTGATGTTTCGTCTCCGATCCGTGCAAGAGCGTTTCAGCTCTCGATTTCATCTGTTTCTGATTCACCGCCGATGAGTCCAAGAGCTGACTCGGACTCTTCTCCGATGACGACTCAGTCACTGAGTCGCTCACTCGGGTCATGCTCTATAAACGACGTCGTTACGTCGTTTAGGAACTTACAGCTTAATAAGGTAAAATCATTTCCTCATAACAATCAGTTACGGTGTTACCAATCCGGATTCGGGTCGCCCCGAGGGTCGATTTTGGGTCCTGGGTTGCAGAGTCTGCCTACAACTCCAACCCGACCCGGGAATCTGGATATTTGGGAATATGGTTTAGAGGAAGAGCCCGCAATGGAGCAGGTCGTTGAGTCGGGTCGTGAGCTACGAGCAAAGATGTTGGAGAAACTAAGCAAGGAGAATTGCATGGGTCGTCTTGACCCGGATCCGGATCAGAGTGAAGCTCCTGATGTTGGGTGGGTATCGGAGCTGCTGATGTAGGGAATAAAATCCGACCCGTTCCTGAATAGGAAAATCTCGTTGATGAGTCACTAAATCAGTATCGTTTTTTTTTGGATATCTTGCGAGGAAAAGAGGAGATCTTAGTGTGTTCATATTATTATTTACTAAT
Organism: Cardamine chenopodiifolia; assembly: GCA_963922655.1. Taxonomy (NCBI): domain Eukaryota; kingdom Viridiplantae; phylum Streptophyta; class Magnoliopsida; order Brassicales; family Brassicaceae; genus Cardamine; species Cardamine chenopodiifolia. The sequence continues at coordinate 3,775,899 of OZ000481.1, forward strand.
TTGGTATTATCTGATAATAATTAAATATGGATTTTTAAGCAGATTTTTCTGAGAAGACTTTGGAATCTCGTTGTACAGATGTGCCTAGCGTTTTTAATTATGGAACATTAATTTATACTATATTATTGGTATTATCGTGTTTTGTAAGTCTATAATGTTAAATGTAACCACTTTTACTAATTAATGAATGGATGCTAATTATTATTACTATTCGTGTAAACTAGTGTGTTTCCCTAGTTTTCTCGATCCAACGTTTATGTAAATTTTGTAATTAATGAGAAGTTTTTGGATGATAATATCGTTTTAAAAATGCTTGAATTGGTAAAATCCTAGTGGCATAACAAAGGTTAAAAATCAATGTAACCAATAAAATACTTGTTCAATGGTGTCAATTGCGTTTGGGAAAATCATTCGAATCTGATATTATCCAATACGATTAGGCAATAGCATAGAAGAAAATGACATCCACCCATGTAAATAATTTACAATTGCAAAGAAGAATCGGGAGTCTAGCTAAAACCAAAGAAGGTTTGAGGCAAAACTGAGTTTGAAATTTATGTACGAGGCTGTCATTCTCAGGGTCATGCCATAATTTGTTTTGTTGAATAGTAAAAAAGTAACCGTGTAGAAACGAGAAATCGTGTAAATTGAGCTAAGATTTTTTATTTTATTTTTTTGTCAACACATAAACCTTTTCTTAATTATGTTTATGTAGAAAAATTGGTACTTGACATTTGAAATAGTAAGATACCATTAGAAGTTTTCGGGAGAAGTAAAGGCAAAATCTAAATTTTTTGCCGAATAGTGGCACTAAATGGTAATAGAGGAACGGGGGAATTGTTGAAGAATGTGGAGGAATTAAATAATATGTTACTAGTTACATTTTTTGAAAATTCCACAAGAAAACAGATGGAATAAAAGACAACAATTGCCAAAGGTGTAGGTTCATGAGGAATTGTTGGAATTAATTTTTTGAAAAATCAATAATTACAAAAAGACAAATAATAACAAATAAAATTAAAAATTGAATTAAGTTTTCAGATTTTTGCAAAATTACCTCAAACTGAAATTTAGACTTTGAACATTTAGATATATGTTCAGTTCGGATCAATCTTTTGGGTTTGGGATATTTTTTGTACTAGGGATTGAAGATCTATTCAGATATTTTTGAATTTTGGTTTGACTTCATCTCGGTTCCATCCGGAAATCCAATCCAAAATATCAGTTTTCTAAAAGTTAAATTTGAATAAAATTTGGTTAATTTATATATATATATATATAAATAAACTTTTTAAATCCAAAAAAATCATACCTCGAACCAAACCGAATAACCAAATGTCCACCCCTAATTTTTTTCTCTAAATCAAAACAAATTAATATTATATCTAAAAATAATGTATTTTTAGCTCATTAATTTTTGTAGTTCTTAATTTTAGTTTTTTTACATTCCTATGTTTTTAATACATTATTAATCCATTTTAATAATTTTAATATTTTTTAAAAACTTACATTTTAAATATTTAATAATAATTATTTAATCTAATTTTAAAATATTAGTAACTTTTGATTTTATATTATTTTAATTATTTATATTATTCAGTTGAACGTAAATTTATTTATTTCATTAATCAATTATTTATTAAAAACGACATGTGGGTCCAATGTTAGGTATCACACAATTAACATTTTTGAAGAAACATAAATATAATTAAATGCAATATGATGTACATATAGATAATGTTATATGGGGAAACGGCCAAATCTGTAATTAGCGAATTAATAGATTTGTGTAGGGCGATTAGCCCACAAACTCGAGCGTAATGTCAAAAAGAAGAAACCTAATTATAAAGGCATTTATGTTAGACCAAGTGTTTTTTTTTTGTTAACGACTATGGTAGTTATTAATAAATTATTTTCGCCTAAACCTACGAAAATAATGTAACTTTAATAAGGTTCTCCGAAGATGATAAGAATGTGGATAAATTACCGTGACCAGTTGACCGGTGGACCAATAATATTTTAAATAGTGACACTGGCAAAGTATGATCTTCCCCCCCCCCCCCTATGAAACTATTAATGTTATCTGCAATATATCATTTATAGGATATATGAATGCTGATATGATACAAAATGAAAACAGAATACAAAAAGCATATACAAATTGTATTTCTTACAATTAATGTTTTCGCGGTAACAATTTTTCTTTAAAGAAAACAAAAACAGATAATCTTTAATCATGAAAAAAAAAGAATTAAATCTTAACACAATCAAATATGATCTTGACAGAACATTCGCAAAAATAAACACAGAAAAAAAGAGAGCATAAATGATGAATTAAACATTGATTTATTTCTCACTATCTTGCCATTGGGCCAAACATGGAGTAATCTCCATAAGTAAGCGAAGCCGATCCCAACGAGCTATTATATCCATTGCTGTTATAATTCTGAATCGGCGACGACTTCGTGTACTTCTCTTTCACTACTTCCTTCTCATGTTGGCTCTGTGGCTCACGAGCTAGCTCGGCTGCTAAGCACTGTTTCAAATCAGACACGATCTGGTTCATTGTTGGTCTGTTGGTTCCTCTGTCTCTCACGCATGACATTGCCACCTCTACAAACTTCCAAGCCGAGTTCGAGGAGAATTCGCCTTGAAGCCGTGGGTCCACGACGCCGTCTATGTCTCCGATTTCGAGGAATGGCTCGACGAAGTGGACAACGTTCATTTTGTCTCCGTCTTCGGTTTTCATGATTGATCTCCGACCGGTTATGAGTTCAAGGAGGACGATACCGAAGCTGTAGACGTCACTCTTCTCGTTTAGCTTAAACGTGTTGTAGTACCTGTCAACGTGAAACTAAATGGTTAAGATCTATTTCGAAACCGAGCCTGACCAAGGATAAAACCGGTGATGTGGGAAGGAAACATACTCAGGATCGACGTAGCCGGGAGTGCCCATGACGGCAGTCACGACGTGGCTGAGATCGTCCTCAGGGAAGACTTTAGAAAGGCCGAAATCAGCAATCTTGGCTTCCAAGTTATCGTTCAAAAGAATGTTTGCTGTTTTAACGTCTCTATGTACTATCGGTGGTCTGCATCCATGATGCAGATACTCCAACCCTATCCATGAAATCAAATTAAAAACATATTAAATTGGATTTGATATAAATCTTGGTTTAGCTTTGGAAAATCAAAGAAAGAAGTTGAAACTGGGACTAACCTTGTGCAGAGTCAATGGCTATATGGAGTCTCTTTTCCCAGCTAAGATCCTCTGCTTTCTCACTTGAAAGATACTCCTGCAAGTTTCCATTGGCCATGTACTCATAGATGAGAGCCATACTGCGACCATCATCGCAGTATCCAACAAACGAGGCTAAGTTCCGATGATGTACTGTCAAAAGAAGCTCCGCCTGCAAAACGTTTTACACTTCATCAACCATCGGAGAAAGTAAAAAATAGCTGATTTTGGTGCTCTGTAAATTACCTCGACTCGGAACTCTTTGGAAACTTGGGAAGATGATGATGATGATGATGACGATGATGATGATGATCCTTTATTTTTTCCAAATGAAGAATCGTTGATCATCTTTACAGCAATTTCAGTCCCATCTTCAAGAGAACCAAGGTACACTATACCATACCCTCCTTTACCGATCACTTTATTGAAGTTGTTTGTAATGCTAGAGACTTCACTATATGTGAACCTTCTCTTTCCCGAAGGCAGAAGTAGTCCTGAATAAACTCCTGAATACAGTAGGAAATTAAACACTCGTTTTCTTTCAGCATTAATTCTGACTTTTATTAACTGTGTGAATCGAAGTAAAAGACCAACTGTGCTTACTTATTTTTCTTTCCCTTCGCATGATGCATATGATAGCTATGGCGGCAATGAGAATGATCACTAATGTGGTTACAACTATTGGCACCACGATTCTGTTCCCGTTCCGACATGAACGTGAGCGACAAATGTTTTGTTCATCCACACTGGAAACAGAGAGGAAATCTATAAGCTTCAGAAAATGGCAGAGACGTGGATAATCTTTAACGAGATGACTATTGTTCTGCGGTTTTGACAAGAAAATGTACCTGAGTGCAAGTCCATTAGCCGTTGATCTTTTCCTCAGAGATCTTGGGATAAACCCAGTCAAGTTATTTCCCTTCAAATTTCTGCGACACAAATAATTGTCAGAGACAAATTCATTATTCTTCTCTGTACGTATAGACTCAAAGTGCTCAACTCAACTCACAGGAATTTCAAATAATTTAGATCAGCCAAAAAATCCGGCACATTTCCTCTTAGGTTGTTGTTTGATAAATCCCTGAGAAAACAATGCACACATCTCTTCTAGTTATTGTGAATAAAATGATAGAAAGTGTGTATGTATGGCTTGGTATACTTACAATGACTCAAGAAGGGAGAGATTTCTAAATGCGAAGGCTATTGGTCCTTGTAACCCGCTTGCGCTAAGATTCCTACTCGTGGCATAAAACAAAAGCAAGCTCATCAGCAAAACAGTCTTTGAGGGAAATCGAAAAATGAAAATTTGTATGGCTGAAAGGAATGACTTACAGGGACTTGATTTGGTAATTAGAATTGTTGTAGCTGCATCCAATACCTTCCCAAGGGAATAGTCTTGGGGAGCAAGGATCACCAGTCCAAATCTTATTCACTTTATACGTTGATTGTATGCTTTGTATAGCGTGAACTGCATTAAGAAGAGAAAATGGAAAACTGTGAGTTTCAGTAAAAATCAAAGTTCAGTAATCTTACATAACCTAGGTATTAAACTAACAAAGTAGAGATGAGCACACCATCTTCAGTTGTGGTGGAAAATTCGTCCAGAGATTGTGCTGTAAAAATCTCAATAGCATTGAGTATTGGTGGAAGCGTTGAATCTGCGGTCTTCTGAACAGAAATCCAGTGATCTTTACCAGTGAAAGCTCTTAAATTAGAAACTGTCATTGAATACTCGGAGGAGGGGATGAAAGCTTCTTCTGAAACAGGTGAACCATTCCAGAATATCTTGATTTTTCTGCTCTCATTCCTCTTGAGATTTTCGAGTTCAGCAAAATAGAGGTAGGCATAGAACCGAGTATTTGGATTGTCTGATGTCCAGGACAATTCCAATGGTTCATCATCACTTTTAGGCGAAGCAGCTGTCTTAATAACTTCATCTGGTGGCCTATAACCAGACTGAAAAATATCAATATACCCAGTAGTCGTGGTTGAATTCCAAGAGACTGGAGAGTACGGAGACCAAATGCGATCATATACATCCTTTTGGTACCGTCCTGTTCCATTCAAATACCCTGTGTCCCATCTTTGATAAAGTACCAATGAGACATTTCTTCCAAATTCAGTACCATAGATTGAGCTGTTCGTTGGCCGGAGCTCCAAGGCAGAAATAAAAGGAGTTCCTTTACCTTTGTTCACAAGGCACACATATACTGTCTCGGATTCTGCAAAGCTGAGGATCTCCTTGATGACGTTCTCGGAAGCATTCTTGAATTTCACTGTCGACCAGAAATTCACGTCTACATAAAGATCAAACTCAGGCAAAGCTTCTTTACCATCGTAGTTCCCATACATAAACGAAGCTCTGATGAGATAAAGATTCCCTTTTCCTTCGGAAGGGGTTAAGGAGTAACAGTTCCTGTTTCCTTGAGGAAAAGATCTCACATCAGCAAGTGGGAATGGCAAAACCGGGTTTTTTGGGTAACCATATTCTTCAGAGACGTTCACATTTACTCCAGTGTTTATGAAAGGTGCATCCCAAGTGTAACTGATACCAGTATCAGTGTCTATATAGTTTATATTAGGGGGTGACCCACAATCTATGCTGATGAAGCCTGGATCAGGAGAAAAACGTAAAGGACCTTGATTATTTCTAAGATGTTGGAGAAATTTTTGATCAAGATTCCAAGACAGGTTTAAACTCTACCAAACTTCTCAAATTTTAGAACCTAGAGTATTCAAATATTAGAAACAGACATGGACCCCATTTATCATGTGAAACCAATAATCAAAATACAACCCCATGATCTAAAGAAACTTCATTTTGTCGTATCGACAAAAAAAGTAACACAACTCAAAAATCTTTGGTCTGAAGATCGCTCATTTTCAAATCAAAACAGGCACAAAAAGAGGAAAATAAGTGAGAATGAGACTCACGAACCTGCTTGGCCTTGGCCATGAACCACAATGGCAGTGACAATGACGCAAAAAAGGATGAGAAAAACAGAGTGAGCTCCCATGTTCTACTCCTTTTGTAAAGCTCAGCTCATCATCGTCAGAAAAATAGACAACCTGCGATCAAGATAAACACAGGAACACAAAATACCCGAAAGTACAAAGTCTACGCCTTATTTCCTTTTCTGGGAGCACCAAAATTGACCTGGAGCTGTATACTACAAGTGCTGCTCACGACTGAAAAAAAAACGGCCAAGAAAGAATATAAAATTGTAACGCAGCTGTCAATAAATTATATGTGGGTCAACAACTAACCATGATATATAATAACTCAAATAAAATCTTATAACAAAGGCACAGGACAAAGCCTACATTGGACGTAGCCGACAGATAAACCGAAAATCAGAGGCAGTAACAATTTTATCTGACCACAAAACTGTGGTGAAAGAGTTTGCGATACGAGTTTTGATTTAGATGATCGAGTCACATAGAATGACAGACCATCTAAGGATAGTGATTAAAAAGATATTGACTTAAGCTGCAATGTCTTTAACTATTATGCTGGAGAGTAGTAGAACTAAGCTTCATCTTCAACTAGCTGCCTTGCCGGATCAGAATCATGGGATGAGCTCAAAGGGAATGAAGATAGCTCTAGGTAATCAAAGTCGTCAGTGATTCCCGCCTGAAAATTACCCCTCTGATTAAGTCACTCTTTGATGTAAGAAAATGTGAAATCTCGAATTGATAGCACTTTATGTGATGAACTCAGGAAGATACCTCTGTGTATAGATGTTCCAGCTGTTCTTTGGCCTGGGGGAAGTTGTTTGAACACCATTGTCGCAATGTGAAGATGTTATCTGAGTAAGTTTGAAAGAATTACAATTTAAGCTGTGGTGAAAACTATGAAGCTTTTAAACTGAAAATGTAATCCCAAGTTTTAGAAATTAAAAACCTGTCCATCTGTTAGCCGATTGGTGAGCAACTTCAATTGCATTCCCTATCACAATTAGAAGTATACACATTGATACAGCCAGTAGAGCATAATATTTGTTCTTATTGCTGCTCCACAAAGACGAAAACCACAGGAAATTTAACAGAAAACAAAAGACGTTATGCAGAACGTACTCATTGCCTCTAAGGTAGCAGGATCGTTGTCAGCAAATTGTACCATCTCATTCTGCACAAGACGAAGAATCTGTTAGCTACTTGCTTAACACGTGCATAACTCTATACAAACACTTAGTCTATGTAATCTGACCTTCAGCTCTTTGTGTTTCTTTTCAATATCTTTAAGTTGCGTCAAGGCCTTTGTACGTTCCTCCTGCAGCGAGAACAGCAATTCTGTTGAAAAGAGCATGTAAGCTTATTAAAGGATATATTCTGCAATATATAATAAATACTTACTGATTCTTCCCTTCCCTTCTTTAGAGCATCACACTGATCAACAAGTTCTGCTAGCTTTTTATTACTACCCTGAAGATCAGATTCAAGTTTCTGGCGAATATTCCTAAGCTGTTTATTCAGAATAGTTGAAGAGTGAGATCAGACTACAAATATTGTTATACTCAAATTAATATGAATCTTTCTGATGAGGATGAGAACAGTGGCTCACTTGATTGCCAGCACAGCTAGGGAGGCTCCAAAAGTAGATCTTCATATGCACAATTATGAAACAGTGTCAAACGACATGTAACAGCAACAAGAACTATATGGCAACAAAAGAGGTAAGTTATGGAAGGATCCAACATAGGAACAGTAGCTACTCACAGAGATTCCAATCTTGTCCTTTGCGACAAGATCATCATCGACTAAACTCTGGATAACATCTTTCACCGACTGACTAATCACACCCCTCTTCGGCCCCATCTTCTCGAGCTCCTTTTGCTGAAAATGTTTACAAAAGTGGAGACTCATAAGTGCTGGTATCTCAAATCCATTAGTTTAATAGCAAGATATCAGATCAATTGAGGAAGACGAATTTTGGTAGGTAAAGATAGTTCTAGGTAACAACTAAAACAGTGCTTACTAGGAAGAAGTCTTGAGACTCATAATATCTGAAGCATCTTCTCCCGCTTCTCCTCTAGCGAAAGCCCTCGTTTCTTTGACTGAATATTATCAACAATAGAAAGCAGCGATTCAGCTGAAACGAGAAATCCAACAAAATGCTTCTAGCTCGAAAATCTCAAAATCGAAACAGTCAATTCAGCGACTGCTAGAGAAATGCAAATCCGAGAGCCCTATCAATCAATTCACCATGTGCAATCCAAGTGTTTTCGGAAATTCTCATAGAAACAAATCACATCGGGATTGCAAAACATTCAAACAAATAGATCGAATCGAACGTCAAAATTCTCTAGCAAGCTGAAGAACACACAAACTAAGCTCATCAGTGCATGATAATTACGGGTCATAGAATCGCGAAGAATCAATAGATCTTCCCACAAATCGCAAAACATAGTCACAAGTAGAGTAGAACAATCGTCCAGAGTATATTACCATCGTGATTCGTTGTTCCTGATGATTTAAGCTCAGCTATACCTCTCTCTCTCTCTACCCTCTCCTCTCAATGAGTACTGTTGAAGAAGCCTTGAAAACTTGGGCGGGTACTTATTATCCCTCGCTTTCTCTTCTAGTAATTTTTTATTCCACTATTTTGAATTATAACTTAAAACGTACAATTCTAAGATACCAAAAACGGCATGATCTTTTTCAAATTAGTGAAGTCAACGTATGGTAGACCATATATTGCACGGATAAGGTATAAGTAAATGTGAAGAAGAGAGGACTCTAGTGGTTAGTGGTAACCCATCATATTATTACCAAAAGAAAAGTGTCACAGAAAGATATAATATGTGAAGAACACTTGAGACAGATTACAAAAGATAAAATATGTGAAGAACACTCAAATGCAGATAACATTCTTGACGGGGATAGTAAAAGTTCTCCGATTTGGTCTGACTCAGATCCTTGTATATATACATCGTCTGTTCTCGTTTATCCAATGCATACATGTCTGCTCGGAGACGTCAATAGCCTGCAGTTAAACCAAGCCAATTGCATAAGTAATTAATAGACGATCCATAATCTGTGAGCAAATTGATTGTTTGCATATATATTCTTTCTAAATAGACCCAAAACTTTAACAATCTAAGACTTAATTGATTGATTGCAAAAATACTTTATAAAACAAGTTGATTCTAATTCAAGAATGTGATTTGCTCTTCTCATATAAACGCATATGCAAATGCAAAAATTGTGTGTTTGAAAACAAATGAAGCATTGATTTGGTTTGCTTATAGATGAAGAGAAGTGAAGTGACCTTAGAGGGCCATTTCAGCCTGTAATGCAGCGAGTTCTTCTTCCTCAGCGGTCCGCTTCTGGGCAGCAGGACGGGCGGTATGACGCCCTGGCATGGGAACTGAAAGCAATGGAGCAGTCGTTGTAGGCTGAAGAAGTTGCTCTTCAAGCTCTGCACCTTCTAATTCTTCAAGCTCGGCTTCAAGCTCATCCTATCAAAGAGAAGTTTTACTTAGACAAAAGATCATTAGCTGAAAAACATGGTCATGAAGGGTACAAGAAAGTTACCTCATCGAAGTCAGCCGCCGCCCCAATTGGAGTTGCCAATGCTTCTTGGATCTGTTTCATATTCTCGGTTTGCTCATTGATCTCATCCATGGTCTTGTCCACGTCATCAATATTTCTGTAAAACACTGTTTATGAGTTAGGTAGGTACTAGAAACTTTTAAGTTTTAAGCATTCAAGCCATGCCAAAAGGCAAATTAAAAAGCATAAGAGAGTAGATACACTCTCAGAACAAGCTAGTGTAAACAATTTCGATAACAATAAAGTGGTAGTAAGAGGGCAATGTGGTGAAAATGTGAAAAACAACTTACGTTGCTTTCTGCATTGCTTTCATGGCAGAAGCTCCACTCCTCAATGCATCTACAGTTTCAGTAGTTGCTTTTGCGCCTTCCAACATAATCATCTGTAAGGAAAGATATGCAATCCCTATAAATTCATCTACTAGTGCTGAAATTACAAACTTAAAAGGCCAGTAATAAGAAAAAAGAAAAAGCTCACTTGATCATGTATACGCAGCTGGAAATTCCCAAGCTGTTCAACTTGTTGTTCATATAACCTCTTCCTTTTCAAACACTGTATAGCCGCTGCACAAATAACAATACAGCTTTTAAATACTCCAGCAATAGCAACACACAACAAACTTAGATTGTATATACAGAACACACGAATCATAACAGTCTCAGAAAATTAGATTGTACCCCGTTTGTTCTTCGCTCGAGTGTATTCTTTCGCTTTCTCAACCTCTGCACCAGCCTTCTTCAAGAGTACTTTCTCCTTTTTCTCTAACATCTCAAGCGTCTGCGGTGTGAACAAACGAGATACAATGAGCAAAGAAATTGAAAATTGAAGGAACCTAGACAAAACTTGGATATGGTAAAGGCAAAACTATCATATTCATTCTACTCCAATTCAACTATGTTTGAGTCTCCGATTCCAATTTACTAACTAATATCTTAACGGATATAAAAGTGATAACCAGATAGATCAGTTAACAGAGAGATAGATTTTTTCAAATCGAACGAAGATGAGACAGAGAAGTAGGGAAATCGGATCATACCTCGTTTAGCTTATCTAATGTTTGGAGAGCATTTGATTCTTGTTTGGGTTTTCCGAAGAGACGATTCATCATGGTTTGATGATGTTTGCTCAAATATCACCGGCGATGAAGAAATCCACTTCGATCTTTTCTACCCCCAACCAACACGATTACTGGTCACTGAAAATTCCGCCAAAAAATAGACAAATTTAATCTTAATTATGAACCGATCGAGGAAGATTGAGATTTTGGCAAGAACCGGATCCAAATACCTGGTGAAATCGATGGGGGGGATCAAATTTATAGGGTGAAGAATAAAAATGGAAATTAAGGAGGGGAATTTTTTTGGTTTTGTGTTCATATACAAGGATTAAGATCGAAAGAAGCAACTTTCCTCTTCTTTCCACACGCGTTGACACGTGTTTGCTTTCAAGTGGTTACCTATCATCCGAACCAAACCAGTACTTGTTTACAACCCCACACCAGTCGCGTTTTCTCAACACCCCGAATAAACTAATCTAATGTATGTATTTAACTAAAACTACTTCAATAGTGCTACGTAAATCGTAAAGGTGATACTATAAATATATGATATCTCCTTTTTGTACCACCACACGGGAATGGTTACACATAAAACACAAAACTATATAAATTCTATTATACCACGGCGATATAATGTTACAATCAAATCCGACATTATCGTAGGAGTTAAAAATTTCATAGATAATGATCTTACATGTAGCGCAATGTATTACACTAGTTTAATGTCAACAATACAAATCCGAAACAAGTAAACAACAGCCTTTTAATTTGGTCAATCAATTTTACAAAACTATAATAATATCTAACAATATAATATTGCTCATAGAATTAACGAGACCAAAAGAGTATTAAATATGGGAATAATCACCGGTGAAACCTACGTCTTTCGATATTTCCGACCACGGCTTTTCGTACACCAGAACACGACAGTCTTTGCATTCGAACACCAACACCATCGCCACAATACTCCACCATTTGCTGCCGAAAACTTTATTTTCCGCCCTCTAATTTAGTGTGCTATACGACCTTAGTTTCGCCCTAAACGATGTCGTATCGGCCATGTAACTCAAGTTAAAATCTTCGAACAAGAACTGAACTGGTGAGCATCCGCCTCAGCCTTTGTATCCACCTCTACCCAACTGCTGGAACAGAATACGCTCCTAGACTGAGACCCTCCAACGAAACGAGGTGTACTTTGCACCGTCAGGAACTTGCTGCTGCACTCGAAGGTCGCCAGTTGTGCTTTCTGGGGCTCACCTTCCAATAACCATGGTTTGTCCTTGTTCTATGGTGGTTGTTGTTGAATCTTCTTTGGCATATCAGTTTGTTAGATATTGTAAGACAATAGAAATGTCGGCTTGCAGTGCTGGCATGAAGGGTTGAACCAGTGGTGGGGCTTGTGATGTGTTCTTTGTGGTGCCAGTGTTAGTATTGGTGTTGTCGTTGTCCTGAGTTCCGTCGACAGGAGGTGGATTACGCGGATTTTGAGATCCGTTACATGTCATTTTTGCCGATCAGAAAGTTTTTTGTAGAAAAAAGTTTGTTTCCCCCCCCCCCCCCCCACAGACTGCGCCAATTATTGTATTTAGGGTTAGATCAAACAAAAAAAACTAGAGTTTTGAGAATTGTTGGTTTTATTGATATTTAAGATCGGCGATTACAAGAAGATAATTAGAGTTTTTCTTAACAAAATACTTTAGAGAATAATAAATCTGAGTTCTTATGTTTTCTGCAAAGATATTTGGATAATTTGTGAAGAATACGTATCTCTTTATTAATATTGTTTTGAGGAGGTGCATGATTTTTTTTTTTAATTTGGATTTCCTTTTCTTTCACATTTTTTTTCTGAATACGATTTTTTTTAGAGTTTTGCAGATAAATCGATGTAGATTTTTATGGAGTAAAGCAGTTGGATTTTAACATGATAATTTTTAATTAGATTGGATTTATGGTAAAGATGATAAACGCGAAACTGTTTATGGAGATGAGGCCATATAAAGACCACACTCATAAGTTTTTGTTTTTTATCCTGTCGGATTGATAGTAAAATCGCTGAACTTTTTAAAATCAATTCGTAAAATTTGATCTATTATGATAAATACTATTTTCTGTGTAATATCTATGGTTTTCGGAATTAAAGATTGAATCTTAGTTGGTTGGTGTGAAACTATTAATATAGTTCCTTTAAATTTGTTTCCATTTTGTTGAAATTGAATGAGGGGTTAAAAAGACTCTTCCACTATTTTCGAAAGTTGTCTTCTTTTCCCATTTTTTAAATATGTTTCAGAGGATAAGTTCAGTACTTCAATAATTGGTACCCAATTTGTCATATAAGATTTTAGCAGTACGAATTACGAGGTTACTCTGAGAGGAGGAAGTACCACCACTTTTAATTATAACAGTGAATATCAAATTATATTCATAATTCAATACAATAATATAAATTTGTTTGTGCAGTATCATTGTCAACTATCGTATTCAGAAACATTTATATTTACGAACACTATGATGTACAGTAGGTATAATGGATCGCAGCTGTGCATTCTATTTCGATCTAGCTTATAAATCTAGAACTAATTAATTTATTATTGCACTGAAAAAATTAACTCTAGCACTAAATCATATTAAATCTCTTCTAGCATCACTAGTACTAGGAAAAAATTGAAGACGGAGTTTCATTAACAAATAATATCACATAGATTTCATAATAAATACTCATTTTCACACACACACACAAAAATATTTTGATAACTCTCGTTTCACCGTTTTATTTTAAAAAGAGTTTGTTTTATCTAGCAGAAAAAATAGTTTATCTGTATAAGTACAATTCGCGTTTTTTTCTAAAAAAAAGAGAGAGGTGAAACTATTAATAAAGGATATGATAGAAATTCAAAGTTTCAGTGTATAATTTTATAAAACGTACCTTCCCAGATTTCTCCATGTTAATGAAATGATCAAATTACAAGAATTAAATGCAAAAAACCTGTTTCCAAAAATAAAATAACTTAAAGTGTTATTTAGAAAATACAAAATCTTCATTCAGTTCACATTAGATACTTTACTTTCAAAAAACAACATTTACAATAAAATATGAATATTAAAAAAAAATCTTACAACTAGGAACCATAACCATCGAAATGCAGAATTATATGGATAAAATATTTTAAAATTATGATAGAATACAAAAAAAATGTAAGAAGAAAAAGATATATGGGGAAAAAATTGATGCAATGGTCCTTGGGACTTGATATCTCTCTCTCACCTCTGAACAAAACAGCACTCTAGTATATAGGGAATCCAAAACATTCATTAAAACCTGTCTGAATCTTTGAGACACAAGTTTTTGTTTCCCACAGGGTTACCACTTTTTCCAAATTACCATATTTTTCCCTTTCCTATTTTATCACCCTAACTAGACCTGTTACTAAATATTAGGATCCGACGTACATCCGCATCCATATCCGAATATTAAAAAATTTTAAAATGGATATTCGTAAATATTTATATTTGTCTAAAAATAAAAAATCGGTTATCGGAATTTGATTTTGGATATTTATTTATTCACTTCTATTTTTTATATAAAAGTTTTTTTTGTCCGGAGTCTGCATCCATATAATAAAATTGAGATTTTGATGGATCCGGATACGGATCCGTAAAAATCCTAAACCTAACATATTTTTCTAATTTATTCAGATTTTAAAATTTTTATTTGAATCTCTATTTTTTCAGTCAAGTCTTCTCTCCATATTATCCTAATTTACAAATATTTCAAAAGAAAATATATGTTGAATTAATTATCTGTCGCTCCAGCTATATGGTCCCAACTTCTTTTGTCTCAGATTGGGTGTGTAATTCAATGGTTAGTTGTAAGGAGAAACTACGAGTTTAAAGTTTTCATGTGACTAGTTCTGAATTCATGTGAACTTATTTAACAAAACTCACAAATTGAAAATTAACAATGCAAGTATTTGCATATGTTGAAACGAACCGGAAAAAAACCTACTCATAGATACTCCATATAAACGGCCAATCATTAGGGCAACAAAAAATTAAGGAGAGAAAAAAAATTGTTAAGTACATAAAAGGAAGAAATGTTAAATTTTGTAAGAACAGGCAAAACTTTCTCCTTCTATTAAAACAGGAAGAAAATAATTATAAGTATAATTATACTTATATAATTTATAATGATTAATAAGGCACTGTGATGCGAATCAACGGCTCTGCCTCATCGCACTCACCGTCGTCCCCTATAGTATTCATCACCGTCTTAATAATATCGTTGTCTACAGTCTCGGCGCACGTTAGCGCCTTATTAGCCTCCGTTTCCCAATCTGTGGTCCCCACAACGTACATCATAAGACCGGCGCAGCTAATCTGCGCTGCAAGGAGTCCTAACCAAAGCCCATTAAACCCAATTCCGGCCCAAAACCCAAGTCCCACAGCCACAGGCATGCCCACCAGATAAAACGCTCCGAGGTTCACGTTCGCCGCCGTGGATGGCCGTGCTGTTCCTCTCACGACGCCGCATCCCACCGTCTGAGGACAGTTTCCGATCTCGCATAAACCCAATATCGGAAGCGCCGCCGTGGTTAACTTGAGAATCTCATCGTCTCCTGTGAAGATCCTCCCCCAAGCGTTTCTGACTGAGTAAGCAAACGCCGCCGCTGTAATCCCCGTAACCGCCGCGAAAACGATAGCCACCATCGCTGATAGTTTCGCAGTCTTGGGACGGTTCGCTCCAAGCTCGTTCCCTACACGAGTGGACACAGCGAAGCTCAGAGAAGACGGAAACACGTAAAGGAACGACGTCGTCTGGATCAAAACGCCCATAGCCGCAACCGTCGATCTTGGACTCACGAGCAAACCACACAAAACGATCATGATCTCGTACCACCACCACTCCAAACACACGGAGACGCAGCTCGGTCCGGCAAGACGCAGCAACGGACCCCATCCACGGAAACAGTCGAGAGTAGGGTCAGTCCATGTAGGCGCGTGGATACCACTCGCCCAGACGTAACAGATGAGGAAAGCAACGACAAAGAGGTTGGTGATGGAGGAAGCAACGGCAACTCCGGTAAGGCCGAGGCGGAGGTAAGAGACGAAGAAAAGATTAGCGGGGAGATGAAAAACGGCGCCGGAGAGAGAGGCGAGAGTAACGGGGTGAATGATGCCTTGAGCACGAAGGTAGATTCTGATTGGGTGGAGAAGAGTGTTGGAGATGAGATCAGGGAGGGAGAAGATGAGATATGTCTGAGCTAATTTAGCGATGTCAAGGTCTTGGTGAAGGTAAACCGTGATTTTACCGACGTTTAACCAAAGAACCGAGATCGGTACGCAACAAACCAAGAGGAAAGCCACGGTTCGATGGAGCGTTAAAGAGAGGAGTTTGTAGCGGTGAGCACCAAAGGCTTGAGTACAGAGTGCTTCCATACCAAGTGATAAACCGGATAAAACAGAGTAACCGGTTATGTTAGCAAAAGCAATGGCGAATGCACCGGCGGCTAATTCGAGGTCACCTAGTCGACCCAAGAAAAACATTGACATGGCGGAGCGAAAGTAGAGGACTAGAGCTGTCACGGCAATCGGGAAAGCTAGTGTCAAGAGAGATTTAGCCTCCGTTACAGCTTCTGCCATAAGAGGAGATCCTCTGTTTTCACAATGCCGCAGATTTCGCTTTATGGAGGAATTGATCGTCAAGAGATCGAGGAAGATTCCGGATTGTTGGTTCTCCGACACCGTTGTGACGGTGCCGGTGGTTGTTGTTGATGGGTTACACATGAAGGTGATGATGATGATGATGAAGAAAGAAAGATTTAATCTTTTTTGGCGATTTTATTGATGAGAAAGAGAAAAGAGTTCTCTCGTGAAGAGCCCTCTGATGAGTATGAGGTTTGTTTTTTTGAAGGGATTGGAATTTGATGCTTCTTCTCTCCTCTCAAAGCTCTCTTACTATCTTAAATAGAGGAATTGACAAAAAAAATTCTTCATTTTTTTTAATTTCATAAAAAAAGAATCTAAGCTACTTTTTGTTTTGTTTTGTATATTTAAAATACTTTTGTGTGAGTAAACTTTTCTGGATATGTATACATTAGTAGTAAACAGACAATGTATATGACTGGGTATATGATTTGTGACATTAGATTTAGAAGGAAAGTTTTTTTGGAAAATTGATTACTCACCTGATTGTAATTACTGTTGGACCATTAATAAAGATACTGTATACGACACGTATTAGCAATATTTAAGAAATATACATATCAAATCCGACATTTTAGAAAATATATAGTAAGAATTAATTTTTAAAATGCATTTGAATCAATTTTGTGAAAACATGTAAAATTAATAATATCTATGTTTTAGAATTAAAAAGTCTCATGAAAAATGGTTGAGAAATCAGATATATGATTTTTTTGTTAATTAGAGATTATAGTTTCACTAGAACATACTCCTTCCGTTTCATAAAAATATTGTTTTGACACATTTCACACATATTAAAAAATTAGTTAAATATACAATGATGCTCATATTTAATATTTATAACTAAATTAAAATGATTTAAATACAAAGATTTTAGGTTTAAATGAATGTCAAATTTAAAAATTGGTAAGGTACATTATAAATATAGAAGAATATTTTTTTTACCATAAATTTAACTTCAGAACCACACTCTTTATTAAATGGAGTGAATATGATCTAATGGTTTATATATATATATATAAGGTTTAGTATATGACAAAATACATATATATATATATATATAACATTATATTACGGCATATAACATTAATCTAATGTTCGTTTTCTAATAATGAACATATTTGGGTCAATGTGGACTAAAACTCTTTGGCATGTACATGTTATTTACAGTTTTATACTGGTATTGAAGGTCTTGAATACTTGAAAAATTCAGAAACTAATATTGAATTATGTCAACACAAATGGCTATACTACTATACATCTTTATTTAAAGATAGTTCACCTTGTAATAATCGAAATCTATTCATTTTAAATTCGTTTGACGTTACGAATTCTACTTATCTTATCAGAAAAAGAAAATTCATGATAACACCAAACGAGTTTAAAATAAATAGATTTTACTTAGCATAAATCATGCAACTTTATTACACGTTGAATATCAAATATTGATCAAGTGACCATGTGGCACCAAAAAAGATATTTACATTTCTATTTACCAATACTTTTTTTATCTTAAATTAAAATTTTTTAAGGGTTTTAATTAAATTTGTAATGTGTTGTTCTTTCTGCTTTACAAAAACTACTATCTTTTAAAATTTACTTTCATTTCAAATATTTCTTTAAGAATTTTAAATTTAATATATATATATATATATATAGATGTGGTCTGTTAAATACACTATATATATTAGACATATATATAAACTAATAATGTATTTATAAAATATTTTAAAATTAAGCCTATATTAGAAATATTAATATATTTTTATGTGAAAGGTATCAAAATAAGAATAAATTTTCTCTGTTTACTACACTATGTATTAAACAGATATAGAAATTAATATAGTATTCATAAAATATATTAAAATCAAGACTATATTAGAAAAAATTTCTCTGTGAAAGATGTTAAAAAAATACCATTTAGAAACCGAATAAATTTACATTTATATGAAAATAAAATCCAAACCAAAACCAAATGTATCACATGAACCAAACCAGGCTTAACGGCGCTACCACTTTTACTTACTAAAACAAATTAAAAGCTCAAATCAAAACTGAAGGGAAAATAGTAAGATATTGGATTTTCTTTAGCCACATTAGACATTAGATATCTTATACAAACTTGAATGCAAACCGATGATTTAGTGAGAGCTTTAATTTTGATAGTTAACGACCCAAAACTAATATTAATGTTTTGTTTGGCTCTCTTTAACCAAAGCTTGAAAACCATGGTTTACAATTAATTTACCGTTATATCATGTTTGTCTCCATCCGCTGAGCAAATTGGATGTAAACAGCAACTTAAACCCCCGATTTATATACTTCGTAATTGTTTGAAATTAAGAAACATTTGTATTCACTATGGAGTTTAAATATCCAGCTATTAATGACTTTTCTTTGACTAAATAACCTTCCAACCAATATATTAAATGAAAAAATGTTTTTCATAGACGAATTATAAATACATCTATAGATTTGTAGTAATGTTGACGATTTCAAAATGTTATTCTTTATAAATGCAGTTGGGGGTTGCTATTTCATAAATTAAGATGATAGTTTATGAAGATTAAATAGGAATTATAATTAATATAACATGGATTAAAAAACCAGTTCATATTTAGTTGAGATTCAACTTATTATTTCCCGATTAATATAATACATGTGGAACTCATTACTAAGTTTTTTGGTATAAAACTTATTTAATAGTAGTATTAATGTTCTAGTGGATGCTCGTCAGTCCATAATAGCATGAATGTGGGTTATAAAAGTTTTCCGTCGATAAGATTGTAAGCAAGAAAATGTAAGGCTCTAGTGACATATAGGGGGGCCTCGACCTAGCAAGACTCTGATTTTATTTAATATCCTCCACTCTTTCGTTTTGAAATGTTCCAATGATTGTTTAAAAAAATAATTAATTTCTGTTCAAAAATAATTGATGCGAGTTTACGTTCTATCCATAGGTGATTCAACCACTCAGTCACCACCGCTGGGTTCTATATATAGTTTGTGTTCCATTATAAAATTATCCTCTATTAAATACACACTGCTTTACATATATCAATATGTCACTTGTATGACATTAATTGAGATAATAATAATATGATGCATTACTTAGTTAAACCATATAAGTAATCAAATTGCGGTGATGCAATAGAAATAGTGTATTGGTGGTTTAATCGTAAATTCGAATGTTTACAAAGATACGATCACGCTCCAGTTAAATTTACCAATACAATAGTACTAGAACAGCTATATCTAGGGTTAAATCCGGTTCAAAATCCATTTACTTATGAAATATCTCAACAAATATAAAATATTTTAGATGAGTAAGTTTGGTATCAACGACGGGCCTAGACGTACTCCCATCATTATTGGTCATGCGTTATCGTATATACTTTTTGGTAGGGGACTATTTATATGAAAGAAGATAACATTCCACCAATTTCTTGATCAAGAGTTAATGTTGAAAGTGTGACTTATAGTACAAACAATATAAATTGTTTACCCGTTTTCATATTTATTATGATGCAGACAATCATCAAAATCAATTAATATTGTAGCAGCAGCAACAACAACTACTACAAAACAACAACAGTATTAATACTAAAGGGAAATCTAAATTGATCATGAAATAGTATTATAATTTTATTTATAAAACCCCGCTTATGTGAGCACTTGTTAACACTAATTTTACGAATTATTTTTGAATTCTACCGCATTCATTAAGTTTCATTTTTAAGGAAAACTGAGATGGTATATATATAGCATACAAGTTACCTTTTTCCAAAATTTAGTATTGATTTTTCGTGTTAAGTACATGTTTTTAAAGTCATACCGACTTATGTTTCAGCAATATAATCTTACATAGCGCCAGCATATACAAATCCTTAATAGGATATTTGAGTTGATAATCCATATAATTTCTAAACTGGGTGCTTAACATTTATATACTTGTACGCACCGGTGCCAATATATATATATATATATATATATATATATATATTGAGTTACTAAACTAATTCATGATGATCGGAGTCGTTATAGGTTTATCATCCGGATCAAAATTATAAATCATACTTCAAAATTTACCACTACGATGTTAACTATGATTGTAATCGTTTTGAATAACAAAAATTTCCAAACTTCAAAATTTAATCTGAAATTTGCCGTCTGGAATCCTAGGTTATGAAAAACAAAAGACAAACACGTCGACTATTAGAACTTTATTACTTTAGTTATATGTTTAGCATATCAACGCAATCAAGACGACTTCTGATCTGTTATTCCATTAAATAAAACACATTAAATACATATGTGTGATATACAATATACGTCAGCCCAATTACATATAAATGTCAAACCAAAATAAATAAAAACTATTTAGAAGCTCTGAATCGTGCATGATGTGAATAAAGTTAATTCGTATTTATCATAAAAAAAGTTTTGTTCGAATTGACCCGATGTTATAACTGAACATTCGTTTTCATTTTATTCCATGTATGTAGATATATTGGGTAGATATAAATAACAATCAATGAAAAGTGGGGATAGAGATATATTATCTTCAAAATATTTTGCATGGATATGAAAACGGTGACGTAGCGAGAGGATGGTTCACGAAACAAACGCCAAAATAGACTTTCGATCGAGAAAGGGTTAAACTCACAGCTGGAATCTAAAAATTCTACTTTTTCTCTTAAAAAATTATTTATACCAAAAATTTTAGACGAGAACGAAACATAGAAATTGACACATGAAATATATAAAATTACTTATTCGAAGTAAGGTCCCAAATAAGAGCAGTGGCTGAGAAAATACAGAAGTGAAACTATTTTGGCTTCCCTTTGAAGAACAGAAGGCTAAAAGGAGACATGTGCCCTCTCTCTCATGCAATTTTATTTTACATTTATCCTTTCAAAATTTTCTCTCTAAATTTTATTTCCAAATGATTTCTATATTCATTTTCTTCTATATGAGTCATGAGATAAGATTGGCTGGCTCCTTAGACATAATGTTTAAATCTCTGGACCGACTCCGCATAAATCAAACATTCATATCTCGAACAGCAGTGTTTTCGGATTCCCGTCTACTGTTTATATTTTTTTCGTTTTTATTATTTAATTTTTATTTGCCGTTTTAATCTATCTTATTTGTTTATATCTTTCTTTATAATTTTTTTTAACTTTTTCATAGACCAAAAGTAAACAAAGCCATAAATAAATTCCAACCATCGATAACTCGCTTCGCTATGAAAAACTATCTTCAAGGAAATTGAATATTTGCTCATGGATCCAAGTAGCTAAGGAAAAATTATTTATGCCTTAATAAAGTATTGTCAGTGAGAGATGGAGCCAAAACATTTTAGTGGGGTTAAATTGTAAAAAAGAAAAAAAAAACTATAGGGGTCAATATATATTGAATTGTTGTCAAGTTAGTATTTTTAACAAAAGATAAACTAAAATTTAAAATTTCATGGGTGTCATATAGTTCGCAAATATTTTCATTACATCCACCCCTGTTATTAACGGTTACCCAGAATTTTTAAAAAAACTATAGATGCAATGTCCAAAATGTTCTTGTTAAAATTATATATATATATATATATATGTGTGTGTGTGTGTGTGTGTGTGTAAGCGGAATCAAAATGTTAAATAATTTTTTAGATTGTTTTCAACATTTAAGCTAAGTGACTTATTAATGTGTTGTCAAATAAATTTAAAAGAATTAAAAGTCGTTATTGAAGACATAAATTAGAAGAAAATTTGTCGATCTTATACATTTTCTATATGAAAATGGGATATCATTAAACCAAAAAAATTGGATGTATACTGGTGGAAATCATTCACTGATGAAAATTGTCCGTTTATATCTCTTGTCTGGAACTCCTGAAAATTTACAAAGAAACATCTAGAAATATCATTTTAAAATGATTTTCACAAATGTTATTTAACCACCCCTATTACTAACCAAAAATATAAGGGTAAACAAGAATATTTTGTGTCACCACAGAATAATTTTGTTTGTTAGAAATTAAGCACAAGCGCAGCCTCTGTAAAGTCCCACAAAAATTATGCAGTAAGTTAACATACAGTTTTTTACCGTGACCAATTTTGCGCAAGAGAATTCGTTAGTCTGAGTATCTACGAGAGGGAAAAATATTTTAAACGGAGATTTTGCTTAAATTAGGGTAAATTCTGACAACTGACGATTCTGAACTGACAAATGACTAATTGTGTAAGTTCTCTCTCTCTCTCTCGGGACCACGCACTCAGACTCTTTCTTACACTCTCTCTGTGTGTTTCTATTACGGAGGACGTCCTCTCTCCGTTTTAGTCCCTCTGTACGGCGCCGTTTCGATTATCTTCTTGGTCCCACTTTGGATAAATCACATGTTCTTTCCTCTCCTCATAGCCGTACGATCTTGTATTTTTGTACGAGCCTACGGTTATGATCCTTTATACGAACCACCACATCTCTTACTCTTGCGGGTCCTCCACGGAGCTTCGTTCATCAATGTCGATGTATTTGGGTTTAAGTATCTTTCAATTAATGTATTTACATTCATTACTCTTTTTCTCCTTTTCTTCCTATGATGTCATTTATAAATTATGTGTTGTGATATTGTATTAAACTGTAGGTTTTCTAGTGTTATTTGGATATTTTCATTTGACTTTTAAAGCTTATTTTTTCCACTATGACTAGTTAAGTTAAAAGGCCCATATATGCACCTTTTTCTGTTTTTTGGTATTATTATTTTTATCGGTATGGATTTCATGTGGTAACGTTCTAATATTTAACCATTTCAGATTAAAATATTACGAAGAGATAGAGTTAAAGACGCCTATATAAGATTTATTTCGATAAATTTTCAACGACACTATGCCATACGTATATTGGGTTGAAATAGATAGATTGTATCAATCTGTGAAAGAGACATGACAATGGGAGGAATTCTATCAGTCTAGGATACATAAAAATGCAGGTAAACATTATATTCCGTGGAGAGATTACATAGATGAAGATCACGCAATCTACATAATATCATCGTTAAGGATATTATTATTTAAGTAAATTGGTTCGTCGTTTTGACGTTGCAGTGAAGATCATATTAACGATGTAACTCTGAAATTTTAATTTGATTTTAGAGCTTTACAGTTAGTTTTCATCTGCGAAGTTTGACATTGTGGATAAAAGGCACTTTGTAAAAATGACTCGAGGTTGACCATAGAATTCTAATGATTTTTGTAATTTATTTTTACCATATTTCAAGACTGATTATATCAATTAATCAACACAATGGTTTATCCTACGATTAAAAACAGTAACTAAATTCCGAATTTGAAAATATATATAAATGATATTATAACTACCGATGCAGTCTACCCGAAACATAAAGTTTATGCATCCGTGAAAAGAAAGTCATTATATATATACCTCTTTTAAATTCTTTTTACTTTTTAGGCAATGCTGATTTATAAAGAGCTTTACTTGATGACCCATAAATAGTAATAGACAATGCAATAGATAAATAATCTCTTCAGTGGTTGGATTTTCATTGATAGTAGAAAGGGAAAGGTACTAGTTGTATAGACAAGTTGAAAACTCTCGATACATTACAACGGATCTCCAAGAGCTTTTAAGACACAAGTGGCAAAACTAATCAAGTATTTTTTTTGTCCTTAGAATTTTTATAAACGATCCAAATTTTGATCTACACTCATTGTATAATTTTATAATGGTCCGCTATTTGTATATTAAATTGATCACCCATTTAAACTACTAGACTACTGTTATTCAATTTTAATATATTACGTTTTGTAGTTTATAGATATATTTAAATATTAAGAAAATATATTTGTATGCA
Organism: Cardamine chenopodiifolia; assembly: GCA_963922655.1. Taxonomy (NCBI): domain Eukaryota; kingdom Viridiplantae; phylum Streptophyta; class Magnoliopsida; order Brassicales; family Brassicaceae; genus Cardamine; species Cardamine chenopodiifolia. The sequence goes on from OZ000481.1 coordinate 3,800,310, forward strand.
TCAGAACGGTAGTGAATTTATTGCAGTTTTCCTTTTTGCTAAAATAGAAAATGTATAAACAAATTTAATTTATAATTCATTATTTTATAATATTTTTTTTAGGTTTTACAATTTAAATATTTCATATATCTCCCATAAATCTCTCAAATGACTTAAAACTTTTACATAAAGGAAAATAATACTTTCTTTCCACTGTTTTTATTTGTTAAATATATTTATTTTACAGCATATCATTTAATTATTAAATATCAATAAAATATTATAAATATTCTTACAAAAAATTGATTAAATATTATATCTTCAAATTTTCTGTGAAAAATATTTTGACGATAAAAAAAAAAAACAAATATAACAGTAATTCATTGACAAAAAAAAATTGCGATTATATCTTTGTATTTTTATATTCATCTGCATATATATATTTTTTTGCTGATATATATATATATATATATATATTTAAATTTCATTCAATATGATTTTCTCATACTTTTATATAAAACATATTATTTTAGTCATAAAAAGTTCAAATAATAAATAAATAAATAAGGAATAAGTAATGCAATATTATATTAAAAATAATAAGCATTGACTAAAATTAAATATTTCGTATTTGGCTACAGTAATTTTATTTTTAAAATAAAAAAGTTTAATTTTTTTATGTTAGATATAACTTCACAGTAATAAACTTTATTCTTCAACTATGATAATTATATAATTTATTTGAACTATATGTTTTTAATGTTTAGAAAAGTTTTGATCCCGTGTATGGTGCAAGACAAATATCTAATAATTGCATAGATGTAAAAAGACAAAAAAAATCAACGCGTTTAAAAAAAAAATCAAACTGTTATTTAAAATTAACATTTAAAATCAATAATAATCCAAAAAGGAAAAAGATAAGAATGGGGAGAATGGAGAAGAACAAAACAAAAGAACAGTATAATCTCTGTTCAACAAAATTACAAAAATAATTTGACCCTTTCCTTATAAGAAAACAATAAAAATGAGACTACACTATTAGTCTCATAATAGTCACATATAAAAAATTGAGATTAAAATGCAACTAAAATAATCAGTCAAAAATACTTTATTGCATAATTTGCAACTTATTTACGATTAAAATTGTTAGTTGTTTACTTTGATATTACATAATGCGACTATGTAAAATCACAAAATAAACGATTGATATATGAATATGTAAAACAAATGTGATTGTTTTGAAACTCTTTCACTGTTTCAAAATATTGCAATGTAAATGAATAAGATTACATCATTAATCGCATTTTTATCGGTAATTGTTACTACCAAACAACAACTTAGGTAAAACGATTTGTAAGAAAATTGGTATTAAAGTAAGATTACATAGTGAAAAATATGGGACAATTATAGTCAGCATAATGGTTGCTGAATGGTTTAATAGCAAAATAAATAAGAGTCACATAATGATTTAGAAAAATGAGACTAATTAACGACTATTTTTTCTACCTAATAAACGATTATTTTGTGAGTATGTATATTCAATCACATTTTAGTTACATTGTAATTGTATTTTCATTGCTCTTTTTTGCAACTACAACATCAATAATAAAAGATAGTCGCATTTTAATTGTTTTTATGTAGTGTAAAAATAATTATGCAGTGGTGACAACTTCACTCGCATAAAACCATCTCTTTGCATCACCATCACGTATGTATATATATGTAGATATACACAGAAATACGCTATTCGGATCGCTTTACAGACTAAATTTTGCAAGAAGCAGCTTTGGGTAACAATAATGTATGAATTGCGTATACATATGTAGATCGAACTAAATGATAAAGTATGTAGTGGATCCTTTCCGATCTCCACAACTTATGCATGTGCCCATTATTCCATTTTTAGACACTTCTAGTCTTTAGTAGATAACATAAAATATAACACATCTCAATTCATATATCCACCTATCTTATTCCCCACTTTACAAAACATGGTGCAGATGGAACATCACTGTTCACAAGGTTTTAAATATGGTTTCATTGGAATAAATTTAAATTATGCAGTAGTATATATCGTTGGATTAAACTTGAAGATAATTTGATACACAAGTAAAACTAATATTAATTGAGTATAGATTTAGGAGCGTAAGATAAAAATATGATTTATATTTAAGAGTTATCTAAATATATATTAGGATTTATCTAATAAGGTTTTCTAATTCTATTAGAAATAGGTAGGGTCTAAACTACTATAAATATAATTGTTGGGTTGTGACAATTGTATGAGAGTTCTACAAGAAAATGAGAGTTTTATGAGAGAACAAAAACTCTAAGAGTTTTAGAGAGTTTTAAATGTTTAGTTTTGAGAGAGTTTCTAAACATATATAATAAGAGCGTGATTCTTATTACAAAACAAGTTTGTGTTTGATTGAATATTAACTTTTGAATTAGAATCACAGCTATTGGTTATCAATTCGTCAAACACTAGAAACGTACCTAAGTCATGGGAGATGTTAACATTCCGACGACGAGGTCGAAGGAGCTCGGACATTCATCGATTCAATGTCCAATGCGCAACTTATCAAACTACACGGTGTGGGCGATGAGAATGAAAGTGAACTTGCGTGTTCAAAAGATATGGGAGACGATCGAGCTATGATCGACCATAGACGAGAAGAACGACATGGCGATTGCCTTGTTATTTCAAGCAATACCCGAGACACTCATATTACAAGTCGGTGATCCTGATTCACCAAAAGATATATGGAAAACGATCAAAACAAAACATCTTGGATCAGATCGTGTCAAAGAAGCGAGACTTCAAACCCTCATGTCCGAATTTGAAAGACTCAAGATGAATATCCTTCTCAGGAAAGCTATCGGAGCTAGCATCGAAGTCAGCGGCCCTAGGACAAACCATAGAAGAACCAAAGCTGGTGAAGAAGTTTCTTAATAGTCAACCACGAAACAAGTTTATACACGTCATAGCATCGCTTGAGTAAGTCCTAGATCTAAAAAAGACCGGTTTCAAAGATATAGTAGGGCGGCTCAAAGCATACAAGGAGTGTATCATTGATGATGAGAATTATGTTCCAAAACTAAGACTCCAAACTGTAAAGTGAAACTATGGTCTTGGACATCAAGAATATACATTCATGAGTGATAAGAAGAAGACAACTTATGCTCTTGGATATCAAGAAGGTACGTCTATATATTACGGATAAGTTTCAATTGGGATGATATGCTTAATTAAGTTCACATGTATTTTTCTTTGTGCTTTTGGATCCTTTATATATAACTCATGCTAACCCAAAAAAAACCCAAATTCTACAACTATACTGTGTGAGTCTGAGGACTAAAGTGATCAAACATGCACAAGATTATTGTATTGTACTTTGATCAACAAGATGAAACCAGTGGATAGAAACCACATGATTCTTTATACTCCTTATATTGTTAAGTAAATGATTTTGTTTTAATATCAATTTTCTTTTTTCATTTATTAAACACAGTGTATCCGAAAAACGTTAAGACTAATCATAGGGTAAACATGTCCCGTGATAAGGGGTTTCTGCAAACCAACCATGAATAAAACATCCAAACCGAAACCCAAATCTTATTAATCTTGGAGTTCAAAAAATAAAAGACGAGATCTCCATGTATGTTTAAAGGATAATTGGTTGTTTTTTTGTATTAATATCATAAATTGTTATTCTTAAATCCATAACCAAACTGTTCAAACAAATAAAATGTCTCCAAAACATATGTTGTCGATACAGAAAACTTTCCGTTTTCGATATGATCACTATAGAGAAATTATATACGAGCTATACATATATCTTGATACATCCAACCAATACCTGCACGAGAGGGTAATAATTATATGAATTAATTATAATATTGAGTAATCAGTAGAAAATAAAATAGAAATTATTAGCAAGTGAGTGAATATTTCAATTCGGTCGGTGATGCATAAATTACTGAAAAGATATTGGACAATGACTCGACTTAACACCATTTTTGGTCTCAACCATTCGAACAAAACTTTTCCAAATCTGGAAAAGAAAGACAGATTTGAAAAAGGTATAAAGAAAATTATAAAAACGAAACCATTCTTTTTGAGCAACAAAGAACAATTAATCAATTTTTAATATATATAATATAAGGGTTAACGAATGAATAATCATAAGAGAACGTAAAATATTCGAAGTTGTTAAGTTAATAACGAATTAATTATTAGTTAATATGATTTTTTCGGATGAAACTTGACAGATCAGTTAAAGAACGTACTTTTGAAAAGTACCAGCATTTAACAACATGTGTTTGGTTGGTCGCAAAAGTTAATTTTCTCTATATTTACAATTAAACAGATATACGTATAGATGTTGTATTTGAATCGAATATGTGTATATATACGATGCATATATATATATATATATATATATATAAAGCAACCTCATTTAAGAAGTGATCATCTATTATTTAGTTATATACATACGACTACTAGCTACTGTACTACACATACGGTGATCCTGATTCGTATGAACAATTAAGAGAGAAGTTAAAGCAACCCCATTTAAGACGTGATCATCTATTATTAAGCTATATAAATATGACTACATATACGGTGATCGCTGATTCATATGAACAGTTAAAGAGAGACGTTAACGCATGCTGAAGTTTATCTTTACTAAAGCTCAAAACCATCGCTGTATATAATACCTGTCGTAGTACAAGTGGTTTCATCCAATTAAAGTAGAAGCTGATTTTTATAAAATACTTGACAGTATTAATTTTTTTTGTTAAGTATTACTACTTTAAAAATGTCTTTCTATTAAGATTAAAATATAGGGTGGTTTAGTTACAAAAAGCTGATCTCATTGTCAAATAAAAAACAATAATTAAATTTATCATTTATCTACATACATTTTTAACAAATTCAATGGTTTGTAGTGTTAGCTATGTTATTCTTTTTTATACAAATTAATACCTATAGGATGCATATATCTTCCCTTCTGAATCTCATTTTAGTCTGTACTTTTTTTTCATGAATATCTGTATATCCATTTGCAAACATAAAGTAAATTCATGATCACAGTATAATATGACATGAAAAAATGATTGACCAAATTGGAAAGAAAGAGGAACAATATCGAGTCATAGAGCACGTGATGCATGGGATTAACTAAGGGTGGACAATCGGGTATCAGGTTTGGGTTCGGGTAAAATCTTATCGGATTCGGATATTCGGGCATAGGAAGTTTATATCCAATGGAATAATTTTTTGGGTTCGGGTTCGGGTCGGGTTCAAATACAAGACTTGATATCAGGAAAAAACCCAAAAATTTTGGGTATTGATTCGGTTCGGCTTCGGGTTCAGATTTTTTGGAGTTTTCGGGTTTTTTTCGTGTTTTCGGGTCGGATTCGGTTCGGGTTTTCGGGTTTTTTTGGGTTTTTTTTGGGTTTTTTGGGTTTTCGGTTCGGGTACGGGTCGGATACGGGTCGGGTTTTCATGTTTTTCGGGTTTTTTTAGTTTTCGGGTCGGATTCTGGGGTTTTTCGGGGTTTTTTCTGATTTTTGGGTTTTTTAGATTTTTGGGTTCGCATTCGGCTCGATTTGTGTATATTATACATAAAAAATTCCACATTTATAGGATCGAGTCTTCGAGTTAGGGTATTTTCTTACGGGTAGTTATGTATTTTCTTATGGATAATTATGTATTTCGGGTATGCTTTCGGGTTTCGGATTTTCGGGTTCGGAACGGGTTCAGGTTCGGGTTTTCGGGTTTAGAGATCTCGTACCCAATGGAATAATTTGATCGGGTACGGAACGGGTTTGGGTACATCTTATCGGTTCGGTTTCGGTTCGGGTATGCGGATTCGGGTTTTTTTGCCCAGCCCTAGGATTAACGTAAAAGTAAAAAAGTGAAAGAACAAAATATCAAGAATTGGTAATACACGTAAGTAGCCAGCTATTCCTATTGTACACACAGCTCATCGTCCACACGAATCCAATCCAAGCCAAGCCAGCAAAAAAAAACATTTCGTTTTATACTAATTCGTATTTGTATTATAGGAGCTAAACTGATTTTTATTATACAAGAAACTAAAATGATTTTGACTTTTAAAGTTTGTATTTTCTCAGCGCTGTTAACAGCTGGGTTTATAACAAGTCCTTATTTACTAGGTTTGTGTTAAGACAGACGCAGATTTGACGCACGTGAGAATCATTTAATTTTGGGTAGTAAAGTCTTAATTCAAAACTATAATTGGATTAATTAAATAAATGTATGGTTTTGTTTGATCATATCGTACCGTAGTTTTTGACTGAACCCGCAATAAACGTTCTGAATGTGCTAAAGAAATGTGGTTCGAGTTTGATACCATGATATTTTACCCCAATGAAATTTTTTTATTTCAATTTTGTTTATTTCCGATCTAGATTTGATCTTCAAGTTGAATCATATATGTACACATGCGGACACGGACAAAACTGTATATATACTATTAGGAAAACATACATATATACTTTTTTTGCCATCATATATAGACGTTTGGTAAGGAAAAAAGTACACATCATATGATTCCATAAATAGAAATAGTGAAAATGATAAATTAAAATAGAAAAATATAAAAATGGAACCACACGCTCGGCATCTCACACGTGTCCCCACGCTTTGTTCCTTCCAGTCACTAGTAATCAGGCTTTTACCAGATATTAATTCTTAAATATTAAGTAATTAATTAACTTTGCATGTGGAGTTGGGACCGCACATGGACCCAATTAGATATATTAAGCTGTGCTTGTTTGTTTAAACTACTTACTGTTGACTACATGACACGTGCGGGATATGCACACGTGTCTTGATTTTGACGGCTTTATAAATACGGTTCTGGGGAGATTGGCTACCGGAGATTCTCTGCAGAGCATCTCCTTTCTTTTCAATATTATTTGAATTTCCAATTTATTTTATTTTTAATCCGAATATCATTTTCCATTTAATTATCAACCCAATATAAGTTAACTATATCTACATCTATATATATATATATAAGACTTTTAAGTTATGGTTAAAACTATAAAAATCACTAACAATCAAATTTGGCTACGTTAGTTTTTCAGATCTTTTATTTAGTTTAGTTAGTCTTCAATTTTCTACTTTATGCGAACAGTAACATATTCAGCTAAGCAAGTTTTTGATAAAAAAAAAGTTAGATATAGTTAATTTGAAATTTTAAAATATTATTATGAAATTTCGGCTTGGTTGAGAATTTATTTTTTTTGTTAAAAAGGATTTTCGTTGGTTGAGAATTTCATCTAGCACAATACCTACAACATGGTCAATCAATTGCTCCACATCAATTAATTTTTTTGTTAAATTTCTGTTCGTGATATACATTTGTTCAGTTTCTTAGATAAATAATCCGGACGATTTAGTGCTTTTATTCAGTATATAAACTTTTGATTTAATCTGTTAAGTTACCCGTATCTTATTAAGAGCATTCTGGTTCAAAATTCCTAATATAAGTATGTAACACTGTGGAAAAATAATAATCCACCACTATATTTTTATTATGCATGGTTTGCGTTTTGTACAGTTTTGATTTTGTATCAAACATTTTGAGACATTTTTATCATAAATTTTTAAAAAAAAATTTCTAGAGTATAAAAATCATCTACGTTTTTTTATGTTTTTATGGTTCTTCGTGAAAAAATAGACTTGACGATAAAGTTGATTGTCAAAAAGTCAATCTTTTGTAATATATATATATATATATACAAATTATGAAATTAAAATAAAATCTCAAACGAAAAATACTGAGTTTTCAATTTTTTTTCTTGGTCGAAAACTGAATTTTAATTTAGGATATCGACTTCAATTTTTCTTTAGAAAAACAAAACCACCTAAGTACAGAATCTTAACTATTGAACTTTTTATTTTGTTCAAACCTCACTATATTAAACTTAATATACACTCAACATTTGTAATAGACAAACAACAAAATGTGAAAGTAAGGTCTAAAGGCGTCTTTTTGAAAAACCTTTAACGAAAAATAAATAAATAATAGGCGTCTTTAAATATTTATTGTTTTTCAAAGATGAATCAACAATGAGTTTAAAGCCATAAAGTTTGACTCGATAAATCAGTAAGAAAATACCCGGTCCTACAGGCTGGCAATGACATTCCGTCTCTTTTTTTTTTTTGCGCAACCGTGTAATCACAATTTGAATTAAACAAAGCTTAATTTTTCCATCCTTTTTTTTTGTTTTCCTTTTGACGTTGCTTAGTGGGAATCGTACGTTGCGCCTCTTGGGTCTTCAGATGAGCAAACATGTAAACCAGCTTCATTTTTGCTTTTACTTTATGATACTTTCTTATTTCGCGGATACATATATAAACATACTTTTCCGCATTATTGGTTGTCTACGAGGTCAATGTCAGAGCAAGTTGAAAAAATGTATAATGCAATGCCCTTACAGACCAGCATGCTTCAGTGTTATTTGACGCTAATTCGAATCTAGTAATCTATACCTTGAAACGCATATCAGACATTTGTCATTCAAGCCCACTAACAAAAAAAATAAAAGGTCCTGCATTAAATTTGAGTTTTCATGAACCATATCATATACTGTCGCAGATTCGTTGGACCCGTTTTCCATGTTGAAACCTCGTCAACCTTGTGATTAATAATAATTATATATGTACACGTTTTATGCATTTAAAACCAATCACATATCACGCATATTTTATGTTAAAAAATGTCTAGCTGACTAGTTTATGGATGAATTACAAGCAACGTAAAAATGAATCTTCAAAGTACAAGAGAGAAGTGAAGTCAACATATAAGTTGTCTCTTCTTACACACATACAATGAACTCTGCTTTTTTGGAAAAAACGTTGTATATGTACACCAATGCGCTTGTTGTGACGTGTCTTAGTAGAGCACCGAAAGCTTCAACAATAGTCTCCGGTCACTTTGCGTATGCTTCTTTGATCTTCTAGGAAAAAAAAAGTCCACTATATGTTATAGAAGATATATAATCGTTGTGATGACAACCAAACAGTTTCATAATTGATTAAAGTACGTAACCGTTATTCGAAATTATAAGTATTGTAAAATTCGTCAACAATAGAAAAAATGCTATGTAGATTGGCAAACAGTATAGTACTAATTTTGTTTTTAATGATATAAAAGATGGTAATGTTCAACGACAAAAAATAATGTAATTAACTAAATCAGAAATCTTGATGCGAAGATTCGATCATTGTTAATGATGAAAATAAGATTTGGATAAGATTTGGAGGGGTCGTTATAATTAGTCTCCTCTAATTGTTGTTAGAAATTTAATGCTCGACGCTTTTACATATTATATACTATAGTACATTCTATACATATAAACGAAACACTATATTAGTGTTTGAGATCAATCTTAGTAGTTGAATTGATGAGATAAGACATTTATTTTAAGTTTTCAACTCTAAACTATATGTAGTATGTATCAACACACACATCTGCAATTTTAGTCGCTCCACAATTTAGTACATTCCAGCTTTTAATTTGGTGCCTGTTTTATACGGGTTCTTACAGCTTTTACAAATTTTCAGTTTAGGAATATATACTAGAACAAAATTAAAACATAGTAGTTTAATTTAGTTTTTGTTCGGCTTGGTTTATTGATATGCAAATCAGTGAACTTATGTTCGTATTTTTTAATATATTATCGTAGGTCGTTCCATTTTATTTCTAATATGGGGTTCATTAAACTTCATTTCTATGTGATGGTTTCCTACTCATTCATATTATCACTATCATATACAATCAATTATACCAACATGTATTTTGTCTCTAATATTTTATTAGAACTTCTTTAGTTTCCAACTCGAAACCATTGTACCTTTTAAAAAAAACTCAAAAACAATTTATATTATAAATTGATCCTATATATCAAGTATGTCAAGTTTTATTCCAATAAAAAAATTCCTGTCACTAACAAAACATATCATCAGTGATCTTTCAAATAAGTTTAAACTGTCCCGTATTCCAAAGTTTTGGCTGAAAACGAATAAAATTGAAAATTCTCTATTAAAATTCAGCTCTCTTTTTTTGTTCTTGCTTTTACAGTAAACTACAGTCTGGTTCTTTGGATTGGTTTCCCAACGGGAAAACAAATACAGTTTGGTTTTAATTCTGTATCATTTTTTACTGTCGAAAAATGCATTTTTATGATGTCGTTAAATATCGAACATGTCGTAATAATTAGAGACATGCATAACTATAATTTCTTCTGCCCACCTATATTTCGGTCAAAAGCAAACGTGTGGGGGTAATAAATACTTTTTCTGTCATGTAATATACTTGCTTTATAATTGTATATAAAATACTAATATTATCTGATATCTAGAGTATCTACATTTAATGAATATGATTTTACTTAATCAAAGGTTAATCAAATCTAAACAACATTGGTCAACCGAATTGAGACCACTGGTGAATGAAAATTAATTATCAGCTATCTTGTTTAAGATCCGACAAATACTAGTAGTAATACTAGTAATGAATTAATATTCATAATTATTAGTAAGAGTTGACTTGTAAAAGAAAAAAAATATTATCTGATGTACACTCAGGGGGGGTTTCTGAGGACAACGAGATGAAATATTTGTTTAGGGTCTCCATTTTTATGAGGCCTCCATTTTTTATTTTTTTGGTTTTTAAAAAAAATTTAAAAATATTGTTACAACATTTTAATAAAGAGAAACGATGAAAATTTACTGTTTATTCCATTAAATAAAAATATATTTATATATATATATATATCTAAAATATTTTTGTGTATTTCAACAACGAAAAATATGTAATTTTTTATAGAAATTCTACAAATTAAGATAACTAAATATAAATAAAGTTAAATTGAACTACAATATAATAAAGAATAAGATTCCCATTTTTGTTTTGCTTAGGGTCCCGTTATTTTGGAACAGGCCAACTGTTGCAAAAATATCACAATTGCGCAATTTAGAGATTGATTCGAGTTTTTTTTTTAATGAGATAATGGAGAATCTAATGATGCTGAAATTGTTATCTCCCACACAGTCATATTTCATACAATATAATATGATGGTTTATTACTTTGTATCAATAAGAAAAAAGAAAATAGTTGTTAGTTCCGTTTAAAGAAGAATATAAATATGTGAAAATTTTAAGATTCGTACGCCTCTAGCAAACTATACTTTATCAAAAACGAAAAAATAACATTTTTAAGATGCATTTTATCAAAAAACATTTTAAAGATGTATATAGATTAGAGAGTACACCTATCAACAATTCTGACGGGCTATTCGTAGCAAATTGGGCTATAAATTAGCTCTAATAATAATAGGCGTAGTATGATTTTTTCAAAGGTCCATTTGTTTGTAATTGAGTGAATGGACCCAACTTTGGAATCGTTAATCCAGGCCCAAGTGTTACAATACAATAGGGCAGTAAATAGTTTGTTCTTGATGAAAGTAAAGAGGTTATATTGTGGAGTGCCCCAAAATATGATGTGGTTTCACAGTTTCAGTACGCAAATAAAAAACTGATACCAAACCTATTTGTTTCTTTGCCAGATCTACTATGTTTAAGAAACGAACTAATACATAGGTTTAAATTTGGATAGTATACAGCAATAATTAAAACTGTTACAAACCAAAGATTACATGTTTTGTTATCGATACGTCATCATAAGTTCACTGGTTTACATATCGATATCTTAAATTTATTTAAAATTCATTGGAATTTAAGAAGAAAACAAATTCTATAAAATGATGGTGAAGTTGCACCAAACATTTTTTTTTAATCTTAAAAAAAATCGGATATAATTCTAGTCACACATATGGATGATTGTATATATCTGTTAATTTTTATTCGCTTAAGTTACACATCTAAATAATCTAATGATTAAAACATAAATTAACAAACATTGTTTATAGTTTCACCAAAAAAAATTGTTTATCTGCAAACTACTTTTATGTATAACAGTATTTCAAAAAGTAGAGAAGAAAGTGTTGTTAGTCATTACTTAATTATACTGTTAAATATCAGATTTTTTTTATTTTTTATTTAAAAGAATGTTTTCATGTGGTTGTTTTGGTTCCACCAGAAATTTAGGTGAGAAAAAAATGAAAACCAAATTAGGCAAGGGGTAACTTTGTAGTTTCAACAAAAAAAATCCATTACCACTTCAAAGTTCATAAAATAAAAAAGTACAAGACGAGAGCTGCTTACGTGGTTTCTACACTAAGCTCGAGTAGATCGGTATTAGATCCATCAAGGTTTCTAAGTTTCTCATTTCTTCTTCAGAGCTTCCGATTTTGGCCATTGTAATCGCTATAATTCGATCGGAAATTTTTCAAAATCCGGTTTTTGATTGAATCGGCGAAATGGGTAAAGTAGCAGTTGGAGCGGCGGTTGTGTGCACGGCGGCATTTTGTGCGGTGGCGGTTTTGGTGGTTCGACGACGGATGCAGAGCTCCGGGAAATGGGGACGTGTGTTGGCGATCCTTAAAACGTTTGAAGAGGATTGTGCGACTCCGATCACGAAACTGAGACAAGTGGCAGATGCTATGACCGTTGAGATGCACGCTGGTCTTGCATCGGACGGTGGAAGCAAACTCAAGATGCTTATCAGCTATGTTGATAATCTTCCTTCTGGGTAAATTTTCTAATTGGATCGAATAGTTTCAAATTACGAAGCTTTTATTGAAAATTTTCAATCTTTTTCAATCATTTCACATGTTTTGATTGATTGATTGATTGAGATTCAATTGCATTTGTTTCATAACGATTTATGTTGTCTGTTTTGTATGGTGTGTGGTAAAAATTGATCGATAGATAGAATAATCGATCTACTGTTTCAGTATCGGTGAATGTACGGAATCCAGATCAGGTCCCACTGAATCATAATCTCATTTGCTTATAAATTTTGTTTGTATCATTTATATGAAGCTTGATTTTGTTGTTGTTTTTTGCTCTTTAACGTTTCGTTCATAGTTAAGATTAAGGTAATAAATGTCAGTGATGTGGATAGGATTGTCTGAAAAGTCTGTCCACATATATCCCTTTTGTCTTATGAACATTGTGATAAGATTAGTCTTCACAAAATTCTGAAAAAGTCACCCTTTGATACAATGATGAGATTGATTATGTCACAACATTTCTAGAAGGCATTTTGCTCAACTTGTGTAGAACATATGCTTCTTATAGTAAAAGCGAGCAGATGCGTCTAATGTCGTGTTGTAGGTCAAGAGAATCTTGTCTAACCTTTACCACTGATATAACAGGGATGAAAAGGGTCTGTTTTACGCATTGGATCTAGGCGGAACAAACTTCCGTGTTATGCGTGTGCTTCTTGGCGGGGAACAAGACCGTGTTGTTAAACAAGAATTTGAAGAAGTTTCGATTCCTCCCCATTTGATGACTGGTGGTTCAGATGTCAGTTTCTGTTCTAAGTCTGTTCTAAAAACTGTTATGTTAGTCTGGATGATCAATATATAACAAGATTTTTTTGTGTTCTTATGATGGATTCAGGAGTTATTCAATTTTATTGCTGAAGCGCTTGCAAAGTTTGTAGCCACAGAAGGCGAAGATTTTCATCTCCCAGAAGGTAGACAGAGGGAATTAGGTTTCACTTTCTCGTTTCCGGTTAGGCAGACATCTTTATCCTCTGGTACTCTCATCAAATGGACAAAAGGATTTTCCATTGAAGAAGCAGTTAAGCTCGATTCCGTTCAACTGTTTCTCTTAAAATGAGTTGATTCGCCTCTACCCTCATTTTGGTTTAACCATTGCATAGGTAGGACAAGATGTTGTTGGAGCACTTAATAAGGCCATGGAAAGAGTTGGGCTTGACATGCGAATCGCAGCACTTGTGAGTTTTCTCCTTATGCTCCCTAGCGAATCACTTTTTCATATGTTTGTTGATTTGTTTTGCTGCTTTATAGGTCAATGATACGGTTGGAACACTAGCCGGTGGTAGATACTATAACCCGGATGTAGCCGCTGCTGTTATTTTAGGCACTGGGACAAACGCAGCTTATGTTGAGCATGCACAAGCAATTCCCAAATGGCATGGTCTACTTCCAAAATCAGGAAAAATGGTTATAAACATGGAGTGGGGAAACTTTAGGTCATCTCATCTCCCATTAACAGAGTTTGATCACACGCTGGATTTTGAGAGTCTGAATCCAGGCGAACAGGTACGGGATCGTTGTTACAAATTGCGAGACCTATGGGATGTCACGAGAATGAGATTCTATGTGGACTTCTTTTTGCAGATTCTTGAGAAAATAATTTCCGGTATGTACTTGGGAGAGATCTTGCGAAGAGTTCTTCTAAAGATGGCTGAAGAAGCTGCTTTCTTTGGCGATACCGTCCCATCTAAGCTGAGAATACCATTCATCATTAGGTACTCGTAACTACTTTGGGTTTTGCGCAGTTTATATTCGTAAAAGTTTCATTCTTTGTGGAATGGGTTTGTCTAAAGTTTCATCTTTTATGGAATGGAGTTTTCTAAAGTTCAATCATTTGCAGGACCCCTCACATGTCAGCTATGCACAACGACACATCTTCAGACTTGAAGATTGTTGCAAGCAAGATGAAAGACATATTGGAGGTCTTAGATAATTCCATTTACGAATCATTGTTATAATGAAACTCCATTGTCAACCAGGCAAATAGACATCTACAGGAATTAGCTTATCAACTCCTCGAACAGTACTGTGTTGCTTACTTACAGTTTCGGCATGCTTAATCTCAGGTCCCTTCAACTTCTCTGAAAATGAGAAAAGTTGTGATGAGTCTCTGCAACATTATAGCTACTCGAGGCGCTCGTCTCTCTGCTGCTGGAATTTATGGTATTCTGAAGAAACTGGGAAGAGACACGACCAAAGACGAGGAGATGCAGAAATCGGTGATAGCCATGGATGGTGGTTTGTTTGAGCATTACACTCAGTTTAGTGAGTGTATGGAGAGCTCACTAAAAGAGTTGCTTGGAGATGAAGCTTCAGGGAGCATTGAAGTCATTCACTCCAATGATGGATCAGGCATTGGAGCTGCGCTTCTTGCAGCTTCTCACTCTCAGTACCTTGAAGTGGAAGACTCTTAAAACCCACCATTTTTTCGGTAATTTAAAGAAGGTTTTTGCTATCAAAGAAAGCCTAAGCGACGATCTTAGGCGTCAAAAAAAGCATTCTATGTTCTTTTCTCTTTCCCCAAGACTCTTGTAGCAAATAAGTTTTCTTGGGAGAAATATTTGTTTTCATGTTTCTTCAAAAATAAAGTTCGGTTCTTCAGATTCTGGGATTTTATAACCAGATATGTTGTAAAAACTATTAATTCGAAACTTTACTGAAGTTCTGAGTATATAAAGATCTCATTTTTCCACATCATTAAGCACAGAGCTTTAAAGTTCAAATGGGTACACAAAAGTTCAAATCTTTTCACCAGAACAACATAATGAAAGTGCAACAACAAGAAGATTTGACCTAAATCGGTCGAACAGAGACATTGTTGAGACGCTCAAGAGACAAGATAAGAGCTTGAGTACCAAGATGACCTTCACCATGAGCCTTGAGAGACAAGTAAAGCTGTTGAGCAAGAGCTAATCCAGGCAAAGCCAAACCCATCCTCTCACATTCCTTCAAACAAATCCCTAAATCTTTCACAAAATGATTCACATAAAACCCAGGATCCAAATCCCTCTTCAAAATCCGATCTCCATACAAATCTATAGACTTAGAACCAGCAGCTCCACTCGAAATCGCTTCTAGAAACTTCTTAACATCAAGTCCAGCTTTATAAGCATAAATCAAGCCTTCAACAAGACCTAACATAGTCGAAGCAATTGTAATCTGATTCGCCAATTTCGCAAATTGACCTTTCCCACTTGTTCCCATGTAATTGACTTTACCCATTAGAGAAAACAACGGATCTAAACGTTTCACGGTGGTTTCATCACCTCCGGTGAATATAGCTAACTTACCGTTTTTAGCTCCGAGATCTCCACCGGAGACAGGAGCATCGATTGAGAAACAGTTGGTAAAGGAAGCAGCTTTAGCTATCTCCTCAGCTAAAGAAGGCTCAGATGTAGTCATATCGACGAGAACTCCGCCTTTACGGAGACCGGACAAAGCGCCGGAGTTTGGATCGAGGAGAACGTGGCGAACATCGGAAGGATAACCAACGATTGAGAACACGACGTCGGATTGTGAAGCGAGTGAGTTTGGTGAGTCAGCGAGATTAGCACCCATGTCGATGAGAGATTGAGCTTTGGAGATTGTGCGATTGAAGACGGTGACAGTGTATCCGGCTTTGATTAGGTGTCCGCACATTGATCGGCCCATTACGCCGGTTCCAATCCATCCGATTCGGGTGTTGGATGGGGTTATTCGATCGACGGAGATTGATGAGGAAGCCATGGAGCGACGGAGGAATAAGGAGAAGACAACGGAGGGAGAAAGAGATCGGCGGAGGAGCAATGGCATTTTATTATGTGGTGGTCGTTGGATTTTAGTAGTTATCGAAGGTAGTGGTATACACTGTAATTTAGAGTCTCTTTTGAGGAATGTTTCGTCAAAACCTTTTGGACTTTTTCTTGTTATTTTTGTCCATTTACTCTTGACGACGTCGTTTTTAGACTTGGTTCGGTTTGGTTGAGTTTGGTTTATTTCGGGTGGCTATTTTCTAATTCAGTTTGGACTAGGTTGGTTTGGTTTTAAAATTGAAAGCTAATGACATTGTAAGGAGGCATGTTATTGATGAACAATGTCTAGATAGTAAAGCGTGCACAAATGGTGAAGACAATCAATAAATAACAAGGCAAGCATGAGCAAATGATAAACATTTTATTTGGAAGGCAATCTATTTGTCGTGATCTATGTTCTCAGCAAAGTTTTACCTCTATTATATATAATGTTTGTTAGATGTTAATCTAACACCTGAGTTTTATAAGTTGTTAGATGTTAGTCAAGCATTCCAACAACGTCTAGCGTTTAGATCGATTAATCAACGGTTGGGTACCATTTTTAATATCTTTAAAAACTAACTATGAAAATTGATATAAAGCCAAAAGTTTAGCTGATTAATTAGTCGTCTTAATCAAGTAATAACTAGACATCTAGATAACCATTTTATTTTGAATAAAATGTATATCAACTTTTCTATATATTTTATTATCCAATGCTTATATGTATCATCCACCGCAGTGGAACAATCCCAAATACCAATTCAGTCCGAAGTGGCCGTTGGTGATTCAGTCGAGGAGCTTGCTCGAACAACTATAGAAACAGGCAAGCCTCCGGGAAAATAGCGATTGGCGGTGAAGAATGTGGTTGCGAAGGTAACGGCCAAAACGTTTTCAAAAGGCAAATCTGGTACCCACCGAAAGAAAAATCAGTGATGTTTGTGTTAACAATGATTTGACAAATATGTCAGATAAATATTAGTATTGAAAAATAGTCGAATAATCAAATAGCAAAAACATTTTAACTGAATATATATTTTTAAGAATAATCGTGAAATACTAAAAGCTGATTTTAATGGATTAATGATGCTTTTCTAGTTATATTCTTAACACGTCAGTGTATAGGAGGGATCATTTTTTTGAGAAATGTGAAAACGTAAAATCTTTATGAAACTTAAAAACTACTTATCACTAACGTTTTGATCCCTTTTGGACAAGAAGTAGTCATGCTTTCAGTTTTCAGTTCCTTTGTTATTTCTTATTTCTTGGATGTATATATGAGTATGAAGTTCTCATTGTGTTTTACGATAATAACAATCATATGAAATTCTTGTTGTATGGGTAAAGACATTGTGTGTCTTTAAATTCTTGAGAAAGAAATTGTTGTATGGGTGACATATAATCTCATAATAACTTCCCCCGCCTGCAATTTTGCATATATATGACCGAAATTAAATTGCACGAAACGTTATGGTTGGTTGATGAACAACTTGAGAGCGACCTTATTTCTACTTTTTGTTTTTTTCTTAGTTTGTAAATTTTTGACTCTTTGCATCTGCTAGCATATCAAATTTATTTATAACAATTAATCTTATTTTTATTTTGTGAAATATTCCGAATTAAATATGACGTTACTTATGGATTAGATAAATTCACCTATATATTATTCTTTTCATTAAGATAGGAAATTATATACAAAACCATTTTTACATCAAACTACTGAAGAGGTAAAACTCAAGTATTCAATACTCCAATGAAAAGAAAGACATCGAAGAAAAACTTGTAAATCATCGTTTCAACCTCCAATATTTATACATGTATTCTCAATTTTCCTCTTATTTCTTCTTTTGATCAACCCCGACAAAGTGAACAATTGCGTTGGCTTCTAAACGCTCGCATCACCTAACCCATTCGTCGTAGTACGGCGACTCTAACGTGTTGGCCATATTCTTTTGCAATTTAAGGTTCTTATAAAACTTCTTTATAAACTCCTCCGCCGCTTTATCCACCACGTGATCGTGATCTCCGTCTTCCAAGGGGAACGGTGAATCCGTTACCCTAAGCTGTCTCACAGCCGGAGACATAATCAACGGCGATTCTCCGGTTGCCACTGCCACCGGCTTCGTATCCTTTTCTCCTAACAACTCAAAAACCTTCTTAACCGCTGCGGCCACCGCATCGTCTTCGTTGTCATAACCGCCACGGACGCGGCGTTTGCGTTTGCTCATATAGGCAGAAGGGTCGTTTGCCGCAGTTTTGCTGCTGCTGAACTCGTAGTCACGGATACGTGTGGAGTAGTTGACGTCAGCACAGCCGGTGAAGCTAGATCGGCGACGGCGGAAGTTAGTGATGGCTTTGTTGCCTCTCTTTAGCATTAGGTTTAAGTCAAGCATGAGCTTGCTTTTGACTGTACCGGTTTTTAAAACGCAGAAGACGATCCGGACGATTTTCCATAGCCTCTTGGCTGCGACTTGAGCGTTTTGTTCCATTTCAATGTATATGCCTCTCTTTGCTGCAGAAGATTCCATTTTTACTATTTTATTTGGAGAGAATATTTTGTGTTCTTCTTTGTTAGCTACTAAGGTTATATTGTCATTGGAGGGAGGGAGTAGAGGTATTTAAAGGATAAGGGAAATAATATATTAAAAGGATACTGCATGATTTAATTAAATAAAAAGAAATAGAAATAACCTAAAACCACAACTTTAGGGGAAAAAAAATTTCTTTCTCGTTAAGAGGTTGGAAGAGTCGCCAATAAAGAAGTCTTCTTTGTATGGCAAAAAAAAGTCATCTTTGTATGATTTAATTGCTTTATTTCTTATATTTCTTTTTTTTTTATGGAGCTATGCTATCCACAAATCATAACGTATCAAACCGTTAATGGGAAAATGAGCTTTAACGCTAGGGTAAGCAACCGAATTGTAAGTGATATAGAATAATGATCGTACTAATATAAGAGTATATGAGTTAAGTAAACCAAATATATCATTCGTGAACTTGTTATGAGTACCGATTTTTGGCAGGCTGATCTACACTGCGAGACAGTTGGTTAGTTTTGCTTATAACAAACTAATAATTTTACAAGTTTTAACCAAAATCAAAGAAATTTTCGTTTTCTATAATTTTACACTTCGTAATATTACCCTCAAAACTAGAGAATATATAGAGCTAACAAATAATATTACGCGTGCATACGAATTATTAGATTTAGTATTATTTATTGCAATTCAGACGAATTCTGTAAAAAATGGCGACTGTTGTACCACTAACTAATATCTAATGAATACTTTGTAAGTTATAAGCTATAACATGGTCGGAACCTTCAACATATATACAATTTTTCTAGTATTTATTTACATTTTTATAAGATTGTGTCTGTGTGTTTTGTAATTTTACACGTCTACATATACATCAGTTGTAAAAAATTAATACTTATACATCAAAATAGTAAGGTAATTTAGCAAAATTATATTAAACATGAAATATTTTAAAATATGAATATTAAAATTCGAAAAAATATTACTTGGAGTTGATGGTTTTCTTCGTATTTACGTTTACCATTTTAAAAGGAAAAATCTAAAACGATATATTTTCATTAAAATATCACAGATGTAAAGATATTACGTTTGGAACATCATGTCCGAATCCAATCAAATGCAACATTAACTATGATTAGATTTTCCCTAAGTGTATATATCCTCCAAAGCTTTTTATAAGTTAATAGGATATATATATATATATATATATATATTAATTGAGTCATGTCTTAAAAGTTGATTGCAAATTTAGACCGTTGCCGTAGTCACTAAGGCGATCCAACAAATTAAAGGAAATGTCTTGTTCGTACGTGGCGATGAACGTTTACTTTATTGTCGTTAGAAATTTCAATTTATACGTGTTACTTCAGAAATGGACCTCTCACAATTTAGTCATTATTTTAATTATTATATACCTTCAAATGGAATCTACGTTAACCAAAAGCAAGTCTCTAACTAACAGGCCTTTTAGTCTTTTTTTTTCTTTGGATAATCAGTAAGTTAAAAATTTGTGGATCATAATCTCTATAGAATAAAATTCAAACCATGTTAAATTAAATTTTTTTAAAAATAAATTTTTGACTTCTTTAATTTTAACCCACAAAAAATTATTACTAGACTAAATGCACATTGGTGTTTTTTAGTCTATTTCAATGTCTCTTATCATTTACTAACGTTTTAAAAAAATGTAGATATACAAAAAAAAATTACTAACGTTTGTTGATCGAACATCGAAACGATTTTAGATATATATTGATAGCCTGTAGGGGTTTGGATTATTTTCTTACATATGTTTCTTCTTTTATATAATCTATTTTCTACGTACTGCCAGAATTCAAACGTACTAGCTACTGCATCTTTTTATAAAAGAGATCCACATGGTTAACTGAATATTTTATATTTATCAGTCTATATTGAAATTGTATTCAACAGTTTATTTAAAACAAAATGTTTCGGAATAAATGTTTAAAAGATAAAATGTAATGTGTAAACAGCAGCAACTTCATATGGTAGAAACTAGAAAATAACCCCCTCAAAAGAAAGTTACAAACGTTCGCGTAACAAATTTAACATGAGTTAAAAGCCTTCATTATTTTCTTTTAACTCTCCATTGTTGATAACTAAATACACCGATGACATTTAATCGAAATCACAATTAGTCGAGGAGTTTTTATTTTATAATTAGAAAAATTGTATAGAATGACTATCGTTTTTTTTTGCAAAATTGGAAGATCGAGTGGCATAAGAAATAAATGTTACAGTATTTATTCGTTACACTTCTCATGTTTCCCTTACTTTTAACAAAAAAAAAAATCAGGTTTCCTTACTTTGGAAAGGGTGTCCCATTGATAGCATATCGTTCCAATTATGATGTTTTAAGTTTTGTTTATAAAATGTCGACATAATGCATATATAATCCGATTTTCTACATGTCATGAGTTATGACATGCTATATTCCATTGTAAAAGTCACCATTTTGAAAGTCACCATGGCATGTCATGACATGCTATGATTTGTATATGAAACACGAAAGTAATCGAGCAATATTTCCTGGGATTTCTCTTTTTATCTTGTTAAGAAATTAATTTTTAGTCTAATGAATTTTGCTTTAGGTAGTATGTAGTACTACCACCCTACTAGCCAGTAGCCACAAAATTGAATCGAAAATGACAGCGCGTGTACGTCGGGAAGAAGGAAGAACACGTGGAAACGACATGCAGTTTTCAATTATAAAACTAATTATTGGCTAAATGACACACCTTTTCCATTTCCTTCACAAAACTATTTTTTGAACAATACATACATGTAAGGTGTCAGAATGGGACATGATAACCCAATCCACCTCAATAAATTCTAATAGGTTGAAGTTTTTGATTTTGATAGATTAATGATTAAATAAATTGATGGTTAACCATTTAACTCATTAATTTTTAAAAATTAAATCAAATTAATTTAATTAATTTTTATAGTTTTTTAATTTTTTTACCAAAATAGAAAGATGCAATTTTTCTATCAATATATATATATATACAATTTTTCCATTAAAATATGGATTCATAATTTTTTTCAAAACACATATATACAAGTTTTTCGTCAAAACTTAATTATATAATTTTTTATTAAAATATAAATTCATAATTCTTCGTCAATATAAAATATTCAAAAAAATTTCACGAAAAACGGATTACCATCAGTAAAACTATATAAAGTTTTAATTTAAATTTCATGTAAGGTTCTTTTTAAAACTATTGCTTTATTCTTTTAATTTTACTTTTAATTTACAATTATTATGCTTTAGTATGTTGTTATTAATTATTACTATTTT
This sequence comes from Cardamine chenopodiifolia, assembly GCA_963922655.1. Taxonomy (NCBI): domain Eukaryota; kingdom Viridiplantae; phylum Streptophyta; class Magnoliopsida; order Brassicales; family Brassicaceae; genus Cardamine; species Cardamine chenopodiifolia. The sequence goes on from OZ000481.1 coordinate 3,822,654, forward strand.
AAAATAATTTTTCGTTTTTTGAGATTTTCAATTTCATAAAGCAGCTTTCGAAATGGGCCATGAACATTAGAGCTTAGACGTGAAGGCATCTAAGACAATTATAGCCACCTGTCTCCATTTACTTCGAAATTAATACGGGAATTTCATAAGCTACTATTATTTATAAATATATATAATCTGTTCTGTGGTACATGATATTTTGATAACTAAAAATACTGGTCGTTTTTATTTTTTTATTTTTGTTAACATTGTAGTATGTAGGTTGAGTTCTTTAATGTTATCTTCTTTTATTGTTGGTCTGCTTTTATTGGGTGGGAAGTTTGTGTAGTTTCTATGGCCACCTGCGTGGAATAAAGAAAAGGAATTGAAGTAATAGAGTTATTAATTTTGTCATTTTGTACATAAATACGATTTCTACTTGATCAATATAATACTGTATTTGTTATTGGATCGGGTGTTGTGGATAAATCCCTTAATCCACTATATTAGGTTCCTCAATAATATGATCCACCGAAAAAAGAGAACATATATTAATCATACATGTTATTTTATTTATTGGGTATGGATGTTTTGGTTTATCAGTTCGATTTGTCCTTGTTGATTTGTTCGGTTTGACACAACCGGTTTCAAACTAGAACTGAAAATTAATTTGGTACGGATTGATTTGATTGGATCTCCATGAAAATAAATCAAGCTAAAATACAACTATATTTTGTTAATTTAATAATTTATCCAGAATATATATTTAAATGGTTTGTAGCTAAAAATGTAACTAAAAAAACATTTATATTGGACTTATTTTGTGGAAACTTGTACAATCTATCAGATTATATAAATTTTATCTTCAATCATATTTGTCAAAGTGGTACTTATTATAAGATCTAAATACATTCTCACATTAGTTGCTCATCTTTATCACAATTCGGTTAGATCTCATTTGGTAAAATAAGGCATGAATATTTCAGAAGTTTGCTGCCTTTGTAATTTTACATGATGAAACTAAAGACCAATGCTTTTAAATGCAGTTTTAACGTCGAAATTTGGCACAGAATCCAGATTCGCCTAACCTTGCCTCTATTCACCTTTGTAAACTAGTAAAAACTTGGCTACTTTGTAAGAACAGCTTTAAAACTCTCTAGTTTTGGCGACCAGAAAAAAAGAGAGAGAGATGGGCCGACTGTTGTATTGGGCTTGGCGGTGAATGAATGTTAAACTTAATTATTTAAAGTCAAACACCTTTTAGTTAATTGGAGTCTAATTAATTTAATTAGTAATCACCGCATGTTTACGAGAAAATTCCTACCAAATTTACGTGAAAAATAGAAATTACCTCGGTAACTAATTACATTGCATGCCAGTTTGACCATTATTTTGTGACTTGTGTGTGTTAGAATCTGATAAACTATGTGTATAAATATACAATCGCTCCACTTATTGTTACCAGCCTAAAATTAATTAAAAAACTATTACTAATCTACTATAATTTCCAAATCTTCAATTTCTCATCATTTCAATCCAAAATCAAGCCATGGATGCCAAGAACTCAAAAGATGATGCAACCAAAAATTCAAGTGGGACCGGCGGAAGCAGTGGTTCTGGTGGCGTTTCCGATGTCGGTAAAACAATGGTTGCGCCTGGCTATGGTGGCGATGCACACATTTTGAGGGATGCTTTTGAGAGCAATCCTAAGAAGTTCTTTGATGATCTTCACACCAAAGACAAGAAGTGTATCGTTCAAGTGAAGAATAAGGATAATTAAGTGATGATATTTTGTTTTTATTTTCTTCTTTGTTAGTGATCCTCCCATACTTCAGCTAATGGAGTGAAGTACAATAATTATCTCTAAATAATAAATAATATTCATAATTTATGAACCTTTTGCGGTCTTTATTTTGAGTGTTTTTTATTAAGTATACATTATTATCTTCCATATTATATTTTCTTAATATTTTCAGGCAAATTTATTCAATATCAAATTATTTTATTTATGTATTTCTGTTCTATATTTTCAACACTATAGGACATAATATACAATAATAATAATAAAATAACGATACAAACCACGTGGAAGTAATTAAAAATAAGTATTCAACCACAAATTACAATTAACCGGCCGGTAAAACAAAACAAACAGGTTCCTAAAGCAAGAACATATCATGAAACACATGATCACTTGGTCATATCATCTGATAACGCATATAACAAATAATGAACTGCCAAACGCAAATTCTCTAGCAAAGTGTTAAACGAAGTACTTTGTATAGCATCATGAGCAATCAGCCTTGGAAACGCAGTTTGTTGTTTTCTCAGTAGACTGGCTGCTCGTGATGTTATATCATTTTCTCTAACATAGGAATTTCATGTGGCTTCATCTCATTAGATCAATGGAAACTGGCGGAACCGAGTGCCGGAGCCCAATAGTCGGCCCCGTTGTCGCTGCCGACTTGGAGTGTGCAGGAGATTGGAACAAGACATAAACCTCGACTTCTCAGATCTTTCTTAGGTTCTTCATTTGCATTTTGATTGTCCGTTGACGAAGACCAAACTCCTCTTCTCTTCATGCATTGATCATTCACGAGCTGAAACCATATCATACAAATTTTTTTTAAAGATTTATAGCATTGGTCATAACAAACTAACACATCTTCTAACACCTATATGAAGAGGTATTTGATAATGTAATACCACCTTTATTTCATAATTTACTAAATAATATCGTTTAAAATCTTTTATACAAATTTTAAATTTAATATTTGTTAAACATACTGTATCAAATAGGAAAATAAAATGATATAATGGTACTTTAAAGATAGTATTTTACTAAGAAAATAAATATTAGACAGTTCAATATATATAACAAATAACGTGTGAAAATATGATTAAATATTTACAATGAGACAAACATATATAAAATGTACTTTAAATTTGAGATTCATGATATTTTAGATGGTAACAATATATTTCATTCAATTTCTTAAAAAGAAAAGCAGATAATAAAAGACCCGCCAAAGGAATTTGAAATGTACTTTGATAAACAAAAAATATAAGGAGAAAATTTTCAAATTTAAATAAACTTAGGTGGCTTTGTTGGTTTTAAAGAGCTTTGTTGGTTATAATAATGTAAGGGAGGGTTCAAAAAGCTGGCTACTGCATCTTTTAATATTAGTTCAACTTTATCTTTAAAGAAAACAGTAGAAAAAAGAGGAAAAAAGGGATAAATTTTGGAAACTAAAGCTGTCCACATTTTTTAAGATTTGGATTCAATTGATCCAATAAAAAGTATAGTGTATAAACTATAGTTATATATAAAGCATAGTAATATAAAAGAAATGGACGTACCTGACCAGGGTCCTCAGGAAATATGCAACTCCGGTCTCCTTGCAACTATTCGTAAAAACCATAGTTTTTTTTGGGGTTAAATTATTAAATTCGTAGTTAAGTGAGAATTCAGTATATATGAGTTATAAACCGTATAGTGTTTAAACTATTGTATGATGATGATGTGTGTGTGTATATTATGCATATATGGAAATTGAGTGCTTACATGTTGTTGGTGCCTTATATTCCCCGAGGCAGTCGTACCAAAGTATGGATGACTTAGGGCCTGCAACAGAAAAAAACAAAAATACTTTTTATATAATCACATCAATCAAATATATTACTTATAATGGAGAACAAAACTGTATACTATTTTTTGTTGTTGTTGATTGTCTGTTTTCATCATCACACATAATTTTCGTCGATGGATGGATGACTAAATCATACACTGTAGATAAAATATTTAATCTAGTGATATCATAATGAGATGGATTTCTACTAATCAGGAAATTTATAGTGGGAGACGGATTACCAAAATATTTAGAGATACAAAAAAGGTTTAAAAATGGAAGGGGAATGGAAGAAAATATGAAATGTTTTGTTTTCAGTAATCACTTGGATTTTTCTGGCAATTTTTTTTCTTTTCTAGAAGTTAATCTTTTAGCATTATTTTACTTTTACTTGAAGGAAAATGAGAATATTGAGAGTTCGGAAAAGACGAGTCGCACCTCAATTTGACTCTGAAGGAATCTAATGTATCCAATAGCTTCCGACAGGACAGAGGCTGTGTCAGTCTGCAAAAGATGGGTAAAGAGGGAAGAAGAATGAGTTAGATTAACGAAAACGAAACTAAAAATATCTCCAATATCAATGTGAACAAGTTGATTTGATTAAGGGAATATTAGACGACACTAATAAATGTAACTATTTGTTATTAAATCGATCTGTACCTTTCCAAATGGAGATACTAGCTGATGAAGCGCTGCGATTCGGCCTCCTAGTTTCTCCTTTCTCACCTTTAATACCATAAATTAATTAATAGCATAAACTAAAAGTTATGTATACGCATGGGTGGTTATATTTTTTTTACTAATGACCATGCATAGAGAAAACGTGCTTACTTAGTAAGTAGACGTGATAATATTGTACTTTTACTTGTATATTATATCATTGAATCCGATTCTCTCCATTTCGACTTTTCAAAAAGTTTCAGGGAAAACAAACCCTGAAATCTCTCAAAAATTTATAGTATCGAAGGAGTATTGTTGAATTTATTTAAGTTTGATTTTTATGAAAGAAAGAGAGAAAAGGAATAATTAAGACGGAAGAAGAAGACAAAACAAGAAAGAACAAAAGAGTTGCAAACACACAAAAACCACACAGCTTATTCTGTGCCCATTCTGTTTTGTTTGCTTCTTCTGTTCTCCTTTGTGTTTGTGTCTTTGTTTTGTTATTATGATGTCAGGGAGATAATTTCTATTTGGAAAACGTTATATAAGTTAATTAAAGTTTCGTTGATATAATCAATTAGTGACCTTGAGGGTTGATTGTGACGAAGGAGAAGGTTGAAGCCTTGGCTTCTTATTAGTAGACCCACCAATCTCTAAGCTGTTACACTTCATCACATACATAGATAACAAACAAGACAAAGATTAATTAGTCATTAAGCAAAAAAATTCATAGAAAAACTTGAGTGTTGAATTTAGATCCAAACTTAAAATAAGACATGGTTTGTCTTGTTCTTTTTAAATGGCGTTTTAGATTTCACTTTCCATAGTAGATGGTGTGTTTACTAATCTATACGTAAATTATATCTTATTTCCGAATTTTCTCTCTCTATTATATATTCGAACTCAGTATAGCATTATATTAAAATTCTATTCTGTATTTTCTCAAATATCAGAGATGTGGAATAAGTTTTACCTCAGAGGATCGATCCGGAGGAGTGTGTCTCCCTTCGGACAAGTTAAGAGTATTGTGATTGCTCGAGAAATCCAACATGTTATTATTGTTGTTGTTATCGTCGTTGCTATTGAGGCTTGTTGTGGTTGTCGTTGTTACACAAGATTTGTTAGGAGGTGAGTTCGGAGAAGATATGAGATATCCATTGTTGTTGTTAATGTTACTCTCTTGTTTGATGTCAACAACCACCATAGAAGCTTGTTGGTGGCTTAGCACTTGTTCTTCCCAATTCTCCAATCTCATCTTCCCTTGAAAACTATGGTGGTGTTGTTCATCATGATGATTATGATGGTTCATCATCTCCAATCTCTCTTCCTCTCCCATCATCAATCCACCCCTAAGTTCACAAAGAAAATATACATATATATTAGTTAGATTGTTTATTTGATACTTAAAATACTAAAACAAACACACAAATAATGGAAAGTGATATATATATACACACACAACACACACATAAATATACGTATACGTATCAATATAATGGAACAAAGAAGCAGTCAAGGTTAGGTTACAACACATAAAATAAAGCCATGAAGTGAACTAGGAGAACGTAAGTAAACACAAGATCATATTTCAATTTGGAATATGTATATAGAGGGGGAGAGAGGAAGGGATAATTACAAAAGAAGTTGGCTAAGGCTCCAAGACTCAGGAGGAAGATCATTGCTTTCAAGCCAAGCAGAGAGGTTAGGGTTATTAGGCAAAGACGGCGAAGAAGAAGAAGAGGAAGAAGAAGTCGCCGAGGATGGCAAGAAGTGCGGCAAGAGAGTCGGCATCATCCGTGGTCGGAGATAATTATTGTTAGGAGTCATTTGTGGCGGCAAGGGCGCCTGCTGATGACCCATCAACGGTGGTGGTGGCCTCATGCCGCCGCTTACGTTCCACCAATTAGGGTTTCCGGTCGTCATCAGTTGTTGAACCGGCGAACTCTCCAACACACCTCTATTCATCACCTTCTCTCTCTACTCTTCCTCTTTAGATCACTTTATGTGTTTACTAATCAGCGGTTTTGGAGAAACTTTGAGAAGTGTTTGATTCTTTAGCTTAAGTTGTTTAAGTTTTCTTGGAGAAGAGAAAGAGAAAGAAAACTCTGAACTAACTTAAATTTTGATCTCATTTGATAACTTGTGATGTTAATTTTTTTGGAGTTTTTATTTGTTTTGTTTTTTAATTTTGTCTTTTTCCTCTCCTTTTTTTGTTCCTTTCATTTTCTTTTCTTTAGATTTATTTTATTTTATATCTTATATTTACTTTTTTCCCATGCTTTTTTCCATGCTTTAACTTTATCTTAAAGTGGGGCAGAGAAAGGTGGTAGCTACTTTTGGTATTTAAATCAATACATGAGTTGAGAAAAACAAGCAGAACTTATTTTTAAATCAAGGAAAAGGATTATTCGAATATTTTATATACGGTGTATGAATTTTTCGAATATATATATATATATACTAATAATATTTTGGGTATATCACAAGTGTCTCGCATCTATGATCTATGCATCCGCCTTTTTCATCAAATGTAAATTTAATTATCCTTTTTAATCCATCTTTAATCATTCTTGAAACTTATTGTTTTTTCAATTAGTAAGATTGCTTCCATGATCTAACGGTTTAGATTTAATTAATTAGTTCTAAACTCGCAATGAATATATTCTCGGCCAATACTAGGATTTTATTTCGTAGGTAGTAGGCCGAGCAAAGAGTTTTTTTGTTACTTTTATTTTTTTCTTATTTACTCTTAAAAAGCGATAAGTACGTCAGACATTCACGAAGAATTAGTTGATAAGTTCTCTTAAACAAGATACAGTAAAATACAGTGTCGCTGTACCATATTTCATATATACTTTTAAAATCATGATATTTTAAGACAAACTTTTTTGGTATTTTTTATTTTGAACTGAATTTTGGAAAGCACTAAAATAATATAAATTATAAATGATTCTAATAACGACTGAAATATAAATACAACGACAAATAGATTATTTTTATTATTATTATTTTGGTTGTAATTTTTAACGTGTAATACCTGGCATAGTCGGGACTGTGAATTTGTTAATTCTTTTTGCACTTGTGTTAATCAATAACTATGTTTACATATAATCAATGCTCAAATCGCATAACGAACTAGTAATTATCTTCCATAATAATAATAATCCATCATCATATCCAACTAAAGAGAAGGTAAACAAATTCAAGACAAGAATGATTCTATTTTCGCTGACGTAAAATGCACTGAATTGTGTTGCGTAAGGTTTTCTGTAATTGTAACAATGGAAATACATCTAACGAAATATGTATTTAACATATCAAATACGTAAAAACGAGTCACAAAGTCGGTGTGCGTGAAGTGTTATTTTTCTTCTTCTAATTTTTATTGAAAGGTAAGGCAAGAACATGTATATATGTTTAATAACATTTCATCGTGGATTAAACTCACTGTTGATTTTGTATATTTCATATTAATATATTAATTTAGTTTTGAAAAGTATTCTCAAAGAACTTTTCAGCGTATGGAAGAAGTCGGTATGAAAATAAGAATATTTTTGTATATAAACTGATGATAAAAATGGCGAGAAATGTTAAGAAAATATAGATAAATTAAATTTGTTTTACAAGAAATATAGATAAACATATTTGACAAAAACTCAATCGTAAAATCTAAGAGATCAACTGTTAATGTTTTTTACTTTTAAGTAATTAAAAAGTTAGAAAACATATTTTAATAATTAAGAAATATAGTATTTTCTATTTAAATAAAAAAAATTGTTGGTGACTCTTTGCTATCAGAATTCCATGGCAGATAATGAAAACTTTATCACTTGCTACTATATATATATTACCTCATATGTATATAATATACCTTACAACTCAATATAGTAGACATTTTGTACACTATATAACTTTTTGGTATTTTGTATCTACTTTTCAAAAATTTTAACAGTTTTCTCTATAGATAGCATAACGTAACTAAATAAATATGTACACGTATATTTTTTGGATAAATATGTGCGCAATTATAGTTATGTTTTTTGTGTATATAGTTCGTTCTTTAATTCATCCTGTTGGAGTGGGACAAAAAAGGCTGGCATATTTAAATGTGGCTATATTTATTATGCACCACTAGTTAAAATCGAGGAAAAGAGTTTTTATTTTAAGAATTATTGAATGAAATAAAAAGCTGAGGAAACAATAAATGTAATATAAAAAAAGAATTTGCCACTCATACAGTCACACACAAGATGACGAGGGCATTGCATCATATGACGCATACAGTTAGAACTTGTATTCTAAGCACGACCGAGATATAAAAATACAAATTAACCAATAGAGTCCTAGAAACTAGCTTTTCCTTTTTTGCCAACAAGACCAATTTGTCGAAGGAGTCAATGTCCTAGGGTTTAGAGATCCCTAATATTATGTTTCCCGGTGATTTCAATTTCCGAGAAATTCTAACATCTACTTGGAAGTTGTAAACAAACAATATACGAGTCAGAATATATATTTTTCACTCAAAAATTACAATTCACTTAATTATATACGTCTTGTCCTTTAAATATATATATACTGTTTACACTTATATAAATTGACGCTTATAAATAACTCAAAGCGTTCATTTGTTTGCTTATACTAGATGAAATATATATATATGATCATAGCGTACTATCAATATGATATTATCTCGGAAGTAAAGGTAAAAAACTCTAATTATACCTAAAAAATATCGATTCCTCCTTACAATTAATTAATTTTTATTTTAGTTGGACATGGCAAAAAATGCCCATGGCTAATGGACACTCTTTACCGTAGCTAATCGAGTATTTGATTTATTTACTATTATATGAAATTAGTGTATATTTATTAATATACTAAGAAAAAGAATCAACTCTCGAGGTATAAAAACTCACCATCCCAAATTTTTTTTAAAAATATCGTTTTATTCATCATTTTATGAACATCATTTTGAGTTACAAAGTAGAGATGAATCTAAATATGATAAAGTGAGAGATGATCTAAACAAGGATCAGATGGAGGATAAAAAGAACCTGTAGTGAAACAAGCGGGAAGTAATACTTGAGTCAGTGAATGAATCGATGACAAAGTGTCATCTTTGAATAAATCTGGCGGATGATTCCAAATTTGGTTTGATTCATAAAACATATACAAAACGAAAATTGAAACGTATAAATCTCTACAAAAATATCTAAAAAAACCTAAAGTCAGATTGGACATCTCAATTTTATTTTTCTTTGGTTTAAGTTCAGTTTTTTATATAATTAAATTTAAATTTAAAAACTAAAGAAAAAAAGTTGCTTCTTTGCTTGGTTCAGATTAAATGTGATACAATTTTTTGATCTTGTAAGAATGGTTTAAATAGGAAAAAAACTCGACATGCAACGAAATGAAATAACACCCCAATAAACAAAAGGAAATAACTAAAAATCCAACAAATCACCCATCGACGAAGAAATACACTTTAAATTTTTCTTCCTAACTTCTAGTATTTTCAAGTTTTATTGTATTAATCAAAGAGTTATGGTAACTCCTCTCTATTATTCTGCAAGTTTGAGCTAATGAATTTAAAGTTGTGCACGCAAAAAACAACTTTTTATTCCTAACAAAAATAAGAAATCAAATAGAAATTTATTTGTTATGACATTATAAAAGGATTCACTTTTTTCTTTTTCTTTTTAGGGTTCACTTTTTGTAAAGTTTTTTATCATATGATCCTGTTTCATCTGTTTTAATCTAAATTTTGCTTTGAAAATTTTCTCATGAATTTTTTTTAAAATCAAATATTCAGTTATATCTCTTAAAATTAAATAAAAAGGATTTTTAGACGTAAAAAAGGATTTCTCTTATGTTTTTTAAAACAAATCACATTGAAATCTTAAAACGATAATTTAGTCTACAAAAATTCACTGAGTAAATAATAAATCTGAAGTTTTGACAGTTGAAACATTTCTAATTCGAACCAAATTACCTGGTCCACAGTCAAATTTGGTCCTTCCGATTCAATAGACAATGGGGTTGAGTTTTCTTTCTAACACGCTTCCAAAATCTTTGTCGGAGAGGATGTGTCGTTTCTTCGTATATATATATTCTCTTCCTTATTTAATGTTTCTTACTTGTTCTTCTTTTATTATTTAATGCTTACAAACAAACACGAAGCACCAAATTCCTCTTTCTTGTCTTCCTCCATCATCCATGTTTTGTTTTAGTTTCAAAATGTAAATATATATTTTTACTCAAAATATTATATACTTTTATTCATTCATTTAAGGGGAATAAATTGGAGGTATATAACGGAATCGAATTCAGTTAAATTTGATTGTAGCATGGACTGGTTGGGCCGAACCAATTTTATTGTGCGTATAACTCCTAAACTCGAATTTAGATATAATGATTGTTTGTGTAGTACTACTTATGTACCACAAAAGTGAATATATGGAAAGTAACAAAAAAAACAAAACAATATATATATATATATATAGATATATGTATATTGTATATATCATGGATAAATTTGTTTACTCACGTAAGAGATTTTGAGACGTTTTGTGGTCTATCAGATATGTATCAGTCTGTCTTTGTAGTTGTGTATATAATTGAACTATCACAATCCACCAAGAATTTTCGAAATTAGCTTCTTTTTTTCCTTTTGTAAAGTAAGAAATATTATTGAAGTAGAAGATAAAAAATCTAGAAATATTATAAAATGTACAGAAAAAGTAATTCTTAATCGATTATACCACGTTTTGAGATATTTAGAAAATATATATTACTTTATAAGTAATTCTAAATCATTTTATAGATTTTCAGTTCAAAACGAAGTGACCGTAAATGAATTGATCCATGTCTTTATATATCAGCCAAAGTCTTTCTTATTACGTGAGATATTCTTCATAATAGATATGCATTGTTACGTCTTGACCACTTCTTTCTATAGACAAGCAAGCTCACTCTAAGTCACTGCATTCACTTTCATCCTGCTATCACTTTTGTTGGTTATTTTTAATTAGAAAGTTTTAACGAATTTTCAACTTACTTTGCAGATCATCATTCATACATTATCGTGTTTGTTTTAATTGACATATTAATGAACATTACTTTCTAATATATCTCTATGTTTAAATTGTTCTAATCACTCACATTTCACTGTGAAGTTTTTTAGATAATTTATCTAAAAACTAATTATATCTTAGCGATATAGATTTTTAATACCTTTCTCCGATATGTACCATCACGTTTTTAAAAATCAGGAGCTATATCTACTTAACTTTGTATTTATATATTCAATAAAATGTAGTTTCGACTCTAGTTGTGAATAAAGGACGAAGAAAAACAAAATTATCTTAAAACAATAATTTAAAAGGAAAAGATACCTATTTTTAAACGGAATGAAGCCGACACAATTGTCGTATTGGCACGACTTGTAAAATTAATTCTCCCCATTTGATATTGCAGTAATTGTTCGTGAATTTGTTTTAGGATACATGAATATCTAATGAAAATGAAATTTGAAACTTGCAAATTCCGTTTTTACTTCTTTTTTTCTTTAACGGCAAACATGCCGCTGTTACTTTTGTTTACCCACCAAAGACACAGCCGATAATTAAAAAATCCATGATAATTAGCATCTGTCCGGATACAGTATATCTGTGACATATATATATATATATATGTAATTGAAAAAGAATAGTATTGGTAGACCTTATCTCAGTATAATTAACATATAACTTAAAGAAAAATGTGATTAAACTGCAGATCCCAAAACCCCTAAAATCATGCCTTTAGTGTTTTTTAATTTGTATTTTTGTCTTCTTGTATATAACTAATTAAATAGTATATTTTATTAGGTATGAAATGCCTTCTTTTGCAGACTTTTTCTCCACTCATTGAACTCTAATTACTTTTCTCCCTACAAAGCAAGACAACTACTTTTGTGGATGTTAAGAGGGCCGGGTTAGACAAATAACCTGTTTGGTCTGATTTAATGCGATATTCGTTTCGATTTGATTAAAAAAATTGGATATCTGCAGTAACTTAAATCAAAATATAGTTTTCGTTTACAACTGAACAAATCACAAATAACAATTTTAGAAATTAATGGCTCTAAGTGTTGTATTATAGTTTCTTTATAAAGAGCGAATACAATCACTTGTTACCCTAGAAAGCTTAATACGTAACTTCTCTTTCGGTTTCATGGCGCATGAATGAATATATGGAATAGTAGTATCCATGTTAAAGAAAAAATAAAGTAAGGCTACTACGAGAAAAAACAGTTGTTAATTATTTAGAGAAAATTACAAAAAAAAAAAAACTCAATCAATAGCAATTTCAACTTTAAAAAATAACTGATAAAATTTGACATGTTGTTTAAAATCTAACATGTTTAATAATTCTTTTTTTTTGGTTAAAAGAATATATTTAATCATTCATATAAAAATATCTAAAAGGTAACGGCGTTAAACACCAACCAAAAAAAATACGTTGGTTTGAACTTTGAACTTTGAACTTTGAACAATGTTTAAATTTGTAAACGAAAAAGAATAAGTGAAAAACATATCTTCTTTTTACAAATAAAAAATCATATCTTTAAGTTTATTAAGCACGAAATTATATAAATCACTTTTGTTTGACCAGTCGAAATGATGTAATGCTTACATCCATAATCATTCTGAAAAGATAAGTTCGGTGGTAAAATCTCATATCATCCCTTGATTATATTAAAAAACATTTTTTTTTACGAATGAAAGAAAGATTTTTGATCACGTGATGAAACCCGTGACTGGAAAACCTGTGGGTATTTGGAATAGGCAATGTTTAAAAGCCCAGTTGTTCTTTACTACAAGTCAAAACTGTATAAAAATCTGATTTGGGTCGGTGGCCAACATGGCCTGCACGTGAAATAACCTTTTGTCAAATGTAAAAAAAAATTATTTAAAGTGGAAGGAAACAAAGAAGCTAATAAACCATACATAGTACACCATCCGGTAATAGTTTGTATTATTTTCGTTATTGCGTTATCATCTGAAATTAAAAAATCGTACTTACATTTTATAAAAAAACTAGTACGTGATATTCAATAATATTATTTTATATAGTTTCTTTCTATTGAATTGTTAAAACAAATAATTCTATTCCACCTATTAGTTACAAAATAATACTACTTATATATCAGTTTTTCAGTTATACTTTATATATATTTAATTTACTTCTATATGTTTTTCTTGGTATGTGATGATGAATTTGTTTAAAAGGCAATCAAAATATGTAAACAACTAAACAATAAAGACTAAAAAAATATATCTTCGTAACACCAGGTCCGATAATGATGAACCAAATGTTGAAAAGAATGATACATTTTGAGTTAAAATAAATGGGTTAAGAAAACAGTAGATGGGTAAAATGTAAACAAAATAATAGTTCAATTTTTTCAAGAATCAAAAGTTTAATCTGGTCATAAAACTCACAAAAGTCTATATCACAAACCGAACTCCATCTTCAGCTCGAAATTTGGGACACTGTTGTAAAAAAATCTCTTCTCCTAACTATTTCTACCAAATTCATAGCAATTACGAAAATCAGTTCCAATCAGAAGAGACTATTGTCCTTTGAAGTAATAATAATGGATGTTGTCAAAAGAAATTTTTTGAGAAATTTTTATCCGGAAACATATCAAATAGTCATATAGGAGTGGGTCCAAAAACTATTTTTATCCAGGGCAAATACATAAATATAATCTAATATAATAAATTAATAGGGGGACAATATTGCAAATACATAAATATAATATAATATAATAAATTAATAGGGGGACAATATTGCAAATCCTTTAACAATTAAGCTAATTTAAAAATTTTATGTGAATATCAAAAATTGACCTTTATAATTAAAAATAAGCTTACTATATACCTGGTACGGTTCGAGGATATACATATCAAGTTTTTCTTAGGAATTTTTTAATAAAAATTAGTCTACATCGAATATTACAATAAATAGAATATTACAATTAAATGAACGAGACAACACCTAGTAAAATTGTATACTCGAGCAAAAAATTAATGTTGACAAATAATTTTGTTTCTCAATAAAGCACAGTTATTTGAAAAAATCATAAGAAGACATTCGGTATCAAATAAATTTAAAATGTCAGAATTTTTTAAAATCGAGAAGAATTAAGTTTCGCACGTGGCACCGACGGACCACACGTGCGAATAAAAAGCTAGAAAAAGGGACAAGAGAAAGCGAGTCAGAGTCAACCTTAAAATTCATTTGCGTAATGACCGATTGTTAGGATAAATGCTCTTCTTGACTATTACATCGAATCAACTTGTCCACTAGCTTTCCTATTTTATTGAACAAACTTGATATGTAGAAAGAAAAAGAAAACAAACTTGATTTGTAGGTTGAAATTTTCTTCCCTTTGATTTGATTATGGAAAAAAAAAATCATATGATGTGCCTTATAGACTTGAATCGACGACTTACGATGATCGATTAAAGTCCGGTCAAGTCAGTTCTAGATTGACTTATATAAAACGGATCTACATTTTAATCTATGGATTAGAGTTTACACAAAATCAGACACAGCTCATCTTTTAACTCTAAGCGCTCAACACGAAAATCATCTTCGGCCAGACTACAAGAAACGTTTCTCTCCACTTGGTTTCGCTACTTTCAATTCTAAGTACTCAACACGCCTCCAATTCTTTTGCTTCACATGAGTTTCATATTACATCTGCTTTGATCAACTGTTAGATCACACTTCAGCTCATTTTTTTTAATCTTTTCTCCGATTGTATCTCAAAACGGTATCTTGGAAAGGAAAGTAAATAAAAGATGATACGTTTGGGAAAAAAAAACAGACACAGGAAACCATTGTAGTTTACAAAGCTATTCGATAAACCTTAGATTTTTTAGTAAAGTGCTGGCTTGGCTATCGCACAAAGATAAAATTTATACGTCAAGGATACAGACCCAAATGATCGACGCTGGATACGAGAAGAATAGATGATAGTTACGTATAATATTATTATTGATACGTGTATCCATGATCCAAAATTAGTTGGATTACTCATTCAGCTAAGAATTAGTTGTTGTAATTAGATAAAGATAGAGATATTTATGTTAGACAGAGTCATCGTCATGAGAAAAGTAAAGTCAAATTAAACTTCTATTAAGAGACTAATTACTCTAGATTTAATGCGACCAACTTTTGGTGGAGCTGATTAAATTTGCTTTGCATTGCTTTCAATGTAGCAATCTGCTTTTGGATATGAAATAAAAGCTCTATTTATTTTTCAAGTTGGTGTTACGTATAAGCTTTAACTTCACATTATTAGTGTTGCTATATATTATTTGATAATTACGTCTTAGGAAATTATTAATATTATCATGAGTTCATTTATAAAATTCATTCAAATACGGTTTTTTTTTTCTCCAACATGTTCAATTTTAGGAGAACAGATATTGATACATTTTTAGTTTATATAGTAAGGTTTATAATAATGTAAATTACGACTAGGATACCGTCACCTCTCGTACATAATATTTGTCTATACTCTTAAAAGATTATACGATTGTATTCGCCAGTGTACTGAACTGAAGGTCTTCGTAAACTACTAAAATAATTTGGTCTACTTTTTTGCATTAAATCTAACAATTTCAGAGAAGAAAATCTCATTTAGAGAAATAAGAACATCCTTAAAATTTCATATCTTTTTTACTCTGGAATACTTTTCCCTTGAATTCGAAAATGTCCGTGACTTTTGTTTTTCAATTTAACAAATATATAAGGACTTTAAATAATTATATTGCGTTTATAATTTAACATATATATATATATTATATAAAGGACTTTTCAATAATTATACTGCGTTTTTAATCTACTAGTTCCAATAAAATAGGTGAATAATATTTGGAGAGGCCGGTTGTGGGGCCACGGCCTATGGGCTTACTATTAACATAAAACAAAAACTCTTTTCACACTCGGGCTTTTTGCACGTGAAAGTGACCATATCATGTTTGTAAGACAGCACAGGACCCACATGTTGAACCACTTCTTACCCGCGCGCGCCCGCAGCTGATCTAAAGTTGCATGTTGAATGTTATGAGATGTAAATTTTTACAAAATAAATATACCATGGCATTGGTAATATAGATTAGTTTTTTTCTTAAACTAACGTATAATTTGAAAAAATAAACCATAATTTTTGGTTTATTAATTCAACAAAGTTAAGTTAAAAGGGGTGCAAATTATTATATAAAAAAGAGTTAAAGGGGTGCAGTTTAGATTTTAAATATATATGCTAAAAACATTGCAGTTTCTCGTTTAGCTAATGTCGTTTTTGACTGGTATCGGTTTAAGTGGCCGAAATTTTGTAAAAAATATTGACTTTAGATGAACATATTAAAATCCAATCCTCTGGCATGACGTCACTGTTTCGTAAGTATTGATCAGTGTCAGACGAGGTCAACCCTTGATTCTTCTTCTTGTCCAATATACAGCACATCCGTATAATTATAACCAAATTTGCACTCTATTTAGTGATTCAATGTAAATGACCATCTACCTATATGTACAGTTGAATTTATTTTATTTGAATGTTTCTTTATGTGACCAGAGAGTTATAAGTTAAAATCCAAGCTAACCTCTAAAACCTACGAAAATAAGATTTTTTTCATTTTCAAATGTTTACATTGAATATAGCTAAATAGAGCTTTGGCCAGAAAAAAAATTAGATACTATAAGTCTCTTGAGTTATAATCTAAACAATAATCTATACAGATATTTATAAACCTAATAAAATGTATAAAAGATATTTTTATTATTTTATGTTTACACAGAATAAAGCTTAGCTAGAAAAAAATAGATACCATATGTCCCTTGTACGTTGTAAGTATGTCTACAAGCACTAATTAGGGGTTTTTGGTAGATACCAAATGAAAACTAAAATTGGCGAAAAACGTCATGGAAAAATTGTAAATAAATTGAGTATTTTTCACGTATAACTAAAGAAATTAGTGTGATATCATTTAGATAGTGTGAAATCAGATAAAATAAATATCATTAGTTAAACATGTGTAAAATCTACACAACTCAAAGAAAGATATCAAATTAATGGACCAACTTTTTTACTATCATTTGTTTTTGCAAATAAATGACCAATGTATGATTATTTACTACTACAACTGTTTAAGTTAATAATAATAGCAAACGTAGCTATTTGAATAACGTCATTTTGTGTATTAGAAATGTATATTTATGGAGAAGACGTTAATTAAATAACTATAAGTTTCTGCCTTTTTTTGTTTATCTAGTAACACTAATTACAAATTTATCACTAAGGGTAATTCATACTGTACCTTTGATCTTTATATATATATATATATATATTTAATTATGACACATAACGATCTTTCACTAACGCTGTAAGGACGATCGTCCACTGATTTAACATTTTTAGGTTTAGTGAACTTCCACTCGATTCTCAACTAAATACATATATAGTTTTCAATTAGTCATGATTTTTATGTCTGATAAAAAGTAGAAAAAAACTAAAAGTGAATAACGTTTAAAGGATAGTCATAAAAATTTATAATATGAATTTAGTGAAACAATATAACATATGAAAAATCTAAAACTGAATAGCGTTTTTTGTAGTAAATGAAAAAAACTATCAAACCCTTCTGTCTTCTAACTTCTCAGCACCATATCTATGTTATCTTCAATTAATCTATTTGTACTCTTTTATTTTAAAATACATATGTCTGTCAAGGGCGTTAATTCTGAACCGAAGTTATCCAATCATACTGAACTGAAATTTTGTCAATTCGGTTTGTATTCGATTTTCCTTCAAAAAGCGATCAAAAGGTTAATAATTTTACTCGGTTATCAATTTAAATTAGTTTGGTCCGATCGGTTTTGCTCGGTATCCTCATCCTCACTATCATGACTAACAGGAGCTTCAGCAGCTTCCAAATCTCCAGCTCTTCGGCTAGCGTTTCTCTTCCTAAACTCAAGCCAAACAAGCACCACATGAACAAGACACTGAAGCGCATAACCACATATCCAAATCCTAATCGGAACATTTGGCTTCTCCTCCTTAGAAATCAAAAGCATCACAACCACAGTAATCACAAAAGCAGCGTTCCAAAGCATATCCAAAGCCGCGATTGGTTTCGAATAGACCCAATCAGCTCATCGCTCTTCAAGCTCCTGCGGAGCTGTCTCTCTCACCAGCATCGAAGGCCCTCGCCGTCCCGAAGCTCGACCTAACAACACCGCGATTATAGGATGACAACGTGGCGAAGCTTGCCGTGAACGGAGAGGTGGTGTGCTTGAATCAGAAGCCGAGGGAGATTCAGGTGAAGACAACGTTGATTCCGAGACGACTGAGAGGTGACGAAAGTGAGATTAATCTAGGGTTTGTATTTTCTCTCACACACACCCACTCAAAGTCAAAATAGCCAAAGAGGTATGAATCGGTTAACCGAAGAAAACTGAATTAATCGAAAAAAATCGAAATTTACTAAAATAAATCGATATAAACCGAAATTATATAAAAAATTCAGTGTTTTTTGTATTCTAAACTTAACCGAATTAAAGTTTTGGTTCAACTTCTAATACCATAATAATTAAGAGATCCAAAACGAACCAAAATAATTTACATAGAACCGAACCTAATTCTCTGATCAATTCAAATCAGAAATGATTTCTTTAACCCGATTTTCCGAAACAAATCGAATTTTCCGATTGTTCAGGACTATTTTATACTCTATTCTTCTACTTATTTACCGTTTTTTATACTGTAACTCATATTCTAAATAAAACTTAAATATAGTTATCACTTATTGAAATTATTTGAGAAAATCACTAATATTTTTTTGTTTCATAGATAATTCATATCAGAATTAAAAAATCCGAATATTTGATAATCATTTTTGTTTGTCAATATATCCAATGATTATCAATTCAAAAAAAACCTAATACATTATCATTCAGAAATCAGACCTTTGTACACAAATTAGTTTTGAGAAAGCTGTCTCAAAACGTGACAATCTATCTTGTACGTTAGTATGTCGGACATAGTTTCATATTAGAGCTTCGAATTCCAAATACAGAGGGGCCAAAGTTCGTCTTAAACATTTTGCTCCATTAACACTGTTTGATCCAACTGTACGTAAATCTAATCCATACTCGATAATGAATCCGAATTCTTCCATGGAATATCAAAGTGAGAGTTATTATCTAGGCAAAACTTAAGAACACATTATCGAATGACATTTAAGATGAAAAAAATATTATATGATCTAGTTTTGGGTTCGAAAAGATTACGAATTTTGGTTAAAAGTTTATGATAATTAAAAAATATATATATATATATATATATATATATATATATATATATATATCAGAGAGGGATGGGTTGTTTGATGAGCTTCTCCAAGTCTTGCTCTTATATATACCTCCACAAGTTATATGTATAGATTAATGTTCTATATCTTCATAAGTGAAATGCATGTGAATAAAGCTTTATTCCAATATATATATATATATATATGTATATATTAAAATTGAACTTTTTCCAAAAAAATAAAATCTGATCAATTCAAGGATATTTAAAACCCTTAAACTAAAATAGGCATTAATCTCTCTTATGCCCTAATGTACACTTAGTTAGCACAAACAAAATTCTTGTTATTATTACGTATACGTGGCACCAAAGTAAACAAACATTCAAAACCAACATTTTACCTTTTAATTAACTCTCTTAATTAGGATGTCGCTCGTTTGTATGATTAAACCCTATGTGATTTAGTAAACAAACGTTCTAGCAATAATTATAATCGCTACATGTGATGCAGGTATATATGTAACATTCTCATATACAAAAAAAAGTATGCAACATCCATATATAGAGATCAGATATAGATAAGTAAAATCCTCTAGACTTAACTCCAACTAATCTTTTACAACGCACAGCTTTCATATGATTTATATAGTGACATTTTTACGAATTATTCTCATCCTTAGTTATCTTTTCGTAGCTGTGTAAGTAACTAATGGCACGATTAGGTGGTGGGTTAAGGTGTTAATTAAGATGATACGTTCGAAAAACGACAAAAACTTGCCCAGAAAAAGAGAGAGACAAAGAAAAAGTTAAAGAAAGGCACTCGAACTTACACTAAAACACAAATCTAAAAAGCTTTAGATAAGATCCAAAGATGAATCCACCTTAGAGGCGTTAACCAAATTACTATGCATGGCGTAGTACTGCAACTCTTTTTGTTGTTGTTGTTGTTAGTTTTTTGATACTGCAACTTACACGTCTTTTTTTATTTTATGGCTTCTTATTATATATAGGGGATTGACATATATGATAAATCACGTTGTCACAAATAATATATCATTGGTAGAAATGACAATATTTCTTTTGGTTCTTCTCATTTCATCCACAACAACCTCTGACTTTTTTTTTTGTTAAAAGTATAAGTTTAAACGTTTATAAGAAAATAACGCGCAGAGATTGAGTCATCCACTTTGAAAAAAATATATGGAGATAAATACATAGACATATATTTGATCAAAGGTAATTCTGGTTTTGATCATATGGTTTTTCCAAGTTTTAAGACTTTGATCCACGCTTATAAAAGGTCAAATTTCTTAATTTTAATTTAGCATAGATGCTCGATTTTGGAAAAACATTCTGATATAAATAAAAAGTAGTAGTATGTGGAGACCACAATTCCTTTTTGGGAACACTGCTCAATATTGCTACTGCGGCTAAGTGGAAAAGACCTACCCCTACAGTTTCTTTCCCTTTTTCATGCTTCTGGTGGGCCCAACAATGAGAGCCCATGGGCCCAAAACTTTCCGAGATTCTCTTCTCTCCCTCATCCTCAAGTCTAATCTTCCATTGCAATTATTGGCGTTATGAAACGCGAGTTAGCTAAAAAAATTATTTTTTGATGAAAGATTAAAGTTAGCTAAAATATTTGTGTTTATACATTATGCTGGGAAGTTTTTTTTCCCTCATTTTTTCTTTCTCTGCAGGTTTTCAAGTTTAAGCTCTAAAACATCTGTGTTATTATATACTATGTTATGCTATCATTCACATGATTGAATGGTTTCGCGTACGTTATTAGAAAAATCGTTACGGAGTCTTTTAATTTATTTTTTAATGTAATGATGTTACAGTAACTAAAGGTACATACTAGCATCACTCAACTTCATTTCAACTAAGAACAAATCATCATGGGTAATGAGTGAGACTGTTTCACGAGCTAACTTAACTCACCTCAAATCCTCTTGTGAATTAACATTAAAATAATCTATTATGAAAATCTAAAACACTTTAAATCTAACTAAATAAAAGAGGAAGAGAAGAACGCAAACATATAAACAATTGCACGTGAAGTTTTCTGATTGGTTATCGTGTAGAAAATATTTTGCTGGAGTAGATAGGTTAGGAAGCTGTAAAGGATTTTAATGTTATGATTTTACTTATTATTTTAATCAAAACGATAAAAAATAATCTGGACTTTCGAGTTAATTCAAAACTCGTTAGAACTAATCATATAGCTCGAGTAACTGAATAGAATTCATCTAAAACATTTAACTAAATGAGTCTAAAAAACACCTTCAATTCATAAAAATCCAAATAGCATTAAATAGGGATGGACAAAATATTCATTAGATTTGTTATCCGTTTCAATTTAATTCAAAAATTTGGATATTCGTGATAATATAAAATAAAACAAATATTAAAAATTAATATATGTTAAAAACAAAGTAAATCATAAATACTAAAATTTTAAGATGCGAATATTCAGTATGCTCCATTATATATATATATATATAATTTACATATATACATTATATAATGGTTATATGTATATGTAAATTTTATGAATTTTTAGTTATTAAATTAGTTATTTAAATATTAAAATTTGGCAAATCACAAAGAAAACATATATTTGCATGAAATATTATTATTTTAGATTAAATTATGATTCCAACATTCTTGGAAAACTAAAGAATCGAGGGTTTACAAAAAAATTGACCATTTAATCTTGTAAATTAATCGAGACCAAAAAATTTTCTATATTTATTTTAAAATTTTTACAGAGTAAATCAAATATTAACAAATAATACCAATTTTAACAAATATCCAGAAATCAGATATCCGGTTAAATACAAAATAACTACGAATCGGAATACTACCAATCCGGACAAAGCGAATCCAGTCACAAATACCATCAAATTTCTAAATATTCATTTCGTGTCCACCCATAACATTAAATGCATTTTCATGAGATAGCAAAATATGTTTTTTACAAATTAAAATTAAAACCTGGAATAATAGAGTGAGAGAGTCAAGGGTAGAATCGGAAAATTTTCCGGACGCTTTCTGTGACCTGTCGGGGAGTAGATGCCTACACAATGGTAATGTGTATAACATATAGTTTCATACATGTATTAATACTATCATTTTTTAAAATTAACATTTTGTAGTACATATATGATTAAGATAATCTAAACGGTGGTGATTTGTGTTTTAAACCCTCCCCTCCCAAAAGAAGAAAGAACTTACTTCTAATTACGGATATAATTTCGTATACTTCTATCCAATTTGGAAAATACGATTGCAGCCAAAAAAAAAGTTTGAAGTAAAAAAGAAACATACTGGTCACCTTTTTTTTATCATTTCCAAAAAAAAAACGTCACAATTGAT
The DNA here is from genome assembly GCA_963922655.1 of Cardamine chenopodiifolia. Taxonomy (NCBI): domain Eukaryota; kingdom Viridiplantae; phylum Streptophyta; class Magnoliopsida; order Brassicales; family Brassicaceae; genus Cardamine; species Cardamine chenopodiifolia. Next base: position 3,845,673 of record OZ000481.1, read on the forward strand.
CTCAACTTCAGAATTTTGTGTTTCCCATTCTCTCACAAAGTGTTATTCTCTCTAATCACTAAATGCTTCAAAAGTTTCTCAACATTTATATTTGAAAATGTCTGAATCTGTAGCAGCAGAGCACGATTACACAGGTTTGTCAGAGTTTCCAACCATGGAAGCAACAATGTCTGACATAACTAAAAACGAAGACGGTCTGAATTTCAAAGCTACCGAGTTGAGACTCGGTTTACCCGGTTCCGAGTCACCTGAACGAGTTGACCTAAGATTCTTGTCTATCAAGAGTAGCTGTCCAGTATCAGGAGCCAAAAGAATGTTCTCCGACGCTATTAACGGGTCTAACAAATGGGTCTTCTCTTCCGGATCCACTATTGCTACTGGTGATATCGGGTCGGGTTCTGGTCCCGGTAGCTCCTCCGTAAAAGATGGAAAGTCGACAACTTTCACTAAATCGGCCGTTCCGGTTAAGGAGAAAAAAAGCTCTGAAACAGCTCCAGCTTCAAAGTAAGTTTTTTCTTTTTATCCTTTCGTTTCAGAAAATCTCTGTTTTAGATCATAAAGTTTAAAGCTTTTATGAGCTCTATGAAGAGAATCTTTATGGGGTTTTTGATTGAGTAGGGCACAAGTGGTGGGTTGGCCACCAATTAGATCATTTAGGAAGAACACAATGGCTTCTTCTCAATCTCTGAAACAAGGTAATAACTCAAAGACAGCAGAAGCAGAAGCTAAGTCTGGACCAGAACAACCTTGCTTGTATGTCAAAGTGAGTATGGAAGGTGCTCCTTACTTAAGGAAGATTGATCTCAAGACGTACAAGAGCTACCTCGAGCTCTCTTCTGTCCTTGAGAAGATGTTCAGTTGCTTCACCATTGGTAACGTTTTCTAGTATTCCTTCATTGAGATTCCTTACTACCTGTGACTGAGTTATTATTGTAACTGTTTTGTTATTGTGTGTTTTCAGGTCAGTTTGGGTCTCATGGAAGGTGTGGCCGAGATGGGTTAAACGAGAGTCGCTTGACCGATCTCTTGCGTGGTTCTGAGTATGTTGTTACCTATGAAGATAAAGACAGTGACTGGATGCTGGTCGGTGATGTCCCTTGGGAGTAAGTCTTTAATTGCTAAGTTGAAAGTTCAATCTCAACAACTTGACTGTTGCATACTTACATATTCTTAATCTTGGTCATTGTATGTATGTCTATCTTTTTAAGCACATCAAGAATACAGATCAGTGAAGCTCTTACTCTCTTTTTCTCTGCAGGATGTTTATATGTTCCTGCAAGAAGCTGAGAATCATGAAGAGCTCTGAGGCTATTGGCTTAGGTTAGTTTTTCTTCTCTAAACCCTATTTTACGCGGATCAATATGTTTCACACTCTTGTGTCCAGTTTTAAGTTGTATTAGAAGGATTCTATAATCATTCTGTAGAATTAGAAACAAATCAATGGGGAAGAGCTCGAAAAGGATGCCACTTGGTTCTTTCCAAGCTCTTAAACACTAAGAACTAACTACTGCACCAAATAAAGAAACCATCATGCACACAATGATTCTTAACACAATTTTGTTTTTTTGGTTTTGCAGCTCCAAGGGTGATGGAGAAGTGCAGAAGCCGGAACTAGGAAGTACCGTTCTATGCGATAATATATGATTTGGAAAAATATGTTTTTAAGAAATGTAATAGCCATTTTGTTTTGAAGTATTCTTGTGTTTTGTGTGCTAGGAGTGATGTTCGATCTTTCTTAAAACAGTCTCTACTAAGCTTTAATAAGGCCTCTTCCTCTTACTTCTGTCTCTAATCAATAAATGGATTATGTATGTGTGCTTGCTAAGGAAGGCTTATGTATAAAAGGTTGGTAGTGTGTAAACCGGATGTGGATTTCAATGTTATATCTGCTTGGTTTGATTTTTTGGTTAACCAATGTGGAACCAAATGATTGCATATCAATGATGCAAAGCTTACTAAAGAAAATACTTACTAGTTCACAGAGTTTCCATGAAGTTATATAGATTAGATCCTTTGGCACAGAAGGCTAATATATTCAAACACAATGATACTGATCATATTATTACTAAACATGTACAAAGGGTTTAAAAGACCACACCACTTACTAGCATTTCCACATTTTTATATTAAACATTTTTATATTAAACATTTTTATCTATACTACAGAACCTAATCCTTAGTTTCCTTCTCTTTACTACTTCTCTGTACACAATGAAAGTGAAGACACCGGAAAGGCTTACCGTGATTGCAGAGTATCTCCGATTTACTTCTTATGTCTCAATTTTTCTGAACGCTCCAGCTTCTCTTGCTGAGGTTGCTCAATATCCAGCCAAAGTCGAGTAGATTTTGCCCATATTGTAACTTCACAAGGTAGCTTCTGTAGGGTATCAGTATGCTCTTGAGACCTGAGATCATTCGAGATAGATGGTTTCAAGATATATCATCAGATGGATACGGCCATTACCAAACATCACAACCAATACCAGAATAATAAGGGCAGTTAAGAAATACTCCCACATTTGATCCAAGGTATCTCACAGAGAGAAACATAAAGTCATTGTAGTTACCTGTAATGCACATTGTTTTGTAAAAGTGAGCAACTTGAACATCTCCCTTTGTAACCACACGCTTGTTTGATTCCAGACACTCAAGAAACGCCATGTCAGCTTTTAGTAACTCTGCCTGGTCATGAGTATCATAACCAATATCATGGCAATAACAGCAATGATCTAACCAATCAATAGGCCTCTGGTCCCATATCATTGAACCCCCATCTTTCCCACTAGACCAGTTAGGTCCACAATAATGTCCATATCTCGGGAAAAGCTGTGAAAGAAACGCCCTGGTTCCTGTGTGCCACGGAACCTTTGACACATAGGGTCTAAACCGATAAACAGTATTCACACTGTTCAATCTTGAGGACCTGCGAGACAAGGCATGCCTTTTTAACCCTCTATTAATAGTAGTGGGTTTGCGCTTTTCATCACCGGAAGTTCGAGCCCAAGGAATAACTGAAGTAAAGGACCAGGTCCATATCCTTGTATCAAACAAGCCTTTCCCTTTCTCTGGCTGTTTCAGGAGAGAAGTTGTTGCTTTCATTTGCTCTGGCTGTTCGAGGAGAGAAGTTGTCGAAGTCATGGTTTCAACCATAGCTACATCCTTCTTCCAGCTAATGCTGCCAAACCAAGAAAGACTCGGCAAACCAAAGTTCATCTGTAAACAACACAGTGCATACAATGACTTCAGCAACCAAGTATCAACTATTCATAAGATCTGTCAACACTGTGATAATCATGTTAAGAGTAATAAAAAAAACAAGATTTTGCTCCCTAAAAACCAACGTTTATAGTGCCACAAAGAGAGAAAATTTCGTTCAGGAAACCTAATCTCAATTGAAATAAAGTATGAACTATGCAGATCAATATGTCAAATCATCAATTGTGTGCTAAATGCTAATCAATTGGTTGAGAAATTAGGCTCGGGATATGCAACAAACAAGAAACTTTTTAGCTTTCTTGAAATTCCCAAATTTTCTTGAAGATATGAAGAATTAATCTAGAAACGAAGAGATTCTTCATTATTTCAAAATTGACATTGCTTAATTTAGATAGAGACAAACGTTGGTATGTGTAAGAGGAGAGTATGTTGGGACTACAAATTTCTACATTTCATGATCATGCAAAGAGAGCAGTGTTGGATCAAGTCGACCCACAAATTTAAACCCAATTTATCTGCTGATGAACAAAAATCCACCTTCGAAAACATAATTCAAACGAGAAGATATTTGTACTGAAGAATTTCGAAGAAAGTTTCCAAATTGCTAAAGAACCAATAATTAACATTAAATCGGATCTCGATACAGAAAATAATTGACAAGTATGGTTGAAAAGAGATTGCATTTGCATTGAGATTGGAATGTTGGCGAACCTGAACTGGAAATTAAAAGAGACGCTGCAAGGAAGACACAGGTGTTTTCGATTTTCCTTCACAAATCACAAACGCTTCTTTATCCATCACTCAATTTTACTGGGCCAAAAATGTTAGTGGGCCGACCGACCTTTTATATCTAAACAATCTCAATGCAAGTTTTATAATGCAAAATCTCATCTTTTCATGAACCAAAAAAATTACAGGTTTTTGTTTGATTAAGAACTAATCAAAAGTGAATACTGAATATTCTGTCTACAAAACAAAAAGAAAGACTTTTTTTTCTTTTTTGCTTTAAACTCAAGACTAAACAGAGCTCCCTTATATGAAAACTTTACTTTGTCTCATCAGTTATCTTCTCCAAGAGTAAACTTCACAAACCTTCTCACTTTGATGTTTTCGCCAAGTGTAGCCACCGTTTGCTTCACCAGATCCTTAACCAAAACATTGTCGTCTTTAATGTAAGGCTGCTCAAGCAATGCCAATTCTCCAAGCCTCTTTGAGATCCTTCCTTCAACAATCTTCTCCTTTATGTTCTCTGGTTTCCACAAAAGATCCTCTCTTTGCATCTCAATCTCTTTTTCTTTCTGCTGTATCTCCTCTGGAATGTCCTCTATCGAAACATATTGCACCTGTACATAGACATTTTCAGGTAAGAGACCCTCAAATGGTTAAAGCCATTGTTTCAGCTAAGGACATTTTCTTACCTGTGGATTAGCCACCGCTTGCATTGCAAGGTCATCAACCAATTCCTTGAACTTTTCGCTTCTTCCCACAAAATCTGTCTCACAGTTCACTTCTATCAGAACTCCAATCCGAGAATCGTGGATGTATGAGCCGATTCTTCCTTCTGCTGCAAGCCTGCTTGATTTTTTATCTGCTGATGAGAGACCCTTCTTTCTGAGGAATTCTTGTGCTTTCTCAAGATCTCCTCCTGTTTCCGCCAATGCCTTCTTGCAATCCATCATTCCGGCTCCTGTCTCTTCACGCAGTTGCTTCACAAGAGCAGCTGAAACCACTGCAGTTGCTGGACTGCGGTGCCGTATTGCAAAAAAGTTTTCAATCCTTTTATAGCCAAAATTTTTTAAGAACTTATGTCAAGAAGAGAAAAGAATAAAAATTTCTCACCTTGCAACAGCTTCCTTGGCCTCTTCAGCTTTAGGTTGTTCTTTCTCTTCTTTGGATTTTGGTTTGGCTGCGGTTTGGGCAGCAACCTCAGCAGCAAAGTCCTGGCTTTTCTTCTCAAGGCCTTCTCCGAGAGTGTACCTCACAAACCTCTTCACCTTGATGTTTTCTCCAATGGTTGCAATCCTCTGCTTTACAAGATCCTTCACTATCACCTTGTCGTCTTTAATGTATGGTTGCTCGAGCAATGCAAGTGCATCTAGCCTCTTCTTTATCCGACCTTCCACTATCTTCTCTCTTATCTTCTCCGGTTTTGACAAAAGATCTTCCTTTTGCATCTCTATCTCTTTTTCCTTCTTCACAATTTCTTCGGAAACATCTTCAGTTACAAGGTACTCTACTTGAGGGCACGCAGCCACCTACATGTCAGGTTAAATTATGTTCTTAGTTATAAATGAAGAAAATGGTTTAGCTAGAATCTTGGAGTTACCTGCATCGCCAGATCATCAACAAGTTCCTTGAAAATGTCGCCACGCGAGACAAAATCTGTCTCACAATTAACCTCCAAGAGGACACCAATTCTGCTGTCATGGATATAAGCACCGATTCTTCCCTCAGCTGTAGCTCTGCTTGCTTTCTTATCTGCGCTCGCTAGTCCCTTCTTGCGGAGGTACTCTTGAGCTTTGACCATATCGCCCTCACTCTCCAAGAGAGCACTCTTGCAGTCCATCATTCCTGCCCCTGTTTCTTCTCTGAGCTGCTTCACAAGAGCTGGCGAAATACCTGTTAGATTTTGTGTTAGGAGATGGAATCTCACATAAAACATTCGGTCATGACTCAGAAAGTAAAACAGGCTAAAGATGGACTTAAGAAAGACCTTTGACGCTTTCATCTGCAGCAGCTGTGTTGCTACTTTCCTCAGAAGCAGCTTCTGTGATTACAGGAGTCTCGGCTTCAGCAACAGGTATTTCTGCCACCACTTCCTCCTTCTCAACCTCTTCACTTGCTACAGCTTCTGAAGATGAAACTTCTTCGGTGGATGAATTTGGAGGAATAGAGTTCTCAGCAATTTCCTCTTCATCTGGTCACCAGTCGAAGAAAAGGATCAATGCTATTACACAAATTAAAACAATGAACTAATTCAATATAATAAAAGAAAATTCAACCTACTTTTGGTTTCCGGAATTGGAGGAACCACCTCTTCAGCTTCAGCTGCTGAAGCAAGTGTTTCCGTTTGCTCTTCTTTTTCCAGCAAATCCTCTTCAGCTTTGGTCTCTATCACTTCTTCTTCTACCTTGGGAGTTTCTGGTGAGGGAACCTCTTCAGCTTCAGCTGCTGCAGCAAGTGTTTCAGTTTGCTCTTCTTTTTCCGGCAAATCATCTTCAGCTTTGGTCGCTATCACTTCTTCTTCTTCTACCTTGGGAGTTTCTGATGAGAGAACCTCTTCAATTGTTTCATCAGATGAGACAGATAACGATTCCTCGACTTCACCTGAGGCTTCAGCTTCAGGCTCTACTGGTTTCTCAGCAGTTTGCTTCTCTACCTCTTCCTCCCTCTTGTCAAGAAATGCAGCAATCTCTTCGTTCTTACGGAAAGCAAGCATAAATGGATTTGTGGCTGTATGCACAACACCTTGAGTGAGTGTTTCATCAAACTTACCGTCATCTTCCTCTTTCATCGTTAAAGTAACACGTCCCCTTGCTATCCGCAACACACGAACCTTAACCTCTTGTCCAGCTTGCAAAGAAGAGCCACCCATCATCATGCTTCCAATCCCATCATCTGCTTCCTCATTCGTAGGTAGAAACCCTTCTTCGCCTTCTCCTATCGTTATAAACGCTCCTGACCTCGTCAAATTCTTCACTGTTCCATCCAACATCTGCCCTTTCACAAACTTTGAGCTAGCCCTATCATCCTTCCTCTGTCCTCCTTTTGAAGCATTCCTTTTCCCTCCTGATCTCGGCTTATCACTACCACCAGACTGACGTTTAGGAGGATCATCATTCTCACGCATACTAAGAGAAATACGTTTTCCCTCAATATCAGCTTCCACCAGTCTTACTTTCACTTCTTGTCCAATAGTGACAACACTCGAAACATCCTTAACAAAGTTGTCACTCAACTGAGATACATGGACTAATCCATCAGTGAATGCACCAAAATTAACAAAAGCACCAAAGGGCTGAATCGCTCGTACTTTCCCAGTAAAAGTAGCTCCAGGAACGAGCTCCTCATTCTTAACTGCCGCCATTTCACTCTTCCTTCCAGGTCTTGCTGTTCCCCTTGACTGAGATGTTGTAGCAGGAGCATCTGACTTGTCATTTACATCGCTTTCTCCTTTCGAATTCTCATCCGGTGCAACAGGAGTAGAATCTTTTTCCTCTACTGTCGCCATAACATCAGTTCCTGTGGCCCTACGATGAGGATACAACACAAACTGCCTTCCATGTGTAGGAAACAATCTAAGTGAAGTTGAAAGAGGCAAGACAAGTCTCTGCGTTGATGATGATAGTATCTGTTTCCCAGCTTTACGCGAAAAACTACATTTGATGGAACAATCATTCTTCTTTACAGTAAAAGCAGCTCCAGGAATGAGCCAGGCATTGCTAATAGAAGAAGGTGTAGTCGTAGCCATGGCTTAAAACTGTTACCTACACATTAAGCCATTACACACTGTAAAATTGCAAGCTTTAATCGGATAACAATACATACTGATAATATGAAAGTATATAAGGAAAAGACCAATCTTTTCTCAATTCGAATTGAATTTTATTGCAGCCTAACTTAAAACACTCAAAATTTCACATTTCCGTAACTGAAGGAAACGAAAGCCAGTAAATTTCGGACTATCTTATCACGAAAACGTATAAAGAGTAACATAAGTAAGAAAAGGAGCTACCTTTAGCTCGCCTTGCTCTGAGAAAGTACTCCCAGGAAGACTAAGTTTTCGTGTTTAACAAATGAGCCCAAATCGAAAACCAGAAAAGGTGAGAGGCTTCAAATCCTTATCTCATTCGAGTCTCTACTATGTTATTTGCTTTCTTTTTCCCTCTCTAGTTCGTGGTGGATAGAGATAAAAGAGTCTTCAAAGATTACGTTACACACATACAGCTGATTGTCTCTTTTTCCTCTCTCTCTCCTCGGCTCAACTCCAGCTGAGTCGATGTGTCAAATATGGGCTTGTTGCTATAGCCCATTATGTTACGAATACCAAGCCCATTAAGGCAAATCGATCTTGGATCAAATTTAAAGATTCAAATTACTTTGTTCGCATCCTTTCACGCTGGTTTATTTCTAGAAAAATCAGGAAGAGGCGTCGAAGAAGGAGATTTGTGGGAAAACGCGTTTCAGTAACTGATGAGGGACCAGACGACGAATATTCTATTGCCAAGAGTTCCAAGACTTTAGTTTTTGACTAAGTCGTTGTTATGTGGAGAGTCTTACAGAAAGAACCTATTCACTTATTTTTCAAACCAAAAACATATGGTAAGATAAAGATCATTCATCAGAAGAAAAAAAGAATTGTAAAACGATGACTATGTTTGTACTCGTGCTTCTTCTTCTGTACCAATTCTTCTTCAACAAAGCAGTTTCTCAGAATGGACAAGGAGAGTTCGGCTTCAATGGTGACTTGTACAACAACTTTGGAATTGCAATATTGGCTCCAATGGCTTGATGGAGCTCACTAACTCGACTGTATTCACATCTGGTCACGTTTTCTACAACTTTCCATTTCGATTTAAGGACACAACAAACGGTACCGTTTCTTCCTTCTCAACTACGTTTGTTTTCGCTATAGTCCGTCAGTATCAAACATATATAGGCATCGACTTGCTTTTGCCATCTGTCCCACCATAGTAGTTCCGCACAGTATCTGGGGCTTTTTAATTTCACCAACAATGGAGATTCCTCAAATCATATTGTAGCAGTTGAGTTTGATACATTCGAAAATCTAGAATTTGGTGATATAGATAATAACCATGTTGGTATCGACATCAAATATGAAGTGCCCCTTGGAGATGCTCTTAACAAGAAGAGTTTTCGTTTAGATCAGGTTTTTAACCATTGTGAAGGTTAATCCGAATTAAGTAGACATCCTAAATGGAAATGAGGAATTGTTATTTCGAAGAGAACACAAGGCATAAATTTATATGACCAGAAAGATCCTAAGCAGAAGCAAATGTCTTAAGCAAAATGTGGAGGAGAAAGCCGATATATCGAAGATGATATGATGATGATTTTACATGTAAAGGCCTTCAGGGACGCCTTCTTTCTTCTTGAACATAACCTTCTCCTTTGCTTTCTTGAAATCCGGATGTGTCACCTAAACGGATCCAATCAAAATCCAAACATTAGAGTCAGTGACTAGTAAATTCCCTGGGAGGTGTGTGTATGCTTGAATCGAATTGTTCAGTCTTTACCTTCATACGACGCTCCCTGAGAGCAAGCAGACCAGCCTCAGTGCATATAGCCTTTATATCAGCTCCTGAAAATTCGTCTTTTGTCATCACAAACTCTTCCAGGTTTACATCTTCCGCAAGAGTCATCTTCGATGTGTGTATCTAATTAAAACAAAACAAAATAAATTAACAAACTCAATGAACAAGAGACTTCTTCACCGGCCACTGATTTGTTTTCTCAGCATAATTAATTACCTGGAAGATGCGTCTTCTCGTTTTGATGTCTGGAAGCGGGAACTCGATTTTCCTATCAATCCGTCCAGGTCGAAGAAGTGCCGGGTCAAGACTCTCGATTCTGTTTGTAGCGAGGATGACCTTAACGTCTCCTCTTGAATCAAATCCATCAAGCTGGTTCAGAAGTTCCAACATAGTTCTTTGGATCTCACGTTCACCTCCTGAGTGAGCGTCATACCTGTCGTTTCATACAATTGAGTAATCAGATACCATTATCAATGACTTATGGATCAGGTTTGTGTATTAGTTTGACCTACCGTTTCGTACCAACAGCATCAATTTCATCTATGAAGACGATTGATGGTGAAAGGTCATCGGCAACTCTGAAAAGCTCCCTCACAAGCTTAGGACCATCTCCCAAATACTTCTGAATCAGCTCACTACCAACAACTCTCAAGAAAGTTGCTGATGTAGAATTTGCCACTGCCTGAAAGAAAAACCAAGATACAAGAGCTCACTCACAAAGTGTTCAAAAGTAAAATGAAAACATGCATGGAACATAAAATAAGCCACCAAAATACAACTACCTCATGCTTGTGAGAGAGAGAAACGAGAAAGGAAGTCATAAATAGAAACAAGTGATTCAAATAATTCAAATCCAGGTGACCAGTATAACAAAGGTCTGGCCTTTGACTGAACAACGAGTCATTGAACATAAATGGGACTTTAAATAGTAACCTAAGCTACACTTCTAACAGACAATAGCCCTCATTGGACTAAAAGGTAGAAAGACAAACCTTAGCAAGCAATGTCTTCCCAGTCCCTGGCTCACCATACAAAATCACACCCTTGGGTGGCTTAATACCAATATCTTCATACAACTCAGGATGAGTCAGAGGAAGCTCAACTGCTTCCTTAATCTCCTGAATCTGAGCTTCTAAACCTCCAATATCAGCATACGACTCCAAAGGAGCCTTCTCAACTTTCATCACAGACACCATTGGATCCACTTCATCTTGAAGAATACCAACAACAGATAGAACCTAACACAAAACCAATAAGAACATCTCAGTACTAGAACCCTAAAATTGCAACAACACAACATCGCAATCACAACAAAATTCCAGCTTCCGAAGCTAATCAACTAACCAAGTAAGATCTTAAACCCTAATTCACATACCTTATTATGCATCAAAATCGAGCATCCAGGTTCGAGCTGATCTTTATCAACAAACGACAAAATCCCAACATAGTACTCAGGTCCAACAGAAGAAGAAACAATTGCGTGATTCTCATCAATCAACTCTTCCAAATTCCCAACACTCATAGGTGTGCCACGAAGATCATCAACCTTAGATCTATCTTCTTCAGCTTTCTCTTCCTGAGGTTTCAACCTCTCCTGATTCGCCACAAACTCTTCCTCCATCAACAAATAATCCTTGATCCGTTCCAATTTTAGTAACCGGAGCTTACACTTAGTAGACGGAGTCACCGTCGGAAGTCTCGCCGCCGCCTCAGGTCCTTTCTGCTTCCGTTGCTTCCTCCCGACACGTGCCGGTGGTGCAGCTGGCTCAAACTTCTTCTCTTTCTTATCGCCACCATCAGGTTTCCGATCTCCTTGCCGATTCAATCCTCCGGATGGTCCTTGCCCCATGATTCTTACTCTCGATTTCTCGAGGTTTGTTTGTTTCTCTTGTACTGAGATTTTGGCTTTGGGAAGAAGAAATGTTTTTATTCAGCTTTTACTTTTTAAAAAAATTATTTAATTGGTGTCATAATTTGGCCCATATATGCATTTAGCCCAAATATAAGTTGGGCTCGTAACTGAAAACCAACAAATGATCTTTATTTTTATTATTATTTTCTTCTACATGATTTAATTATAGTGTTTTAAGTAGATTTCTATTAGATCAATATAAATGAAATTAAAATTCACTAGCAGGTGCATACATGAAATATTCTCCATGAAATTGTTTGTTGCGGACATAGACTCCTTCTTCTTTTGTAGTCCACCTACATACATTAGGGTCCATTCCAGTACATGTGCCATCTAAAAAATATTTGTCTGGAAGAAACGCATCAAAAACTACATGGTGTTTGTGATTTGGTCCCTGAAACATTAAATATCAAAAAATATAACCTAATGTAGTGAAACAAACAAATGCTCATCCCTAATTCATTTACATGAAAAGATATAGAGAAAATGTTTTAAAACTTGAAATGTAACTCTTAGTTACCTGCCATAAGTTACACCAATACCGTGTTTTTGGATAGATAAAGCCATGTCCTTTCACTTGTCGTAAAACGATAGCACAAAACGGTAGTCTCTGTAACTAGTAGTAAAACAAAACGACGAATACACAGTTGTTACGGTGGCACTGAATAAAAAAAAATTGTACATAAAAAAATGTCGCTGAAAAAAGTAATAGTGTCTATATTTTCTAGCGGCAACGATAGAAGTGTTATAACTTAAAAATAAATAGTATTTTTCTATTTTTCACAATTTTGCGTTTCAAATAACTTATACATACATATATTTTGTATTCACTAGCTGTTGTCGCAGCGATTAGAAAAAGAAACAAGACTACAGTAAATTTAAACTGAAAACTTTCGCCGATGTTAAGATACGTAACTGGAAAATCGTGAGTTTTGCTATTGCAATGAACCTTCAGTTTCTTGTGAAACCCAAGCTGATTTACTATTTGGACATTGAATTTTCTGAAGAGAGGAGGCATCAAATATGTGTTTATTGAATCAAAGGAAAGGAGGATAAGAAAAAAACTTAGGAAATATTTTCCCATTTTTAAAAATCTTTCTCAGATGTAATAAACTCTTGTCACGAGTATGAATATAAATATGTGTTACATGATGCACATAGTTAAAGCACATACAGATCGATATTGACTACAGCTTTGTACCTATCTATACGTGTTACAGTATCTTATGCACAAAATACGGAATACGAAAATACTGTATTTGTCCATGATTAAGTTTAGTGCTTTTTACATTGTTTTATGACATCGATCTAAGAACACTTTTTAAAAATAATTCAATCTATAATCCAAGACAAAACAGTAGACAGGTTACGGAAAATGGCTGTATCAAAACAAGTTAGATTCAAATTCATGGTCACGGAAAATTCATGGATCTTGCTTTATATATATATATATATATATATATATAACGATATTTATCTTGATTTTGAAAGTATACTAAGTTTTGATTCAGTGATTTTGATTTTTTCCAATTTAGTTCGATTTTTTTTTAATATATATGTACTTAACATAAACTAAAATCACTTTAACATAAACTAAAGTAACTTTAACATAACTAAGATTTGATACGGTTTTAAATTATAGATGTATTTTTGTTCGATTTAGTTTAGTCAGATTACATTCATTTATAAATTATGGTGAATGGCTTTTTCAAGAATTTTTAAATAAACTAATACCATAATTTCAAATCTTTGATTTTTTTTAACAAAAATCTTCGTTAATATCATAATAATTAGCATTTCATTATCAATCTTCTACGTCAATAGATTTTCTCAACTTCAACAATGAATTGAACCATGGTGAACCCCATTTATAGATCAGTCTAAAACCTCTGTGAGGTGGGTTATAAAGAAACAAACCACAAATCATTGTCTTGTACAGTCCATAAACTACTTACGTAAAAAACAATTAATTTACATATTAAAACATAGGTAGTTACGTTGACCAAAAAGATTTCGTAAAACAAAAAGTAAGAATATAAGACGTTAATAACATATCTAACCGTACATTGCATATAAATAAACATGAATCCAAATATATTGGAAACCATTTTATACTAATATAGTCAAAAGCTTTGAACTAATATTCCATTTCTTAAACAAAAACGAAAGAAAAAACAATTCAAAGCAGAATCAATATGATTTTATCAAGCAAATGCTTTTTCTTTGTGTTCTTGTGTTTGACTGCTCTCTTTACTCGAAGTATGCAACATTAAATTGAAAACTTTAGATTTTAAATTAGAAGGCATGTGTTATTTCTCTATATATTCATAGTATAGTTGAACAGATTATCGGTATACGGGTCGGGTCACAAGACATTGGGATATATATATTTATTGTAACAAACTAAAAGAGATATATTTTTAATGATTTTCTATATATGTGTTTATATAATTCACTAATTTGAAAATATAAACTCAGATCTTGTAGAAGCTGAAGATAGGAGTAAGCTAATTCCCATAGGTCCATGTTCGGAGATTCGGGACTGCAATCAAACATGCATTGCATCATAATTTTTAGGCGGAAAATGAATTTTATGGTACCCGGACTCCACAGAATAATCATGTGCTTGTTATGTAAAACCTTCTATATCACCTGTTTAAAATTAATTTATAGGTGTTAAGATATATTAAATAAATATATTGCAAAATAATACTACTTTATGAAAAAATTTAATTAAAAAATCAACTTGACTTGATACAAATAGCGAATGCATACTGATTTATAATTTAGTCATTATTCTGATTTATATGAACATAATCTGCAACAAATCAATTGAATTGATCAACATTTACAAAGGAATTAAATCAAGTTCGTAACACAAACTTTCAACTAAAAGTTAATAAAGTTAAAAGTATCGATTCTCAGGTTCCTATCCATTAACCTTATAAATATCACTACAAAAACATGTCCATTTACAAAGGAAAAAGCAGTAGCAAATAGAGCATTGCCGCAAATTTTCTTCCAAAATCCATCCATTACTAATTTTTCTTTGCAAATTACTTTTCGTCCAAAAAAAATACTTTGCGTCGTAAATTTGTGATATAATTTATATGACATTAATTTCTTTAATTTATATGACATTTGTTTATAGAACTCGTTCGTGTTAGCGTATCTATGAGTCGTCTGGAACACTAGCCCCAGTAGCCTCATCCTCATCTTGTGGTTTTGTGAAGAACAGTGTATGTCTGTTTTAAACAAAACATAACCGGCTTTAACAAAAAAAAAGACATAACCGGACCGGTTTGATCACTCCCGATTTAACTAACGTTATGACTCGTGACAAAAGCAGTTTTTTCTTTTTCTTGAAAACAATATATTAAAATCATTATTTTTTCTTTTAAAGATAACTATGTATTTTGATATCTAAGCGTGTAAATTTAATTTGAGTTTAAAATTCGCTTTAACACACATACAAATACACGCTTTTCGTGAATGTATATGGATATGATATAAACATTGATATGTTTTCTGAAAATATTTAAAATTATGTTAAGATGATATAAAATCGTAATTTCTATAAGAAATTAATTAGTCAAATTTATATTACTCATTCTCATGAATAATGGAAAATATTCATGAGTTAATTTTCCCCTGGCCCAGGGGTTACGTGTTATTTTATTTTTATCATATGTAGATTACAACGGACTGCTCCAGTGGCCCAAATAAACATCTCATTGAGGGAATTTGAACCCAATCCAAAGCTGGGAATGATATTTGAGTATTTGAGACCACTACATCATGAGCTCCTATCAAATCTCTCTGTTATATTATATACTTATATTCCGAATTCCCAACTGCATTTATATAAAAAAGAAAAAAAAAAAAGAGAAAGAGGAGTAAATGCACAAAAACCTACCTCATAAACAGTATTTTGAATTCCCAGTTTTGTAATAAATATAAAGTTTGACTGTTTGTTTTTTGTCGGGTGCCCTTTAAACTTGGAGCTCACTTATTTCGACTTTAATATTTTCACCCAACCACCCCAACACCTCTTACGTCTTAATTATTGATATTTCACGAAATATATAAAAGTTGTTTAACCGGGAAATATCAAGTTAAAGAATCTACTTCATTTTTTTTATAAAGTTGATCTATACTTAATTATGTAAGTGAGTTAACAGTCTGATAAATATATTGTTTTCCAAGAAAACTTATAATCACTTCTTAGTTACATCTGTTAAGTAAACTTTTATTTTGTTTTCGTTTCAGTCATTTGTTTATTAAAAACTTGTTTTCTTTGTAATTTAGTCGAACTTCAACTAACGCGAGCCTCAAGGTACGTTCCAAACGCATTTATAAATAGAGCTTATAATATAAAGTCTACAAATAGTACTTATAATAAAATAAAATAAAATAATCTTAGATGTTGACATAAACTCATTAAGTGAAACACTCAAAAGAGTCAAAGTAGAATTTGAAAATGGACCAAGCCATGACACAACCAGCACGAGTCTGATTCTAAGAAACAACATAGTAACTTAAGACGCACGTTAAACAACTAATGATAAAGTCCAAAACCCTAAAAAGATATGATTATTATTATTATGACATCATCTTAAGCTAGACCTAGCTCAAGGACCGTACGAACTCTTAAAACCAAAGTAACAATCAAGGGAAATGAACTCCTCCGGCACTTCCTCCACTGGCACCAATTCCACTTCCACCGCCTAAACCACCGCCTAAGCCTCCGCCTGGGCCACCACCCAAGCCACCGCCTGGGCCACCACCCAAGCCACCGCCTAAGCCACCACCAACCCCACCAAGTCCACCAAAACCAAGATTACCACCGGGACCAGACACACCTCCACCGATGCCACCGAATGGTAAACCATTGTCTCCGACGCCGGAATACCCGCCACCGTATCCGAGGTAGTTCTTCTGGTCAGAGACTCCTCCTTGGACGTTTCTTGCGCCACAAGCTAAAACTGAGGCTAGGGCAAGACCCAAGATGAGAGTGAAAACCCACTTCGCCATAACCTAACACAAGTGGTAAAGAAGGGTAATTTTGATTAAAAGAAAACGAAAAGAAGAAAAGTAGTTAAGATTTGAGCTGATTATGTTTGTTGGTTTGCCTGAATCTGGGAGATATATGTTGGGTCCTTTTAAAGGCTAAAAGACCACGTACAATAAAAACTGACCGGTGTCTATAGTTAATGCCAATGTAAATGCAAATAACCAAACTCTCTGTCCATCTACTTTAAGTTTATTTCTTATCTCTCTTAAATCTGACTTTATCAAAAAATGACTTTTAAGTTTATTTACTTTCAGAAAGTGAGTGCTGGTGGTGACTCGGGAACTAACGTTCCACCGCGGCTGTCAACTCGGTCAATGTGGTCTAACAATGTTGTTAATTAAACGTTGTCAATATATATACCGTCATATCGGAGATTTTTGTTAATTGAATCAAAAATATGATCACAGCTTTGTCGTTACAATAAAAGTCTGGTTTTTAACTAGTTAGTATTTCCTGCCAAAGATATAAAACCCCATGTAATATAAAGTATAGACTGAATTCTTGTAAGGTTATAGCAAAAGAAAATTGTGGTACACTTTCGTCGAGTCTCCTGTTTTACAAAGATGTTCAAGTTTCTGAATTTTTTTAATTTAATTGTGGTACATTTTCGTTAAGACAAATACAACGTGGGGTTGAGATAGTGGTAATTTTTTGTGGGTCAAGACCCAAAAAGTCACGAGTTTGATTTCCATCGAAAAATATTTTAATATAATATTGGTTTGGATCCTGCCCAAAAGAGATTAGGGATCCACGGACTCAACCTCTGGCTTATTAAAAAAAAAAAAGGTCAATAAAATCATTTTCTTAAGTTGATAAAATCATTAACTTCAGCTTGAAAAGAGGCTCCTCTTTTGGAACCGCACAATTTACCACTTATAAAAGAAAAAACCACACATGCATGTAGTTTGTTGTAACTAAATTTTGTTTATCCCTTATTGGAACTAAATCTAATGGTTATATGTATCTATATAAGTGTGTACACCGATTCGAACATAATTAGTTAATGACATACTTATATGTAATGAGTAAGTGAATACGTACAAGATATATATAGGCAAACGAAGTTAAGAACGATACATATATGTATATATGTAATGTATATATACATATTTGTAATAACTGTAACCCATGATTTATGGCCAGGAACAGTTTGAGCTCCCACCGGCCACCGTATAAACAAATCAGCTAAACCAACACATTATACCGATGACATTCGAGAGTCTCTAGAAATCTGATGACATTTAAAGAATACTGTTTATAATTTGTTCATACAATACTTTTTAATCTGTAAAACTGTTTGAATAAAATTCAGTAGGTTTTGGAGTATTTGCTTTCGACTGTTCGCTACATTTACTAAATTTCTTAAATATAACTCTTAATCTCGTTCATACTGGTTGACAAAAAGAAAAATATTGTCATAATAATCTTTGTTAATCTACAGAACTAATATTTAAAACATCGTAAATTTGTAAATGCCACAGTGAAACAATTTTTCTTTTTGTCAACTTTTACAAGAGTAATTAAGTTTGATATATTGATGCATGTAAATTGCAACTATTTAATATCTTGGAACACAAGCAAGTATCACGTTTTTGCCACAAGAAAAAAAACACTACTACATATTATTTGATAGCACAAGGTTTCGCACAAGTAATTTAATAACAAACAGCATAACAAAAAAAGGAAGCATATATAGAAAACAAACAAAGACTTAAGCATAAACATCTAAAACGTGAAGGAAAAGAAAACATAAATCATAATAATTATGAACCATTGGATCGATCTTTCTTTGGTTTATAGAGAAGAAGAAAAAACGTTTATCATCAAGGGTGATGAAGAACGTCACCGCAACCGCTTCCACCGCCAATTCCACCCAAACCACCAACGCCACCTATACCGCCTACACCACCGAGTCCACCAACACCACCACCAAGACCTGACCCACCACCAATTCCACCTATTCCACCACCAAGACCTGGATCACCGCCTAGACCGCCTAGACCGCCTAGACCGCCTACACCTCCAAGACCACCAATCCCGCCACCTACAGGCAAAACTCCGGCGACACCACCAACTCCACCGGCGACACCTCCAAGGCCAGTTCCAATACCACCGGCTCCACCAATTCCAGCAGCTCCACCGACGCCAGCAAACGCCACGAAGTTCTTTTGGTCGTCAAGACCAGCTCCGACATTCTTGGTAGGAGTCGGTCTAGTCGCGGTAACGGCTAGAGCTACTGTGAAAGCAACGAGTAACATTGCTAAACACCTAATTGCCATCTCTTCCTTACTCTTTTTGTAACTCTTGTCTACTGTTTTTGTTAAGTGGAGGGAGTAGTGAAGAGCATAGTACATTGGGAGGTTTATATAGGAAAATGAATGGCTTAAAGTTAGGGTTATAGAGTGACAGATGGAGATAAGTTGTAAATGAATGTTGGACCATCTCATCTCTTAGATGTTCGATGCAGATCCCTCCACGTCTACATGCAGTTACATTCTACTTCCTTATATATGTATGCAGTAAAACAAAATCCTTTTTTTTTGTTTGTTGCATGTAAATCACTTAAAGAAACTCAATTATTATTTTTTATACAATTGATTGCTATGAAATTAGCTAGAGATTAATTTCGAATTGATATGCATGCTGTAATGTTCTGACATCTTCTATATATCTATGAATTTATTCGGTGAATTTTTGGCATATGGCTTAATTAAACGGATACTCTAATCCGACGATGGATTCTTGGTAGGATTACAACATGGACTGGAGATTATCATGAGATCAATTCAACGGATAGAAAATTATCGAAACGTTTTTCATGAAAATTCGTTCGTATTAGTGTTTTTTTGGATTAAAAATCGAGAGTTAGGAGATGTTAAATTAATTTTCTTATTTCACTATTTTTTGGTAAAATATGAGATTTTATAGTGATTTAACCGAACAAAGAGCTTCTCGCTCGATTCACTTTTTTTTTTTGCTAACGAAGACTCGCATTTTGTTTATCTATACAAACGTATTTTTGCGTCATTTAATGTACAGGCAGATTAGACTTTAAATTAAAGTGCGTAAAATCAGTTACACAGGAACGAATGATTCACAATCCAAAACTCTAAACTTTGGACTCATAGTGTAGAAATAAAACCGAAATGTTATTATTAAATAGTAGCTTATAAATGTAGGCATATATACACTACAAGTGCAATAAATGAGAGCATGCAAAGCATGTGGCTGCACCCAAAGGCCAAAGTTAATAGAGCATGTAAATGCATTGAGTTGACAGGTTGGAATACAAAAAGAGTAATTTGGAAATAAAGTTAAATCCATAAATTAATATTTCTCGAGAAAGGAAGATGTAATTTTATATAACCTTGTGGGAAGAAGCAATACGAATAGTTAATTGGTGATTAGTTGCGTTTCTTAAGAAAATTGTTTGCTTATAAATGTACGTGGGGGCCGTGGCTATGGCTAGTCTCCTCTCATTACTCACTCTAGTGTGGTTACCATAAGCATTTTTTGGTTCATTATGAATGCAACAGTCTTTCTTATTTGTATACTTAAGTAGGCTTGAGCAATCTCTGTTCTTATATAGCTCTTTAATCAAGAGTCATCCCCTGTAATTAATCTTGGTCCCAGACTCCCATTAGGTGTCTTTTGGGTAGGAGGCAAGAGTACTGATAGTTTTATTTGAGTTCTACAATAGTCATGTAGATGTATTAAGTAAAAAATGATATATGAGATAAAACAACTAGAATCTTGTTTAGAGTTTATATTTGATTAAGGTCGGTTTTAAAATAGTCATAGAATTATTACTTATAAGCAAAATATATAGAATGTCATACCAATACTAAATAGATATTGTAAAACCACGATAAAAAATGTTATCTATTCAAAAAAAAAATAGAATAAACTAGAGTTTCATTAATTATATTATGGAAAATGCGATGAAAAGTATATGAAATTGTTATTGTGAAAACGGCTTTTTGAAATTTGTTTTTCGTCAATATTTAAACCATCAAATGGAGTAGAAAAAAGTACTATCCTATTCCTACATAACAAAAACGTAACTCTTAGTTTTATAATTTTAGAAGGATTCGAAGCTATTGTCATAATTTTAACTCATGAAGCACACGGACTTGGGTATACAATCTCAAAATATTGTTGAAGGAGTTGAGATATGTAAGTTATTCATAACTGATACTGAACTACACACCCTAAAAACTGGAATACAAATGGGCACTGAAAAATAAATGATCACGAGATTTCGAACAGTAGCAATAATATTATTATATATCCAAGGTATTATGCATCTGCGTTATTAAGAATGACAGCTGAAACCAGTGAAAGAGTTGTTCGTTGGGCCTTTCACATAGTTCACTTATTTCACATCTTTAATGCTATTCTGTCTTCATATCAAATGATATCTATAGTCTCTCTCTCTTCTCTTGGGATAGTACTCTTCAAATAAAATATACTCATGAAGCTTCAATCTAAAATCACTTTGCATACATACTGTGGTATAGCTAAGAGGATAGCATAATTGGTGGTTGATATTTTCATTTTTTATTAAATTTGGTTCGGTTCTGTTACTTTTATTTGATCTGTTTGGAACAAATGTTATCAGATTAAAACATAGTTTCATCTATTGTAGAATTTGGTCTTGGTTCAAAATATTTAAACCATTTTAATCATTGGGACAAAACCTTTCATCACAAAACAAAATAAAGTGGATTTTATACTAATTAGTAGATACACAAAATAAATTTATATGATTAAAAGTATATATTTTGAAAAACTTTTATGGAATATGAAGCGAACAAGCTACATTATTACAAATATAGTATGAAATGATTTAAAACATACTATAATAATTAAAACTTACTTACTTGCTACCACTCATTATATATTCGGTAATATAATTTGTGTGGTCATTTAGATTTGGTAAAACATGTTTATGACTTATGAGCATCCACGCAAATTCTGTTAACTTCGCCTTCGGAAAACTCACAGAAGCTTATATATACTTTTGCACATACTTGGTTTAGTTCGGATTTAGATTTGCTGGACTTCTTGTAATGGTACATTAACTGTTGTACAAGATCAAAATCGTGTGTTTAAAATTGTATAGCGTATCATATTTCAAAAGATGATTTTATCAACAAAAAAACTACTTACTAGTAGAACATATTTCCTGAAGTTTCAAAAAGATATGGTTCTCTATTTTTGCCGACAAAACAGCTAAAAAATTAGAAGTAGAAAAAGAAAATCAATATCAAAATTCTTTTTACTAGCAAACCATCCTTCCATATTTCTCCCAAAATATATTTTCCTTGAAATTTAATTCCTTGTCAATGTTGACCTTTTTTTGTTTTGTTTAACAAAATCATCTTTTGAAAAAATTGTAAATCCATGAATGTCAATCGGGCTAACAAAGCTGGGCCCATACATGGCTCAAAATACTTTTGATGAAGTCCAAAATTTTGGCCCATAACGCACAAATTGTAAAAGAAAAGAAAAAAACCCATTACTGTTTTAGCCGTTAATTAGTAAAAATTATTTATTTTGTACCAAATAAATCTTTTAGTATCAAAGTCAATTTATTTTTAACTGCCATTTTAGTATTTTGATATGAAAAGTTACTTATTACGAAAATACTTATGTTTTTACTACTGTCTAGACCAGTAATTGAGACTACCATCTTACAAAAAAAAAACTATTTTATGAAGTCTCCACTTGCAAAAAAGTATGTTTTGTAAAATAAGTTTTCTTTTGGAAAATTAGTTCTTTTTAATTAAGAAAAAATTAGTTCTCCACTTAATACAAATGTTCCATTGTTGAAAAATATGCTTTCCAAAACAATATAAAATGTATGACAAAGTTTCGGGTTTTTATGTGATTCTTCTGAGTTATATTTGACTAGATGATAGGAATCTCAAGTCATGTTATTTAGAGATTGCTCTTAAAAATGTTGTTATCGGATACTATACTAGTGCTAGTGATTTTTTTTTATTGGTAAGATAATTTTAGTTTTCCAAGTTAAAATTATTGAAGATATATTTTCGGACAACCATCAACCATGCCACAAAAAAAAAGACTAAACATGTTGGTTTGGATGAGAAATGATTTTATAGATATTGAAAACTTATTAGAAGAAATTGTTTCAAAAACGCGCAAAAAAACTTTGTATTTCAACTGAAGTTTGTAATTTTCATAATTTTTTGGTTCATGTTGTAATCCTCATCGTTTAACTCTTTTTTTGTTGTTGTTGTTGTAGAATTAGACATATATCTAATTTTAATTAATTAGCTATAGTATAGTTTGGCGGCAAAATGTGATATGTTTAATAGGGTCCAAAATTAATTAGCTGAACAAGGACTCTCTAAACATCGATTAGGCCCTTGTAAACTGGAAGATTTGGTACGATAACGACGAAACAAGTTAGGAAAGAGAATCATTCACGACACAAATGGAAACGCCTGCTTTATCAAAAATCATTTATTTTCACATCAAGGCATAAACTTTCTGGGAGAAATTAAGCTATGGCGAAGAAGATTGGAGTGACGATGGACGTTGGGAACGATGGTGTTGCTGTCATCACCATTTCTAATCCTCCTGTTAACTCTTTGGCCAGCTCAAGTAAAGAAAGCTTAATTCTTCAATTTCTCTCTGTGAATAGATCATATGAAGACTTTATCCGGATTTTGATTCCTATTAAGCTGAATTTGATCTTGTTGAATCAGTTATTTCTGGGTTGAAGGACACGTTTCGAGACGCGAATCAGAGGAATGATGTTAAGGCGATCGTATTGATCGGTAATTAAAAATCGGAAATTGAGTTTATTTTTGTTTAGATTTATCCTGTTTTGAAAGGATTGTATTTGATCTTGTAGCTAAAGATTTGTGAATTGTAAACTAATATATTGAAAAGGGTTTGAAATTTCAATCCTTTTTCTTATTCTAGTTTGGTGCTCTTTTGTTGTTGCTTAAAGGTGCTTGAATGATTGATCATTTTCAGGGAACAATGGAAGATTTTCAGGTGGTTTTGACATCAATGTCTTCCAGCAAGTTCATAAGACTGGTAAAATCTTCTTCTGTTGTAAGTATAATAGGGACGCATATTAGGTCCTGGGTTTTGAGTCAATCTCGTTTCTTTCTTGGCAGGGGATTTATCGCTTATGCCTGAAGTATCTGTTGAGCTCGTGTGCAACCTTATGGAAGGTATTTAGCTTCATTTTGGCTTCAATACGATGTTTTTCCCATTTAAGGTTGATATATTTCTTAATACGATGGCCTGAAACTATTGCACGATGTGATGTTGATGTTTGACACTGTTTTCTGGTTATTAAAGACTCTAGGAAGCCTGTTGTTGCTGCAGTTGAAGGATTAGCTCTTGGTGGTGGTCTAGAACTGGCAATGGTGAGATTTTTAAGTTTATCCCCTTGGATTTTTTGAAATGTCTTTTGGTATTCTCTTTTTATTGTATTGATTTTCTGTCACTCAAATTTCTTTAGGCGTGTCATGCCCGAGTTGCTGCTCCGAAAGCTCAGCTAGGTTTACCAGAGCTGACACTTGGAGTTATTCCAGGTTTTGGAGGTATGAATTTGTTTGTTCAGCTTGCTCTTCTTTTAAATGAACGAGACATTTTGTCTGCTAGTTATTGTTCATAGTGTTTGGTAAATAATCATTGCTAATTGTGTCTATGAAGGAACCCAACGTCTTCCGAGATTAGTAGGCCTTACAAAAGCAACTGAAATGATACTGGTAAGGATGCGTTTTTCGCATTTACCCAACAGTTTCATTACCAAGTTTGCGAACTTCTGATTTGTTTGGCTGATTATTTTGTTCAACTGTACTCTGGTATTTTGGTAGCTTTCGAAGTCGATAATGTCAGAGGAGGGGCAGAAACTGGGTCTCATTGATGCTTTGGTGCCACCTGGAGATTTGTTGAGCACGTCCAAAAAGTGGGCTCTAGATATTGCAGATAGACGTAAACCCTTTTTGCGCTCACTGCACAGGACCGACAAAATTGGTTCTTTATCTGAAGCTCGTGCTATATTGAAGAATTCAAGACAGCTAGCCAAGAAGATAGCTCCAAATATGCCTCAGCACCATGCTTGCATTGAGGTGATTGAAGAAGGAATCGTCCATGGAGGATATAGTGGGGTTCTTAAGGTATGTTTAGGATTCGAAGTTTACTGTATTTCTCACTTTTGCTGAATTTCTTCAATATCTCTGACATAAATCATTTACTGCTAGTTGATGCTCGTTGAACATCCTATTCTTTGTTACTTAGTAAAGCAAGTCTTCCTTATTTCTCAAAAATCTATCCACTCGTTACATTGATGACTTGGGGTAGTTTCCTAGTTGGCTACGTACCTTAACTCTTTGATTGACTATGCAGGAAGCAGACATTTTCAAGCAATTGGTACTGTCAGACACCGCAAAGGGTCTTGTTCATGTTTTCTTCGCACAACGTGCAACATCAAAAGTGAGATTTCTAGTTGCCTTGAAATTCACATGCAGGACTTGACTAACATCCAAATGCTCTGAGTTTGTTGCTCCTAGTACCTCTAGTTTCAACATTCAACGTTCATCCTGAGCATCTTTTAAAACACTTTTCAGGTGCCTAATGTAACTGACGTTGGATTGAAACCGAGGCCGATAAAAAAAGTTGCAGTTATTGGTGGAGGTCTGATGGGTTCTGGCATCGCTACTGCTCTACTGCTAGGCAATATAAGAGTTGTGCTTAAAGAAATAAATTCAGAATACCTTATGAAGGGAATAAAATCAGTTGAAGGTTATTATCTTATCCAGAACATATTCAGTTGCTATTTAATAGACGTATCTATCTATGTCAAACCAAAAATTTGAACTGTTGTGTTAACAACAGTTTAGGTTGCATTATAAAAAGGTTCTTTTAAATAAATTGTTATACATGGGAATATTCAACCCTAAGAAATTAGAAATGTTTTTAGACACTTCAGTGAGTTGTTTTCAGCTAAAAGAAGCATCCATATCATATGATGGAACAATATATTATATGTTTAATTACTAAATCTGTTACATTAGATGCAATAAAGTTAGTTTTTCTCGTCTGACAGCAAATATCAAAGGCTTGGTATCTAGGGGAAAACTTACGCAAGATAAAGCAGGCAAGGCCCTCTCTTTGCTCAAGGGAGTACTCAATTACACAGAATTCAAAGATGTGGACATGGTCATAGAGGTATGCCTTCATTTTCAATTATTTGATTTGCTGTTATCTGTCATTCTCTTTGGTTTCAAGTATACCCAAATCTAAATAGTTCTAAGAGAGGATCAACTAGTATCTATTTACCTTCTTACTATACGCCTTGCTCCTGGTATCATTTTTCAGGCAGTGATTGAAAACATTCAGTTGAAACAAAACATATTCAAGGAAATCGAAAAGGTATGTCCACCCCATTGCATTTTGGCGAGCAATACATCTACGATCGACATCGACGTGATTGGGGAAAAGACTAACTCAAAAGATCGCATTGTTGGCGCACATTTCTTCAGGTCATTCTGTGTTTCCAATGTCTCGAAAATTTTCATGGTTTTCGTATTTTTATTGTAATTTATAAAGGCTTGTATTTTTATATAGCCCTGCCCATCTGATGACCCTTCTCGAGATTGTTTGTTCAAAGAATACTTCTGCTCAGGTGATTTTGGATCTCATGACGCTTGGAAAGGCCATAAAGAAAGTTCCTGTGGTAGTTGGAAACTGCATAGGCTTTGCAGTGAATAGGACATTTTTTCCTTATTCACAAGCTGCACATATGTTGGTCAATCTAGGTGTTGACTTGTTCAGAATCGATAGCGTTATTACCTCTTTCGGCTTGCCGTTGGGCCCTTTCCAGTAAATCTCTTCCTTCTTGTTTTGTTACCTACACTGTGTGTGTCTGTATGTGTTGCTGTATGGCTATCTCAGCAACTGAAGAAACCTTTAATTTTTGGGATGACTCACTTCTCAGGCTTGGTGATTTAGCTGGACACGGTATTGGAATGGCAGTTGAGCCAATATATGCCAAGGTCTATGGTGACCGCATGTTCAGATCTCCAATGACCGAGCTTCTGCTTAAGAGCGGGCGAAATGGTATGTCATTGCTCTTACCTTTGTAAACTCCTAAAGTGTGCCCACTTTTAACATTTGCGGCTTCAGGAAAAATCAGTGGGAGAGGATACTATATATATGAAAGGGGAAGCAAACCAAAACCTGATTCATCAGTGCTTTCAGTTGTTGAGGAATCGAGGAAACTGACCAATATCATGCCCGGTGAGAAGGTAGAGAAAAGAAGAGGTCTTACGAAATATACATAGTACTACTATTTGGTAGTTTTTAATTTTGATGCAGTCTTTTCTTTCTTTTGCAGCCTATAACAGTAACTGACAAAGAAATTGTAGAGATGATCTTGTTCCCTGTGGTTAACGAGGCATGCCGTGTCCTAGATGAAGGAGTTGTGATCCGAGCAGCAGACCTGGACATTGCGTCTGTCCTTGGAATGAGTTTTCCTTCTTACCGGTGAGGATTCTAAGTCATAATCCCCATAAAGCAAAGGGAAACATTTTGTGAAGTTCTAAACATCTATTCACTTCACAGCAAAATATCCATTTTATTAGCTCGTTGAATCTCTTCTGGTCATTTACACTAACATTCATAATATCCACAAACTTTTTTGGTAAGCATCTTTTTTACCTGTTGCAGCGGAGGAATTGTTTTCTGGGCAGACACTGTTGGACCAAAGTACATATATAAAAGGCTCAAGAAATTGTCGGAGACTTATGGCAGCTTTTTCAAACCGTCGAGGTATCTGGAGGAAAGGGCAATGAATGGAATACTTTTGGTAAAGTCTCTCAACTTTCTTTTATATTTTATGATGTGGCAAGATTACACAGTCCCAACCAAGTTCCCTTATTAACAAATCGATTAACGTTATGAAAATTCCGGATTTTGGCTGCAGAGTGAACCAAAATCGTCAAGGTCTCGATTGTGAATGCACAAAAAGGGAGCTTCAAAGTAATTAGCAAAAGAAGGAGAGGCTTAAGGTGTTAGTCACTAGCTGAGAATAAATCAGTCTCTTGTTGTTTCAAAGATAAAATGCTACGAAGGTGTTTGGTTTAAACACACAACAAATGTTATGTTCTCAATTAGTGTTTGTAGTGGTATCATCCTCATATATGTTCGTATGTTATGAAAAATAAGAAAATAGTAGAGTTGCCAAGAGCTTATCAAACTTTTTTATATCAACACCGAAGTATTATGATTAGTTCAAATCAGAAAGGAAAATATGGAGAAATTTACAACTTTTTATCAAATTAGGGATTTATTATATATTACTCTCGGATCCTACATAGGCTGATTGATGAAAATCTCACATCATAATCAGACATAATAAGCTAGGATGTTTCACAGCTAAACCATTAACAGAAAAATCTATACCAGCCAAAGGGGCTTTAAAGAGAAGACTTTAGAAGAAAAGAAACAGAAAAGCGATAAGAGAGCTTAATGACATAATAAAAACTTGCTTCTGAGGAAGTCCAAAGAAGAGCTTAACCATTCGCTCCAGCCTCATTCTGAATCCAACATGTGGAGTACCGTAGCTGTAAACATTATTTGTAGCCATTATATTACTTGATTTTCTCTTTTATTTTTTGGCAACCGTATATAAAGCTAATATCATACATACATTTTTTGTCAGAACAAGATTCCATTACAATTACGGAATAGAAGAGTTTACAAGTGCCTCAAGGGCATCTTTAGCAATAGCAGCAGCTAAACCATCAACAGAAAAATCTAACAATGAACACCAAAAAACTAACAAAAAACACGTGTAGTAAAGAAACAAAGCTCTCCAAAATCTACACCAGCCACATGGGCTTCAAAGAGGAGACTTTAGAAGAAAAGAAACAGAAAAGCGAGAAGAAAGCTTAATGACACAATGAAAACTTGCGTCTGTTACTCTCTCTATTCAACTACCATTGCGCTGAAGCTGCGTAACCACCCCTAGAAGAGAAAGAAAAGTTATGGTAGGCATTACCTTCATAAAATAGGGGTGGTTGTAAGGCGGATTTCAGCTTCTTGTTTGTGTTTCTCCGTAAGTTATTGTTTTGTCCTACTTAGTATACTTTTATTGATTCAGAGGTCTTTCTTCTCTGATAAAGCTGGAGGTTTATGAAGATGCTGAGTGTTTGTTGCTGCTGCTGACGTTGTTATCAGTTGCAAAGGCTGCGGCTTGTTGAGTGTAGGTTGAGAAGTGGTTCGCGAAGCTCCATTCACAATAGGTACGTGCTGCTGAATCCCAATCTCGGTTTTGACAGTCACAGTTGTGGGTGGCTGTAGGTTCGCAGTTGCGGGTGGCTGTAGATGCATTCTTGCCAAGGACGAACACTTTGATTCTGCAAACCCACAAACTTAAGTAATGTTAGAAAAGATCATTTCTTGATGAAAATGTGTGAAACCCGAGAAAAACTGTACCTTTAAATTCTGCATAAGAGATAAGTCGACTAAGGCAATCTCTAAATTTGGCTAATACCACTCTCTCCTGCTCTGCGTAAATCTCTGACTGGCCCTGTGGGTTTGCTCTGTAGCCACCGGGGTCCACTGAATCATTAGGTGAAGATGCTGCTACCATGAAGATAGTGTCTTGTTCATCGCACATTAAGGCCAAAGTTGCTGGAGATAGTGGCTTTGCTTTAGAGGTATCGATGTCATCTGAATTAGAATCCTCTGGTTTATCAGCTTGATTTCCATCAGTTGTAACCATCTCAGCATCACGAGCATCTTTATTGCCTTGGGAGTGATCTTGTGCCGAAGAAGGTAAAGAAGTTTCTGTTTGATCTTCCACTTGATTTTCTGTTTCTTTTCTTTGATCTGGGAAAATTTTAAAGGAAGATCAATTAATAATACACAGAGCTAAAACCTCAGTTATACAGAGTTTTAACTCAAAGTTTTACCTGTTAATGTCTTTGCTGTTTCTCCAGCTACAGCAACCAAAACAGAGCAAAGTGCTTTCACATCCTGCGGTTGGATTATATCTGCTAAGAGGGACCTTAAAAAAGTACAGCATACAAGTCAGTTATAGGCAGCTCTTGGATCAGCTAAATAACTTGTGAACACCAGAAACTTCACCTATATACAAACTTTGTTGGAGCTAACGATGCATTGCCACCAGCACGAGAAACAGGTTGCGGAGATGTTCCTGTGGTTGGGCCAATAGTTCTTCCACTATTTACCTAAATAAATACATATAACAAGATTTTATATCAGCAAGCAAGGCCAGAAAAGGGGATATTTTCAGTTCCATAAATGGATACAAAAAACCTTATATATGCTAAAATGGTAACTTGATACCTGTGGAAACTGGCCAAGTCTGGATGAATCTTTGGTTGCTTGCTTGAACAAAATCTCTTGACCTTTCCTTCTCTTAGGTGCTGGAGAAGGAGCAAAGCCGGAGGAACCAACAGCTCCAGTAATGGCTGCATTTGCTGCTTGTTGGAGATAAGCCATGTTGTTGGCATGTTCACCATGAAACAGAGATTGTCTCTCTTCACTTCCTTCAAAGTTTTTGCAATCCAAGCATTTGCAGTTCTCGGAACAAAGAATGTTTGCTTGAAAGCACTCACAATACTTCTTAAGGCATCCCGATTTCTTGCAGTGGCATCCTTTGTTATGTTTACCTAACAAAACAACTTCACCAATCTCCTCCTGCAAACACAAATCAACAGTTTAAACATCGAAACAATCAAAAACGTAATTCCTTTATCAGTGACATTGATTTTCCTTAAACAGCGTACCCTTTTATCCCGCACGCCATGTGGACTGCTAGCAATTTTAGGCCTGAACGCATGTGGATTCCGGTCCAATGTTGCTTCCACCGCTTCTCGTCTGGCAGGTTCATTTTCAACATTGTTGAAACAATTGACACAGTTACAACCATCACAATATGTTCCGGATGCAAAACACTCACAGTACCTGAGAAGATAGTGCACAGTGTAAGTTTACAGAGGTTAAAAAGTAAAGCCAATTCAGAAAATTAGACTTTGAGTTTTCGTAATGCAGTAGAAAAAGGGAACGATACGAACATGCAATATCTACAACATGTCATCCAGAACTAGGAAGGGATAATAATTCAATAAAAAAACTACAAGATAACAAATTTTGATGCATGCCAAGACTTACAGTTTCAAGCAGCGTGAGTGCTTACAGTTACACTGCTTCTTCTTTTGAGGGGTTCCATCTCTAGCTTCCACCATAGGCCTTGGTCTAGCTATTGGTGATTCTGGCTTTCTGCGGGAAAGGGCAAAAAGAGAAGAAAATTTTGAAATTTTCTTAAAACCATTGTGGCAATATTAAGGTGAATGCGAGCTCTAAAAAGCTTAATCCTTGGACAGACACCAATTAAACTAAGTTTCAACACTTAGTGTAAAAAGGATTAAGCTTTAAACCAATTTCATCATCCCGAATGAAACTTCTGCAAAACCCAGTGGAGCTAAGATTACACAATGACTGTAATTTCCCAACTTTCACACCAAAAGTTTGAAATTTTATTTCACAGAAAGCTCAAAAGATAAAAACTTACGGATGCCTTATTGGCGCGTTAAGGATTTGTGATTGTGACGGCGGATTTGGCGTCATCACCACTGGTAAAGTCGGTCGTACCTGACCAATTCCCACTGGTGGAGTAGGCCGCGTCGTCGTTATTGCCGGTGAAGGGACGGAGGCAGTAACGATGGTCTTCACAGCCGTAGAGACGACGGTAGGAGCCGCTTTAGACAGTGAATGTTCATCGGAGCCAGCAGTAAAGTCGAGTTGCCGAGCGGGCGTCTTTGCCGGAAAAACACCAGAAGAGGCTTCAACACCGTCCTTTTGTGGCGGGAGTTCGCCTCCTCCTCCGCCGCCCTCACCCATCTAAAATTTTCGAATCTCGAGTTTTTTCAAAAAAAAAACCAGAAATTTTCCTTTTTTCACCACAGTTGATATCACCTCCAGAAAAACGAGAAATTCCACAAATCAGCTTAAAAATCCAGATCCGAATCCAGCCGTAGCGCGAAAATCACAACCGATTCGGCAGCTGTTAAAGCTCAAAAATGGACTTTGAATTTTATCCACGTATAAAGAGAGAGAAAGGGATAATCTTAGCGAAAGAGATGAGAATTAGGGTTCTATTGGGTTTTAGCTGAAGAAGAAGAAAGCCCTCAGAGGAATTTGATAAAATTAAAAACAGCAAAAAAACAAAAATTAAAAGCAAAATACTTTCGGTTTTGTTCTTCTTCTTCCACACCATCTCTCCTCCCTCTCTCTAACATGTTTTGAAATTTCAATTTTCTGGATTATATTGAACGGTTAGATTTGCGTGGCAATCTGATCGTACGGATCTTGTTAAATACAGTGATCTAACGATGTAAATTCATAAAAGCTTTAGGATTTATTCTCTTTCCACCGTCCGATCTTATCTTAGGTAAATATCCAAAAAAGACCTTTACAATGTAAGTATTTAGATATCATCCAATTGTGAGACAACACGTATACACGTATACAAGTATATACACAAAGGACCCTTAAAAAGAATAAACGTATTTTGATTTCGCTTTGAAACTTTCTTTAACTACGAAAGAGCACCAATATTGCTTCTCTTTCTTTTTGTTTTTTTTTTCACAAAAGCCACAACTTTTTTTGCTAACATTCAAAATTAGAACAAAGGATCTAAGGTGTATTACAAGGTCACATTTGCTTTCCAGGAATATTTTCAACTGTCTAAAACAAATTCCAAAGACATACACAATTTTGTATCAGTAAGAGTTTCCCATTCTGCCTCTGCCCCGGCATCGATCGTCTCGTCCTCTCTCAAAGTAATTGTCACGGCGGTAATCTCTGAGTGGTAGTGGACCGCCTCTTATTGGTGGTGGTGGACCGTCTCTCAATGGTGGTGATCTGCTTCTCTCTCTTGAAAGTCGTCCCCATCTGTCACCACGAGGTGGATGAAGCGGTGGAGGTGGACTGAGAGGTTGTCGTCTCTCATAATGAGGTTTCTGGTGCGGTTCAGTATGGACCCAGTCAGATACTATTCTTCTGCTAGGAGGGTACTCATGGTCTGAGAAATGCAAGCGGTCTCGTTCCCTGTCTCTGTCTCTCCATGTGGGATGGTCATGTCTTGGTGGCGGGTAGTCTCTGGGCCAGCCACGTGGAGGAGAAGACCTATAGCCATTAAAGTCTCTTTTTGGGGAGAGATTCATGGGAGGTGGAAGAAGACGAGGCGGTGGATGACTATTGACAGGTGCATTGCGATGCCTCTTGCATTTGTAGCAGCACTCTCGTCTCGCAAAGTTCAAGTTTCTGCATCTGTATCCATAACACAAGAAAACTTACAAATGAAATGTAAATTGTGAGATATGGATAACAAACTTCTGGAGAGTTCACATATAATATAACACCCTGAGATTCTATTTCAAATTTAGAATAGCCAAGAATACTTACAATGGATCTAGACAGTACCAATCTCCATCTCTTGGTTGCACCTTTGGGTTATTGTTTCTGTTCATGCCCTCGCTTCCATGCGTAGGTCCAGGCCCATCTAAACCTCTTCCATAAGGATGAGGTCCAGCTCCACCTCTAGCATTGGGTGGTGAATAGTCTCTGAATCTCCCAGATGCTTCCCTTCTATTGCTGAACTCACGGCCACGAGGTGGAGCACCTGAATGATTAAGATCAGAGCCATGCCGGTGATCTTCATATGCACGACGGGGTGGTGAGCTAGAACTTGCACGAGTTCTATGTCCTACACAAAAAAAAAAAGTAACCAGCAAAAGAAGATTGGGTCAACTACAGTATAACAAAAAGTGCAAACTATTATCAAGTCAGAAAGTTGCAAGTACTCCCCACTGAGGAATTAAAGTTTAAAAATGATCTAGAGCATTTTCTTTGCACACTGATTAAAGCACTGGAGCACTGAGAATGTGAAATTACAAGTCCGTTAGTGCCCCAATAGCATTCTCAGTGCATATACCAAACAAATCAGCTCAAGATTATCCTCTCTTTACACTGAGCACTGAACAGGGAATGCTGAAATGCATCTGTAGTAAGTGTAAAATCTCAACAATACCCCAAGTGTCACTGAATTCTAAGCTATTATACAATCCATGTAGCATCTGAAGTAAATAAGATTCTTAAACCAGTTCCAAAAGAAACAGAAACCAATGGTTTCAGATCAAGAATTTCCGTTGACATTGCCCAAACACGTTTTTCAACAAACCTAAAACACAAACATTCAGACTAAGAATCCTTTTACCAGACCTAAGTTCGTGCAGGCAAGAACAGCTGTATAAACAAAGACAAAACAAGTCTGGTTTGCAATTCACACTGCATTGTGACAGTATATAATAAAGGTATTTCATATGAGAGGGTATGATCACTGCACAAAAAAAATACAGATGGCATAGGAACCAAATGCTCACGAAATTAACTAGCATTTAAGTATTGATATTATCTCCTTAATTAAAAGCTACACACCAGAGCTCGATTCCCCCACAACACCATCGGATTCACAAGTCAACAGAGAGAAAAACATTGATTTCTGTTCTTAGTTCCCCAATTTCAGAAATCGAAACCATAAAGAGAATAAACGAGGACCGAAATGTAATTTTGTAATAATAGATACGAACCATTCTCACCCTTATGTCGATCAGAGCGAGAAAATGAGGGCCGGTCACGGGAGACTTCTCCGGGCTCATAGCCACCGGCGGCGGCGTGGCGGTCGCCTTCGCCGTCGTTGCTTCCGGACGGGCGCACGACGAGACTGCAGATGTGATGCGGTTGATGCTGCGTCGTCTGATCTCTTTCATTCGACCCCATTTCTCTCCGATTGTCAAGCTCAGTTCCTGGAATCTCGATGTCCGTTTCAGAGACCAAAAAAAATAGAAACCCTAGGGAGACTTTGCGATAGATGCTGGAAACTGTTACTAATTTATCGTTTGGACTCTTAACTTTAGCCCAACTCTAAATATATCCTCTTAAGTTAAAAAAATTAACATGTACTACTTATGGTGATATATTGATATTCAATGGCTGAAACTTGTTAAATTCAAATGGATTTAGACATATAATTGATTTCTATTCAAGACAAAAGTCATTAATATGCTAAATACAGTTATAGTCCAATATCTGCATCTACATATGGTAAGTTTTTATGTAATTTGGATAGTCAAAACTAGAAATACATTATATTAGCAAAAACTCCATGACAACTTGGATTGACTTTTTTATTACATGGTCTCATCATGATTATGGGTTGCTCATTCAACATTCAACAATG
The DNA here is from genome assembly GCA_963922655.1 of Cardamine chenopodiifolia. NCBI lineage: Eukaryota > Viridiplantae > Streptophyta > Magnoliopsida > Brassicales > Brassicaceae > Cardamine > Cardamine chenopodiifolia. The sequence continues at coordinate 3,880,472 of OZ000481.1, forward strand.
ACGATAAAGAGGCCACGTTATTATACATGTTGACAAGTATAAAATTGGTAAACAGGTAAATACAATATCAAAAGTCAAAACATAGAAACAATGAAGAAACACAGAACCCAGGAAGCAAATTCGAGTAAAATAATAAGCCTTTTTTTAATTTTATTTTCAAATTGTTACTTGAGATGAAAAATAAGGTAGAGATTGTAAATGTTACCGTTTTCTATACGAGAGAGACACAATTTTGACAGAGTGGGCGACTTTCTGGGGAACTCGGAGGGATCAAGATTCTCAACTGTAACCAACCTGACAAGGAAACATCAAAGATAAACACATAAAACTGAGATCAGTGAAAGAAGCAAGGCGCAAAAAACAGAGGTGTGAGAGAATAAAGCAGCAAACGATTTCAAAAGCAACTTTAAAAAGTGCAAACATTGACCTGTAACAAGAGTGATTGCATCTATTAATAAAGCAACACATGTCAAGTTTTGGTAGATACCCACATCACTATGTATGAGAACGAGGCAAGGCCTTATGACTAATATATGTTTGTTTATATACTAGCGAGAGCTTTTGATTGCATACCTCAAATGCCATTTGGGGTCAGGGGAATTCTATTGTAAATCCACTACTGGTTAGCTTTACATTCACGGGTCCAAAGCCGTCAAAATCTGAATCTGAATCCCTTTCTCTGTAATCATTCCACTTTCTCGGAGACACCTCATCTGGCCCACTCCTTGTCGGAGGCACATAGAGCCCTGAAACAGGAACTGGAAGAGGCTCTTCACTGAAATATTTTTCACACAAAACATCTCCATAGCAGTAGCTCTACTAGCTGGATCGTAGCAGACAAGCTTCTTGAGCAGCGATATCACATCCCCTGAATGGTTCGGAAGACATCCTTCTATACCAAGAGAAGTTTCTACTTTAGCAAATGAGATTGACTTGTAGTCTGGAAGATCGACACAACCTGGCCAGACCTCTTCATTTAAATTTCCCAGCACGTTGGTTATTCTGCTGATCTGGTCAATATCTGAAATTCCTGGGAACAAAGGCTCAAGAGACAAGAGTTCTGCAAACACACAACCAAGGGACCATAGATCAACCTCTAACTCATACATTGTAGATCCATGGAGCAGTTCTGGTGGCCTAAACCATCGGGTTCCCACACAAGATGTAATCAAACCTTGTGCTTCATCAGCATCATAAGAAAACGAGTTCCTACCAAGATCATCATCCATTTCACTAACAGTGCACGTTGCAAGACAAGATGTGTTTCCATCATGCACGTGTTACAAATAGAACGTTAGTCAACGCATTAGCGGTTATTTTCTTCATAACCTATAATCATATTAAATCTAATGACTTGCGATATCAAATCCAATGCTTGAAGAGATGTAATTTCGTGTGTTATAACACGATACTATAAAATACTACATCGTTTTAGCATCTATTGTGAAAATTTTTTTAACTCGTATCCCACTATATTTTAACAAGGTGGGGAATTTATTATGTGGCCAACTTTAGAGTATCTTTTAAAAACGCATAGATGTGTGTATTAGTAGATATGAATAGTTATGGACTAGTTTGGCTTTAGAAGAAATTGGGCCCATGTTGACACTCATGCATCGGACATGTGCATGAACATACATTCATGATTGCACATGTGTTATATGACTATGGAAATGATCTCTTTGTGAGCTAGCCTCCTTTATTTTGCTTGACCACAAATGTCTAATGTACTTTATTCAAATTTCGTTATACGTTTCTCAACTCTCTCAAGGTCGTGTGACTCGACTAGAATTGGATTCAAATATATTTGGACGGAATCTACACGAAAATTATAGACCACATGTTTTTGAATCAATTCAATCTTTGATTTAGATAAAGAAAAAAAATGTATTTGGAATAATAATAATAATATATAATATATTCATACACTATTTATAAATGTGTTCTGACTATAGGATTATAGCATATGCATATAGATACGGTGATTCAAAAAAAAAAGTTGAATAAAAAAAGAAAATGCACGATGGACAAAAATCGAAAGTTAATAACAATACAAAACAAAAATATAACGAAGAAAAAGGAATTGGTCCGTACTAGTCCGAGCCAGAAGCCCCAGGAGCCACGCCACGCCACGCCACGCCACGCCACGCCACGCCACGCCACGCCACGCCACGCCACGCCACGCCACGCCACGCCACGCCACGAAGCTAGGGTTTTTCCTGCTTTTCAGGTTTCATCTTCTTTGCTTCTCCGTCGATTTCGTTTGTTTTCGCGAATCAGCTTTTTTTTTCCATCTTATTGTGATGAAAATCGCTTTAATTTCAGCTGATTTGGCACTCTTGCAGCGTAGTTAGGGTTCTGGGTTTTATCTGATCGCACCTCGATATGAAGTTATTGATGATATTGATCTTTAGAGTTAGAAATTTGGAGTGATTTCTTGATTAAGATTAGAGAAAGTTTTTTTTTCCCCAGTTCCAGCTTCTTCAGAAGCTCTTTTAGCTGACAGATCTGCAATATTCGTTTTTGGAATTTTAATTTTATTAGCTTAGAAAGAAGTGAATGTGTGTGTGTGTGTGTCTCTCTTTGCTTTGTTTCCATTTTAGTTTAGATCTTCAAAATGGTAATGATGAATGTTTTTTCAAATCTTAAGTTGAAGAAATGGTCTTTTTGTGTACCGAAAGGTACTGGTAGAAGCGAGAAGGCGGTTCTGGGAAATTACTGGACTATTCTTTCAATGGTTTTTTTTTTCTAAGGTACAACAATCGGAATCCATGTTTCTGAGAGTTGTAGTAGCTTTATCATAAGTGATATTAGGATTGATTTGGCAAGAATGTGCTGTTTGTTACTGTGTTGCATATCAAAAGATTTTTCTTTTTATAAGTTCAGACAGATAAAGTTTACTTCGGTGTGATTCTCGAAATTCCTAACTTTGCGTTCCTACATTCTTGAACTGATAGTTTATTTGCAACCATTTGTTAGCTTTGGATAATGGGTCCTTTTGTTCTATGATTCTCAGATGATGATCAAGATTGTTGAGGGTATTATAAAGATCCGTTGAGCTGTTCAGATTTTAGTTAAAAGTTTGACGAAAATGGAGGATGATAATAGGCTCGAGCTCAGCTTGGGTCTTTCTTGTGGAGGATCATCAGGAAAAGCTAAGGGTAACAATACTAATAATGCTGGAAGCTCCTCGAAGCATCACAGGGTGGAAGGAGGTGATAGAAGTGCTAAAGTGATTGATGACTTCAAGAATTTCCTTCATCCAACTTCTCAAAGACTAGCAGAGCCGAGTTCTGCTTCTCAGAGAAGCGATTCGGGTCAACAACCTCCACAGAATTTCTTCAATGACCTCTCTAAAGCTCCTGCCACTGATGCTGAAGCTTCCACGAAACCTTTGTGGGTGGAGGGTGAGACACAGAAAGAAGCAGGAAACAAAAGAAAGTTTGGGTTCCCAGGGATGAACAATGAAAAGAAGAAAGACAAGGATTCGTCACTTGTTGATATGCACGAGAAGAAGACAAAAGCATCCCATGTCTCAACCGCGACAGATGAAGGATCAACATCTGAAAACGAAGGTGTAGCAGAATCTGAAGTAGGTGGCGGTTCTTCTTCCAACCACGCAAAGGAGGTGGTTCTTCCTCCCGCTGATACAAACTTTGTGGACAACTTAACCGGTCAAAGAAAGAGCAGCCATGGCAGATCTGGTGCTGAAGAACTTACAATGCGTAACATGAGTTACACCGTGCATCCGCAAAATGTTGTCACTAGTTTGCCTTACTCTTTACCCCCAAAAGAGTCTGGACAGCAAGCAGCAGCTACAAGTCTATTGCAGCCTAATGCTACTACTGGAAACCTCCCAATTATGTTTGGATACTCACCGGTCCAGCTCCCTATGCTGGATAAGGACGGTTCAGGTGGGATTATCGCGCTTTCTCATTCTCCATTTGCTGGAAGAGGCCCATCAAACTCAGGTAAGCAAACCTTCCCTTTAAAACAGTTTAGAATTCTTACTGCAAAATAGTAACTTTTGCTTGTATGTCTCCCAAAAAGCTACTGCGAAAGGCGAGGGAAAACAGCCTGTTGCAGAAGGAGGCTCATCCGAGGATGCATCAGAACAGCCAACGGGAGACAACAACAATACTACCACATTCTCTTTCGACTTTTCCGCCATAAAACCGGGGATGGCAGCTGATGTGAAATTTGGAAGATCCGGGGCACGTCCTAACCTACCGTGGGTCTCAACCACTGGTTCAGGCCCGCACGGCCGGACAATCTCGGGTGTCACATACCGGTACAACGCAAACCTGATCAAAATCGTGTGCGCTTGCCATGGCTCGCATATGTCGCCGGAGGAGTTTGTCCGGCATGCAAGCGAGGAGTATGTGAGCCCAGAATCATCCATGGGAATGACTGCTGCGTCTGCTCACACCTGAGAAGTCGTCGGCAAAAAATGTCTGAAATCTTGTAAACAAATGGAAGGGTTTGTAATGAGTTTCTTTTGGGAAAATATACAATTATTATGTTTACTCGTGTCGGATCAAACTCTCAAGCCAAAGTTTTAACGGAGCTTTCTGCTGTGTTGTTGTAACCTTTCTCCTTATTTTGTTCTTCGTTTCAATCTTATGTAATCCTTTTTTTTTTTCCTTTTTGGTTTTTGGTTGAAAGGAAATTATATATAACTACAACAATATCGGTAATTCGGTATAATAAACCTTTTCTTTTCGGAAAAAAACATAATTGCTATTTTGATCATTTTCTATAATTATGATTTGGATTAACAGATGATATAAGAGCCCATTAATTTAAGAAACTGGCCTAATGATAGTATATGTGAAGCCCATATGTTAACTCGAATAACCCCAAAGTGACCGTGCACCATATTCTCGTGGACCGCGTTTAGTATAAACCCTAGATCCTAAATTGTAGATTTTATATAATTCTTTAGGAAACAAAAAACTGGTGAATATGCAGATCCACTTCTATATCAATATTTTTTTGGAATTTTCTATATCAATATATTACAAATGCTTAATCAAAAAACCAAAAATATCAATTAATTTATGAGTTAATGGCATAGATTGATTCAAATTTTATATTTAATTGCTAGTTTTACTTATCTATATTTTTTGGAAAATTTGAAAATGGTTAAAAGGCAATAAAACCAAATTTTTATTTTTATAATTACGAAAATTGTCATTTATATTTTTATGTTTTGTAATTTTTTTTACGTATGTAAAATTTTTTTTGTCAAAAAAAAAAACTACCACTACCGTCGCCACCATTGCCGCCACCGTCTGCCGTAACTATTCAATAAGTCTGTCGTAACTATATAACTCAATAAGTCTGTCGTAACTATATAACTCAATAAGTTTGCGGTAACTACTCAATAAGTTTGTTGTAACTACCTAATAAGTCTGTCGTAACTACATAACTCAATAAGTCTGCGACAACGTTTCAATAAGTCTACAATAACTACAACAAGTCTGCGGTAACTACCCAATAAGTCTGCCGTAACTACATAACCCAATAAGTTTGCGGTAACTACTCAATAAGTCTATCGTAACTACATAACTCAATAAGTCTGCGACGACGTTTCAATAAGTCTGCGATAACTACAATAAATCTATGGTAACTAAATAAGTCTGTGACAATGTTCAATAAGTTTGCGGTAACAAAATAAGTTTGCAGTAACTAAAATAAGTCTACGGTAACTAAATAAGTCTGCAGTAACTAAAATAAGTTTGCGGTAACTAAGATAACTCAATAACTCTGCGATAACGTGAAATAAGTCTGCGATAAAATAAGTTTGCGACAACGTTAACTGGATGTCATTTTTGTAATTTTTTGCCGGGTTGGAATTAATCATTAATAGCACTATCGTAATTATTTTATTTTTTACACAGCATTGTAAAATTATGCTTGAAATTTAGACCCCACATTTAATTCGAAATATAAACAAATCATTCTAACAATTAAATTATAATTTTGAGTCATATTGGTCATCGTCCCTTAATTTATACATTAAAACAAATCATTATTGGTTTTATGAAATAATTGAAAGACTAAAATATTAAGGCGTCCAAGCCAATTCAATCATGAAAAATGTAACGTTTGACTTTTCTTGTCGCTTGCCGGAATTTTGTGGAGCTGGTCGTTGACTTCTACCATTCCGCAAGTGCAACAAAAAAATTTTAAATTGAATTCAGTTTTTTAAGACAAACCATTAGATTGAGTCTTCTTTTTCCCTTCTCTTTTGATAAACTCTTGAGTCTTGACTATCGAAATATTTAGTTGTTGGTTAATAATTCAAGACTAGTCTGAAAAATCTTTTACTTAATGCATATACGCACAAACTTATTAATAATCTTTGATTATGACTGACATAAATTCTCGTTTTACTTAACTCTTTTTTAGATAGTTGACAGAAAATAAATTAATTATTTTGAGATTTGAGAAAGTTATCTAAAAGAATATATATCATAATACGAAATAGGTAAATGAGGCCAAAGATTGTTGTTATGTAAAAAGGAAGTCATTGCATCACATCATGTTGTGGTCCAACTTATGACGATTATGAATGGAACGCAGTTTAATATAAATTATTCAGATTGAACCTAACGAAACTAATAAAATATAATCGAACTAATTTATATTATAAGTGTATTATGTCGGATATGGACCGTCTTTAAGGAAAAAAAGGTAGAGTTGCATCCGTCTCTTGTAGAAGAAGTGTTCAATCTTCTCCGTTGGAGTTGGTATCGGTTCAGATTTCTTGAATTTTTCGTGTAAAAGTAACAATTAAAAAAAATGATAAAATACGTCTTGATTAAATTTTTGTGAAGTATTTCTTACAATTTAAAACTTATTTTGGTTTTTAAATTTTAATCTTTGTTGTTCGGTCTAGATTGGAGTTCGATTTTAAGGAAATGTAAAAAGTAGAAATATTTTTTAAAACATATTTTGAAGGATATATAATACTATACATTTTGATTTATAAAAAAAAAATTAAGCATGAGTAACACATAACACAAATAATTAAATAATGCCCTAAAGATGTTTCCACTGAAGCTGCAGATACAACCCAACACCTATCTCATGGATGATGATGATTTCGTGATTGAGCAACAAACTGAGCTTACCGCAGAAACGCAGGTTAGTAGTACCGAAACCAACACTATCTTTAGACTGCCTTCATGAGCTCTCTAACATTTGTTCTTTTCCAGATTAACATGGCAAACTGCTCAGCCGTTTATCTCTGAGTTCTTATGTTGACTCTCCTGATCTTTCCTCTGAAACCTATTGCAAAAGAAAACAATTCAGTGCTCCCAAGCCTTTGAAGACATCTCAGCTCAAGCTTGGTTCTGGATTTCTGCAAAGAATGTTATTATCCATTAACATGTATACACATACACATCAAGCAGCACAACAAGGTTATCATGCACAGTCCGGAAACTTAGCACATAGTAGCTAAAAGAAAAATGATAAATATGGATCACATAACAAGATTACACATCCGGTGCAAGAATTATACAAAGATTGGGGAAATCTTGAATGGAAAAGCAAACATACACTTCATGCCTTGTGTGTGTAACAGAAATGTTGTTCATTGAAAACTCCATCTTCTAGAGCTTCAACGAACGCCTTCTTGTCCACACGTCTCCGAGAATTCACATACAAAGGTGTTAGTCACACCAAGTTCTTATTTCTGCTCTAGTTGCTGAGGTGCAATAAGGGCATGACTCACATTAGTAGCACTTAATCTTGCTCACCATTTCGGAGAAAAAAAACTACATTTTCTTTGCATCATTTCTCTGGAGACATGAATGATGAAGTCCGGCCACTGGTCCTTTTCCCACTATCATACCCAGAATTTGAGGTTTCGGGAGGGAAACCAGAATTTCCTACATTTCTTCCTGAGGTACCTGCAGGAGATAATGAAGTGGATGGCATGTTCATCTGCAATGGTTTTTTGAGCAAAATGATGATCAGTAAGTAAGACATGTTCATCTGCAGAATATAAGTGTTATTTGGAAGATGCAAATTCATCAGTACATACATTCTTGTGGATGTGGTGATCAAAACCCAGAGTTCTCCCAGTAGCAGTATTATTATTTATCTGTGGGCTTGGACCAATGGCATTAGCCGATCTGACGCGTTCAGAGACATCAGCTTCATAAGAGATATTTGGTCCTGCCAAACAGAGTATCAAGAAAACAGAGATTTCAAAATAAACAATTGCAACAACAAACCAACCAAGCCATTAACTGGAGGTTACCTCGATGATTGCTTGTGTCCACTGGCATTGCACAAACATTGCTAGACCCAGGAACTACCTGCTGTACAAATGACATATTTTATTGGAAAGTAACACTAAAGGTGACCCAGCAGCAAAACTTATCGTTAAGGAACCTTCTCTTCGACTGAAACTAATATACATATACTAAAGAATGAGAAAAACTAGATTGATAAACTATACCTTAGACTGATTTCTAGATTTTTGTGCTTGTTGATACTTTATTATGGTCCAGTCAAATATATAGTCGAACTCATATCCTGTAAAGAAGAAAACCTTAATGAGTGAAGTAGGTTATTGATTCTGTTGAATCTTATCAGCTGAGGGAATTATAAAATCATGAAGAGATTTATTTTTTCCAAGTACCTTCCCGCGAAAATAAATCACGAAAAAGCCGCTTCAAGAATCCATAATCAGGGCGCTGATCAAATGTCAGTGTGTGGCAGTAATGAAAATATGAAGCAAACTCCACAGGGTGATTTTTGCATAGAACCTGCAAAGGATGAGACAAGGATTTTTAGTCAAATTAGGATTAACAAAAATAAAAATAAAAATCCATCACACTAGAGGGAAACAGACTTCAATCGGAGTTGATATCTTCTTCTCGCAAATTTTGTCATATTTTTGCTTCTTGTCAACAGCTTTAAGACCCTGCCATGGAAGACTAGAAAAGGAGGTTCATGAAAATAGGAACACAAAACCAGGTTAAGTATATTTCTATAAAAACAAAGAATAACAAAACCCTGCAGAAGACACAATGGTAGCTAGTTTCTTTCAAATTGAAAAGCCAGCACACCTTCCTCTTAGGAAATACAGAAGCACATAGCCAAGCGATTCAAGGTCATCCCGTCGACTTTGCTCTGTGATAGAGAAGCAAAATATATGAGTATAGACCATTTACTTTACATAAGGAGAAAAAAGGAGAGCATTCCTCACCAATTCCAAGATGTGTATTGCAACTTGCATATCGTGCAGTTCCTGTTAAATTTTTGTTCTCCCTGAAGCCAAATAAAGGAAATAAGTTGTATGATGTGACCTTAAAACTTAAAACAATATAAGGAACAACGACTAGAAATACCTGTAAGGGATGTGGCGGTTGGTGTTGGCATCACGATATCTTTTGGCAAGTCCAAAGTCAATTAGATAAACCTGATAGCTGAAACTTATCAATATCCCCTTGTCATTACATCTGATGCAGAAAGGAAGTCCAGAAATGTACCTGATTTGCTTTCCGCCCTAAGCCCATGAGGAAGTTATCGGGTTTTATATCTCTATGTAAATATCCTTTGGAGTGTACATATTCTATTCTTGTGAGCTGTAACAGTGTAATACGATAATTGGAAGCACATAAGAATGCATCAGTAAAAAAAACTGCTTAGTATGTAAATAGTAAACACAAGACTTGACCCTAGCAAATCCATACCATTTGGTCAGCCAACAATAAAACTGTCTTAGGTGAGAACTTCCTCCCACAATATACGAATAGATCTTCGAGACTTGGCCCTAGCAAATCCATCACTAAAGCATTTTCTGTTCCATCCACTCCAAACCATTTTATGCGGGGAATCCCACCTGCAGTACGCAAACACATAACCCGAAATTAGCTTCTGCAACGTAATATCTAGCTCCTCAAATGATCGGTCTCACAGCGAGAAATTTTTAGTGATATAACATAAAAACTTTCATTGCATGAAGAGTGGATAATCCCTCCAATATGCAACACAACAGAATGAGAAGAGATAGAAATGGGAAGCATACTTCCTCCTTCAAGAATTCTGTAAAGCTTAGCTTCATAGAGAAGTTGAGGATGCTTTGTTTTACTGTTTTCCTGCACAACAATCCAAAATGATCAGGTTAAAGACAATTGGCAGCTAAAATCACCATTGCAAGGAGCTCAAAGATCAATTTAGAGTTAATCAATTCAAAGAACCATACGAATCAAGGAACATGATTAGAAATTAAAACAGAACAGATCCAGATCAAATCTTCAGAATGGATTCGTCTCATAGCTAATGAACACTGAAACTTACGATCTTAACAGCTACAATCTCGAAGGTATCGACGTGAGTAGCTGCGAAAAATAAAACAATCAGAAAACGTCAATTTCAAACCAAATAAAAACTTGAGAAACAAAGGACGAGAACACACCGAGAAAAATCTCTCCAAAAGAACCACCGCCGATCTTCCGTCCGAGCTTGTACTTGCCACCGATGATACGTTCCATGGCAGCTCTGATCAAAACCGAATCTGGATCATGCGCATATAGATAGAGATAAGGATTTAGGGTTGTTTTATTAAATTGAAATTAGCGAACATATTTATATATTATATTATAGAAATTTTCTTTTACATCGGTGACATGGACCCGCCCTTGATCCTTAAAAAAAGTATGTCGCACCTAACCACTTCGAACAGATTAAACACGAGGGCGTTTACGTAACTTCCCATTACTTTCCTTTTTCTGGTCTGGAGTGAGGAAGGTTCTTAAATCTTGAGCTACCTAAAAGTTTTACCAAATTGTCAAATTTGATGTATCAATTCTAAGTATGTGCCATTCAAGATCTGATTCGAATCACTCTATTTTTTTAATAAGAGTAATAAACGTGTTCTTGTAAAATCTGTATAGAAAAAGAAGGTTCATTTTTGTTTTCTTTGCATTCCACAAAGTCGAGTAACACACAAAAATTAAGAAATATCAAACATATAAAAAGGAAGTTTAGAAAAAAGAAAGGGAGATCCACCAACTAAACCGATATAGTTGGGTCAGCGCATTGCTTGATGCTGATCTGTCCCTGCCACAAGCAAGCTCTTGACTCGAGCCTTTTGATGAGGACATCTTTGCTCAGGCTTGGCTCTTGATTTTCTGCAAATAATATTGATCAAGTGGCAAACGAAGGTTATATCCCAACTCAGGAACTACGCACAGAAATATGAACAGATTAGGTTAAGAATAATAACTGATGAGAATGGATCACAAGAACCAAATTACATGTCCGGTTTGCAAGATTTTATACAAAGGTGAAGTGAGACATTTGGAAGAATCTCTCAAGGAAAGCAAACATAAACTTCATGCCTTGAATGAAACAGTAAGCTGTTCATGGAAATACTCCATTCAGATCTTCAACCTCTTCTAGAGCTTCCACTGCAGAAATCACAGTTTAGGCGGACAGAACTTTGCTCAGCAGAGCAGATGAGAGAAAAACTACATTTATTTTTTGCATCATTTCCCTGGAGACATGAATGATGAAGTCCAGCCACCGGTTCTATTCCCACTGCCATACCCAGAATTTGAGGTTTCGGGAGGGACATTTCTTTTTGAGGTACCCGCAGGAGATAATGAAGTGGATGGCATGTTCATCTGCAATGGGTTTTCAGCAAAATAATGGTCAAGAGCATTCATCATGAATAATTTAAAGCTTTTTTCAGAGAACCATGAAGAACTCTAAAGCAACACAGATGCACAAGCAGAAAGTATCAGAATGCATGAGTACGTACATTATTATATATCTGTGGGTTTGGACCAATGGCATTACCCGATCTAACGCGCTCAGAGACCTCAGCTTCATGTGAAATATTAGTTCCTCCTGCCAAACAGAGAGTTAGCATCAACACAACAGAGATATTCAAATAAACAGTTGCACAAGAAAACTAAGTCAGCCAGACAATCTATGCCAAGCATGAAAGTTGAGAAAAAACACACATCATTTTCCAAAATTACTACATTAAAATTAACCAGCAAATGCCACAATCGAAATCGCTAACTAGAGCTGACCTCGATGATTGCTTGTGTCCATTGGCATTGCACGAGCATTGCTAGACACAGGAACTGCCTGCAGTATAAAAGACAATTTTTTAGGAAAACAGGCATATCTACATTTACCACCAAAACTAACACGAAATGTAATACCAGTAAACTTATTGAGTAATAGTTATCGCCAAGGAATCTTCTCTATGAATGGAACAAAAGATGCATACACCAAAGTAATAAAAACAAATGGTACTGAACATTGATAAACTATACCTGAGACTGATTTCTAGTTTTCTGTGCTTGCTGATACTTTATTATAGTCCAGTCAAATATATAGTCGAACTCATATCCTGCAAAGAAGAAAAGATATAACTAAGCGAGGTGGGTAACTGATGCTGGTGAATCCAATCAGCTGAAGGGATTATAAAAAATGATGGAGAGCTGTCTTTTTCCAAGTACCTTCCCGTGAGAATAAATCACGAAAAAGCCGCTTCAAGAATCCGTAATCAGGGCGCTGATCAAATGTCAGTGTGTGGCAATAATGAAAATATGAAGCAAACTCCACGGGGTGATTTTTGCATAGAACCTGCAAAGGATGGGATGAATTTTCAGTTAAATGAGGATTAAGAAAAAACAATTTTCTCGCACAGTAGAGGGAAAGAGACCTCAATCGGTGTTGATATTTTCTTCTCACAAATTTTGTCATATTTTTGCTTCTTGTCAACAGCCTTAAGACCCTGCCATGGAAGACTAGAAAAGGAGGTTCATGAAAATAGGAATAATAATAGCCTGCGAAAAAACACTGTTAGCTAGTTTCTTTCAAGCCGAAAAAGCCAACATACCTTCCTCTTAGGAAATACAGAAGCACATATCCAAGAGACTCTAGGTCATCTCGCCGACTTTGCTCTGTGAAAGAGAAACCAAAATATAAATGAGCAAAGACGATCTCTTTCACATAAGAAGAAAAAATGGCAGCATTCCTTACCAATTCCAAGATGTGTATTGCAACTTGCATACCGTGCAGTTCCTGTTAAATTTTTCTTTTCCCTGAATATAACCAAATAAGGGTAATAAGTTGTATATAATGCGACCTTAAAATTTAAAAAGATAGATAATTTATCATCCGCAGATAGAATAGAGACAATATAACGAACCACAGTCACAAATACCTGTAAGGTATGTGGCGGTTGGTGCTGGCATCCCGATATCTTTTGGCAAGTCCAAAGTCAATTATATAAACCTGAAAACTGAAACTTATCAACAATGTCATTCCATTTTCAAAATCTCTGATGGAGAAGAGAAATTGCAGAAATATACCTGATTCGCTTTCCGGCCTAGACCCATGAGAAAGTTATCTGGTTTTATATCTCTATGAAGATATCCTTTGGAGTGTACATATTCTATTCTTGTTAGCTGGATAGGACAATTCGAAGCACATTAGAGGATCAAGATATGAGTTAAGAAAAATGATATGCATTAGATGCAATGATGCCATACCATTTGATCAGCCAACAACAATACTGTCTTTAGTGAGAACTTCCTCCCACAATATACGAATAGATCTTCGAGACTTGGCCCTAGCAAATCCATCACTAAAGCATTTTCTGTTCCATCCACTCCAAACCATCTTATGCGCGGAATCCCACCTACAAACCACAAACACATAAACCTAAGTTACTAATATAAAATCCTCCAATTTCCAACAACAACAGAATGAGAAAAGATAGAAATGAGATACATACTTCCTCCTTCAAGAATTCTGTAAAGCTTAGCTTCATAGAGAAGTTGAGGATGCTTTGTTTTACTGTTCTCCTGCACAACAATCCAAAATGATCAGGTTAAAGACAACTGGCAGCTAAAATCACCATTTCAAGGAGCTTAAAGCTTGCCTCACTGATCAATTAAGAGCTACTCAAGGAACGTGATTAAAATTTAAAACAGAACAGATCCAAATCAAATCTCCAGAATGAATTCGTCTCATAGCTAATGAACTGAAAAACTTACGATCTTAACAGCTACAATCTCAAAAGAATCGACGTGTGTAGCTGCGAAGACAACACACAGGAAATGTCAATACGCATCAATTTCAAACCAAAGAAAAAAATACTCGAGAAACAATTGACGAAAACATACCCAGAAAAATCTCTCCGAAAGAACCACCGCCGATCTTCCGTCCGAGCTTATACTTGCCGCCGATGATACGTTCCATAGCAGCTCTGATCACAGCCGAATCTGGATCAATATGCGAATAGAAAGAGATGGATTTAGGGCTTGTTGGTTCTTCGTTGAATTCGACGGTTGAAATTTGCGAATAGGCGAAACACGAGGGGCTAAAAAAATTTTGTGTTTGGGTGACGTGGACAGAAATAGTATTTGCCACGTAGGACAGAAATTTGTTTGTGTTTGGTCAGGGGAAGTTATCGACCAAATCTGCAAGTCTCCAACCAGACTTCTATCTTTCGTCAACGCAATGTAAATATCTATCTTTATTCTTTTTAGTCAGGAAACAATGGAGTACTGTATATATTTCTTTATTTTTAATTCGATATTTTATAATTTTCAACACGATATACTCATATAGATATAATAAAAATGGATGTTAAAATGATTAAGTTTATTTTAAAAACTACTGTAGCTAAGTTTTTGTAAAAATGTTATTTAAAAAAATCCCTGATTAAAAGAGACAACTTTAAAATATCTATATAAAATTATATGTTGACAAATAAATTTTTATTTGACATACAACATAAGTCTTTATTTTAGGATATTTAACTTAAAATGGGTAAATTTTGTATTGAATTTTGTCTCTTTTTACTAGGAGTAGGATTTTTACATTAAAACATAACAAACTTCTCCTTGTTTATTAATGATTGCACAAATTCGAGCTATAGATGAATCAAACGCAACAAAAAAAAAACACCAAAGCAAAACAAAATACGATAGAGTTTCAGAAAAATGAAATGATAAAAAAAAGGAGAACTTTAATTAGAATTGCCTCTTGGAGCATTCCGGAGGCATAACACCTTTAAACCTGTTAATGTCTTTGCAATAATCATAGATCATGAAACGATCTCGTATATTTTGCATCTTCTTTAGCTGTGTAGCAGTTAGCTGGCTAAACGATGGTGAAGTCCACCAATTAGACCGTACGGTTGGGTCTGCGCATTGCTTGATGCTGACCGGTCCCTGCCACAAGCAAGTTCTTGCGTTGTACCTACGACCCTCGGCCGCAAATGGTGCTAGCATCCAGTTCGTCTTCACTCGACCTCCTTGTGTCGCCCAGTCGTCTGCGCTCCATAGACTCGCAAACACTTTCATACCTTGCTTGTTCGGGTATGCGATTCCTTCTTTCTCGTAGTTCCTAAAAACTCTGATGGGAGTTCCATCCACGAACCACCTATAAGATACATAACATGATGTGTGGCAACGCATAATTTAATATATTTAGCTTGGAACAACAACGATATTATAGGGGTTAAATGGATGAATCTCTGGTCTACGTACAACCTATAACGTTTTCATTTGTGGTATTGATGCATAATATTGATATGTTGTATGGAAAAACATATATGTAAGCTCATTTACATACAAATGTTACATATGTAATGCACAAAACATACAATCGTTTGGGATTCTTAAAAGTAAATTTTTTTCGTTTTAAGTTTCATAAAAGCTTATGAAAATAAAACAAAAATTATCTACAAGTGTGTACTTTAATGTTGTTTTACATTAAGAAACCAATTACCTATTTTATGTGTTTTCTTAAAAAAAATCAGTTTTGAGCGGTATTTCATTGATAGAAACATTTTTTTTGCTTTGTTTGGAATTGAAAAAAACTTAATACACGACCCTAATTCTATTTTACTTACACAACTTCGGATGGATTCCAATGGATGGTATAGTTGTGGAAACCATTGGTTGGATTGAACCATGGTTTGAATTGTTGCTCGCGGTTTCCTTTCCCTTGCGCAAATAAATTGGTGTGGATCGTGTACGGTTGACCAGTTGCATTCCCAAGGAATTCGAAGTCTATCTCGTCGTGTGCACTGCCCGTAGAAGATAACTGACCAAAGAAATTTTATCTACACCATCAACATCACAAAAACACGAGTAGTTGGATCGAGTTTAAGACAAAATTTTACGTAATAGGCTGTAACGGTTCCAGCAGAATTCCCTGGGACAAGTTTGATGAGCATTTCTACGCTTCCAAACAAATGAGCCACCTTTGATCGAATAGCAGATCCTGCAGAAAAGAAAAAGAAAAAAAAATTCACACGTTTAAGTTATCAAGCATGTCATGAAATATAGATTAAAATGGAATGATTTTAAATTTATACTGTGTAATAATATTACTATATACCTGCAGATCTGTCTAGAACAAGTCGAAGGTTGTCACCAGTCATACCAATATGCTCTTGACCCCATGTAATAATCATATTCTTGTCGAAGTTTGCCTCCACAAATGTGCGATCAACAGTTGCTAACGCGGCGACCAGAACGATTATTAGAGTTTGCGCTCGGAGACCTGCCATTTTAACAATTTGATTGGTGTTTGAAAAGTTTTGGATTGGGATTCTATTCGAGCACAATTTGGTTACCAGGATTGCTTTCTTTATATATAACTTTGAAATAACTTGATTTTTTTTGACGTAGTCCGAAAAGCATATTAGACGTGCATCTAATGAACTCTGTATACATGCACTAGACAACATAACAATTTTTTTATAAATAAATTCTTTTATACAAAGAAAATTATATGCTGAAATGGTACTATGAATTTGTTTTTTTTTCTTATATTCAATTACCAATATGTGGATTTTGATAAATATTAGATATAAACAAAACTAAATATAAGAATGGGCTTTGCTGGCTCACGCGGGTAGATAGAAGCCGAGGAATATACGTGCGGGGGACTACACTAATGAGTCCTTGACTCCAATCTTCAACATCTCTTATTCCAGTCTCTATTTTTTAACCAATGAAATTTTCGTTTTACAGCCATATTAATCATAATCGAAAAAAACAGAAATACAATTATGTATATATTTTGGGTTATAACCGATATATTATGTTTTGTAAAATTTTGATCTTTTTAGGAACACAATTCTGTCCTCAAAATAATACTCTAGCCTAAAATATAGTGCTTCTATTAAATGTTGCATCGATAGATAACTTCTATCACTCAAAGTGCAACAAAATAGGTTAAAATTTTCTCTTTGTTTTAACAATCTTAAAACCGCACGTAAATGACTCGTTCTGTGACTTCTGTCTAACTGTTTCCAGTCTTGGACCGTTTTAAAGCCATTTTGGACATACCTTAGGAGCATTGTCGGTCGACTTTCCTAAGCGGGCCGGGTCCATTGAGTTGGCAACTTGGCATCCAAACATATTTCTAACTTCGTTTTTTTTCCTTTAATGAAAAGCTGACATAACTTGATAAATTTCCTTTCGGTTTTCAAATCTATTATTTGGTTTATTTTCGGTTAACATATCTTCTCCGTTCACAATCATTATTTCTTCATTTAGATTAATCATCAAATTTACAACGGTCTAAAATCTTAAGACATAATTTAAACATGTTTTAAAGATTTTTTATGATATAAACAATCAAATCTAGTGATCAATCAAGTATTACTTTCGGTGGGTGTTGACCAGATTGGAATATTTGTATACAACACATTCATGATAAATCTCGATCAATGGTAAATAGACAAATATTGTACGAAGAAAAATTTGATAATGATCGTAAAAGTCAAAGACAATATTGATCGCGTTTTTGTTAATCTTGTTTAGAAATCATAATTATATATACAAAACATTAAGTTTCATTTTTCATTTCTTGTCATTATTAGATCAATGCCACCAATCACCATCACTCCAAATTATGTTATCGCTTTAGTTTTTTTTTACCACAAGAGACCGAAAAAGCAAACTAATTAATAGATTCTTACATAGCAATTCATTTTAATCTTAATCAGAAAAGCAATCAGTCAATATCATTCTTTTGGTGACGTCGTACCATTGTTGGCTCCTCTTACAAAATGTAATCATATGAAAGCATATGGCGAACATATTAATTTATCCGAAATTACTTTTGTCTCGTTTTTTTCTTAATTTGGATATACGTAACGCCAGCTTTATTTACAAGTATTCTCATCGATAATGTCTAGAGTCTATATGTTGACCCAAAAAGAAGTAACTATTGACAATGAAATAACATATAACCATACCAACAAAATACAAGAAACTATTCTTATTATCTACATCTTTTCTTATATTCTTGATTCTTATTGTATCTAGTCTCTATAGACTATATGTACTAATGCAAATATAATGATATTAAGTTTGATTTGATAATTACTGTAAGAAACAAATTTGCTCCTGATTCGGCCGTGCATCAGTCGTATTAATGGTAAATTGTTTTAATGAATATTTTAAATTAATTATAGTTTTTTATAAGAATTGTCTTCTCCAAAGCCCACATGCTTAGTTTAAAAATAATTTGACTACTACATACACACTTAATTGTAGAATACATTTTTGTAAGCCAATATGCAAATCCGAATTTTAAAATTATTTCATCAAGTACATTTTTCGTATAATTGATAAAAGAAAGTAAGTTTACATAATGCATGGTGTTATGTTTTTCTTTTTGGATACGAGTATTCTCTATCAAATAACCAAAATAAGTAACGCGTAAGTGTTCATGACACTCAAATAGCTAAAAGAAACTCAATACAGAAAACGTGATACTATATTCTGCGAGTTACCAATCGTGAATTTTATGTATATAGTTTTTATTCTTGTATTATACGCACGTCCGCCAAATACGATATAGTTAGCCGTTTCCATCTTGCATACTACTCTTACATCGCTCACGAATTTTCTTTTAATTCGATTTTTTAAAAAATTTGAAATTAGTATATGGAAATTACTTTTTGACTGCATGATTTTACCGTGGTTATGATATAAGATTTATACGAAATTATGTAAATTTACAAACATACTATTATTTTTTAAAAGCATATTTTTGATATCAAATTGCGATACCCAAAATCAAATCAAATGACCTATATATTGTTTTATCTAATTTGAATTTATAAGAAAATCCATGGCCTCTTTTTCAATAATATGAGCTCAGACAATAATTAAAGTCACAATCTCAACTCCAAATCTAGCTCATTTGCATCACTCGTTTCGAAGTTCTGGATACCCGATCCCAACGTTTGATTTCTTGGATCCTATAATGATGGAAAAAGTTCATTTAGAGAGAGACATATATTAAGCCACAGCTTTTAGACAATTCACACAAATATCAAATCTAAGTATTTACTAACCATTAAATCTCTTGACACATGATTATAGTGTATATGTATGTATGGTTTTGTATATAAAGTAATAACCTCATGTATGAAGTGTCTGGTTATGTTCGGTTCCACAAAATGTTGGCTCTCCAAGATACCGTAGTTTGGCTTCCAACTGTACATGTGTTGAAAAATTAGCTTTATATTATGAATGTATAACAACATCTAAACGCACATATATATATATATACAATAAAACATATAGTTAAATATTATATATATGCATGTATTCTAACTATAACAGTGAGTGACCTTAGTGCTATGTGAGGCTGGGAATCTCCGTATCTTCTCTCGTATTGATCATTACTTGCATTCATCTGTGAGATCACAAAAAGAATAATGAAAAACTTCATTTCCTTTAATTTTGATAGGTAGAAATTAGAAAATATGACAATTAATACGAATATAATTGAAGATTTTGCATATAACAAGATAAGATATTTGAATCTAAAATGATTTCGAGCTAAGTTAACAATATGGTTTAAATTTCTTCCAAATCTAAAAAGATATGCATTTAAGAACAGTGTATATGATTAGTTTGTGAAACCAAATAAATAATACTAATGGATACAATATAATATACACACAATACTGAATGTGGCATAAATATATACTATCATGTTTGGATGAAAGCCATAAGGCGCGGATGATGGTGATGAAAATGGTATTGATGGATATCCTCCTTGCATCCTCACATCCTCCTACATTATTCAACGATACTACTAGTCAAATATATAGTCCATTTCGTTCAACAAGATGAAAACAAAACGCAAGATGAATACTCATGATGTAATGCTATAAATGCAAATATGCTTCCTCACTAAGCCTTAGTTCGAAGAAATCCTTCTTGTATACAATTAGCTATCATGATCAAAAGCAAATCCCAATTAAAATCATCCTTATAGTGTCACGGTCGAAGATTCTAAACCAGAGTTTTCTTGATAAAAACTCTAAAAGGTTAAAAATCGCTACTACTAGGCTATATTAAATGGATTATATATACCTGATGACTAAAAGTTGATGGATGATAAGAAGGGTAAGTATTGAAGCTGTTGCAGTTAAATTCGCCGTGTAATCTAATCTTCTCCAACTGCGCGACTCCGAGACCTCTCTGTGGCTGCTTAGGCTTATCAGAACCGTTCTTGTTCTTCCCTCTCTTTGCCGGAGAAGAAGAAGAAGATGCTGGTGACGAAGACGAAGATCCACCCATTTTTGGTCTTCCAAAGAAACTACTACCCATTTCTTGGTATATGCACCGGAAAATAATCAAGAACTAGAGAGAGAAACTCTTGCTAGAAAGAGAAAAAAACCAACAATCTTTTCTTTGTGTGTGTGTGGGGTTGGTTGGTTAGCTTTGAGCTGAGGAATCGGAGAGATCTCTGATGGTGATATCTTCTTTATAAGTTTTTATTTTATTTTATTGGAATAGAAAAAATCTTTTTTAGGTTTGTTTTTAAGATCAGTAACTACTGCATCGCTGGATCAGATTGTGTCCAGACTTCATTGGATACGTCCCACACACACATACATATGTACATAGATTTTATGTCCTTATTTTGATCTCACAATTAATTCTGACAAGAAAAAACATTTTATAAATAACAATGATTGTGCAATATTTTAATCATGATTTATCATTTTTTTTTTTCGTATTTTCCTCGGTTTTGGATGACTAACACAAAAGACTACGGTGCTCTTCGATTTAATTACTCAGCTTTTAAACATTTAAATATACATATAGATCGGAACTTATTACAATATATATATATATATATATATATATACTTTTAACATCTGCTTTATTGATTATGTTAATTAAGAGTAGTTATAATGGAAAGCATTTGTTATTACATAAGGAATTAGAAAGTAGAACATAAAAGAAAGATTACGAGGAATCTTAGTTTTGGCCAGAACGTTGCAGTTCCTGAATTGAATTTCTTCAAATTTTGAATTCCATCTCTGGATGTCTCTTGACCAGTTGTAGATTCTAAAGTTGAGTTTTGTTTCTTGAAATAATTCTATTATCTCGTGATTATTTCTTCAAAACAAACTTGGGTATAATTCTTAATCTAATAATTTTACATACCAATCAGGAATGCTTGAAACTTATTTTCTAAAGCGTTTATTATGGTTTTACCGATAATTTTACCCGATTCCATGTATATTTTAGTATGGTTTCTCATCACCCAACCTCCTTTTGATAGTAGATATATGTCAATCAAAGAACCATTCAAGTTACACTTCATCCGACTTGCTGCTGGTGATTTCCAATGGTTATCAATGTTTTCTGGTTGATGATTGCATGATTGACGGTTAAAAGTTGTCAATAGTTTTGTCCATTTCTTAGTATCCGTCTTTGTAAGGTTTAGATATATTCTTCAAAGAATATAATATATTACAATATATATTATTCTCATATTAACCTACATAATTATATAAATGAATAGTTGCGGATTAAATCAAGTAAATTCATAAATATATATATATATACTCCACGTAGGATGATTATTAATGGATTTGTTATTCCTATTTTGGTAATTTTGTAAACTCCAAGATTTTTAAACATTACGATTATATATTTATATATATAGAGAGAAAACTTTGACACTTTTATTTTACCTTTTTATGGGATCTAATGCAGAAAATAACTTCTCTAAGTGATTTACTAAGAAGCTGAAACGGAAAGCAATCGAACTGTATAATATAACGTAAAACGACTTGAATGTAATTAATTATATTATAGTTTGTATCAAAAGTCATATTCGGTTTACAGATTCAATATATTTTAAAATTTACTTGAAGCTTTTTGTAGTATCTTTATTGTACACGTGTACATCATAAGTTTATATAAACCTTCATTTTTAGTTGCAATACTTTTTTTTCGGGTGTATTAACAACCTAAGCTTTAGCAGTCCAAATTTGATCTCTAAGTTGTAGCGTATCACTTCCTAGTTGCATCTTTGTAAATGTCGGGTTATATAACGTAGTTGTTTACGATGAAGCTAAATATTTATAATAATAGGATTTGAAAAGAGATAATTATGTATACTATTTATGCATGTTTAAAATATTAACAGATGTTGCCTTTCTCAAAACGGAGTTAAATGGTCATTATGCTAATACATATATGTTCTTAAAACGTGTTTTAATTTTATTATGATAAATTGATTAGAAAGTCAGTGACATAGCGGTCGATGCTCTCCTTTAACGTAGTAGCACCACAAATGTTTTTTTTTCTTCATATATTTTTAAGATAAAAAAATTTGTAATTTAAAAAACTTCTTGCAAATGACCACACCGGAACATGTAACCAAGTATGTAGTATCATTACTGTGTCACAACTCATATTTAACCCGCATAATTTATGATACTGAAAAACATAAATGAGAGCTAAATTATCATCCAACAAAAATTATCAAAAGTCTAACAGTTCATATCAATAACTGTAGTTATTTTCGTTTATAAAGACATTGAATTATAAGTATTTAACCATTTTCTAATAACTAGCTACTTAACATTTCTTTAGTTTTGGTGTAGCTTCTTATAAATATGAGAGATCGGGTTTTCGGCTCTATATATTATCTATATTTATTATTAGTCCAAACTAATACTACTGTTAATCATAATATACTTATGTCGTGAATCATGTGATCTCCTAACATCTCCCAAAAGGTCACATTTTTAAAAAGACAAGGAACTAACAGGTGTGTGCCACTTGGTAGGTCAGATGCTGACGAATTATTATTCTTTCTTAGTTATGACGCCACTTTCAATTTGATTAATAAGTAAAAATAATCTTTTAGTGATATGTTTAATTTTAATATAATAGGTTTTGAATGGTAATATTATTTTACCTCAAAACGAATTATTGAGACAATCCGGCTTCGACCTCTACGGCTCTACCGATGGAATATCCCCAGTTTTCTTCTCTCCATACGAATTGCACTTTTTCGGATATTTCTGTCGAGTCAGTCACATCCGTTCTACTTTACAGTGATAGCTACTGCTCCGAATGGTTTATAAAATTTTCGAATTCGCTACGCTATCAGTGAATTGAAGTCAAATATAAAATTTCTGCTAATCTTGAACTTAGATAACAATGCAGTGATATCCTAATACAAACAAGTGAATTATCTATCAATATAAAACCAAAAGTTATAAAACATAGTAGAATGCGGTATGAGCATTAAGTAAGCATACGGGTGGACATTTGGGTTTCGAGTTCAGGTTCGGATAAAATTTGATTGGGTTTGAGTTTTTGTAAAATTCAATTGGGTTTGGGTTTTTGGATGTAGGGAGTTACAATCCAATGAAATAATTTGTCGGGTTCAAGTTTTTAGATTTTTAGATTTTTAATGGATTTTTCGGTTTGGATTCGAATCGAACTGTGTATATGACACATAGAAAACTCACATTTTGAAAATAGAATTCTCGAATTAAGATATTTTTTATAGGTAGTTATGTATTTTTGAGATTTTTATCATGTTTTTGGATTTCGAGTTCGAATCAGTTTCGAATATAAAATTTTAGATTTAAAAATTTATAATCCAATAAAATAATTTATCAATTTCGCATTCAGATTCAAATACAAATTTTCAAATCAGATTTGAATCATACGCTCGTGTAAAAGTTTTTTGCCAACCCCTAATCATATCGACAATATATACAATAACTATTGTCGCCATGACCCTTAAAATTAGTTTTAAGTCTATGAAATAATATCTACCATAGATTTTCTGCACATGCATTCCCTGCTTCAATATATTACAATGTCTATCTCTTTATTTCTGATTTTTTAAATGTTGTCATATCATTTTTTAAAATACTTTTTTATATAAAATATGAAACCGTATCGAATCTTATCGATCCTCTTACTTACGTTGACAATCAAACATAGAGTTTCATTTTGTATAATAATCCTTAAATTATCATTTTCTAATTATGTTTTTTATTTTCATATGATGTTTTGAATAATAAAATATTGATGCGATCGACTTTTCAGTTTTTATAATATTTTTTGGCATATAAAAGAGATGCGATCATTTGATTAAATTAAGCCACGGCGGAATTTTGTATAGTTGAGTTTTCGAAGGATTTTCTTTGGAAAAAAAAATTCCAAAGCGGACAATTAAACAAGGTGATCAAACTCAACAAGTACTGCATGCAAATCAAGCAAACGATTAAATAACTAAGCTAATCAAGCAAAAGAGATATTACAAACATTAAAATAAAAATATAAAAGTTATAGAATAGTAGGAATTAACCATAAATAAGTATGAATACTGATTTAATTAAGATGTAAATCACTAAGAAAAAAAAGAATAAGGAAGAGTATATTTGAAGCAGAATTCTAGAGCATAAATTAGTATTTTGAGACTAATGTTTTCTTCTAGGCTTTAATTAATCTTCTATGTTAGTGACGTAAACGTACTAAATGATCAGGTGTAGTCTAAAGTGATCAGCAAGCATTATAAATTAATAAGTCCAATAACCTCATAACTTCCCTTGACTACATTAAATGAATATATAAAAATGGATATACAAAAAACCTTCTAGTTATATAAAAAATGAATATAAAAGAATGGATCGATGCATGAGAGAATATTTTTTGAAAAAGAAGGAGATATCATCAATCTTATTGGTGTTCTACCAAATTAAAGAAATATTTTGAGATCCAAAATAGCGTTTGGATCCGAAACAAACTAGGCCGAATGTTGATCAAACGGGAAAATCTCGGACTCGATCGGTCACATCTTGAGATCGAATGATTTGATCTAACTAACTCATATGGTGGTGAAATTTTTTCATGAAGTGGGTCCCTTGGTCTTGGGATGCTTGATCTAGAGGACCATTACATGACTTTAGGTAACTGGCTAGAATGATTTTTAGCCCAAGCATTATCAGCTAATATCTACAAAAGTTTTAATTTTCAGCTAATATTAACCAAAACCCCCCCAAAAAAACTATCAACATTTTTGTGTCTTCAGTCTTCCCGTAACTGCCATTTTTAAAAAAATGTTCTCTTGTGTGTGTACCGGAGCAGCAAGGGACATATGAATCATGGACGCATGGGCTTATTTTTTTGCCACAAATAATGTCCCACTGCTTATATGTTTTTTTCAGCGAAGTATAAGTAGATACTCACGTTGATTGTTTATCAAAATTCAAAGATATCTACTCAGGTAAATCCAATTGAATTGGCTTCAGATATGGAGATTAAATTAATTCAATAATAAAGGGGATCCTGGTCACATAAACACATGCATAATGTACCAAAACCAACTGGCTGTTCAAATTTCAACAACTATATCAGTTATACAAATATAATATTCTGAAGATTTCCATACATGTGATGTTTTCTGGCAAATTATTATTATCCTGGTTTTAGTTATAATTTTTCAGAATGTAATGCAGACGTGCATAATTTGACCATTTAAGTACGTCGTCGGAGTTCTGGTTTTACACAAATGCCAACAATAAGAAGAAAGAAAATAATGGATGACCAAAAAAAAGAGAAGGAAAACTGGAAAAGCTAATGTGGTGACCTATAGCTTTAAATTTTTAATTATGAATCTATGAATCCATAATTCAGTATTTATTGTTCTAGATGAAGCATCATATACATATTTAATAAGAGTCAAGTGTTCACATTTAAAGATCTTATAATTATATATAT
The DNA here is from genome assembly GCA_963922655.1 of Cardamine chenopodiifolia. NCBI lineage: Eukaryota > Viridiplantae > Streptophyta > Magnoliopsida > Brassicales > Brassicaceae > Cardamine > Cardamine chenopodiifolia. The sequence goes on from OZ000481.1 coordinate 3,906,553, forward strand.
ATATATATATATATTACACATATTGTACTCATTTCTTACATCTACAAATTGTACTTATATAACTTGTGGAGGTAAAAAGGTTTTGATTATTATAATAAGCTTAGGAAAAAGATAAAGAAAGTAAAAAAGCGAGGTGTTTGACAAAAGAAGAGCATCTCTCCACATGCAAGCGCTTCAGATTCAGGAAGCTGATATCGTAGTTTCCAAGGTCATCTCTATCTAGTTGTCTACCAAACTGACTTTAGATTATACGAGTATATTATACTACTATATATACATATATAATGATATGATTTGTCTACATGATCATCTCACTAATATATACTATTAGTGTAACTACAAAACCATTTTAAAATTCTAAGTGATCAGAAACTCACCAAAAACTTGTAAACAAGTTATATCTATGTCAAGATTGCTAATTGATGCCACACCGGTAACTAAATCATGTTAAAAAAATCCATGTAGAGCGCAGTTTATACAGTATTTTCAAAATGATTGGTCAGTCATTTTACAGAGTTATATAAGTATTCACAACATTCATGTTATTCATATTTTTCACAAATTTGTTATTTACATTGCTAGTTCTAGTGGTATGTGTTTTTTTTTTTGTTCTAGTGGTAGATCTTGTTTACTTAGAAACATTAAATATGCAAATATATCGAAGTATTCTAACAATAAGCAAACATATAGAAGTCGTACTCTCTGAATAAATTTGCGTATAAATAAATTTGCGTAGAAAAGGACACTATTATTTCCAATTGGGTTGGATCTTCCGCTCTTCCAAAGTATATCTGAAAATAAATTTAATAAAATTTGAAGCTAAAACGACATCCCTAACTAGTTGTCTTGCGCGATCTATCGTTGGATATGAGCTTATGGACATGTTGGTTTATTTTAAGGTCATGCTTAAATTATTAGACGCATAATATGTCTTCGAATTCTTGTGTATATTGTATTTCTCAAATGGCATTTCTTTATTCGCATTTAGTTGTTGATGGTTTGAAAAAGTAAGTTTCTTCCATCGCATAACACAATTATATATTGGCTCCGCTCAATACTGGCGTGAGCAAGATATGAATACGATTGTATAGGCAGGACGGTAAAACCAACTCAGAATTAGATCCAAGAGAAGATGCCGAGGACTGAGGTGGTTGTGGACACACACCAACTAGTGAACTCTTATAAGCTAACCCGTTCACTCCTTACTCCTAGCTTTTCCTTTCTATCTTTTGTGCAATTCCACTGTCGCTTAAGTTTTTACGTATGCACCTCTTTACCAAAAATTCAAACCATGTATTGGTTCTTAATTTGGATTTTAACCACTTAAGAGAACTATTCATTTGCATTCATGAATAAGACGGAAAAAAAAACAAAAAGAAGGAATCATGCATAAAGAAATCGTTTTTGACTAGGACAAGAGTCGTATAATTCAACAAAAGAGTATTTTATCAAACTTACAATAATTGACATTTGGTGCTAGAATGACAAATTGGTTAATATATACTTTTTTGTTATAGTGTTGCTTACTTGATTGTAGTACTTTTGTACAAACGATTGTTTTAATATGCTCGTCAAAATTGAAGAGCTATCTCGGAGATGGTTCAAAATATGATTACCAAAGTAAGAGGTTCAGCTAATTTTGTGTATGTATGTATAAAGAAATGAGTTTGTAGTCGATAAGGTTACGAAATGTTCGTCCCTCGTGGGAGAAGATATAATTCAATCATGAGAATTGTTGATGCGGAATCTTTTATTAGCTCTAAGCGAATAATTAACAAGTATCTGTTCGATGAAGCTTCCTCGACCTTTAATCACACATACATTATAAATTAATCACAAATTAACTAATAGTCTAATACCTTTCCAACTTTTTCTTCTCTCCTTTCTGAATGATTACTTTTTTTTAACAATCTTTTAGATAGTACAGATTTGATCCATTGGCTGATTATTTATTTATTTATTAAGTTGGTATCCATGCTGTTCCTGCTATTAATTAATATTTTACCAATTATTTCATATTTAGAAATTTTGCGACTTTCTGGAATGTGTTCTATTAGGAGGAACATTTCGGTTTCTAATTTAGTTGGAGTTATTTGATTTTATAGTTTGTTCAAATCGAAAAGATTGTTACTGAACTAGAACATAATACATATATTCTGCCCGGTTTGTCTTTGTTGGGTTTAGAGAAACAAAAACATCAACAAAATGAATAATTAATTACGAGTATTTAATTTTAAAAAATAATTGATATTATTATAAATACTATTACAAAAGATCTTTTCTTACATAGAAAATCTATTTTAACAATTCATCTTTTCAGTTCAACTATTGAAAATGTGGTTTTTTTCCAAGCAAACTTTATTGATTATGATAATCCAGAATAGTTACGATGAAGAGCATATGTAATTACATAAAGAACTAAGTAGTAGAACATAGAAGTACTATTATTTGGTATCTTTGTTTTGGCCGGAATGTCCGCTGGATAATTATTCTTTCGATTTGTTCATCGAAATTGGATGTCTTCAAATTTAGATTTCTATATCTGAATATCTCTTATCCAATTAAAAGTTCCAAAGTTGAGATTTGATCATTGAAAAAGGTTTATCATCTCTTGAGAATCTCCCTCGAAACAAACTTTCTTATAACATTGTCTCCAGCAACTTTCCATGGCAAGAAAAAAATCTTGAAATTCACACTCAAGAACATTCATCAAAACTTCACCTTAGCTTGACCAGATCCCACGTACACTCCATTAGTGTTTCTTATCACCCAACATGTTTGAGATTTTAATTGACTGTTGATATAAGAACCATCAAAATTACATTTCATCCAACCTATTGCTGGAGGCTTCCATTGATTTTCACCTTGTCATGTTCTAAAAGAGCTTGATCGACCATTATGGACTGACAAAAATTGTTTAACCTCATTCCACTCCTTAGAATCTAGTTTTGCTGAATTTAGAGATGTTCTCCATGGAATATGTTTCTGCTGATAACATAAAACATTTCTACTTTTCCAGATCCTCCGAAATATCAAAAGAGGAAGCTGATGTAAATGATGTGTATACGCTGAAGCATTTATAAACAAAGCTGTTTTAATTTTTTTCATCTAATGTTGAGAAGGAATCAGTTAAAACCGGGTCAGAGATACCTGAGGCACGCCATAACGATTGAGCATACCCACAATCGAAAAATAAATGCTTTATTGATTCTTCCTCATTGCAACATCTCCTGCACAACAAATCTTCGCTTCAAAACGACACCCGTAGCCAAAGCACCAAATACAAGCTTCCATAGAAAATATTTGATTTTTGGGGGACTTGTAGAACGCCAAATCTGCCTTTTAACGCATAAGTCTTTTGGAGGTGGAATTGTCATTGTCTCCTCTCTTAAATGTGTCGCTAACCAATAGGCCGATTTAACTGTATATAGACCCTTTTTTGTCTAATTCCATCCCAGGATATCTCTCTCATAATCAGAACATATCCTCAAAGGTAGAACTTGATCCACATCATCAGAGTGAACCATTTCTCTAACCTTATTCACATTCGAATATGTTTTCTAAACATTTAAAAGATCTTTTACCATACCATCAGAAACATCACAATTCCTCTTGGTTGGCGCTTTAGGTGGGTGTGTTGGAAGCCAAAGATCCAATCAAGTGTTTATCATTATACCATCCCCAATAACATAGCGAAGCCCTTGTTTCATCAAGTTCCGACCATGAAGAATTGACTTTCGATGACTTTTTCCCCTGTTTGGCGTTAATGAGATTTTAGTTAATTCGGATTTAATTTCAACTTGGTTCAAATGACCATGCAGCCTTATGTTCTATGAGTCGTTCTTTTGTGTGACGTCTTCAGAAACATCAATTAGCTTTTTCTTCTTCAAGTTAAGCAGATGAAAAAATGTCCTCAGCTGAAACAATGGCGTAAACCGTTGGTGGTTCTATCCTAAAATGCCTAGGTGCAGGTGCAATATAAATGTTTGGTAGAAAGACAGTGTTCTGGTCAAGGATCTGCTGAAGCAAATGGCGCGTCTCTTGGCAAAAACAGTAAAGTCAGGAGTTCTGCGAGGTTTAAAGACAGTTGAGCAACCAATTTTCCAATTATGGAACGCTCTTTGTTTGTTTGTTAAGATTAAAGCTGCCACCTAGTTTTAATAAAAGCTGTATTTTTATAAAACTTGAGTTCATATCATGAATCCTTCCATATATAACCAATCTTAACTCCATAGATCAAAACATTACATGACTGTGACGGTCTAGATTTGTCTAGGCTCAAAACGCCATAGATCAACGGCAATATCGACCTCTTTTCGCTTGTGGAACTTGTAGAGTTTTGGCAAGTCATACCGAAGCTGTAAGAGGAACAATATGAACAAGTTAGAATATTCAGACACATTCACAGCAGAGTCATACTGGAACATTTTCAAATCTTTTAGCTCAACCTCACACAGAACTTCAGCACTTTTGGCATTGAAATCACGCAAAGCCGCCCTTTTAATGTGCTGCGAGAATGTACAGGTTGGTTCAAGCAAAATATATGGTTGGGCTTGAATAGTAAGTATACTGCAAGGAAGAAGAAAGGCTTTGCTTACTTCTCTAGTAGAAGTCTTATGCAAGGAATAAACAGCTTTTGAGGCGACCTACGTAACGAAATATCGAATGTAAAACATATAATCGAGTGATACAAACAGTAAAAAGAGATTTTATTTTCTGTTTTTTACCTTCATTGCCGCGGAGAGAAACTCCATGTCAGCTCCTTTCTTTCGTGTACCAAAGGGAGGGTTCATAACAACCGTATCCACAATCTGGCCAAAAACAATTAATGTAGACACAAAAATGTTACCAATAGATTCTTCTTTTTCTTTTTTTGGTTGAATAAATCAAAATGAAAGGAGACTGTACCTTTTAACTCTAACTTTGTAACATCACACTGAACGAAATCTATCTCAACCTGCAAAACTAACCAAATATAGCAAACAGTATTGCTACAAACAAAAGAAGACTCATTAACATGAAGAAGAATTTCAAAAAAAAAACCTCAAGTTCCTCTGCATTTAGTGTTGCTATTTCAAGAGATTGAGGGTCAATATCGAATCCAATCACAGACCTGTTTTGAAGCAAATAAAGAGATTAAGAAACCACATAGAATAAATAGACGCAATGATGAGAGAAGAATGAAGTAAAAAATGATTTGCTCACGCTGCATCTAGAAGAGCAGCAGCAGCACTTAAAGTACCACAGCCACAGCCAAAATCCGCAACGACCTTATCAGTTATGTCTCCATATGAATTCTCTGCCTAAACAAAGATACAGATTCAACAGTCAACACACACTTAAGGCTTCTTCAAGAACAGGAAGAAGAAAACCAAACATCCCAAATGACAACTTAAACTACCAAAATCTGATATCCACACATTGAAATCATTACTAGCCTGTTATGAATCACTCTCCACTCAACCCAATTAAACATAAAGTCGAGCAAAACGCACAATGACATAATTACGAAAGACTCAATTCATAGAAAAGTAACTTGTAAACAACAACAAAAAATAAACTTTAGAGCAGAGTAAGAAGTGATTTACAGTGAAAAGCATACGAGAAGCAATGTGAGGTCCAGTTGGGTATTGCTCCAATTCCACCTGCAACAAACAAAAAAAAAGAAAATCAAACGAGTTTGGTCGACGAAATCAGCAAAAGAGCTCAACTTTCATTCAAAGACCCAATATTTTGGCGTACTTTAGGATTAGAGAACTGTTCCAGATCACCCAACAAGCCTTCTAATTGCTTCAGCTTCATCTTCATCATCTTCTCCAGCGCTTCTGAATACTGAATTGACACAGCAAGTCAATAACAAATTAATATCGGAAAAAGGCTCGAAATGCGAGGCCCATTGGGCTTTATTTCTTTTCCTCTCTCAATAGGTAAATCAACTGTTTCGTCTCTTCCCTGTGAATCGCGACGCTCGCTGAGAGAAAGATGTGTCCTCGAGTTGTCCAAACATGCGAAATCTGCAAGAAAGTTGTATCCAAATACAAGTGCCCTTCTTGTCTTGTTCCTTAGTGAGTCTTCTTCACGAATCACTCTTATATAAATTAAGTTTTTTTTTTTTCGTTTCGTCTTTGCTGCGTTAAGTCATTAATGGTCTTGTTTCTTACTTCGTTCTGTCGCTTGCAGCTGCTCATTGGGTTGTTTCAAGAACCACAAAGGTACGTTCTTTTCGTTTTCTTTCTGAGTTCGTTACAAGTTAACATTTTTTTAATTCAGCTCCCTCATTGTTGTTAACTTTTAACTGAGACCTAAAGTGTTGAACTTTATAAATTGAATTCGATGAGTATCTCTACTTTTCTTATTTAGCTTAACCTCGTGACCCTTGAATGGCTAATTTTAGAGATTCTATTTTGTTGATTCAGTTTAGGTTCATGTTGATATGGTTCTAAGTATTTAATATGCCCAATAATGCAGAGACTCCATGTGCTAAACCTTCTGGTGAATCTGGTCCATCTTCAACCGAGGAAAAGCCAGGTTAGTACATTTAGTCATTTTTATTAGTATTTCTTTGTTTGATTTTGCATTGCTGTGATGAGTTTATTTGGTAAGTTGTTCAGTATGAATCATGGTTAAAGTCATACTCTGGTGTTGTATCAGCTTCTTCAGCAAAGGATGTCCCGGTGGAAAGACCAGTCCTTGTTGAGGAAGCAAATGATACACAGCTCAAAGTTAGTGGTATAGTTCTTCCTAACTTAGTCTCATTTTGATTCGTGGGATGATGTTCAAAACTTCTAAAGTAGTCAGAGATGCTAGCATCAGACAACAAATGTTTGAACCTGAGTTTTGAGTCATAGTGTGGGTTTTGTAGCTGCGTCTCCAGCAAAGGAAGGTCCCGTGGCAAGGCCGATAATTGTAGAGGAGGAAAACTATGTTCTAGAGAAGACACAGTTTGAGGCTATCGGTAATCTTATTCCAACTTACTCTCATATAGATTAATTGGCTAGTTTTCGATACCTTTTCTCAAGTAATCGGACAAACAAACGTTTGAACAAAAATATTGTTTCATAAGCCATTTCTGAATCTGGAAACTTTTTGCAGCTTCTTCTAGTGAAATCCGAGAAGCTCTAAAGGATGAAGCACTTCAGAAACTCATCTGCAGTATTGATAGTTCTTCAAACCCTTCAAAGGTAAGCTCATCTACTTCATCATGGTTTAGTCAAAGATTCAATCGTCTTATGCTGTTATTGATCTCCTTCAACAATATTTGACGAAACTATTTGTGGATATATCAGGAACTCGATGAAGCCATGGGAATAGAAGCCTTCCGGGAATTCACAGACAAGGTACCGTCTTTAGAAGCCTTTTTATCTTCTTTTCACGAACTTGCAATAATACATGACCAGCAAAAGAGCCTCTGCTAAGTTTCGCACTTTGTTATTTTCAGATTCTATCAACCATTTCCAAGAGCAAATGACAAGCCGTGAGTGTCATCGCTTCAGAACATAAGTATTTTAAAGTTTCAGAGAAATGTTAATTGGCTGTAAAAAAAACGCCGTTTTTAGTATACACAAACATCTCTTCTCTGGCCCACCTTCCAACCTGTATTTATTGACCCACTAGATTCCAGGTTCCTGATTCTGACACTCTCAGAAACAGGGGAAAAAAAACTAAAAAGGCGCTTGCATCAAACTTAAACAGACAAAAATATACATGTTAGCTCTCTGGTTGTCTTCAAAAATAGGATTTGCTTGGAGCTCTGATTCTTTTTAATTCCACATATCAACCTGCAACGATACCATGGAGATGGCATATGTCAGAATCTTGACCATTTACTTATCTCGCAAGAAAAGCCTCTGGCCATTCCTTGATTATTATTACAAACCTGTTGGTCGGTTGTCCTGATCCTCATGTTCCTTGCTACTACTTGCCTGGCCGAAACTCAGCTGTGATGTTGTTTGAGTCTATAAGAACATTTTTAAAAAAGGTGTTGAGAGCATCACCATACGTAGGAATGGATAGTGGGGAAAATTTACCTGCAATGGAGGAGGTTGTTGCATCTGGCGGAGACCAACAAACTGGCTATAGGGATTTATGTAAACCAGAATCTGAGGCTGGTTCGACACCCGGTTAGAATCTGGCTGCACGCTTGGTAAAGGGACTCTTGATGGGTCAGAGGCTTGAATGTTTGGAAAAGGGTAGTGCAGTGCTGGATATGATGGAGTAGGACCCGCTGTATGAGCCTCCCTAGGAAAAGGTGTGCCGGGGAAAGGTGCAAATGGAGGAGGTCGGTTCATACCCATCGTCCCCATGGCCATGTGGGGAATGAACCGTTGTGTATTGGCCTCATACATCATCGGCGGCATCAAACCATATCCCCTGGACAGCATCTGGCATAACAAGATCGATTCAGATATTAAAATCTCAGTCACGATAATAAGATTCTTCTACGTAATGGTGGAAACTAGGGAAGCAACTTGATGACATGCAACTTGATGGCCTCAAGAAGAGGGCACAATAAGATTTGCATTTATCTTCCATGAAACGTTATAACTCTTCCAAGAAGATGAATCGAATCGGCAGACATCAAATCTAAAATGACTGTTTAATCTGCGGAGACGGTGGTTGACGACACACAAAAACAAAACTCTAATGACCCCCACAAAAATAGATTCATAGTCAACCATTGCACAGCCTTTTCTGTTTTTGAGAACATTACTTGTACTTGCAGCTGTAGCGTTTTCACGTAGTCAATAACATCGTCCAGCATTGAAGCTTTATCATTCTGATCAGAGTAGAAGCAGAGCGAACTTGAGTCAGAACCAACCTTTAAGTTTAATAAAAAAGTAGGTTAGTTATAAGAAACTATGACTGACTTTGTTGCAGCGAGGAGTGAGTTCTTGCAGAGTCTTCATCTTCTCGTTGATCTTTTCTCTCCGTCTCTGTTGAAAAAAAAACATGTTTGAAAAAAATAGATGAAACAGAGTGTCCATTACTGAAACAGAGAATCTGTAGGAAACGTAAAAACCCTTTCGGAGAGATTATGCATTTCTGCAACTCGTGACCTCTTCCTCGATGTTGAACCACGAGCTTCTTCAGCTCCCTGTACGCCACGAAACAAAACCAAAAAAATAAAAAACTCAATAAGATAAGCCTTAACTGCTAAACTGCACGGGCAAGAGACTAATACGCGCCAACATGGGTGCGCAGGTTAAAACCCATTGGAGCTCAGCTCTGACTCACCTGGATTGCGGCAATAGTTTCTTCTCTTTCCTTCCACTTCCTTCCATCGGCAGTTTCTGTCTCCATCACTGGTTGTATTTGAACCGTTGCTGTTTCCCCACACGAAGATGATGTTCCGGCAATCTCGCAAACCGTCTGAATAGCCACCTCCTTATCCTTCCGACCACCACTGGGAACTGCAAAAGTGCTCGCCACTCCGCCAATGGCCGTGGCTGGTGTTAGATAGGACCCAATCGCCGAAAACGCCTGCGTCGATTCTCTCATCAGCGGTCCAGCTTCAACTCTACCGCCGGTAAATAGGTTCCCTGTTATCGTCGAGAAGTTCGTATAATTCTCCGCAATAATTTGACCGTACGTAACATAGGGTGGTGGTGGTGGTGGTGGTGCAAGAGAGACGGAACTTTGCGGGCGAATAGAGGTGACGCCGGAAAAGAAATAATCTTGGCGGTTATGATGGTGAAGCCAAGAGTCCATTTCGTCTTCCTGGATGAAGAGATTCTGATGGTGCAGTGGAGGCTGAGGCTGGGGAAGCGGAGCATTTCCTTCTCCGCTGCCAGGGAGAATGGGAGGAGGATCGGAGGTGGGTCTCTGCGTCTGGCTAGTTGGAACGACTTGGCCGCTCTTCCATAAGAGCTCCATGATATCATCTTCACCCCTAGTTTTCAAACAAAACCCAAACCCTAAAATCAGACTCAGAAATTTTGCATGAAAAAACTTGCAAAGAATAAAGGAACTTACATGATGGATGGGTTCTTCTGGTAAGATGGAGGAAGAAGAAGAATAAAAAGAATCTGAGATGATGTAGTCATCATCGTTTCGAAGTCCGTATAATCATATCTTGAGACAAAAAGAAACAAAATTTTCTGATAGAAGAAGCCCGAAAACACATTGGAAATTTGTGAAACCATGTCCCAACTTTTGTTTTTTAAAAGAAGAAAAAAAAAACATATGTCGTCGCTGTTTCTGTCGTTTACCGAGACGGCTCAAAAGACGACCGAGAGAACATAATCAGCAGATTCGTTGATTGCCGAGTTACAAAATCTGATCCTAAAAATTGATGTTATATATATTTTTAATTAATTAATATTTATAATTTGTAAACTTCAAAAAATAATCATTTAAAATATTAAAATTTATGAATTATTATTGGTTTATAATTAAACAATATTTTTTGTGAGAGAAAATGGTAATATTTAAAAATAGTAATCATTATTTTTTAATTTGTGTAAAAATTCCTAAATATCAATATTTTAAATCAAAGGGAATAGTTTTTTAATAGTGGTAGACTTTGAGGCATTTTTCTTAAGTCTCCAAATTTTAAGCATATTTTAGGATCCTGAAATTTTAATTTATTTTTAATATATTAATGAAATATGTATTTTAATGCTATTTTAGTTTAAAATTATATTTCACATTTAAAAAATATATTAAATATTTCTAATATTTTACAAAAGTATTTTAAATTTTAGTATTTTATAGATTATAATAATGTTAACTAAGGAAATAGATTATAAAAAATAGTATAAAATTATTTTCATAGATTGTGAAATAGTATTAATTTTCTCTTAGTCTAGTATAAAACAACATGTAAAATTTTAAGTTATACATAAAAATATATATAAAACAATTTTATTTTTTGTTTTAGATCTCTAAAATTTTTAAGTAAGGCTATGGGTAGACTTGTAGGTCACATTTCTTTCTCTATGAATTATGTGCTAGATAAGCTTCCCTCCGGATTTTGGCGTCTTTGTGCGTGCTATGACGTTTTTTTGGGCTACTCACAATGACGTCATCACCTACTTCGGTCTCTCCTATAGCTCCACGTGGTTAAAAACAAAAAAAACATCTGAAGATATAATAATGAGATTTTTGTATCAACCTTAGGACACAAACATACTTCTTCTCTTGCCATCCTCTCTACAACATCGATACAAATTTAGCCATATTGGCCTTGTCGCATCTTTTCTTTTCAATTACCTTTTCTACTGCTTTTTTTTCCTACGTTTCAGATAAAATAATTTATTTCAATATAAAAAGAAATAAATCAAATACATAATATATATATATATATATATTACTACTTTTCAGACAAAATAATATTTGATTTATTTCAGATATATTGCGTGAAAAGAAATAAATAATATATATAACATGTTTTTGATATACTAAATCTTATGAATATTTCTTCTGACGCAGGAGATGTTATCATTCAATAAAAAATTTTCATTGTATTTTGTAAATAGTACTAAATGTTATAAATATCTCGTTTGACATAGGAGAATGTTAGTCAAAAGACTCGAAAAGGATATTTTTGTTTGGTTGTTTTTATAGATGTGCTTAGAAAATATTCACGTTATAGCACTCTGATTATCTTCAACACAGAGAGCTAATCCCTTTTAACTTCACATATCAACCTGCAAAGACCCAATGGAGATGGCATATGTCAGAATCTTGACCATTAACTCATCTTGCAAGAAAAGCCTCTGGCCATTCCTTGATTATTACTAACCTGTTGGTTGGTTGTCCTGATCCTCACGTTCCTTGCTACCACCTGCCTGGCTGAAACTCTGCTGTGATGTTGTTTGATTCTATAAAAATTTTCAAAAAACGATCTTGTGAGCATCACCATTCGTAGGAACAGAGGAATATGCACAACGGATACTAGGAAAGAATTACCTGCAATGGAGGAGGTCGTTGCATCTGGCGAAGACCAGGAAATTGGCTATAGGGATTCAAGTAAACCGGAAACTGAGGTTGGTTCGACACCGGGTTAGGCTGTGAACTTGGTAAATGGACTCTAGATGGGTGAACTGGGAAAGGGTAGCGCGGTGCTGGATATGATGGACCTACATCCGTCATATGAGCCTGCCTTGGAAAAGGTACCCCCGGGAAATGTACGAACGGAGGCTGGTTCATACCCATCATCCCCATGGCCATGTGGGGCATGAACGGTTGCATATTCGGCGGATACATCATCGGCATCATACCGCTTCCCGTTGACATCATCTTGCATAACATCATCGATTCAGATATTAGTACCTCAGTCATGATCTGAAGATTGTAAACTTGGGAAGCAAAACAGAGGACTAAGACTTCAAAAACAGGGCAAAATAAGTGGAATCAGTAATAGGCCATCCCATCTAAACAAAGTACCAGTGTTTTGAAGTAGACACTTATAAGATTTGCATTATCTCCCATGTAATTTTCTAACCGTTCCAAGAAGATGTAATCTGCAGACACCAAATCTGAGGAGACACTGGTTGATAAGCAAAACAAGACTCTAAAAAAAACCCCGCAAAATCAGATTCATCTAAACTGTTTTCATGACCATATTCAGCAGCCCGTTCTGGTTGTCTTTTGATTTAACACATGTTCTGTTTCCATACCTGTAATAGCCTCTGTAGCCATTTCACGTACTCGATAGCATCATCCAGCATTGAAGCTTTATCAGTCTGATCAGAGTAGAAGCAGACCAATTTTGAATCAGAACCAACCTTTAAGTTTAATAAAAAGTAGGTAGTTATAAGAAACTATGACAGACTTTGTTGCAGCCAGGAATGAGTTCTTTCAGAGTCTTCATCTTCTCGTTTATCTTTTCTCTCCGTCTCTGTTAAAACAAGTTTGACAAACAAACAAAAAAAAGATGAAACAGAGAGTCCATTGTTGGACGGAAAAATCTTGAAAATTCTGTAGGAAATTCAAGAACCCTTTCGGAGAGATTATGCATTTCTGCAGTTCGTGACCTCTTCCTAGATGTTGAACCACTAGCTTCTTCAGTTACCTATACGCCACGGACAAAAAAAAAACAAGAGCCTTGACTGCTTAACTGCACGGGTCAAGTGACTCACACGTGTCGACATGTCTGCGTAGTTAAACTCATCAGAGCTCTGACTCACCTGGATTTCAACAATGGTTTCGTCTCTCTCCTTTCGCTTCCTGTCATCGGCAGGTTCCGTCTCAGTCGCTGATTGTATCTGAATCGGCTCTGTTTCGGCCTTTGAGACCTCTGAAGATGGTATTCCGGCGATTGCCACCGCTTTGTCCTTCCGACCAAGACCGGGAACTGCAAAAGTGTTCGACACTCGGCCAATGGTCGTCGCTGGTATTACACATAATTCAGTGGCAGAAGACGACGGTGTGGCGCTCGAACCCACCTGCAAAGTTTCTCTCACCACCGGAATTAACGGCCCAGCTTCAACTCTACCGCCGGTTAATATGTTTTCTCTTAGCCTCAAGAAGTTCATAAAGTTCTCGGCCCTTCTCCCGGCAAAAAACTGACGGTAAGGAGTATCGGGTGGTGGTGGTGGTGGTGGTGGTTGTGCCAAAGAAACAGAACTCAACGGCTGAGTAGCAGGACCGGAGTAGAGAAGTTCGGAGCTAAAATAATCTTGGCTGAGAGGATGGTGAAGCCAAGACTGCATTTCGTCTTCCTGAATAAAGAGATTCTGATGAGACGGTTGTTGTGGAAGCGGAGCATTTCCTTCTCCTCCGCCGCTGCCACTGCCGCGGAGAATGGGAGGAGAAATGGAGGGAGGTGTCTGTGTTTGGCTACTTCGAACGACTTGGCCTCTCTTCCACAAGAGCTCCACGATATCATCTTCACCCCTAACAAAACCCAAACCTTAATCATCAAATTGCATGAACAACCTTGCAAGCAAAAGAAAAAACAAACATATATGATGGATTCTCTTGGGAGATCAAGAAAAATAAGAAAAAATCCGGATCTCATCTTCAAAGTCGGGAACAGAAATGATTCATATCTTTTTTTTTTTCGATAAACAAATTAAAATTGAGACTTAAAGTAGCGAAATTTATGAGAGAAGTCAGAAATACATATTGGAAATATGTCACTTGTACACTTTCATCACAAAAAATATAAAGAAATTGTGGATTGTTAACAGAAAGAAAGAGAAAGTAAACATATATAGATATGCCTTGGCCTTTACCAGTAAGCTCCAAGAAACCACCCAGAGAGCAGAAAAAACCTGCAAACCCTGAAATTTTATAATGGTGTTTTGGCTTCTAGTGGGTGGGTTAGATTCGTTGGTAGATAAGCTCTCTTTCTCTCCCAGAACCGGAAGTGAGTCTCTGCATGTCTATGTGCGTACAGTGACGTTTTAAGTATTCCCAATGACGTCGCCACTCTCCATGTAGGTGCTTTTTGTTGATATTGCTGTCCTCAAAAACCATCCATAAAGAATGATGAGAACTAAGAAAAAATGTTTCTCTACTGACGACAGCAATAACAATAAAAAAAATTCTTAGTTCTTTTTGAATTTTTTTGTTGAAACAAAAATAGCTTGATCGCTCCCTTAAGTATGTCCATGGGAGACATCAAAGAGACCACAACTGGAGAAAGAGATGCAGAGAGACAATATAAAGAGCTGCCAAACGATCTGACGCGAAGAGTGATGATGTCATTATGAATACTGTCATGGCAATGTCAGGCACATATAAACTTTGCCAGAGAGAAAGCGTTTATCTATCACAAAATCAAAATAAATCGAACGATCCTGAGAAAAAAAAAGATTTATAAGTTCGATACAAAGTTCTTTTTCTTACAAAGGATAATGTTAGTCATTCAAAACCCTAAAAATCTTGATGTTTGTTTTTCTACAAACCTGGCTATAAGAGAAACAACAAACCATGGATGTAGAGTTTTAATGCATGTAGAAAAACTATCGCGTAAAACAATTTCTGGGTAATTACTTAGCTTGTGATCCAGAAAAGTACGACAACCTTTTATTTGCTAAATAACCTCTAGTTGATGGTATTATACCTGACGACACGTTATTTTATGTGATAAAATATTGTTTTATATGATACTCAGATGCCATATATATTATTGCGTACTATATTATTTGATAACATGCAATTTCTTTTGATCACAAATTATTTTAAAAATAGGTGCTCAATTCGTAAGGTTATTTTCATCAAATTGCATCTAATATTATTCACACATATTTACATACTTGTGGATTATATATTTTTCCATCAAATAGGTGCACAATTCATCAAACATTCAACTAGGTGCACAATTCATCAATTCTAATATTAAAATAGGTACACAATTCATTAATTCATCATTTCTAATATTGTTTTCATCAAATAGATGCACAATTAATAAACCACTTTAGTTTCTCCATTTGTTTGAAGGTGAAATACTTTGATTCTATAATTAGTTTGCAATAGACTTTTAGTTTAAGATATAGCTTTTGGACAAAAAGTTTTAAACTTGTCGATACTAAGCTGAAATTCAACATTGTACTTCATCTTCAAACGGATAAACAAACTGAAGTATTGAAACCGAATGAAAAAAAAGGAACTGAGACAAAGAATCCCACATTAAAAAGAAACTAAGGGAACCAAAAGCTTGAAATAATAAACAATGTAATGACAGTTGATTAGTATCTAAAGCCGACACTGAAAAATGTCAAAATTTAAATAGAGATATATAGAAATTACATTTTATATCAAGCTTCGTGTCCCATATAATATTTTCAAAAAATATATTGTTTTCTTAATTATATTCCGGAGTCTAAAGCCATAATGGTGCTAAGGTTCATGGGGTTCATGTACTCAACCGAACCAGTCATGATCTGTTGAACAATAAGTCGCGTAGCTTTCTCAGTCGGGTGGAAAGGGTCCCAAAAAGCATAGATGTTGCGGTCAGAGCAGAGGCTCGACAATGGGGTGCAAACTCCTCGGCCATTGTATGCTCCTTGTCCGCAACACGC
Source organism: Cardamine chenopodiifolia (assembly GCA_963922655.1). NCBI lineage: Eukaryota > Viridiplantae > Streptophyta > Magnoliopsida > Brassicales > Brassicaceae > Cardamine > Cardamine chenopodiifolia. The sequence goes on from OZ000481.1 coordinate 3,922,524, forward strand.
TACCTTTGACGTCACAAAACCTGTGAAAATTGATCATATTAGGTCTAAAAATGTTTCATGATACAAACACATACATACACAATTTCCTAATTTGTAATATATCATGTCAAAATTTATCCAATCACACTATTTTTCATTACTTTTAGGGAAAAATTCCAGAAAAATACACCAACTATTTATCTATTTTCACAAAAATACATAAACTTTTAAAGTATTCACAAAATACATGAATTATTTTTTTCTTCTATTACAATACACAAATTTTTAAATTGTATTCATTAAACACCCATGAGTTTGATGAAAAATTATCTATTATTTTTTAATTAAAATCATTTTAAAAAACTCGAAATACATATAAAATTCTACATAAATTCTAAAAATTTGCAACAAAATATATTCTTCAATGATTCAAATAAATAAATGATGCTAAAACTGAAAAAAAATTTGGATTTATAAATAAAAAATAAAAAATCGGATAAAGTTCCTAATATATTTTTAAAAATCTAAAAATTATATATTTTAAATAAAATATTTGTATATATTGTATCTTTCACAACAAAATTATATGTATCAGAATTATATATAACTTATTATGTTATAATATTTACACACACCACTCTCATCTAAGTAATAATTGTATAGTTAAAAATAATATTATTTTAAGATGCTATTGTTCAAAAACGTTTTTGAAAAAATGGTAACTATATTATTATCTAAAACTTTATATTTTAGTTTTTAGAATTTTTTAGATATTTCAAAGATTATTATGAATGCTATATGTTTTTGAATTGTTTTTATTTATAAATCCCAAAATCTACGAGTTTAATTACTATTAATTTATAATTACTTTTGATTTTTCTACAATCTTGGATTTTTCCAAGAATTTAATATATTTTATATTTTTAATAAATATTATTTTCTATCAACTTGTGGAGTTTTAATGAATACAATTTAAGAATTTGTGTATTATAATGGAAGAAACAATTAATTCATGTATTTTTGTTGGTATTTTAAAAGTTCATGTATTTTTGTGGAAATAAATATGTGTATTTTTATGAAATTTTCTCTTATTTTTATTCTGCAATTTATTCATCAATTTCAGTCTGTAACTTTCATTTCTTTAGGCAAAATTTGTTTATTTTCCACGGTTCCACGACTCCAAATTTTTAATAATCGAGGCCAATATTATGTGAATACAGAGTAAAATATTGTGGAATTTGAAAACCAGTGAAGGCATACTCACCAAAGCTTTGGGGATTGTTGATGAAATCTGCATTCATATTAAAGGCATTAGCCCCAATGAAAACATCAGAACCAATCTCACGGTTAAGTCCTTGAAGCATTTGAGACAAAAGCGGATTGTAAATTGCTGCAGCCTGTTGCGCTTCAGGTGCACATTCTCCGTTCACGCTTCCCGATGAAGCAAGCTCAGCGGGTACGCAACCCAACGGTCCTGTTCCCGTCACCATCACCCTCCTTGCTCCCAACTCATAGAGCCTCTGTATCATCAAATAAGAGTCAAAAGCATGAGAATTTGATACCAATAAAACCTAACTTGTAATCCAAGAAAGGATACCACGAGGATTTTCTTGTATTCGGAGATGAGAAGCTGGCTAAATTCGCCGAGAGAGGACTGACGTCTCCTAGAAGAGAAGGGCAAGAAGTAGTTGTTGACGAAATCGTTTCCACCAAGAGTCATGAGGACAAGAGCTCCGTTTACTAGCTGTTGTGTTTTGTCTGAACCTATAATCTCACTCACTCTCTCTTGATACTCTTGGAACAGCTCGAATTGCCTACGGATCCTTAGTATGTTCAACTGCATTTAGTTATCCACACCAAAAAATATAAATGTATGAGATTTGGGTCCAAACGTTGTGTTTTTATTTTCTAAAGTGTTAAGCCTTGTTTGAGTTAATTCAACTCAATAAATATATTTTAAGATAAAAATTTAGTTTGGAGTCTAATCAATGTTTGTAAAACCAATTATAAAGACTTAAATAGGATTCTTTTTGGGATTATTGAATCGCATGGTCAAATTTGTCGGAGAAAATGTCACTTTTTTTTTGTTATTAAAACATTACTAAGTATCACTGTCGAAGATCTTATTACGTAAATATATTTTTCAGTTGAAAACGAACAAAGTTTTTTTCTTTCGATCTCTACATTGGCTTTTCTTTTATTTAATCTGCTATTTAATAATTTTGACAAAAATAATCATACACTTATTCTTTTATTTATTTTAAAAAAATTATATGAAACAGAACTCCAGCCATAATACTAAACTAAAAACTGAAACTGAGAGTTAGATAAATGACTTACAAATTGAACGCCGGTGTCGTCGAGTATTCCAATACCGGCAGAGGCAAAATTTGCTCCTATTAATAGCTTCTCGCCGGTGAGCTCAGGGCTAAGGATTGGTAATGTAGGCTCAGATCCAATTTGTTCACCTTAAATTTCCCCAAGCAAAATCAGTTGATAGCTCTAAAATATTGAAATAAAATTTTAAAAACAAAAAGGGCGTCGTACTAATGATGTCAGGGAGGTTCAAGCCGTTGGAGAAACGACCAGTTGGACGACCGGTCGGATAGTCGATTCCGTACGGAGGAGAATCAGCACGAGCGGTAGTGACTAAGTAATTGTTATTACCACTGTCCACGAGTGAGTCGCCAAACACGTAGAACGCTCGTGCCGCGTTTGTTTGTTGCGGCATAAGAATTAACGTTATGCATAACGCGGCGGACAGAAAAATCGATGTTAGGAGAAGGGTGGACATGATCTAACGCGAAAGGTTTGGGGTTTTTTTTCGTAATATATGAAAAAGAAGATTAGTCACCCGCTCTCTGGCCAGTCTCTTCGTTTGTTATATACACCAAGGAACATTGAATTAATTATTTGCTTTTTTGGTGTATGTAGTAAATGTTTATGTTGTCGGTCGATCTACTTAGAAGAAAGCAAAGCGGTTCTAATTAATAGAACAAGAATGTGAAATGCAACTAATTTCAATCAGTTAGAAAAGTATTGTTTTACTGTTGTTGGATCCAAGTTTAAATCCAATACTTGGGTTTGGATGACTTACTGTATGTTCTATTAAACAACAACATATGTTATGGAACACTTGTTTAGACATAACCAAAATAAATCGAAGTCAAATCAAACCAAAAACATAGCTTAGTCCAAAAACGTATCGTAATCGTCGATCTTGATCTCTATAGGGTCCTTTTTCACTTTAAAAATCGATTCGCCCAAATTTTTCAAAATGTATGTCTCAATATCGTTGTTATTATCAAATTCCAACCAACCTTCACTTTATTTTTTCCGTTAAGACCTTCCTTATCTTCCACAGAGATGTTTTGTTTTCTTCACATATGTTTTTTTAAATTAGACGAACACGAGGAATTTTCCATTTTCCTTTTTCTTTTTGTTTTCTGTCTATATTTTTCGATTATATTGATTTTCTTAGATTACGTTGGTGAACTCATTAATTTTAGTTTAATTAAGAAAAAGATTTCGGATTTAATACTATCCATCACGGGTTTTGAATTAATTACACATCATTCTTTATTTTAAAATTATTTGAAAATCTTATCAACTTTCAATTTTCAAACCCCACATGAAAATCTGAATCTTATTATTGTTCTGAATCAATGGAAAATATTGGGTTTTTAGCAAAGTGTTGTTTTGACATGTTTCACAATTCACATAATTGTTTAAAAAAATGTAAAATACTCTCTATGTTTCAATTTATTTGTTGTTTAAAGTTTTGGCACACAGATTAAGAAATCATTTAATTTCTTGTTTTTTTCTAATTTAAAACATTATGTTTTATCTAACTAAAAACTATTCCACCAATAAGAAAACTAACAACAGAATACAAATGGTCAAAACAAATAAGAAATAATTAATTTTGCATTGAAAATAAAAAACAACAAATAAAATGAATCAAAAAAATATTCTTTAAACAACAAATAAATTGAAAAAGAGGGAGAATTGTATAAGAAAACAAACCAAGAAAAATACCATTCATTTACGTAATAAACCGAGAAAAACCATGAAATTTGTAAGTAATCACTTAAAAATACCATTCATTTACGTAATAAACCGAGAAAAAACAACAGCCATGGCAAAACATGTTATCGAGATTTTAAGCATGCTAGGCCGTCCAAGCAAAATGCCAGTTTGCTAGCATTAATTAACATATGTGTACTCAAAATCAATAAATAAAAATAGAGAGAGAGAGAGAAAGAGGAAAGCCTAAAAGGTTGTAGGTTGGTTATATAAGTGGTTATCAATCTTGTCGAAAAAAAGTGGTTATCAATCTTTTTCGGTTATCTACCATTCACATGCATACTAACACATACCATCATCATCACCACCATTGGACATTGCCATATGCGCTGTACCTTTTGCAATTTGCATCGCTTGAAGGTCTCTAATAAGTCCCCTCCATGTGCTTAAATTTTATTTTTAAAGATCTTCAATTTAAATTGCAAGTAAAAAAAATTACAAAGATATGATTTGGTAGTCATAGAATTCATGAAAAAGTTGGAGAGAAAAAAAGCTTAAGCATAGAAATAGGTTCATTTTTGAGAAAAACACTAGCAAAATAGATAATGGAGAGATCGAGACAATAGCTCACTTGAATACCCTAAATTTTATGGACCTCGATCACTTCCACCTTGGTCTTCACGGCTACGGTTTCTGCGCCTTCCAACAGTAGTCTAATGCCTTTTTAGACTTTTTGTGATGGTTTGATTTGTCTTCTTCCTCTACTCCTTTGTTTTATATCATAAGCATATTCAAAACCTGAAAGAACTCCATTTTTAAAACCTGGAAAATTATTACTACTAAGGACATTCGAAACCTCAACTTTACTTGTAGTTTGTGAGGTTCTTGATGGAGAGGAAGGAGTTGATAACACAAATTATTCAGCATGTATGGCAACATGAAGAGTTACAGTAGGAGTGTTAGTGGGAGAAATCTCAACAATTGAAGCAATCCAAGTATTCACAGTCATGTCATTGACATATGAGTTTTTTGAGATAGTATTGACATTGTCATTAATTGTAGCAGTTGCTTTTGTCTTAGAGACTGTGATAGCTGTTGTAGAAACATGTTTTTCGTCAAGGATTGTTGTAGTTGTAGCGGGAATCATTGCATATGTGTCATCAAAATGAGAGATTTCACCAATGATTTCTTCAGTAACTGTTGCATGTGAATCAGAAGAAACCTGAGCTGCAACAAAGTGAGTGGTGGAAACAAGGGCAGAAACAGGGATATTAGCAGGGAAAAGAACAACCTCCACCTCAACAGAGACATGAACAACGAACAACTACAGGGACATAGGTTTGGTGACCTGACGATTGAGGTAAGTCTTTAACTTCAAAACATCTTGATTTCTTGTGTCCTAAGTGTCCATATCTATCACATTTAATGGAAATTCATGAATACTCCACATCTACCATTGATATCGTACATTTTCTGTCATCACAAGCAATTCTTTGAGAGAAAGGTTTGTCCAACTCAACTTCAACCATGATTTTGGCCTCACCCATGAATGTAGGATCAAGTCTTGGTTTATTTGTAAGCATTGGTTCACCTAAACCTGAAACAATTTGGTTTATCCCGACATCTAAGTATAACACGTTTGGGATATTCTTTAGTGTTACCCAAATTGGAACAGTGGAGATCTCTGGGAGAGACAATGATGATTTTGGACTCCAAGAAGCAACAAACATTAGACAATCATCCACGTGCCACAAACCACGTTGAAGAATCCAAAAACGAGTAGATTCATCTAGTATATGGAACAAGTAAGAAGATTCGCCTAACTTTTTCGAATGAATATTCTGCATTTCCTATCCCAAATCCTATTGACTACGACATGAATGAGCCTTCTCGATGGAGTGGAGCAACAATAGAATTGTTCTATGATATACTCTTTCTGGTTTTCAGCACCATGAAGAAGAATATGACTAGATATTGTTATCTTTGAAGTCCCAACTTCCAAGTATGTTGGTGATGTTGCTTAATAGATGTTTCTCTTAGAAGGATCCATCTTTGCTGCCCATGGAAAATGCAATTTCCCATCTTTCCTTACGTTTGGAGGATAGAGATTTTGAACATGAGACTTGGACACAACATAAGCTTGGTTCTGTTCTCTTTAGTGGCTCTACTCCTCATTGCATCAACATGACCTGTACCAAGAGAAGGCCATTTAGTTGGTGAAAGGAGACCTTGGAGAAGGCTCGAGCCCGCTTTCCATAGAATTGACGACAAAGCTGGTGGTGTGGAAGACAAAACAATTTTTAATGGTTTCACTCATGCTCTCAGAGAGGGAGTGAAGGGAGCCTCCGAACCTGTGACACAATTCTTAGGCGCTGGTTTTTTTCTAAGGTTTCTAATTCAACATAGCCGTTGACAACAGAGCCTTTGACATTTGAGGAATTCACATTAATGATTGCAGCAACAGAATCTTCAATAGCGTCAATAACAACCGCAGCAACATGGCTTTCACTATGAAACACAGATTCCACAAGCGTTTCAGATACGGTGGAGGTGACTGCTTCAGAGATTTCAGTTCGTTATGGAGAAATAGGAGGAGAGGCCATGAGAGGGATGAAGCATATTGATATGCCAAGCATCATCAATCATCGAATGCTGGTCGGTTAGGACACGTTTTCTTCCAACATATGTAACGCACTGCAAAAAAACTTTATTTTGTTAAATACTACTAAACATAATAAGGATTTTCAAGAAAAAAATAAAAGATAATGAGTAAAATACAAAGGCGATACCTTTTATGTTTTTATTCAACACACAAACAAACAATACGACCATTAGTAGAAAAGCTTCTCAGATTCTCTCGTCTGTCAAAACAGCTTTATTTGCTTTTATCCGAAATCATCATTACCCTAAATAGTTTCTTCGAGATCGCTGATCAGAAATTTTGTTCTCGTTTCTCATCTTCTCCGATAATCGATAAATCGTGTTTAGAAAAATGCGACACAATTGCTGCCATGTCTCATTCGCTTCCGTTCTCAAGATCCTTAATTTTCTTCAAGCTTTTATCGGTGTATCAATCATAATCTACTCGATTTGGATGCTCGATCAATATAATCGTCACGTTCCCGTTGAACCTCCTCCATCGCAGCCTCCGGCAGCTTCATCACCGGATTCTTATTCCTTTTCTAGTTCAGGAATTGAGATCACCACTGTTTCTGATTCTTTGAAGAATCAAATCAATTTCGTTCTCGGGTCTGCTGGAGATTCGGGTTTTAACCTCCGTTCCCTTGATCTTCCTGCTCCATGGTATTAGAAAGTTTCCATTTTAGGGTTTTCAATGAAATTCACTCTAATTGACTAATTTTGTGAAAAAGGGCAAAGCTTTAAATGCTTAAATTCAATGCAGGTTCATCTACTCTTTCATGGCGATTGGGATTTTGGTCTGCATTGTCACTATCATTGGTTTCATTGCAGCTGAAGCCATCAATGGATGTTGCTTGTGTTTCGTATCCTTCTATTTATACTTGCAGTCTTTTAACTTATTTTGTTTACTGTTGATGTTATTTCAGTTGTGATGTTTAATCCTTGATAAGTCTTAGTATTCTATTCTCAAAACTCTTGTAATCATACTTGAAGCAGCTCTCGTTGGATTCATAGCGATTGACCGTCACTGGGAAAAGGTGAGGTGTTTTAATTACATTTGAAGCTTGTATTTTTGTGTGTTGTGTTAACTGGTCTAGACTCATGTCTATATAGGATCTTCCTTATGATCCAACTGGAGAACTCAATAGTCTTCGAGCTTTCATTGAACAAAACATCGATATTTGCAAATGGGTTGGGATTGTTGTGGTAGCTATCCAGGTAACTAATTCATTTCTTGCCTTTTTTAACATTTTTAGCTATTTCTTGAGTATATTATGTTTGTATTTATACATGAGTTGTTGGTGTTTCAGTTACTGTCATTGCTACTGGCTATGGTTTTGAGAGCTATGGTTTCACCACGGCAATCAGAGCTTGACGATGAGGATGATTATGAGAATCCGATGAATAAAGCACGAGAGAATCTTCTTGGTCCACAGGCAAACCAGACATCTTCAGGATCAAGCAATATTGACAATTGGAGGTCCCGAATCAGAGAGAAGGTAAAAACTAAGTTTCTTGATAGGTTGAACTGAGCACCAAAGATCTAGCTTGCGATTAACTGTCTTTATAACACGGTTTCTTCTTCTACAGTACGGACTGATCAACGGTCAGAGCCAGAGTCCATCAGTTTAACACGAAAGACTGAGTTCTTGTGTCTGGAATCATTACTTTGGTTTTGTTCCTCTTTCTCAAATTTTCGCTCTCAACGTTCGAGTGTGCATAAGTATTACACAACTTTGCTATCGTTTACTGTTTTTTTTACTCTCTTTTAGATCGCAACATAGCTTTTATTTTGGTGTGTTTTGTACAAAAGCTTAACAAGATCTGTGTTTTTTGAAATGGGAACAAGTGCTTATTGCTCTGCTTCAACAATGGCTACACATCATTTTGTTTTCTCTCAATCGTTACAAAAAAAAAATCGAGACAAATCTTCCCAGAGACGAAAAAAGAACTTAACACTATCTTACATTTTTATTGAACGTCTTGTCTCATCTCATCTTGTTAGATCAATAACGGCTTCCTCTACGAGATCTTGCAACAATCTGCATTCAATTTCAACTCCAACGTAATCTATTTCGACTTGCAAGCTATCAGTCCATGTCCTCCCAACAATCTCGTCCTTCACTAGACTCTCTGCAGCCAAACTATTTGCATCCATGTCGTCTCCTCTGTCACGCTTGCTAGGGTCATCTGAAACCCAGTCCTTTAACTGGGACCACACATGCTCCACCAGGTTGAAAGGCGGAGAAACATTGCCCGTGCATGTAGTAGTTGTTTCTAAAATGATGGAGTTGATGCGGTCAAAAATGAGCTTGCGGGCTGATCGTTGTTGTCTGCGTTTGCCTTCGTGGATGAACTCCTTGATGTTGTTATTATTAGCTGGGTTGTTGGTGTATTTATCTCTGAGTGAAGGATCTAAAGGACTATTTGGTAAGTGCCACCGCGACATGAGCGGGTCATGAGACACGGTGCAACCCTTGCTAAAACCAGCAGCTGTTAAGAGTGTTTCTATGAAGAGATACCAGTCTTCATCCTCATGGATTCCCATTGTTGGTTTAGATATGTTGTCTGTACAAGAGTCATCATCCCATGATAGGATCCGAGCGATTGACCCGATTGGTGGTGATTTGTCGATTAGACTAGATTTAAGAGACATTCCCTCACCTGTCGAGGATGTAACATTTGGATTAGTTTAAGAGGAAAGTTGAGTAACAAAACTCTCTGAAAAAGCTAAGCAACTGGAGAACTACCTTGAGTTGTCCATAGCTTGGTTGACCCAGAACATTCTGGAATGCCGACACCTTCCTCTTCAAATGGAGGAAACAAAACCGAAATTGGACTCGGCTGGTCCTGGTTTTCACTTGTATTCCCAGCTGCTAGAGGCTTCGGTGTAGTCACTTCTTCCTGAAAAGGAATCAAAATGGCTGCTGATTTAACCATGAATATTCAGATTCATCCTCCTCGAAAAGATTGAAAAAGATTTAGAGAATTGGTGGAATACCTCGCCTGGGATTATAATTTGCTGTTGTGATGCGTCAGGAGGGAGACAGTCTCTAGGAAACAAACAATCTGCACTGCTTTTCCCGGTAATAGTCGCAGAAGAAGGCGTTGCTAATTGAGACATACTGCTGTTATGAGATGCATCTCTTTTCTCTTTGCTTGCTTTCTTATTCTTGAAGAAGAACAAGTTTGAGACTTTCCATGACGATTTCAGGCTTCCTGTCTCAGTCAGCTCTCGTGGAGCCTGTGTTTTGGAAGTCCCCAAAACAGATGTTTCTCCGTTGATTCTAACGTCAGAGACTGATTTTGACCTTGCAAGGATATTCAGAGAATCACTTGCCCTTTCCACTTGACTCAGATCACTGGTTATGCATGATGTTGACACCCTTGTTTCTGGTGCTACTTCATTGCTCTCTTCCTCGGATCCAGTTGTCACTTTGGTCTCTGAGAGTGCAAGCATTTCCCCTAAGGTGCTTGAGGTTCTTGGAACATGTTTATGAGGTTGAGTTCTTCCCAGTACTGACATCAACGCCCATCTTTCAGAAAGTCGCTTCTTCGCCTCTCTGCAGACAGATGACTCTGGAGAAAACGAAGCTCGGCTGAAAGAGGAAGGAGAAAAAGGACTCTCAAACCTATTTGGACAGTCCCATGAACGCCTAGAAGTTGGTGACATGATCTCAGAATCGCTAAGGTTTCCCACTGGATCTTCGTTATCAGACTTGTTAAACGAACTGTCATCACCAATATAACCATTGGATAGGACAGAAGAAGATTGAGTCTCATTCCTATGGTGACCCATCAGACTTTCACGCACTTGACGAGTAATTTCATTTGCCACTTGTTTAGTCTCAACATCAAGATATCCACCACCGTGCATTCCCCTCGGAGTTGGAGAGGATGGAAATGATGAAACAGCCTTTATATCTAGAGACTTCCCTAGACTAGGCTTCAAGACGACAATTCGGGTTGGCTGTACAGGATGTTCCTCAGCTCCCCGGTTGACGTAAGATGACAAGTAACCCAGATCATGGTTTACCCATCCTGTTTCTTGACTTGATGAAGCCAATTTCTTAGCCTGCTTGTTCTTCCTCCCTTCAACCACAAATTTTTCAGTTTCAACAGCCTTTGAAGGTCTCAATACTGTGATGCGCTTCACCTCTGAATGAGGAGGAACAGGCTGAAAGTCGGAAAGATGCTGCTGAGATAATGCATTTGATTCCTGAAGAAATTTAACAAATAAATCCTTGTTGGAGCTTAAAAATTCAAGTGCATCATGGAACTCTTTGGATTGGTGAAGAGTGTCATCTGTTACAAGGCGTTTTGCTTCAGTGAACTTTTGATGAACAAGAGCCATCTGTTTCTCATTCATACTTTCATCATATCTTCCTTTCCTAGGCGAGCTATCCCTTGAACGACTCACCTTCTGAGGCGACTGCCACATTTCATAAACATCTTTATATTCTCTGCTGAGCTCCTGATGCTTCTGGACCTCGTTATCCATCAAAGTCATTGAATGATTCGGTGAAGAGTGTGAATAGCTTCTGGATTTGCTTCGCTGTGTAGCAGTCTCAAGATGCAGCTGGGGAAGTGTTTCCAAACCCATCAACTTAGCAACCACATTAGTTGGGGTCTGTTTATGTTCGGCTTCTTTTGACATTTCTCGAGCAATGAGTTTCTTCATGGGTGGACCGCTTACTTTGCTACAAGTACTTCTCCTCAGATCAGACATAATCTGTGCAAAAGCAGTGGAGTCCAGTGATATCAGATGCCGTGACCATAAAATCAAACATCAAGTGATAAAAATAAGGACAGCGATCTGAATATTAAAAAAATCCCTGTTGCTGGCATGCATAATATTTCTAATCATTTAACCAAACTTACCAATTCAGCTTCTGAACGGCCTTTATAAGAAGGGCTTGGCACTCGGGTCACATCAGATCGACTTGTTGACAGAGAGGATCCTGCCAACAAACTTACCTCATGTCAATAACACAGACTTGCATAGTGTCTTTTAGTTAACATAACTCTGAGAAATGAACAAAACCAGTGACTACCATCACGCTTTGGTTTATCAGTAAGCAACTTGTTCCCACTAACAGCTGTTCCAAGATCAAATAAGTTAACCATCCTCCCCAAATATCCAGGGATCGGAGTTTCAATCTTTTGAACCTTTCTGCCTGGAAGTTGATTAATTTTGGTGCCTGCAGTTTCACAGCTATTAGTTACCTTTAATTGTAGCCATCGGCATTGAAAGACAATAAACGGTTTTTGGAGGAGAAAATGCAAGATATTCAATTTAGTTGACACGAAGCAAAGATTCCTAATGATGAAAGCTTCAAAATTGAAATAGATATCTTTTAGGAGTCGTAGAGATAGAGAGAGACGAGGGATAGAAAAATTAAACCTAAAAAAGATTGAGGAAAAGGGAAGAGAATATTTGTAGCAGCAGAGAAGAACAAGGCCAAGTCAAAGAAAACAAGACTAGAAAGATTCTCTTATCAAACATAGTGTCTGAACAAAAGGAAACTAACCATATTCACATGACCTATCACAATCAAAGACACAAAACTCCAAGTGAAATTACAAATCACAACCTTGGCTCACCCGTACTAATAACTCGGAAACAGCTCTCAGATCCTCAAATGATGAAAGAAGCAAATACTCTGGATCTGCATTTACCAGATTCTACCCTCACCGACTACAGTATCTATGAACTCAAAAAACAAGCAAATCGACAAAGAGAATAGTAAATAAATCACAATTCAAACACAGAAAATAGGAAAACAGGAAACTGAGATCAGACATTTTGTGCTTTACTCGAGGGACCTCAGCTAGCTAGAGCAGAGATACATCGGAAACTCCGCCGGAGATGAAGTTAGCCAAATCTCAAGGTATCTTACCGACTGAGAATGGCGTCTGATTACGGAATCTCACGTACAGAGAAACCAACGAAGAGAGAGAAAATGAAGAAATTGGGGAAGTGGCTCTCTTCCTTTTTTGTCTTCTCCCAATTTTTTTGTTTATTTTTTTGCAATATCTTCTCTTATTTCTTTTCTTTTTTTGTTTTATTACAAAATTGGAGTTTATAATATTAAAAAAGTTAATCATTTGTTTTTTTTTGTAAAACAAATCAACCTTGATCTGTTCATGTGTGAACAGCAACCAATATTGTCAAAATATTGAATATTAAATTAAAATTTCAAGAATCATTTAGTTAATCTAGACTAATTTTATTTACCAGTTAAAATTGGTTACATTGATTTTTTCAGGTTTATACAATTATATACTAAAGTTTCTGGCAACTAAGGTGGCAGAAACTGTTACTTTCATGTAAGAGTGATTGCAAAGACGTTTGGGACATCAAAACTAGTTTTCGTCCTAATTTCACATTTTTACAATCAATGCTTTGATGAAAATTTTGGTTTGCCACAACAACCAAATCCTTTCTTTCTGTTACTTTCACAATTACTATACTATTGTATTTTATTTGTAGTAGTGACAATTCATATATTCATATTCATTAATTATTTATTGCTCTAAATTTCAATAGAAAAAATATTTTCATAAGAAATTAACATTGTTGACCAAAAAAAGAATGATCTTTTTATACGGATTGGTTGTTATATATACATTTGATTCAAACTGAACCAAACTTTTTTTTTTATCTAGGATATAAACTAGCGTCCGAACAAGTCTTCAGTTGAACTGAATATACGAAACCCTAGATTTAAAACCAAACTAAATTTTAGTTCATACTTTCATATGATTGAAAGAACAAATTTTGGTTTCCATTGAGTTTTCTCTTCTTTTCATGTCATAACATTTTGGAAGCTTTGAGTTTGGAATATCTATAAATACATACATATACACACTCACCAATATATATGTATATATATGTGTAAATGTATGTGCATGTATATGTGTATATGTATACAAAAGTATACACTCATTTCATTGTTAACCGGTTAGAACATTGTTATTTCATCGTTTTCGGATGGAATTGTAAATTTCATTTACAGAAGAGGTTCCTTCTTATTAAGCTCATCCTGATCTTTGGTCCGAAAGGAATAAAATTTAATTAGAACTTCTAAGGTATTAAAAAATTGCCTTCACCTTTTCTATATAGAATATCAAGCACTTTGGGATATGGGTTACTACTTACTAGAAAAGCTTATTAGGTATGAATCAATGTATTATCATCGTGCATGAGTCACGACCACTTATAGTTAATAACTTTTTTTTGTGTACGATAAACGAAACGAAACGTTACCAAACTCTTTGTTATAAGTATTACAATATTAATGTGTTATATTCGATATTAACCATAGCTCAGAAAGCCTTAACTATTTATGTGATAGAGGGAGCGAAAGAGTGGTCGATCATTTCTCTCACGAATGTAGATCCCTTTATTGTACGAAAACTTTTTGTGTACTTATTTTTGGTTTTTGTCGTTGGATTTTTGTAAAGACGTCGCGTTATTTCAAATGCCAGCTATATCTTTTTCCTTTTTTTTTTTTTTTATATGCCAATTTTGATATAAGGATATGTTCTATTTTAAATTAGAAACAATAAAGTAAAAACAGTAGCTAAAGAGCTATCATTTGGTAATTTTTTCCCCTTACCAAAAAAGTAAATTTTTAGTAAATTTGTTTTTTCTTTAGCTGGAAATATCTCTCTACAGAAAAACAAATGCACCGCCAAATTGTTTCGTATACTGGTTTTAACATGTTTTTAATGGTTTTTACAACCGAGAACTTGAGATCGAAATTTAGATACTAATGATGTGTAAATTATGTAAGGAGACAATGCGACTAGGTAACAATAATCGATATATCGCTTTGACTAATAAAAAGTCAAAAGTACAACGTCTAGACTCCTAATGTTAACCATGTATTTCCTAGCTCTAATGGTTGGATCAAGGATCTTCCCAAGAAAATGCGCTTTAGATCTTGGAATTGAATTTCGTTTATGAAAAGAATAAGTTTGTCTTATGGTCTAAGGAAACTATGGATCTATGGTCTACAACTTCTTGTTGATAAAAAGTATATATATATATATCCTTAAATGTATTCTACATGTTTTATTATATACTTAAATAAAACCGGGACCAAATAAAAGAAAATCTGAAATGGACCAGCCAATAATATCTGTAATCTCAATCGATATAATATATAACAGAAAAGAGCAATAAAAACGTTGAGGTTGAGCCATAAACGTTGTGGCTTTATATAGAAGAAGAAAAAATTCTCCTAATGACGATTTTCTGCAACCACAAATATTTTAATCCGCCAAATTCACCACATATACCCAAATAATCTATTGACGGAACTTGATATATGTTTACTCATTTTTGACCAACTTGTATCACCATTTACAGCCAAGTATATTTGAAATTCGACAAAGAAAAACTCTATATATTTGAAATTCGGACATTCATAAAGATTTACATTTTTTATTTTATAAAATAAATAAGAATTCGACTAAGCTGGTTATGGAAAGAAAGATGAATAGCAGATGTCTTTTCATGAAATAGTACAACTTAATATAACATGATTAAAAGCTAACTTTGGGGCCCTTTGTGTACCTTTGAATATAGCGAGTTTAACGGTGAAGGGACCCTTAGCAAAACTTAAACACAGACAAGGCATAGCACTCCACGTGCTTCAGTCCACTCTTTTATTACCATCTTCCCTTCCGGTTCGACTTTTCATGATACCGGTATAGAACTAAACCATCCAATTATCATCAGGTCATTAGAATTTAAAATCACATTAAAACCAGGTTTATGCTAAATCATTCGTTGGTTTGCTTATAGTTGGTTTGTCTTAGAGAAAATTGCGAGGGTAATTTATAAGGTTTATATGATGTGACGATGTGGGGTCCACTAAACAGCGTGAACCAATAACATAGGTTGGGGAACACGCCAGTTGGATTATTTGTACTTTTAATATTTGTTGTCCAAACGTGTAATCTCTTTTTTAAAAATAAATTTCTAATTCTAGTGACAAAAAGAATATAAAAAGAGATAAAATCGAGAAGTTACATACAGATGTTAGAACCATTAGCCCCTGATCCATTCATCTTTTTTCTTTCTGTAATTTTTTTTCTGTTGATAATATGTCTGTAATGTTTCTTGTAGAAGCTTGAACATGAATTTTCCTTTAAGAAACTTTAAACACTTATACCGGTAACATTAGTTCCACAAAATGTCAATTCTATTTTATCTTGCAATTCAAATAGAATAATAATTGATATCACATGTAAAAATTTATAACAAAGTAATTAGCTAGTTGGTGAGGTAATAGGTGACCAAAGATGATCAGTGGTCCGAGAGGATGATCAGCCACACTAGAACTGAAATACGGCTCAGACTTCTACGGGAGGCGGCAGTCGTAAATGTTCCACAATGGTGAAAGTTATAACTAAATGGATGTACTTGTTTGGTTACATTTCACTGGCCAGAGTTAAAAAAATATACATTATTGAATGTACATACATATTCATTCACAGTTGGATTAAGAAGATCTTTATTCTAAGATTATAATTAGCGTTTATAGTTCAGAATCAGATACTCTATATATAAATAATGTGAAAACAAAATAAAGACAATTCTAACACCACTGAAGTATTAAATCTTGAAAGAATCAGAGAAGAAAAAAAATCCAACATGGCCATTTGTTGGCACTAAATAATTAATTAGTTTATGAAGACAAGTAAGACACGAAATTGCATTGTTATGTAGTCAATAAGTGTTCCAATTCATGTGAGTACACCATTGCACTCTTTACAATAGAAGACCAACTAACCCTTATAATATAAGACCAAAACATATCATAACTTATTATAAACATGAAGGTGTTGATAGTTTAACTTAATGACACGATCTTTATGCGTTAGTGGCCATAAAGTATGTAATTACATTTACTAGTTTTATTAATTCGATTATGACGTGTATATTATTGTTACAAATTTAAAATAAATAATGTTTATCTAGTTTTGTTTGTGTGTGTGTCTATAGCTTAGGAATCTTTCAGATATAAAGTTCTGGATGGATTAAACATGGGATCGGTTTTACATCGCTTAATCTTAGTTATCTGGATTAAATAAACCAGTCATTCTTATACTCTAGTCTAAGGATCTCATTTACAAGGAGAGAAGGAAACGCATTTGCATAGATATTAGATTGGACATAGAAAGAAAACAATCGAGAAACACATCGAAGACACGAACTTATTCTTATTAACTTAAGTATGGTGGACTAGTGGTACTTTGGGCCACGACTAGGAGAAGGGGATTGCATCTTTATGTTCTTAGTGCGCCTAAGTTGGGTTTTTTTTCGCCTAAGTTGATCAATCGATTGGAAATAAAATCGATTTTTCTATATTAATTACAATGAGAGTGGTTATAGATTAAGTTATTTCAAAAAATCCTTTGAATTAACAAAAATATTAAAACTCCACATTTACTTGTGGCAAGGAAACACTTTACTATTTACCATTTTCCCCTCGTATTATTCATTTTTATTTTTCATTACATATGGGAGAATCAAATTTATATGAAAGAAGATTAACATAATACCACGTCATCACATTATCCTTAAGAACAGATATGTGATGTACACGTGGCAGATCTCAAGTGGAGGGAACCGATTCGTTTAACCCAAAACATCTCAAACAACTCATCTTCCTCTTTTCTTAGCCTTTCGAACATATTACTACCATCAAAACAATCAAGAACCACTCTTTCGTGTCGGAAGAACAATAAGACAGAAAGAAATTACAAAAAAACAAAGATGGCGTTGACGTCAGCAGCTACGGTGTTTGTTCTGCCGGCCAATGTCACAGCGGCCGGTGGCGGTTCCTCGTCCAGGACTTCCGTGTCTTTCTTGCCGATGAGAAACGCCGGTTCTAGGCTTGTAGTCAGAGCAGCCGAAGATGCTGTTACAGATACCTCTTCGTCGGAAAGTTCTCCGGCTGGAGGTGCTGCCACCAAACCCAAGCCACCTCCGATTGGCCCTAAGAGAGGGTCTAAGGTCAGCTAACCTAATCCGTTTATATATACTAACATACGCATACGCCAAAGTTACTTACTAATCGATGGATTCATATGTATACGGGCGGATATTCTTTTGAGTTCTTATTGGTAATATGCCGAATGATGAAATGACAAAATGATTTTGCGATTACGTAAGCTTTATCAATAACACAATGAGGAGGAATCTTAATTCTGAAATCGTATCTTTTGTTCATAATCTGCAACTTAATCACCTCATTTTTACAGTAGAGTTGAATAATTCAAGATTCCGCAATTTTCTTTATTACTATCAAGACACTCTGATCCAGGCTTGTTTTGTAGTGGATTGTATTAGTGTCTCCACTATGTTTATAACATGAGTTCAAATCTAGTTGTGTTTATGTGCATTTGTGACTTATAGACGATAAAGAACAGTCGTAAATTTGGGTATTTTTATTTAATTAGAATTTAGGGGTTAAACTCGGTATCTAATATAAACTGTTTGGGTTCGCAGGTCAAGATTCTAAGGAGAGAATCATACTGGTTCAAGAACGTTGGTTCAGTTGTTGCCGTTGATCAGGTAACGCATTTAGTCTCCATTTAACGATCTAAAAGTCATCTATATTTCTCACAATGCCGCTTTGTATAATTTTTTAACCCGGTTTATATATGTGCAGGACCCGAAGACTCGGTACCCTGTTGTGGTCCGGTTCGCGAAAGTGAATTACGCCAACATATCGACCAACAACTATGCACTGGATGAGATTGAAGAAGTAAAAGCTTAAAATGAGAGAATTTGAGAACTCAGTGTATTCGGTTTATTCTCTATACCGATATATCTGTTTGTAACTTGACCCCAACCGTATGTACCGAAAAGGTTACCAATTCTTTCTCCTCATCTGAATACCAATTCTTAATTTTTCACAGACCGTGTTTGGAAAATTCGGTTACTCGTGGTTCACCTAAATATTTTGAAACCGGGTATAATTTTCGCTCGGATTGATAGCAAAAATCATATTTCCAAAGAAATTTTACCACAAGCGAAAATTATTATTTTGAAGTCAATATCTTTTCATGACTATATATTTTGTAAATTTTATAAGTGACTAAAAAACACAATTGTATCCTAAGTATTAGAGTATTTTAAACTCTACCATCCATACCATCAAGAAGACCGGTCCAAATTCCCTTAACCGGAGGAAGTTGTGCAACGAAGGCTTGCCATGGAGGATAACCCACTCCACTTGCCCTTACACGCCCGTCCAAACGCAGAGATAAATATCTAAAACAACCAATACTTCAGCGTCACGGATCACAAAACACTCAAGAACCGTTGCAAGATTCAGTTTAAACCGGTTTCAAATCAAATGCAAAGAACTACTTACACTGGAGAGCCTGAGGAAACCCCAGCAAGCTTCTTCTGCTCATCTAACCACCTATTCATGCGAAAACATAGATCAAGAACACCGGTAAGTTCGATTCTTTCAACTCGGGTTTCACTCTTTATATAGAAAGATTCTTACCTTTCCCATTCCGAGGCAAAAACCGGAGTCACCCGCCACAATCTCCTCCTCCTCTGGCTCATTTCTTCATCTGCAATGTCAGCCTCATCAAACTCCAAAACCGGCGAATTCCCATCTGTAGCATAAGCCACCACAACAACACCTCTCTCCACAAGCCCTTGTGTAAACTCTCTACTTCTCTTAAACGCTTCTTCAATAAAATCCGCAGGACCAACGCAAATCACAAGCCTAGCAATCCCTCTCAAATCCCCTACTGAGATAACCTTATTGTTCTCTGCGACCCTCATTTTGAGTTTAGCAAGATTCTCTTCCCTCGAGAGCCTAGCCATTTGTGCGTTCTTGGTCTTGTTTTCGCGGAAGTAGAGAAATGCAAAGAGAGAAACTGCACCAATGTCAATGCCTAAACCCTTAAGTATCTCAAGAACTTCCCCTGATCTAGCTGGATTTGCCAAGGCACCGATGAGCCTAGAAGTGGCTATTAGTCCTCCTAGTGAACCGCTCGCTATGAAAGCGAGGTAGAAGAACATACGGACTGATCTAAACGGAGACAGAACCTCACTACGGATTCTGGCATCAGCACTGAATGCAGAAACAGAGATAACTTAACTGTGGCATTACACAAGCAAAGGGCTAACATTAAGTGTCCAAATTGTATGATACGTGACAAGGGTTTTGGTGTTTTTGGTGAATTTCCTTTTAGCATTAGATTGTTTTGGGTTTTTCTTTTTATTAGACATTTTTTTTTATGTGAGGGTTATGCTTGAAGTTGTAATCTTGGCCTATATAAATATAGGTCTTTATGCTAATGAAAAAGGGGAACTTCCAACAATTAACCTAATTCTCTTAGAAAGACTTGGGTTAAAAGTGAAGTTTTGCCTAAATCCTTTTGGCTCGTATCATTGTAACATTTCCCGAAAAATGATAGCAACGGCTTTGAGATAACTAACATTCTTGCATTTATGCAGTTGTCTTTCAAAGTTTCAACCTTTCATCATCTCATTGAGCAATAAATTGATTCAACAACAAAACAGATAGAACCTAAACCCCACTATTCATCAAATTATAAAGACGAAACCCAGTTTAAAACGAGTTAGAAGAAATTGAATGTTACCTGATTTCGGAAGAGGAAGAAGAGGGCTCGTCTGCAGCAAAACACACGGTGTCAAAAGACAAAGGTTGCTGCTTCCTAGTTATTGTCAGAGTCCAAAATCTAGAGTTTTTAGGAGAAAAATCATGTCTTTCTCTGTGATTATGATTGGAAAGCTTACGAGGAGAGTATGGTTCCTTTGCCTGATTAAGAGCTTGTTTAGTCAAATGACAATGGTAGATGTAAGTCTGAGACGAGACCAGAGTAGCCATTGGTCTCCCTCCCTAGTCTCTCTGCAACTTCCCCTCTTTCAGAAGATGACTTCTCCTTTCATTTTGGATAATTCTATCGGCCTGTGATCCTAAACTTGCCACGCTATTACTCAGCTTCAACATAGTATTTCTTTTTTTGGGGAATTTCTGCAATATATTAACACTTTTTCTTCGTTATTTACCGGTTTTAGTTTTTTTCTTTGTAATTGTCATTTTTGGATTACAAGCAGTGGATAGAGAAATCAACAAATACGTATATGTTATTTATTAATGAATTATTGTATTCCAATGTATAGGTTTAATGATAATAACGAAAGAGAGAATTTTGTTCGACTTTACAAGCTCCATATGCAAAATCTCCAAACAAGTTTTCATCATCTCCTCAATTCTGACCGTGTTTACCGTTGGCTTCTGCTAACATTAGTTCCAGTTCTCCTTTCCTGTTAAGCTTCACTGTATCTGTAGTACAAACAACAAGATGCTTATGCCAACAATTGAAATGGGAAAAGATTCAAAAGAGATATCTCTCACATCTGGAGTGGACAAAATCACCGGTCTAAGAGAAGTAACCTACGAAGAAACCAAGAGGCGAGGGAGAAGGAGAAAGTACCTGTGCAGCCACCAATGTGCTTGCCTCCTGGTCATTAGGACAAAAAGATTAGACACTGTTACGTGTTGTCATAAACCAAAACTATGTTGTTCACTTTTTTGGGGACATATCTCTAAAGGTTTCATCTTTTGCAGCAGGAGAATATAGGGAAAAAGGCAGTCAATGAAGATACAATCGATGCAAACGGATTAAAACTACTAACCGACGAAAACATTAGGAACAGTGTGTTGCCCAGTAAGTCTTTCCAGTACCTTCTGCAGTTGTGGCCCTTGCGGACCTGAAGGGAGCCAAAGATGGTTTAGCCAAACAGAAATAAGATAGAACATAACAGATATTTCACTGCTTTCAAAAATCACCACATATTTTGACAATTGCATCTTCAACTGTTTTGAAAGAGAGACGCATTTACTATCAAGATATATAAGTATAGACTAGTCATTCTACAAGGATCCCCAAAATGTAAGCTTCTAACCCAAAGACCAGAAACAGGAGCTAAAGGGTAAACAAATTAACTAATTAGAATCTGGAAAACTAAAACAATTGAAAGATAAACTAGAACTTTGATTCTTTCAACGAGCCTAAATGCCACAACATAAAGTAGATTAGTATTTTCTATTTTGCATATGAAACCAAATCTAAAGCGCAATACCAATAGAAGAAGCATTCTTTCATCATCTATCTAAACCGATGACAGGAACTATAATTTTAATATAATTATAACCAAATCAACTAATCAAGCTAAGGTGACCAAATGTATGAAAAAATAGAAACGTTAAGCAAATGTAAACATACCAAGTTCATCCAATTCAATAACCAGTGGCTGAACTCCAAGTCTCTTGAACAATGTCTTCACTTCAGTACAATATCTTCAATACACATCAAACACCAACAATATATAAGCTTAAAAAATTAAGCAAAAGACTCATAATTTGTGGTAATAAAGTCAACAGAAACATTAAGATCTAAAGAACAGCAAAACCCATTCTCCAACTAAGCAAAAAGAATGAAAAAAATTCATAATTTAGATACCATCTAAGAATCCAAATTTTTTTGAAAATTCAAGAGAAGTGAAACCTACGAGCACCAAGTTTTGGAGTAAATAACAACATTGTTATCAGTCACGGTTTGCTTAATGCTCTCCTCCAATCTCGATCCGAAGGAAGAAGACGAAGCAGCTGAAGAAGAAGACATGGCTTGAATAGAACGTCTCTGCTTTAGACATCTCTTCAAAGGAGATCCAACGGAGTTTCTGATGCCAATTATCAGAGGGAACGAATAAGAGGAAGAAGAGATTGAAGGAATCGGATCTATAGATGAAGATGGAAGTTTCAATGGGTTGAATGTTGTGACTGCCATGGCAATCTCTGTGGCCCTTTAGATTCTCAAAATCTCAAAGACAGATTCTTGGAGCTTCTTTGCCTTCTAATTTGTCTCGTGACTGTTGATGAACCAAAAAAAAAAAAAAAGTTAGTCTCGTGACAGACTTTCTCTTTTCCCCATTTTTATTTTTATTTTTAAATAAAGCTGAAATTTAGACCAACAAAAAAAATCTGAAATTTTGATGATGTGGGATGCTTAAGGGACCTTTACTATTACTAATGGGCTTTTCCTTTCGTACCAAAACAATCTGTTAAGTCGTTGATTCTGGGCCTACTAGGCTTTATTAGAATTCAAAACAAAATATATCTGCGAACGATACAAATTTATGTATTCTAATAGTAGCACAGTGATACTTTTTGGGTCAAATAATTCCTTACCTGTTTACATACTTAAACGAGATTATAAAAAGACGGAAGAGAGATGGTTCAGATGATCTTGTAGCATAGTTATACAAAAATTATAAAACTTTAGAAGCAAATAAACAAACAAAATTTGATAGTAGAAACAAACATCATCTAGATGTTGCATATGAAGGCTGAATCTGGATACAAAACCTTTAGTTTTAATATAGTATTTCTGAATGGGTAATTTAATACATTAGTTTAAGTAAAACATGTGGATGATCAGGCCGTGCCTAGGAAGAAAATTTTTAAGTGCTGAATATGTTTAACCTACAATTTGTTGGCAGAAACGGACAACGCCTACATTAAACTAATAATTTGTTGGAAGCAAATCAGAGAATTATTATAGATTTTTCTTACAAAATATTATTATAGATTTTAGTATTCTACACTGGGAATTCAGTATCAACGAGTTTGTTTGGTAAGTCTTGCCATTTTAGACTAAGAGGCCGTAACAAAATTTGTGATTTAAAAAACAACTCATCTATGGACCAACCTTGATAAGATCATGTGGGAACTTTAGACTAGTTGTAACGTCATGGGTTCAAATTATTTCATTGTGTCTCAATTTGTTTTTTGTCAATATCCCACCAACATTTTCTTCGTTCATTTATAGCCCAAATCTTTGTTGCATCGACATACATATTATTTATATATCTATATATATATATATATATCATACATATAAATACATGTATATATATATGAATACATAATGGATATGTACATGATATATTGAATATTATATGTATGCACACACACAAAATAACCCATTCTAACCATAAAAGTTATATTATAAAACTGACTAAAAGAATTGGCAAGGACTCTCACCTGTTCAAGTTCCGTGTGTTGTCTGTATCCATTCATGTGTATTAAAGATTGACTTAAATCAAATATACTTTAGAAAATTCAGATATATGTATCTGTATTCGAACAAATAAATATTTAAATATTCATATCCGATTCAAGTCTTTGAGATATTTAGGTCTATGAGATTTCGGAAATTCTATAAAACATAAGTTTTGTATTCCCCCCCCCCCCCCTTAATTTTACACATAAACATCAAATTTGTAAATACTACGAAAAAATCTGATAAATTTAGGTGTTGCAAAAACTTATAAATCTTAGATTGGATTTGAATAGTCAAACCCAATTTTTAGTTTATGTACCCATACCTATCACGTTCGTATCCGACTTGATTTTTTACATATCCAAAATTTGAAGAGGATTGGAATGAATTTCAAAGCGGTTCGGCACTAAAATTCTCAACACACTATATGTTAGATTATAAGTTTCCAACTCAAAAGTAATTGACAATGAATTGATTGACTCATATTCTTTATATATTACTCTTGATTTATGTCCAACTTCGTGGGACATTATTCTCAATACTATATATATAAATGTGTGTGTTTGTGTGGGGTTTGCAGGAACATAAAAGGTGATGTAGAGACATGGGTACACTAGTGTTCCATTCGTAAAATTACCCATAGCAATGATTAAATCCAGTACATTTGAGTTATTACTCTTTACGTACCCTATTATAGTAAATAGCTAAAACTTTGGAAACTATACATATAGAGCTAAACAATTTATAAGAAAAACCTTCTTGATGAACTTGTATACCTGTTGGAGAAGTAGTTTCTACTCTTATTTTGTTTCCCCGTATATATCCTAAACGTTGGGCTTGGAAAATTGAGTTACTTAAATTAAACTTTCAAACAGTGTGTGTGGTAAGTGTTTGTTGGTTTCTTCTTTCTTGTGTTTAGTGTAGAGAATATATTTTTTCACAAGGGGTAGTTCATCTAACAGACATAGGCATGTGAGGGGAACAAACGCTAGTTTTTGCAGACTTTGGTAATGTGTGCGATGACAATATGGGCCCTTGAACATGAGTGATTTCTCCATTGGAGAATTTGTGACCATTCCCTTCTGTTCCAATTGACTCTTTGCCACTTATATCTTCAAAGCAAATCTCAAATCATTTTGACCCATATATACTGCCTTGTAGATAATAATCAAAAATGTGTCAATTAAGATCTAACCACAATTCTTATTCTATCTGGTGTATACAAAACAGTATAGAATTAGATTTTTTTAATCCACAAGGTATTTATAATTTTCGGATAAGGTGTAATCGCGTTTTGGTTATGTTTGGCTAATAACCTAGTCAAACTAGACTGCATCATATTTGAAAACGTTAAGGAATTGGTCGAAGATTTATTTTATCGATGGATTTAAATCTCTTCATTGGACCCAACACATGTGGGTTTTAATGTCATCAGAAAATTTATTCACTTTTCTCTTTTGTTTTTTTCCTAAGAAAATCTAATTGCGAAGTTCCGTGCTTTCGAATTTCGACCAGTTGTTTTGCTTTAAATTTATTCATCATTTTATATATTTAAACTATCATTCTTATATTTTTCCAAAATTTTTAAAGAGCATATATAACACATTAACAAAAACGAAAATACGATGAATAGTTGGTTTGGGAATTGTCATCTAAAAATCAAAGCTCTATATTTAATATTGACTTTAGATCAAATACAATAAATATTCGATGATACAAACTGATACGAATCTACTAGTTCAGGTTAAAACACATACCAGCATATAGGTTGTTAATTGTATATGTTTTCTTAATAGGATCAAATTGCATAATGGTCGAAGACGCTTTTAGATGAGTCCAAACTCCAAACTGGGATCGAAGAAAACTGAATGACCGAAAAGAATGTACCTATTTAGTTTCCGTACAAAGCGGAAGATCGATCCATGAACCACGACACTAATAATTTCATTAACTACTCGAATCGAATGTAAAGTGGGATTTAATTATATGCTCTGTTAATTAGGTTCAATCACCTATTTAATTAATTCCAACCCACACAAAACACTTAGCTGCACATATATTTAAGAATCATTGTTAAATTTATGTTTAGACAAATTTAGTTACAAATTTTGTGTTAATTAGTTTTTTCCAACAAAATGCAATTTACTATATTTAAATTTAAGTGGTGTTATTAACAAAAAAAATTTGGGTGGTGACACATCAACAACATTAATACAAATCATTCGTACATAGCCTAATCATTATTACTCCCTCCATTTCATAATGTAATATGTTTTAGAAGATTGATTGTTTCATTTTCTTAAATTTCTATACATAATTTAATTTAAGTTAATGTTATGTGAGTATTATTATTTTACAGTTATTTTACTGGTTAATTTATTTTTAATTATTACTCCCTCTTTTCTTTATTTCTAGAAAAAAGGATTGTTTCAAAAGATATAATTTTTAGTTTTTCTATGTATTTTTATTAGTTATTAAAAAAATGAATACTATTGGTTTAAAGTTATAGAAAATTGTTAATCACAAAAAATGATGCATTTGCCCCAAATTTTTGATTAAAAAATAATGATGCATTTATAATCAACAATTAATATACCTTTTTAATATGTAAGGTTAAAATTAACTAGGAACAGAAAGAGTATTAATTAGTCTCTTTTTCTGTATTTAAGAGATCTGTTTATATGAAATAAATGGACACTTCTGGCTTCCTAATATGCATATGAAAACCAACCAGGTCATATCGAATAAAGCAAATAAATATAATGACCCGTGAGTTTAGTCAAACAAAAAAATTACTGTGATTAAATATGATATTTAGTTTAAGATTGAATGGAAAGTTAATGTAAAATAATCATATTTAGTAACCGTTTTTCCAGTTATATTTTATACATCTCGAAGTTTACTAGGAAAACTTTGGTATAATCAATCCTCTTAACATGGCACCGTTATAAACTTTTAATCTAATAATTTTTAATCTAATAGCTTGACGTGAAGTTAAACTTGTCTTTTTGTATATTGAAAAATTGGGGGAAAAACATATAAATCGTGTGAGGAAAAACAAGGGAGAAAAAACCGATTAATAGTATTTGTACTTAACTACTACCTCCATTCCGAAATAAGTGACCTTGTACTTGTAAGATGTATTTTTATAGCACTAATACGTAAATTTCTGACAGCCTACGTTTATGACCTTTCAAATATCGTTGTCTACTCTATGTTTGTTGGCTGATTCACTACTATTTTGAAAAGTTTGAAAGAATTGTTAACTAACCATAGAAATCTTCACGAGAGATCTTTCATCTTTTTTTTCTCCTCATACAATAATAAAGTTAATTCACGTGAAATTCTCACCAAGCCAACTAATCAAATCAGTTATTTTCATATTTTTCGCATGCACCGCCAGAACTTTGAAAATATAAATGGCTTTTATTTCATATAATTTTTGCATATTTTATTTTAGATAATCTTAATTCTATCAATCAAAATTTTATATCACAATTTTATCGTTTGGTTTGCATTTCCTTAGATCAACCATAATCGGTTCTAGATGATGTTTCAACATGGCCAAATCAACAACTAAGAATCAGGCGTAGTAAGATTCGAATCCGCAACTCCGACAACGAATCATAGTATCAATTATCAAATATTCATTTAAACTATCGTCAAGAACATCTTTATCAAAAAAAAACTATCGTCAAGAACATGCGTGTTCGATACCGAAAAGAACATGGTCTAAAGAGAGTTTTTCTAAGACTATAGAAAGATGGCAAACTGAAATCAAAAATATTTTTGGCTTATAAAAATATCAGAAAATTGTATACAATATAGATGTTAACTATCCAAATGGAAGAGAGAAAAAGTAACCTTGTACAAAAAATCAAAGAACCCACCCCCAAAAAAGTTAATTGCTAAAAGTAAAAAATAAAAAACATAAGGCCACATCATCCTCTGTTTACACAAAACGCCCAAAACAAGAAGTGGAGGAGGTAACTAAAAACAAACACACACAACACCCTTTGGTACGCTTTGGGTCTTCTTCAGGAGAGGGCTCTTCTCTTATGTAATCTCTGTCCGAAAACTCTAATTTTTTTCCCTAAAAATTAGAACTGTTGAGAGATACATCTTCGATGAGAAGCCGTCGAGCGTTTCGTGGGTTGTTTTGTTTCAAGTTTCCAAACAGAGCCTATGTCTTGTGCAATCTTAACTGCATCCATTGAAGCACCTGAGAGCCCTCTCTTAGTAAACCCAACCGCATACAATCCTGTCCTCCCTTTCCAACCGCTGTTTCCAACCGCTGATTTCGGGAAACCATTCTTTGCAAAGAATTCACTCTCTTGTAGCCAATATGGGACGTTGCTACGATAACCAGTAGCTAGAACAACTGAGTCGACGTCGAGTTCTTCTCCATTAACGAGTTCAACTCTGTTTTCTTTAAACCTTTTGATACCTGGAACTACATCAATCTTTCCTGACCGGATCTTCTCTATAGCTCCGACGTCAAGAACTGGTGTTTTGCCTTTTACGCTCTTTAGCTCCATTGGACCCATCTCGGGTCGTTTTAAACCGTATTTTTCGATGTTTCCAAGCACCATCCAACTCAAAATTAACAAGAGCTTGTCGACGAGCCATAGAGGAAGCCATTTTAACATTGCCATTGCTAGCTCAAACGTTGATTTACCCATTATTTCCCTCGGCATCACGTGAACGGAGCTTCGTATGACCATGGAAGGCTTAGCAAAGTGATTAGCTAGGTCAAGAGAAACTTCCATGCCGGAGTTTCCACAACCAACGACTAGAACTTTTTTCCCGGCGAACTTTTCACCGGACTTGTAATCACAGGCGTGAATCACCTCTCCGGAAAACTCTGAAAGTCCTTCAATATCCGGCATCACTCTTTCCGCATTTTCTCCTGTAGCCACCACAAGCCACCGGCAAATATACTCGACTTCAGTCTGAGTTGACTCAATGTTCGACACGGTCTTGACTCGCCAGAAACCACTGGTCTCATCGAACCGAGCGGTCTGTACGCATTCGTTGAACTTGGGGTTGATCTCGAACCGAGTTGCGTAAGACTCAAGGTAGTCGATGAACTGACGCTTCGTTGGGTACTCCGGGAAGTCCTCCGGAAAGGGCATTTTGGGTAATTGACAAAACTGCTTGGGAAGGTGAAGCTTGAGACGATCGTAAGTACGTTTTTGCCATAGAGAAGCAATGCAATCTGCTCTCTCAAGAACAACGAAAGGAACATTTTGTTCCCTGAGACAAGCCGCCGTTGCTAGTCCCGATGGTCCTGCTCCGACGATGACCGGTCCGTTGACCCAAATGCACCGGTTAGTTGTTAAATCCTGATCTTGATCCATCAAACGAAACATACTCTCCATTCTTGGAATTTTCCTTAACGAGTTTAGTGAGATTGAGAATTTGCAGATTGGTAGAAAAACAGGGAGAGAGAGAATAAATGAAGGTTTTGGAAATGGTTTTGAATTTGGAATGAAGATAGTGTGTGGAGATTATGATGTTTATATAGAGAAGAGATCCCATGTGGACTTGAATATTTTTTCCACTCGACGATATTTATTTAAAAGTTTTTATTTGTAGTATAATAATCATGAGCTTCTGATATTTATTTTTAAAATAATAATAACAGACTATTTATGAGTATGATTGCTTAGAGTTGAGTTGTGGTATTTATTTATTTAGAAAGCTAAAATTGTGTGTGACGGTTAAGCACTTGTAATAAACAGTGATAATGCTTGACGACGAAGTCATACTTTAGCATTGGGAAATACAAATTTCTACCGACCATTTCCCTGTGTTATCCTTACTTATATTACATATTTACATCTGTTAACTAAGAAAATATTTTATAATTATGAAATTTTGGTAGAGAATATGGAAGTGAAGGAATTAGGGAGCAGCGATGGTGACGCATCTTTGAAGAAGTGATTCTAGGCGAGGAACCCACAAGAGGAAGAAGATGATGACGTGGAATGGGAAGCCACGTGGAGAGGATGAGGAGCCCAGCTGTGTACTGTCAACTGTGGAACCAAATGAATTATTCCACATCAACCCCATTCCCTTCAATTAAGCTTCTCCACTATTATTACTTTCTTGGTCCCGCCATTTCCACATTTTTCATTTTTTATTTCAAATATAAAATTTAGTTTTCGGTACGGAAAATGTGATTTGTAACAACATATCCATATATTTTCTGTTTATACTATTAAAAATTCTCAAGAATTTAATTTCAGTTTGTTACTAACTTACTACCAACTAAAGTTTTCAATTTTTTTATATTTCCTGCTGAAATATTCGAAAAACATAAATTCGAATGTTTGATTACACACGGTTAATCATGTTATAAAAAATACATGGTATTTAAATTCTTTTTAAAATAAATTAATTGAATTTTCTTTATTGATTTATTAATTTGATATTTTTAGAAAAGAATACTACCTAATTTATTACCAATATGTAGAAATATCTCTGTTCTATTTGTTTATTTTATTCTGCTTTTCCTCAATCGATTTCCAAACTTTGATTAGTAAAATGATTTTGTTTAATGTTCACAAATCAAAACTAGCAAAACAAACTTGATGTTTGTGAGTTTTCTAGTATAAATCATAAGGACTATAGGATAATATTTCTGATATTTACGGATCTACTAATCTCACTAAAAAGACAAACAAAAATTAAATTCTCTTATATATGTACTTGTATCTCGAACTAGTTCAGCCGAGTCGAAAAAAAATCGTCACTTACGAATTCATTGTCGACCAACACAAAAAATATGAGACAAAATGTTCAAAACTGCTTCGTGTTTACTCCTAAACTAAACCTATAGAATTACCAAACTTACTTTTATTATAATTTTCATATTAATGTTTAAATTAGGCAATATGATCCATCAAAATAAAATATGTGATAGGTATATGATTAAGGAAGGCCTTTATTAGCTTTAATAAAGGAGGAAATAACACGATTTTAGCTTTTGTAACTAGCTAAGCTATGCTAGCCAAGTGATGGTGACTAACTTGGCTAAAATGATAAAGATCTTTCTTTCTCTTCATTGGTACTTGTAATCACAATTGTAAAGTACATTTTTCAGAGTAAACAAACAAAAGCGACTCATATTGGTGGCTATGAATTAAGATTTTGAGTTTGTCAAAAGAAAAATTCTTTATTTTATATTAGAAAAATAGAGGATCCCATTCCCACTAAAACCCACTAGAAGGGATTGTGGGAAGAAGAAACCTAAAATTAGAGATGAAAAGCCATGTGCATGAAACCTTGGTTTCCATTGAGTTTTCTCTTCTTTTCATGTCATAACATTTTGGAAGCTTTGAGTTTGGAATATCTATATATACATACACATACACACTCACCAATATATATATATATATATATGTGTAAATGTATGTGCATGTATATGTGTATATGTATACAAAAGTATACACTCATTTCATTGTTAACCGGTTAGAACATTGTTATTTCATCGTTTTCGGATGGAATTGTAAATTTCATTTAGAGAAGAGGTTCCTACTTATTAAACTCATCCTGATCTTTGATCCGAAAGGAATAAAATTTAATTAGAACTTCAAGGTATTAAAAAATTGCCTTCACCTTTTCTATATAGAATATTAAGCACTTTGGGATATGGGTTACTACTTACTAGAAAAGCTTATTAGGTATGAATCAATGTATTATCATCGTGCATGAGTCACGACCACTTATAGTTAATAACTTTTTTTTTGTTTCTGATCACGATAAACGAAACGTACCAAACTCTTTGTTATAAGTATTACAATATTAATGTGTTATATTCGATATTAACCATAGCTCAGAAAGCCTTAATTATTTATGTGATAGAGGGAGCGAAAGAGTGGTCGATCATTTCTCTCACGAATGTAGATCCCTTTATTGTACGAAAACTTTTTGTATACTTATTTTTGGTTTTTGTCGTTGGATTTTTGTAAAGACTTCGCGTTATTTCAATTGCCAGCTATATCTTTCTCCTTTTTTTATTTTATATGCCAATTTTGATATAAGGATATGTTGTATTTTAAATTAGAAACAATAAAGTAAAAACAGTAGTAAAAGAGCTATCATTTGGTACTTTTTTCCCCTTAGCAAAAAAGTAAATTTTTAGTAATTTTTTTTTCTTTAACTGGAAATATGTCTCTACAGAAAAGTTGAAGATAAAAATACTCGTGATTCTTCTTATTTGTTGACACAATAGTAAGAGCTATATTTATAGTTATTAATTTGATGGTCGAGGGTGAACTTATAAAAGCTTGCATTATTATTGTTTTTCTATTCGAACCAATGATCGTTAACAAAATTCATAACAAGTGGCTTAAGAGTAGTGTATACATATGCTTTAACTTATACTATTAAAGAACTAGAGCAAATCAATTACTTATAAATATATAGAAAAGCATCGAAGCAAATAAATATAAAAACGATGATCGATTAAATGATTAGTCATGCGTAAGAAAGAAAGGAAGAAACGGAGAAAAGGAAAAAGAGAGTAAATGAAATCATTGGGATATGAAAACGAATCATCACAATTAGGCGTAAAGTGAAATTTGCAGCTCATTCGCTGCGCATAAAGTTTTTAATTTTCCTTAATTATTTTTAATTATAAAACCTATATAACCACTATTTATGTAATATACATTGCTCATCGGTTCCTAAAGTTGACGGTGCATTTCTACCTAAATGTATTACTATTATTATAAACTATGGTATAGCCTTTACGGTTGGTACGTATTAATTAAATTATTCAAGAATACTCCATTAAAAGTATTTAATTACTCTTTTTATTGGTTTGTGAAGTTGTCTTTAATTCAAGTTAATTAGATATTTGACAAAATTGATACTTCACCTTTTTCATAACAAATGCCATGTCAAAATTTTTTTATGGCAAAAAACCTGAATCCATTACCATGTCAAGCTTACAATCATATTTAATTTCATAACAAAATCTCAACATTATGACCATGTACAATCATTTTTTTTCTTATTAATTTTAAAATCGAAAGGAGAATGATTTTTATAATTATGAATTTTTTTTTTAAAAGGTTTAGAGAACATTAGAACAATGGATACAAATTTTCTTTAAAAGTGGACACAAACCACCAATATATAACTGTGCATATAAAATGTTTTTTACAATCACGCATATCTTATAGTTATGAGTTAGATTTTAATTACAATATAAATAATCACATATATATAATAAACGCAAAGCAAACTGTTTTACACATTAAAATAAACAATTATCACCTACATTGATAATATTTCAGAGCTTGGGTATTTATGTAAACATGAATTTTTTTGTTAAACCGTGAGCATGAAATTTAATCGAGTTGATTAGCCATATAATATCAATGGTAACATTTAGTATAAGGATTTATATTACTGTTATCGTTGTGTTTACTCTGGAATTTAAAACGGAATTTTGAAACGGAATATAATATAATATTATCAATATATATATATGCTTAAAAATTAATTATTTATTACATAAAAATTAATATATTTTAGCTATTTTCGTATTATAAAGTACTATTTGATTGTAAACAATTATTTTTAGTTGTTAATTTTTTGTATGGATAAAAAAATTTGTTTAACTATTTATTGTAAAAATAATATAAAGTTGTAACATATATTAAAATTTTTTGAAAGATAAAAAAGTGACACTTTTATTATAAATAACTGTAGTTTTATTTTATTTTTAATAGTTAATTTTCAGTATATGAAATATAATATATATATATATATATATATATTACTCATTTGAATTGAAAAAACTACTAAATGCATGCTTATTTATATAATGAATTTTTATTTATAGTTTTAGGTAAAAAGCAAATCTTATATTTTATCTAAATGTGTATCATTAGGCAAGTTTTTGTGATAAGTAAAAATAATTCCGTCGTTATACATGTTACAAATCGAAGGCAGAGAATCATTATCTTAATTAATTATTTTTAGTCATTGTGATTTTGAAGTCTGTAGGGTGGAGTTTAAAATTTTTAATTTGTGGATCTTTATTTTATCTTTCTATACTGCTTCTTGTCAACGATTATTAAAGTAAAAGAATATGTGTACTGCTTAGTGCTTATATATACATGTATATATATATATATATATATAACAAATGTGTTTTTATTACCAGTTTAAAATTATTAATTTTAGGATTAAGCTCAGAGCATGATTGTAAAGGGTGGGGGGGGGGGGCATTCCCGAGATTTTAACAGCTTTTCCGATTTAACAAATTTTTGCAATGATAAAAGAACTCTTTTTGTTTATTATTCATCTATTTCTTTTTACTTATTCAATTATTTATCGTAGTTTTTGCTTTATAGCAATTAACAACTATCTGTCCAGTGTTCACTAGACCACATTAAGTAAGTTCATTGGAATCTATTAACCAAAAAAAAAGTTACTTGGAATCTGAAAACCAAAAAAGAAATAAATCCTTGTAATTATCTTCGGAAAAATATCTCCAATGATTTTGATTGGTCATATGTAAAGTGTACTGCAGGATAACAGAAATTTTTGCTATTTCATGAGTTTTATAATCACAAGATTTTGCACAATGGCGATGTCTGTTTGTTCGTTTTTCCTGCAAATTTAATGACAGATATAAAAATAATGATTAGTACATGAGTATTGAAATGATAAATAATATCACATCTTATACTATATATTTTTCCTAAGTTTTAACACATACATTATATACTAGTAATAGAATCATTTCCCAAAAATGTGAAAACAACAAAAATTTGATATTTAAAAAACAAATTTGATAATATTGAGATCACGTTTTCAACATAAAAAAAAGTTTGCCATTCTGCATGAAAAAGATAATGAACACTTGAACACAAGGATATACCATTTTTTTAACGATTTTAATTTTTGAAACTTGATTTTACTATTATTTTATTATTAAAATTCTTTATCAGGTTTTTAAGATTTTGAAAAGTGGTTAACAAAACCATAATCACATCAATTTTAGAATGACATTTTAAAGCCAACTTTTGTTTTGTAATAAATGATATCATATGATATTATTTTATTACATCTACGATAAATGAAAGAAAATATACTTACTATGACACATAGAAAAAACATTAACAAAAAATGACATCTAGAAAAATGAGAAAATAAATGAACAAAATCCTAGTTGTTTGTATATTTTCTACAAGAATATTATTCTTTGACTTCATGGATAGATAATATATTACTTTCCATGTATTCACTTTTTGCAGACTTGTTTTTGCGAATTTTGTTAATTAAAATATTTATTAATTTTTACGTTTAAACAATGAAATGACATATATTTAGTTTATGTGGATTTATAAAAATAAATAATATTAATTTCAAATGGCGCAGAACAAATATCTAATTGATAATAGGTAAACAAAGAGGAATACTAAAACAAACGAAGTTCGATTTTCATAATGTAAATAAGAATACTAATAATTTTTTTTATTGATACAAGATAATTAGTATTCAAGAGAAGAAATAGAAATAATTAAAACCAAAAGAGAAATAAGAATAACATCTTTAACAAAAAAAAATGCCACATGAAAAACTCGAAAGAATATGAAAATAATCATAGAGACATTCCACATTTAATAAAAAAAATCATAGAGAAAGGTTAAGAGATCTTGAAGAATCTACAGGAGCCAAATAATAGTATTAATTCATCCATTTTATTACATTTCATTTTATATAGCAATGATTGGCAAGTTAGAACTCCCTAGATTTTCCAAGATCTTGTGAAGCTAAGTCCTCCCATACGTTACTCAGGTCTGACTATCACTACCTAAAACGCATATATATACTATACAACTAGTGGTGTGAATAATGGAACAAATGCTCATAAACTTCAATATCGAATATATGGTAGCTTTGTTTAGGATTTTTCTTTAGATAGTAATAAACATAAAGATTTTATTTAGATAATTATATATTTTTAATGAGAGAGTTTCAAGACAGAAAATCTTAATAAAGATTATAGGTATCAAAACCTTAGCAAATAAGGGATTTAATTTGTTTTTATCAAGCCAAGAAAAATTACAACATTATAACATATTTTTTTAATCCAATTGGTACCATGTGTTCCGAATTTCATTGTTATATTCTACTAATTCTGAGTCAAATAGAAGGAGCAGCGATCAAGAGGTTACCGTTTTGAAGCATTTGACAGCTTAATTGGTCTGAAAGTTTTGATCTTTAGTGAGCTGTTAAAGATTATAATTGATATCTTTGTTAGACAAGTTCTGTTGTCTGGTCTAACTGATATAATAATTTTTATGCTGACTAAAATCAGCTATCAAACTAATCAAAAGAAAACTATATATATTTTGTAAAGAAAATGAAATAGTTTGTAACGATTGGAACATATCGATATTCGATCAAACAAATCTTTTGAGCTCGAGTAGGGGTGTTCATATGAGCCAGAACATATGAGCTGATGGCCCGATTCGATGGTATGAATAATTTAATTGTTAGATCGAAGATTTTCTTTGTTTGTGTATTTTACAACAAACCTGGACTGGCATATTATTAGTTGAGATAAGAGTTAAAAATTAGTCTACAACTAAAATTATTAGTTAACTCCGGTCAGAAGAACAACCAAATCTAAAACAATCAGTCCAACGTTTTTTGTTTTAAATGTAAAATTTTGGTGTATTAAAGAGTAGTTAAATGAAAATTTGAGAAACAACTGATAAATGATATGAATTATTTTTGTTATAGGAGAAGGTGTATAATTGTTTTTAAAGAAAATTAAAATTTTCCAACTTGTTATGTTGACATCTAATACTAATAAAATTTCTGATATATCAGAAAATAGAATTAAACAAATCCTAGAATAAAACAATCAATCTTTCCCTGTTAAGAGTTTCATCAATTATATTAACTTATTTATATGTTCGAAAAATTAGGATTCAATATTTTGAAACTTACAATTGTTTTCCTGTTTAATCAATAAAATATGACTTCAGTACATGTGATACTGTAAAAAAGTATTCTGAAGACGAACTCATATTAATATTAGGATATAACTACGCTAATGATTTTCGTACATGATCGATATTATGTAATCTTATAGGTATGATATGATCAAAGAAGTTGAAACATTTCTATAACAAAAAGTAAAACTAATTGAAATATATCGAGTTATTGGGTAGAAGATTCAAGATATATGGTGTGCGTCGTACCAATATTGTCGAAGTAGTCACATGCTATAGAATATGGATTTTTAATAAACTAATTAAGAAAATCATAATAATCATACGACCTATTTGTCACACCAATTATTACACTCTTTTTTTATAACCAAAACACATGAAAATGATTCTTGCCTACGTCGACGATTGTTAACAAGAAACTAACCACAACAAAACTGTACACAATTGTTTACAGTATTTTTGTTAAAGAACTAATGTTTATATTGATAAATTTGAGGAGAGTAAGAACACAAATGTGTTTATGAAAAAATTATAATAGACTTTCGTCGAAATAATATGTTATGGTACAATGCTTTATATAGACGTAAAATTAAATCTAATTTCTTAATTTAATGGAAAAATAAATATAAATAATATATTTAATGATAATGCTAAATATTTTAATATAAATATAGATGTTTATCAATAATTTTTTAGATATTTCTTGATCTCGGTTTGGTCAATTTTGATTCGGTTTGGTCGATCTCATTGATCTCTCAATATCCTCCGGCAAGCTCATACGTGGTAACACGTATGAAATTGGACAACTCTTCAAAGTATCGGCATTATATCCGGCCGTCGGATCATCATTGACGTTTATACCCGATCGTAGGGTCATCTTCGTGGTGTTTATACCCCGCCATAGGGTCATCAACGACATTTATACCCGGCCGTAGGATCATCTTCATGGCGTTTATACCCGGCCATAGGGTCATCAACGGTATTTATTCTCGGCCGTGGGGTAATCGGTTTGATGAAAAATACATATTTGTAGTCATGTATTTTCATCGTCTTTAAATCACAAGTCCGGATTGTTCTTCGAACATCTTGTTCATGAAGAAACTTGTGTCATCGTGAGTTCGTCACCGACAGATCAACATCGTATTCGTCGGAGTCATCACTTTACTATTATCTTCGTGGTCTCACATCTTGTTCGTAGTGTAGATGAATCCATATGAAGACCGGTAAGAAAATAAAGAAGAAAAACCAGAAAATCAATGAAATGTGTTTGATTTTTTGACAGAAATAGAAGTGAAAATGAAAAGAAGAAGAACAAGTAGATTTTTTTTAGTGAAAGTAGATCAAAAAGTAGAAATAAAGAAACGAAATGGAAGATCAAAAAAAAAGAAATAGATAAACGAAGTGGTAGATCAAAGTGGCAGAACATAGCAAGAATAGGTCAAAGAATCGAGAAAAAACCAAAAATTTGTATGATTTGGCTTTGGCTCTACTAATTCGATGAGAGTAAAAACACAAATGTGTTTATGGAAGAATTATAATAGACTCTCATCATAATAATATGTTATGGTACAATACTTTATATAGACGTAGAATTAAACCTAATTTCTTAATTTAATAGAAAGATAAATATAACTAATATATTTAATAATAATGCTAAATATTTTAATCTAAATATTAATGTTTATCAATAATCTTCTAAATATTTCTTGATCTCGGTTTGGTCAATTTCAATTCGGTTTGGTCGATCTCACCGATTTTTCAATACATATGTAAAAAAAACTAATGTTCATATGTGAACACACAAAAGCTAATATTGTATATATATATATATATAATTATTTTGTATCTCTGTTTTCAAATTTGACTATAACCTGAGCGACATAATTTAAGATGAACGATTAATGTTTCTTATAAGGAGCACACCTATTTTAATTAATAGTACACTTTAAACTTGAGAAAATATATTTCGATCATGTCTGAAGCTACATCATTGTATACGGTAATTTAACCCTATATAATTAAATAAGATTTAACCCTATAAATATAATTTATTTTGATACCGCAGTACCGTGACAGGGCCATTGCACCTTGCGCAAGCCGCGCAACCGAAGGTTTTTCATGTGGCAGCCCAGCTTCGTATTATATTAGAATTTGTGTTTAATATAGTTAATTAAGTATTCTCCAATATTTAAATGGTATTATAACTTTGTTGAACATAAAAAACAAAAGTGATCTAAAAACTTGAACTAGGTGCTGCCCAACTTCGAATGAAGGAACAGAGAAACCAATAGACTCACAACACAAGGATTTGTGGTCCTGGTTTTTTTTTATATTTAGCTGTAAACCGGAATTTAGTTAAACCGAAAGGTTGACCAAAGTTATAACTTCATTAATTTTGTTTTTCTTGCAAATAATGGAATCAGCAGATAAATCAAATGCATCGTCTTTTTTTTTATAACTTAGATTTAGATCGTTAGCCAGGCACTTAAAAATAATTGTGTAAATTCAACAATAAAGTTGAGCCCCTTAATTTGTTTTTGAAGTTTTTGTCCATTTTTTTGCCGAAAATGTGTTTAATTATTATTATTTTTTCTTTTCGAAAGATATGATCGTCCTCAAAATTAGTCGAACTTTACAAGTCTAAAAATGACACATCTGTTCCATATTGTTGCGAATGCCATTTTGAAATTATCATTTTTTCATACACCGAAAGCACTGGGTTTTTTTTTTCTTCATCTGCATTGGGTTCTTATGTTAGTATAATTAAGAGAGTAAATTTATAGTAGTAAAAAATATAGAGATATAGATATTCCAATCATAAAATCTAAATATTATTTTTATTTAATTGGTTAGATCTAATAATTTGTTTTTGGGGTGCTAGTTTTCTTTTAAAATCTATGCAAAAGATTGGAAATCTTAATGTACATGTACATGATATGGTTATAATAATTTGTTGTTTTTACTTCTTTTAACCACATATGACTATTCAAAATTAATTTATGTTGAAACCAATAGGAAGATATTATTGAGATTAGGCGGGTACGTAGAGTGATTAGTTATAGTTGGACCAGCCGCCATTTATAAAATTTTCCCATATATACACAGATATATTATTCCGGCTATATTATATTACAGTTTCTACTATCATTTCAAGGAATTCAGCCAATATATTATTCCGGCTCTAGAATACTTACTAAAAAGGAATATTCTATACCCTCTTTTTTATATATAAAAAAGGAGGGATATTCTATACATTATGTATTGGTTTTACAATTACTGTATAATCGTCCGATTGGATGAACATGAACCGAATTAAACTAAACATATTTCTAAAAAAATTGATTTGGCCCTATTGGTTAGAGAATCGAGATGAAGTTTAGATCGTAACATTTTTGTCTACGTTCAAAAAGGATAATGCATGAACATTCATGAAGAGCCACATCCTTTCACCTTTCGATCAACCCTTGAGATGCTCTAGGGACATTTGTTTACTCACTAATCTCATTTTTATTAGGTTTATATTAGAAAAAATGAATTGTTTTATGGTTTAATCAAATTAATGTACCACATGCATATTCTTTGTATACTCTACGTCCCGCGCATAACGGTATTTCCTTTTTCCTTTTTTTTTTTTCACGTGACACTGCATATATGCTATATATATATATATATAAGTATTTCTAAACTATATGTTATCATCCTAGTAACTTACAAGAGTTACGCAAGGAGTTCATCAGTAGAGACCGTCCACACCTAAAATATGATATTATATCTTTCTAATCTGATTGAGCCCAAGGTCAGTTAAAGTCCACTGAACAAAGTTGGACATGTGGAAAAAGTAGTTAAAAACTGTCCATAACTAGAAATTTCCGTTTCTTACGTTTCTTTTCTTATTAGAAATATGTTATGCAAGTCCTACGACCAAAATAAATAAATAAATTCCCAAACACTACATAAGCATTCCAAAAGCAATATTTTATCGTTTGGTTGGCACAGAGAACCGACTTACGAATTAAGATAGACTTGCCAATTGGGGATTAAAAGTTTCCGAAGTGACGTACGCATGAACAGAGACGACAAATCACCTATTTTCCCTTTGTTCAGAAAATATGATTAAATGTGTACTTTGGTATATGACTTGTGAATCATGCATGATCCATGCCTGCAACTAGATTTTACAAACACCTATACAATTTCAAATAATTTGGATTTACGTTGAGAATTAAGTCATAATAACTTCTGTTGGCCATAATATAATTTGTATTATTTTCTTAGTCTAATATTTTAAGTTTCTTATAACCCCCACAACGTTGTAGTTTGACTCTAAAGAATATTCAATGATTCATGTATGAATATGACTATGTTCGTAGAGTTAGATGATAAACTAAATAGCAGAAGCTTAAAGTCAACTAATATTTTATTCATCTTAATACATTCATGAATTGAACTTCCGACATATTTTCATAATTTTTAAATATCTCATTAAATAATCCTCGCAACTTCAAAAGTCAACTAATATTTATTAGATTAATAGATTGAGAGAGGACTGGTCCATTTGAGTAATGAACGTCTATTATCCATTTGGAAAAAAAAACAAAAATGTAAACTTGAAATGTACCACGACCACGAGGGAGATGGTGTATATAAACCATACACCATACCATATTGCAATTTTTTTCTTTTATGGTCCCTCTGGGTAGAAAAGATCAATATATATGGTCCTGGGAAGATCCAAGTGGACTCCTTTTGAATAACTTCATCAATTTGCTATGAATTAGTTTTCCATTTATTTATCGGGGGGTTTGGTCGTGTAACTACTTGTTAAACGATATTTTATTTTCAAATATGACGTAATTTTTGTTGGGATACCAATTCTGTTACAGGTAAGAAACGGAGTATATTATAATATGTCAGTTCATTACTTACGATGAAAAAAAAAAAAAAAAATTTAAATGATGTTTTAGTTATTGAAAAAAAATTCGTTTCAAAGAAATATTTTTCTGTTTTTTATAAAAATTGCCGTCTTACATATAATTAATAAAGTAATTAAAATATAATTAATTTTGATAAGGTTGATGAATAGTGTTATTCTTTTCTTATTTAAATATGTCAATGCCACTGTCGTTGAAATTTATATTTGGTTTCAATATTTTTGTTCATTCTTCTGTCAAATAGATGAAATAATATAATACTAAAAACAAAATTAACATTTTCAACGTTGGTGACAAAATAATTCAGCACAATAGTCACTAATCTTTTTCTACGTATATTCCTAGTTATATAAAATTTAAATTTAACCTCCTATGAAGTTTTTATAAGCAATATTATAGCTATGCATAGATATTAAAAGTTCAGGTAACTATATATATATATATATATAGTTGTTTTTTTTAATAAAGAGGTAACTATATTTATCAAACATATAGTATATATATTGTTTAGCCCAGACCTTCGCAGAGATGGGTTAATCGAGATCCTCCTCGAAGTATTGTTCTGTTGATATTAATTAGTCATATGATGCATTGCGTTAGTTATTGATTCTATATTAATGTGTAAAGTATACGCGTGCATGGCTGTATCAGACACGAGTTTTGTAATTGTAACTCTATGACTTAATGGTTGTATATGGTGTTTATTTGATATCTATTTTCTAAGCCTAAAGTCGAGTTTCACACTTAGTGAGCGTGTGTATGCACATTAGTATATCTGTTGTTGTGTTTAATAGTGAACTTAGGCCAAGTTTGGGCTGACATGAGGAATGGACTCTGAGAGATTTGGGAAGACCAAATCCAATCTCATTCTCCTCTTCAAGTCCTCACATCACATGGCTATATATAGAATCATAGAAGCCTCTAGCTCAATTAGTTGAATGACTATCACTAAATCCCATTTTAGCTTTTGTAGACGAGGCTTTTTCTGATTTTCCAACATAAGCAAACAAAGATAGATGACTAAAACTTATCTGGTAGTGTTGAGTTTGTGAATTGTATGTATCATCAGAAAAGAATGATAAATACATAGATATACTGTATACTATATAATAATAAATCCGGTATAGCACACTATATGTCTATATCTTTGACCCACTTAAAATTATTTCGTTTTGTACAAAACAAAACATGAATGTGTATAACAAGTGGTGCATTTCACCAGATTTGTAACCACCAAAAATTAAAAAAGTAAGTTGAACCAAAAAGAAGAAAGAAGAGAAAACTGTACAAGAATAACAAAACATGAAGTTCCATGTCTCTTCTCTTTTCTCTCCCAGCCAAAGAATAGACCTTAAGGAACTTCTGGGATGGTCAGAGACATCAAATAACAAGAAACGAAAAGGATAATCAATCAATCAATGTCTCGCCATAACTGTGGTGAATGAAAAAAAAGAATCTGGAAATCTCCTGCGACATTTTGTTGTTGTTCTTCTTCTTCCTCCTGATTTTACTGGTGTGTACTTTGAAGGGACAGTACACCTGCATTTGGTATCTTCACCATTATAGCAAGAAACTGAAAGCTGGGTTTTCTTCAAGTTCTTCAGCTGGTTTCATTTCCGCAAAGTCCTTATCTTGCATTGAACTCGATAAATCATCGACTGAGAAGGGAATGCTGAGCAGGAAAAAAATAAGAAAATTGGTTTGATCCTAAGAAGGTAACCAAACCTTTTGCATAGCCAGAGATAAAGAGTTTTGGAGTTAGGGTTATTTCATTACCCAGAATCTTCGTCTAACAAGAAGGCGCTGCTGTCCGCATTGTTGGAATCCTCTGTCATAAGCATTCTCATGCTTAAAATCACCTGCTTACGAACATTAACTTAGTAGTATTGTTCAGAGCAAACAGATGAAAGCAGATAGAACAAACTAAAGAGAGAGAGAGAGAGCTATTAAGCTTACATCTTGGGATACACTTCTTGTGTTGTAGCTGTCATCGCAGTACACTGTGCATATTCTGTAAAGTTGCTGGACACTAAGGATCTGCAAAATTGACAACAAGATTAAAATTCCTAAGCAAATTCTTATGCATGTGCATAATATCAATCTCTTATAGAGTAAAAAGGGTCAGGCCGATGGAGGGACTCACAGAGCATAAATCATTTGCGATGTCATCGTACGAGATTCTGTACTTCTTATGGATGACCTGTTGGTAAATGCCAATTCAAGGGAAAATCATGAGAACTGCACAAACCTTCTACCATCAGATAAAGGAAATGTGGAAAACAGAATAGACGATTTTTCTTATAATCAGACAAGTGTAAAAGAACATACCAAGAACCCAACAGCTTGTCTGATATGTTTAAGTTCATCCCAGGATGAGCCAGCATACTGCAAATCAAGAGGACAGGTAATAATGAGCCAAATTGTGCTACGCAAAATAATTCACAAAAGTAGAAAGGGAGATTCACTAGCGAATACTTCTGCTTTTGTTTCGGTGCACCATTCCTCTAACAAAGCTAAACCAGATTTTACAAATTCTCCATTGCTAAATGTACAACATTCTCGTCGCAAAAGAAGGCTGCAGAAAAAAGAATGAACCCCGTTATAATAATACCTTATACGGACATGCTTAGTCGATAACAGACATTAAACCAATCTCTCACCTGTTAAATAATTGGACATTGATGAATGAGAATGTCTGAGTAAATATTCTTTGGACAAGAACCAGAGGAACCTGAAAATGAAAAGAACTATAAGAATTTCCAGACATTAAAGAGAAAGATAACGTTACTGGAGAAGACAAGTTTCATGGGTTTCCCATACAAAATTCTCCTTCAGCGTGTTTAGAATTGCGTTTAAGCCGTCATTAATCCCATTCCAGTGGTCTAAAGGAGAATCCTTGCTCATTGGCCTTGCAGATCGTACTGATCTTA
Source organism: Cardamine chenopodiifolia (assembly GCA_963922655.1). Classification (NCBI taxonomy): domain Eukaryota; kingdom Viridiplantae; phylum Streptophyta; class Magnoliopsida; order Brassicales; family Brassicaceae; genus Cardamine; species Cardamine chenopodiifolia. Next base: position 3,967,155 of record OZ000481.1, read on the forward strand.
ACGAACGTCCCGTTGATGTCCGCGGTGCCTAAAGAGGTTCGTTCATATCAGACCCCACCACATACATAGAAAGAATAGAAGACTGATAGTCAAAGGTAAAAACCGAACAATGACATTTTTTCTTAGCCGACCTGGATGCAAAGGGAAAGCAAAGTTTGCAATTCATTTTTCAGGTTATCACGAATCATTCCAAATATCTTCTCTACATAAGCTGTAAGCTGCTGTTTGAAAAGCAAAGCTGGATCCTTGGCCTCAATTGGGCGAATCACAGCAGCCGCTGCAGCTGCTGCTGCTGCAGAAGTCTCGGCAGAGGAAGGTGCTGAACGGAAACCCTGGTACAAAGAGAATACTTCAGAAAAATTTATTAATTTTGGAACAAAAACTACATTAACATAGACAAACAGAGGCATATATACCATGGCCATTCTTCCAAACAAGGAAGTCGAAACAGGTGGTTTTCGCTGTGGAGTGGGTTTCATACTTTGTTGGATCATGAACAACAAGGTTGAAGTATTGGACAACCAATATGCCAAATGCTCGTTGTCATCTTGAACCTGATAGTAATGATCGTAACAACTCAACTGTGATTATTATATGTATAATTTACGTTTCAGAGGAAAGCAAAACCAGATTATCCTGTTTCAGATAACTGACAACAAAAAAAGGGTACAATATTCCCATCCTTGGGTAACAATGTCTTAATTATAAATACTTGACATGTAATTCAGTACCTCGATAGCAGAACCAATCATTTGAACAAGACGATCAAACACACTGGTCCTTTCAGCTTCAAAGGATTTCCAATGAAGGAGGCATTTGTATATTGTAAATGCCGCTGTAGGCTTCCCCTGGTTGAATCCAATATTATTTCTTACGCAGTTGATAAGAGCACCAACACTCTCCTATAGCAAGAAAATAATATCTCTCTTATCAAAAAAGGCACATCCGACAGATCAGTAAAAGACAGAATGGAGTAAACAACATACACGTTGACGATCCAAATGAAATCTCCGAGTCTTTGCATCAGATTCTTGTTCTTGGGTTCTTGCCTGTGTTTCAATCTCAGATACCTGAAGAGATGTCTTTGAAAGGACATATAAACAGATGGAACATAATTCAGGGAAAAGAGATAGAAAAACAAGACACTACTTACATTGAATGGACTTTCTTTGCTAGGAGAGTGACCATTTTGTGAGCCCTGCAAGTAGGAGAGCAATACTTTAATTATCATGATTGTGTAGCCATCCAAGTATGTTTCTGCTCAGATATACCTTAACCGGAGTCGGAGGGAGATGTCCTGATGTCTGTATGAGGGATTTCTGCCTCAATATTTTGTTTTCAGATTCCACATCCAAGATTTTTTCTTGAAGTCTGCAAATCAACATGTGAAATATATGCTTAATGTTGAGTGCCAAAGGGATCTTTAGTGAAATCATTAATAGACCCAGAGATGTATAATGGGTACTCGTGCACAGCAGTTTTCAAATTGACAATTGTAGTTTCAGCCTCTCGTGCCTGCTTCAGCCGCTCCTCGCTTAGTTTACTTGTCTCCTCAAATTTTTTCTCTGTTTCATCAATCTTCTGGTCCAATGAACTTACCAAGGACTGAAACCAAATGAGAAATAAAGGAAATATGAAACCTTCCTTAAGATATTTAACAGCTTTGACATCCTTAATAAACGCAGAGAAAAAAAGAAGAAGAACAGAGCTAATTTCCTACCTTGAGGTTCTCGTTTTCACTGGCTAGCTTCTCCACTAGCTCTGTGTCAACTACAGGAACCTCCTGCAACACAGGAACAATTTCTGCCATTTTTTTAGCAGCTTCTATTTCCTGTAAGTGCAAGGCTTTGCTTTCCTTGAATTGAAGTTGCATTTCCTCCAGTGCTGATCGTAGTTTTGCATTTTCTTGTGTCCTACTTTCTTCCATGTCCATCTAAATCGTTAAAGCCAAAAAAATAGATGAAGGATATGTTACATATCTTAATCCAGTTATTCCATGAAAAGCTTTTGGAATGAAAATATTCTAAGGATAAGAGGAAAACCAAAAGAGAAAAGAGTTATCTATCAACTTACCCTCCTGCGTTTCTCTAGCTGCAGTCTCCATGTGAGTTCTTCCACTTGCTTCTCAAGCTTATTCTTGGCAGCTTGAAGGGCTCCCGTTTCCTTTGCAGCCTGCACGAAATATGAAGGCATCATTGTTGCAATTATTCCAATTTTAGGAAAAGCCAATATCTTCTGCCTAAATTTTGAGGACCCTCAAACGGGAAAGATAACTTCTAGCTGCTAGCAATCGCGTCAAAGGAGGCAACTCAATTATATTGCCTCACCTAATCCATAGTGAAAGCTCATATATTCCCATAATATAATCTTTAAAAACTAACATTATCTGAAGTGTTGCAATTGCCATATACTACACTTAGAATGAGAACTGATATATAAAAGAGGATATACACAGAAGTGAAGAGAAAGCTCACCGTCTTAAGCTTCCGCAGTTCTTTACGGGCCAACCTTGCTCTCCATGCACTCTGTGTTGTAATTGCTGCTTTCTTTAGCCTCTGGTAGTGCAACTTGGCCAGGAATTTGCGGCAATGGCTCTGTTATATACAAAGAGAACAAACTCAAAGTCATAAATTTCACAAGAAATTTGGGATGAAGAAGAAAAGCCCTCAACATCTAGTAGATCAACCAAAAAAAAACATGTAGTCTTTCACAATTTTTCACCAGAAACGTGTAAAGCACCTGAATCGTAATTGCCGCCTTGTTCTGCCTTTGGAGCCGTAGCTCGTCACGGGAAACCATACCACGTATTCCTGATTGAATGGAAACAGCAGCAAAATATAATTCCTTGTAAGACTTCCTAGCAAGGTGCATCCGCATGTCTCTCTGAATCTTCAAAACAGCAGCTTCTCTGCACAATCCCTCAAAGATACGCCGAGAAAGTTGACCTAAAAATCACAGACAAGAAAGCAGAGAATGGATACATATTAACATTTCTAATTGCCTCAGTAGTAAATTCGGATATTATTCTTTTAATTTTAAAGTACCTCTGCACACAGTTTGCATATTGATTGCAGCATTGCGGAGCATCATAAAAGTTTTGCGGGACAAGTAGGAGCGGAATTTCCTCTGGATGCTGCTGGCTGCTCTGCCTAAAACCTCATTCCTCCGAGCATCTAAGTCAGCCATCTGTCCAGCCCTGAGGAAAACCTTGGTCTTACCAATCTGAAAAAACGAAGAGGATCATAAAAGGAGGATCAATCAGATGCTCTTCAGAGTTTTAAAGCTTGGCCAGACAGCAAAGTTTTAAAAAAATGGCGCTTCAAAAACGGACCTGGTATCCTTGGAGTGCAACTTTTTCAAGAAGTTTCTTGCAGGCAGCAACATCATCAGAACTAGAAAGAGCCCAACCAAAAGTTAGGACGTTTACAATATCTAGGTAAGCTTCCAAACTCTAAACTGAAGAGAGGGAAACCTCTTATCCAAAACTTCAGGAGCAAGGACACTAAATCTGTCTAGGAATTCTTCAAATCTTTTTCTTGTAGGAAATCCAGCACAGCTAATCCTGATTGCCTCCATCACACCCTGAAAGATATGCATATTCAAGTGTTATTATAACTTGCATGTAACTATAGCAAGTACATTTGTTAGAAAAATCAAAATATGGAAATCCCACCCCACATCGTAGCTGTTGCAAAACATTTTGGTTCTCAAAGATCAAAGGCTTCAGAAGATTATTAGGCTTCACGCAACGAATATAGTGAGGCTCAGTAGTACTCAGCGTTTCACGCAATGTCACCAATTGTTGCTGCATTAAGCAAGAAAGTAGCTTCAGTAGTCATGAGATTAAACAAACAACAATTTGCATAAAACTACCTCATTTACCGCACCTTAAATCGTGAACCAATTGAAGAGAACTTTGAACTTTTGTTAACATCTTCGGCAAGAAGAGGAAAGAGACATGCAACAAAGGTGCACCTCGAAGCATTTAGCAGAGCCTGATGCTCGGCAACAACATAATCTTTGTTCTTTTCCAGGAACTGTTCGGTCTGGTAAGTGACCTGAAAATATGATTTAGAGCTTATTAGGGTATGAACAACTAGTTTGTTGGACATTATTGCATTATAAATATTCAAAACATCAAAACCAGTGCATACTCACATTACCAGCATAGTGGCATATTGTGAAGTCAGTACGAGCTAATCTTGGCTTACTGAAGTGCTTGTGATATTTGAACGTTTGATACATCTTTTGAGCAAATGTTTCATGTGTTGATCTAGGGAACATGCTGCAAGATACAGGTATGGAATTTGGATGTGAAAGGAGAAAGAGACAAACGTGCTGAACAATATCAATTCAAGTTCTTAGCCATACCATTCCTCATCCAGGAGAGCAATGATACCACCAGGTTTCTGAGACATGGCAAAACAATGATGAATACGTTTAAACAAATAATTCTCAGTACGATGTAGCAGATAAAACATGGTGAAACTATCGACCTTTTCAATAAGGTCCAGAATATCTTGATTATCTGCGAACTCAATGTAGCTCCAATCAATTTCTTCTTTATTATATTCTTCTTGTTCCATTTTGAAGACATGCTGCCCGGAAAAAAAAATGTGGGTAACTATTAGCGACAAACCAGGCTGAAGAATTGCAGCAATCTGAATATGAACAAACCTTAGACAAACCTGATTAAAATGTTGCTGAAGTTTCTCATTCGTCAAATTGATGCAAAATTGCTCAAAACTGCAAAGTGCATGCAATACAAAGCATTTTATAAGGAAAACACAAGAAAAATCCATTTGTTATATTCACTTCCCTTACATTTCAAAATATATATATGCAAGAAAGAAGAGCAAATCAGGTCTCCAAAAGTTGAAAAGATCCCTTTTGCTTGATATCAAAAAATTCTAGGAGTTGAGATAGCAACATTTACTACCCTTTCCATTGATTACTAAAACTAAAAATCCATAGAGAACCAACAAACTAAACAGAACTACCATGTGAATATTTTGAGACTTATTTTTCTATCAGGCTAAGTTCCACAGTATTTCTCTAAAGTGGTTCCATTCCCTTATCAAACAAAAGGCATACCGCTTAAGCACCTGTTTGTCGTGAAACTCTCAAACCCATATATATCCAGCACTCCAATTAAATATTTTGAATCAGGATCTTGTCCAATTGAATCATTGATCTTGTTCACAATCCTGAAAGAGCAATAGAGCGAGTTAAGAAAGTTTAACTAAGCTAAGTTTGCAAATCTGCGAAGAGTGAGAAGCATCCAGCTACCGAAATTGTAAATGTATAAAGATTAAACATACCAATCAAACAATCTTGAGTATACAGTTTTTGCCAGTGCATCTCTGCTGAGTGCCGCAGCTTCTGGATCCAGACATTTTGTAATGGTATCACCACGTGTCACAATTACACGTTTACAAAGAGAATCTTCCAGTGCCTGTTCATTGCACCTGACGAAATCCAAGGAATCAGGAATGCCTTCTTTATTCCATATTCAATGAATCAGTTTCAGGAAGGGCGCTCGCATTTCACATTTCAGTCATAGATAATCAATTAGTTACTCACATGAAAAGCTCAGCAGCAATCTTCAGATGGGAGTTGGACTTCTCATCTTTTGGGGCTGACGAGTCTGCTTCTTTTCCTTTTCCAAATTCAACGTTACCCAGATGAAGAATAGCAGCCACAACTCGAAATATTGCTTCCTGGCATAAATTTATATCAAAAGACACTCAAATGTCGATACCATAATTTACTAAAAAATGAAGGACCAGAAAAAAAAACTACCTGCTCCTCTGAATTTATCCCAACAACATCCATTGCCTTTCTAGTTTCGAGATACTCCTTTGCATCATCCATTCTCTCCAATTCAATGCATTGAGATTGATTCAGGTAATGAAACTTTCTTGGATCTGCCAACTTCCATTTTTTTCTGTCCTGATTAAACAACAAAAAGGACAATGAGAAAACATCAGGGCAAGAATTTCGATAACCTATCCTTACTGAAAGACTGCACAACTTTAATGATGCTTCCAACTGACTTTTAATCAACGTGAACCAACAAATACAAGCAATTTAGGCTAACAGGACTTATATAATTGAATATTAACATAGTTGGGAGTAAAGAGCAAAGTCTGATCCATAGCTATTCCAAATAACATCTCCAGCAAGAAGAACGCATAGAAGTTCTGGGAAGCACTATAAAAGGAGAGAGAAGCCATATGTACCTCAGGTGGTGCAGCACAGAGCATGTAAAAACAGTGATAGTTCCTCTCAGGATCTGAGACCTGGCAAACCCGCGATCTCTCTAACAAATAAGTCCTGATAGCAGCACCTGATATCCTTCCCCTTTTATCGAACTGAATCTCCACAAATTTACCAAATCGACTGCAACATTATAATAATCATAAACATGAATCAATAGGTAAGAGAATATTCAACACAAGAAGAAATGAATAAGTATGTAGCACACACACACGCATATGTATTGATATTTTATACTATATACACCTTGAATTGTTGTTCCTAACGGTCTTTGCATTTCCAAATGCTTCTAGAACAGGGTTGGACTGCATAAAAAGAAAACATAAACAAATCTAAGAAAGATTTTCGAATCGACTTCAACAAAACCTGACTTTAACAATCCAAAAGATATATACAAAAAGGTATTCCATGGATAACCTCCAAAACTTTTTTTTCGACTGTCCTTCCTTCAGAAACAGCAGAAACAGCTCGACCTCCCATGTCTGCCAGATATTGCATGAGCAATTTAGTGGTCTCAGTCTTACCCGCTCCACTTTCACCGCTAACCAAGATTGATTGACTAATGCTCTGATTTATCATTTGTCTACCCCCAATGGAAAACAAGCCAAGGAACGTCAAACAGGAAACAAAAGGAGAAAAAAAGAAAAGACTCCAAAATTACATGGCAGGTACCTGTAAGCTGCATCCGCAACTGCAAACGGGTGGGGGCTCAGTTCTCCAAAGCCTGCACCTTTATATTGTTGCATCATATGGTTGTTGTAAAGATGCGGTAGTCTTCTAAAAGGGTTTACAGCAATCAGAATATTCCCTGTGTAAGTCTGGAAGAATATTTATATTAGTGCAAATACCTAACGAAGTGAAAGAAACTATTGACAGTTTCAACAGACTACTCACATATATTTCGTTGATATCAAATCTTGATTTCATATTTTGGAGAACTCCTGGTTCATGTAAATATGCTAGCCTTGTCATATCATCCACTCCAGAAGCTGGAGCTTCAACATCTTTTGGGTATGCATTTGAAACTTTAATAGCCACCTGAAAATTTCCAACAATGTGACAAACTCGCTTAAAATAAACTAAATACCTGTATAAAAATACAAACAAACAAATGTAAAATTTCAAACTTCAGAGGTTGTTTCCTATTCAGTGATTCAAACTGGTTAAACATACCTTCTTCCCTGAGGTGCATAGGACCTTAATATCATTTCCTTTAACCTCGATAACTTCACCGTCTATCCATGCCACCTCTGGATCTTCCACCCAGACGCAAGAGCCAACATTAACTGTAGTACAAGCCTGCATAACCAACATTTTAGAGACTTATATCTTCAAAACTCTATTCTAACAGCTAATTATAGTGTGGGCATATTCCCTCCAAACTATTTACATGCCACGGAAACTCAGAACTTGAACACCAAATCAAAAGATTCAGAGGATCATATTCAAATAGTAACGTGAGTTCCAGCTCAACCATTCTAGTAAATCAGTCCTAACACATCAAAATTTTGGTCAATCATGAATCAGTGGAAAGTCAATACCATCCGATTTTCTCGGATTTTACCTAAAATTCTACATCCTCCAAGGATCAAGCTATGCATGAAACCAATTTTGACATTCAAATAATCACATACAAAGAAATTGATCATAGAAAAATCATTCAAACTCTTGAACAACCACGGATCAGTCAGCAATAGCTGACTCATGAAACCAGATAGAAAATTTCCAACGATATGAAGAACACAATCGCAATAAAAATTAAGATACTCCTGAAATTTAAAACCATCTGTGAAATGTGAACGGAAATAAACCCAGAAAAGTGCCAGAAATAACTAAATAAAATACCATTTCCACCGGAGATTTATCAGATCAGAAACTGTTTGATTGCTTTAAGGTCTAAATACATGAGATTCCTCTGATAAAAAATGATCGTTCACAAACCCAAACGGCAGCAAATGTCTGTATGTAACTTATGCAAGCAGCAGACGAACTCTGGAACTTTAAAACCCAGAAATAATTCAAGAGAACACAAATTTAAAAAAAAAAAAATCCCAGAATTGCGATAGAATCCAATGGAAGTATGAGAAGCTGAGAAATCTTCAAGCAAACAAGAATTAAAAATTCAAATCTGCTTGAGAAGAAATGGTAAGCCCCCTCTTTTGGTCTGTTTATTATTTTTCTTGTATAGACGCTTTCGTTGTTTTTTCTTCTTCTTATATATTATAGTTTTCTTTTGATTTTCTTCTCTCTGAGCATTAGTGATAAGTCGTCGAGCTTTTGCTGTCATTAAGATAAGTAAGCGTTAATTTACCATTCAATTAAGTTGCTCAACCTATTTTTATTATTCATTTTCCATTATTTTCTATAGCTATTGGGAAAAAAAAAAATCAACTGGTTTTTTACAGTTAAACCTCTAAAAATGAATATTTTTGAGATCAGAAAAAAATATTCGTTTAACGAAATTATTTATTTAGATAGTATTTTTGCATATTTATATATTTTCGTATAAATAATTACTTTACATATTGTAATGTACAAATGCACATATTAAGTAATAATTTTATTTCAAGAAATTTTATACAAGTATAAATTATATATATATATATATATTGTGGAAATTGAAGAGATTATATTAATAATACATTAACTGTATGTATATGGATTAAGATACATTGTATTATATTAGGAAGATACATTGTATTTATGTGGACTAATACATGAACGGTATTACGTGGACTAAGATACATTGTATTATATTGTATGGAATATTTAGAGTCTTAGAAAATGTATCTAACCTACACTACAAACTATATATCTCATTTTAGGATTAATTTCAAGATCGATCAGCTCTCTTTTCAACGAACCAGATCGATTTCAGTTCGGTGGAACAACGTGTGTTCAGGTTCTGATACCATATTAAAATCTATGGGTTCCAACTCAAAACCAATTGACAATGAATTGATTGCCACATATCCCTTATATATTAGTAGAATTTTTTTCTAATTCCCGATATGGGATATTCTTCATATAAAGTAACTAAATACAAGTTTATGAGTAGAAAATAATTTGTCTCCTCAATTAATCTAACTTAGATCAAAAAGCTGAGTAAGCAATGTAATCCGTGATCTTGTTTACCAAAAAACAAAACACAATGTAATCTTTGCCAAAGAAAAAAATGTAACGTTGTCTCAATAAGACATAAATTATACAGTTTTGTTGGCCAAAAAAGTACATATACAATTTATTACCAACTTTATTTTACTGATATATCATCAACACAAACATTAATTGAGCATATACAAATTCAAACGTTTTTCAATTCTCCATATATGTCGAGAAGATGGAAAGTATTTGAACAAATAGATAATTAAGAAAAAATGCATTCATAATTTTCTTACAAACTGTTAACAGTTAGGGTGAAATGTTGATCAAAAAGACAAAAGTTACGTGCAAGGCTGCTTCGTATCCTTTTACTTCGAGGGAAACAAAGAATTGGTACTTGGTGGTGGTAGAGTTGTCACTCGTCAACATGCCAAGGACCTTTGAGAAAATTTCGTTCCGGGTAATTATTTTTGTTTTCACTCTCAAAGGACTTCCCAAGACTGGAGAATTCATTAAAGCTCTTACGACACAACAATGGGCTCCACAATATTAGCCAATGAAATAGACGCGTGGACTAAAAAGTTTTATGATTTTGATTTGGTCTCTTTATAACATCGGCAAGTGGGAAGAGAGAGCAAGTGAAGACACACGTAGACAATAGCGCGTGGGCGTGGGGAACCATCTCTGACTCGGCACAGTCGACGGCTGGGATTATCAGCATGTTGTGTTCAGTGCAATCCTAGGCGTTGATAGTAACGCATTTACGGAGGTGATCAAGGTTGAAGCGGTCAGTTTGCTAGCATTTAGTCGTTTAGAATAACACCACTTCACATATGTTTGTTTATAATAAGGCAACAAAAAAAAAGTCAAACCTAACCGGCTAACGACAATACACCAAGTCTTTATTTCATCCAATACGTACAACACTTAAAATATATGAAAGTGGGCAATGGAGTAAACTGACTCAGAAGTTGACAAATGAACAGAGAGAGTTTCAAACCAGAAAGGGTACAAGTCTCGCATCTGTACGGTGAGGAAGACCGGTGCGTGCTCCCAAAGCTCGGCAGCTGCAACCAGCCTGCGATACAAAACCATGGTTACAAAGATCGGTCTGAAAATGTTGGGAAGTAATTTCCATTTGGAAAAGAGCGGTACTTGGTCTGATGGTTTGATGAGCCTAGAAAACATTAGAGACAAGGCCATTTATATGGATCTCAAACTAATGGCAACCAGGGAATTCACATGATGGCTTCTCAAGATTAATCTGGGTTTCGACTTAGAATAAAGATTAGAAAGCTCGGTTATCCCAATTCCTTGATTCACATGATCTATAATATGGGGAAAAGATGTGTATCGTTGAAGATTCATATGCATTGGTGAAAACAAAACAGAGGTTCCGTGGAACATGTTTTCAGTTTAGGAGAGTTACCACTTGAGCGGCGAAGGGTAACATTTTCTCTGGGGGCATGCCGGCGCATATGGCTACAGATAAAGGAAACAAGTGGAAATAGGTCAATTTTGGGATTTGAATTCTGATTCCCCAGGGAGTGTTCAAGAATCTTGCAAATCTTTTACCATATAGAACCGCTCCTATGAATGCGTCTCCAGCACCGGTGGTGTCAACAAGCTCTTCTGGAGGAACTTTCTCTGCTGTTCCGAGAAACAATCTTCCGTTCACTGTTCCTATCCCGTTGGCCTTCAGCTTTGTTGTCTCCTGCAAGATTATTGTGTGTGGATGGTTAAATTGTCTTTATAAGGGTGAGAGTTTCTTTAGGAGCCAGAGCGTTTAGTTACCGATGAAACACATGTTGGATATATTGTGGTTGAGTCTTTTCTATGCTTCAGTGTCTCCAACAAGCTCTTGATGTCTGTCTCTTGAGATTCTAATACTTCTGCTCAAGGCGACAGAGCCAAAGGATGTCCATGACTCGAGGAAATGATCACATAAGAAGTTTTTAGTTCTAGTGAGTGACATGAACTCTCGGGTTATTGTACCTTTTGAAGCTCTTTGAAGCATTAAGCATCCTTCTTCACCTAAGGTCACGATCACAAATTTCAGTTTTGGCAATCTCAACAACATGGAAACTAGTGCACCAGGAGTTGAAGACACCTCGGTCCATGCCTGCAAGACACGAGAGACTGAGAATGTTCGATCACAAATGCTGAGAAAAGATGCCGAAAAAACAAAGAACAGAAACAACTAACTTACCTGAGGGAATTTTGCTGAGCAGACAACGTAATCTGCGAATTGCAGGAGGTCATCTAATCCATCTCGTTTCTTCTCTGCATCAACTAAAATTGGTATATTCTTGTGACCTGCCTGCTCTGGATAAACGCAACAAGCACAGGAGGAACTGAACAAGTAGGTTGTGTGGCATATTATGTTTTTGTAGACAAAAAAAATGAGAGAGAAGCTTGTGACACCCTCAAACATCATGAACTTATCAAAGACTAATCTTACATACATACAACTAAAGAAAACGTGTTTTGGTGTGCTTGGGAGAAATAAAGAAACTTGTAAAGTTTAAAACCCATTTAAAAGGTAATGAGATGCATGCTTACCTCTTTTGCAATCACCAAGGCCGTTTCGTGTAATCTTACATCAAAGTATACAATGCTGGCTCTGTCTAGAGCTGATAACATGCTAGATTGAGATAGGTCAGTTGGTGACATCGGCGGGTCTCCAGGCGTGTGAATACAAGTACGTGTTTTCCTGATAAATAAAGCCGCTGAAGATCTGATGATCTATGCAGACAAATAACTCCAAGCCATAGGACTACCATTTCAATTTCTAATTGTTAAGAGTAACTTTTTCTTGGATACTTAACTAATAGAATAGAGATAAAAAATAGATTTGAGACAAAGAAATCAACAACACTCCAATGAAACAGGTCATCAAATTCACAAACAACATGACGGCAAAAAGCTCACGTTTGTTTGTCAACAATGATATAGGTAAATGGTGAATTGCCCTCTTCAGAGACCTGCCAGAAGATCAAGAAATTAAATAAAAAAACTGCTAAATGTAGAGTATAAGAGTACGCATAATCAAAGGATTGAGCATTACCACAAGGAAGGAAGTATCCACGCCATCAGTTTCCAACTCCTCCAGCATACCCTTTCCTTGAGAGTCATTCGCTAACTAAAATGTCAAATATTTTCCACTACTAATCAATTAGCATCACTACAATAATGCCCTCCACCACTAATGTCAAATATGTTCATGCCAAATCTCAACTCAGAAAGGAAAAATCAATGACCTTACTAATCAGCCTCGAATTCAATCCCAAACGAGCTGCACATGTTAACGCATTTCCAGCATTTCCCCCTCCTTGCACCTGAACACAATTATCAAACCCTAAATCCTAAAAGTCTAAATCACTAACAAAACAGAAGACTATGTGGAAGGAGCGGTTAAGACTTACCTTCAAGCTAGTGCTTCGGATCTTGTCATCAGGTTGAGGAAAAGAATCTACTGTAGCTAAGAAATCCATAGCGATGCCACCACAACCAAGCTGTCAAAATCACACGACGACGGCATTCTCCTATAAGCGCGATTCAAATCAAAAATCCAATCACGAGATTCATTCATTGAAGGAGGCTCAAATAAACTCACGACGATGGTATTATCCGGCGGAGGAGGAATAGAATCGGTGGAGTAAGAAGAAGACATTCTAATCCTGAAACATAATCATAACGAGTCTTATCAAAAACTTGGTAATAGCTGAAGTAAACGGAGAATACAATTGAAGCTCTGAAACTGAGAAAGCGACCTAGTGAATTGACGGGAGGTCGGGAGATAGATGCCGGAGAAGAGAGGAAGAGGAGGGAGATGAGTGAAGCTGAGCATTTCTGAGAGACAGAGAGAGATTTGTTTGTAGACGCTAATATCCAGATGTTATTAAAATTTAATAAATTCAAATCGATTGGCCGGTTCGAATGGTTGAACCGAAAAACCGGTTGGTAATTCGGTTTAAAAGTTATTTGAGAAAGCCATCAGTGTACCAGCTCTTGCGTTTACAATTTTTTTTTTTTTTAAACTTAACAATAAGGTTCTGCTAAATAAAATGCTGAAATGACATTAAACATAAAAATTAGAGAACAATATATATTGTCAGATATGAGATGTTTGGTTTTGAATGGTAACATGTTAATAAGTTATGATAATTCCTTAATTTTATGCTCTGTAGCTGTTCTATCGCCTCTCGCTCATCCGCTGGCTTCCTGGGTTTCTTAGTTGTTGGTCCTGTTTTAGCTTTTTCGCGGTGGTCCTGTTTCGCGCTCGGCGACGGTCCTGTGTCGCCGGTTTCATCAGAAGTTTACTGTTCCGATGCGGTGCTAGGAAATTGGCTCTAAGCTCGTGGCGGAGGTCTTAGTCCGTCTTGTGTCTTCGCCGGAGGTCTTCTGTTTCGGTGAGGATTCGAGTAGTATCTTCTTCTATGCGGCGGAAGTCTCTTAGCTTCTTCGGTTTAGGTGTATCCGGTTTTGTACCCGGTTTAGTTCAATTTTCTCAGTATGGTTTAGCTTCTATTTACCATTTGGTTTAGAAGCCCTAACCAGTCCATTGTGGGAGTTAGGATAGTTTTATCCGGTTATATATTGTACTAAAAAACAAAACCACAAATTTAAATACGAGCAAAAAATTATCAAAAAAAATAAAAACTTTATGGTAGTAACATATTAACGGAGTTAATAGTAGTAAGTTAGTAACATATTAATAGTGGTAATTACACTGATTACGTTGATGCTATGAATTTTTATCATTACGTTGATTACGTTAATGGGAGTATGATTAAGGATTTTTTTGTTTATTGGGATGTTTTACAAGATTGTTTTGTTTCTATTTGCTTATAGATGATTCGATAATTTTTTGGTAAAAGATTCGATATTAGTTTTAACATGAAGATTATCAATAAAAATATTGGAATCAATGAATTGTATTTTTTCTTTCAATTTCGATTTTATAATCGCTGCATTCAATGTAAAATATAAAATGCGTTGCCTAATGATAAACAATGTGTAAAAGTTGACTGGTCAACGGATCTTAAAAATGAAACTGATTAAGTATTAAAGAAGCATAAAGGGACAAATAAAGAAGATCACCTCTTGTTGACTAAAAGAATCCAACTTTTCCAGTTTCAAAATTTCCAAACATTTGACTTACCTATAATATCGTACTCGTATAGAATCTAGAAATCATGTAACCCCAAAACATAAACTAAAGTTTTAAACCTCCAAACTAAAAGCTTTATATGCCCTGACTTGTGATAGAAAGAGTTTTGAAAGTGACATAATCTAAAGAATTATCTCAGGATTATTCGAATTTATGAGGTTTTAACTCAAGCTTGAATTGTGAAAGGTGAAAACATTGTTCAACTATGCCATTGATAATGCACACACATCTATATTTCTTATTGGAAAATAATCAAATAAACAACAAAAATAACACAGACTACAACACCTAGGGATCAAAATGAAAGAGATACAAAAATAAAGAATAAAAAGAAGTGATAAACAACTAAGAAGAAGAATGGTGGAGAAAAATGTAGTGTTTATCAACAGAGAGAGATACATCCCAAGTACAAGAAAGCCCCTTTGGAAAAGTGACAATATCACCTGCCCCAAACTCCACACACCATCCAACTTCCGCATCTGATGATGATGGTGGTGATGAAGATGATGATGATGATGATGATGATAGTGGTTTAGGGTAAACCTTAACTTTACCCTTCACAATGTAACATATCTCTTGTGCTTCATATTTTAAATGGTATTTCCCTGGTGAACATCCCCACCTTCAACAACAAACAAAACAAAAATTCCAATTTGACCCCATATGCTACGAAATTTTGTAATTTGATCTCATGCAACTTTGCCAAATCGATCTGACACCACCCAATCAAAAGAAGTTAAAACAAGGAGAATAGATCTTACTTGGGCCATGACTTGAACTTTAGTTCATCAAGACGAGCTTGAGATGGGTTTTTCTCGACGATGATTACTGGATTTTGATCTGCCATTTACTAATCTCCTTTTCTTTTTATCAAATAATTTTTATTTTCAAAGGGAGGAGAGAAGTGAGAAACGTAAGAGGATATATACTTATAGTGTGTAATCGTTAAGGCTTTCTTTTGACGTATTTATTCAATCAAGAGATGGATGCAGTAAGAAAGAGAAAATATCTTTATTGAATAGAAATATTAAAATAAAGACCAGAAATAAAAACTAGATTACCCCAATTATGGATATGATGTAATTCTAGGATAAAATGATAGGCTTAGAAACTAAACAATTTGAAATTCTGCTTCTTTTTTTTACCGAGAGATTTTTTAAATGTATGACTTTTACAAGGTAAACTTTGCGTAATGCTGAAATAAATATACAATAAAAATAGATCTATAAATTTTCATCATTTAAATAAAAAACAGCCCTCGTTTATCATCATTAAGTTTTTTTTTTTATTGAAATTATCATTAAGATATTATTAAGTTTATTTAGTTCAGTATGATAATCTTGCCATAGTTTCAAATGTTAGACTGGATAAGGAATTTTTGTTTCAATGACCAAAAAGGAATAATGATCATCTAACCTTATAGATATGGTAATAAAGTTAAAACTTTTTCACCTATTTTTAACATATTTTAAGTGCCATGCATGTGTATTTTGGATCCACAGGTCAAAGAATTGACTGAGGATCCACTTTGACCATCAGGTGGCATAAATTCACTGGTTGTGGGTAGTACAGTATCTGACTAGATAAGGGAATCAATGGCTCTAAAAGATACCGACACTAATACTCAAAGTCATATTCTAGCCCACTTCTGATTTTTGGCTCTTACTTGATCTACCTTTGCAAATAGCCCCCTGTCTAATCATTTTCCTACAAAATCACACCTATTATAGATCCATTCTCTTTCAAGCACAAACATCGTAGAGCAATCAAAAAGCCCTAAATGTTCTTCGAAAGCTCACAATAAATGAAAATGCATGTGCATGTCTAGAATCCTAAAGAATTTATTAGCCGAATGTAAGATTCTCACAACACTATCGAAGATATAGGATATAAGATTGGTTTGTGTTTTAGACTTTTAGTAGCTGTAAGAAGAAGAATAGATTTTGCAGTCTGTATTACTGTTAATTATGTTTTGAGAAGTGAGAACTACATAACAATTATAGTTAAAAATATTTTTTGAATTAAAAAAAAAGTATTTTCTGTAAAGCATCAAAATTTGTTAACAAAAGTATCTATATTAGAGTGGATATAGAAAGTGGCACTAGTGCAAGGGGCATGTATCAAATTATATATTTACGTAATTTGTTTGCTCGCTTTCCACGTTTCATTTGATATTATTAATTTTTTGGCCATTTATAATGAGGAAATTGGAAAATAAGATAGTTTTTATGTTTTATTTGAAGATTATGTAGTTTTTAGATAGTTTATGTATTAGGGTAGTTTTCACTTTAATACTCCTATTATTTCTTTTGAAAACTATTTAAAACTACCTATTTTGCAAATTAAAACTTAAAACTATATAAATTCAATGTAAAAACTTAAAACTACCCAATGCTCAAAGACAACATTTATATATCTCTTTCCAACTCCCGTGTGATTGTTTGTTTTTAATTTTGCGTTTTTGAGTCTCGTCTTTTTTTGCATGGGATGATGAATCATGTCCTTTGTACTTGTGTCTCATTCGAACGTCTCTCAAAAAAAATTTTATCTTCTGTGTGCAGCGACTCAAAATTTTTTCATATACAAAATTTTCACATATTCAATACTTGAATTATTTTTAAAACTAAAAGATTAAATCATTTACGATATTGTGTGTTTATTTACTTGTTCTTTTCTTAAAAATTAACAACTAGTCCAGTAGTACCATATGATACTTGTTTTTCTTATAAGTAATTCTTATCGACGAATTAAACAAAATTGTTTTGCGGTCGATTTTAAATCTTATTTTAATATTCCTAATGTTATGTATATGAGATCTATCTCTTGACATTTTTGCTGCCACATATTTACTTATTTGGTTAATTGCGTTAATGTGTAATGTTAGTGATCAGTCTCATCTCTATTCATAACTGATAATTTTTTATAAGTTGCAAGTAGATAACAATCCTTATTTTCGAATTCTCATTTTCATTGTTTTCCAAAATATATCTTCTCCAATTCTTTTTGTTCACCCTTATTTATTTAGAGTTTTTAGCACATATAACTTGTTAAAATTTCATGCAATTAATTATTTCATATTATTTTATGATGATTAATTATTACAAAAAAATTATGTGTTTATGGGTCGATCTATTTAACTATTTGATCCATAAAATCAAATAGATTTATGTGTTAATTCGATTTATTAAATTTGATAGATTCATGGATTTATCCATTTAATCTACTTTAATATTTTTTGAACACTTAACCAATTATAATAATAAATATTTTTGATTATATTCGATTAAGTTTTTTTTAAATAATTAGAAATGTGTGATAACTTTTTTAGTAGTGTTTATATAATATATAATATAAATAAATATATATATATATATATCTAAATTTGAAGTAGAAAATTTAAATTTATTGATAATAATATTTAACCTATATTATAAAAATAGAAAGTAAATAAGTATCTATTTTATTATTAGTTTTTTTAGTTAATATTTTTTATTAAAAGAAAAAAATAATTTAATATTTTTATATATCAGAATCTAATTGATCAAACTACATGCGTGGTGATCTTGTTTATTATAATTTTGATACATATAGAATTTTTGCCAGAGAAAACAATGTATATATAATATAAGATATATACAATAAACAAGCATACTTATCACTAAACCAATGTTATAATAAATATATGAACCCGGTGGCCGGTTCTGCGTACCATTTGTACATCTGTAATGATAACAATTTAAATGTGTACCTAGAATCCGTCCTGGACGCCACTCCTGGGCCCCCAATTTTTTATGTTAGAGGCTCATTAATTTAGTAAAAAAAAAAATAACTTGACAACTTATATTAGGAAATCCTAAAATCAAAACAATAATTAAAAAAATTAAATAAAAATCTTAATTTTTTTATCTATTGTTTCCCTTTGATACCATCTTAATTTTTTTATATATTGTTTCCCTTTGATATCTTCTCCCACTTGTTTCGGATTTCACAAATTTTCCCAAATAAAATTGTTTAATAGATATTTTCTTTTTCTCTATAAATTTTGTATTTTGCAGAAATTTCAAGTTATTTGAGGACTTACCCTAATTTATTGGCGAGAAAAGACACTACTAAGAGAGAAGTAAATAGGGAAACTAGTATATTTATTCCGATGCAATAGAATATATATACACACACTAAACAAAAGAAAAGAAAAAGCACAAAGCTAATAAATAGTAGTGAAATAAACAAATCAACACCTACTCGTCCTTGATCATTATTATCACCCACCCTCTTAACCATAATCCCATTCTTAAGCTAACCCTCCATGACTCGTCGGATCCACCCCGACGATCTCATCCTCTACCGGTATCCTCAACAGTTTCAGCTTATGCAAAACAAAAAACAGTGTTCCCATCGTCAGACTAACCCAACCTGTAATCACCAAAATCTGAACGACGTGCGCCGCAAGTAACCTTCCTCCTCCTCCCATTAGTAACCCATACGGTCTATTCGGATCGCCTCCAAATGCGTTTTTTCCGCGAATAGTCCGGTGAAAATAATCCCCCACGCGCCACAACCGCCGTGAAGCTGAGCAGCTTCTAAGGGATCGTCGAATTTGGGCTTTTCAGCTTGTTTGTTGAATCCCATTAGCACCCATGCGGCTACAGACCCGCATATAAGCGCGGCCCACGGTTCTACGACCGAGCAACCGCTGGTTATAGCCGCGAATCCGCCTAACAAACCGTTACAAACGTCTGTTACATTCCAATATCCATCGATGAGTCTTTTCCCGAACAGAGTCGTTAGCGCCGTCGAGCAACCAGCTAACGTGGTTGTAACGGCGGTTCTACCAACAGCACTACCAAAAATTAACTTTAAATTCAGATTCTCTGTACCGGGTTTTTCAACTATTGTTGGAGGAACTTTTGACTTTTCTACCAAAAACTTAAGCCGTATGTTTCTAAAAGAACTGATATGAATTTAGATAGTTATCGCAAATGTTATTTGTAGACATCACATCCTAACCAGAAACACTTGGCTAATACTACTCTGTACAGCTTAAACCTACAATTAAGTTAGGAACTCAAGAGTAACCTACCTAACGTTACAATCATTTAAGAAAGCTTTCGAAACCAAATTTGAATGTAGTAGCATTGTCTTGACCAAACAAAGGACAAAGCGGACCCACCGAGGTTGAGTCATCCAAGAGCCAGTCTTCAAATTCCGACAGTACTTTATCGTTACTTCTTCCTGATTGTTGTTGTTGTTGCTGGTTTGCCGGAGGATTAGGAGACTCAGAAGGCACTGCATTTGTCTGAAGATTAGCAGAATACATATTCTGGTTAAACTGTCTGGCGTACACTTTTCTCGGAGATTCTGGTACAGTTGAGATATAGCCAGTAACAATCCGCTGTGGATTGCCTTGTGAAGCCCCGGGAGGAGTATAACGGGTAGATTGTGAAGCCAAGGGAGGAGTATTGCGTGTCGTTTGTGAAGCCGCAGGCGGAGCATTACGGGTAGCTTGTGAGGCCGCGACAGGAGCACTACGTGTAGATTGTGAAGCAACGGGAGGAGCATAACGTGTAGCTTGTGAAGCCACAGGAGGAGCATTACGGGTAGTTTGTGAAGCTGTGGAAGGAGCATTAAGGGTAGCTTGTAAAGGTGAGGGAGGAGCATGACGTGTAGCTTGTGAAGCTGCAGGAGGAGCATAACGTGCAGCTTGTGAAGCCAAGGGAGGAGAATTACAGGTAGCTTGTAAAGCTGAGGGAGGAGCATAACATGTAGCTAGCGAAGCTGTGGGAGGAGTATATCGTGCAGCTTGTGAAGCCACGGGAGGAGCATTACAGGCAGCTTGTGAAGCTGCAGGAGGAGCAGTACGGTTAGCTTGTAAACCTGGGGGAGGAGTATAACGTGTAGCTTGTGACGTGGCAGGAGTATAATGAGTAGCTTGTGAGCCTTGAGCAATGTTCTGTACACCGCTTCCTGGAAGATAACCACGTCTACATGTGTATGGACTGGATGAAACCACTTTTTTAGGACTTGGTTTACCATTATAAGAGCCGTCTCTCTGATTTGGGTATGACTGCAGATTGCGAGCTTGTGAAACATGATTTTTCAGAAAGGCTCCTGATCGCTCGGTTCTATAACCGGGTCTGGTGTATGTGTTTGGGTGAGTCACAACCTTAGTAGATGTGGAGCAAACCCGGACTCCAAACTGGGTTAGAGGGGAAGACGGTACAGATCGAGGCCGTGTAACCCGATCCATTTGTGCTTTGATGGAAGCAGGTCTTGAAACAGGTCGGGGAAGCATATTTCCAGTCCTGATCCATTCCCGTTGAGTCTTCCAAATCTCCTCTTTATCATTAGCATGACAGTGATCAACGCTGGAAAAACCGCTATACCAGTAAGGACACGGAGCACGGGTATCACAAACATAACAATGACACTGTAAAGCAAAACCAATACAACCAAATTAGTAAGAAAAAGCATCCTTAATTAAAACTTAGTCAAAACATACAAAACTAAAAACTTCACATACACACCATCTCACAGTACTGCTGGTGTAATGTGGATTTGAACTGGTACTTAGCGCAGTCATGTCGCGGATGCGGGAAATCTCTACAA
Source organism: Cardamine chenopodiifolia (assembly GCA_963922655.1). NCBI lineage: Eukaryota > Viridiplantae > Streptophyta > Magnoliopsida > Brassicales > Brassicaceae > Cardamine > Cardamine chenopodiifolia. The sequence goes on from OZ000481.1 coordinate 3,988,315, forward strand.
GCTATCTACATTACAAAATTCAACTTCCTTAAAGACAGTATAAAGATGGAAACAGAGCAAAACCCAGTTTTTATTATTCATTCTATACACTTGTAAAAAACAAACAACAATTCCCAAATTTTAAGTTCTTCGATACTAAAATAAGGGCATGCAGTTTCAAAATTGAGCAAGTTCGTAACAATTTGGGAAGAATTGTCAAAAGAAATAAGAAAATCAAGAGGAAAATTTTACCTCACCCTTTTCCCCAGTTACAAGGACTTCGTCGGTTTCAGTAGTGTCAATTACAGTCTCCTTCGCCATCGGATCACCATCCAAAATCACACAGTCGTCTTCGTCTTCGTCTTTAATCTCAACCATTGGATCCGACGAATTAGAATTCCGATGAGCAGTACTTTTAGGTTGCTCATCAGAGACTTCGAGAAATTCGTCAAGCCAGTCAGAGAAGTTATCTCGTTTATCATCATCCTCGTCCGAACTAACATCTAGAACCATATGATTATTCATCGGAATTTGGAACAAAGTTTTTTCGAAATTTCAGTAGAAGAGAGAAGTTAGAATGCATGTCGCATGAGAGAACAACCCAAGTAACTCGAATGAATGAAGATTTAGTGAGATTTGGTTCGTTCCAACTCAGATTTTCCCAGAAATTTCTGCTTCACGGAGAATCATTGACTTAGCAGGCGCAGATAATTTAGGGAAAAAATTAATTAGGTTTGAATACGGAGAAGATAACAAATAAAAGATGAATCTTGAGGAGGGTAAATATGTCAAATCATCTTATTAAATTATTAGGCGAGGCCCAAATCCAATAAACTATGTCGTACCGGATCCCAATAATTCCGTACCTCTCTAAGATATGAATATCCGGTTTCCAATAAACTGGATAATATTTCATTGTATCCGTATGTTTCATATGGTATCAATGATATTTTCTGAAATTGAATAATTTTGTAAAGACTTGTGTTGATTATTAATATTGGGGAAAATATTAATAATTCATCGTCTATAAGCATATTTATTAATATGATTATTAATATTGGGTAAAAAATTTCAAAAAATATTTTTAAGTCTACTAGCAAAAGTTAGAAAAGAAAATGATTTGATAGTTATTGTACGAAGAACAAAATGATTTTTTGTTTGTTATTTTTTGTAATGTGTTATATTAACAAAAAGAAAATGAGGATTTATTATATATAAAAAAATGATTTCTACATGGAATCATGAAGGAAAGGTGGTTTAGTAGGTGTAAGCAATACGAGATCTGTAGAAGCAACCATTTGTATTACCTTAGACATCGTTGGACGAAGCTGTGGAGATTCTTGTGTGCACAACAAGCCGATCTGCATCACTCTCTTCACTTCTGTCTTATCAATCTCTTCTTCCATATCTTTGTCTATCATCTCCTCCACAAAACATTTCCAAACCTGTTTACAAGAAACGAGTTGAAAGATAAGTAATGAAGGTTAAAGATTAATATGTGATGGAGATGGAGACTCACTTGAGTAACTAAAGTTTCTAGAGAGTTATCAGAACGGAATTTATTGTTTCTTCTTGGTTACTTTATAAGACTAACAACAACACTAATTCTTAGGTCTAAGCTCTGTCTTAGCAAAATAATTAACCATCTAATTTACGGAGAAAATCACATAATTGTAAAGGAAGAAGAAGAAAACCTCGGTGTCTTGATGAGAAACAGGCTCGAGATAGAAGCTGTAATTATCAGCTCTAACGAAATAACCGTCGAGATGAATCTAACCACCAGTGGCGCGTGACCAACAGAGATTGCATTCGTCAGGTGAGAGATCGCTAACACACTGCGACAAAACGTACATCTTTTGCGGAGGATCTCCATGTTCATGAATCCCAAACTTGGCATGCTTCGTATCATCTCTGATCGCGTCTAGATTAATCTGATAAGATCTACGGTAAGCCTCGTCATCGGAGACGGTACCGTTGTTGCAAATCCAGCCGAGGACGTCGACTCGAGAGATTTTGGTCGAATTTAACGGCGTTAATAACGTTAACGTCACGAGAGCGGCCAAGGAAAAGATTAACGTCGATGCCATTTTCGATTCATGATCAGAGCAGCGATGCTTTGATGTGTCTTTCTCCATGATAAACTACTTCTAACGACTCTTGGCATAGGAATGGTTTCGAAACCTAAACCGAATATGCTCAAGTTCGGTTTAGGTTTAGCTTCTACTCAACTTTTAATCCGGTTTGGTTTAATTGGATTAAACACCCATAATTTAAATCATGGAACACTGTTCATACACATTCGTTAAATCATGGGCTTAGATTCAAATCAAATTTAATCAAAGCAAATCCTAAATATGTAAACGAACACTAATGCAACTAGCATAGTAAGTTGAAACTCAAGTAAAGATCAAAACTAGAAGAGTAAAAAGATTGAAAAATGAAAGTGTAACATACACTTTTTTGTTGCTCATAGAAAAGTCTCACCTCATTGCTTCTTAACAAACTGCAAGCCATTCTGGTCTGAGTAGCGCTCCATAAACCTCATGAACCTATCCCATTCTTTCGGCGTCCGCATTATATGCTTAGCCACAATCCCTTCCGGTTTCCCGTTCACGAATCTCGCGTTCACATCAGTCGACTGAATGACACCTTCCTCATCAATCATGTACAATCCTGTAATCTCCCCGACCTCACCGCTCGAGTCAAAAACCGATGGCTGTTCGAATGAGAAGAGTGCCATTCCGTTACTTCCGTCTCTTGACCGAGTCAGCTTAACATCAGGGATCGTCATCTCATCTGTTCCTTGGATGAATTGGAGCGCCGGCTTTACCATCATCGTGATTGTGACCAGTTTTCGCGGTTTTAGAGCTGTTCGAGATGAGGTTTGGGCCTGCGGAAGGCTAACGGGCGAGCGAGTGAAGGAGGAGCGAGCGATGGGAAGAACAGAGCATGAAGATACAACAATGCCTGCGAAAAAGGGATCAAATTGTGATTTAAAAGTACAAAATTCAAGTTAACTGATACTGATTTATGTTAAAATCCGATACTTTCCTTCCATTTCAATGAAACATAAACCCTAATCCCCAATTATCCAGAACACATCTCGGAGAAATCATGAGCTCGCACAGAAAAAATCGATTTTACCTCGATTCGTTTCCCATAATCGATTGTCGCTCGTTACAGTTTAGGATCAGCATTTTACCGAAATTTATACAAGATTTTCCCAGGTAAAACCATAATCAACCTACATGCAACACGAAGATTCCACTACAAATTTCAAAACTCAAAATGCAAAATTAAGGAATTTCTCGTACCTGAGCGTGGAGCATCTAGTGGAGAAGGAGTGATAGATGTCAAAGACCCTATCGATCGAAAACAAACCATTTTTGTGTTGTCTGTGTGCGCGATGAGATTAGAGGCGCAGAAGAGAATAGAGGAGGAAGAAGATGAAGCAAATGCTCTGTTGTGGTGGCGGGAGAATCATGATGTGTCACCACCCAAGCCACTTCATTGGATACCGTCATCGTCTCAACTAATGGGCTTTTCACTCTAGGCCTAATATGTATCCTCGTTATATAATTAGCCCATTTCGGCTTTTTGGCCAGAGGAGTCTCTGGGTGATCCAGAGGTGTTAAAGATGACTCGAGATTGACTTAGAGTGATTTCATGCAAATGCAACACACGTGGCACATGTGTGCAGATCGTAGGAAAAGCTGGACTCAGGTCTGTGATGCCATGACGAATCCCATGGCCATGTAAAGAATCGTCCGCATACGTACTTGTAAGATTAATCAATAATAAAATGTTTAGTTTAGGATTTAAAATCCACTAAACACCATTTGCTAAGAGTTTGTGTACTTATGTGAAATTAGGTTTTCTCTCTCTAATAATACAAAAATTAATATTATAGTAAGTGGATTAAGGTGATCCACATGCATCCCATTCAGCCTACAAACTCTTGTACATGTTTATTTATTTATGATCTATACATCTCACTCACAATACCATTCACATATTCGTGCTCTCTTTAGTAATAATTGTGTAGACTAAATAATTTTCAATTTAAACCCAAAAGGAAAAAAACTTACAATTTCCTACCTATTTTCCTAAGATCTTATATCGGGCTAAAGATTCAAAACTAAGTGTGTTATACTAATTAATTGATTATAATAGCTAGTGAATAGTCGTAGAAATTTAAGTTATTTATCAAACGAACGATAAGCAAATGAAAATTTTAACTACGGATGGGAATGTTTTCCAAAACTACCATATAATAAGAAAGAAAAAGAACATAAAAAAAAAAGACAGGTCTACATGAGTGCATGTGAAGCAACTTTTCTGTGTAATGTAATAAAAAGGATGGAAATCAGTAAGAGGAGTGGGTAATTGTTGGAGTATAACAATAATTGATTTGATGAATGAATATGCGTGTGCATTTTTCTGCCATTTCCCACAAAATCATTTTGTTTTTTAATTATCTTACCTTATAATATTGAGCTGTTCTTTTTTTATTTACCTCGACCTGTTCTTGAAATATATTCTTAATTTAATGTGTAATTTAACAACGACCTGTAAAAGGTTGAGAAAAGACCAATGAATCATGTTGACAAAAAATGGTTTTGGTTTGATTCTCTTAAACTTCTTCTAGTTCTCTTGAGTTTGTCACGGTTATTCAGATTTGGTTTCTATAGTGTTTTTTTTCTTTTTTGGGTCATATTGAAAGTTTAACAATAACAATTTGGTTATGCTATAATCTAATTGGGCACTCTACTCTATATAAAGAGTTTTATACTGTCTTTTAACGTATTATTTTTTCCAGGTTAATTTTTAATTTCTTTTTTTTCTTTCCCTGAAAACAGGGTTTTAAAACGTGAGTGTCTAAATCAGTAGACGGCCACCTAAACGTTTCACAGTAGTTTTCCATGAGTTTTATTTCAATTCAATTGAATTAGGCGGTCAAACGAGTTGGATTGACGTTAGATCTGAGTTACTGATTAATCGACCGCCTAATTGTTTATTTATTAATTAATTAATTTTTTGTATATAAAAAAATACATAATAACTTTAATATATATATATATAACATAATATATTTAATTTTAATATTAAATAAAATAAAATAATACATATAAGTAATATATATATATATATATATTTGACATAATATATTTAATTTTTAACAGTAAATTAAATAAATTAATATAAAAAACTAGTTTTGAGTAATATCTTATTAATTCTCGATTTATTAGTTATACGTTAGGTTTACTTTCGCCGTTTAATTCACACATAGCGTAATCCCTAATCTTGACTGAAAGCCATTGGCATCAACTTTGGGTGTATAATGTATGTGTCGATACACACTTTTAGACATTAGGGTGAAAGTTTATGAAATCAGCATTTTAGTTAGACAGTTTGCCGATACATGCATGTGGTGGTGATACAATAATCACACAGTACAAGTTATTATTATATGTATATTTACACTGCCATATTTATTAAAACCTGTAACATGGAAAGATTCTTATCTACTCAATCATGCAGACGAAGAAACAGTAACAAGCCTCACTCTCTGGCCTCTGCAGTGGCAGACATTATAATATTCACATATAAGTATTTTGTTACGCATCAAGGTCTGAATAAAAGAAGTATGTGTCCCATATAATGGCGATTAGGTGGGTTCGATTTTATTTTTATCAACTAGCACGTAGAAAGAAACTTTCCCAAGTACTAAAGGGGTAATTAAGAAGAAACATGAGATCGATCGTGGGATCATCAACAATATTGCTGATATTAATATTAATGTAATTATTTTGACCTATCTGAACTTAAATATGTAGACAAAGGTAATGGGATCATCTGTTCTTCTTCATCACATGCGCAAGTCACCCATTCTGTTGCTTCGAACTTTCACCTCGGTTGCTATATATTTACAATATACCATGGATTAATCATTAATGTGTTATGTATTGACAAATCAATCTATATATATATATATATATATCTGCAATGTGATAGAATCTATCCTAAGTTCAAATGGTATTTCAATTTTATTCCTTAGAAGGCAAGCATAAAAAGACCCGCAAAAGACGAGAAAACAAATAAAGACATTCTACAAAAAGCTGAATTAGAGTGAAGTTATGCATAAGCTATCTCCATGGCACACACCAAGTGTATAATTATTATATGTATCAATAGTAATTATATTAGTATTAGATTAAGCTTACGCCATCTATGACACATTCACAAGTTACTGTACAGCAAATCACAGTTGACTATAAATTTATTAATTATTAAGACACCGAACACATTTTTAGAGTAGTTGTAATTGTAAAAAACACATTCTCTCTTCACATGTTCGAAGTCTTAAGAAATTTCTCAAATAACTCCCAAGATCTTGTTTTTGTTTTTCTTAGAACATTTAACCCTACATACCCTTTAATCACTAGATCCACATAAAACCAAGATTCATTTTATATATCTATGTATCCACATATAATATATACATATATATATATATACAGAGCAAGTATATAGTTTGCGAGTTTCTTCTTATTCTACTCTTCTTCCTTCTCCACCTTCTTGCATGTTCACTTGTCTTGTTCTTGGTAAAGAACTAAGGAAACAAGTTTCAGTGCAAGCTGCTGAGACAGAGGATGAAGATGAAGATGAAGATGAAAATCATGGTTCTCTTCCTCTATTACTGTTACATTGGTTCTACTTACTCTGTTTTAGCTTCCATCAACAATGGCGATGAGCTCTCCATTTTGCTCTCGGTGAAATCAACTCTTGTGGATCCTCTCAACTTTCTTAAAGATTGGAAGCTTCAAGAAACTGGAGACCACTGTAACTGGACTGGTGTTTGGTGCAACTCTCACGGCAATGTTGAGAAGCTCGACCTGTCAGGAATGAATCTCACGGGCAAAATCTCGGATTCAATCAGACAGCTGAGAAGCCTTGTCTCGTTTAACATCTCATGCAACGGATTCGACTCGTTGCTCCCGAAATCAATCCCTCCGTTGAAATCTATAGACATCAGCCAGAACTCATTCTCTGGGAATCTTTTTGTATTTGGTAACGAATCAATTGGACTCGTTCGCCTCAATGCTTCAGGAAACAATCTCTCCGGAAATCTCACGGAGGATCTCGGGAACTTAGTCTATTTAGAAGTTCTAGATCTCCGGGGGAATTTCTTTCAAGGGTCACTTCCAAGTTCATTCAAGAATCTGCAGAAGCTGAGATTTCTCGGATTATCCGGCAACAATCTCACCGGAGAGTTACCAAGCGTTCTCGGGGAGATTCTTTCACTTGAAACCGCCATTCTCGGATACAACGAATTCGAAGGTTCGATTCCACCGGAATTTGGGAACATCAACAGCCTAAAGTACCTCGATTTGGCCATCGGAAAGCTCAATGGTGAGATTCCTTCAGAGCTCGGGAAGCTCAAGTCACTCGAGACACTTCTCGTGTACCAGAACAACTTCACCGGAAATTTTCCAAAAGAGATCGGAAACATTACCACACTAAAGGTTCTTGATCTCTCCGATAACGCCTTATCCGGGGAGATTCCAATAGAGATAACAGAGCTGAAGAACCTGCAGCTACTGAACCTGATGGGCAACAGACTCTCCGGCTCTATTCCTCCCGCGATCAACAATCTGACACAGTTACAAGTCCTCGAGCTCTGGAACAACACATTCTCCGGCGAGTTGCCAAATGATCTCGGGAAGAATTCTCCATTACAATGGCTTGACGTTTCTTCAAACTCCTTCTCCGGCAACATTCCTTCGACACTATGCAGCAAAGGAAATCTAACTAAGCTCATTTTGTTCAACAACACCTTCTCCGGTCAGATTCCAGCAACACTATCCACATGCCAGTCACTAGTTCGAGTCAGGATGCAGAACAATCTTCTAAACGGTTCAATTCCCATTGGCTTCGGCAAGCTTGAGAAGCTACAGAGACTCGAATTAGCCGGAAATCGTCTCAACGGAGGGATTCCAGGAGATATCTCCGATTCGATTTCACTTTCTTTCATTGATTTCTCAAGAAACCAGATCCGTTCGTCTCTCCCTTCTACAATCCTCTCGATTCATAATCTCCAGGCGTTTTTGATCGCCGAGAACTTAATCTCCGGTGAAATTCCAGACCAATTCCAGGATTGTCCTTCGCTCTCAAATCTCGATCTCTCATTAAACAGTCTCACAGGTACTATTCCCTCCAGCATTGTTTCATGCGAGAAGCTCGTAAGCCTCAACCTAAGAAACAATCAACTCACCGGAGAGATCCCAAGACAGATCACGACAATGTCAGCATTAGCCGTGCTCGATCTCTCCAACAATTCCTTAACCGGTGAACTCCCAGAGAGCATCGGAACATCTCCGGCGTTAGAACTCCTCAGCATCTCCTACAACAAGCTCACAGGCCCAGTCCCTATCAACGGCTTTCTCAGAACCATAAATCCAGATGATCTGAGAGGAAATTCTGGTTTATGCGGCGGCGTTCTTCCTCCGTGTAGCAAATTTCCAATCGAGTCACAGGAGCTTCCGCGGGAAACGAATCGTCGCCGGATGGTTAATTGGGATAGCATCAGTTCTAGCTCTAGGGATTCTCACCATCGTTGCAAGAACTGTATACAAGAGTTGGTATTCCAATGGATTCTGCGGCGACGAGGTCGCGAAAGGTGAATGGCCTTGGAGATTAATGGCGTTTCATAGGCTAGGGTTCACAGCTTCCGATATACTTGCCTGCATCAAGGAATCGAACATGATTGGAATGGGAGCTACCGGAATCGTATACAAAGCAGAAATGTCACGATCGAACACAGTTCTCGCCGTGAAGAAGCTTTGGAGATCCGCCGCCGATATCGACGATGGAACCACCGGAGATTTCGTTGGCGAAGTAAATCTCCTTGGAAAATTGAGACACAGAAACATAGTGAGGCTCCTTGGGTTTCTATACAACGACAAAAACATGATAATCGTATACGAATTCATGCTCAACGGTAACCTCGGCGACGCGATTCACGGCAAAAACGCCGCCGGGAGGCTGCTCGTTGACTGGGTCTCGCGTTACAACATTGCTCTTGGCGTTGCTCACGGCCTCGCTTACCTCCACCACGATTGTCATCCTCCGGTGATTCACAGAGACATCAAATCCAATAATATCTTGCTCGACGGGAACCTCGACGCCAGAATCGCCGGTTTCGGCCTGGCGAGGATGATGGCTAGAAGGAAAGAAACCGTTTCAATGGTCGCCGGTTCTTACGGTTACATAGCTCCCGGTAAGCTTAATTAACCGTACCGGTTATCTAACACGAATCGAATTACTAATCCGGTTCAATCTAACCAATTTAGCTGATCATTTGCAGAGTATGGATACACATTGAAGGTAGACGAGAAGATTGACATATACAGCTACGGCGTCGTATTATTGGAGCTTTTAACAGGAAGAAGACCATTAGAGCCAGAGTTTGGAGAATCAGTAGACATTGTGGAGTGGGTGAGAAAGAAGATAAGAGACAACATATCACTAGAAGAAACATTAGATTCTAATATAGGAAACTGCAGATATGTTCAAGAAGAGATGCTTTTAGTTCTACAAATCGCTCTTCTTTGCACCACGAAGCTCCCTAAAGACAGACCTTCTATGAGAGATGTGATAACGATGCTCGGAGAGGCTAAACCTAGGAGGAAAAGCAATAGTAATGAAGAGAACACTAGTCGTAGCATGGCCGAGAAAAGGTCATCGGTTTTTAGTACTTCACCTGTAAATGGCCTTCTTTAGGATGAGATGAAAAAAGAAGCAAAAAATTGGCCGATAAACTGATTCGTTCGATTCGTGTTCTGTATGTAGAAGAGAGAAAGAGAGCTCTATCCTTTGCTCTGATTTTTTCATGTAGAATAACTTTCCTTTGTTTTACAGATCATATTAACTTTGTGCATTGCTCTGAAAGGTTTTTTGTGCAAGACCAAGACAGGGTATTGTTATAGCTTTTGGAGTGTGATTTACAAAGAGAACATAAAACTAACTAAAAGAAAATTGCAGAGCCAAAAAACTGTAAAAGTGAGAAGAAGAGATGCTTCTTACATTGTTGTTGTCATCTCCTTGATCTGTGATCTGTCTTATTAATGTTTCAAACATAAAGAGTGGTTTTTGCAGATTATTCTTTGCTTCATAAGATCATTTGAGCTGTAAACAAAGATCATACAAAAAGGTCACAATTACAACAAAAAAAAACGTTTTTAATACGGATATTGGGATTGGACTGAATCAGTAAATGTACCTTTACCAGTAGCCTCCGATGTTTTCATTATCCGAAGCCTCCTCACGGAATCGATAAACATCCTAGGCACAAGTAAAACTCGGGTTCAGGATTCAGAATTTGGAGATTACATTGGACTCAATATCGAAAGCATAAGAACATATGTATACATACCCCCACGGAACATCACCAACGAGCATCCAATCTCCTTCCTTGTCTTCGTAAGTTAGTACTAATCCAGAAGACCCATCTGGTAGTATCTTTACCGGTGTTTCCATGTGACCATCACTCTCTCGTGTGCTTGAACCTTATTACAGAAAGAACCATCATTTCATTTCTCAGAACAACAAAAATCTCGAAAAGAACAAAAAAAAGGCCACGAGATTCGAAAAGCACACCTGTTTTGGGTTTCAGAAACATTTCTTCGAGAGTGTTTGACAATGATTCATAGCATTTATGAGCATTCAGATCGACTTTCCTTCCAATCAGAATACCATCCATAGTCACCTTCACAAACATGGAACTTCTCAACTTTGTTGCATCAGTTCTATACTTGTTTACTTCTTGACGGATCTCCGAGTTCGGATCTTCAGTGGCCAATGTTTTGGCTTGGTTAACCATACTGTTCATTCTATAAGTCCTTATTGGTGGCCATCCCACAACTTGCCTGCAAATTTATCAAGGATTCAAAAAGCTCAACATAGAGTAGTAAAACACTAAAGGACTAAACACTTCTATAAAATTATCCACGCAAAACAGGCTCAGATCAAGACAACTTCCCCCATATTTAATAGCAAGATCATCACTTTACAAGATCAACCACTAAAATATATACAGAAATTTTCACTTTCCTTCCAAAGTAAATACCATAGAAACTCAGCAGAAAGATATTGATAGTAAAACCAAAGCAAATTCTCTACGATCAGGAAGACATATTCAAAGTCATCTACCCAATAAAGGTTCAAATTTTCCAGATAACAGTGATAAAAAAAACATTCTGTCCGATCGATCACATAAAATGTAAAAATCAACTCTTTATTATGGTTCTGCAGATAATTATGATATTGGGAATGCCCAAATAAACCATGTTCAATGTAAAGGCTTTTCCAGAATTGAAATGGTTACGATTCTTAATGATAATCATAAAGGAAAAGAGGAGAATCTCACCCACTAGTAGCGGCCATGGAATCAGCTGTTCTCTTGGTCCCAGCAATTACGCTAGCTCTGCTCAGAGAAGAGGAAGATGATGATGAAGAAGAATCATCAGCGTAAGGAACCCTACAATCTCGATACCCTTTTCGACCGAGGCTCAACGTAAGACCGAGCTCGAGCTCCAGCTCATTCCCTACAGGAGAAGAAGAATCCTCGCAAGAAACGACGAGATTTTCATCGTTTGACAAAGTCGAAGCCGAACCACCGCCTTCCATTTTCGAAACCCAGAAGCTGAGAATTGGTACAGAGATAAATCGTTGGAGGTTTTTGATTCCAAGGGAATGGAATCAGCAAAAAGGGGGAAGAAGAGATGGGCTGAATTTGAAGCAAAGTTTGAGACTTTAAGTAAGGCAGAAACACTGAGAAAGAAAATTAGAAAAAGGGAAACAAAGGATGAAGAAGAAGACACGACGGGTGGGATTTGTCTCTTTTTACTTCCCTAACTTTAGTCTTCTTTCTCGCCAAATATATCAATTTTAATGCAAAAGAAATAAAAAATGTTTGGCACAAACAAAGTTGTGATAAATTTCTCACTTTATTCCGTGAATATATTTACTTGCAACTCTTTTTGCCCTTTTTTTTTACAATATCCACTTTTCTTTTCCCGAATCAACAATATTTTGTGGACTAATACATTCCATAGTATTAAAAAAATTATCTTACGAAGGCAATTTTTTTGTTTTTAACGTTTTTTAAAAATTTATTTTATAAATTTATATAATATAATTCGCAATTATGCGAAATTCTATTAAAAATCTAGTTGTCTAATATCATTGATAATTTACACTCATAATTTCAGTATAAAACAGAAATATATTATTAAATTCTATATGCTACAATAATCAATAAACGATATAATACTTTATAAAAAAATAATTGGATACCAAAAAGTTTTTAAGAACATGATTCTACAGTGTATGTGTGATAAAAAAAAGTGATAAGTTATACATGGTGGTGTTATTATTCAGATGTTTTTAGTTGGTATTGACTCCAAAGTCTATATAGATCGGATAGATTTAAAATTAAACTTGTTATCAAAATGGTTGTATCCGTGGAATTAATAAAAAGCTAAAAGAATAAGTTTGCATACATATATATCCTCTCAACTCTGAAGTCTCAAACTCCATACTAAAAAATAAACAAAGAAAAAGTGGGGGCTCACATGTCAGCTTCATGGGATTCAATCGGACGGCTAGAAAAAGGATACTTAGAGAGCTACGTGGGGGCCACGTGAACAGAGGGGGACTCGTGCCCACGTCCTTCGGTCCATCTTTCCAAATCGGACGGTGCCGATTAGCTCCGGTTAAAAGTCTAGATATCATCAGAGATATTAATTGTTATTATAATCAAGTGGCAATCTAATCTTAATCACGTAATTAAAATTGAATTTTAATAAAAAGAGAGTTTAGCTGTCCATTTTTAGTGGTGTCCGAATAAAAACCCTGTCGTCTGGAGGGAAGACATAACCGACCGTTGCTTCTTTACTTTCCAAATAAACCGTTCAATTAATTAATTGCAAAGAGAGAAGAGTTGAAATTTTTTGAATGTGTTAGTTGTCCATGTGGGTCCCAAACTCTGCTATGGGAAGGTAGTATGAGATTCACTGCGGGGTGCACCACCGTAACTTAAGTATCTTATTCTTAAAGCCGGTTATCTCCGAGATAGCAAATTTCATAATCTTAATTAAAACCGCAGCTAAACCGAGACCGGTTATATTAGAGTTAATATCTTCTTCTTAGTTGCAGAGAGACCAGAAAAGACAGTTAAAGAATCGATTGAGATCAAACTGTATGTGATTCGTTCAGACAAGAAGCGATGATTAATGAGACGATCTCGTCTCCTCCTCTGTCGCACTTTTTTTTCTTACCGTCTTCGTTCTGATTATCATCATCTTCGTCATCATCACAGCTTCCCCATCATCACAGCTTCCCCAATTTCATCAAACGTAACTCAATTCGAACCTTTAGAGCTATCAATGCATTTCTCTCTGATCCATCACCATCTCCGATTGGTCCCTTGGTCAACGAGCGAGTTCTGTTTTTCTCCACTTCAACTCCAACTCCAAATCAAGATCAATCCGCATCTGAATCTAACAAGAAGACCTGTTAGGAATTTAGTAGGCTTATTGATTGTTAGATCTATTTTCTTATAAGTTATTTGTGCAAGACACAAGAATTAACGAGTTCCCTTCTAACTAGAAGATACGTCTCGGGTGATCTAAAATCGATCACCAAGAAATCACTATAATCAAGAGAGAATAATCAATCTAGATTACAATAGGTGACTAGGCTTTTTTGTGTGTTACACATAATTATGATGACCTAATTATCTATTTATAAGCATCTAGAACTCCTAAAACCCTTAAGAATAGTCTAACATATATTTTGGCTTATTCTGGCCCATCTGTCAACATCCAACAAGATCCTCCGAATGATATCGATCTATCTATGGATGAAAGACAATCCAGAACTCCGCTTCAGAGTCATCACTGCTTTAGCGTGTCTCGGTGGAGCTAAGTTCTTGAATGTTCAAGTTCCTTTCCTCTTCAAACTAGCTATCGATTTACTCTCTTCATCTTTATCATCTTCAATCGCTAATTCAAATCCTTATCTACTTGCTGCTTTCACTACTCCTTTTGTACTCATTGGATATGGCATAGCTCGATCTGGATCTTCAGCTTTTAACGAACTTCGTACAACTGTTTTCTCAAAGTAGCTCTCCGCACAATACAATCCGTCTCTCGTAAAGTTCTCTCGCATTTACATGATCTTGACCTTTGTTACCATCTAAATCGAGAAAGAGGTGCTTTAAACAGAATCATTGATTGTGGTAGCCACGCGATTAACACGATCCTCTCAGCTATGGTTTTCAGTGTTGTTCCCACCATTCTTGAAATATCTATGGTCACAGGTATATTAGCATACAAATTCGGAGCTGTGTTTGCATTGATTACTTGTCTTTCTGCTAGATCATGAATTGCTTTCACATTGGTTGTGACGCAGTGGAGCACCAAGTTCAGAAAAGCTATGAACAAAGCTGATAAAGATGCTAGGACAAGAGCTATTGATTCTCTTATAAACTACGAGACTCTTAAGTATTTCAACAACGAAGATTACGAAGCTCGAAAGTACGATCATTTACTCTAAAGATACGAAGATGCTGCTTTGCAAACTCAGAAAAGTCTTGGGTTTTTAGATTTTAGACAGAGTTTTATATTTAGTATGGCTTTGTCAACAGCAATGGTGTTGTGTTCTCAAGGATTATGAATGGTCAGATGACAGTTGGTAATTTGGTGATGGTGAATGGTCTTCTCTTTCAATTGTCTCTTCCTCTTTACTTTCTCGGTGGAGTTTACCGCGAAACCGTTCAGAGCCTTGTGGATATGAAAGCAATGTTTCGGTTGCTAGATGAGAGATTTGATATAAGACTATAATAGATAGAGATACATAGACAGAGCTTCCTCTTCTTGTTCTGAAAGGTGGAAGTAATAGTTTTGAGAATGTACATTTTAGTTCTCTACCGGAGAGAAAGATTTTAGATGGGATTTCGTTTGTGGTACCAACAGGGAAAAGTGTAGCGATTGTTGGTAGTAGCGGAAGCGGAAAATCGACGATTCTTCGAATGATATTCAGATTCTTTGATACTGATTCCGGAAATGTAAAGATTGATGGTCAGGATATATAGGAAGTGAGACTAGAGAGTCTTAGAGACTCCAGTGGAGTTGTCTCTCAAGATACTGCAAGTTGCCATTTCAAGACATTTTAACTTTGTTGTTATTAGTCTAAACCGGTTTTGACAACCGGTTTACAAAGTAGTTAGTATGTTAGAATATAGTTACAACTTCACTACTGGCGTTGTAGGTGCTCTTCAATGACACAATACTTCACACATTCACTATGGGAACCTTTCAGCAACAGAGGAAGAGGTGTACAATGCAGTGATATACGATACGATCATGAATTTTTCGGATAAATATTCAACTTCGATTGGAGAAAGAGGGCTGAAGCTGAGTGGTGGAGAGAAACAAAGAGTGGCACTGGCTCGTGCGTTTCTGAAATCACCACCGTTTCTGTTGTGCGAAGAAGCAACGATTGTGCTCGACAGTTAAACCGAGGCAGAAATTATGAAAACGCTCAGGTCGCTAGCGAGTAACAGGACTTGCGTTTTCATTGCCCATAGGCTAACCACTGTGATGAGATCATAGTAATAGAGAAAGGGAAAGTGGTAGAAAAGGGGACGGATGAAGTTTTGTTGGGGAAATCAGGAAGATACGTTAAATTGTGGACTCAACAAAACAGTAAATTGGATGACTGAATCTTGTGTTTGGGTTCTTTTTTTTTTTTCTTTGGGTTTACGTGTCTTTTAAAATCATAGGTGCAAATATAATTGTGTACTTTGTATCCTTAACAAAAACGTGTTTGAAACCTTGTGATAGAGAAAATCATTTTGTGGTAGTACCAATCCGATTTTTCGGTTATTTTTTCGATTTGGTTTTATCAAAACCAAAAGCAAGTAAAAAATGAATTACTACTTTTTCACCATTTTGGTTTTGAATCAATATTCACAAGATGTGATGTTAAAAATTTCAATATTCGAGGATTGATTTTGGATCGATATGTTTTTCTTCAGAAAAGTTTAGGTTCAACTCAATCTAATCTAATCTATTAGGCTTTGTTCCAGACAGACTGAGCTAAATCTTCCTAGCCCACCAATTTTTACATCATCTTTGTTGTTAAACCGCGCAAATTTAAAATGGAGTGGGATTAAAACGGGATGGAGGCAAACTCATCATAATAACAATACTTCTCTTTTTATTGGACACCGAAATGTAAAGGGTAACTTTTAAAAAAAAATCATAAAATGAAAAGCCACATTAGGATTGGGCCGTAGTGGCCTTATATGAGAGTGAAAGAACAGAAATATCAGAGAAACCAGAATTTTTTTTTTTTTTTAAAAGAACAAAAAAGACCAAGCCCAATATATGATATCCAATAAACAGCATCCACGTTAGTCCCGACAAGCGAGCTATCTTCACCCGCTGTTACAAAACGATGGCTGATCTTTTTGTTTAGGACAGCCACCACCTCACCTCCTCCTTGGAAGCCAAAATCACCGTCAACTTTCTCTTGCAGACAACATACAACAATACGATTCTCCGATATCCTCAAAAGGGGAAATTTTATAATCATTTTCTGGATTCGATTCGTCTCCTAGGTCCTGGACTTTTCATGACTTTGCTAGGTGAGAATTTTCGATTCTTAATATTGTTTGGTAATCTACAGAGAGAATTTATATCTTTCGAGCATACTTTGCAGATATCTTTGCTTTCTTCAATAAATAGTTCATGATTGGTGGATTCGGATTCGATTGTGTATGTTTTTATATATGTCCATCGAATTTGATATTTGGTTGGATAATGTATTTGCTTTGTCGATGATTCTCGATGCTTGAGTTTTCATTATAATATAATTGTTTCTTTTGTGGGTTTCAGTAGCCTCTTCTTCGTTCTCTCATATCGATTCCCTTTCTCTGCTAAATATTTTCAAATTTTCTTGCTTGCTTCTACGTTACATTTCGTTGAACGAATAAAAACTGCAAATTTATTATCAGACAGTGAAATTTCCTATGCTCTCACGAGCTTCAGCTGAGTGATGCTGTTTCGTTCTGTCATCTGTGTTCATTGAGGTCTTGTGTGCTCCGATTTGCTTGTTTTTGGGTTTGGTGTTTGATTTTTCAACTATCGATTTTTTTTGTTTTTGGTGTATCAGATGCGAGAGTTGATGATTCGTCTTGGGGATCACCCACTAGAATCTTCAAGAACTAACAAGTCTTCGTTTACGTCTATTAGCAAGGTTTTTGAGTCTTTTCCAAAGCTCAACTACTTAAAAGTTTTTGTCTTTACAGATTCTTAGAAGGTAAATCAATTTGGGGGATTATGATTTTTGTGTTGCAGGACAACAATGGAGGCTCGTCCAGTTCAGAGATCAGGTTCGAGAGAGCTCAGTAATAACCTCGCCCGCACTTCTTCAATTCCATCTATTCCAAAAACTTCAGCAGCAGAAGATGTTTTTATGAAATCAGACAACACTCAGTTAATGTCATGGCCATTAGGACAAAGCTACCATTTGCTTTCCTCCAGTAACGGGGGAGCAGTTGGACATATATGTTCTTCGTCATCAGCTGGTTTCTCAAGCAATCTCCATTACTCATCTATGGTGTCTCATGAGAAACACTACACAGGAAGCAGCAGTAACGCTGCGCAGGCATCAAGCAGCGATGGTTCTTGGTGCCCTGATTCACTGCCAGGAGGGTTTCTTGATTTTCCTGAAAACCACACGGCGATTCATAACAGTCAGTTCGAAGATGGTGGCATTGTGGCTGCGTTTGATGACATTCAAAAACGAAGTGATTGGCAAGAATGGGCTGATCACTTGATCTACGATGAAGATCCTTTGTTATCTACTCACTGGAATGATATCTTGCTTGACACAAGTTCCAATTCAGATTCAAAGGTTGTTAAATATTTCTTTTCCAATTTTGGAATTGTTTCTGTATTCTCATATTGTTTGAAACTGGACACAATGTTTTAGGATCAGAAATCACTGCAAGTTCCGCAACCTCAGATTGTTCAGCAGCAACCTTCTCCGTCTGTGGAATTGCGTCCTGTTAGCACAACATCATCTAATAGCAATAACGGAACAGGCAAAGCACGTATGCGTTGGACGCCAGAGCTTCACGAGGCTTTTGTTGAGGCAGTCAACAGTCTTGGTGGCAGTGAAAGTAAGCTTTCCTTTCTATAAACTTTTTATGGCGTATGGAAAAATGATAACTTTTTTCTTCTAGTCAACTCATATTGTTCGTATTTTACGCAGGAGCTACTCCTAAAGGTATGCTGAAGATTATGAAAGTTGAAGGCTTAACTATTTATCATGTCAAAAGCCATTTGCAGGTTCTTTTTAATCTTTACCTTCCGGCTCCTGCTGCTAAATGCATAGAATTATCTTCGAATAAAAGATGGGGTCTTTCTATATGAACTGCAGAAATATAGGACGGCTAGATATCGACCAGAGCCATCAGAATGCGGTATATAATGAAGTCGTTCCTTGATGGTTTTTCCTGAAGATTATACATAGAATTCAGTTTGAAAACTTAAATTTCTTTGATCACTTCAGGTTCACCAGAGAAGAAGTTGACACCCCTTGAACATATAACATCTCTTGAGTTTAAAGGGTAAGGTTTCTTTTTTCTGGTAACATCACAAGTGCTACACCATTTTTAATAGATTCTCATCTTGTTCGAACATATTTATACTGCAGTGGGATAGGTATTACAGACGCTCTGCGACTTCAGATGGAAGTACAGAAACAACTCCATGAGCAGCTCGAGGTAAGTTCATAAAGGCGGTTTCCATTAGCTTTGGTTTTTATGCCTGTATTTGAGCTTTTGATTGTATGTGTTTACTATGGTAGCTGCAAAGAGTAAAAAGGTGAAATCTTATTCTAATTTTTTTTTGAGAATGTGTTCTTTTCCTGTGCCTTCAGATTCAAAGAAACCTGCAACTCCGAATAGAAGAACAAGGCAAGTACCTGCAAATGATGTTTGAGAAGCAAAACTCGGATCTTACCAAAGGCACAGCCTCAACATCAGATTCCACAGCCAAATCTGAACAAGAAGAAAAGAAAACTGCTGATTCAAAGGAGCTCGTAGAAGAAGAAACTAGGAAATGTGAGGAGCCAGAATCTCCGCAGCCAAAGCGTCCCAAGACTGATAATTGAAAGAATCTCTATACCAAGAATTGGTGTACTGCTGGAAAATCTCGGAGTTTCAGAGTTTAAACAGTGATACAGAGAGAGCTCTTATCCTGAGGTTCTTCAAGACTTCTCTCTACTGTTTAACTATTTATCTACTGGAAGACTCTCTCAACTCAGCTGTGTAGACAAACAACAGATCCCCAAGGAAGAAACAAAAACAATAAAGAGTTAGTTTGGGAGAATCTTCATCATTCGAATATAATCCAAATGTTCAACTCATCATTAGTTTTACTGATACAGATTCTTATTTTTAACCTTTTTAGAATATTAAACCCTCGAGGCTTTCTCCATAAAATTCACTCTTTAATGAATTTAAAATCTTGATTACAAAATTTACCTCACCAAAACCTATATTTTGTCAATTGTGTATTACAGAATGTTTATAAACTTGACATCAAATGATATCACACATACATCTTTATATCTTCTTATATTCATTTATCAAAAACAAACACAAAAAATCGAATAAGAGCATAACCAAAAACAAAAAAAATGATTTGAGAGGGTAAAATCATCTGAATGGCTCTACTGGCATTGTTTCCTCCAATGTAACGGCGGCTTGAAAACAATCGACCGCTTCCTTCATCGAAGAGACGGATCCTTCGGCTTTGAACATCTTTCCAAGATTGTACCAAGCCAAGTGGTTCAGCCTATCAATCCTAAGAGCTTCCAATAGAAAGCTTCTTACAACCGCTATGCTTGATCGGTTACCGAGCTCCAGTAGGATCTCAGCTTTCGATATTAGGCTTGGGACATGCATCGGATCAATGTCTAGAGCGGTTGTGAAAGCCTCCATCGCTTCTTCTAATTGCCCCTGCCTCTTGTATAGTACACCTACCAATTAGTATGAATAAGCTATCAACATTACCGCCTTGATTTGTTTCAAACGCCAATTTTTATATATTTGGGTTTACTAATGATAAAGCTTGTGGCCTCATTAAGAAAAAAACATAAACTACATGTAAACGCAAACAAAACAATCACGGTCTAAATCTCATTTGGAAGAAGAGGAAGGCGATACCTTCAGTGTGGTATCGAACAGAAGAGTAAGGCGCGATGAGTCTTGATCTCGAGAGACATGTCTCTGCGTCACGCCATTGCGAGAGGTTTATGTAGATATGAGCCAGATCATGCCACGTCCCAAGCTCCAGACTCCTCAATCCTTCTACATATCCCTGTCATAAATAACTCTGTTTCAGGGTTAATTCTGCACACCTGTTTTGAGGGTGAAATGAGACCATACGACAAATTACCTTTGGCAGTTTCTTTGCAGAATTGAAGCTTTTGCTTTGAACCTGAAGAAGTGCGAGAAGTTGTGTGTAAGTCTTAATCGTATCCTTCACTTCTCCTTTAGCTAAACGAAGCTTTGCCTTCAAACGCAACAGCTTCCCCTGTTCCCATTTCCCTGTCTCATTAAGCGCTGCATCCACAATGGTCTCCGCATCTGAAAACCGCTTTTGCGCTGATAAAACCCGAGCCAAAAGCAACCATACTTCAAGATCCGACTCTGCTCCAAGTTTCAACGCCCGTTTAGCGTATGCTAACGCCAAATCCAGCTTCCTCTGCTCTGCGTTCTCTAACGCAAGACGATGCACGACTCTCGGGTTTGTCATATCTGCAGATTCCAGAGCCTGAATCCCCTCGGATTGCCTAGCTATTCGCTCGGTCTCGGTAATTGCCGTTCTCGAGCTTTCTGTGAGTGTAATCCCTAAAACAAGACATGCCGCACCGTCTAATTGACTGCATTCCTTCCCCAAATTTCCAATCGCTCTACGGGCATAATCTACCCCTTCCTCAGCGAGACCAGATCTCTCACCGCATATCTTGGAAGCCATCAGCAAACCCGAAATCCGGTTTGGATCTTCCCGTTCTGAAAATAGCTTCCTCTGTAAACCGAGAGCAACAAGACCTTCTCCTGCACCTTGGTAACACAGAGACAATGTATGATAAAGTTCCCTCTGATCCAAGATCTCAGGGCTAAGCTCTTCGAATTGCTTAGCCAGAGCGGTTAGATCGCCTGCGATTGTAAGAGCAAACGAGAGATGGTCCAAGATCGCCGCATCCCACGAGATTCTTTTCTGATTAACTTTCCTCAGAAGTAACATCAGAAGAAGAATAGCTTCTTCCACATTGTTCCTCGGAATGAATGACCCCTCTGTCTGAGAACGCAGGTTTGGCGGCACCGCTTCTTCCCCGGAATAGAGAAGAAACACAGCATACTCTTTCTGGATTCTTGCTGTGGTTTCCGGATTGAGTTTCCAGTGATTGAGAAGCGCTCGTCTATACGACAAAATAGCATCACGCGGCGAATCAGCAAGTTTCCACAGCTCAGGAAGCAGCTCAACCGCTTTTGTCAGCGTCTCCTGCAACTTAATATCGCCAGTCACATTTTCTGATGCACCTTCAGTTAAAGAAGCCTCGACTATATCAAGAATAACTCTACAAGACTGTGCAGCTTCTGCAATAAGAAATAACCGGATATTTCAGTTAAGCCAAACAAAAAATATGGATAACGAGCAATATATGCGGAACAATATAAAACGATTGTTAGTACCTTGAAACCTTCCGAGACGCTGGAGAGACTTTGCTTTGAGAAAAATGGCTTCAAAAAGCAAACTAACAGCATGTTTAGACATGGAAGGCGGAGGAGCAGTAACAAAGCTGCCTTTAGACCGTCTTCTATGTTTTCGTTCTTCTCTAACGGTTAGAGCAGTTTTCATCTTTACTGTGATCCCATTGATATCTATCCCTTCAAACACTCGCAATGCCGCCTCTATATTTCCTTTCTGATACTCAATTCTTCCCAAAAGCGCTCTCGCCTCCTGAAACAACAACAAACACACTGAGGACTGCTTGTTCGATCAGCAAAAGCTCAGGAGTGATCTAGAGATTAAACCTCGTAGTTCAATGAACTTGTCTCACGCAAAGATAACTCTGCTTCTTCGATGTTCCCATTATCTAGTTTCTTGGCATTCTCGCTCTCTGCGGCTGATAAAGTTGAGCTCACATTGTAGTCTCTGCCTAGCTCAGATCGCTTTTCATCATCCTCTCTACGTCTCATTTGTTCACCAGAACACAAACACTTCATTCTGATCTTCCTAAATCTCTGGCTTAGTTTCTGAAAATGAAACTTCTCGGGCCTAATCTCGGTGTTCTTCATAGCTTCTCAAAAGGTTCGATGATCTTCAAAGTAGCACCAGAGACCATAATTAAGACACACACACATTAGAATCTCCAAGGAGATCAAGATTTGTATTAAAAATGATATAAACAGGCAAAACAACCATTCACATTAGTGCGAAATGATTCAATATTTACTTACACGGACAGAATCAGAGCATTTTTATGATTCAATTTCTAAAAATTAATGCCCAGAACTCAAAATCCAGAATTAAAGAATGTTTTTTTTGATAAAGGAAAGTCACAATTTCAGCATTTAACTTAAAACTCCCCCCTAGAAGAAAAAAAAAAGCGAATCAGTGAGAAAATCGAGGACTTTGGGGATTTGAACTCATTTCAGTATCCAAAAGCTCAAAATTTGAGAATGAAATTGACAATAAAACAATTAAAACCCTAAATCAGATCAAATCGCATACCCAATTGGAAGGATTGAAGTAATAAGAACGATTAAGAAACAAAAAGGGAAGAAAGAAACAGAGAGAGAGAGAGAGAGAGAGAGAGGAAGAAGAAGACACCTTTGATTTTCCGGGAAAAGAAGGAAGCCGACAGCCATGGTCGCCTCGAAATACCTCAGACTTATTCCGATTCGAAACAATCAAAGCGAAGCAAACAATCCACAAAATAAAAATAAAATAAATAAATCTGATTTTTCTTCTTCTTTATTTTTTATTAATTTTTCAGCCTTTAAGTTTCTCTCCGCCTTTTTGCTTTGTCGCTTTCTGCATCGGTGTGAGTGAGTTTATTGCCTCTTTGTTTGGTGTTTTCTTCAGTGATACCCAAAAATAAATCAAAATTAGAAAAAAAAAAACAAAGAAATTGTCAAATTGGGACGGCGTGAAGAAGAAACAGTGGAGGCGAATAAAAACAGCAGATGGAATTTTCGGAACTCGAGAAGAGAGATGTGTTGTAACTTATACCATAATATGTACTTAACACATTTACTACCTTTTTTATTTTTCCTTTTTCTTTTTTCTATCTTTTATTATTTTTCTTATTTTCGCGTTTTGAAAATGTCATTTGCGTCTCCCTCTTTTTCTTTTGCTTTTCATTAGTTACTTATGTTTGTGTCGACCACTATTTCGATAATTTAAATTTTGATGGTGGTCAACCAAGTATTAAATATGAATAAAGTAGGAGTATTAAAAATGATGGAGCATGGGAAAATTGAAATGGCAACAAGAAAAATGATGATATTTTAACATATATATTTCTAATAGTTTACTAAATTAATGTTTGTCTGAATGCATTGAACCAATCATTAGTGGCCACGTGTAAGGCATTTAGTTTTATAAACAAGTTAACCATGTCGTTTTTTAAGCCCATCTTCTGACAATCGAGTTTACAAATCCATATAAATTCTATCTTACTCGCACATTCTAAATTATATAGAAATTATCATCCCTATCATCCACCCAATATATCTTATATCTTCTTAAGCACCTCAAAGATCTTAGTATAAAGTAGATTATACCGCAAACTGCTTTCAAAACCAAGATTACAACACACTAGTACTACTACGTATTGTAAAACTAAACCCAACATGATCAGGTTTGCAGCTGCAACACCTCCTCCGCTTCCCGAGCCTACGACAACCGCATCACATCTAATCCTATGCACATTGTCACCATCGTCTCTAGCGACATGAACACCTTTTCCGATTAGAGATTTTGTGATGGTATTGTCACTCTCCTGCATTGTCTCAATGAGTCATGTCTCGAGTGGTCTTCGTTTCTCATTGCTTCACTGTTCTTGTTGCTACTTGTCTCTGTATTGCCGATACAATACCCTATAGCTTCCAATGCAGGATTTTTCAGATTCTCATATGTCTGTGAAACAAACCAATAATCATTATTCTCAGTTACTCAAATAAACTTGTATTGATGAATTTATGTGATTTACCTGGGAGAAGAAGTAGAAGAAAAAGTAGAATTTTGCAAGGAAGAATGTGACTCGAAAAGGAAGAAGGAATCCACTGTCTCGACCATTTCCCCAGGATCTTTTCTCTTTTATCCAATGGAATTTCAGACAATTTAAGAACGAAATGCCAAGTCTTATCAAGATAGAGAGAGCCACAAAACAATGAAGTTCCAGTTCTGAATGATAAAATCATTAATACGATTCTCAAAATCTTCACTGCTTGTGATCGTCCGTCGCCACCTAGAGAAACCAGTACAACAACAACAAAAATTGGTTTTCAAGACAAAACAACATGACCAACCTAAGTATATATCTATAAGCTATTGCCTTAATCTGAGCAAGAGAATGATTTGACTAGAAGCAGGGGATATAGAGAGAAAGAGAGAAGAACCTCATCAGTGAATGGTGGTTGAGTAGAGGAGGCGATGTTGAAGGAATCGACAGCTTGCTGATGTGGCCGAGGAGGGAGGAGAGTTTGACAGATGACGGCGAGAGCTTGAATTTAAGAAGGTGAGAAGCCATGGTTATAGCCTTCTTCTCTCTTCTTAGATCTTGTTAAGATCTATGGACTTCCAACTCAAAACCAATTGGCAATGAATGGATTGGTCCATATCCCTTATATATTAGTCAAGTTTCTTTCTAATTCCCGATGTGGGATATTCTTCACACGTCCCCTCGAGATCATGGTCTTTCTAACCATTGATCTCGACAATATCCCACTTTAGGATTAATTTCAAGATCGATCAGACCTCTTTCAACGGACCGAATCAATTTCAATTCAGTGAGGCAACGTGTGTTCAAGCACTGATACTATGTTAAGATTTATGGACTTCCAACTCAAAACCAATTGACAATGAATGGATTGGCCCATATCCCTTATATATTAGTCAAGTTCCTTTCTAATTCTTGGCCATAGGATCATCATCGACGTTTATACCCAGTCGTGGGGTCATCTTCGTGGCGTTTTTACCCGACCATAGGGTCATCAACAACGTTTATACCCGGTTGTGGGGTCATCATCGACGTTTATACCCGGTCGTAGGGTCATCAACAACGTTTATACCCGACTGTGGGGTCATCGGTTTGATGAAAAATACATATTTGTAGTCATGTATTTTCATCGTCTTTAAATCACAAGTCTGGATCGCTCTTCGAACATCTTGTTCATGAAGAAACTTGTGTCATCGTGAGTTCGTCACCGACAAATCAACATCATATTCGTCGGAGTCGTCACTTTAGTATTATCTTTGTGGTCTCCATCTTGTTCGTAGTGTAGATGAATCCACATGAAGACGCAAGAAAATGAAGAAGAAAAACTAGAAAATCAATGAAGTATGTTTGATTTTCTGACAGAAATATAAGTGAAAAGGAAAAGAAGAAGAACAAGTGGAATTTTTTTTTAGTGCAAAAAATAATGAAACCAAAATTGGATATATGGCTCTGATACCATGATAAATTCGATGAGAGTAAGAACACAAATATGTTGAAGGAAGAATTATAATAGAATCTCATAAGAATGATGTGATATTGTACAATATTTTATATAGAGGTAGAATTAAATCTAATTTCCTAATTTAATATAAAGATAAATATAACTAATATATTTAATGATAATGCTAAATATCTTAATCTAAATATTGATGTTTATCAACAATCTTCTAGATATTTCTTGATCCCGGTTTGGTCAATCTCGATTCGGTTTGGTCGATCTCACCGATCTCCCAATAGATCTCAATAGAGGATGCCCTCTGCTTCTTGTTCTTCCTCTTGTCATCTTCCACGTACAATTGTCTAGTTTATGATTGGATTAGGATTTTCCACATATTTGTCGTCATCGTTCAAAAGTTTCGTAAAACGTCCGCTGGAAATGATGATGGTGTGGTATTATTATAGATGGGCAACCACCAACTTTATCTATGTAAAATAATGAAAATTAGTACCTGATTAGATCAAGATAATGATTTAATTGAAAAATGTTAAATTATCGATCAAACAAATATGCTAGTATCGATTTGAAAAAAAATATATACTAGTATCTGAATCACATGTTTGGCTAATAATCTCAAATCTTACTTTTTATTTTTATTGGTTAACAAAATTTTTAAATTAATTTTAATTTTTCGTTTTATATTTATTAGCAAAGAGAAAATAAGTTTTCTTTTTAAAAAACTAATAAATATTTAAGAAATTATTTTTGAAAACTATGTCATATATTTGTTTGAATTTTTTTTTATTGTTCTTCAATATTTTAAAATGCAATGCATTTTTTGTAATATGCCACATAACTATTGGTTAAAATGCTTATAACATTGGTCAAATAATTTATCTCCGTTTATAAAAGTTTATTTACAACATATGCAGAAAAATCTATATTTTTATTAAATATATATATTATATGATAATTTAAAATAATTTGAAAATAAGATCAAACAAATATGATAGAAGAATCATAATTTTAAATCTTAACAAACTTTCAAATATAATAATTAAAAACAAATAATATGGTATATTAGATATCAAATCTTACTTTTTTAATTTTGATTGATTAATAATTTTAAAAATATTTTAATTTTTGTCTATATTTAGTTAGAGAAAAAAAAAATTTAATTTGTTATAATTTTAATTTTCTATAATTTGTGTAATTTAGTCTTAATTTTATTAAAAATATAATAATAAATTATATAATATCGTACATAATAATTGATTAAACTGTTTTTAAAATTGATTAAATAATATATAGTAGATAAGTAATGAAGGTAAAAAGTACTCCCCTAATATAAAACAAGGCCGGCACAAATTGATAGACGGGCCATCTATATTAAAAAGCCCATAAAAGAGTTTAAGGTTCATAATAGACATGCTGTATTTGACTCAAGTCTCAAACATTTTGTGATATTTTTCGGGAATTTAAACATCTTTTACATGAGTGTAACATTCAAATTGTATATATTTTGTTTTCCTCAATTTCTCTTTACTTGAAGTCTATCTTTGAATTTTTGTTTCCGCATATATCTTTAAACATAATGTTAATTTTATTTTTGCTTTCATAAAACATAATCTGATGATAAAATATAATTATCTTTGTTAGCAGATTTTTATTTATTACTTTATACTGCAGAAAAAAAGTTGATAACTTTTATCTTTTAAATATAAATATATGCAGAAGTCATAGACACATTATCAAACGTTTTGATTAAAAATCCGAAGAACATTACTTTGAATTTCCGAATCAAATAAATTTTTAACACGGTTTTCATTAATTATAGGAAAACAAGAAGGACGACGAAACACAACTGCAAAAGGCATTGTACAGTTTTGTCGTACAAGGAATTTAAACAGCGACAGCTAAAAAATAGATGGATAAAAAAAAAACTATGAAGGGTCTGAAACGCTGGCACAGCGGGGAGAGTTGTAGGGAGGAACCGAAAATAGAAATGGCATGCGTGAGACCGTGCCGTTTCTGGTAAGAGAGTGACACGTGTTGAAACCATACTGGAAGGATCCTTTAGCCATCGCTTTCGTACGACACATACACTGTTCCCTTCGGCGGCTACGACGCGTCTTTGTCGATTCCTCCGCCGTTTGCCCCCCTTCTCTCCTCTGTCTCTGTTACTTTTTTTCTATTTCTTTCTTTTTTTTTTGTCCTTATTTTTTTAACTCTTCTTTTGTCTTTTCTTTGCTTTCTTTTATTTTAAAATTTTATATCCCAGTTCTTAATTTATATACAAGCAAGTTTCGTATTTGGACTGAAATGGATTAGCCAAATTATATTTTTAAAATAAGAAAACACACAGTTTTTGGATTTTAAGATGCACTAGAATAGAGAAGCATCATATGAATTTCACAACGTAGTATTTATAAAAGTTTGAATACATTTATGAAATTTATGGAATGAAACAAATTGAAACGGAAGTTTTATAATTTTATAAATAAAAGAGAGATTTTAAAGGTGTTTTGAGTCAATGCGCCTTAAAAAATCGATATGGTGTCGTCTTCTCTCTCTGTAAATTTCGTCCGGTATGGTCCCAACATGCTTTTTCTTAAGTTTTTACCCACGGAACGTGAAGCTTGTACCATTTCCTCTTTATTACGATCGTACCCCTTCCATTTATTTTTTACTAGGAAGTTCAAAAGCTTCGTTAATTATCAACCGGTTTTCAAGTAGGGGTACTTATGTAATTTTAATGAAAGAAACATAGCATAAAAGGGTACGTCTCACACGTTGGCACCAAACCCAAAACTATTAACAGATAGTATATTCTGTTTGTATAGAATACGTATACGTAGATAATGTGTTACATTAAGCAATCCCTGGTTTATAGAATCAGTTGTAACACTCTTGGCTATTAAGCAATCCCTGATTTATAGAATCAGTTGTAACATTCTTGGCTATTTAAGCCTGATGAATGAACATATCAAAGCAAGGGAAAATATACCGAATCTTTCATGGTATCAGAGCTTTTTGTTAAAAAAAAAAAAATCTCATCTTTTTTTTCTTTTCGTTCATCATCATCTCCTTCCTCCTCTCGTCATATTTTTTCTTCGATCCTCGTCAATTCAATAGCTGATACAATTGCTATTAAATTGATTGATTCTGATTCAATTAATTATTCTCTCATTCTCTGTTTTTTTTTCTAATACCTTCAATGGCCGCTGCCCCAATTGTACAAATTCCAGATCGTGTTTACGGTGTTTCAAACATCAAATCACATATTCCTGTGATTCTCGATCTTGAACAAGGCAATTATGATGCATTGAGTGAGCTTTTCTACACTCATTGTCTTAGCTTTGACGTCATCGGACATATCGACGGAACCTTCTTGCCAATGGATGATGCGGATATGGCTTGGAAGAAACGTGACGGGATCGTCAAGCTATGGCTCTATGGTACTCTTTCTCCCAAACTTTTTGAGAATTCCATCTCATGGTCTACATCTCGTCAGATTTGGTTGCGAATCGAAAACCAATTTCGCAACAACAAGGATGCTCGTGCTCTGCGACTCGATAATGAATTAAGAACAAAGAAATTGGTGATATGCAGATCGCTGATTATTGTAGTGAAATGAAGAAATTGGCCGACTCATTGAGTCACGTTGGTGCTCCTGTCAGCGAAAGGAATCTGGTAATGTACATCCTCAATGGCTTGAATGCTAAATTTGATAACATTATCAATGTGATTAACCACATGCAGCCTTTTCCTACCTATGAAGATGCGACTTCAATGCTTTTGGATGAAGAATATCGGCTTCAGAGAAGTATCAAGCCAAACCTTACACAATGGATCATTCTTCCTCATCAACGGTTCTCACTGTCTCTGAGACAAATCATTCACCATCAGTCAACACTCAATCTCGAGGTCATGGTCGTGGAAACAGAGGTAGAGGCAGAGGACGTTACAACTCCTTTCGTGGTCGCTATTCTCCTCAGCAGTATCAAAACTGGAATGCGCCACAATATCAACCACAAACATATGCGATGTGGCCACAACAGCAGCCATGGAACAACATGTACTACAACAATACAGGCTATGGAGTTAGACCACCATACTATATGTCGTATCGAAACTAGCAGAATCAGACTGGCAACAAATACGAAACAACAACAGATATGGCTCAGGCCTTTGGCACAATGACCTTACAAGACCCATCTGATGCACAGTGGTACATGGATTCTGGCGCAACTTCACATCTGACCTCAGGAGCAGGTATGAAAATTCCTCGAAACTCTAATTCAAACATTATTAAATTTGTCATTGTTGGCAATGGAAATTGCATCTCAGTTGCTGCTTCCGGAACCATTAATCTTGTTTCATCACCTCGTCTTCTTTCACTTCAAAACACTCTTGTCACACCCGATATAATCAAAAATTTGATTTTTGTTCGTCGCTTTACTCGAGATAATAAATGTTCTATTGAATTTGATCCTTTTGGCTTTTCTATAAAGGATCTTCAAACCAAAGCGACACTTCTCCGCAGTGATAGCACGAGTGACCTTTATCCAGTTTTCAAATTCAATAAGATTCAAGCTTCAACATCAGCCTTCATTTCTCAAACATCAGAAGTTTGGCATCAACGCCTAGCTCATCCAAACAATGAGACGCTGCAGTCACTTCGTTCGTCTTTGTTTTTTAATAAAAAGATTCTTTCTAAGTCTTGTCATGCTTGTCAACTTGGAAAGCATGTTAAGCTTCCTTTTTATTCATCAATAAATACAGCTTCTTCGCCTTTTCAAATTGTTCACTCTGATTTGTGGACTTCTCCGGTCCACAGTCTTTCAGGAATCCAATATTACGTACTGTTTTTAGATCAATTTTCTCATTTCCTATGGGTTTATCCTCTACGTAAAAAGAGTTAAGTTTTTGCAAAATTCATTCAGTTTCACAACTATATCAAAACACGTTTTCATACTCAAATTCAGTCCCTACAATGTGACAAAGGAGGAGAGTATGATAACGCTCAGTTCAATGATTTTTTCGCCACCAATGGCATCACCTTCCGGTTTTCTTGTCCTCATACATCCCAACAAAATGGAAGGTCTGAACGCATGATACACACTATCAACAATGCGGTTAGAACCCTTCTAGTCCAAGCTAATCTACCATCTTCTTTTTGGGTAAAAGCTCTTAATTGTGTTGTTCATCTTTTAAACATTCTTCCATCATCATCGATTGACAGCAAAATTCCTTTTTCCTTGTTGTTCAACAAGCAGCCGAGTTATACTCATCTCAGAGTGTTTGGTTCATTGTGTTACCCACATTCGAACACAACAAATAAACTTGAACCACGCTCTGTTCCATCAATTTTCCTTGGCTATCCTCTTCTTCATAAAGGCTATCGTTGCTACAATCTCAAGACTCACAAAATTGTAATCTCAAGACATGTTACATTTAATGAGTCTGAATTCCCGTATAAAGTAATAACACCATCTCAAGTTACTTCTTACAATTTTTTACAGTATGAAACAGAGCCCACTTCAATCCAAAAATAAATACTTACAGCTCCATCGTCATTACCACCGCTAGAACCACCACTTCCTCCGGTTCCAGCTCCATCAATTTCGCCAGCATCACCCGTTGTTGATCCTCCCGTAACTCGCATGGTTACACGATCGCAACAGGGCATTCTCAAGCCAAAACAAATCTTTTCTCTAAACATTGACTCCATTTCTCCTCTTCCTAAAAGTTTCAAACAAGCATTAATGGATCCAAACTGGAATCCTTCAATGGCAGATGAACATAATGTTTTGATAAAGAGTAAAACTTGGAGTTTAGTGCCTAAACCTGCATGTACAAACATAGTGAACGCAATTTGGCTGTACAAACATAAATATAAGGCGGATGGCACATTGGCTCGCTATAAATCAAGGTTAGTAGCGAATGGTAAATGTCAAGAGCATGGTATTGATTTTGATGAGACTTTTAGTCCTGTTGTGAAACCGGCTACAATAAGGGTTGTGTTGAATTTTGCTGTGGAACGAAACTGGCCGGTTCATCAGTTGGATGTTCAAAATGCTTTTTTACATGGGTATCTTGATGAGACTGTATAAATATATCAGCCTCCTGGCTTTGTTAACAAGGAACACCCTGATTATGTCTGCTTATTACACAAAGCGATATATGGTTTAAAGCAAGCTCCACGTGCGTAGAATGCTCGATTTACAACCTTTGTTTAATCGTTGGGTTTCTTACAGAGTAAAAGTGATCATTCCTTGTTTGTCTACAAAAGAGAAGAAATGGCATATCTACTTCTCTATGTAGATGACATCTTATTAACAGCTTCCTCCACATGATTTATGAAAGAGATAATTTTGGCATTAAAAGAAGAGTTTCCAATGTCTGGTTCTGGTCAGCGCAACTATTTTTTGGGTATTTTAGCTGAGTTTAATGCAAATGGGGTGTTTTTGAACCAGGAAAAATATGCTCACGATATACTTGATCGAGCAGGTATGACTGATTGCAAACCTATTTCTACACCCATTGATATGAGCTCTAAGTTAAGCGCAGAAGCTGGTCCGAAGGTGAACAATCTGACATTGTACAGAAGTCTTGCAGGTGCTTTGTAGTATTTAACATTTACAAGGCCATATATTTGCTACTCGGTTCAACAAATTTGTCTATTTATGCATGATCCAAGAGAGAGTCATTTTCAAACTCTAAGGAGAATTCTACGGTACATTAAAGGAACAATGAAACAAGGCCTACAAATTTCTAAGTCACCTAGCAACAACCTTATTGCATATTCGGATGCTGATTGGGCTGGGTGTCCATCCATTCGAAGATCAACTTCAGGATATTGTGTCTACTTAGGCGATACTCTCATCTCTTGGTCATCTAAAAGACAAGCAACTGTTTCACGCTCAAGCGCAGAATCAGAGTACAAGGTTGTTGCAAATGCAGTATCTGAGACTTGTTGGCTTCAAAATCTTCTCATGGACTTGCATCATCCATTGTCACATGCTACACTTGTCTTCTGCGACAATATAAGTGTGGTATATCTCTCTAACAACCCAGTATAACGTCAAAGAACGAAGCACGTAGAGATAGATATACACTTTGTGAGAGAAAAGGTCGCAAAAGGAGAAGTCAGAATTACTCATATACTAGCTTCTCATCAGTATGCTGACATTTTCACAAAAGGTTTGCCAACTACACTGTTTAACCAATTCAAGGTCATCTTCGGTGTTGTTTCACCACCGCCGCGACTGAGGGGGAGTATTAACATATAGTATATTCTGTTTGTATAGAATACGTAGATAAGATGTTATATTAAGCAATCCCTGATTTATAGAATCAGTTGTAACACTCTTGGCTACTTAAGCATGATGAATGAACATATCAAGAGAAAATACACAAAATCTTTCAAAACCACATTTAGAA
The DNA here is from genome assembly GCA_963922655.1 of Cardamine chenopodiifolia. Taxonomy (NCBI): domain Eukaryota; kingdom Viridiplantae; phylum Streptophyta; class Magnoliopsida; order Brassicales; family Brassicaceae; genus Cardamine; species Cardamine chenopodiifolia. The sequence goes on from OZ000481.1 coordinate 4,021,550, forward strand.
AAATCTGCAAGCTTTCTTTGCTCTGCTTTCATGGCGATTTCTCATCTTAGCTTCTTTCTTATCTTCTTTTTCTTTACTGCTACTATCATCACCTGTCAGCAAACCGACGACGACGTTTCACCTCAACTCACCTTAGACCCATCGGAGCAAGAAGCGGTCTACCGAGTCCTTGACTCAGTCAACTCGGCCATTCCGTGGAGATCTATATTCCCCGACGATCTCTGCGCTTCCCCACCAGACGGCGTCGTTTGCGACTACATTTATACTACTCAACACGGTGTCGCGACGTCTGTCCACGTCACCGAGTTCCACTTGGGCTACATCTCCGAGTTCACACAAAACCCTCCTTGCACTGCAAACTCCACGCTCAATCCTCTGCTCTTCACTGCTTTCAGAAATATTCGGAAGATTTTGTTCTACAACTGTTTCACCAGAGATCATGTCTCGTTGCCTGAAACCATACCAGACGATTTCGGTTCGGTTCTCGAAGAGATGGTTTTCATCGAAAACCCTTCTCTCATCGGCGAGCTCAGTGTTATGATCGGTAATTTCACGAAACTGAGAAGATTAGTTATCACCGGAAATGGGTTTCACGGCTCGATTCCAGGTCGAGTTGGCGATTTGATCGGCCTAGAAGAGATCACTCTCTCCAGAAACAGCTTGAGCGGTGGTTTTCCGACTAACGCAACGTCTCGTCTGAAGAATCTAAAGATTCTAGACCTTAGCCATAATTTTCTTGACGGATATGCCCCTGATTCCATCGGAGATTTGACAGAGCTTATCAAGCTAGATCTCAGCTTCAACGAATTCTCCGGAGAAATCCCAGCCGGCGTCGGGAGATTGAAAAAGCTTACTTTTATGGATCTCAGTTATAATCGTTTCGGTAACTATGGCATTCCTCTGTTTCTAGAGGAGATGCCTAAACTGAGAGAGGTTTATCTGAGTGGGAATCAGCTCGATGGGCGTATCCCGGAGATTTGGAAGAATCTCGAGGGTATTTCTGGAATTGGATTATCCCGAATGGGTCTCCAAGGGAATATTCCAGCTTCGCTGGGGTCCGGTCCCAAAAATCTATGCTTTCTGGCGCTCGACAACAACAATCTCGACGGAGAAATCCCGGAGGAGTTTGGGTTTCTGGAGTTTGCTCGCGAAATCAACCTCGAGAATAACAATCTCACCGGAAAAGCTCCATTCTCCGACAGTTTCAGAGATAGAATCGGGAAAAAACTCAAATTGAGCGGGAACCCAAATCTCCACGTCAAAATTTCCGATCCTCCTCTAGCCGGACCACTTATCTCTTCGTCGGCGTCAAGGGTTTTCACGACGATTTGCTTCCCGGCGGTTTTATTGGTTATTTACATTTTAATGAAACGGTGAAAAGACAAAGAGGAAGCAGACAAAGAACAGATTAGTAAAAAAAAGTCATTCACATTTTATTTATGCTTTTTTGGACCTTTTTGATTAGGGAGAAAGTTCTAATTTTTGCTTGTAATTACTTAAAAAAATCTATTAACATTTCTTTACTAATACAAAACTTAAAGTTCGTCGTATTTTTCTTCTTACAATCTTGGAGAAATGTAGCTGTTTTTCATATCAAAATCCATCTCTGTCGTCGCCGAATTGAGACATAGATCGAACTGAACCAGTGTCAGACATAAAATCCGACATGTTATCAACTTCTGATCTACGGGACGATTTCGAAGACCCTCCATTACCTTCCTTAGGTTTCTTCCTTTTTGATTTCTTAGAAATCTCTCGTAATCCAACACCAGAACCTTCGTCCTTAGTTTTCCTAGATGATGAGGAGGTGCCTTTGTTCGAACCTTTTTCCGACGCTGATTTTCTCGTGGATTTTGGTAGGTTTGGTAAATCTCTAGTCCGACCACCATATTCTGATTGACATTTTACGGAGGAATCTTCTTCTCCAAATCCCGGAGAACTCTTGAACTCGTTCATCTTCCAAACATAACGTTAAATTTAAACATTTTAAATATATATACTTGCTTGTAAAGAAAGATAGGATTAGAGAGTAGTAGTACCCAAATAGGTGCAGTGGCATTATCGGACGGTCCATCCCAACCAATGTGGGCAACATGCTTTACGTCCGTTGGATTCCCGATTTGCATCTCTTGTTCCTTTTCACCTTCTATTGCTTATTAACATAACCAAAACCTTTTAGTTTTCATTGATCTAAATTTCATACAACACTACAATTACAACGGATAAAGACTCAAATGAATGAGATTGAGAATTAAACTGGATTGAAGAATTTATCAAAAACAAATATCGAAATAAGAATTTTACTGAAATAAATTTTTTATTGATAAACAATTTCATCCTTTGTATTTTCCTAGTGTTTTTACTTATCACACAATTACACGGAATCACGATTCATGTCATTTTTCATCAATTTTTTTTTAAGTTGATTAATAAGGTGGATGCCTAATTCATCGTATTTTTTTAACATGTTCTAATAATTAATTGGCACCAATCATGATCAGAACATCCAAAACAATGGACAATAGCGAGATGTCATGTGGACTATTCAAGTAAAAACATGAACAATCTACCATTTCTTCTCTATTGTTGATGCCTATTCTTTTCACTACAAATCCATGAAAAATGTAGTGTTTTTTTATTGAATATTAACATGCTAGCTTTCGAAAAAAAACATGTTAGCTTAAATGTGTTTGTCTCAGGGTTTCACATTCATGCATAATATGGTCGTCATTGACTCTAAAACATTGAAACGAAAATACATGAGAGAAAGAATAAAAACTCACCAAATACTTGAGATATATATCGGAGCCCTTTCAAGAGGGTTTTCATCTTGGTACTTGACATTCCGAGTTGCATAGATCTTTTTTCTTAGCGGAAAAATTCTATATCGTACGTTTGTTTTTATTTATTTTTATAAACCTAATGAATGATGTTGAAAAGAGCGATAAGGCTTAATAACCAGTAAAATTCTATAAAAATTCACTTCAAAAATGACCTTTACGTTTTTACAGAGATCTATGATCATAAAACATTTTTTAAAAATGGAGGGATGGTGAAAAATGAAAAAGAGAATCGTATATTTAGCTCAAGAATCCATAGCGTTCTTGAGAAAATAACAAATATTCAACTCGAAAATCTCATGATCATGCATGCTTTCGCAGGTTCGTGTATCTGAATTATTCAAAATGTAAAGAAAGAAAAATCAAATCCAAACGAACAAAAATGGTTCAGCAAGATGAGAAAATTAAGAAAAAATATTTGAAAACAAAGAAAACGTGCTTGAAAGATGTGTGAACAGAGCAAAATGACGATGGAAGAATGAGGGGGACAAACAAAGATTGTTTAGAAATTTTTTATTCCTCAATGGTTTAGAATTTTGTAGATAGATAATTCAGAAAAATTACGACGGAAAGTAGTATAGAGAAAAGAATGCCATCAAATGAATAAAAAATTTTAAAAAAATTTAAGGGAAAGAAAAAAATAGGGGAGGAGAATGGTTTTGTTAAAATATTTTTTCTATTTATTTTACAAGCTTATTTTTAGGATAAATAATTCTTTTATGGTTTAACAGTTAGTATTATGATATTTATAGCTAATTTATATTTTTTTGTGGGAAGGAAAAATATGACTTTGAAAATAATTTGTTTAGATTTTAAAAGAATGTATAGTTATCCTATTTCGCGTTATTTGAGTTCAAACATTCTCGATTTTTTTCCGTCCTTAAATTTATTTGGATGACTTGATTCCTTATGTATCTTCGAGTTTTGTATGATTTTTTTAGTTTTTGAACGTTAAATTCATTAACAGAATTATACAAATATAAATAAAAATACATTTAAAATAATTAAATTATTTCACTTCATTTTGCTAGCTAGTAGTGTCTCTAGTATCATAATTTGGATTCAATGAAGGGATTACTAAAGCATCAGACAGTTCCTTCTTTTAAACGAGAAACGGCACGCATGTTTAATTTCTTTGCACACAATATCAAGTATCATCAACAACAAACGAATATATAAGATACAACCGGGAAACTCAACTGCATAGAAACAGAAAGATTACAGAAATAAAAGAACAAAATAATCAGAGCATTCCTCAACGATCATCGGCATCTACCGGAGACCCAATTTCAGGGCAGGATCGATATCGATATTGGTCTAACAAAACCGTAAATAGGATGATTGAAGGTTAAGCAATGTCTATTTCCTACTATTAGCCTGCAAGAACATTCAACAAATCCATTAGTAAGGATCATTAGAAGAAGAGAAGGATGATTAGAAACGTAGTCACCTTTCTTAGGAAATTTTCATGAATCTTCAATGCTTCTTTACACGCTTTTCTTGCGTCCAAATTACCCGCAATAACTCCCAATATCTGCAACCAAAGCGAAGAAAAATAAACAACTAAATTGCCATACACCCCGAGGAAAGAAATGATTTTCTCAGAATAGAGAGAGACCTGAACAACGTCGTCTAGGCCTTTCGCTTCCTTCAAGAGACGTTTGTTCTTTGTTTCAAGAACACTTGCCACAACGAAAACAGCCAGCGTGTTGTGTTGCTCGTTCTGGCCATTCTTTATATATTTTCTCTCAAACTTTCCGTACTGCTTTAGTAACCTCGGATTCTGTTCTGAGGAGTTGTTTCTGTTCTCTGGTTCTTCATATGATGCAAACTTGTTTGGATTGTACTCCATAGCCCAGATCAACTGAAACCAAAATACACCTCACAGTCTTATTATCGGCTCAGATTAAGAGACACCACAAACCCTTCAAAAACATGAATTGGGTTCTCTCAGGTGAATAAATCAATTCCACAGCCCCAGAATCAGCTTCAGACATCAAGAACAAATGCGGATAAACTATTGCCTGTAAAGTAACCAAAGTGAAAACAAAAGCAGAGTCTTGTTACCTCCCAAAGGTACATAGCATCAAGGAAGGAGAATTCTCTCCCGAACAACACCATCAACATCCGTATAGCAAACAAATACTCTCCACCGTCGAGATCCTCTGTCATAAACTTATGATGAGAAGTGCAGATAAAAGGAAACCCAACTGAAAGGAAAAAGGGAGTACCTAGATGTTGATGAAGCCGAGGATCAACGGTTTTAATGACCTTTGCGAGCATACCTAGCTGAGTCTGGACGCCCATTGATGTCTCCGTTGTCCTGAAATTTTCTCTCTGAAATGCAAGAAAACTAAAAACCATGAAAACAACAACAAAACCCATGGATGACACAAAATAAGACACAAGTTTTAGATCTTTACTAGTCTTCGCATTGCACGCTCAAAGCACCAGAAAGCATTGGCTTCATTTTCGAGTACGATTATCATCAGGGAACATATGTCGTTCATTCCTAAATAAAATGGATGATTAATTCACTTTCTTTTATATGTTTTCCTCATGTCCTGTATTGAAGATTCAGCATTAACACCAAGGTGGACATACCCTGAACAAAGCCAATATCAGGATTTAACCATGTATATATGGAAAGAATATCCCATAGTCTTGCTTGATTACTCTCACTCTCATAAAAGCAGAGATACCGATCGGTTCTAATAACATCGAGGCCTGAAACAAATATTTTTACCATATTAGCACGAGCAGTTACGTATCTCTGAATTTTGAATTTGGATCTTTGAACAGAATGCTAAAGAACATAAACTTATTGATGCGTAGGTAAAAATACCGATTTGACTCAACACGAGCATCCACTGGAGCACACACTTGTCTGTTATAGCGGTTTTCACTAGCCATCCTTGATTTTCTACTGAAAATTCTTCTAATGGCTGCCCATCTTCCGCAACTACTGCCATCGTGACAAACTTTCCGCTACCAACAAGAGGAACCATTTTCTGGCATTCTTCTTTCCAAGCATAATACTTGAAAACGACGTCGGCCAACTTTAAACGTTTTTTTTTCCTTTGGGCAAATAATATTTTCCTCATTTTATTCCTCAACTATAAACGAATAAAAAGGTGTATAAATTTCGAATAATCAAGGAAAATAATATTTTCCTCATTTTTTTCTTCCAAGTGGATCATCTTGAATTAGAAATTAGATTAGTGTTCAATGGGGGCTACATTTACTAAAGTTGAAAAAAATAAAAATAAAAACAAATCGGATATGCAGTATTAAAGATCAACAAGTTGTCGTGATTACAATAAAAAAAAAGTGTAAAAATGATACAAAATCCAGAGAAGATGATAAATGAAAAATTGCAAGTTTCGTGGAAACAGAGGACCAAACAACATATGTCAAGTAGAGTCAAATTTACAGAAAAGATCCCATTCGAGGCTTCATTTTCGGATGGAAAGAAGCTCAAAGCTTCTGAGAGCCTCGTCACGAGCAGTCCTAGAAGCAGCCACTCGGTTGCGGTTAAAGGCAGAAGCTGTCTTTGAGTCGTATCCACTCACAGCAGCTGCTGCTTGGGTTCTCTGAAAGACAGATGGTCGGCCACCGCCACCGCTTGAGGCCACACGGCTTGAACCGCGACTGTCCCCTGGTTCACCTGATGAGCTCGGTCTACTGCCTGAGGCTACTGCTCTCCTCGAAGCACTGCCATATCTGGAAGTGTTTCTTCCTTTCTCAGATACCATATTCTGACAAAATCAAATAAAATGACATATCAAGAACGAGCAAGACTGGAGACTGATTTCTCGAAAAGGTGTTGAATCACTCCGTGCACATTCTATAATGTGAACAATATATTGAAATTTTGATATATATACTAGGATGATTATTTATTTTTTACCACAGCAGGTTTCATTTGAGGAATTTCGTCAAGAGTTCGATATCTGCTATGGTTTTGATGGGGACTGGATCCAGTAGCATTCCTTCTCGCGAATGCTTCGACCGCACCTGAGAATCTGTCGCGAATTTCCTTCCCAACTGTAAGGCATAGACAGGATTACAATATAAGAACCGATCACTATATGCGAATTATATCCTTCTTGACTCTGGCAAAAAGTATAGGATTACCTGACACCCTTTCAGGTTTTTCAGCAGACGGTCCTGCAGCCATCCCTGGTTTACTGATACGATGCTGAAGAAGAGATCAATACGGAATCAAAGTGAGTACGGACACTCAATGGAGAAATTTAAGGACAAGTGTACTCACCCTTCCGTGGGAGCTGGATCGGGAACTGGAACTACTCTGAGGGTGTTTCAATGCAGTCCAATCGAACACATAGTCAAACTGATAACCTGATACCATGAATCCGTTTGCTATCAAAAGAGTGAACATTTACATGAACATCAAGAAAAAAAATCGAATATCTAGAAAATTGGTAATTTCTACTAAAGAGAATTGATTCTACTATTTCACAATTCATAGTTACTAGTGAGTGCAATAAAAGGATAAAAAGCAATTCAAGGAAAGGAATATAAAAAGCATTGGTATGAAAAAATCTCAATACACAATACTGCAAGGTGAGATTTACAATTGCAATTCAAAATCTTTGGAAATAATGAAAATAATACCAGAAAACTATTTTTAGGAAGGACTGACTTCATCATATCTATAATCAAAATCTTAACATAGAAATAACATTGCTATGTTACTTTATATCTAAAGAAGTAAAAGTTTAGCCTCTGAACACACAGACCTTCACGGATAAACAAATCTCGGAAAAGCCTCTTTAGATATGAGTAGTCTGGTTTGTCTTCGAATCGCAAAGATCTGCAGTATTGAAAGTATGATACAAATTCGGGTGGTTGTGACTTGCACAAGACCTGATACAAGTATAACAGAACAGTTAATTTGTGATTTATGTGGCAATGAGAAAGCTGATCGAACAACAAGCAAGGGTATCTAAGCCATATTATGTCTTCACTATACGGTCCATACCTCTATAGGAGTTGAAACTTTCTTCTCGCTAATTCTGTCATATTTCTGCTTCTTTGTGCCAGCTTTTAGTCCCTGCCACGGGAGGCTAAACCCGAGAATCCCAGAAAAATTAGACCAGAACAAGCATGTGAAAAGATTTAGTCAGACAAAAAATGATCTGTATGCACAACCTTCCTCTCAGGAAATACATGAGCACATAACCAATGGACTCTAGATCATCCCTCCGACTTTGCTCTGCCAACAAATACGCAAACAAGCACACATTTTAGGAATTATATACACATCTTTGGAGCAGATCTCAAGTGGTTCTACTAATTGCTTACCAACTCCAAGGTGAGTGTTGACACTAGCATACCGAGCTGTGCCCGTAAGGTTCTTGTTTTCTCTGTAATGAAGACAACATTGACTATTTATAAGAATTTAAGTAAAAAAAATAGTACATAGTCATGCGCATGAAAGCAATACAAATCACCTATAGGGGATGTGCCTATGTGTTTGGAGATCCCTATACTTCTTCGCAAGGCCGAAATCAATGATATACACCTATAGATACATATTATTCAGGACATTAATTCAACATCTACGTTTTCAGCTGAAAATTTATGTTTCTAACACTGTAGAAAATCTAACATAACGTTATCTATGGGAATCACTGGTTAGTGCGTAACAATCCATAAACAGAAAGTGTACAAAAAGGCACCTGGTTTGCTTTGCGACCAAGTCCCATCAAGAAGTTGTCAGGTTTTATGTCACGGTGAAGAAATCCTCTTGAATGCATATATTCAACTCTGCTAATCTACAATGATCAACAAACAATTTAGGCGAAACTCCGAACTTCTGAAATTATTTCTTCTGCCTTGACAAAGTAAAAGCAGCACTTTAGAATACTCACCAGTTGGTCTGCAAGCATCAAAACTGCCTTCAAAGTGAGTCTCCTATTACAATAGTTGAACAAGTCTTCCAAACTCGGCCCAAGTAGATCAATGACCATCGCATTGTAGTCTCCCTGAACCCCAAACCACTTGAGGCTGGGGATGCCACCTTCACCACAGAAAACAAATTAAATCCCGGAAATGCGATCAGATGAGCAGGGTTCAACTGCTATTTTTCGCAGCTAAAGCATGTTTTCATCAAGTTGGCACAATGATAACAGCTACAGATATTGACCAGAGAACTCATCTAAGAGTTATAAACTTACTTCCTCCTTGTAGAAGCATATATATCTTCGACTCGTATTGAAGTTGGGGATGCTTAGTTTTCGCAGCCTCCTTCAAAATTATACAGAACTTTAGATATAATTTGTTGCTAAATTCCCCCAATAACTTAAAAATATGAGATTTTGTTTAATGGTCAAGAAGCAAATGAGGACACAAACTAATAGAAGCAACAGTTTCCTTGTAGCATGTTTAACTCCCACTCGGAATACCAAAACATAAGTTAATAGGGAAATGACGCCAAAAGATTGAATAACTATTTCATCAGCGCTATTGAGTTCTTTTTAAAAAAAAATCAACTTGTACTCTACCCTTTAAATTAAGAATCACAACAGAAAATAAAGAATATCATGTAACAACAAATAGATTAGCTGATGAACATCAAGAAATGAAACATTTAAACGAGATCTTAAAATTCACATATTATTGATACAAAGCCGATAGAGAAAGAATACAAGATTTGAATAATACCAGCTTAACAGCCACTTCCTCTCCGGTTTGCAGACTCACAGCTGAAAATATTTTCAAAAAAAAAGAGATTTAAATTCACATAGAAAACAAAAAGAAAATATCAATCCACAAATTGAATACATAACTCAGATAAAGGCTGCAAGGAATTATTAGAAGGGATAACATATAAAATGATTAAAAAAAAGAAGCAAATTTACCAAGAAAAAGCTCTCCGAAAGAACCACCGCCGATCTTGCGACCAAGCTTAAACTTTCCCCCAATTACATTATCCATTTTCAAGTCCATTGAAGAACCCTAATACTGTCTCAGATTTTATGCCCTAATTTTGAACAAACTGCAGCATAATAATCCTCATATGAGAGATCGAAACAAAGAAGACAAATAATTCAGCCCCTCCTTTTCCTCTCTATCTCCCTTCGCCTGCGTGAGAAGAATCATCCGAATGTCGTGGCTCAGGGCGTGGGAGAGGAAGATGAGTTGAGTCGCTGGAAAATCAGACAAAAGCCAGAAAAAAAGTCAATCGAAAAATCGACACCCGAGATTGATTGTCACATTCCCAAATCCAAAGGTGCCCCAGTAAACATGTTAATGTATAGAGAAAGAGATAAAGAAAGATGGGCCTTGGAAAGAAAACTAAGGGGGCTGAACTCTTTGTTTAGCCCGGCCCAAATATTTTAAGTTCTTTAATATATTTCTAAAAGAACCCAAAGTTTTGGGAGCCTTGTCAACCATTTCAGGGACAGAGTTCCACCAAACGACATGCTGTTGTTTAAGAATCTCTTAAAAGAGATTGTCATGCGTTGGAAGGATCAACACGGTTGAGTTTGGGTCCTCAAATCAGAGTACAAAGAGTAAAAATGAAGAAGCTTTGTCACAAAGTGAAGATTTAATAGTTTTTTTTTTGTTAGATTAATTGAATCATGCAATCTCTACAGACGCCTGAGATTCGAATAATATATAGGCTTTTTAACCGATGGAAAAACTAATATACTATTCACCAAATTATCCCTTGTTTTTTTGTATCCATATTTAATGAATTATAACAATAATTATAATCATTGGTGATAAAATTATGTCTAATAATGCATCTTTTGTGGTCTCTCTTGGGGTATGTATCTACAATAAAGCATCTGATACAAAATGAAACCTTGAGAGAATCTTGTTGTGTGTTTAATATGATATTACTCGTACAATTCTTCATCCACATGTTTGTGTTTGAAAAATGAGATTGATTGCCAAAGATCTACTTGTGGTAAAGACTGTACATTTATAATTAAGTAACTCTCGAGGACTAGTTCATATATGCTCTTGAGAGTCTCTTCCTTTCTTCTACATTTCAAATTATTTATCACATACTTAATTTAACATGTTTGGTTTTTACAACTTTCAATATGTTGGATAATTAAATTGACTGACATTGTCCTATACTCCTATGTGTATATATTCAAGTTATGCATTTTGAAACTTTGTCACTTCTGTGTAGTCACTGAATCAGCTCATCCAAAGCAGACTCTAGTTTTGAAAAGCTTACAGTCCAAACAATAAATAGACCAGGCAGAGAGTTTTGCCGAAGAAACGCTCCACCCCCGAAATACTGAAACCAACGCCTTCTAGTCTCTTAGATTCATATCTTCAATAGTGATTTAAGAGAAGTTTTAACTTAATCTTAGTGAAACTCAAATATTGTATGATTTGTATCTAATTGTTTATTGGGGCATGAGCTGCTTCATCCATGGGCTGGTCCACACGGCTTACAAACTTACAATCAAGGACTCCTAAACAAACAAAAACGACAGACTAGAGAGCAGCTTTTGAGAATCAACATATATGACAACTATACCAATCACAAATGATAATCTTGGGATATAATTCATGTTTATCAGTTTCTGTACTTATGCGTGTGTTATCTTGTCCTTATCGAAGTTGAAGTCATTGGGCCTGATCCACACTTGTCTTAGGCCCACTTTGCAACGTGGAATTTTTGGAAGTGTGTAGAGGATCTTTCTGCTGCTGCACACATCAATGTTTCTTGAGAGGCCATTGGTCAGAGATGAAGTCATGAGAGCGTCAATAGGTGAGTCCACGTACTCAATAATCCGAAACATGTAGATTCAGATTTTTCATTTAAATGAATGAAGCTTGTAAACTGCTCATCATTATCTTTATTTTTTTAGGACAAAGTTTTCGCAATGGTATCTTTATTAGTTTCAGATAAGGAATATGCTTAATTTTCAAGATCTTTGACTCATTTTTTTCTCCTTTGTCGTCGTATATATAAGATAACCTAGTTTAGTGACACTTAGTCGCCAAATCATTTATAACTTTTTTTTTTGGGGATTTCTCATGGATCCGGACACAGTTATGTCATAATCATCGTGTAATAAAGTTATTATTTGTGTTTACTTGTGTGCTTAAGATTCTTGTGTCATTCTGTTGGTTGGGAGTTAAGCAAATAATTATGTTTTTTATACTGTAATATTTATTTTCTTACTGCCTTTTTGTAGTAAGAGTTTAGAGACTTGGATACAGTATGCTTTTGTATTGTGGACAAGATGTATTATATTTTTTGTGTTTTGAAATCTTATATGGACACGAATGAAATAAGGTGAAGGACACAATCCAAAAAAGAAGAAGGTGTCGTTATTGTTTCCATTCATTGGATGACTTAGACAAAAACACGGAAAAAAATCATTGTACATATTGATAAAAGTAACCCGACCCCCAAAGATTGAGTAAATTTCTCAATTAAGAAAAATTAATAAGTGAAAAACTTAAAGACAACAAAAAGATTCTTTAGTGGTCCCATGAAGTCGAAATCCGAAAAGCGAAAATAAGTAGCGATGTCTCTTTTTATTTTGTGTTCATTTTCAACTTTATTAGATTTCTTCTTCTCCTTTACCTCTCTTCGGTTGGTCTATAGCTTTCAAATGCTAGGCTTAGGCGAAAGACACACAAAATAAATACATAGAAAATACACATTATATATAGAGTGGGGTGTATAATCTTCTAGCTAGGGGTAGCTCTAGTGTGTTTAGATGTTTTAGGCCTATCGATGCATGGACCTTATGCCATCCACGTGGTCTCGTTTATCTCTTAAGATGGTTTATATGAATTTCATATTTTTGTTCTTGGAATACTAGACAAACATAAGCTAATTATTGATATGTACTTGTCACATAATTTAATAATAATAAGTTTATCTCGTGCAACTAATCAATATGATCTAATGTACATAAAAAACTAAAGACGTATAAAACAATTTTGTTGATTATTATTGACGGTAATAACGTAATATATATAAATGTGGCTTGACCTATGAATACAAACTTTAGATATACACAATATAATATTATACTCCAAAATTATCTTGCGTATATAGCCATAGTAGTATCTTTCAGTTTGGCGCGTAAAAAACAAACTGTTTCATTTACAAAATGCTTTCAAATTTTGTTTTGTTCCTCAGAAAATGAAGATATCAACCAATTGATCATGTATTTAAATACAAGAGTAATGGTACCGCCATTAATTATCTTTTTGTTTGTTTGTTAAAGGCATGTCATTAACTATCTCACATCAAAAAATCGACATCGATATTTTTAATTGTTCGTGGGCGATTGATCGATGCTACGGATACATCTAAACTGTCCTATAACAGGGCGGATCCAGGATGGAAGGAGTGAGTGCATGTACACCCAATACAATATAAATATTTGAAATTTTATATTAGTTAGGATAATAAAAGTGGCAATTTGGTTAAAAATACACCCACTAAAAATAGATAGGAGGTTCAATGCCTATTATTAGTATTTTTACAATATTTTTTACACCCATTTGAAAATTTTGCTGGCTCCACCTCTGAACATCATATAAGTTAACAAAAGAAAAGTTCGTATTACGTTATCTTATAACTTTGATTTAACTATAATTTGAATGTTAGAATCCCGCATATGTAAAAGGGTATATGATACATGGTGCAATTAGTTGGCTAAAAATAAAAAATATCAGAAAATAAACAAATGAAGATCAATTCGTATGATTATGATGGAAAAACTGAAATTTTAAATTGACCACCAATATTTTTTGTGTTCTAATTTTTTATTGTTATCGTAAAGGAAACTATGAATAAATCCAATAGCATTGCGGCGGCAAAATAAAAAATATATATATTAATAAATCATAAGCTCAAAGTTCTCGGTCACACGCTTCTTCAACCTCCCCCAATCAAACTGCCCCTCTTTTATAAACACTGTTTTCTCTCTCTTTTCGCTCTATCGTCTATACACACGATATTATATAGAAATTTTCACAAACTTTTGTTTCCAGATGTACAATGATTTTTACGATATTATATAGAAATTTTCACAAAATTTTTGTTTCCAGATGTACAATGATTTTTCTTAAAAAAATTAAACATTCTCATAATCTATGTAATATTGTATTGAAAACATAAAACAATAATTAATTTAATACAAAAATTTAACTTTTAAAACGATAATTGTTGAAACGGAAAAAATATTTATTATCAAAATTTAAATTTGTATAATATGTATTGTTGGCAACAAAAAAAAGGTTATGTTAGCATGAGTAGAAACCAAACCCATAAACATACAAATGTTTTAAACACCCCGCTTTAGTCATAAACCATTCGTATTCTCACAATTTATTGTTACTAACTCTTTTTATTTCTTTTATGATCTGGGAATTTGGAATGGAATTCAAACTAGTTCTTAGGGGATGATATTCTATCCATTAAAAATAGATTTAATTTTTTTAATGACAGTAACGACAGGAATATTATCACTAAACCTAATTTGTGTTGTTTGACGGAATAATATTGAATCTTCCTTGATAAAACATATGTACATGTAAATACTAGTGATCTATTGTTACTCTAAAGGTTTGTATGGAATCGATGTGTCATAATTTGTATAGTTCAAACCTGTATTTTGCATATAATTGACCAAAAGTTTTGCAAATTTACTATTTATATCTTAAGACTCTAAACATATAAAAAAAAAATATTGACAACTTGAATGTCTAGATTCTTAAAGTATTTACGATTCAAAGCACATAGAAATTAGTATTGTAATTCAATTAACAATGTACATAGTCAAGTAGACAAAACATTTTATGTTGTCTAAACTCTGTATTTTAATGTTTATCTGGTAGGGTTAAATCATGTATATGTATATCTTTAGAAAAGGATAATAAGAAGGAAAAAGGTGGCTTTTCATTGAGAGATAAAAGAAGATACCATTTGGTGATTCATAAAATTACGATGTCTCACTTTATTCTGACAGTGAAAGAAAGTATATTTGCACAACAAAAAAGAAATAAAGTATATAACATTGTTATAAATTAATTCTATACGACTATTTACCCAATTCCACTTAAGGTTTTTCCCCCAGTTTTGGTGAAAGTATTTCGTATGTATGATTTAAGTTCGTACGTCAAATTTTGTTTCCAAAACCGATCGCCGAGATCAGATTTATAAAATAAAACATTCATCAATATTTCATATCAATAGGTTGAATTTTTCTATATCGTACGTGAGTTTTTTTTTAAATAATATATAATTTTCTAAGAAAATATTATGATGAAAAGATCGTAGTAATTTATTTCTGTTGTCATGATTAATATATAGTTTGACATGTAGGATCTAAATGATAACAATAAAATGGCTGATTTGGCTAAAAATAGTTTGATTGGCTGAGAAAAATAAAACCAACAATTGGTGTAAAAGTTAAATTGGATACATGTTTTTTAGATGTGTCTGAATTTTTTCATAATGTATCGTAATGGCTTGGGAACAAAAAAAAAAGCTACATTGTTTGCCTTTTATTTTCGGACTAAGTCAAAGAATAACAACAACAAAAGATTACATATTTTTAGTAATGAAGAGATCACATAAATAACACAAAACTATTCAAAAGTGTTTTATATGATAGTTATTTTAAGAAACTATTACAGTGTTAACTTTAAATCAATCAAATTATTTCTAGCTGTTCCATTAAATATTTGTTGGTTATTATGCTAGATAATCTTTAGTTATTTTGTTAATTACCTAATGATTTCCCAAACTAGTTCTGTTAAATTATTTTATAAACAAACTATCAGTTATCCATAAAATTCTACCAATATCAATATTTTTTTCTTTAGAGTCCACCTCTATTGTTGAGATCCATATTACTTAAGTCTCCTGCCAATGAAGAAGCATGTAAAAAATTATTAATAATTTTAGTAAAATATTAGGCTACTCGCGGTAAAACTACAAAAATCACGTCAATCATGAAGACCGGTTGATAAGCAAACATTTTTTATTTTTTAATTTAATTTAATTATAATATCTCTTACAAAAACATAAATGTAAACTATTAACAATATATAGAAATAAAACTATAGGGTTCAATGCATTATGTATTTATGTGTATATATTGCCAATCACAATCGAGAATATAATTAAGGTGCCTATTACTTGTGGATAACAATTTCCCACGTTTCTAAGTTATATCATTCTGAATCTTTTGATGTCAATTATACAATTTTCATCTGTATTCTTTTTCTTTGTCATGTTTCCCACGTTTCTAATTTATTAAAACATTATGAACTTTGAGAAAATTCAGTATTGCTTATTTGAATCTTTGTGTTTTTTTTGTTGTGAATGTTTATGTTTTTTTACTGCTTTATTTTGTATCACAAACGCTTTTACTCTTTTAATTTCGGTTAAATAAAATGCGTCTATTATATTTAAAAATAAAAACATAATGCAAGCGTTACACAAACGCCGGGTTGCCTCCTCGTCATCGGCATTGTGTTCGCCGTCTTCTTATGCTTTAGTCACATTTGTTGATCCATTCCAGCATATCTGCACGAATCGGTCTTCGATTTGTTATCTTCTAAAATTTTCAATTTATTTTAAGATGAAACATTATCTTTACGTATAAATTCTCTAAAATATTTGAATAGATTAAGATTTAAATTTAATTTATATAGATCTAAAGGGATTGCAAATGCGGAAACATAATAAACGAGGACATGCATACTACAAATAGAAATTTAAATAATCTAAATCCCCTGTGATTTAAATTTTATATCATGTTCATAATTTTCTAGACCCACATAGAATCCACAATCACGTATGATAACGAAGATTAGTATTAAAAAAATCTGCGTTTTACAAAAAACAAAAAAAAAATCATAATATTTTGATTTTCAAAATTATGCTTTGAATGAGAAACCAATATTTAAAAATTCTCATTCATACTTCCGTCGCGTTCTTTTTCTAACAGTGATTTTAAAATTATTTTATTTAGATTACGTTCCAATCAACGATTTATTTTCATATATGACAAAAAATAAGACAGGACAAAACTAATTGTCCACTAATTTCGTACTAATAACTTTAACATTTATAAAGGAAATTATCTGAAACCCCATATTATTTCAAAAATAAATTAGCACAGAGTACCAGTATATATCGTGTTTCAAGTGTTAGTTCTTTATCACAATCAAAACTATTTCATTTGAAGCATATAATTAAACAGCTTATCGAGTTTTTAACATGCTTTTGAGATACAAATACAATGAATGTTCCTATATTTATTTGAGACATTACTAGATTCAATGAATTAATACCAATTTAGATAGTTACAAAATATTTCCTTAGTATGTGCTTATTTAAGATCGATGTTGATGTAACAAGAAAATCGGAACATAAAAAAGTGTTAAATTAAATAAAGTATACTGAAAAACAATCACTAATGGTCATAAAGTCAAAGTAGAATCCAACGAGTATCGGATCTAATACCATTCTTTCACTTGCATACAAATAAATTTTGTTGTATATATTATCTTCTATTCAGTAATTGGCTTTTACTATAAGAAATCGAAATATTCGTCGGTGAATTTATTATCCGTATAAATTCTTTTTTTTTGTTGGCCCTCAATGCGACGGCCTTAGAGCCATTGGGTCTATGGTTAAGATTGAACGAATTCGAGTGGTTCTCGCCCCATTTATATCATATTTAATACAAGATCATAAATAATTATGGATCGGAGGCTCCATAATCTATATTTAAATATATTTTTACAGTTTGAGGATCTGATCATCTATATATTAACTCTTTAAAATTTGAGGGAGCAAAACAAATGTTTCATCTGGCCGCTTTTCTTAAAGTCGGCCCTAATCTAACAATACAATTATATTAGTATTGATTGAATGATTGGTGAATGTGAATTCTACTGTACGTTTGTGTCATATCTCATAAATGCGGAGATCTCATACCGCGTAAAAATGTCTCTTTGTTTAAGATTGTGATCATGTCAGTCATGTATGAATGGATGTGATTCAGTAGCTTACCATGCGTCATTAATTTTTCGGTTTGCATGATAGAACTACGATGATATCATGACTAGTACTTTTGTGAATGATATAATAGTAATAAAAAGGCATAACAGTAGGTATAATTATGAAATAAATATTCAATAGATTTTTAAAAGGATACAAAGAGAATATACATAGAAACCAAATACATAAATAGTCTAACACAAGTCAATTTCAACAAATGGTATCAAATGAATCATAATGATATTAGGATTTGGTCTGCAGAAGTAGTAACGACATGCCATGTGCATCCATTTAGAGCATATATATAATATTTGATTCTGATTTTGGCTTTTTAAAAATGAGATTCTATACTATAATATTGTTTTTGAATTCATTGACACTGCATGTATTAATGTAGTGTTGGATCAGTGGTAAATTTCTGTTGATCAAGATCAAAGAGGTTACGAGTTCAATTTTTATTAAAAATAATTTTTTTTTCATCGAAAAAAAATTAATTTAATATGATTTAGATTTTACTATAAAAAAATTAGAAATATAAGAAAATTAGAAATCTACAAACTCTGAATTTCTTGGTTATATAAAAAAAAATACACTCCATGTACTTTCTTTTACGAGCTTTACATTGTTTTGCTTTCATGACCAAGCTAGCGTTTATGACATAACCTAGCTTGTCTTTGCTCAGTCTTCTTTAATTTTTCTGAAGTCTCGTTCATTCAATTAAAAAAAAAAATTAGTTGGCAAAATGATTTGCTTACTAGTGAGATGTAACCCTTTGGATCTCAAAATCAAAATAATCAGTAAAATATTTTAATAAATACAAATTATATAACGTAATCAGTTAACTATATCACACAACAGGTTTATTTCAGAATCAGATAAAGATATCAACAATGTTAAATAATACATAAATTTTGTTAACTCTTAATCATTATCTCGCATTTTTAATGTAAGACTACGATACAAAACTAACATATAATATTTTTGTAAGTTGTGTTTAATTAATGGAGATAATTCAAAATTCATACAATAATCGATACTAAAAAAGGCAAAACAAATATGGAGTTTTGAACATATTCCAATATATCTTATATACATATGAAGAAGAAGGCTGCTAAGGAATAAGAATGACGAATGATTAGATCACGACAAAGAATGTTAAATCCGTCACTCTTTCTCCAATCAAACACACATAATCTTCTTTACTTGGAAATAAACTCTACCCCTCGAGTTTACCCTTGTTCCAATAATTTTCCTCGAATACATCTCTCTCAGATACCCGTAGTGTGTGTATTTGTACGCATCATTGCTGGCTTGGTTTCTTATCGTATCTACAAACAGACACACACACATATATATATATATATATACATATATATAAAGTTTACGTCTCCTCTTATGTATTGTACTTTTCTTTAAATTAGATAAAATTGCTATTATGTTGGTGTTATTCATGGGCCAAATATATGAATGATTTGATATAGGTGAAATCTTATAATTAAATCATCAATATAATTAGTATAATATTTTAAAATTCTAAAAGATGGTAATTTATACTAAAATAGAATAATTGATATGACTATCTATCCATATATATCACAAAAAAATATATTAAATAAAAAACTCGAATAAATGAATAGAATTAACTTAGAATTTAGGTAGCGTGTTTAACCTGAGTAGCTGATAGTAAATAAGTTACTATGAAAGATTTTCAATAAACGTACTAAAGAAAGCAAAATACAAAAAAATATCCAATCGACCTGCCATCCGAAAGCAAACTTCAAAATGTGAGACACTACTAACTTCAAATCCATTGGAAGATTTTTTTATCTACTACTCGAATTTCCTTTTTTCCATCGACCCTAGAAATTATGATCTTTGTTAGCTAAACGGTCTTACATTATAGATTCTTATCGGTAACACGAGTATCATTTTAAGTTGTGGTCGTATAAATTTGGCTACATAACTTTACTCTTCAAGATGTTACACGTCAATTCTACAATAAAACATGATACGCTAATCCGATGTTGAACGGAAGAAATTTTCTAAAAGCAAAGACTCATTTTTTTGCCCTAATGTTAGGTAGCTATTCCATCGGAGAAGAAAACAAATATCAGGCATCTATTATTTTTAGTTTAATTTATTTTTGTCATTGAGATTTTAAAATAAAAATAAAAAATGATTTGGACATGTAGCTAGTTATATGTGGTAGTGATCATATAACTACATCACTATCTAGATTCAAATTCGCATATGCATGTTATTATAGAGAAAATTTTAACTATGATCGAGAATAATATTACTAGACATGTTGTTTTAATGTGAGGATGTAAAATGTCTGAGAGACATGTGTTACACAATATGTATTATCTAATTGATCTATGTTTCTGATCAAACAGAATACTACCCGACAGTAATTTACACAGCTTGATTTACAATTTAGTTTTCAACTGCAAATTTTTCGCTGATCTTAATTCATTGATTAACAGAATAAAAATAAAATCGATCATCTGATCTGGATTAATTTATTAAGAACGGTTAAAATATATGATCTTATCTGTTCTATTAATTTTTTATATATTTAACATATCGTTTTCTTATCATTTTGTTTCGAATTGATTGATTATAGAAACTTTAAAAGAAAATGTTAGTGTTAATGGATACAATAGATGTACGTTCTAATAATGTTTATTACTTCATGCGAACAATATAAAAAAAATCTAAAAAGATTTCTTCTTACTATTTAAATTATAAAATGTCTGAAATGGGATCTTTATAAGAAAAAACTAGGTTTTATCTAGTAATATGCATGGGATCATGTTTTAAAGATTTTATGAAATAATGAGAAAATTTTCATGATTTTTAAGTTTATAGTATGATTAAATTTTTATGGTATATTTATGTTTTTAATGATAATATAATTTTTTTGATCCAATGGTATAATTCAACTTTAATAATCAATAATTTTATTAATTTAGTAATATTTTGTAAGTATGGTTGATTTAATTTCTTACATTCTAAGTAATCGGTAAATTTCTCGAGCAATGGATGGACGTGTATCTAGTGACAGATCTACGTGACGTAAGAGGAGGGCAGTTGCCCCGGGTAAATTTTAAAATTTTCATATAAAATTTTCATATTTTTAGTTATTCCCCCCCCCCCCCCTTGTAATTTGTAATTTCAACTTCAATTTTTTAAAAGTTTTCAATAATATCCCCCATAAAATTCACTTTTACATCCGCCCCTGCGTGTATCATAAGAGAAGGCTCACCCATTTTTCCGCCGCATTCGGCTCCCTCTAATTAAGGGTTTGCATTATAAAAAAAAAAGAAATTGATATGACACACTAAAAATCTTACCTTGATGTATATATAAAAGGATAATCAAATATCCACACCTAATTTTGCATTACCAAAATCAGATCAATTATATATTATTGATCTGGTCCATTACCGAAGTTTGATCGTTAAGAGTAAAAGTCATTTTGCATTTTAATTGGTATCTTTCAACTCTTATGTTCAGTTTGGACTTTGGTACAGCATTTTGAAAAATACCATGCGTTTACATTTTAATTGGTTTCGTATAATATTTTTGGTATCTATATTCACGGGTTGTTTTATGATTATAAAAAACCTTTATTTAAAAATTAAGAAATTTCAAAAAATTAATAATAAATTAAGATATATATTTTGTGAAAACATGAATACAAATAAAAATAAAACCGTACCAAATAATCTATCTTAAATTATGTTTTATAATTTGGAAAATATTATTCATAAACCAAAGCTAGAAAAAGAAGCTGAAAAACTTAAATCCAAGCCGAACAAAAATAAAACTAGACATCTTATTTTTATGATTCCTTTAATATTTCAAAGAATAAAATAAGATTTAAATCTGCTTGTGGCACAGAACATATATTTATATGTACAGCTATTTTAGAGACAGTGATATAGGATCCACCATGAGCATAATTATTAAAGATCCAGCGCATTAATAGGTTTCCTCATCAGGAATAGACACAAGCCTCAAGGATAGGCCTTTCTATTTTATCACATCCATATAATAGCATGATTATGTCATAACTCATATTGATTTAATATCAGTTTGATTATAATAAAAACATTAATAAAAGTTGCTTTCAATATATATATAAGAACGCGATGATGATTTAGTCCATTAAAATGATTATTTACTATTTAATCTACCATCTTAATATATAAGAGTAAGACCATATGATCGAATATACTATTTTACCAAGATTTTATTATAATTAAAGTCACCTACAAAAATGAAATTAAGATCGTGGCGTCGTGTGCGTGTGTGGTGTGTGTATCTGTGGGTGTACAACTTCCAATAATTACAAGAAACATAGGATACATAATGACAAAATTGAGTTTTGTCTACACCTCAATTATTGTGGCAGTCTCTGAAATAAATCCAAGATTTTCCGAAACATCAACAAATGAGTTATGTTCGAAGTTCACTGCGTCTTCGGTTTCATGGTCATCATTAATGGACCCCTTACTCCTATCATTTGTTTTCTGTTTTCAAAAATTATCTGTTTTTATCTGTTTTATTATCTATATATTTATATATATAATTTTCCTCAAAATGTATTGGTAAATTTCATTCTCATGTTAATATTTTATATTTTTACTTTTATATATTATTTAAACATGAATATTACGGTAATTTGAAAAATATTAGAAACGCATTTTTAAATCTAAGAAGTTTCGGCTTAAATCCCTCTAGGTCCATGATCATTCTTTGATTGGGCGTGCAAATTCCCAAAGAGCAAAGACACATTATACATGTGTAGCTAAAAGTATAGGCACCTTAAAAATAGATTAAATTTAATCTGATTATGAATGTCAAACAAATCAAACTCGTTTCACATTACCTGTTAATCCATTTTTTCGATAAAAATTTATCAGAATTCGTTTAATTTAAATATTGTAAATTATATATCTAAACTTGTCTCGCATTAGTTAAACGGGTTAGTGGATAATCCACTTACCCACAATATTTCTTTTAAAGAATTTTTTAAATTAGTTTATATGTTATCTGCTAATCTCTTAAAACCGCCAAACCTAAGTAAAACAGATAAAAAAACAAAAAACTTTATTTATGAATTATCTGTCAATCCACTTCTTTAATATTTATTCACCCGTTCTGCGATCCAAAACTTCCACTCTATCTATCCCCATGATATTTTATTTTTCATCAACCCGCATCTATTATGTCGCGAATCTAAACCCACAAAACCCACAAATTTTGATTCAAATTGACAGACCTAAATCTGATAAAGAATCACAAACCGCTAGTATTGTGGAAGAAAACTGGCTGGTTCTTTGGTGGATTCCTGCGTACTATTTTTTTTGTTCTTCTTTTGTTCTTAATCGATGTAGAATACGAGATAGTCTACTAAATTGGGACATGTAAATGGATTCTCGTTGTATGCTCTGTAATACCCAAGAATAGAGCAAATCACCCTTATTCTTCGACAGCTCCTTTCGCTGGCAGGTATGGAGAATAATTGTTCATCGAATTAATTTTCCTCCTCTTAGAGATTGGGCCTCAAATCTCAATGACCTCCAATCACTCTTTCCAAGAAAATCTACTCCAATCTTGATTTTTCTAGCTTGGCAATCAAGATTTACTTTATGTGGACGGAACGTAACCATCACATACACAATAATGAATATAAGCCCGTTGACTCGATCTTGTCTCTTATCAGTAGCATGGTGAAAGAACATGACTTCAAGTCTGAGGGTCAATCAGTCAATCTTTGCATCAGACATCATCTAGTTGTGGTTTCAGGGTTTTGTGACTTGATACCCAAATGTTCGTCACATGCATCTTCTTTCTTCTTTGTTCCAACCATGAGCTCCACATCTCGGTTTACGATTGCTTCGTGAGCTTTACTCACATTTTCTACTAAACGGAAGGAGATGGGCTGTTTGCTATTTCAGAAAGTCCGAAATTTTTTGGACTATGATTATAATTATCCCTAGTAAAATTTTGCATTTTCTCACGTATACCACCACAATTTTTAGAATTTGGGTTGTTACTATCATCACCACTCAAAGAACGTAACATCGTGTCTGCATTAAGACTGTTACCCCGCCCATGCTACCTTTGAGTGATATTTTCATAATTTTTAGTTGCAAATTTATTGCAAATTCGTCGCAAATTTCAGCAAAAAATGTGCTTACAAATCTGCCTCAAGTTACTAGCGGTTTGTACTGGTAATTTGTAATCGTAAGATTCATATCTTAATCTTATATTTATATTTGAAACTCAACTTTTCAACGAACTTAAGATTCATAACTGATTTAAACATGCATCTCTATTTAAAAAATATCATAAATTCATCGCTAATTGTTTCTTTACATTTATTATTCGCTCTATATATTTAAAGACAAAAAATTAGAAACATAATTATATATATATATATATGGTGGCATCTAGTTTCTTAAAAAAAAATTAAACAAACTAGTGGCCCGTAGTTATATGATATTGTAAGAAAAGTATTTTTACATTAATTTGTAAAATAACTGTTGGTGGCAAATATAAGCAGACGAGAAAACGTACAACCGAAACGGACACCAAATATATTTGTGAATCCTGAGAAAAGACCATATGATTTTTTGGGATCATCATAACCTGCAGATCTGCAATTTGGATACTGGTTATTGTGAATGCATTACCAGTTGAACTATTTTATTATATTGTTGTATATATTATATATATGGTATCGAGCATCTTACGTACATACTATATAGTTGACCTGGTAATTATTGATTTTTATTTGGTACGCATGCATTCTTACATATATATATATTGGAAGTATATTGTCTCTAACGTTTTAAATAAATTGGCCTCTCGTCACAGATATATATATATATATATATGCCACATTTGCATGTTAATTAACCTTTAAAATAAATTATATAACTAATTTTCCTTTTAGTAATAGTTATAAATGTATACTCTTGCATGCTCGTTTACAACTTTACATCATGCTTTGCCAACCCCTTTTCCTTAGAATTTGATATCAAATCAGAAAAAAATTTGTTGACGTATTAATTAGGTCCATATGGGTACAGCCTATAGAGGATCATAATGACCACTTAAAGTATCTCGAGATATGACGCTATCAAATGAAAAGTACGTTCTTTATAAAAAAATGAAAAAATACGAAGTAATCTAGAAAAATGATCTATACATTCGGAATTTACTGAATACATATGTAAAAGTAAACATTATCTAAATGAAAACGGTTATTAAAACAAGAAGAAAAAGAAGGGAAAAGTTTGGTTTGTTTTCCGTAAGTAGATAACAACGAAACCAAAAAAGAATATTAGATAATAGTGTCCCATGAGACACCTCACAACTAAGATTTCTTGTGACTTTGGTTTTTCTTGAAACTTCCCACCATAACTAACTACATATATTACACAAGCATGGACCCAAATAATCTTACAATATTGTAAGAAACTCTTACCCTGTCATCTTCCTTCCTTAGCTACATGCATGTTATATATAATTCAATTTCCATACATCATTTAAGATAATTCCTCCTTAACTATAAATATATAGATAATTAAACCTATATATGTATCTACACACACCCCTCTCCATCTCCCTCTCCCTCCTCTTCCTCCTTTGCTATTAAGCTCTTCTTTGAACCTTTATATGCCCAATATACTGGTAGTAATCTCCTAAAGATTTCTTACATTTACACATACATATTAAGCTACAGTTTTATTCACATAATGGGCTTGAAAGATATTGGGTCCAAATTGCCACCGGGGTTTCGGTTTCATCCAAGTGATGAAGAGTTGGTTTGCCATTATCTTTGCAATAAGATTAGGGCCAAATCTGACCATGGTGATGTTGAGGATGATGAAGTTGATGAAGCCTTGAAGGGTGCTACTGATCTTGTGGAGATTGACTTGCATATTTGTGAGCCATGGCAACTTCCTGGTAACATATTAAATAATATTTCTAATATCTAATTATATCTCAACTTGTGATTGCTAATTATATGTTTATTTGTGTGTGTGTATATATATATATATGTATGTATATGATATTCCACTCCTGACTTTTTGGTGGGTTTCATATTGCTTTCGTAAAGATTGTTGAAACTTCCCTTTAAGAAAATATTCTTGAAATTAACTGAACATAAAGAAGAACACAGATTCTTGAAATCAGATTTTATTCCCCGAATCCGTTCATCAGTACTATAATGTTATTTTAATATAACACACATAGATACATACGCACAGGGGCGGAGCTAGTAAAGGAGTAGTGGGACTTTTGGGGACTTTGTTAAAAAAGATAATTTCCCGAGTATAAAATTCAAAGTTAGTTAATTTGTTGCATTAAAGATCAATAATTAAAACGTAATAGAAGAATAAACAAACAAAGTAGGCTTTGTGTGTAAACACGAAGACCTTTTTTTGCACATATCACAAGCAACTTTAAAAGCTCAAGAAACCTTTAATTTCTTTCATGACCAACGGGATCTTCTTGTAAATAGTCGAATTTATGTATATATATACATATGTATATATATATTATAATTCAACAAGCAATATATACTATTTAGGTTTAGGATATGGTTGATGATAATTATGTTTACGAAAAAAGAATTGTGGTCTATTAGTCTTCTTCTCAATTAAGGCAAAATAAAGGAATCTTTTTTTTTCAAGTAGTCGTAAAATTATCTTCTTGATCATCTTCTATAAGGATCAAATTAATGCGAAACTGATAGGAGGAATGTTTGAGAGGGCAATAATTTCATCCGTTGAAGTCAAAAACGTAATTATTTTTTGCCAAAGCTAATAATACAATGTCTCACATCCTCCGTCTTGTCTACATCACAAGTCTTATATCATCACAATATTTTTGACCTTTGACATATCATTGTTTATAAATGGAAAGCTTATAAACCCAATTCAAAATCAATTTATACTGATCCACTTGATAAAAAAAATTATTAGAAGATCGAGGGACTTTCATTGGTTCTAGTTATCAATCCAAGCTTGGTTTTATGATTATCCAGTTACTAAAAAATAACCTATATTCAAAATTCTTTATTTTTAGAATATTTCTTATTAATTTAAAATACTTATTTATAACTCTTTTTTTCAGTTTACTTGCTTAAATAATTATAATTATTTAAACATTTAATCGAGAAAATAAAATAAATTATGAACTTTCGGTATATAAGAGTGATAATCTGATGAAAATCTTTTCCGCAATATATATAATGTACAGAATACAATTTTATTTTACGAAATTTTTAATTTAAATTCTGTGATAGATATCTCAACAAAACACTTACGATTTTAATAATAATTTATATATCTGGTGTGTTGTGTAAAGATGTGGCAAAGCTGAACGCAAAGGAATGGTACTTCTTCAGTTTCCGCGATAGAAAATATGCGACTGGATATCGCACAAACAGAGCGACAATAAGCGGATACTGGAAAGCAACAGGAAAAGATCGAACGGTGATGGATCCACGTACAAGGCAATTGGTTGGGATGAGAAAAACTCTGGTGTTCTACAGGAACAGAGCACCAAACGGGATCAAAACTACTTGGATCATGCACGAGTTCCGTCTGGAATGTCCTAACATCCCACCTAAGGTACTTGATTTTCCCCCAACAATTGTTTCTTCTCTCTTTCATACTACTAACCATTATTAGTAATCATCATTTCATAATAATTACGTCTTAATAAGCATAACTTACAACGTGCCTAAACTCAAGACATGTGTCCATTCGTGGATGTCCCATGCATAGATATAGATACCAAATTTATGGTACCAGCGTATTGGTCTTTTATGCCAAAACTATTATTTAAAGAAAAAGGAGATAGTAGTGGGATTTATTTCTATTTAATTGGGTGGGAAATCATAATAAGTTAGCTCACTAGAAAGAAATTAATCATAAATCTTCAAAATTTGTCATTATACATCCATCAAATTTATATACATGCATTTGCACGTCAATAACATACACTATATATGATCTACGGGATCCGGCCATAAAATATATAGTGAGAAATTATGTGTTTCCAATACAAAAATAGTTGGCATATAATTAATTGGACTCGTTCATTTTAAAAAAAACATACAAATGTAGTAATGTAGAATTTTTAACACGTGTGCATCGATCGAGATGGAACATAACAAATTTTATCTTCGTTTAAGCTGGTTACGTCCGTTTAAATTTACTAGACTTTGATATTATGCGAACATATAGACTTCAAACTCAAAGTTAATTAGCAAATAAATGGATTAGTCAATATCTCTTATATATTACTAATGTTTGGTATTTTCTCAAGTCTAATTTAGAATTCACTGAAGATCTGTATGTATGTATGTATAAATGTATCTAAAATACACGCAGGATCGTTTATTTTTTTTGGGAGTCGCATATCTAAGCATTATTGTATCTGTATATGAGCGTATATGTGTATGGCATGGGACGAATGATGAGATGGCAGCTAGTACAAAGAATGACGAATATAGTAGAAAAAACAAATTAATGGGAGAAAGAAACAAAAGTGGCTTTAATGCGTGTTTGGTCATTCGCATGCACGAGACCGCACGTAACGTAACATCCCATGCATTTTTATGCATATACGTTTATATGTTTTTTTAACAATGTCCTCGTTTTCTGTCGGTATATGGACACAGGAAGACTGGGTCTTGTGCAGAGTGTTCAACAAAGGCAGAGACTCATCACTACAAGACAATTATAATAACAACAATGATTATCAGACGCAAAGGTTTGAAACCAATGATGCTCCGGATCTTAATTACGCCCCTAATTACAACAATCAGTTACCAGCTTTACTATCATCCCCTCCTTCCATCACCATCGACCCTCCACATCATCATCAACATGAGAAGTTGAAAAACCAAGTTTGTGATCAGTGGGAGCAGCTAATGAAGCAGCCTTCGAGGACCACCGATCATCCCTATCATCACCATTGTCATCATCAGACCATAGCATTTGGTTGGGAGCAGATGATGATGGGTTCGCTGTCGTCATCGTCGAGCCAAGGCCCTGATCACGAGTCCTTGGTAAATGTGCTTTACGCTGACAACAACAACAACAGTGTCAACATCACTGATGATCAGAATTATGAGAAGATTTTGTTATCATCAGACATGACGAGTCTGGAGCATGAGAAGACATGTGTGGGATCATCATCGGATGGTGGTATGGGATCTGATCTTTACATGGAATGTGGTCGCTTGAGTTTTGAGACCGACAACCTCCTTGATTTCCATTGAAAATATACTATTCAAGGGTTTTTACATATACAGTATTCGCCGATTTGTTGATTCGTGAAATATACAAATATTTATATATAGATTTATCACATATTATACATGTAAGTTGTGTGGCATTTGGGTATAGGGTTTGTGATTCTAGGTTTTAGGAGGTTAATTGATATCAAGTAGTGTGTTTTTAGTTTTCTATTTTCTTTTATATTATATGTGAAACCATTACTACATATGGATATTGTTGTCATAAATATTAGTTTTCTTTGGTTGTAAACATTAAATAACATCGTAGATGTTCACCACCGGTCATCTTTGATTCGCATATTATATTTTCTTCTTAGACCTCAGTTCTGTTCTTTTATTAATCTTTGCGACAACAGCAGCTAACGACCACGACCACAAAATGCATTTATATATAAGTTATTTGGAATGCAAAATTATGGAAAACACGGAATTACTGTTTATTTTTAAATCGCAATACTTCCATTGTTACTGCCGAAAAATACAATGACTATTATTTTTTTTAGCGTCATTTTTATGTATAATTCTCTTTTGTTAAGTGATATTGTAATAACTGTATTTTCATCGTTTTGTTTTATTACTGGTTAGAGAGAGCACCGTTTTATATTGTTGATGACGCTATCTTTGTGACAAGTAAAAGAACAGGGCTCTCATATCCTCTATTCAAAATTTTAATATTTCCCTAACAAAATATCGTCTGATTCAACAATCTATCCATAATAATATATATGACTACCATTTGTAGATTTGCGAAACTAATAAAAAAAAGGACTACTAAATCGAAGATGAGAGGAGCTAGAGACGAGACTAAAAGAAGGCCAATTGGAAAGGCCCAGAAGTAATTGGCGAGTGGGCTACAGTTTCTTAGTTTCGATGATAAATTATCGATGTTCCGTGGCGTGTAGCTGCGAAGTTTGTGTACTTGGAGTTTGGAGCTGTAAAGAAGCTATATGGACTTTTCTAAGCTTAGATTTTGAAGCTAATTAATGAAAGAGAGAAGAATCTTGGAGTGCCTGGCTATTTCTTGTTAGGAGTTAGGACACAGAATCCAACACTACTTTCTTCTTAATCCAGCACTACTTTCACTTAAAATTTTGAAACAAATTAAAACTTTTTCCCGAGAGACAGAAAGTAAATTAAATCCAAAGTAGAGAAAATTGGATTATATGTAATGAAGCTTGATACACGTTTTATCAAAAAGAAAAGATATGATACACGCTAAAAAAAAAAAGAAAAGATTTTGGATATTCCGTGGAAACAAAGGAAATTTCCATTTCTGTCATAAACAAACCAAAAGAAGGGAGGCGATTTCATTGCAATACATTTTGCCTATATTAAAAGACTGTATGGCATCTTGGATAATTTTATTTTATCATAGTAAAATGGGTTTTTAGTATCATGGACAGATCCGATTCTGATTTAAAATTAATGAAAAAGCGATTTAAACGCTAAAATATATTAATAATTTAGAAGTAATAAATTTTGTATATTATTTTGTATTATAGTGGTTAAATTTTTTTTTATAAGTACGAAATGCCGAATTCAAAACTCAATACACTACTAATTTTAATAATTTTCTATTAATTTTAGATGTTAATAAAATAAATAATTTATTAAATAATTTAGATATCAAATGAATTTAGATCATCCGAGTGGTCAGTAGATGAGGCCGGTTCCAAAACGTGACGGAAGTTTAATTATTTCGGGCCTCCGTAAGAGAGACGCACATGGAACATATAACACAGTACTTTCAACAAAATGTAAAAGCATTAAAAAAAAACTTTTTTGTCTACGAAATTCGATCCCACTGCACAAACAAAATGGCGCAATATATTATAAGTATAACTCGAAACTTCCCTTTTATGTATGACAAGAGACTTGGTTTACAGATACATTAAAAGGTCAAGGGACATGATTATAAACTAACCATATACTTTACTAGAATAAAGAAAAACGTTTTATTTAAGCCTCGACAATCTCCTCGATCAACTGTTGTTGCCCACCTCTAGCTTCAGTCAAAGTGGTCTCAAACGTGTTGAACCTGATCTTTCTAGCTTCCTCGAGAGAGACTTGATTACCATTTGATATGACCTCTAATGGCAATGCCCTCAAGGCCGAGGTTCCACCGGCCAAAGTGCTGATCATCGCATTGGCGTTCGTCTTGAAAGAGATCCACTCGAACTTGTTTCCGCGGGATACGACAGCGTATGCGAACCATTGTGGTATGACCACGAGCTGTCCCTTCTGCACCTGCTGGTCCAACACGTTCTGTCCGTTGTCGTTCACCACATGGATCCTTGCTTGTCCTCCAGTGCAGTATAAGATCTCGATTGCGTTCATGTTGTATTTTGGAATACCATAGCATTCTGCAACATTTGTTAAACCATGTACCGTCATCTTTACGATTTAATATCTCTCTCTTTATGGAAGTATATAATTAAAGAATATGTCTTATACTAGACCTGGGCAGAAATATCCATATCCGAAAAACGGATATTCGGAATTACGGATTCGAATGCAAATACTAAAAATTTTCGGAAAAAATATTTAAATTCTGTCTTTAAAAAAATACTGAATATCCGCTCTAATTTTAGTAATTTATTTTTAATTTGGACCGAATCTGTATATCCGCGAATCCGGATCCGAATCAGTAACATGGATACTTTATACACATGTATTAAATTTGTATAGACTTTTAAAATAAATTATAATGTCTATATATTTTTATTTTGTTTCTTGTGGACGAGAAAGGTTGATAGCTCTATATTTATATTAAAGGAAAAATGTACTTACACGGTAGATAACGCCACGAGTGGCGCTGAGTCTGATATATTCCAAGATGGGCAAGGTCAAGCTGTTGACGCTGGTCACGACCTATGTTGGGCTTGTATACGTCGGCACGGGATGGGTCGTCAATGTCCTCGTGGGTCTTCATGCTGCAGATAGTCTCCTCAAGGCCATTGCCATGTGGTGGGCCACGTGGGTGTCTCCACTTCTCGCTCTCGTAGGGCTGTCTCAGAGGCAGCCTTGCGACCTGGAAAGGTCCCTTAACACGAACGATGTTTCCTCGGGTGACGTGTGGGTTCTTAAGTTCCTCAGCCAACCTAATGTCGATTTTCAATGACTGAGCTATGAAATGTGTGTTGAACCCGCTCAACATGTTTTTTTTGTGGTTTCTGTTGCTGCGAACCGCCAAAGCCGCCCTGTTGGTTGTTTCCGGCCAACCGGAACACCTATAGCACATAATTAACAAATGCAAAACATGTAAATTAGTTAAACTTATATGGTAGATCTTCTAACAGTAAGTGTGTGTATGTGTATGTATGATTACTCTCGGGTTGCGGTGGAGTTGGTTTTGGTAATTAGCAACGTCGAGAAGGAAGATGATAACAAGTGGCTAGTCTCCAGAGTTGTAGATCCAATGGGCAGACCCTGGTGTATTGGCGAAGACGTCTCCATGTGGACATGTTCCACCTTCTGGTGCATGTCACGGACTTGTTGTCCCTGTTATTGCCATGGCTGTCCTTGTTGTCCTTGCTGTCCCTGTCCTTGCCATGGCTGTCCTTGTTGCCCTTGCTGTCCTTGTCCTTGCCATGGCGGTCCTTGTTGCCCTTGCTGTCCCTGTCCTTGGAACGGCTGCGAGTCCATGTAGGTCTCCGCACATCCAGGGACCACTCTTCCGCTAATACCCATTCCTGTAAATTATTTCGATATAGGGAGAGACTGAAAAAGATATCGTACGGTAAAACGATTGTATCTTCATTAAGTAGAACGTGATATATACGTATTTACTAGGAAGGGTTACTATGTGTGCATAGTGGAACTGAAGAAGGTGAGGAAGTAGAGTATTCTTATTCACCATCAAGCCCATCTGAAAGCATCTGATTAACCATAACGTGGGCCCAAAGTTCTTTCTACAACGGAAAATGCGAGACCGTCAATAGAAACGAGAGTTTAAACCCTAAACCCCTTTCTCACGATCTTCTTCTCCTCTCTACGCGACATTAGCAGAGTTTTAAGGTACGCTTCTGTCCATTTTTTTTCTGTAATGGGTCGGCATCGATCAGTTCTTATCGAAATTTCAATGAACAAGTGAATTCGAAGGTGTGTGAGAGTTCTCTGCTCGATTTTGTCAATTACTAAGTGTTAGTTGTGCCCAAGATGCGAGTTTTACTGTTTCATTAGAAGTTTTCTGGGAAGCCTAGCATTGGTGTATCTATCTTTCATGGCTTCGTGTGTTGAATCTGACTTGATCTTGTAATTTGACTCTTTTGAGTGTCTTCATATTGAAGTTGCATAACTGAGTTCTGAATTTTGAGTGCTTGTTTTGTATATTCTGTTCCGTCACACCTGGATTTTGATTGGTTTGTAATATTGGGGAGTCTTCCAGAGAAAAAAATCCGAAGAATTTCAACAACGTCAAAGTTCCGAAGGTGCCAGGTGGTGGTGCCGTCTCTGCGTTGCTTAAGGTTGGGATTATCGGTGCGCTTGGTTTCTACAATGTTGATGGTGGTCATCGAGCCATCATGTTCAATCGTTTAGTTGGTATTAAGGATAAGGTTAGTCAGTTTTTCTTCACATTGAGTCTTTTGAGTTTGTCGTCAATGTACTTTCCCAATGAGTTTTCGTGCGGTTTGTGATTTCTTTGTGAAATATTTCCAGGTTGATTTGCTAGTTAAAGTTTGATTATCGTTTTCGAAATCATGTTTCTCTGTTTATTAATTCATGAGGCTGATTTGGTGTCCATGTTTGGTTATCAGTTATAAAATGTTGTTTTTCTGCTGTTCTCATTGAGCGTAATAGTAGTCTTCTTAATCCACAAGTATGTAGTTGATAATCTTGTTATTACGCAGGTTTACCCAGAGGGTACACACCTTATGGTTCCTTGGTTCGAAAGGCCGGTCATCTATGACGTTCGCGCTCGACCCTACCTTGTTGAGAGTACATCCGGAAACGGTGATCTCCAGATGGTAGTCTGCTTTAACTCCTCCCGTTTTCAGTGTTTCGTATTGTCGACAAACAACTTCCTAAGATTTAAGTTTTTTTGTGGGGTTTGAAACTTTCTGGTGAAAATTGGGCTTAGGGTTCTCACGCGTCCCATGGCAGATCAGTTACCTGAAATCTAGAGAACCCTTGGTGGGAACTACAGCGAGAGAGTTCTGCCTTCTATAATCCACGAGACTTTGAAAGCCGTGGTTGCTCAGTACAATGCCTCGTGTAGGGAGTAGACCGATTTTGTTTTGTGACATATTTCTAATGCCTCGTGGAGGGAGAAGCCAAGAGTGCTCAGCTCATAGGTCAAGCAATCGCAAACAAACAAGCGTTCATAACGCTCAGGAAGATCGAGGCAGCAAGAGAGATTGCACAGACCATAGCAAACTCGGCGAACAGGGTGTACTTGAGCTCAGACGATCTACTGCTTAACGTACAAGGGATGAATTTGGATGGAATGCAAAGAAGTAGAGAGGCTTTTTGATTAAAACCCCATGTGGTTCGTGTGTCTTTTCAATTCCTCGGATCCTTTGGAACAAAAGCTCGATTTGTACTACTAAGTTGTTCTTGGGATCACTTTATCTCAAGGTGAAAATTGGTCTCCAAAAATGAAGAGTGTTTTGCCTAATGAGTGAAAATAAAACCTACTGTTTGGGAAACTAAAAGATAATGAGTCGATACTTGCATTTGGAGTTACACGTTATATTGAGCAAATGGAGAAAATTTTGTCATTTGGTAAATATACTTTTATTCTGGTTGTAACTATACAAAATGTCGGTAACTTGCAAATATATACTTATCAATAGGGATGTTAAAGTGGGTAATAAAACATCTCCCGACCCGAGCTTGTTTGGTGAGCGGTTTTGAAAAAACCTGAAATCAATCCAAAAAAAGCTATGGATTTCAGGTTTATCCACGGTACCCGAGTTGGTTTTTGTTTTATTTTTTTGTATTTTTATATTTAAGTTGTTTTTAAAATTTAAAAATTGGAAAGTAAAATGATAAGATGAATCAGATTTAATTATCTCGTTTAAAAATTAAATATTTGTTTTTTTTGTCTTACGTAATATTCCATAATATAATATTTGTGAAATATATTCCATGACAAATAAACATTTATTTTTTCGTGGTACATAATATTCCATAACAAATGCAATTTCCAATGTTAAAATTAAAAATTATTGCATAATATATCTTTTTTGAAACAACGTTTTCAATAGTAGATAGATAAGTAACATGATACTTTTAAATTTGCCGTACCTATCAATTGATTGAGATGTAGAACTTAAAAGTCAAAAGTCAAAACCAACACTACATACGTTTCAGTTTCAGTTTCCTTAGTGTAAACATGCTAACGGATCAGATCAGGCATGGTGATTTAATAAGATCAGATAAAGTTACAAAAGCTAGGTATAAAAACTTCACAGATCAAATCACAAAGCAAACAACACCAAACAGCAACATTGGCATAGATAAGAAGCAATAACCAGAAGCAAAACCAAGAGACAACAGATCTAGACTCACCTTTGAAGAAGTTGATAACAAAAGAGAAGTTAAAGGGCTTACTTATATCACCAAGACACAGACCAAGACAAAAGATAAGAAAAAGCAACAAAACAAAGTGAAGCTAAAGGAGATAGAGATCACGATTTCATAGTGAGAGACCACAAACAGAGAAATATTTAGATAACAAAGTGAAGCTAAAGGAGATAGTGAAGATTATATAAACTCTTCAAGATACTATAAAACTGCATAATTTAGATAGCATTAATCTCTATCCTTCCGTTTTTTCAAGCCGCAAGTAAAATCTTTAGAATCTTAAAAACCTTATAGAACAAATGGGTCACAGTTCATACATAAAAATAAATCAAGGATATACAAAACTAGAGAACTAAGTAGTAAGTACTAATTAGAACTCAATTTCACAGAGAGCAAGTTGAAGAAAGTAGTCATTAGAACCATGAAACAAGAACTTGAACTTCTAGATATTGGCTATGCACACACAGACAATCAATTCCATATGATAAAGCAAAAAACAGAGAACTGATAATAGCAATACAGAAAATTCCACACTTAACCATCAGGCCAACGAATCAGATCAGGCATGGAGGTTTAATAAGATCAAATAACAGAACAAGTAACACCAAACAAAATTCTCATAAAGCTCAACGCATGTATAGCATATCTAGCAAAATCGGCATACATAAGCAGCAGTAGCTAGAAGCAAAACCAAGAGCCAACATTACACGAAGGACTTGTTTATATCACCCAGACACAAAACAAGACAAATGATAAGAAGAAGCAACAAAACAAAGTGACACATAGAGATAACGATTTTATAAAGAGAGACCACAAACAGAGAAATATGTCTCAATTCTCAAACCCAAGGAAATTACAAAGACAAATCTAAGTATCAAGTTCTGTCGGAATATCCAGTATGGTTTGAGATCTTTGTTGGAAATTAGAACTTTTGTCGAGAAATAGTAGTTAGGGTTCACGATTTAGGATTGAAAGATAGAAAAACGACACAGCTAGTTA
Organism: Cardamine chenopodiifolia; assembly: GCA_963922655.1. Classification (NCBI taxonomy): domain Eukaryota; kingdom Viridiplantae; phylum Streptophyta; class Magnoliopsida; order Brassicales; family Brassicaceae; genus Cardamine; species Cardamine chenopodiifolia. Next base: position 4,058,289 of record OZ000481.1, read on the forward strand.
CAGGTTCTTTAAAAAAAACTCGTCGGGTATCCATAATTAATAGGGTAAACCCAAATAAAATCCTATGTAAATTAAACCAGTCATTTCAAGTGCTCATTTTTTTTCTGGGTTTCGGATACTCGATAGACTTTTACTCATATTAACATCCCTACTTATCAATGTAAACATATAAATATATATATAATATTTTTTTCAAGGGTCTCACACACACAACTAAACCGTGGATGCTTTTAAATACTAGAGTTATTCAACCATTAGACGTCCAAACTCCAATGTATGTTGGCGATTTGATGGTCATTTTTCCTATGTGTTTTGAGTTTCTTATTTAAATTATCGTGCTATTTTAGTTCACCATAGATCTCTGCCGACAAGATATCAATGAATTAATGTACCAAGAGACAAGGGAGATTTGTACAGTACATTTCTTTCATGATCAGTCCAAGGAAATTAAATTGTACAAAGCAATAAAATCAAAAAGAAAAAAAAAAGATTTATGACAGGAAAAAACAAGTTACGTATATAAAATGCACAGTAAAATTTAAGTTATTTTCAATTTATGTATGTGTAGTAACTAGTAACATAAAATATAATGCTTATCTGTCTTATTTTTACGACCGTTGATATACAAATGATATTCTTTTTAAGGGATAAAAGATTGAGAGTCATGAACCAAATGGTTCAGTATCCCGGTCTGATTAAAAGAGATAATAGCCGGAATATTGTTATAATACTCACCGGCTCCGGCAGATCCTCCACCGCCGTTGCTCTTAACGTTACCGTTGTTATGATGAAGATGGTAATGAAGGTGGCGAGCACCACCACTGCCAAGGCCGTGGAGGTAAGGGCGGTCCTTAGCCGCAGCAACGGAGCCTCCGCATTGGCGTGGTTGAGTCTGGTAGAAGACTTTGGAGACGACGAGCTCGCCTTCTTTCTCTTCCTCGTTGGTACCAAGATGATATTGATGCATTACCCAATTAGTCTTCTCGGGTTTCTTTTGTTTGCCGTAGTTTGTGTAGAGCACTAGGATTTTCTTGTAGCCTCTCACTCTTCCTCCGGCGAGAACTGGCCGTGTTTTGCCGGTCTTGTGCCACCGTGTCTCGCCACCGACTTCGGAATCAGTGTGGACTTTACGTCGCTTTCTTTTTCCAGTCGTGTATGCCTTCGACGGTCGGTGGAAGAAATGACGGACCGTCCCGTCCTTGCTCACACCTATATATAATATCTATTAATGCATATATTCAACTACTAATTAGCGTTATCAAACTTAATTTTTTTGTTAACCCTTTATTAGGTATGACGCTCTAGTTAATAGCTTAACATATTGGATTAGCTTCATATTAATTCTATTTCTATTTGACATTTTTATCTTCTACAAATATATGATTCAGTTATTTTCCACAGATTTTTCTTAGCTGTCAATAATCTTTACTAGCTATTTGAGAATCACCTGGTAATTTTTCGGGATGGGTATAACAAATGCCGTTTTCACCATCGATGGTACGGATAAACTCATCAATGAGAGGATGAAGCTTTCTTGCGTCATCTCTTACCTTCCCTTCAAGGTGCTCTAATACCTCTTGATCTGTCGGATCGAATTTCACTCCAGCAGGCAGTCCCGGCAAGTCATGGATCCCGGTCTACATATAATCAATCATATATCCAAGTATCCAACACTTTCTGAAATAGAAACTTGATATAACTAGAGAAACAAGAACCTGTTCATGAAACTTGAAGTTATGGCCACAAGAAGGACAAGTTTTGTGACAGGAGACCGGAAATGAGGCTTTCGGAGACTCAGCCTCTGCCGTAGAGGGACTGATTCTTTCAACGGTCTGAACATCGCTGCGGTCATTGCACCAAGTCATGTTGTTTTATGTCTCTAATAGTTCTCTTGTGCATATCTCGCTTCTCTTCTCTTCACTGCTCACAACTTCATCAGGATAAACAAAGGCATGAGGGAGAGGGAGAGAAAGAGAGAAGGGAAATAGAGTTAAAGATAGCTAAAGCATCTGTTTCCTAAGAAGAACTCTTTGAGGTTATCTTGGGAAAGAGGAAGGAATTGAATTCTTGTTCATCACTTTTTAAGTCGAGTTAATTGCCTTTTTTGCACTTGATTTTAACTTTGTACTATCCATGTGAGAGAGAGAGAGAGATATGAGATAAGCTAGAAAGAAATATTATTTAAACCTCAATTTATAATGTGTACGAAAAGTATACTATATAGTAAGAAATTATTATTTAAAGACTTATAGGTTTGTTTGACAAGTATGTTTTGTTTAACAAGTATGTAGAAACATACATGTTAATTAACAATGGGAGGGAGAGTTATACCTACAACTTGAAAAGTAAAGTGCATGCAAAGATATTTAATTATAAAACTTTCAAATCTTTTAATTTTTACATTTAAGTAACATTAATAAATTATTGGAACATTCCTTCTTCTTTTTCGTACAAGTATGCATATACAGAAGCAATTGAAATGAAAAAACTTAAGTTTATTTCTAAAAATACAATGTGATCACAAAAAATATTTGATATTCTGAAGAATCAATTAATGGATTATCAGAAAAAAGTGAAAGAAATATTGCTTGGGTTTTAAGTTTGGTTTGGCTTCTAGATCGCATGTGTGGTGTGTGAGAGAGAAATAGACAAGGACTGAAGACAAAAAATTTATATGAAAACAAATTCTCGTGAGAGAATTAAATGCGTGAGCTTAATTCGTTCCTTGTTTGGCAATTACATTTTTAAGTTACAGAACAAAATCCCATTGTCTGGTCGTGTTTTGTGGGTGCTGATTTCTATATTCAAATATATGTCTATATTTATAATGTATAGTAAATCTGCAAGCAATCAATTAATTAATTTGGTAATTTACTGATAAATGTACAGAATCTAAGAATGAATATGAGATGGAGTGGGTTTAGGGCAAGGTGTTGCTGCTGGTCTGTAAGAGCTCATCAGACGTGACATGGTAGAAGAAAAACAAGAAAGAGAAGTTAAGGTCCGATGTCACCCTAGAGTGTATGTAAAGATATTTACATAAGCTTATTCTTATAATTTAAATAGGTAACATATCTGTATATATATAAAAAAGCATCTGTATATACATCTTTTTCTTGTCTCAACGTCTTTTTATTGTCTGAACGTCTCCATAAGTATATACATCTATTTATAACACTATTGTATGATAGAAAGTATTAGATTATCCATTGGTAAGAATTTTTTATGAGGTTCTTACCAATATTTATTTTTATTATAAATTATATTGGTAAACGTGTTTTAAGAAGTTTTTTTTAAAAATCGGTTTTTAAAACTCTTAGTCAAAAAAAGTTTTTTAAAACACTGATGCACTTTATATATTTTTAATCTCAAGAACCCTTTTAAGAACCTTCAATGAAATTTCTCTTAGAATATTGATATTGCCTTTTTTGGATATTGTACGTATTTAATATTATGTAAGTATAAGTTTGGTACTTATATGTTTCTTTTTTTACCCCTTAATTTTAATAAGTAGTTAGATTTAACTTTGTGGAAATTCATTCTAAAATAAAATTAAAACCGCTATATACATATATACATATATACATATTTTATGATTATTTTGAAAATACTTTAAAGTATTTTGACAAAAAATTATTACTATAACTTTAAAAATTACAAGAGAAGTATATTCATTGAAAATATAAATTTTAAGTGCCATGTGGAAAAATGAATTCAATGAACCTAATTAGATCTTTCAATGCAAGTGCAAAACAATTGTTATATACTAGTACGCAATCTTCTTATTTCAATGTGGCATGAATTTGTCAATGCAATTGCAAAGAAATTGTTATATAGTATACAAATGATGAATAAATAAAAGTATGAAAAATTCTGATATATAGATAAAAAGAATAAAAGAAAGTTAAAAGCCAGTCATTATTCTATTTCTTCTCATGCATAACAAGGAACCTCAACCTTTATTTTTGTTCTCTTTGTCGTCTGATTTCTCTCTCTCTCTCTCTTCTCCCCTGTCAATCCCGAACACATGTTATATCTATTATTATCAAACTAAAAACAGAAATTACGAACAAATGTTACACTTCTGTGTCCGTTGGGAAAATTTATGGTTTGCTTGTTATTTTCACGGTCTATGCTTGGCTAATTAATGTGGTAACGGGCCCGAGTATAACTAAATGAAGGATAACTATTGGGTGGACCAAGCACCAAATGTCCAAACATAGCGTTAATTTTGCAAACATTTATCATCCAAACTTCTTAATAAATTGCCTATAACTTTTAATATTATTAAGAGCTATTACCTAATCAGAAAGCTCCACTTTTCTGCTTCTGATGTCTTACAATTCACCTACAATCATAACACCAAATCTCTATTCCCGGCCCAATCCAAACTCGGCCCATTTTGGAATGCTCAAACGCTGTTCAAGTTTTCCGTGTAGTATTGGCGAGAGTTTCCCTCTCTTAGAACGTTTAGACGCGTTTGGACTGCTACAAGAAACAGTACCAGAGACTTCTTGGAGCATGATCACAACTTTTCTCATGGAAGGTCGGTTTAGGGGGAGAGGACTCGTACAGAGAAGACCAATGTGAATGACTTTACTAATTTCTTCTTTGAACCTGAGCTCGAGTTTGGGATCGATCACGGGTTCTAAACTGCAATGGTCAAGTGTAGTGCACACCCATTTCGCCATATTTATATCTCCGAGTTCCGGATCTGTTGGTTGCTTCCCTGTAACCAGTTCCAAAAGCACCACACCGAAGCTATAGATATCGCTCTTCTCATTCACCCGAAGTGTATATACGTATTCTGCAAAATTTAAAACCGCATAATATTAGCTCGAACGTTACAAAAATGCATTAGAAATTTCTCATTTAATGTTTTAGCTATACCTGGTGCAATGTAACCGCAAGAACCAGCAATGCCAGACATAGCTTCTGGCGTTTTGGCACCGCTCATTTGACCCATTTTGGCAATCCCAAAGTCAGCAACTTTGGCACCAAAATCTCCATCTAGCAGTATATTACTCGACTTCACATCGCGGTGCACAATCGGAGGAACGCAATCGTGGTGCAAGTATGATAGACCCTCTGCAGCATCCATAGCGATTCTTAACCGCTCTGGCCAACCTAACAACGCCTCGCCTTTGCGGTCGCGGTGCAACACATCAGCTAAGCTCCCATTAGGCATGTACTCGTATACCAACAACTTGCAATCACCAGAATTGTAGCAACACCACAAACGCACTATATTCTTATGCCTAATCGTTCCCAGCGTTTCAACCTCCGCGGCAAAAACGTCTCTACTCAACGAATCGCTGAATTCGTCTCCTCCTTTAGCAGTTTTGTTGTTGAGTTTCTTCACAGCTACAACTTGGCCACCACTCAGCTCCGCTTTGTAAACTTTACCGGAGGAACCAGATCCGATTACATTCCGTTCTTTGAGACAATCAGCGATTTCGTGCTCGCTAAAATGAAGCTTGTGGAAGGATCTCCATTTGGACGCGGCCAGTCTAGAGTTCTTTAAAGCTCTGAGCTTTCTACACTTGGCGATGAACATAACAATCCCAAAAACGAACACCAAACCGGCGAGTGTGAAAATCGATAGGAGAATCCAAACATAACCAATGTTTTTAGACCGTGTGATCTTTTGACAAAGACCGTCGAGATCAACACACAAGCCTGGATTTCCGATAAAGTTGTGTGAGTAGACTTTATTTGCGTACAGAGGAGGAATTTTACCGGTGAGAAGATTATACGATAGATTTAGAACGTTCAGCTTCAGATTCTGCAGTTCCAGTGGAATGTCACCGGAAAATTGATTCTTTGAGAGATCAAGGTAGTTGAGAACAGGCAAATTTCCAACTTCTCTAGGGATTTCACCTGACAGATGATTATTAGCCAAATTAAGCTCATTTAGATTCTTCCAACCTCGAATTCCTTTAGGGATCTCACCGGATAGTTGATTTGTACTGAGATCAAGCCTACTCAATTGCTTCAATTTCACCAAGTTACTAGGAATTTCACCTGTGAAATTATTCTCCGCTCCGGAAATCTCAATTAGTCCGTTAAGCGATCCGATTTCGTTCGGGATTGAACCTGAAAATTGATTCTTTGACACTCGGAGATTCGAAAGATTCTTCGCACCGGCGATTGTTTTGGGGATTTTTCCGGTGAATGAATTTTCAGAGAGTTCGAGGAGTGACAACCGAGGCAATTCCCAGAAATCGTCAGGGATATGACCCGAAAGATTGTTGTTACTCAATCGGACCCGGGTCAAGCTTCTACACTTTCCTAGATTATTTGAGATTTCTCCGGTGAACGAATTGTCTATAAGAATTAGATACTCCAATTTCCCTTTCCCGCATATATTCGCCGGTATCTCGCCGGAAAACCGATTATACGACAAGTCCAAGACTTGCAACGGAGAATTCGCGCCGAGTTGACTCGGTATTGCTCCGGTGAGTCTATTGTTGAACAGTTTGAGTTCATGCAAGGTTTTGGAGTTAGTAATACTCTCCGGCAAAGGCCCTTCGAGCATGTTCTCGAAAAGATTAAGCGACTCGAGTTGGTTTAACCGAGTTAAACCGTCGGGTATCTTTCCTCTCAGCTTGTTCGTTGACGCGTCGAATCTTCTCAGCATCGTCATGTTATCCATCGCTTCCGGTAACTGGCCTGAGAATGAGTTGTTGAATATCTCGATTTGCTCGATGCTTTTAAGCTGTGTGATCCAACTAGGGACTGTTCCAGTGAGATGATTGTGTGTCAAATCCAAGTTAACCAAGCGAGTTAAACCGGATAGAGCTGGAGGTACCGGACCGAAGAGGTTGCAGCCAGCGAGCCAGAGCATACGGAGCTCCGTGAGGTTTCCGAGTTGACTCGGGATTTGACTCGGAGAAAATAAATTGTAAGCGAGTTTGAGTTCTTTTAGAGTTGAGATGTTGCCGAGAGAGGAGGGTATTGTACCGGAGAGGAAATTACCGGCGAGGTTTAAAGACTCAAGCTTGTGAAACTCTCCGAAGCTCGCCGGAATCGTGTCTGATAAGTTGTTCCCAGAGATTTCGAGGTTTTGGAGGTTCGGCAGCTGGAAAGGGAGTGACTTTGGGATGGAACCAACCAAGAGATTCTCCGACAAATTGAGATGGTTGAGATTCCGACACGCCGTGAAGTCGTCGTAGGAGAGAGAACCATTGATGAAGTTGTTAGAGAGAGAGAGGAATGAGAGAGAAGGAAGATGGCAGAGGATGGAGGGGAAAGGACCGACGAGGCTGAAGCTGGTAAGATCGACGGAGACGACAGCAGACGTGGCATCGCAGCTGATGCCGTTCCATTGGCATGGAGTGACGTCGTTGTTGGACCACGAAGAAAGGGACTGGGCCGGGTCGGATAGGCCCAGTTTGGCTTGCCGGAGAATGGTGGCATCGTCGTTTAAAGAGAGAGTTAGATCCGTAGAAGAGAGACATAGAAGGAGGATAAGACAATAAATCATTTTTTAGATAAGAATTGGTTCGTTTTCTTGCATGCTTTGGATTTGTGAATAAAACGAAATTATAGATTGGTAATTATAAGGTTTTGTAGAAGCAAAAAGGGAAGTGAACACTGTGACAAGACATGGGTGAGACATGTTTTTCAAAATTGGGAGACTTTTTGGAGGCAATAATATAGAGAGATATTTAGTGGAAAGTACATATTTATGATGAGAACATGTAATTGTACACTTAAAAATTAAAAAAAAATGGTCACTCTCCAAGTCAACTCAAAGACTATGCTAGTCAAAAAAAATGATGGGATACATGGGCCATGGTGCTGCTAGATATATGTTGAATTTTCCGAGTTTACATAGAATCTTCTGGAATAATGTTTTCTATTTTGTGAATGGGCATCTATATATTTTATGTGTAGTGGTATTATATCCTATTAATTTATATCGTTCTACAAATTTTCTTAAACCGAAATCCTAAACACCTATGACATATGATCCCAACCCTAGATTGAATAGAGAATTTGATGGACAATCTTCATGTGAAGCCACGTGCATAAGCAGGCGTAGACAAGGTCAAATTTGGTTGGTCGGGAAAACATGATCTAACAGTAGATTTTGTTAGATTACTTTCATTTCACTGGAAAAAGCAACAGTCATTTTGGTTTGAAACTTCGAGATTTAAGGGGGAAAAGGAGAAAATGACAGATCTTGTCTTTAATCTTTAATCGGATATCACGAGTTTGCAATGGTACAACCCACTATGAACTATGATGTCACCTTAATCCAATAATGTTTTAAGTCTCGGTCGTCTAACGATAATAATCACTCCTCTTTTTTGCTAGTTTGCATTCCCTTTACGTCTCCCCAAGCACTTTTGTCTTTTTTTTTTTTTTTTTTTTGGACTTTTGGTTTCCATAATAACAATATTCTATTTAATTCTGTTATTTTAAGCTTATACTTATACACTATACGTCCGTGTACGAAACACATTGTAGGAGTTATATATGATTTTCATATGGCTTACATGTATAGTATGTAATAAATCTATAAAATAGTGGTCGGTAAAGTTCTTTTGTAATCAACACACACAGTGCATGTCCACTTCACAACCGATAACCTCTCTTAGCCGAAGAATAAATTCGTCCGAAGACCAATTTAATACATTTTATATGGACCACCCATTAGACGTTCGAATTAAGTCACGTCTTTGAAGAATACGAAACTGTATTATCTTATTTAAAAAGAATTAAATAATCTGGAGATTATCGTATATTACAAAAAAAAAAGTTTTCCTCTATATTACAAATTTACATTGTCAAATGGAAAAAAAAAAGTTTTTCCTTCTGAAATATCTTCGTTTATCTAGCGGGCTTCGGCGTTCTTTTAATTTCAAATCTGGGCTTTCTGTAAGCATCAAACTTTAGGCCCACTAAATTTGTTCTCAAAAGGGCTAAGTGCGTCAGTGTATCCACCTAATAATCAAAAGCGGTGAATCTAATCCAAAACTCTTCGACCCAAAGAAGTGGCAGCACCAAGGTTGGACGTGTCTTCTAATAGGACTACAGATGTCTCGTCGGAAGACTCACCGCCACGTCGCAACCGCACCGGGCTATGTAATTTATACGAGATTTTTCAAGTGTTATGATATCATCATATACAGAAAAATATAATATAAAAAAAAGTATCAACAAAATCATCAATATGAAGCTTTGGTATATAAATATAATAAAATCAATTTTGTTAAATTATAGATCTTCGTACTCTGAAACGGTTACAGCGTATTAGTTAAAACCTTTCTGTTACGAAGCTATTTCTTGTTTAGTTACTCAAATATTATTTGGTTTTTACGTTTTCATTGCTAATCCTGACCTGCAACAGAAACATAAAAATAGAAGAACAGAATATCAACATTGAAACCTGAAATAGAAGCAGAGACAGAAGAAAGAAAGTAATTTAAACCCATAAAACCTTGTACATTTCTTTCAAATCAGAATAAACATAGAGAAAAAGAGACAGATAATTCATTCGAATCTGCAGATCGATTAACTTAAAAAAATAATGGAGGAGACAAAGCAGGCATTGATATCGTCGTTACCGCAAGCACCAAGAAAACCAAAGTCGAAAGTAGAGAAAATGGTAAGGAAAACATTCAAAGGAACAGCTCATCTATCGAATCTGCTCCCCACCGGTTCGGTAATGGGTTTTCAAATACTGTGTCCGGTCCTAACTCATCAGGGTCAATGTCCCACCATCACCAGTCGCTGGCTCACCTGCTTCCTCGTCTTTGTCTGCGCAGTCTCTTGCTTCCTCCTCTCCTTTACCGACTCCTTCAGAGACCCAAACGGCAAGGTACCATGTTTTACATTGTCACGTTTTCGAAAAATAATCCAACTATATATTGTATAGACTTGGTTCAACTATATATTATTACATCACCAGTTTTATTCAAGTTCAACAAATTGTTGAAATAAACATGAAACTTCTTGATTTTGCAGGTTAGGTACGGATTGGCGTCCTGGAGTGGTCTATGCGTGATGGATGGATCAATAACTCTAACGGCAGAGGAGAAGGAAAAGTATAAGCTTAGGTTTCTTGATTTCGTGCACGCAATAATGTCAATGCTCGTCTTCTTCGCAGTCTCCATGTTTGATCAGAACGTGATCCGTTGTTTATTCCCTGTTCCTTCTGAGGAAACTAAGGAGATCCTCGTTACTTTGCCTTTTATCATCGGCGTCGTTTGTGGCGGCTTCTTTCTCGCGTTCCCCACGCGCCGTCACGGCATCGGAGCTCCTCTCACCAAAGAATAATTTTGAAAAACAGAAGATTTTTGTATCTTCAAATTTTTTGTTTCTGGAAGACATGTACTAAATCTTTAAAGGAACTACTCTTTAAATAGATGCGTGTTTTAACAACATGAAATTAATCAGAAGGGAAAGGATTCCCTATAAATCGTGTATTACCAAAATATATCAATCTCCACACAATCACAAGACAGAAGCTTTTAGTATCATCATCACACAAGAAGCTTCTTAAACCCAGCTTTCTGTTCTACAGTTTAAACTAGCTGGGAACTTGATCCCTTTCTCTGTCTGATCTTTCTGAAGGGGCATTCCTCTTTAGGAACAACCTCTTCGTACTCTGCATGGATCACGTTTGTGATCGGGATTGTAAGTGTACGACCATCAAGGGTCGTTATGTTTGCGGTGTAGCCTGTTAAGGCATCAGCTAGTGAGATCTTCTGCGTGATAAGTCGTTGCCCTCACGGGTGAACACTGGATGGGGTTTCTCGTCGATGATGAAGACAAGATCCGCTGGAATCACACCCGGATGCTCATTGCCTTTCTTCCATCCGGGTTTACTCCAATCGTCAGAATCTCTTCCATTTGCATGGCCTTGCTGCATTTAGCAGAAGAAAAAGAAGAAGAAGACAGATATTAGATATTGTCAGCACAACAACAACAAATCAAACAGGTAATCAGCAATGATCAATGCCTTTCAAATCCTTTTTGGAATGCAATATATCATTTTGCAGAAACAAAAAGCCTGAAATTTTGTTTGATATATGTTCATATTTAGAACTAGTAGATAAGCCCGCTGACATCTACAATCTCCCTGGAGATCTTCATCTTCTTGGTGGTTCCTTTGTAGAGATCTTCAAGGCTACAAGGCAACTTGTTCTCAATAGGAGCCACTTTCCTAGCTGCACCGTGATGATGATGATGGTGATGATGATGCATTTGTCCTCCACCACCTACCCCTTCACCAAACGAGGCATACATATCATCACCAAACATGCGGCTAGCGAATCTCTGCCCTCCACTGCCACCACTTCCACCACCAAAGGGGGTTGAGAATCCGAAAACTCAGCGAATATATCATCCGGACTTCTCGGGTTGAATCTTAAAGATGAAGGTCCATCTCCTATTGAGAAGTAAGATGCTCCACCAGCAGCATTGGGAGGTGGCACGTTCCCTTTTAACCCTTCCTCACCGTATTGATCGTAAACCGTTCTCTTCTGAGGATCACTAAGAACCTAAACAACTCAAAATCAAAGATAAACATTAGCCACATAAAATCCCGAATCAAAGTAAACGATCTTAGCATGCTCCTCATAATCCTAAGTTACAGACTTGCATTAATTCCAACATATAGAATGCCTAAGAGGTTCTTATTAGCCAATCAGAGAAAGCAAGTTTACAACCAAACTAGGGTGAGACGATAGGCAGAGGAAGCACAAATTACAACTTAGGGGATTTGATTCATTACATAAGCAGTAACCTCAGATAATCTACTTAACCCAAAAATAAAGCAATCATCTTTTACTTTGATCTATGATTCGAAACACGAAATCTGTAAACCCACGAGCTAACACAAGCTCAAATCGTGAAAATAAGCAATCAGTGCTCGTGAAATCCGACCAATTTCATCTCAAATCAATAATCAGAAACATGTTCGGACCGCCGACAGCTCTCACTAGAAATCAAAAACAAAGCAATAATCATTTGAATAGAGAACGAAGTGGAACATAATATTCTCAGGTAACAGGTCTGGTTTCTAATTTTCATATAGAACTTAATATTCTCTTTCTACACCATGGGGGCAGCTGGGAAAGTATTTACCTCATGTACAGATCTGCTAAAAAAGAAACAGTTCTGCTACATGATTTCACGTCATGCAAGTTCTTAATAATTAAAATCAGCACAGAGTTGCAGTACCGGATGACACTACTGGATGATTAACTTTCTTATACTTCTTTTCTTTTGTTATTCCTCCATGCAGTGTATCACCTTTGAGCTTGACCATGAGATGGTTGCAAATGACGATGACAAAGAAATGCTACAGGATATTGTCAACAACACTAAGTTGAGTGAAGGATATCTGACGCTTGCAAGGGATATTGAGGTCATGGAAGCCAAGACTTCTGAAGACATCTACAAGGTTTAATTGAATATTAGGATTTATGCCTATTACTGTTTTATTTGGTTACAGGATATGTTTACGTAGTGTCTCTTACCTGTCCAATGAAATTTTGTAGGCTCACTTGCTTTATGGTAAGGCTAGCTCTGGTCCAAGTGTGGATTCAGCTAGACAAAATCTGGCTGCAACTTTTGTGAATGCATTTGTAAATGCTGTGTAGAGAAATAATCTCTGATAGTGCTTAGCACTAGCGCAAGACCGTAATACCCAAGAGACCCGAAAGAACCAAAAGACCTTCTAAGTATGAAGGAGAAAATGGAAGGACTTGGAAAACTCTTAGAGAAATTAAGAACTTATGAAAAAGGACACTCTTTCTTTAAACTTAGCTTTTATTTCACTTTCTCAACTTATGTTACAAATGGGAGAGGAATAAGCTATTTATAGGCTTCAAAACTACAAATCTTCTTCTAATCTCTAGAACTCTCTAATATAATATCTAGATTTTTATGTTAAAATTATCTAGATTATTCTACACTAATCCTTAGATATTTATCTAATAGAATTCTCTAGAACACTTAAAGGAGGTGATGATCTTTAAGATATTTCTAGAGACATTCTAGAACTTGGGCTTAATTTTGGGTTTAGTCCATTAATGGATAATTGGATTATAAACCCATAATTAAGTTGAATCCAAAATCAAGTTTAATTTCAATACTTTCCCTTAAACTTGATTTTTTCAGCCATCCCAAGCTTTGAACGAAGTATCTCGAATTGACCTTTTGGTAATGCCTTAGTGAATATGTCTGCAACGTTGTCTTCACTTCGAACCTCCAAAACTTCAATTGTTCCATCAAGCACCTTCTCCCTTATAAAGTGATGCTCTAACTCAATATGTTTTGTCCTTGCATGAAACACCGGATTGTTAGCCAACTTGATAGCACTTTGATTATCTCCATAGATTGTCACCAGCTTGTTTGTAGGCTCGAACAAATCTTCAAGGAGTCTTCGAAGCCATATACACTCTTGAGCTGCGAGCGTAGAAGCTTTATACTCCGCTTCAGTGGTAGACAATGACACCGTTGCTTGCTTCTTGCTGCACCATGAAACACTTGTGTCTCCACATAAGAACACATAGCCTGAAGTAGATTTTCGGTCATCTAGATCTCCACCAAAGTCAGCATCTGTAAAACCATGAAGAACGATCTTTGTATTGTACTTGTACACCAAGCCCATCCCAAGAGTTGTCTTGACATACTTCAATATCTTCTTTGCTGTTTCTAAGTGTGGCTTCCTTGGTGCTTGCATAAACCGACTTACGAGACCTACTGCGAAGGCGATGTCAGGTCTTGTAATGGTTAAATATAGAAGACTTCCCACAAGAGCACGATAAGGTCGAGGATCAGGTAGTAAGGATCCTTCATCACGTCTAAGCTTGATATTCACATCCATCGGAGTAGTGCGTGTCTTTCCTTCGTGTACTCCGAATCTCTCAACAATTCTTCTTGCATAACTTTGTTGGCCAATGAATATTCCATTCTTCACCCTTTCAACCTCTAGGCCAAGAAAGTTATTTAGCTCACCCAACTTCTTCATCTCAAACCTAATCGACATATCCTCTTGTAGACGAGCAATTCCAGCTTCATCGTTTCCCGTAATTATCATATCATCCACATAAATAAGAACTACTACGTGGACTCCTCCATTTTTCTTGAAAAATAAACTTGGATCGGAATTTGATGCCCCATAACCGCAAAAGTGAAGATACTGAGCAATCTTACCATACCAAGCTCTTGGAGCTTGTTTTAACCCATACAAAGCCTTCTTAAGCTTGCACACATGATCAGGATGCTCTCGAGATTCAAAACCAAGTGGTTGCTCCATGAAGATATTTTTATCAAGCTCACCATATAGAAATGCATTTTTCACGTCTAGTTGCCATAACTTCCAACCAAAGCTTGCAGCTAAAGATAAGAGTGAGCGTACCGTAGTCATCTTCGCTACTGGACTAAAGGTTTCATCATAATCTTCTCCGTACTTCTGAGAGAACCCTCGAGCAACCAGTCTTGCTTTAAACCTATCAATGCTCCCATCTGCTTTCCGTTTTATTTTATACACCCATTTGCAAGACACGGGTTGGACATCCTTGGGTTTTGGATCTAAAGCCCAAGTTTCATTCTTTATGAGAGCGTTTATCTCCTCATTCATTGCAGTTTCCCATTCTTGAATTCCTTTTGCTTCTTCATAAGATGATGGTTCATCCTCATCTAAAGGGGCTGCAAAGAAGCAAGAGAAGTTAGTGACAAACTCTTCATCTCTAAACCGAGCAGGCCTGATAATGTTCCTTTTTGGTCGTTGATCAGCCAAGGAGTCACGATCTTCCTCCTTTTCTTCTTCTTGGTCATTGCTTCCCCTTTCACCATGCATCTCATTTCCAGAGCTTCTACTCTCACTTGGTACTTGGAGAACTGGTTTATCAATCCTGGAGGAACTCGCACCATCTTGCTCAACCAAGACTTGAGGTGGCCCATAAAGTGAGGAAACTTCATCAAATACAACATCACGAGACACGATGTATCGATGTGTCTCAGGGTCCATACACCTCCATCCTTTCCTTTGTTCATCATAACCAACAAAGATGCATTTCTTCGCCTTTGCCTCTAACTTTGTCCTTTGAGAGTTGAAAACATGGACGTAGCAAATTGATCCAAATATCCTGAGATGTTTTACCGTTGGCTTCTTCCCATGAACCATCTCATAAGGAGACTTCATATTGTTTGGACTTAGTGGCATTCGATTGATGACATACGCTGCACATTTCATTCCTTCCGCCCATAAGGTTTTAGGTAAATTCTTGTCATGTAGCCAACTTCTACACGTCTCGCTTATGTGTCGGATCTTTCTTTCCGCTACTCCATTTTGTTGAGGTGTATATGGACATGTAAATTCCCTCTTGATACCTTGATCTCGACAAAAAGAGAGAAACTCCTTTGACATGAACTCTCCTCCATTATCCGTCCTTAGAGTCTTGATCTTCCGACCCAACTCACCTTCCACGGTAACCTTGAATTCTTGAAATCTTGAAAATACTTCTGATTTTTCCTTTACGAAATATATCCAGGTGTACCGTGAGAAATCATCAACGAACAACAACATGTATCGAAACCCGGAGTATGAGGGTGTTCTCGTTGGACCCATCAAATCGCTATGGATCTTCTCCAAAGGAGCACCGCATCGTGAGGTAGAATTGTCAAATGGAAGCCTATGTGATTTTCCATATTGACAACCTTCACAAAGTTTTCCGTCATCTTGAATCTTCAACCTTGGGAGCCCATTAACCAAATTCTTATTCACCATAACTTTGAGCTTAGTCATATTTATATGACCAAGTCTGGCATGCCATATAAAGGCATTATCATTGGTGCTCATCTTCTCAACATACGAGTTGGAGGCCGATAAAACATATAAGTCTTTAACTCGTGCTCCAGTGTGAACCACATCCGCCTTTAATTATTCTATATTTTTCAGGAATTTAACATCTCTTGGGCCAAACAATACATAGTTACCTGAGTCCACCGCATTTACCACAGAGAGAAGATTCTTCTTTACTCCAGGGACATGGTATACGTTCTTGAGAGTAATTGGACTTCCGTTATCTCCTTCAATGACAATTGTCCCTTCCTTCTCAACGTGGTGGATTGAATTGTCAGCTGTAATGATGGCTTCTTTTCCGTCATGACGCTGAAGACTAGAAAATAACTTCTCGTCTCCGGTAATATGATGGCTACAACCAGAATCCACAATCCAATCACTTCCAAGATTTTTAATTTTGGATGTAGTTGAAGATGCAGCCTCCACCGTGAAACATTTTCCCCATTTTTCGTCTTCAGTATAACCTTTTGATTTCGCCATATTTGTTTCCTTCAGCTTGACTCGACAATCCTTTTTGAAATGCCCAAGTTTTCCACACCGGTAGCACTTGAACCGCTTCTTTTCTCCCATAGAGGATCCTTCTCGTCCATCATTATTTTTTGCACCACCATCTATGGGTTTTTTTCTGAAACTTTGTTGCCTCCGAGCTACAAAAGCGCTACCCGAATCATCATGAATTTTAACTCCTGTCATTTGCATGGCTAGAGATTCTTGCGAAGCTAACAGATTTTCAAACTCCTCCAAGGAAGGTTGTGTAGCCCATCCTTGAACTGAAGTCACAAACGGTGTATACTCGGGTCGTAGACCTCGAATAATAGACCGCTTCAACCGAGCTTCCGAAATGGACTCCTCTGGATTAAGAGTATTAATCTCAGAGCAAAGATTTTTTACCTTAACGAAAAACTCTGAGATAGAAGACTCCCCCTGCTTCGCATTCGCCAGCTCATTCTCTAATAATTGTAACCGAGCCTCATTTTTCTTGTTGAATAGTTGATCTAATGCTCGCCAAATTGAACTAGCGGATGTACACCTTGACACATGCTCAAACACTCCTGAGGATATTGACCTCTTCAAAGAAAATTCCGCCTTGGCGTTCTTCCGTGTCCATTCTTTTGTTGCTTCCTCATTTGCAGCATCTCCCGTTGGTGATGTAGTGCTACTACCACCGACGACATCCCATAAGTCCTCACTCACCAAGTATGACTCTATACATGACTTCCATAACCGGTAGTTAGATTGGTTTAAGATCTCCATTCCCAATCCAACAACACGACCCATTGATTCCATTCTTAGAATAAACCCGAGCTCTCTATAACCCCGATCTTGATGAGCACAAAATTACAATGGCTCTGATACTATGTAGAGAAATAATCTCTGATAGTGCTTAGCACTAGCACAAGACCGTAATACCCAAGAGACCCGAAAGAACCAAAAGACCCTCTAAGTATGAAGGAGAAAATGGAAGGACTTGGAAAACTCTTAGAGAAATTAAGAACTTATGAAAAAGGACACTCTTTCTTTAAACTTAGCTTTTATTTCACTTTCTCAACTTATGTTACAAATGGGAGAGGAATGAGCTATTTATAGGCTTCAAAACTACAAATCTTCTTCTAATCTCTAGAACTCTCTAATATAATATCTAGATTTTTATGTTAAAATTATCTAGATTATTCTACACTAATCCTTAGATATTTATCTAATAGAATTCTCTAGAACACTTAAAGGAGGTGATGATCTTTAAGATATTTCTAGAGACATTCTAGAACTTGGGCTTAATTTTGGGTTTAGTCCATTAATGGATAATTGGATTATAAACCCATAATTAAGTTGAATCCAAAATCAAGTTTAATTTCAATAGTTTCGGCCAGGTATGATTACTGAATCTTATGATGTGCAAAATAGGAAGAAATATTGATATATTTCCTTATTGCAGGACAAATTAATGACATTTTGCCATCAGACTCAACCAGTGGATCAGCTGGAAACTGGCTCTTCAAAAATAAAGAACATGGAAAGACCAGTGCTGCTGCTAGTCTGGTATATCTCATCTTACTTGATAAATTGACTAGTTGTGTTCATATCTTGGAAGTAAAAATTGTAACAGGACATCGTTGTTTCCCTATGCTAGGGTATGACTCTGTTGTGGGATGTGGACTCTGGACTCGCTCAACTCGACAAATATTTCCATAGTAATGATAATCCCATCATTGCTGGTGCTCTGCTGGGAGTTGGGATTGTTAATTGTGGCATTAAGAATGATTGTGATCCTGTGAGTTGATTTATTTTTCGATTTTATTGGAATCCCTGTGTTCATTATTTTTCGCGATTCAATCTTTTCACTCAGCTTTCTTTCTCAGGCATTGGCCCTTCTTGGAGAATACATTGACAAAGAGGATTCATCTGTCCGAATTGGTGCTATTATGGGTCTCGGAATTGCATATGCCGGTTCCCAAAATGATCAGGTGAAGACGTTTTATCTTCTTACCTATAGTGCTATGTTGAATGTTCTGTTGACGAGACAATAACATGCTCACTGTTTGGACAGATAAGAAGCAGTTTGTCTCCAATACTGGCTGATGCAAAAGCACCTCTCGATGTGATTGCATTTGCTGCACTTAGTTTGGGGATGATTTACGTTGGTTCATGTAATGAAGAGGTTGCACAATCTATTATATTTGCTTTGATGGATCGTAGCGAGGCAGAACTGGGTGAAGCACTCAGTCGCTTCTTGCCTCTTGGACTTGGACTTTTTGTACCTTGGAAAACAGGTAGGCAGCAAGCTGTACTTGATTTTTTTTTTCGTGTACCGGATCGTTATTTCCCAGCTTATCAGTGTCAACTTGTTCCAATATCGAGCATGCAAGTGTGGAGGCTACCGCAGAAGTTTCAAAGACGTTCAATGAGAAAATCAGAAAGTATTGTGATATGACACTTCTTTCATGTGCCTATGCTGGAACCGGAAATGTCCTTAAGGTATCTGGTCAAGTGTGCTTAGTGGTTGTATTACATAATTCACTTCTTTTTAGTTTAGTCGCTGACTCTTTAGTTGTTCAGGGTAATATCCACCAGGGTCTAGCTATACTTGGATTAGCGATGGTTGCCATGTCTGAAGAATTGGGTCTTGATATGGAGATCCGTTCTCTGGAACTCGTGTTGCAGTATGGAGAACAGAACATTCGGTGTGCAGTCTTTGGCTCTTGGTCTCCTATGTATATCGAACCCAAAGGTGAATACTCTTTTTGTAATTTAGTTTTACTTTAAGAATATTGCTTTACTCTCTAATATTTTCCATACTTCCAGGTGACTGTTATGGACACCTTGAGCCGGTTAAACCATGACACTGATTCAGAAGTTGCCATGGTAAGCTGTCTTTTTGCTACTCACGGTTTCATTGACTTAGTTTGCAAGGTTGGTCTGATGTTTCATTTAAATCCTACAAGCAGCAATTATTTCCCTTGGTTTGATAGGCGCTGGAACCAACAATGCAAGGATAGCTGGCATGCTTAGAAATCTCTTCAGCTATTATTACAAGGATGCCAACCTTCTCTTCTGTGTAATGTGTTATTTTTATTGTTTTTCGTTTTCGATAAACACGCTGGTTCTCATTGAATTAAGTCATAATGCAGGTGCGTATTGCTCAAGGGTTGGTGCATATGGGAAAGGGTCTCTTAACTCTCAGTCCCTTCCACTCTGAACGGCTCTTGCTATCGCCGTAAGTTGTAACATAACTAGATTTTAATACTTGGCTTTCAAACTCCACCCTGTGAATCCTAAAACATAGGTGTTGTGTTATTTACCCAGCACTGCACTTGCTGGTATAGTGACATTGTTGCATGCATGCCTTGACATGAAGTCCATCATACTGGGGAAATACCACTATGTGCTATACTTCCTTGTTTTGGCGATGCAGGTGCGTGCAATGTTTCATCCCATGACTTTTTATAATGGACTAAGCAATGTGTATCTACTAATGAGGTTTGAGTGTGTAGCCAAGGATGATGCTTACGGTGGACGAGAACCTGAAGCCCATCTCAGTGCCAGTGCGGGTAGGACAAGCGGTTGATGTGGTTGGACAGGCGGGCGACCCAAGACAATCACTGGGTTTCAAACGCACTCAACACCTGTTCTCCTAGCTGCTGGGGAGAGAGCTGAGCTCGCAACCGAAAGTATGTTGTTCCTCTAAACACCTTGTGTTACATTATCCTACTCGAAACAAAGCTCTGTTTTATATTTTGGAGTCTAAAACTTGGGTTTGTTTGGGTCACAAGTACATTCCATTGTCGCCCATAGGGCTGGGCAAAAAACCCGAACCCGCATAACCGAACCGAACCCGAACCCGTTCAATACCCGACTAAATTATTTCATTGGGTACGAGATCTCTAAACCCAAAAACCCGAACCCGAACCCGTTCCGAACCCGAAAACCCAAAACCCGAAAGCGTATCCGAAATACATAACTACCCATAAGAAAATACATAACTACCCATAAGAAAATACATAACTACCCATAAGAAAATACCCTAACTCGAGGACTCAATCCTATAAATGTGGAATTTTTTACGTATAATATACACAAATCGAGCCGAATGCGAACCAAAAAATCTAAAAAAACCAAAAATCCGAAAAACCCCAGAATCCGACCCGAAAACCCGACCGAAAACCAAAAAAACCCGAAAACATGAAAACCCGACCCGTACCCGACCCGAAAACCCGAAAAAAACCCGAAAAACCCAAAAAACCCGAACCCGAACCCGAACCGAATCAATACCTAAAATTTTCGGGTTTTTTCCGGGTATCAAGTTTTGTACCCGAACCCGAAACTTTTTACCCGAACCGAACCCGAACCCGAAAAATTATTCCATTGGGTGTGAACTTCCTATACCGGAACCCGATCGGGTTTTACCCGATACCCGATTGCCCACCCCTAGTCGCCCATATTAGAAGGTTTCATCATATTGATAGAAAATCCAGACTACAGAGAGGAGTGAATCCAAAAGTTGGAAGTGCGAACATTTGAAGAAAGATATGATTAGTTCCTATGGGTTTTATGTGCACAACAAGTCATCTTTTTTTGCTTAGTTTATTGGCGTCTGGTCCCAAGATATGATTACTTCACAATCTCTCCTTAAAAAAAAAAAATCGCTTCACTGCATTATGTAGGAAGTAGGAACTTTTTGTTCACTTTGATATCATTCTAAAGCGAAAGATGGATAAGTTTCAAATCCAATTCTTTTAACCTGCTCCTTTAAATCCGCTACTTCTACCTTTGTTTTCCTTGGAAAAAGTAAGCTTGGCATATTGACTACATGATCTTTGATTTGCTATCCTGGAACTTCAATTTCATGCTTGGTTCGCACTCCATCCTTCAAGTTGTCGCATGCAAAGGCTCCTCTCGTTATCTTCAGGATTTGGCAAAGACTATTATCTAATATAAAAATGTAGAAAGGTGACCCAGCCGGCTACATATATACATACATATATGGCGTGCACGACTCACTCGTTTCCCCCTTCTGATTTTTCTTAGCATAATCTTCGTTCCCAACTACGACAAAAATAATTCTCTCACAAAACCAGAAGTATTAAATCTTATTGAAATTTACAACCAACAAAAGTAAAATCATGTACATGTATTGTCATATTGAGGGTTGAGTTTCTGCCACTAAATATATGAATTTCCCAAAAGGAAAAACAAAAAAACAAAAAAAATGAATGGAATACAGTTTGCGACCGTTTGTTTTGGTATACATAAGGTTTAAATATCAAAATTAAATTATTCTCCTTCAGCCAGAAAAGGAAAGGTAGCTTGAGTAACTTAATGCCCGCGACCTCTTGGACTCGGACCTGACGCCAACCGTTGAAACCAGGAATCCACCGTTGACTTCATATTCTCCACCGTCAGCGTCGCTTTTGTTTCTCCCGACTTCTCCGTTAGAACCCTTCCCGCCGCTGCCGGAACCACCACGTGTTCTACCACCAACAACGCCACCATCACCACCACAATTAAGACAGTAGACCAGCTAACTCTCTTCATTTGATTTGAATTTCTCTTCTTTATGTTGTTCCGACAAAAAAAGAAAACAAGAGAGCTTTGAAGTAATCAGGTAGTAAACTAAAAGTTTTTTTTTGTTATTGTTTGGTTATCAAAGAATATTAGGGAGATATAGTTATGTGGAATCAGATAAATGAGGGGGAGTATGTGTAAGTATATATATACTTATGTAAGTTACGCCGAAGTGGTCATGACTCAAGATTTCACCACTTAGGTCGGATTTTCCCCGCGCCATCTCACAATTTGCTTGTCGACCAAGTATTGTGACTTGAACGGGTCGCTCTATAACACTGTACAATGTGTACAATTACATCTAAGCCCATCTAAGTTAATGAGAATTTTTAAAAGTGTGGTAAAGAATTATTCTATAAAGCTAGTTATCAAAGCCAACAAATCAACATGCAAATTTATCAAGATATTATCATTTAATTCGTAGCTTTTTATTAGGAATAATAAAAAAAATTCTTAGCAATGATTATTTTATACTACTAGATCTGAGAAAAATAATTTTATTTTAAATGGATTTATATTTATTAAAGTAAATTACATACCCATAAATAAAATATCTGGATTACGATAGCTTAGCACATTTATATCACAAAAGTAAACACAGGCTTAATTTTGTTCTGACAAGTCATGTTTGAGTTTTGAAACTTAATGCGTAAGTCAATGTTTGACTATTTAAGGTATTGCAAGAATACCAATTCACAGTTTTACCTAAATAATTCTCTTATCAGTTTAGGTTGGGGAATATATTGAAAATAATACATTACGAGTTGATGTAAGAAGGTTGAAAATTATGATAAAATTACGTATATCAGTTGTGTTAGTAGGTATATTAGTTTGATGGGAGTGGATAATTAAAATATACAAATAAATGAAAAACAACGTAAGTGTTTGGTAGATTGGTTTTGCTGTTTAAATTCTTGGAAATCTCATATGGTTTGTAGGTGGGTTTGTTATTCAATAGAAAATGTTAGTTTCTAGTCATACAAGCATATCTATTTTAAGAGCGTTGTTATAATTCAACATATTTTTTAATGCGTGCGTCTATGACGGTTTAATATCAAGAAACCTTGAAATTCAAAACATGAGGATTTTGACTTGTATTCCAAGTTCAAGGGATAGTCTTGCCCTATACCAAACTAGTAAAAGTCCAACGCTAAGGATTTGTCAAAGCTCATGCATATGTTTATTTTTATTTTTGTTTACCAGAAATGTTTGTATTGATTATTTTTATTTTTGTTTACCAAAACTTTTCAAAAATCCTTAAAAGTCCATCTTTCTCCTATTTTTTCAAACAATAACCCATT
The DNA here is from genome assembly GCA_963922655.1 of Cardamine chenopodiifolia. Lineage (NCBI taxonomy): Eukaryota > Viridiplantae > Streptophyta > Magnoliopsida > Brassicales > Brassicaceae > Cardamine > Cardamine chenopodiifolia. The sequence continues at coordinate 4,081,476 of OZ000481.1, forward strand.
AAAACTGTGGTATTTTAAGGGGGGGGGGGGGGGAAATAAAAAATGTGCCGTCAAAATAAAAATAAAATAAAAAGTGTACTATTACGTATCCAAACAAATATACGGCCCATTTAGGGCTAAATACGTTAAGTTAGGCTGAAGAGATGGCGGCCCATCTCAGGACCATAAGCTTCGTCTGCTTCGTCACCTCCCAAAACCTCTCTAGGGTTTTACTGTCTCGAACCTTACCTCTCTTATACACACACACTCTCTCCGTTAATCTTCGTCGTGAGCTGTGGTAGTCGTAAGCAATGAAGGTTAAGGTGATATCTAGATCTGTTGATGAATTCACTCGAGAAAGAAGTCAGGATCTTCAGGTAATTTTGCATATCCAATTCGTTTGCATATCATAAAATTAGGGCTCAGTTTTAACTCCCACCTCAATTTCTTACCATAATATAATCAATTCTATGAAATTTGAATGATTCCAGAGGGTCTTTCACAATTTCGACCCCAGTCTTCGACCCATGGAGAAGGCTGTAGAATACCAGAGAGCTCTTACAGCTGCCAAATTAGAAAAGGTATTGCAATGATTTGCTTTCAATTTTAGTTCTTTTGTTAAGATTTGATTTTCACTGTGTCGTTTGTATTGATTAGTTTTGGAAAAAAAAAGCCTCAAATTTGAATATGTTTTTGTTTTTGCTGTTCTTTAGATATTTGCAAGGCCGTTTATAGGAGCAATGGACGGTCATCGTGATGGAGTCTCATGTATGGCGAAGAACCCAAATTACCTCAAGGGAATCTTCTCAGCTTCTATGGATGGAGGTAAATATTGGCTTCTTGTTTTCTCAAAGTTTTAACTCTACTGGAAACATTGATGATGATATGATCTGTGGTAAAGGAACCAATACATAATGAATTGCCAATTCTAGGAATCTATGTTGTGATTACTTAATTGATATATGTATTAGCGATTGTTCGAAAGTGTGGTCATTCTAAGTTTTTTTACCAGTGACAATGGCAATTTATATAAGCTGGTTGTTACTGAAACTGATACTATATTTCTTCTCTGCAGATATTCGCCTTTGGGATATCTCTTCAAGGTTATAATCTTTATAACTAATTCTCTTTTGAACTAATTTGAAGATCATTTATTTTTTCCTATATTAAATTTTCTGTTCTACGCAGGCGTACAGTTTGTCAATTCCCTGGTCATCAAGGTGCTGTGCGTGGTCTTACAGCATCCACCGATGGAACTATATTAGTTTCATGTGGCACTGATTGCACGTAAGATATAAGATTTTATTGTTTAAGTCGTCCAGTCCTTTATTGGATTTCGCACTGTCAAGCTAAGGTGAATGGAATTGTGCAGTGTTCGTTTGTGGAATGTTCCTCGTCCTTCGCTTGAAGATTCTAACTTTGCATCTGTAAATTCCGTTGAGGTGCTTTGTCTTTAACTTTCCTTTTACATTGTATTATGAAGAGCTTGCTCTCTTTTGATGATTTCTAACGTACAATCTGAATAACAAGCTTAATATTGCATATATTTTTTTCAGCCATCCACGGTGTATGTCTGGAGGAATGCATTCTGGTAAAATTCTTACAGTCTTCATTTAATATCTCATGATTGTTTTGTTCCATAAAACTTGAGCTGTTATACTTTCTTTCATTTCTAGGGCTGTTGATCATCAGTTTGAAGGAGACCTTTTTGCTACGGCCGGAGCTCAACTGGATATATGGAATCATAATAGGTACTCATACTCATGCTAAAGAAATGTCTGATGTTTGTTTTACTTGAATTAAACAGTGCTTATGGTTCTTTTTTTTTTGTAATTAGGTCTCAGCCAGTTCAGAGTTTCCAGTGGGGAACTGACACTGTAATATCTGTCCGGTTTAATCCTGGAGAGCCTGATATATTGGCAACATCTGGGAGGTATTTACTTTCTACTTTATACTTGTATATGTTAAGTAGTTATCTTAGCTAAACTGTCCAGAGCTTTCTCTAACCCTTTAAGAGGGTTTCTTTTCTTCCAGCGATCGCAGCATAACCATTTATGATCTACGCATGTCTTCTGCAGCTAGGAAGATTATCATGATGGTATAGTTCAATAACTCTCATTCTCGTCATATATAACCATTTTTTTGTTTTTCAAACTTAAAATTGTAACCTTGGCTTGCTCATTGCTCATCTTTTGGCAGACAAAAACAAATTCACTTGCATGGAACCCCATGGAGCCTATGAACCTGACAGCTGTAAGTGTTATCATGTGAAATTTTCTCTGATGAGTTTTGCTAACCGGAGGCAATCACCAATTGTCTTTTTCTTATGTATTTATTTTATCCCATGGTTAAACTGAATAGGCTAATGAAGATGGCAATTGCTATAGCTTTGATGGTAGAAAGTTGGATGAAGCCAAGTGCGTGCATAAAGATCATGTTTCTGCAGTGTAAGAATGATAAATCCCAAATATCAGCTACATTATTCAGCAGGATATTATCCTAATCTGTAATGATTTATCTAAATTCATTATTTTTCAGGATGGATATTGATTTTTCACCAACTGGTCGTGAATTTGTTACGGGTTCTTATGATCGATCTGTGAGAATCTTCCCATACAATGGAGGACACAGCAGGGAAATCTACCATACAAAGAGGATGCAGAGGTAGAATCTGTTTATACATGATATTCAGATGTTCTGGTAAATCATTTGTTAATTTAAATGTAGTCTAAGAAATTTCTATATTTTTAATGCTTTTTCTTTTCTTGTAGAGTATTCTGTGTCAAGTATAGCTGTGACGCTAGCTACGTAATATCGGGCAGTGATGACACCAATCTCAGGCTATGGAAGGCCAAAGCATCAGAGCAATTGGGAGTGGTAAGAATCTGTGCCTTTTATTGTTTCACTAGCAGTAGCTTGATTTATACAAAATGAAACCGAAAAAGCTTAACCACAGGCTAAGCCATTGATTCATTAGTGCTTTTGATTATGAGATAACTCGTACATGTTTTCTTAAGAAGTTTCAACTTCGAACCATCAATTGCTGTGTTGTATTGCAGATTCTTCCAAGGGAACAGAAGAAGCATGAGTACCATGAGGCTGTGAAGAACCGGTACAAGCATCTTCCCGAGGTCAAGCGCATTGTGAGGTACATAACCAAAAAAAAGCTGTGTTTTTTCCCCATGTTTTTATCTTTGGAGATTGTCAGAAGATAACTATTGTAACATGGTAACGTATTGTGAAATACAGACACAGGCACTTGCCGAAGCCAATATACAAAGCAATAGGGATTATCCGAACCATGAACGATTCGAAGAGGAGAAAAGAAGCCCGAAGGAAAGCTCACAGTGCTCCAGGAACAATTATCACTAAACCTCTGCGCAAAAGAAGGATCATCAGAGAAGTGGAGTGAGTTTACTATTTCCTTAATTCACAAGTCATTAAGGATGATGATGATACGTTGAGGGATTGTATTCGTATAGTGCGGGTAAGATTAGAAACATGAACAATTTTGCGGTGTTGTACTCTCTCTCTACTCAATAAATTATACCCAATTGGGGTTTTTTTCTTTTATCGTGTTCACGAATTATTCCTTTTAGGGCGTTATAAAGATGATATTCGAAGTGATATTTTGGCTTATGAAACTTACCATCTGTCTGATGAATGTTGCAGACTTTCGATAATAATTAGATTTGTTTCACTATTAACATTACAACTTTACTAACTTATTAAATTTGTTTATATATATAGATTGATCACAGATAAAGACTACGCTTGTACAATTACTACATGAAAAGAAACACATTGCAAGTGTGTGAGATACCAAAAGACAAATATAAAGAAGTTTGAGAATGGAAACTTATTTTAACTGTATTAGATAGTGAACACGCTCACAAAGGTCTTTTAACTTACATCAACACAAATCAAAAAGAGCAATCGCATTACCTCAGACTCAAAAGTTCTCCGGAGCGAGATCTTGACTGCTTAGGGTTAAAATAAAATGCATTCCCTACAAAGCATCTCTGGACCAGTCATACAATCTTCATTATCTAAATCAAAGACCTTCACGGTAGAAGAATCAGAACCCAGGTGTTAACTTCCACAAAACATACTAAAAAGATCACAGATCACCAACGTTAATCAGTTCATATTCAACAAGAGACAGATTGTTATCCTCTTTGACTGTGAAAGACGCAGGTTCAGTGGCTTCAATGCGTCCCCATTTATCAACCCCTAGCCTCATTGTACCCTTGAACATGTCTATCCTTGAATTGCGCAGTATCACTGTTTCCCCTGGCTTCATAAGATCAACTATACACAAAAAAAATATAAATCAGTACATCATCAATATACAAACTTTACTACAGGAAAAGTGCAGAACATTCTAGTAAACATAAATCAACATCTGACCAAGCAAATTTTCACTATCACTAATGGCAAGTAAAAGAGCATTATACAACTCCAGTCAAATCTAAAGAATGATATTAAACCCATCATTAAACGAGCGATAATGCAGTAAAAAAAACAAGGCTTGTGCAGATCTTCACAGTAGTTCCATTTCCTATTTCAGAAAAGTCGCAAGCTTTTAGTAATATATTCCAGATATTGACATAGCCACACTACCAATTTATATTACAAAAAGTAAATGAAACATCACCATTCAAGAACTATACTAATACATCATTCATCAATCAAGACTAGCAAAACCACATTTACCATTTGCTCAAAACGAAAAAAATATGACAATAGAAGTTCAATAAACAACAAAGGATCCGACTTATCACCCTTAACAAACTATGAAACAACCATTTCTATATCCTAAAAATCAAAGTCAAAAGAGTGAGTAACCTTGATCGTTGCGTGCAGTGAAGAGAATACATCCGGTTTCGTCACCGATGAGACACTCAACGATTCGACTGGGCTGAGACGGCCGACTCATAGAACTCCCCGGACGAGCCTTCCGGGTAACAGGAACCACGATATTAGCATCAATGACCTTAACAGTCAATGTGTGACCGGTCGTTCCAGGCTTTAGCTGTTCCACCTTCACAAACACCGGTTTTCTCTTCGCCGTCGACGTTCCTGACGCAACCGCTGCAGCTCCTGTCGTCGCCATCGTCTTTTACAATCAGAAATTTATAAATCCAGATTTCGCGTTCGCCCTAATTGCACTTTTGGGAAGTGAAAAGGGAATTTAGGGTTTATAAAGAGAGACGATGATGTGCTCTCTCCCAAGACGGGACGAGAGTATTTATCTCCTGCTCTACATTATCATGAAGTTGCCACGTGTCATGTTCGGGTTAATTTTGTCAGTCAACTTCTTGTTTGATATTTATCACATTCCTTACATATCATCACATTCATAATGAATGCTATTTATTTATACATTAATGTAATATATTTCGTAGGTGAAAACTGTAAAGACTAATGCTTCTTTGTAGCTTCGGTTTCTGCAACCACCACCAACGCTTGCTCTTCTTCTTCAGTTGGAGAAGGTGACATATCCTCCGGCGGTTTTTTTTGCTCCTGGAGAGTTTGGTCTTGATGCTTCTCCTCTTCCTCGGAATCTAATTGTAGATTCTGCCGTCTGTATCTGATTACTACCACTATGATAAACACTGCGATAAAACGGGTCTTGAGAGTAGTGAGGTTCCAGAATGCAGTAACAGCAGAGCCTGCCACGAACTTCTTGTGTGTGCAAACTCCCCATGCTTCAACTATTCTCTTTTGTGCATTTTCAATTACACAAAATTGCAAAGATCCTTTCGTTATTTACATTGGAACCATCAAAGAGCATTTTGCAGTCTGTTAATAGAGTTTACCTTTTCCATTAATCTGACTAGCATAACTTGAATATACCTTTGGAACGGTGAAGCTGAGGAAGAAACCTGTTTCACCAACAATGCATACTTTTGTGTCAATTCTACTCGATAAAATAACAAGAACATAGTTAGATTTCTTTGGAATGTTGTTGATATTAATTGATGTTCTAACAATCATACCAAACGCACATGACCTCCACAATGTAATGAGGTAACCATATTCAGCTCCTATTAGAACACAGGGTGCTACCTGAAATCAATGTAAAAACAGCATAAGAAGGACAAAATTCACGGTGTACCATATTCATTATGAGAAAGGAACAATATTTGTAAATTCTACTTTGAGTGTCATTGCTGGCTCGCCAGAGAAAAGCTCGCTTGTCTTTGAAATCGCTAAATTGGTGATCGGAAGCATTCGTCTAGCTATTTGTAATACATCCTCTTCACTCAGCTTAAGCTCTCTCCGAGATTCTTCGGTTACCCTTTAAGGTAACACAAATGGATCGAAACTTCAACATGAGCTGGTTTTTACATGGATTGGGACCCGAAAAGATTTGTGCCTTTGGCGAAGAGTATTTGACAAGAACGATACCGCAGAAACAAAAGTCCAAGATACGAGATAGCCGAGAAAACACTTCAAAACACACACACAAAGTTTCATCAATTCATAAATGTGATAAATGATTGAAGCTAGAAAAGGTAAATCAATGATATTCTCTCTGATCCGCTCCAAATCACCTTGACAAACATCTTCATCTGAATTACACAATTATTGAGTAAATATTCATAGTAGAACAAGAAAGTGAAATCAAATGAGCATAAACAAAAGACCTACTTTTACTTTGATCTGAAGATGGACAAGGAGAAGATAACAGAGGAACTGAAACTGTGCTTCTCCTTCTTAGATCGACCCGTCTTCTTCGTTTTCTTCGGTTTTTGGTTCTTCTCGTCGACCAATACAGCAATAGGCTCCTTATTATCTTCCTTCGTTTCAGCCATCACCTCCGACCTCCGTCTCGATCTCCGATAATTCCTCAGCGAGCCACTAGCCAAAAGACCATTTTGCCCTCCCTCGTCTTACAACGTGCGTCTGCAGCTTCCATATCGAAGCGCTTGGTTAAACGGGTTCTCGATTTGAGAGGGGAAGGAGATAAGAGAAGGATTTTGCGAAGAGTAACAGGAGAAGATGGAGAATTGAGGGAGACAGGTGATTGTAAGGAGTATCGTTGAGCTTTGGAGACGGTGAAACCAAATCGAGAGATGGAATTGGCGATTAGAGTGTTGTTGATTCGAGCTAGACGTAAAGCGAATCTCGGGTTGGAACGGAGGGAAGGAGGTGTAGAGTCCATTATATTTTTTTGGAAAGGGAACAAATATTTCCAATCTGAGGTGAATAAATGAGAGGAATCTTAAGGAATTTATTAGGGTTCTTGAAAATTCTACTCCGACATCTGAGCTTTTTTTTGTCTGTTGGGTGTGTCTCTGCTTTGTTCCGGCAACTGTGGATCAGATAGCCGTTTTTGAAAAAAAAGAAAAAGGCAAATCTTTTGTTAATTTGAATATTAACGGCGGCAAAGAGGGTCCGTCTCTTTTAACGGTAATGATAAAATCTCTTTAACTGACATTATTCATAGGATATTTTCTACTTAAAATCAAACAAATGAATCAGATTATATAAAAAGATATAGATAAGAGTTTAGTAATTGAAATGCCATGATTCAGAGTACTCTTCTAGTATTATTTCCACCAATTGTTACAACTTTATTTTGTTTGTGTATAGTCTATATGTAGATTGAGTGGTGTTAGCAAGGCCGACCCTGAATTAAAACTGGCAAAACACCAGTTTTATGAGATAAAATTATTATATATAATTTAGGATAACAAATTTTACAGAAATAGATTTATGATTTAGTGGTTGGTTTATGTTTGGTTTTAATATCGACTTGAATTTAAAATTCGAAGATGAATTTATGTTTTTGTTTTAAGCACTAAATATCGTTGGGCCGGACCTGAATGTTAGATTTCGCCATTGTCACTAAGCCTCAGATCTTGAAAAGAAGTTTTTGTTTTCTTGAGATGGCGTTGGCAGAAGCCGTTGAGCCTCTCAAGTGCGTCCTCCAGCATCTGAGCTTCTACTCTGATCGTTATCCTTATCCAGTTCTTTAATCCCAAAACCACTCCTGCAAAATCCAAGAAAAGTTTCAGTTTAAACTAATCGATTTTTCAAGATCATTTTAAGTACTCATTTGATTGGATTTAACCTAGTAAAAAGACGAGGTTTTCTTCTTTGGCTAGCTTCATACAGAAATCCATGTCCTCTTCTATGTCCTCCAACAATGGAAGCTCCAACTTCGTCTGTAATGTTGTTGTTGTTAAGAATCATGTCATTCAAATTGATCAAGAATTATGTAGAGTATATAATAGAGGTTGGTGATCATGACTCAGGTTTCTTGGTGCAGACCACGCAAGGAATGTCCTTGAGCTTATCACAGACCAAATCCACGTTCTGTTTCAGTATCAAATTCTTCTTTGCAAACATCTCTTTATTCGATTTACCGAGGATCTTGGGAAGCACAGCCTGAACCATTGTGGTAGAATCTGGAGTTATGTCAAGATTTTGTTGAAGGGATCGAACCACCTGTTAGAATAAAAGAGAAAAAAACAGAGTGATTACTTGTAACACAAGCTACAAAAACACCAGTTACGATAATGATCCAGATAAAGAATATACTCCTGTGGACTTGAAAATGCCTTGGGGATCATTCAAAGCGATCCAGCCTATTCTCCAACCAGGAACAATCCATCCTTCCGATATACCGCCCAAAGTGAGCACCGGAGCTATTGACGAGAAGTTTCCCATTGAAACAAAAGGATTGTCTCCGAATAAACCTCTTCGGTGATCACCATTATTCCCAGCTTCCGAGCCGTCTCCGCAACCTTCTTGAGATGATCGTAAAAGTAGACATTTCCGCAGGGGTTGTTAGAGTTTATGATAACCATTGCAACAGTGTTCTCGTCGGCCATTGCTTCAATGCTTTCGAGATCAATCTCCCATTCCTTTTCGCGAAGGAGATCGAACTTGCGAACCTCGAGTCCACTATAGACTGCACGAGCCTCGTAGTGAGGGTAACTCGGCCGTGGGAGAAGGATGTTGGCGTTTGGTCGAGCCAGCGATTGAAGCACCAATTCTATCCCTTGGTTGCATCCAACGGTCATGAATATGTCGTTAGGAGCTACTTTGTTCGTCAAGTCTCGGTTCACGTAATCGGCGACCGCCTGATTAACAAAATATTCCATGGAAGTTAACTAATTGTGGATGAAATTTTAACAAATAAAAATTTGGGACATTTTCCCGCTAAAATACTAAAGCTTTCAATGGTGTCAATCCGTTTACGCAACAATACGCTACAGACAAAACTATCTTTTCTTCCAAAACTTTTATGGATTGTGAATGAAAAAACGGGTTTTCTAGATACGTCTTATTGTATACGATAACTCTCATCGTGACGCTGGAGGCTTTAGCTGCCGTGTCGCTCCCCCTGAAACGCCAGACGCTGCTGTTGGACGCATTCTGCGTCTGCGTCTCTTCTTCTGTATCGGTTTGAAGGGCAGGAACGACGAGGTTACTGTGATAGTTCATTGTTAGTTAAGTCGCTAGGAGTCTTTGAATAGACTTTGTATGAAAGACTGATAACGTGCGTGATAAAAGCAAACAAAATAATGACGTGAAATTTCCGTTGTTCGAATTGCCATTGTAACAGAATATTGGTGACACCTTGCTAATATAAATGACAGTATTTTCCCAATTTACATGAAAGGGGGACTAATCTTTTCCGTCGTATAAGCAATCCCAATTAATATTCATTGACAACATCGATAGTAGAATGTAAAGTTCAGCAAAAAGCTTTCTAAAGTAGACAAAGATTGAAATTTCTTTGTTTTTAACAGTAAATAATATTTTGGATTTATGTATTTAACAGTAACAATGGGTATTTATTATAGGAAAAAACTATTCAAAATAAATCTTTTCACAATTTTATTGCTTCTATGCTTTAATTTTACACCCTAAAGTTCTCTTTGACAAAATGTCCATTTCAAGAATTCACCTTTTATTATATTGTCATATATTCTTTATTATCAAATTGTCATATATGAGATCCAATATTGTTAAATATATATTAAGCTCGTGCGGCACAATATTGGATCTAATATATATTTTAGCACGACTAAAATGACGTTCCAACAAGCAGACGCATACGCGCGCGCACACACAATAAACCGAAGTTTCGAACATAATCGAAGAGAAAATGAACAGAAAATACAAAAAAGTAGAAAGATATATATATCATGGTTCCGAGAACGAGGTTAAGTTTTTAAATGCGTTGCGTTTTAATATGGCGAGTGAAGAAGCCTTTGAGCCTGACGAACGCGTCTTCTAGCATCGACCTCTCCACTCCGATCGAGAATCTCACCCAATTCTTCATTCCTAATACCTCTCCTGCATTAAATTTCAATCAGCCGATATCTCTTTCATAGTTATATATAAAAAGTTATAATTAATTGAAAAGATTGTACAATTTAAAATATATAATGATTACCAGGTAGAAGGACGAGATTCTCCTCTCGGGCCAGCTTCATGCAGAAATCAACATCATTCGTGATGTCCCGCAAGAGTGATAGGTCCAATTTCGTCTATGATTTATATAGTTTACGTTGGGATTAGTGGAATTCTTGTATACGAATTTTCATTATGTGATGTATATATATTACAAAACAGAATATTTGTGTTAGATACTTAAGGTTTAGAATATGTGTATTTGTTGACGGAACTTGTAGTATGTAGTGGTTTGTAAGTTGTAACTTGTAAACGATAAAAAAATAATTATATTTGTTAGTTTGCACCTAATATCTCTTTTAGCATATATTTTTAGTATATATAAAGATATGTTCGTGAAGTTAAAAAAGAATATAAAGTTATTCGGTAAAAAGAAATTGGTACCAATAAGTAAGTACACGACTCGGGTTTCTTGGGACAAACGAGGCAAGGAATGTCCTTGAGGGCATCGAACGCCAAATCTACATTTTGACTCAGGATCGAGTTATTCTTCTCCAAGAAATCTTTCTTTGACTTCTCCAATATGTTTGGCAGTGCAAACTTCCAATTAGACAAGGCAACACGTTAGCTATTACATATTTACACGTAACTCATTTCATTTTTGCATGTTTCATGGAACATAAACTATCCTAAGACAAACCTGTAGAATAGTTGATGGATCCGGACTTATGTCTAGATGCTCTTTGATGGATTCGACGACCTATTGACAACAAAGATATCATTTATGTTCAAACATACACACATCTAAAAGTGTTTTACGAAGACCATATGACGATGTTTACTTATGATAACTTGTGATTATTTAGAGATTGAAAACCGACCCCGCTGGTTTTGAAAACGTTATCAGGATCATTCAGTGCGATCCAACCTATTCGCCAGCCAGGAACGAGCCATCCCTTGGATATGGACCCGAGTGTAACCACAGGAGCAATCGATGAAAATATTCCCATCGGGACAAATTGATTCTCTCCATAAATAGTTTGATTATAAACTTCATCAGAGATCACCATTATTCCTAGCTTTCTCGCCGTCTCAGCCACCTATATCTCATAAAAATGTAACATAACAGAAGTGAAGTTCAAAGAAAGCTAATCTAAGTTATATACTTTCACCTTCCACTTACCTTCTTTAGATGTTCATAGGTGTAGACATTTCCACATGGGTTGTGAGGATTTATTATCACCATGGCAATGGTGTTATCATCTGTGATGGCCTCAACGCCTTGAAGATCGATCTCCCAGTCTAGATCTGGAAGGAGATCGTACTTGCGAATCTCGAGTAGGCTATGGATTGCATGACTGTGGTAAAGGGGATAGATTAGAGTTGGGAGCAAGATATTGGCCTTTGGTCGGGCGAGGGCATTAATCATTGTCTCTATCCCTTGGCAACACCCCACTGTTATAAATATATCATCGGATTTCATCTTATGTGGAAGGTCCCGGTTCAGATAATTTGCAACCGCCCTGAAATAGTATGAGCACATATATGGAAGATATATGAAGTGATATATAGTGTAGTATTTTAATTATTTAATGATTCAAAAAAGAAATTTTTTTCCAGAAATGCTTATGCGACACCTCAGCATTCAGGAAAAAAAAGTATCTCCATCTTCTCAAATTAATTTGCGTAAGATCTTATCATCTTAAGTTAAAGCCTAAAGGTATCTACTCTCACACAAAAATTCACAAGGCACAAGGTGACAAGGTGCTTATTAGATTTTTTTTTTTTTTTTTATCATCAGCTAAATTAACTACCTCCATGGGGATGGTCGACAGGGTTCATAACTACTCCTCTTACTACAGGACGTTTACCTAGCCAACATTTCGATCCGGAGTAATCACAATGAATAGCATCTGTTATCGTTCGAGGGACCAAAGGATAATATACATATGATAAATGATTTGGTATATTAGTTTCTTTTTTCTTTTTTTGGTTAAAGCACAAGGTGCTTATTAGTTGTTGTAAGTATATATGCACCTATTTTAATCATAAAGAACTTAGATAAACTTTTGCCATATATATGGATAATTTCAAAACCATATAAGAAAACTAATTACCTCCTGGCCGGCAATATACCGGCCCCCGGGGCGTAGGAATTAGCAGCGCCAGACCGTAAGGATTCAACCACCGCATCCTCAGCCTCAGCAGAAGTCTGGAAGCAACGGTAGACGGAAGGGTCGCCGTGACCGAGGGGCAAAATGGTCTTCTTAACGTCTTTGCAGCAGTTGTCGAATAACCTGGCAAGAGTACCTTTCATTGAGACACTAGCCGCTTCCTTGGCCGCACTGTTGCCTTTGAACCTCCAGACGCTGCCTCCGTTTTCCGTCGTCTTGCTTTCAACGTCTTCCTTTCGGTCCGTTTCAAATGAAGGAACTAACAGGTTCATGTGTTCACTCATCGCTCCTATCAAACTTCTTCTTCTTGGTTTGTATTCTTTTTTTTTTTTGGTGAAAGTAGAATCATATCTCATTCATATATATATGAATGCATGAAAGATAAATTAGATTATATTTTATAAATATAAGAATAGATTAATCCTTCATATACATTATCAAAGGTTCGTCTTCATCTTCAATATCAAGTGGCTCTTCACGATGTGTTTATTGTTTTTTTTTTTGTATGACTTCGAAGTTCGGACCGAAAATCCTAACCTCCGTAAACCGGAGACAGCTTTTAGATTTTCCTTTGTCAGTGGTCTAAAAGGAAAAACCACTAGACCAAGAGCTACTTGGTTATTGTTCCTTTTTAATTATTGTTTTACAAAACGAAGTGAAACTTTTGTAAGTGGAAAGTAGGTTTGGCATTCGGGTTACAAGTACTAGGTTCGGGTTTTTAGATTTATCAATTTATTTTTTAGTGGAATAATTTGTCGGATTTGGATTTAGGTATAATATTTTGGATTCGGATTGGGTTCGAATTTCAGCTATAAAAATCTATAAAAAACCCAAAAATCCAATTTTTGATCGGGTTTGGATTAAGTTTTTTTGGACTTTTAGGATTTTTTGGATTATTTTGTGTTTTTAAGTTCGGATTTATATCAGTTTGTGGATGTTACACATACAAAACTCATATTTATAAAATAAAATCTTCGAATTAGGATATTTCTGTATTTTTTGGTTTTCGAAAACCCTAACGGATTTCGGATTCGGACGAAGATTTTCAGAGTCAGAGCTCTAGTGGAAAGTATTTAAGATAATTCTTTTCTTTTGTCATCTTATTTATTAATAATTCACAAAACCCACTACCGATACATTCCATAAACGACACAAACCATACATGCCACTATAGATCCACTTAAGCAATGATAAAAACTATTATGCAGACTAAAAAGAAAAGTACGTGATAATTAGGTAGATATAGTCTTTTGTCATAGTGGGAAGTATTTAACAAAATTCTTTTCTTTTGTCATCTTATTTATTAATATTTCACAAAACCCACTACCAATACATTCCATAAACGACACAAACCATACATGCCACTATAGATCCACTTAAGCAAGGATAACAATGAAACCGTGCAGCAGAACAGTTATTTAAGAGATCAGAAAAGGTTTTTCTATAGGTCCACCACAAAAGCGACTTGTTCCGCCCAATGGTTGGTCCATCTCAGGGTACGAGGAACATTGAGGTTCTCACTTTTCAAACGTATTCTAATTATGTTGAATCGTACTTTTTAGCCTTTTTACAAACTAATTCAAATACATATTACTTTAAAAATAATCTAAAAATTATTTGATTTTTAAAACATTAACTTCAATTTATAGTTTCGGAAAACCAATTTTCTTTTGTTGGAAACCCGGAGTTTACAACACAATTACTCAATATATGCTCTTATGCATTTTAAAAGCTCACAGATATGTAAAAAAGTTAAAATTTATTCCTTTTTTTGCCATCTAGAACTCACACATATACACCTAACAACATAATATGATCTTATGCATTTTAAAAGCTCACAAATTAGTACAAATTTAAAACTTCTACCTTTTTTGTCATCTAGAACACACACATATACACTAACAACATAATGGTAACACAAATACAAAACAAATATGAATTTGTTGTTTCTTTAACCATGACATCATTTTTCATCAAATTGACCAAAAGATTAACTACGAAATTCTATTAGTCCAAGACAAACTTTTAAAACCGGCCCAATGGTCCATTTCAAATTTTGAATACGAGAAACGCTTACTCGCCGGTTTTGTTTTAAAGAGTTGGCACGCGGCCGAAAGTATTAAATTTCTCGCATGCGTTAGACTTCAATTTTCCGTTAACGTATTTAAGATAGCATTAAGATTACGTATATAAGATAGATAATACGACCACTTACAAGTAACAACCCAAAAAAATTTAAACTGTACATGGCAAGTATGATGACAAAAGTAGCGTTTGCGATGACATGCCTTGTGGTTGCAGTCACAACCGCCGACGCAGTGTACCGTCCTTGGCCGCCGGAGTGCGTAGACGTGGCAAATGCGATGGTGGATCAGTGCAAAATGTTCTTCGTTCAGCAGGAGTCGCCGCCCACCGCCGAGTGCTGCGGCTGGTTCAGTAGCCGTCGTAAGAAAGCGGAGGAGAGGCGGAGACTTTGCCGGTGTATGGAGTTTCTGACCACAGCCATAAAACCACTCAGGCCAGACGCTTTGGCTCTCTCTGACCAGTGCCATTTCGGCTCTGGCTTCCCTATGTCTAGAGACCACACATGCGCTTGTAAGTTCCATTAATTCCTCTGATCCACCAAACTTTCTTATCTCTCTCTGTTTCACTGCAAGACATCGAATTTAAGCATCCTTTGAACTTCTTTCTTCTGTTTATGCTTGGTTGGTTTTGTATGGTAAGGCTGACAATATACTGTCTCTCTTTTTTTCAATTTCTGCAGAGCATGGGAGACTCAAAGATGACAAGAACTACACGAAGAACATAGTGCTTTTGTATTTTTAAGGCTGTCACAATTTCTTTTCAATTTTTTCGAAGGTTATCGCAATGGCTTATTTCATTGATTTGTTAAGAAAAACATGGTAACGTAATATATTACATCTTCTGAGAAACCTCATTACTGGGTTTTACAGACACATCTTGCGCATATAATTTCTCTATCTTCCAAACTTGATGGTAGTTTTATATATACACACACAAAAAGAAAGAAAGAAAGAAGAGATTACTGGAACTTTACAACGATACAGGAGATGTCGTCTTTGCTCTTCTTAGATATAGCTTCCTCTATCAAATGCTTTGCAGCTGCATGTGGATCTTTGATGCTCTTGATCCCATCAACCGCTTCTTGGTTCGACAGTACCTGAAGTTGAACATTGACCATCGTATTACAAAAAGTACAAAAACTGGCTACATCCACGGCTAGAATCAGAGCAAGATACTGAGTAATTAGACTTTACCTTCCAAATACCATCGCTGGCGAAAACGATGAACTCAGTCTGATCATCAATTGCCTGGTGTGTTATGTCCGGTTCTGAGCTCAGATGTATCTTTAAGCTCTTATCTCCAAACGCTCTTGCAACCGCTAATTGTCCATCCACTCTTGGAACATCCCCTGCAACAATTTAGGATCGTAAATTAGTATACATATTTAGATATTTACATATGCTAAACCAAGGAGACCGAAACCGTAACTAGTCCGAACAAATTAGGTAGCTTTACCAGGAATATTTGATACAAAACCGCCTCGGCTCTCAATATCTTTTTTCTCCTTGCTAGGTTCATGATCAACTGAAAGCTGATGCACAACACCATTTTTAGACATCACTGCCCTTGAGTCTCCAACATTAGCAACCACTAGCTTTTTACCATCGATAAGGATTCCCGTTACAGCCGTTGATCCGCCTTTACCAAGCTTAAGAGACTGCTGCAATATCACGGCATCTGTTGATCTATACGCGTTCCTTATAGCATTCTCCGTGTCAGTCCAAAAATCCTTCTGAAAGAAAAAACACAAATGGATCAGTCAGTATGATTCACAAAGGATTCGCCTTACAGCCTCAAAAGAGATTTCTTGACCAAATCAAGATTACCTCTTTTAGAATGTTGTCAAAGAGATTAGTCTGCAAGTATTTGGCAACGTCATGCCCCAAGTGACCATCAAAGATAGCAAACAAACCCAATTCATGCCCTTCAAGTTTCTTGAATTCGGACACTACATAGTCCTCCATGGGATGGCTTGACTTGCCCTTGACACAGTAAAAACCGTGTGTGATGTTCTTCCACATCTTGCTTTTGCCTCTTCCCATATCAGGAGCGGATCCGCAAAACCCAGCCTTTAACTAATAAGTCAAGAGCAAATCAATAGAGTTTAATACTACAATCACGCAAGATCAAAGATCCAGAAACACCCATAAACAATCTTAAGCCTAACAGAGATCTGTGCACAGATTCTTCAGACAGACCAAGTTGGATTTTTTTTCACAAAAAAGCTAACAGGAAAAGCAGGAAAAGCAAAGAACTTGTGAATATTTCCATGGATGAGCCAAAATCATAGATTTCAAAAGGATCAACCTCGAAATCGCATTCGTTTATTCCTTACTAACTCATTCATTTAAAGTTTAAACCTTTTTATATCTTAAAAGATTTCAAAGTTAAGCTAATAGAGAAATAGCTAGCACCAGAGAAACTGATTCAAGGTCCAAGCATAGAAGAAGTAAAACGAGATCAGATCAAGGAGATAGCCATTAGCGCACCTTGATCTTATGGAGAATATCTCTGCCTGCCATTCTGAGAAAGCCTTTAGACGATTCTTGTTTCTCAGTGTGATGAATGAGATAAGCAAGAATGGAGAGAAAGAGGAAGGAGATGGGTTTATGAAGTGGTTTTGACTTTGAGCTAAGAAAATGTGAACCACCGATGACTGTAACATTTATCGGCTGCGTCGTACAATGCTCTACGCGTTCTCTCACGACTTTTCTTCTTGCCCTTTTTTTATGTTTCTGCACGGAGTTGGAATATTTCAGAAAATAGCAATAATGTTATTTAATGATTTCATTTTTTTATAACTAGATGATTTTTCGTATGATATGTAATTTAATTTCGATAGACATCTGTTTAAATAAATCATGTTGTACTTAGCATTTAGATGAAAGATAAAACCGTAAATTAATAAACAAAAAATACTACATAATTTGATGGCAATACTATTTGCTATTTCTTAATTCCATCTCTAAATAAAACTTCGGATTGTTGAAAAACCGTGTGCAACAATATTCTCAACTGTCCTTAATTTTATCTTTGTTTAACGAAGATGCAATTTTTCTTTGATTTTGTTGCCATTAGGCGTACATTTTGGTTAAATGTAAAAAGTAGTACAATACTTGTGTTTCATTTTTTCTTATTCTCCACAAATTATTGTCGGCTGATTCATTAGATTCACTTTCACAGAGTCTTCTTCGTTCCTTCCAGGTCTTCGTCCTTCGGAGATCCCTCCAATTTTTCCAAATTTTAAATTGGACTGTTTTCGTCAAGCAAATTAATATAAAAAATCATTTGTTAAAAAAAATCTAGTGTTATCGATTATCACATAGTAGGGCACTCAGGTTGGTCTAAACCCCAACTATCCAAAGATTCTATTCAATTTGATCATCAAGAGGGTAAAGATTTTACTAACAAGTCACACACATTTACGAGGGGCCAAAGAGTTGGTGATTTGTCTAATCAAGGTTTCTTGATTGATACGATCACACACATAAAAATAGAAATCGAAGAGTTAGTGATTGGTTTAATCACCCTTTCTTGATTACATTTTTAACGTTTTGTGCGATAAAAATTAAATAAAATAAGTTTTTTCATGGAAATGATATATGTGAGTTTTATTTAATATGTATATATCTCGTACCATTTTATTTCTTAGCATCTAAATGTTTTGTCAGATTTTATCGACAGTCTTTACTTCTAAAAGCTCCCACCATCTTGTGTTATCAATGGGTTGTATGGAATGATTAAGGTGTTCTTATCTTCGAGTCAACCTTGTCAATTTGGACGACTGAAGGATCAACTTGGTTCATAAATTAAATTTAAATAATTATATGAAATTGGATATGGACATATGGTGGAAAACGATTCGAGATAAGTGGTGGTAGATAAGTCGTCACTGATTATAAAATAAAATAAAATAAAATAAGGTTGTTTGATGAAATAAATTTACTAGTGGTCGTTTACTCGTTTATAAAAAGTATTTGAAAAATTAAACATGGATCTCCAAAATTACAATTAATGGAAATTTTAGTAGATAAAGTAAACATAACTGATAACAGTAACCGGGATTAAAAAAAAGATGAGAGGAGAAAAAGGAAGATACTGTGCTTTTCCCATCCTCTCTATAACATCGATTAAAAATGTGAACTTCGAGGAACAAGTAAGATAAACTTTGGTAAAGAAAAAAAAACAATAAATAGATCATCAATTGCTTCAATACGAATATTCCTTAAGTTCATTATTCTTTGGGATGAGAGGCATTCTAGACCTACGGAAATTTAAATTTAAACTTGCTTCGTGGAGTTCAAAACGTACGCACGTGTGACATTTTTTTAATATCTCTTTTGTTTGGCTAAAACAAAACGACAGTGAAATACTAGAAAAGTACTACACGATAAAAGGAATATAAGATAAACGAAATGCAAGTTTTAATTTAAATATGCATCCCAATAGAGATCTATCAGAAGATTCACATCAATACATGTGAATAGGTGATTCATATTCGGTTATATTCAAGTCTGGGCCCAGTGGACAAGGTACACATCTTATTTTCCAAACTACCTCTAGTAATAGGCATTCACACCGCCTTCCTATCTCTCCCTTGTCCTTTTTCTTCTTCGTTTTCTGCAACAAATATCGTAATTTCGGTTATCCCACCGGTTTAATCACGGTTAAAGGACCGAGAAATAGAGAAAACAGAGAAGAATCAATTACAACAACTGTAGGATGATGTGGAAAATAGCATAATTTTCATAAATAGAGAAAACAGAGAAGAATCAATCCGATCTATTGGTTATGGTAAGAACTGCGAAAAAGAATCCAGCTCATGATAGTACATATAATCTCATTTAAAGAAAACTCTATTTGCTTTTGTAACACTGTCACGAATACAATAAACTCTATAATATATACCATTTCTTTAACTACATAGCTATTACAAAGTCTTTCCTTTCCAATATTTTTATGTATACTCTGGTAATCCATTTGACTTTTCAGCATCGAGAGTTTCTCAAACTGTAACGAAAGAAGTATATACCAGTATGTTCCTTTATATACATCGGGAGGATATGTAAGCAAAAAGAAGATAAAACTATGAAAAGGTCAAAAATAAGAAGGAAAACAAACTATGGGAAGGAGAATGGAAATAACTGAGAACAATCCATAGCAAAGGAGATGCGAAAGCTGAGAGTAAGAGAACAAAGTTGAGGGAGGTTGTTAATGGCGATGGGGAGAAATGGAAGATGATTGCATTTCCCATTATCTCTATGCATTGGCACACTGTCACTATCTCTCCATTCCCTTGCCTCGATCCCTGCATAATTATAAGTACCGGTAATTAATAATCAATGGCAAAAGATACCGAAATCAAAACTCGAGAAAGAGTAGTAACTGGAGACGTGAACTTGACGACGTTGTTCAAGTGGCTCACGCCTTTGCAGCATTCAGGAGAAGGTCGCTAGACTGTTCCCTCGACGAAGGCCATGCACGGCATGAAACTTGCGAACACGTCCGGGCACCGGTCCATTAGATACGGGTCCATCGGATAATCGGAAACAGCGGTCTTCGTAAGGAACAAGAGCGTCACGGCCAGTAAGGCATGATATATCTTCATTGATCTGTTTAACTGGGTACACTAGCGAATTAACGTGAGATGCTTCGTTGTGTGATCAAAATCTCTAAATAGTAATCAATAGTTTATATGGTGGAGTTAATTATGCATGGTCGGTTAGTTTAATGAACACATGTAACTCTCATGCTTCCTTCTTCCTCGGATGAATTCCAGTTGAGTTCTCTTTCAGTTGTCTTTAAAAGTCTTAAAAGAATTTATGTGTTTTCCTTTCTTATATGTGTTACAATATCGATATATATCTTAAGTTATTGCATGTAATTCGGGTTTATTTATATCCTATGTCATATCTGATACATGAGCCGATAGCATTGCTTATAATATGGTCTCATCAATAGGTATCGTTTGGAGTGGAGAACATTTCTCCAACTAGTTTTGGATCACAAATTCGAACCACGTCTCCTTGCTTGTCTCTAAAGTTTTATCCGTCTGAAGCAGAGAAAAAGATTTAGTCAACTTTATTGCTTCTTAAGTAGCATCCAAGTTTTTAGATTTAATTAACAACTCTTTACTATTTTATCGATTCAAAATATCTTAACTTTTTAATAATTAAAATTTACATTCATTTTAGTTTATTCTACAATAATTTTGGCTCTTCTGTGTGGTAGTGAAATGATATATATTTAAGGTTGTGCCGTTACTCCTCTGTAAGAAACCTCTTTGTAAAAACCATGTTCTAATATATTTATCATTTAACCAAAAAGGAAATTTTTATTGAGATGTGTCGATGATGACTTTGACTCCTGTCCCATAATTAGTTATTTGGTTATAAACTTATAATCATCTGTATAGCCATGTAAGTATAGAAATGATGAGAGAGCAAGAAATTTGGTTGTCAAAAACTTCAATTTATTGTGTTTCTTGCTTAATTGAAAACACTCTTTTTTTCTTTTCTCCATAATAATGATTATGGTTAAGAAACTAATTAGGAAGTAAAAGCCAGTTGATAAAATGTACATATACAGTCGCTAACACTCTATTTGCTCTTGTAACATAGTCACTAATACATTAGTTTTCTTCTTAATACATTAAATCGATAACATAGTCATGTAAAGTCCATTGTACATCATTTTTCACTATATATAGCTGTTACAAATCTCCCCTTTCCAATATAGATACCCATATATATACCCTACCCTGGTAGTTAATTTGAATTTTTTTTTTTTTGGAAAATGTTAATTTGAATTTTCAGCGTCGAGATCCTTTGTGTTTCTGAACCTGTAACGAAAGAAGTACCAGTTAGTTACGTTCCTTTATACATCGTGAAGAAATGTAACAAAATGACCTTTTTCTAGGAAAATATTAAAAGTAAGCAAGCAAAACTATGAAGAGGAGAATGGAAGAAATAACTGAGAACAGTCCATAGCAAAGGAGATGGGAAAGCTAAGAGAAAGAGAGCAAAGAAGAGGAAGATTGTTAATGGCGGTGGGGAGAAAACGAAGATTGGCTGTTTTTCCCATTAGCTCTATGCATTCACACACTCTCTCTATCTCTCCATTCCCTTGCTTGTTCTTCCTAGATCCCTGCGTATATGGTGAAATTAAGAAACCGAAATCAAATATATCGAGAAAGAGTATAGTACGTACTGGAGACGTGAACTTGACGACGTTGTTCAAGTGGCTCACGCCTCTGCAGCATTCTGGAGAAGGTTGTATGAATATTCCCTCGACGAAGCCCATGCACGGAACGAAACTCTCAAACACGTCCCTGCACCGCTCTATCGACAAATCGGAAACGGCGGTATTCGTCAGAACCAAGAGCGTCACGATCAATGTGGCACAATAAATCTTCATAGATGTGTTTAACTGAGTACACTAGCGAAGGAAAGATAATTCGTGTGCGATCACAAATCTATTATATAGTAATCAATTAGTTTAGCTGCAAAAAAAAAAAAAAATCATATTGTGGAGTTATATTATGCATGGTTAGTTTAATGAACACATGTAATTCTCATGCATCCTTCATACTCGGACTAATTTAGTTGAGTTCTCTTTCAGTTGAATCTTTGTAAACTATTTACTTTTTTTCTACGTTATACATATATATTAATTATATGTTTAGGTTATTGCATGTAATTCGGATTTATTTATATCCCATATGTCATTTTGTGATGTGTTTTGTTATCTAATACTTGAGCCTATATCATTGCCTATAATCTGGTCTCAATACGTATCATACATATTTATGATTATAAAACATTTCTCTAACTAATTTTGGATCACTAAATTCGAAACGCCTCTCCTTGCCTGCATATGTAAAGTTATTTCCGTCTGAAGAAGAAAAGAAAGATTCAGCTACTTTTCTTGTTTCTCAAGTAACATCCAATTTTGTAGACCTAACTAATAAGCTTAATAAATTTCTTGAGCAAACAAAAAAGGACGATTGGTTTCCCACTTTCAAACTTAGAGCCATGATGATAAATATGTCTCTCACTTTCATTACTCGTTATCTTACTAGGAAATGTTTTTCCAAGGTAGTAAATTAAATACTAGATGACAAAAAGAAAAGGATAATATAAAATAATTGTTGGGAAGAACTCGGGTCCCTGAAAAAGGGTCCAGAAGGAAACGGGTCAAAGGAGTGCAGTAGCATTATCGTAATTTTAGATCATCTTCTGCTAATTTCGGTCTTTTCGGTTAGGACCTGAATGCTTTAGAAGCCTACCCTACTCGCCTCTTTCAAGAATTTTGTCTCTTGTTTTACACTTCGGAGACATATCTTTGTAAGCTCCCATGGATTCCTCTCAACTCCACATCTTCTAGCTTTCTCATTGATTAATTCCCTTTGTTTTCTTTCTATTTCTCTTCTGCTTCTCGTGAATTCTGTTTTCCTATGCAACTCTTTACTTGATCTTGCTGTTGCATGTTATCATTTGAAGAGCTGCAACTTGGTTTTTAATTCTGCTGGTATTTGGGAACTGTGTTGCATTATAGTTGATCGAGTGAAAATGGTAAAACTTACTGATCCATGTTCTAATTTCGTTTAAAACAGAGGATCTTGTGTGTTGAAGTGGATGGATTGGTATGGAAAGTGTTGATGATGGCTTCTCTGTTTCTGTTACAAATTTTTTGTTATGATCATTCTAATAAACATATAAGTATAGAAATGTGGAGAGAGTACCAGAAATTTTGTGTTTAATTTGTAGTTTTGTTGCTTTGCAGATCAGCTTTTACTTAGTTTTATAAAAAGAAAATGGATGGATCAATGCATCCATCGGTGTTTCAGAAGCTTCATGGACAGTCCTACTTGATGAATAGACTTTCTCCGAGTGTGCAGACTTATAATTATGGCGTCTCTGGTGGTTATGTCAATGGAGGTTTGCAGAGTCTATTGCAGTCGCCTAACCAAGACATTGGCTCTTCTCTTCTTCCTCATGGCTCATTGCCAGTATCTGCTCAAGCCCCTAGCGAGAAAACTAGTACTGGTTTCTTGATCGATTTCCTTATGGGAGGAGTCTCAGCTGCTGTTTCAAAGACGGCTGCAGCACCAATTGAGCGTGTGAAGCTCTTGATTCAGAATCAAGATGAAATGATCAAATCCGGGCGTCTCTCTAAGCCATACAAAGGAATCAGTGATTGTTTTGGCCGGACGATCAAAGATGAAGGAATGATTGCTCTTTGGAGAGGCAACACTGCCAATGTTCTCAGATACTTCCCCACTCAGGTTAGCTTTCTCTTCTTTGACCTCATACTTGTATAAACAGTTGAGCTGGGTGTGTTAAGCAAAGATTTGTGTTTGCAGGCTTTGAACTTTGCATTCAAAGACTACTTTAAGAGGCTGTTCAACTTCAAGAAAGACAAAGATGGCTACTGGAAGTGGTTTGCGGGGAATTTGGCTTCTGGTGGTGCAGCTGGTGCATCGTCTCTGCTTTTTGTATACTCTTTGGATTACGCTCGTACCCGTTTGGCCAACGATTCAAAAGCAGCCAAGAAAGGTGGTCAGAGGCAGTTTAACGGCATGATCGATGTTTACAAGAAGACTATAGCCTCTGATGGCATTGTCGGGCTGTACCGAGGTTTTAACATCTCGTGTGTTGGAATTATTGTGTACCGTGGGCTCTACTTTGGATTGTATGATTCCTTGAAGCCTGTGGTTCTAGGCGATGGTCTCCAGGTACCAAACAAGACAAACTCTCAACCTCAATAATACTGAGTCCTCTGTTACTGTTTACTCATTGCTTGAAGCTATACAGGATAGTTTCCTTGCGAGTTTCTTGCTGGGATGGGGAATAACCATTGGAGCTGGACTGGCGTCTTACCCGATAGACACAGTGCGTAGAAGAATGATGATGACATCTGGTGAAGCAGTGAAGTACAATAGTTCGCTTCAAGCCTTCACGCAAATCATCGAGAAAGAAGGGGCTAAGTCACTCTTCAAGGGTGCAGGTGCCAACATCCTCCGTGCTGTTGCAGGAGCTGGTGTGCTCGCTGGCTATGACAAGCTCCAGCTCATTGTGTTGGGCAAGAAGTATGGCTCTGGTGGTGGCTAAACGATGATGATGATGGAAAGAAAAGCCCTAGAGGTCGATGAGTGAATAGATCCGTGTGTTCCTATAATGAACTTGTTTCGCTTTTTCATAGTTTTGTGACTTTTCTTCGCAAAAGAATAAAATACAAAGAAAATCACTGGGACAAACACTGTTAGTTTAGGGTTGGTTTTTTTTGTTTTTTGTAGTTAAAAAGAATAAAAACTGTTCTAACTTGAATAATATCAAATCCAAAGAACTTAAATTAAGGTCATGCTAATGTCTGTTGTGTATGATTCAGATTGGGTTTCCTTGTGTTGTAAGCGAATGAGTGAATCTAAATCCCACACTAAGATTTGGTCTTCAATGGTGTCAGTTTCAGATCCCACTTCAAACAACTTCAGACAGCTACAGGTAAGGAGCTGAGTCCTTTTCCTTGATCTTATGCCACCACTTGATTCATCCTCTGCAATCGTTGCTCCAAAGACCAAAACTTTAACCGTCTCTCTATATAAATCCCATACACTTGAAACAAAGGATCCATAACTTGTCTTTCAATGGCTCTCTCTCCTACATTTCATGCCCTCATCTTAGTTCTTCTTTTTCATGCCTCTTTAGTATCAACTGCAAAGCATAGCGTTCACCACCACAAAAGTCACTCCCCAAACCCTAACCAGCATCTTCAGCAAGCCTACCGCGCCCTTAAAGCATGGAAGAAGGTCATATATTCTGATCCAAAGAACTTAACTGCAGACTGGGTCGGTCCTTCAGTCTGCAGCTACACAGGAATCTTCTGCGCCCCATCCCCTTCCGATGCAAACACTCTAGTTGTTGCTGGAATCGATCTCAATCATGGAGACATCGCTGGTTTCCTGCCTGAACCCCTTGGTCTTCTCTCCGACGTCGCTCTCATCCATCTCAATAGCAACCGCTTCTGCGGGATCCTTCCTCATTCATTGGCCAATCTATCGTTACTCTATGAGCTTGATCTTAGCAACAACCGCTTTGTAGGTCCTTTTCCAGACGTTGTCCTCTCACTCCCTTCTCTAAAGTACCTTGACCTTCGTTACAATGAGTTCGAAGGCCCCTTACCTCCAAAACTCTTCAGCAATCCCCTCGATGCTATTTTTGTGAACAACAACCGGTTAACAAGCCTCATCCCCCGAGATTTCAGTGGAACAACCGCCTCTGTTGTCGTCTTTGCCAACAATGATTTCAGTGGTTGTCTGCCTCCAACCATATCTCGCTTTGCAGATACCTTGGAAGAACTTCTTTTAATCAACTCAAGCTTATCTGGGTGTCTACCCCCTGAAGTTGGGTATCTCTACAAGTTAAGAGTCCTCGACATAAGCGACAACAGTTTAGTTGGTCCTGTACCTTACAGTCTCGCTGGACTAGGCCATCTCGAGCTGCTGAATCTGGAAAACAACATGTTCACTGGCACAGTCCCTCTTGGAGTCTGCGTTCTGCCCAGCCTGCTGAACTTTACTCTTTCCTACAACTATTTCTCTGAAGAAGAAGGCATCTGTATGAACCTGACTTCCAGAGGCATAGCCTTCGACGATAGCCACAACTGTCTGCCTGACAAACCGCTCCAGCGGAGCCAAAAAGTCTGTGATGCTGTACTTGAGCACCCCATAGATTGCTATGAACACGAATGCTCAGCCATGGCTACTCTGGTTGCTCCGTCTACTGCAGGACCTTCCATTGCTCCTGGTCCAGCCTACACATAAGGATTCACTCGTATGCGCCCAATGACAAAATGTTATGTATGCAAACAAAATGAAAGAAGTAGAAATGTGTGAAAGATTGGGTTGTGGGGTGAAAGAATATGCACTAAGATTGTACCATTATACAGTTTACAGAACACAATGTCTATCCGCGGTATCTAGCCGCAGTTACAAATTCCACCTTTGCTCTGTTTTCATCTAAAGATCTTCTAAACCTCTCCAAGGACCTGAGATTAAAGAACCAGCACCACCTGTTTCAAAATCAAATTTTGAGGCAGTTAACTTCGTGATTCTGTGAAAACTCATACTCCATGAATGTTTGGCAAATAAGGGAAACATCCGACAATTATTTCAGACAAAATAAGAACAAATACAACTAAAAAACTCATGACAAAACATTCAAATAGAAGCATGATTCCTCATAAGACAACCAATTAAAGAGCTTGGGTTTTATTATCCAGAATACCCATTTATAAATCGCATTCAAGTCTGGAAACAATAAATTTCCTTCAGACAGAACCAAGACTCTATCTACATACCTACTAGAAAAAAAATTAGTTTTGGAGGTTCAATTGAGTTATTACCCGCAATTAAGATGAGTGAAGTCTATACATCCTAACAAACTAAAAACATCCTCTAAGCTGGAGGAAGTGAACGCCGACAAGTTGGACACTCCATTTTTATATCCATCCATCTCTGTAAGCATCCCGAGTGGAAGAAATGTTCACACGGAGTTACCTGTATTCAGAACAAGCACACTCATGATTCTGTCTATTAGGAAAAAGATGTTAAGAGAAGCCGAGAATTGGCTTCTGGGTGAAGAAAATGATGTACCATGCAATCACTACGTTGTCTGAGATCAATAGCAGTCATGCAGATGACGCAATCAGTGTTGCGGCTTACATCCTGATTAAATCTTCTGTGGTAGTTGTATTTTTCTGGTAGCATCTGCGTGTAGACAAAAACGATGAAGACACAGATTAGTGGAAGTCAGAAACAACTTAGCAATGGGAAAGAAACATGAAATATCCAAACCAAACTAAAACCCAACTGAAAACCATGAGTTTACTTTACTAGATTGAACGTTTCATCTGTAATCTACAAGGATAAGATCAAACTAACCTGCCGGGGAACAAGGCAACGTGAACCAAAATAATGCTGAAGAAGAAGAATGACAGCTTGCAACCCCATGAATGTGCACAAGCATACGCACCAGACCTTGCTGGTCTCTACACGCATGAAGTTGTGTGGGCATCCAAAAACATATAACGGTAAAGCTAACCGTGTAGCTGTCATGCCCAGGATGTAATACGGGTGCAGAGGCTTTCTTGAATCTCGGATGACGTTGGTGACTATCTGTGGTATCCAAAATGAGTACATAAGAAGGAGAATCGGCCGCATGTAGTTGTGGAACTCGTACATTGTCAAAATGCCTCCAAGAAGGATCCCATCTGTTATAATATTGTGGTAATGATGAAACATCAGCGTTAGCATTTGAACTTGCGTCGAAAGTTCAGTTACATGAAAAAAAAGTCACATATATGGCTAGAATGTCTAGAACTAATGATTCAGTGCAGGTTATTGTTATTTAGATTCAAAATAAACTTACATTAGCAAGTGAGTGTAACTAAGTAGGCGCAACTTGGAAATTTTAGAAGACTACCAATACCATTTTTTCCATATGACTCATATCATAAAAGTGGAGAAAGAAAAGATTTTGCAGCTTTAATCGATTAACAAACACCAAAGAAGTAAGCACTCACAGAAACGGCTGTACAGAAAGGACAGTTCACGCCTCATTGTTTCCCAACCCTCTCCACTGTTGGAAGGGCGGGTTGCTTTCCATATGGCCAGAAGATATCTCATTTCAAAAATCGAAAAGACTACGAATTTGAAGAATGCAGCGGTTGCGAATGCATTAAATAGAGATTCTGCATGAGAAATTTGTAAGTTTTAAGGTTTAACAGTGACTGAGATTTCAGAAAACAACATCATAATGTCGAGTACAGTTATGTGGATGTACATACCAACTAATATCCCAGCCGTGAGATGTAAAAGGCACAAATAAGCATCCATGATCGCTTGTTGCCCAATCATTACAATGGATACCTTGGCAGCACCCTTGTATACAGGAAATCCGGAAGTTACTATCTTTTAATCATTCTGAACAAGAATAACTACATTAGACCATATGGTTTACATCAGAATCTTACAGATTGTGTGTTACCGTGCTCCATTTGCCGGATCAACAAAAGAACCTGAAGGAAGGAGACCTACGTGCAACAGAAAGTTAAGGAACAAGCTAAAATTGCACAGTGCTTGGCATTCTATTATGAAAAGGTAAACAACTTTTGAGCAAAAGGATACAAAAGTGACCATCAGTGTATAGTTCACAGCTTTGTTATAGTAGGCTTCAACATTTACAGAAGTCGCATTCAGTAGCAAAGGCGAGAAACAATCTCCGTCATCGCCCACCCCAGGACTTTCCATCAATCCTTCCATGTGATAATAACTTTTGTCCACATCTACCAAAATATGGAAAATGCTCTCAACGTACAATTAAATGTGACGAAGAAGACAAAATAAAGTCAGGATCACCTCTAGTTAAAAGTTAGAATGCATACTATTTTCATTAGAAGCCACACGGGATATCTGAGCTGCTATTTCGATATTACAGTGTTTCTCTATCTCATTTATTGGAGCTGAAGTACAAGAAAACTAAATATCAGAGTCTCTGAAAAGTAAAACTGTACAGGAAAAAAAAGGACAGCTTACAAATTTTCCGTTTCAGTATTCTGTCTCTTGGAGATTCTTGAAACACTTGAGAGGAGAAAATTCCGAGCTGTCAAAAAGCAGAAAGTTGGCACTAGTAAGCTCTTGGAACATTTTAACACATCAAGCAAGCCATCAGAAGAAGACAGCACTATCATTGCCTAAGTAGGTCAAACAAGTCTTAAACATTACCAGATGATAGGGATTTGCGAGAAGATTATTGTCTTCTTGCCCTGAATCACTCTCCTTGCCGCTGTGTAGGTCAAGTAACGCACAGACCTTAGAGTTAAGACTCACTAATAAATCTTAAAAGCAATTAAGTAAATCAAAAGTTAGTACCTGTTAGCCACAAGGCGGAGTTGTCTAAAGGGCCATATATACACACCTTCCAGACTTATTTGGGCACCACCCACATTTTGTTCATTGTCAAATACGTCATGGATAACAACCACACCCTGTTCCATTAACGTTATTAAAAGTTCAAATATTGAATGCTACAAGATCAAGGGCGATCCTATGATACAGACTTTAGAAGCTGATAGTTCACCTGAACATAATGCACACCAGTTATCTTCATTGGAACTGCCACTAACTCAACCACAGAATTACCATTTTCTTTTTGAAAGTCTTGAAATTTTGAAGAGCTATTTACCGAATTCAGAAACTTCCAAGTTCCTGAAAATACCCACTTTATATTTGATAAGTAGTCAAAAACATAAAGCAATAGTACACAATCCTGAAGTGGCAAGAAGTAAACAAATGGAGAAAGACATGCCACAAACCTCTGTATGTTCCTGTTATATTCCATGCGGAAAATGGTCCTACTTCAGCTTCTTGTTTTCTACCAAAGAGCCACTGAAGGAAGACAAAACCCTCACGAATTAAACCATTACCCAAACATTGCCTACTTAGTCTAACGTACTAAAACTCACTAGTAATATACACTCAAACTGCTCCATCTTACACATCTCAAAGGACTCAGCGGCAGAACAAAGCTTGGATACTGATGAGCTAAATTAGATAGTTTAAACAATTCTCAGCTTGCTCAATTAAAATCAAAAGATGTAACTTAGACCAAAGCTACTGGATTTTCATTCAATATACTCAATGTCGCGATATCATTTTACTCTGATCAGCTCAATTTTGCTAATTAAACAAAGCAGATTATCTCAAACTTAGAAAAGTTTATCAATTATGATCAATCGTTGAGCAAATCATGAGAAGAAGCAAGTCAATGAACACATTTGACAGCTCATAAATTTATTTCTGGGAAACATCGAAATGAAGAAAATTTCGAGCAATCATAAAAAAAAAACACAAACCTCGTCGCTCCATGATCGATTTTTCTCCCTTATGGGTCTCAGTCCCGTCGCTTGTTGCGAAATCGCCAACCAAATCGATAACAAAAAGATAACCTGCCACTCGAACCCTACTCCCAAAAACCCCATATTTTCCCGCTTCTTCATATCACAATCCCAAAATCCGTGTTTGTGATTTAAACCAAAAAAAAAAAAATTCGCCTGGATCGGAACTGTTCCGAAACCAAGCTCACTAAAGGAAACAAAACATCACTAGGACATAAAGGAGGATACAAGAGAGAATAGGTTTGTTTACTTCAAATGAAGTCAAACAAACTCGGTTTTGGTTTTGGTTTTTGGTTTTGCAAGAAAACCAAAAAGTAGCAGAAGCAAAAACAAAAGACAGCAGAAGATTGGTGGCTGAATCAGAGAGTAGATGGAAAGATGATAACAGATTAACAAACTAAAGAGACTTGATTTGAAGATGTCTCTCTATCTCTCTGCCAATCTTTGACAACTCCAATTCAATTTAGCAATTTGTTTCTGCGGTCGGTCGTTGAAGCTTCTCAATCAATTACTCGTTGTCGAAACTCCTTTTTGTCTCTCATTTTTTATTTTTATTTATTAGTTAATCTGTTAAAACGAAGGTTCATTGTTTGGTTGAGAAAGAGGTTAGTTGAACTCTCATATTCTCTCAGGTCTTTCTTACGCCTCTTATCTTTCTTACTTCCCCATAACATTACTAGAATTTATTCGATTTCACAGTTTAAGAACGATCAGATATTAATTTGAACCCAAGTTAAGATTCCTAATTTCCCATTACATCAAATAAGATTCTTCTAATATTGTCCAACTACACTAAAACCTGTATAAATTAATACTCAATAAATTAATACATTATAAAATATAAAATAATAAAAATTTCTGTTTCAAATTGAACCAGTATATAAATTAACAAAATTCAATAAAATAATAAAATAATGTTTTTAAAAAAATTTAATATCTAAATATATGCTTTCATTAATATTATAAACTAATAAATACGTCAATGGAAAAGATTCAGTGTCAGGAGTGAGTGAAGAAGAGTACAAGACATGCGACACGACTCACCCCATGACTTCCCTCTGAGATCGAGACTCTCACTTTCTACTCAGCCGCTTAGGTTCCTTCTATTTTATCAGTGGAAACTCTGAAAACTGTCTCAAAGGTCAGAAACTAGCCGTAAAGGTTATGTCTACAGCCCACCACACTCACAGTCCTGGACATCCCTCTGCCTCTCCCTCTCCCTCCCCATCACCGTACAGTCTCCGGTCCATCAGGATTTTTCCTCACCGGGGCCTTCTCTGGGAATGGTACAGTCTGATTCAGACACTCTTGCTCCGGCCCCAGGACCAGCGTTGGCTCGCAATTCGGCTGGTTCGGTTGGTCCGGAGGTGGCTTATCTAGGCTTGGTTCTTGTGGTTATGATAAGTTCTATATTTTAGGGATAATAAATATTGTCTCTGGTCATTTTAATCTGTGAGAGTATGAATTTCTCTACAGTTACGTTTCATTTGAAGGTTCTTTTTTATTCGTATGTTGTTGAAGCATTGTAACTTCTAATTATGTTTCTCAACTCTCGTATTTGTCCTTTTCAAAGTATTTGAAGAGAGATTTTTATGCTAGATGGAATATTAATTTGTGGTTAATTATGACGATGCTAATATACGCATACCTGTATTAATCACATAGGTCGTGCAAAATTTCTCCATATTATTAAATCTTGTTACATATAAATACAGATCTTATATACTTTATATATATTTTTCATCCACCTTATATACTTTATATAGGATGTGTAAAAATGAATTATTGTTTGCCCGCTTAGTTATGCGAGTTACCTACCTGCTATCAATCAAGGAGTGAGCGACCGAGTTCAGTAAACTGCGTAAGCTATTCTTAGTGAACGATTAAGATATGACAAAAAAATTACACAAAAAAAAACAAAAACAGCTGTAGAATTACTGAGATAAAAACATTCAAGAAGTTATGGAGTCAGAACCGGGCAAACTAGAGACCTACTACAACTGAAAACCCATTTATAAACCCCAAAGTATCAGTAATCAAAATCATTCGCTCTCTCCACGACTTATCTTCAACTATCGATGATGAATTACATAAAGCTCTTGATCATCGCTGTGATCATCCCGGTGGCTGCAGCTCCTGTGCTGATCAGAGCTAAGAAAGTGGACTGATACTCGGGGACTTGCATCGACGGTGGAGAAGAGAAGAGAACAATGACGGAATTTGAGTTGAACCGCAGGCTTTTAAGAGCCGCAAGATATATTAGCTATGGTGCGTTGAAGAAGAATAATGTGCCATGTAAGGACGTGGTCGTTCCTATTATAATTGTGGACGGGGCAAAAAGGCTAATCCATACAGACGAGGTTGCAGTGTCATTACACACTGTTATCGATTCGCAAGTTAATGATATATACCATTTTGTTTTGGAACTGTTGCATAATGTTTTAATACCATTTCTTCGATTATCTTGCTGTCACCATGAGAAATTTTTTATAGATAGAGATGTGTTTACTTAAATGTTTTTGTTCTTCATTTATTTTCGTTCTTTTTGTTAAAGTGTTTAAAATTTTTAACATTACGAAGCTAACAGAGGAGTAAAAAAGTATTTTTCACTCTACCAAGAAGGTTGAAAACACACTTAATTTTAACTTGGCAAGAAATTTTTTTGAATAAAATATTAGGGGGAAAATTGATGTGAAAAAGTTTTTTAAAAAATGAAGAACTCGCCGTCTGTGGGGATCGAACCCACGGCCACGTGGTTAAAAGCCACGCGCTCTACCACTGAGCTAAGACGGCTTTGGTGCTTTATAACATTTATACAATTATTAATACTAAGTTTGTACACCCGCAAAGTCTCTTCGGTGTAAACCTTGATTCAGGTAGATTAATATCTGTTATGAAATTTTTGAAAAACTTCGCAAGTGTCAAGAATCACCTGATTAAATTTAGAATATCCGAAAGAGCGAAATAAAAAAGTGTTTATATTAAGATGTTGAGTATTGTTGACGATTCGCTTATTCAGAACGAACTAAGGATTTTGTTGTCTATACATGATTTTACTCACGTTTTGTTCACTTGCCTAATTAGAAAAATCTAACTAATTCTTGTTGACTTAGACAAATGCCACATGAGCATTCAATGAGAAATCATCCTATTTTATCTAACTAGGACAATTTAAATTTATTTCAATTAAAATAACACTCTTGTATAC
Organism: Cardamine chenopodiifolia; assembly: GCA_963922655.1. Taxonomy (NCBI): domain Eukaryota; kingdom Viridiplantae; phylum Streptophyta; class Magnoliopsida; order Brassicales; family Brassicaceae; genus Cardamine; species Cardamine chenopodiifolia. Next base: position 4,115,253 of record OZ000481.1, read on the forward strand.
TATAATGGTCCAAGAAGTTGTTCCGTTTGGGCATACGAAATCATTGCTGGACGATCAATGAGAAACTCATTTCACTTTCCCCCAAACTTACTTATCGTATTCGTACGCCTATATAATCACACGACGGCTACGGCGGCCGGAGGAGCCATTCCGGCATCAAAGACACCATATGTCAACATAGAAATCCTCTGCTTTGCCTATGGCTCCGTCTCTATCTCCGGACCCGGCGTCATGGACTTTGTATCGCACGTGCCGAGCCACTTAGCCTGCATATACTTGTGTTTTCTCCAAGGACCCAAGTGCATTTTCTTGTCTTTCATACACTTTTTCGCCGCCGTGCACAATATCTTTATCAATGATCTTAGCCTCTCAGTTTTTCCGACGTACACTTCTGGTCTAATACAATGCTTCTTCGACGTATAACCGGTCTAATACAATGCTTCTTCGACGTATAGTTCAAACGAAACGAAATCTTAGTACCTTTCACTCCATCACCAAAAGGAAAATCTTACGAGTAAAAGCCTTCCATCGATGATCTTACCTTCCCTGAAGAATATAATTGGAAGGAATTAGAATAAGAAGTCAAGTTCCATACATCTTGGAAGTGAAGGTTTGATGTATTTTTTTTAAGGTTTTCTTGGTTCTGGATCCATTTCCTTGTTAAGTATAAGTTTAACATGTCTTCCTAGTCATATAACAAATGCTCGATCTCATCTATCACCTTAACAATGAATGTACAACAAAAAGCTTTATGTTTCCGTCCAACACACAACATTAGTCATAGTATGTGCATGGGAAAAGGTAATTTACTCAAAACCTTTACGTACCTTTTGTACACGGGCTACCAAGTAGGTGAGATTACTTTTTAAACTTCGTAGGTATGTAAGATTCTCGATGCTGACCTTCTTGGTTAGTTCATCAAGAAAAGCCCAAGCTTGTGTCTCAAGATTGATGTTTTTCCTTAAAATAATAAAACACTATATAATGATAATGCATTAGATAATATCAGATACAAAATAATCATCTTGGATTGCATGTGAAGCTAAATTAGGACCAAGATGGTGGTCTGAAATCACAATCATCATGCATCTTTTCTTTGCCAAAATTGCTGCTCTGTTTTGATTTCTTGGTACCTATTGCCCTATTGAAACTTCGGTTATGTACACCAAAAATTTATTGTTTCTTCATTCATGAGATCTATCATCTATGAGCACTTTACATCACCTTTCAAGTCAAATTCGGATACTAACAATTTTTTTTCAAATTTATCTCTCTTCTTTCTTAAAAAAAATTACACTTATAAAATCTGTCTAGTACATATTGTCATATCTAAACATCATGAAATATTGTTTAAACTATGAAACCAGATATATGACACAGCATACTAAATGACACTACAGCATCCAAATCTCAATGTAGAAACAGCTACAAAACTTTAACCAAAAACGAAATCCAAGCAACGTACATGATATAATCAATTTCATACAATCTTATATACAGAAGAAAAGAATCACACCGCTTTTCTATGGCACCATCAATTTCACCTTCCTTGAAAAATAGAATCATAGCTTTTGCAAGACGTAGAATGAGAAGACGAGTTCCGCACATCTAGGAACGTAGGATATTCTTGTCCTCCCTCTCCAGTTCTCAACAAGTAAGAGCTCTTCATTCTCTCCAATAAGCTCACTTCCCTCTCACCACCATCCTCAACTAATCTCCCTTGTTCCAATATCTGCACCACTTGTCTCATCTTCAGACGCACCCTCGGATCAGGATGTACACACAAGATTCCTATTCTCAGAGCCATCTCTACTTCTGCAGTCTCAAACCTTCCTTTCGCCTTTATTCTCTCGTCTAAACCATCAATCACTTTGTCTTTCTCCATTAGTCCCCACATCCATTCTACTATTCCTTCTCTTCCTTCTTCTATTGGCCTCCTTCCACACACTACTTCTAACACAAACACTCCAAAGCTATACACATCGGTCTGTGCTGATGCTCTCCCTGTCTTAACCAGCTCAGGTGCCATATAACCCACTGTTCCAACCACTTGTGTCGTGCTTACCATCTCCTTACTAGTGCTCTGCAACTTAGCTAGCCCGAAATCACCTACCCTCGCGTTCATATCCTTGTCAAGTAACACATTGCTTGACTTAATATCTCTATGTAACACTTTTGACTCCCACCCATCGTGTAGATACAACATCCCTAAGGCTACGTCTCTTATCACTCTCATTCTTTCTTCCCAATTCAAGATCTCGTTGCAATCAAATATCCGCTTATCTACGCTTCCATTCTCCATATACTCGTAAATCAATACCAGAGACTCTCCTCCTTTCTTGCTCCAACCTCTTAGTCCAACTATATTCTTGTGCCTTAACCTCCCTAAGCTCGATACCTCGGCCAAGAACTCACTCGTTCCGCCAACATTCTCACGAGGGCTCATCATTATTCTCTTCACCGCCACTTCTTTGCCTTCCAACACTCCTCGATACACTTTTGAATTCCCTCCGTATCCGATCATGTTCTCTTCCGAAAACCCTTTTGTTGCTTCCAAAACGTCTCTGTATTGCACTCTGTGTGGCCAATACTCTGTTTCCCAATCTTCCACGTCGTAGTCCAGTCTCTGCCTTCGCTGCCTTACAACGTAGAAACAGAGGAGCCCAACAACAAAGACTAATAACACGACACAACTAGAGACTCCAGCAATGAAGCCTTTCGACTTTACCACAGAGGTATCTGACAATTTAAACGAAGGAAGATTCCTAGTGGTCAAAGCATCACCGATGGAAAAATTGGAGTTGCTAAAGCTCCATGATATGATCCTATGGCTCTGCACTAGTGCTCCTGTGGATCCAGTGAATCCCACGAACATATCATCGAGTAAAACTCCAGTGAGATTCAGAGGAGTGCTTATGAGTGGTCTAATAGGCTTCCTAGAGCCAGCTCTAGCCATCGTAACATTAATCGCTGAACCATTGAACTCAATCCACGCCTGGTAATTCTCGCCACTGTTAAGCTTCAGCACCGTGAATCTCTCACCGTTTCTGCCTCCATAGAAACCGGCAACTGCAGATGAAACGGAAGTGAGTGAATTAACGTCGACGCCGACGTGGTTGGCGTTGATGTCGTTGAACTCTTGGTTAGCAAAGACGTCGAACTCTACGCCGAAGATTCGGTTATTAGAGTCACCGTTATTGGTGAAGTTGAAGATGCCGAGATTCTGAGCTGAGCTTGCAGAGGATGTTTCGGAGAAAGGGAGGAAGACAAAGGCGAAGCCATGGCCAGGAAGGAGGTTTTTGTAGGGAGCTATGGAGAAGATGAAGGATGTGGCGAAGGATAACGGCGAGGCGGAGGAGGCGACGGAGATTCTTGAAGGATAGAGACCACGTCCGATGGAGAAGGTAGTTTGGTTGGTGAGAGTAAGGATCGACGGAGGAGAATCAACGGTGGCGCCGAAGAGAAGTGTGTTGGTGGTTGTGAAATTGGAGTTGTAGATGAAATCGACGCTTGAGATTGGTCGGAACAAGAATTGGGCTGTGGCGAAAAAGATAAAAATGGAAGCTTTAAAGAACATTGTAAGGAATTTGGATCAGAGAGATAAAGAGAACAAAGAAAAGATAAAACTTTTGGGGTGGAAACTGTATCGTTTGAAGTTAATGGGAGGAGAATGAAGAACAGCTAGATACTTGTCAAAAGAGATTTTATTGCTTATTTTGTGACGGTGTCTTCTCGGGTCAAAGAAACCACAAATTCAAATATATACGCAACTGGAGGAATCCATTCCAGAGTCAAAATCATTAACGAGATAATATTAATTATATGCTCATTCTTTGTGTTTGAAATTTGTTTGATTAACATATATATCTAATCAAATAATAGCCTTTGGAATTCTTGTTTTTATTTATTTCCTGAGCCGAGCCAATTAGAATTCATGGTGAAATTAGACTTGTTATTATGCTGTCCACATTTATTGGTATGAACTGTATGATCAACTTATTGGTCAAAGACGTCAGTCTTTAAATGTCAAACTCTCATCTTCTTCTGATTCTCCCCCTTAAATTCTTTCAAATATATCGCTCATTAAAAATAAAAAACTGTAAGCATCATAGTATTAATCCTAAAATAATGTCAAAGACCAGCAGTAACTACTAAGTACTTTTTATTTAATGAATTCTTTTTAGGCCAAAAAAATTTATTTACTTCAATATTCTATAAGTGTTCAACATTACCATAAACACATTGCAGTCGATATTCTTCTTCTTACTTAATCTGTTGGGTTTTATGAAACGGCGCGTTTTGGGCGATGAGCCAAAAGTTAAAAGAAAAATGGAAACGGAGCTCTCCAACTGTCAGTTTGCAGGAAAAGGCAAAGACTTTAACTGGACCGCTAAGAAAAAAGACACGTGACAAACACTGCCCAATAAGCAAGAGCGTGTTCTTCATGCTAATACAGATTCGACTGGGATTAAGCAGAAACTAAAAGAACGTACGACCACTTTCCTTTTCTCACAATTCTTCACCGCAAACACAGCCCAAAAAAGGAATAAGAAGAAGAAGATTATACAAAGAAAGAGTATTTACTATTTACCATAACTTTACACAACTCTACAGAATCATCAGATTAGATCTGCTGTTCAAAAATGGCGGACAAGGAAGAACAAGACACGATGACCTCGTACAAGCTGTTTTCGATAGTTATAAGCAAGAGAAGAACATGGGTCTGTCTGTTTCTTTCCGTCTACGCGATCCTTTTGTCTTCTTCATGGAATTCACTTAATTCGATTGTGAATTGGTACGGAGAGAACCACCAGACATCATCTGGTTGGCCTGCGGTTTACACGTCGGTGCTTTTAAGAGCTGTGTTCGAAGTTCTTTCGATGGCGGCGGCGCTGTTCATAGCCGTGCTGGCTATCGTGGTGATCTGGATATCGGTGGTAGTGACGATGGCTTTCGCTGGAAAATCGAGGAAGAGAGTTGTGATCGAAGGAAGGAAAGTGACTAAAGAGATCGCTTGCTTTGTGTTTAGGGTTCTTCTTAAAGAAGTCAACTTTGTGGCTCTCCTTTGTGCTCTGCTTGCTTGCTTCGTCTTTTTTTTATTAGAATCTAAATCTCTTACATCTTGGGATAAAGATATTCAAACAAGATATAAAAAAGGTGTCAACCTTTTTCCTTTAAACTAGCTTTTAGATTGAATTATGACACATTAATAATATAGTATCAGAATCTATAGATTAACCAAATGAGCAATTTTTTCATAAAAATGATTTACCACCTATATGTCTTATATAAATAGCATGTGTTATTGTAGTATTTGCGGATGTTGAGTTTGAACTGTTTCCTACCTATATCTCAAAAATATCTATTAAAACCTAAATCTCTCACATGGATTAAGATAAAGATTTTTGTGTAATATATAAAAGATATAGCAATCTTTTTCTTTTAATCTAGTTTTTAGGTTTAGTTACACAACATTACTAATAAACTTTTTCTCTTCGTAGATTAAATTTTGCCTTTTGTCATTAACGAAAACATTTACAACTAATATATCAAAATCTCTAATCGTTAGTTGTCCTTTATTTTTAACAAGATTTGATTTATTGAATCTGAAAGAAAAGATCTTCTATGTTGGATGGATATGTTTCTGATGGTGTCAGATGGAATGCTTACGCGTCACAATACCGACACGTGAGGTTAATTGTATTTTCTTTTGTTATTTCTTTGCGGAGCACAAATTGCTACTCTTGGTCTTTCTGTTTGTCGGTCACGCTGTCTCCGTACGTGGAAAAGTTTCTAAAATCTGAACTATATAGTATTGGATTGAAGGCCCATTGGGACTGGTAGCCCATTTGTTGTGACTTTACTGAATTGGTGGAGAACTAGTTAGTGAGAACGTTTAGATACAGTAAATAGTTTGACAAGTTTTTGTTTTCAAAAAAATTTAGTCCATTAATTTTCTTAAACAATGGTTTTCTATCAGCTCATTACTTGATTTAACTATTGGAATCTTTTTAAAATTATGCGAGACGTCAAAGACTAAGTTCCTGTTCGGGACATAGTCGCAACAATAGCCACTGGCGACCCAAAAAAAAGCCTTCACCTCTCTTTTAACTCTTCGTTTTCTCTGTTCCCTTCTATCGCGACTCTATTACGATGATTCTAGATACACCACAATTAATAACGACAACACTCCAAACCTTTCTATGAAGTAGCGAGTCGTTCGTGTCTTCAATTTCATTTGATTGAGTCTTCAACCTTAATATAATGATTTTTCGAGTTTTTCGTTGTGTTGCAGTTGCATTCATTGAATTTTCAACCTTAATTTAGTGACCTGTAAAATGAACACGGTCTACAGTTTGAAAAAAAATGATTCTCCTATAAGAATTGGATAATTGCAAAAAAAATTATATTGATATTTTAAAATGTTTAAATTTTCTTAAATACTTTCGTAATTCATGAATTAAAATAATAATAAATGGTTCAAATTTTATGAAATAAATAGATCGTGACGACAAAAGAAGAGGGTAAATTGTCTTGAAGGAGGAAGTGCATGTGATTAGGTGTGGTCCAAATTGAAGTTGGTAAGTAAAAGAGCTTAAAAGGTGTTTAGTTGCACCTATTCTTCATCATGTAGCATTAATAACAAGTGTAAGAAGGTGCTCAATCCAAGTCAATGCATTGTTGATCAGATAAGTCAAAGAAATAATGATGTATATTTGAATTTGACAACCAACAAAAAAAAGATGTATGTTCAAAACATTTTCCCTTGCTCTTGATCTGTAACTAATGAATATTACTCTCAAACATCTTTTAGTATATTTACTTTGATTTCATTTTCATTGTCTTCAAATATTATTCACTCATTGGTGGTGGTAGTACATTATAGTTCAAAAGAATAATTGGTCACTGAGTGTTTTTGCTTTATATAATCATTATATACATAACATTAAAATGATTATAGTCACTATATTGTTGACAAAAAAATCCTTGTAAGGAAAACTATGATTCCGTTAAAATCCCTCTATTATATTGTCAATGAATCTTCTGGTGTTCAGAAAAGGGTAACCCACAACATTCTAAGTACTTCTGTTTTTTTAATGACAGCACGCTTTAAGTTTTCCACGTCGAAGTCGACACAAAAAAAATATTACTAAAGATTTTCATCAAGAGAACACAAATAAAATGCTATTTAATATGTATATTGTCTGCAAAAGCTAAATATTTTCGATATTAAATGTAATTCTTTTCTTTAACCAAAAAAAATGTAATTCTTTGACTTGAGTTTAGGAAATTATCTTGGAAACGTTATATTAACAAAAGTGAAAATTAAACATAATTCACATCACATGATTGAATGATGAACATTTCTCAAATATCTGAATTCGATGACACTCCAACGCATGTGGCCTGTTTTTTTTTGTTCTCTTAAGAGTAAAATGTGTCTCTTTCTCGTATACTTTGAATTAAAATTAAATTCCCACATTGAAAGTTTTCAACAACATATTAGTCTCTTTTAGTTTTATAAAGGAATAATTTTTCCATATGGGTTTCATGAAAAGTTCCGATTTCAGACACATTCACCGACCAAAAGAGCTGTTTCTTCAATTCTGTAGGAGGAGGAGGTAGCAGAAGCATGGTTCTTGCAAAGAACAGGCCAATGCTACGAATTATAGGGTTTTTTATATGTGCAGCTTTCATCTATCTCTCATTTCGGGATTTATGGTTAAATCACAAGAGGAAAGCCGAGTTAGGGGTTGTGAAACGGAACGGAACTCAGTTCATGGAAGACATGGAAGAATTCAGCAGTGACTTTGGGATTGTTAAACATGAACAAAATTCCATTTATAGATTAATGTTCGAACAATCTTGGAGGTTGGGTAAGTGTTAGAATATTTACGGAATAGAGAATAGAGAGAATATGGAGAAGAAATAGAGATGAGAATGTTTCTTCTTATTTGATACTTTGAATGGTTCAATACTACACATATATAGGAGTACAAATCAAAATATAGAATAGATGCATGAACAACATAGGAAATTGTGCTTCTTTGCATGTGCTTGCATGATCTTGTATATGTTTTCATGTGCTTGCATGAAGGAGAGAGATAATTATGATAATTATGGATTAATACTCCCCCTCAAACTTAGCCGTAAAGACACCCAAGGCTAAGCTTGGAACCCCGTGAAGCATCACCTCATTAAAAACCTTATCAAGGAAAACCCATTGGGACAAAACCTTGATAAGGGAAAAAGAGTATGATGGCCACGGGAAGGGGATAACCGATCATGGACGGGAAAGATCAATAAGTCCAAGCTTGCTGTGAATGTGAGAGCAAACTTTAAGACTTGCAGCCTTTGTGAAGATGTCTGCTAATTGATCTTCACTTCGAGTATAACAGGGTAGGATTAAGCCTTCTTCAATCTTTTCTCGAACCTTGTGACAATCCACTTCGATATGCTTGGTCCTTTCGTGAAAAACAGAATTTGTTGCGATGTGAATAGTCGCTTGGTTGTCACAATGAAATATGATAGGACTTGAAGACTCAATGCCAAAATCTTTAAGAAGGGCTTTGAGCCATGTAAGTTCATTTGTAAGCTTCCTCATAGTTCGGTATTCGGCTTCTGCGCTTGAACAAGATACCACCTTTTGTTTTTTTTATTTCCAAGTAACCAAGTTTCCTCCGATGAAGGTGCAATAGCCGGTTGTTGATTTTCTATCCAATGTATCCCCAGCATAATCCGCATCACAATACCCCACAATTTCTGTACTACCATTTCGTCCCATCCAAAGACCTTGACCTGGGCTTCCTTTGAGATATCGAAGGATTCGCTCCACCATGTTCCAATGATATTTTGTGGGAGATTTCATGTATTGACTGACCTGATTCACAGCAAAACAAAGGTCAGGTCTAGTGATTGTTAGATAGATTAACTTACCAACAAGTCGACGGTATTGTGCCGGTTCTTCATATGGCTTATCTTCTTCTTCCTCTTCGGCATTCTCCCCCTTTCGCTTGACCTTGTAGCCATCAATAAGTGGAGTCTTGGCCGGTTTTGCTCCAAGTTTACCTGTCTCATCCAAAAGATCAAGTGTGTACTTCCTTTGCGAAAGAAATAAGCCTTCCGAATAACGACAAACTTCAATGCCTAGAAAGTACTTTAGTTCTCCAAGGTCTTTAATGTCAAAGACAGATTTAAGATAGGTTTTAGTGGATTGAATACCTTCTGTATTATCTCCAGAAATGATAAGATCATCCACATAGATGAGAATCACAATGATACCTTGAGAACTTTGGAGAGTGAACAATGTATGATCAGCTTCGGATTTCTTGAAACCTCGGTCTTTGAGAGTGGAACTCAACTTGTGGTACCAAGCTCTTGGTGATTGTTTCAGCCCATAGATAGCCTTCCTTAGTCGTAAAACCTTCCCGGGAGTAACGGAATTTTCAAGACCGGGTGGAGGTGTCATATAGACTTCTTCCTCAAGCTCACCTTGGAGAAAAGCATTCTTGACATCCATCTGCCACAACTCCCAAGATAAATTAGTAGCTAAAGAAAGGACAACTCTTACCGTGTGGAGTTTAGCTACGGGAGCAAAGGTATCTGTGTAGTCTTCTCCATAGGTTTGTGTAAAACCTCTTGCCACTAAGCGAGCCTTGTATCGTTCGATGTCTCCATTGCTCAAGTATTTGATGGTGAAAACCCATTTGGAACTCATTGCTCTCTTGCCCGGAGGAAGATCCGCTTCATCCCATGTGTGATTGCGGTTCATAGCTCCAACTTCATCATCTACTGCATCCAACCATTCTTTTCTTTCTTTGGCCTCCTCATAGCTTTGAGGTATCCTGTCTAATTCAATTTTTCCAAGAAAAGCTTGATGATTAGTTGGCAAAAGGTTAAGTGAACATACCGATTGAATTGGATGAGCCACAGCTTGATTGTTGTAATACACCCTCGTATTCACCCAATGAGAAGGATGACGGATCCTTGTGCTCCGTCGAAGTGGCTGAGGTGAGTCTTCATCATCCTCTTCTACCTCTTCTAGCTGAGGTGTAGGATCGTCATGTTGAGTCAAATCTTCATTTTGAGTCTCTTGATCCTCTAAATAAGCCTGGTCTTGACCATCGGCTTCATCACTTTGTTCAAGGTCTTGTTGATTCATATCGGTAATGCTTTCTCTTTCTTTTTCCACATCCTTTTGTTTAGCTGCTTGGTTTCCGAGATGATCTAGTAGAAATTTCAAACATGTAGCTTGATCGGTTGTAGAGTAAGATATGTCTTTTACGGCTTCCCAATCCTTTTTGTCATGATACCCTTGATTTTCAATAAATTTCACATCTCGAGACACATATATGCGGTTGTTAATGAGATCATAGCATTTGTACCCCTTTTGAGTTGTCGAATAGCCTAGGAACATACACTTCTTACTCTTGGCATCTAGTTTGTTCCTTTGTTCACCTGGTACAAACACAAAACAAACGCACCCAAATACCCGTAAGTGATTAATTGACGGTTTGGTTTTGTTAAGTACCTCAAATGGTGACACATCTTTTAGGACTTTGGTCGGAATCCGGTTAATGAGGTAGCATGCAGCCATAACTGCATCTCCCCAAAATCTTTTTGGTACATTGGCGTGGAACATCATCGATCTTGCAACCTCCATAAGGTGTCGATTCTTTCTTTCTGCCACTCTATTTTGTTGTGGTGTATAAGGACAACTTGTTTGGTAAATAATGCCGTGTTTTGCCAAATGTTCTTTGAATCGATGACTTATATATTCTTCCCCATTGTCTGACCTAAGTACCTTAAGTTTAGCATTAAAATGATTAGTCACATAGTTTTGGAAGTTAAGGAATGCATCAAACACACGATCTTTAGATGTAAGCAATGTGATCCAAGTATATTTTGATTTTTCATCTATGAAAGTCACAAAATACTTGTTATTATCTCTAGAAACGCATGGAGATGTCCAAACATCCGAGTGAACTAAATCAAAACAATTTTCATAAATAGTAGATGACTTAGGAAAAACAGTCTTGCAATGTTTGCCAAGAATACATGCCTCACAACTAGAATGATCAAAAGATACATTAGACAATAATAACTCAAGAGCACGAGAATGAGGATGTCCTAGTCTAGCATGCCACATAGCATTATTATCAAAATAGGAATTAAAAGAAAACAAAGTAGAAGTGCTTGGTGAGGTCTCCTCAAGAACATAAAGATCCCCTTTGGTATTCCCTTCTCCAAGAACTTTACCGGTATCAATATCCTGAAAATGAACGCTGTTAGGCCCAAATATGGTATAGCAATTAAGATCACAAGTTATCTTTTTAACCGACAAAAGATTAGAGGTAAAAATAGGCATAAAGAATGCCTTCGAATTTTTATCAAATAATTTCAAATTTCCTATTCCTTTTATAGGAATCATATCACCATTAGCAATAGTAACACTACCACTTGCCGGTTTTATATTGTCTATAAGATTTGGGTTACTAATCATATGGTGAGTAGCACTTGAATCTATGACAAGAGATTTACTAGGTTTACTAGCAAAGAAAGTGGTACCGGATTCCTTTAAGGAGACAATGGATTTGATGAGAGCCTCTAGGTCTGACTTCCTCACAACGTCGTTAGCTACTTCTTCTCTTTGTTTTGATGAACCACCATGTCCTTGATTTTCCATGACACTAAGATTGGCTTTTGGATCCTTGTTGAATTTACTTGGCTTGAGATGAGGATGAAGGAGCCAACATTTATCTTTGAGATGACCCTTCCTTTTGCAATAGTGACAAAATCTTTCCTCCTGCTTATACACTCCTTTGTTTGCCATAAGGAGTTCACTTCTTCCACTAAAGAGACCAAGAGAGCCTTGCTCCCTTTGGATTTGAGAACACACATCTTCAAGACTCGGGAGCTTGTCGGCCCTTAGGAGATGTTTGATGAGGTCATTAAAGACTGGGTTCAAAGTGAGCAAAAGACCAAAAACTTTGTCTTGCTCTCGTCTTTCATTGAGAATAACCGGATCCACAGTATTTGGCCGTAGCATCTCGAGTTCGGCCCATAGGGACCTAAACTTTCCAAAATGCTTAGTGAACTCCATATCTTCTTGGCATAGATTATTGATAGCCTTCTTCACCTCGAACACACGGGTGAGATTTGAAATATTTCCATACACATTCTTAAGAGTATCCCATAATTCCTTTGAAGTTTCACAATAAGAGTAAGCTTCAAGGATGGAGGCTTCAAGAGAGTTTTGGAGAAGTCCGAGAACGGTTTCATCTTCTTGAAACCACTTGGCTTCTTGTAGAGCCGCCTCCTCTTCTCCATTAACGATGTCTTTTTCATCTCTTTTGGTGGTTTTCTTTGGGGCAAAACCAGTTTCCACATGGCTCCAAAGTCCGCGGCCACAAAGCGCGGTCCTTATGGTCCTAGACCATAACAAATAATTTTCTCCTTTGAGAACAACCAGAATCACCATAGTCTTTAAGTTTTCCATGATGAGAATATATTTGAGAGAGAGAGAGAGATTGCAGAAATAGAACCACGATTCTAGCCTTTTTCACAACTCAAAATCAATGATTTCAAGGACAAAGTCTCAGAGTGAAAACGGCTAGTAAAGTGATTTAGAAAAGATGGAGAGAATCTAAAATCATTTAGGATCTTGCTCTGATACCATGTTAGAATATTTGCGGAATAGAGAATAGAGAGAATATGGAGAAGAAATAGAGATGAGAATGTTTCTTCTTATTTGATACTTTGAATGGTTTAATACTACACATATATATAAGAGTACAAATCAAAATATAGAATAGATGCATGAACAACATAGAAAATTGTGCTTCTTTGCATGTGATTGCATGATCTTGTATATGTTTACATGTGCTTGCATGAAGGAGAGTGGCTTGCATATGCTTGTATGAAGGAAAGTGACTTGCATGTGCTTGCACGAAGAAGAGAGATAATTATGATAATTATGGATTAATAATAAGGTCAGAAGTCGTCTTAATGAACATAAGTTGAGACAACTTAGTTCCGACAGACATTGATAGAATCACATGTAAACTGAAAATTTTACACAGTTAAATCTGATTCTCATTTTTGTCATATACAAGAATTATCTCAGCGAGTAATAATAATTTGATGCATTTAGGTTGTTTGGTAGAGAAATTCAAGTTGCGTTTTCATGAACTATACTCTTCAAGTCTAAACCCTACAGAGAGATTTATGCTTAGTCAATCTTGGAGATGTCCTCGTAGAACTCGTCTCCTTCACTTTCTCAATCTTCTTCTCCTTCAGTCTCTTCTCGGCTGGTTCAGATTCAATTGATTTCTTATTGGCTTTAACCACTTTGGTCTTGTTCTCTCCAGCGACTCTATCAAAATCAACAGAGAGTTTTCTCCTAATTCTAGCCACACATTCATCTTCAGATCCATCATCATTAGAATCGTTCAGATCTAAATACCTCCTTCGTTTCACAGCAATCGGAGCCGCTGGGGGAGACTCGTAACCAGATTTCTTTTTCTTATCGGATTTGAGTTTGACAGGGCTAGATTTCTCAAGCTGGGCTCGGAGTTTGTTGACGTTTCCTTCAATTCGGCCCTGGAGACGGAGACGCGTGAAGTTGAGACCACCCATGGACCAGTGAGCGTCTCTTGCCCATGAGAGAAGCGGATCAAGTACAGAAAGAGGCGGATCAACACGGCAAGAGTTGAATTGAGGATTTTCAAAGAAACGAGGTCGGGGAAGTGCGTTTCCGTAGAACTCCGCCGGTCTTATGGAGCAACTTTTCTTCACCGGCGTCATCATTGTGCAATTTCAGATAGAAAGAAATGGAGGATGAATGATGAAGCTTGAGGGATTAGGGATTATATAAAGGAGATTTTGACGGGTGCGATTATTGGCGGGGATACTCTCCCGGGCTGCTTGAAATAAAAAACTTTGGCGCCTCTTCAATTTTGTTTTCGCGCAGTTTTTTCAATTTATTTGGGTTAACACACTGTTTTGTTCTGATTTTTAGTCATTTTGGTGACCTTACTATACTAAGGCCGGATTCCATGTTTTCTCATATACTCATTTCTTTTCCTTTACATTTCTGTTAAATATGCTTTCCATTTACCATCCACACAAAGTAAAGCAAAGAAATTCACAGGTACACACAAGATTAAGCAAAACAAAAGCAGTTTTACGATCAAAGATTTGGGTTCAAGAGGGGAACATTGAAAGTAATAAGACTTTTAAGGAAAATATAAATCGAGTCCCATAAGAATACACAACAGACCCAATCTATTGGGCCCAATAAAACTAAGGCCTCTATAGAGTAACGCAAGAGAAGGGAGGAAGCACAGTTTTATTATTATGAAACATACAAGTGGCTTCACCATCCTCTGGGAGGCCCTCCTGACTGCACACTCAATCTGTCAAGGAGGGCGTTAAAGTCGATGGGTTGACCACTCTCCTCCATCCGCTGAATCACAGCAATCACATGGTCTCCTCTGAAACCCATGCTCACTAGCTTCTCTATCAGTTCACCGTATTTTGATCTCAACACAGGTGGTATCCCAGTGTTACCGCCACCTGCCTGCGGAGTATACCCACCACCTTGTGGACCTTGCAAGTAATGGGAGTGCTGCTGCTGCGGCTGAGGTGGTGGTGGGTATTGCATCCTCCCACCTTCATACATGGCATTTGCATAGCCGGTAGGAGGAGGCCCTGAGGGTAGATACCCATCACTGGTCTGGGGGCTATAAGACATCTTTGTCTGCTGCGGAGCCTGTGGTGGTGCACCATATCCGTAAGCTTGCATAGCCTGTTGCGGAGGTCCAGAGTATGGTGATTGCATCTGCATGCTACTTGGCGACGAATCTATTGGGGATTGGTTGCTTGGTGGTGCAGGCGAGTAAGTTGGGTATGCTCCACTGGACTGCGTCCTGGCCTGTGGCTGGGGAGGCCATTTGTGCTGGTACTGTGAGAATGGCTGAGTTTGGGCTGAGTTTGGGTGAGATGGAGCAGGAGGTGGGAGCATGAACTGACCATGCGCTGGTGGTGCTTGAGGCTGTGATGGTGGAGCAAGAGGTGGAGGCATGAACTGACCATGGGCTGGTGGTGCTTGAGGTTGTGCTGGTGGAGCAGGAGCGGGCACTGGTGCAGGCATGTTTTGAAGCTGTGTAGAAGGAGGCATGTAATATGGCTGCTGCTGCTGTGGCTGTGGCTGAGCTGGTGGCTGTGGGGTTATTTGGTGTGGCAAAGCAAGTGCAAGCTGCTGGTTGTGTGCATCTGAGGGGTTCTCGCTCTTCTTAGGCTCTGGAACAGGAGTGGGCACCCGATCCTCACCATGTTGAGAGTGAGACAAAGAAGATGACTCCTTCTGCACAAGTTGAAGCTTTGCTAGCTCTTTCTGAGTATCTGCCAGCTCTTGTTTGTCTCTGAGAATCTGAACTGACCTATGCACCTACAACAGAACATACATGGTCTTAATGTCCATAGCTGATTAGAGTTACAAAACTACAATCAACAAAACAAACTTAAACATTGCGGCTTCACGCACCTCTTGAAGATGTTTGTCCAGAGATCTAAGCTTCACATCAGCTTCCTCGTGTTCACGAGTCAAATCTGATCTCATTTCTCCAATTGTCTTATCAAGGTTGTAGCAGTAGAGTTCAAGCTGGGACAAACGTGAGCTGATACCTTCGAGAAAACGCATCATGTTATCAGCATACTTCTTCATCGTTCTTTCGACAGTGGCAGTAAGGTCTTGGCTCAAAGAGTCCTCTGGTGGGCTGTATGAGCTTGTAGGGAAGACGGAAGACCTTGCCATCCTGGTTTTATGGAATTCCTGCAGGCACAAAATCAAACAATAAACAAGGACTCGCTCAGTATCATAATCAAATGGATAATAATATCTTCCAATTTATAAGAGCTGAACAAGCACTCATCTCCAAGCCGAGTTAGCTCCTCATAAGTCACAAACTATATAGAAAATACAACAACAGGAATGACTATTAGATTTCAATTAAACGTATCATCTGACTCCAGATTAAGAAACAACACAAACAAAGAACCTTGAGCTTTTTTTTTATGGGTTCATGCCAATTATCACCACTAAGAGGCAACTAGCTGAATGAGCTCACAACTAATATTTATCAATCACTGAGACTAAAGTTTCAAACAAGTAGGCCTTCACGCGAATCGGAAGATCAGAAATATCCAGCAGATGATCGCAATCACATAAATGATCCAAATCGAAAACTTAGATTCCCAAAAAAAAAAATCAATAAACATCGCTGATCAAGCAAAGTGGAAAAATATGTGTTCACCTTACTGGAGTTGGCCGCAGCAATTGAAGGATCGGAGTTAGGACCATTAGAGGAGTCCTGGTTGGTGTCGTCATCATAAGAGCAGAGGATATCATCGGAGCCAAAATCGAATCCCTTGGATCCTGAATTGACCAGACCCGAAGATCCAGACGCCATTGATCCGAAGACTCGAAACCAGATTGAAATAAAAAAGAAGGTAACAACAAAAGCAAATCGCTTAGATGATTAGTCTTAAGAGAAAAGCAAAAAAAAAAAAAAAAACTATTTCTCCATCTCTTCGAACCTTTGAGAAAACGCAAGCAGGGGAAAAACGTTTTTTTTTTTGTTTAATTACAAAATTGTAAAGTGGAGAAAAAGGGTGGTTTAAAGTTTCAGGACTTGAGATAAGGATGAAGAGACGAGGAAACAGCCAAACCAACCGACTTTACTCTTCTTTCTCTATTCATAATTGTTTCTTAGTCCCCAAATAGTTTAATTATTTTGATTTTGCTCCATTCGTTTGGGTTTTGCTATTTACAACCTTTGAATATATAACGACGTCGCTTAATGGCGCTGTGGTTATCTTGCTTAGGCAAATAGAAAATGAACGTGGAGTGCTAGTTTCGACGAAGGTGAAAGCGGATTAAGATTTTGCTGAGATACATAGTTCCGAAGGGGTTTGGAGAATAAAGCTGCTTTACTTTCTACGAAAATTGGGCAGAAAGTGAATTTGGAAGTTTCGATCTTAGGTAGGTTTGATGTAGATTAGAAGACTGTTAAGAGACTGGTTTTGATGTTTATATGGGTGTCCCTTGGGGTGTCTTGTCAAGAAACTGAAAGTGACAAACAATAGTTGCGGAAGGATGTGCAGGAAACCAGCTTCTCAACATTTATACTCTTCTTCCTTTAAGGATGCCTCAAGTTAGTGGAAGTTGTTCTTCTAGACAGTGATAATACGTGAGTTCTTTAACATGCACTCAAGGAAACTGTTTGGATGGGCTTTGATCTTGGTCTTGTGTAATCCGAGCATCTTTATATGCTCTTTGTCTAATCTCACCATCTTCTACGCATTTGACTATATATACCTCACCATAAGTTTTAGTTGTAGTACGATCATTTTTATTTATATTTTTACCTAAAGTGTTTGTTGTAGTACGATCATGTCTTTTTACCATATATCTTGTTTAATAATATGTTCTGCACTCCTACGTTTAAAAAAATAAAAATAATAACCGGACATAATTTGAGAAAAAAATATAAAAACAGTGAGAGGGGTATTAAAATTTCACGAGTTTGTCATATGTCCTATCGAATCATAAATGTGTTAACATTAATTTTGACGTAGAGAAATCCCACCAGAAAACCATATGGAATTGTTAATGTCGTATCCACAAACCAGATTACATCAATTTGCATTTGAGACTTTCTCAAAAAAACAAAATTATCAGATCCACTTGTTCAATACCTTTGTCTCCCCGTCGTTAGTGTTTCGACCGTATCTTATGAAATGGAGTATTTTTAAAACCTCATCTCATGAGCATAGATTACCAACAGTAATAACGAGCAATAAGAGGGGGTATAACTGTCCAATATAGAAGTTGACTTTAACATTCTCAAAACACCAACTCACAGTTGCAGCTATGTCCGAACACGTGAATGGCTTAGCAACCAATGATGGACCCATGTCATTTAAAATATTAACCAATCATGTACCTCTTTCTGTGGTTCTAACTTTGAGGTTCAAACTCCATTTCTTTATTTTTATTCTTTGACCATATTAGCCCTCTTTTTTTTGCACGCATCCCATTCTTTTTTGTTTTTTTTGTTTTTTGTCAACATTGTACGCATCCCATTCTTACTCGATTAAATTGCTTATAGATACGTATTTCTAACAGTATTTGACACAAATAAAACATGCTTAAAGAAATTTGGAGAAAGGGCAAAACGGGAATATATAGATAGGTACATACTAAAATGGTCAAATGCAAATAGCAAACTAAACTTTTTCCCATTGCGTATATAAGCTGTCGACTATCGAAGCAACCACCTCAATTCTTCCCATTTTTTCTCTCATCTGTCTACGGTTGCTGTTTTATTTATTGAACAAAGGACAATTAACAGAGTCCACGAGTTTGGGAAATTTGAAGATTGAGACATGAAGAAATCTGGAATCGTTGTAGCCTCCATCTCTACCGCTGCGTCCGTCACAGCCATCTCCTCCTCCTCCACCAACACCTCCGTATCCTTCTCTTCGCCGAGACGCTTGTTACTGCTCACCGATAACCTTACATTTTTCTCATTTGGCTGCATTCTATTGTTTTAGCCTATTCGTCATCAACAACAAAAATATCACTGATTTTTAAGTTTCGTTTTTTGTTCTCTATTCATCTCACTATGGTAAATTAGTAACTTTTGATTATTGTAACTTTGGATTAAAGTATACCCCGCCCATTAAGACAAGAGGCATGATTAACGAGGTTCCACCGTTTCGTGTTTCTATTTATTTTTTTCTTGCTAAATATTCGATTGACCCTATAAGGCCTTGTGCAACATTAACTCAGCCCATTACTGACCAAAAACACATGTTCTTGATCCACAAAACATGTTATGGAAGGCTAGTTTTATGATGTGTAACGATTAAAACATAAACAAAATATAACATTTACATCTATGGAACTAACAACGGAATGTAATTTATATATAGGATAACTCAGAGCGTAACATATATTATAAGTCTTTAGAAGAGGCAAAACAAGATGAAAAGGATTATTAACAATGTGTGTGTATAGGAGCCAAGAGGGATCGATGCATGAGAAGTTGAGGCGGCGGCGGTGACATTGGCGCAATCGAGCCCTTCTTTGTCTTCTTTACACATGTTAGCGAATATTCCGGGAGGATAACGACCGTAGATATTGATGTAACTGAACATTGTGGATGCACAATCTGTCTTTTCATCGTTAAGAGCGTCCGCGAATGGGCAAGCAAAGTCTTTGAAGGCGGAGCAACATATCTTCGCCGGATAATTTGGTCCTTTGCATTTACTCGTTATGATTGTGTAATTCTTGCTTGCAAAATCTTCTTTGCACGCTGTTAATATGTTGTTAACGAAATCACTGAATCTTGCTTATTATGATTAGCTAATAATTAACAATGGAGCATGTTTTAGAAACACATATGATCGGCTATGTATGGTCGGTACACATATATGAGTTTTGACTTATGAGCTTTTATTACGACAAATGATTTAAATTTGGTTATATTTCTTACTTGTCTTTGCCTGAAGAAGAGCTCGGCTTGTGGCTGGGTGTGACTCAAATTCATCAACTGCATATAGAAATTCCAGATTTTGTTAAGAGAATTTAAACATTTTTTTATAACATATGAATTAAATACTTTAATTAATTGTAAATTACGAGAGATGTGGAGAGACAAGGCGAATCCAGACAAAAGGAGAATTGGAAGAAGAGAAACCAAACAATGAGGAGAAATCTCCATGCTTATGTTTCCTCCTCTTTTTATTTCTCTTTGTCACATTTGAGTTTCTAAACGTTTTTAATTTTTAATTTTTTTATTTCAGGTTTGAGAGTTATAGGAGGAGAGAAAAATGCTGCGGAAACACCGGGTAATTAAGTAGAAGAAACAATAATATCAGTGACATGCCAAAACAAAATAACTATTTACTATTTTAATATATAGAGAAAACCATCAAATTAACCAAAAATTGAAAGAGAGATGAATATATTAATTTGGTTCAACTACCATTGGTTAATATCCATAATAAATTGGGAACCTCCCATTTCTTGGCTCAGTTCTTCGGATCGTAAAGGCAACTTGCTCCAATAATTTCATATGAGAATTTGAAAACATTATCACGAACATGTGTATATATAATATTATATATACGTTGAAATAGTATTTTTTTCTTTTTTTGGGCAAAACGTTAAAATAGTATATATATATATATATATATATAAAGTTACAACTGTATCCCAAAATTGCTATTATTGTTTCAGTGTTTTGTAAAGGAATGACATGATTAATCGTGCTCGGGATAAACGGGTGCTCGGTCGGGTGATCCCTAAAAAGTAAAAACCCCAAGGGTCCATGATTTGTAAATGAATCACATGATTTGCAATGATCGATTTGATGAAGTAAACCATTAGCTTCTTTAGCTCCTATCCGTTTATTTCCTGAGTTAGATCGACTTAAATTTAGGCAAATATGACTGACTTAAATCCAAAATATTCTTGCATAGTCCAACACGTGTTTTGAATCTCAGCTTGCTGTCTATATTAACAATGGTAGGGAAGGTAAAAGATATTTTATTTTGGAAAGTTTTAGGAAATCTTGTTCCTATGATGGTAAAATCACGAATTTTTTTAAAAAATATTTCTTTGTATAGTGTGTTTGAATTTTTGTTTTCATTTTATTTGTTGACGTTTTTACTATCGAGAAATGATTTTTTGTAATGAATATTGTGAACAAATTCGGAGGCAACCAAACCAATGATCAATATGGTTTGTCTCACTTGATCTACTGAATGTAATTTATTTGAGAGTATACAAATTTAAAAGATCAACTATTCAGTTACAATATGTTTTATATTACATCATACATAATCGGAGACTGTGAATCGCCTAAGAACCTAGGTTTCCATCATCAGATTGAGACAATAATGGTAAAGACACAACAAATATGAATTTAAGGCATTCTTTTATTACTCTCTAGGTTCTATTTTATAAGAAGTTTTAGACAATTTTTCTTGTTTCATTTTATTATATGTTTTGCAATTATATTCAGTTTTTGTGATTATTAATATTGTAGAGTACTATTTATTATTGGTTTGATTATTTAAGTTTAATATTTATTTATGTTTTCAAGATAGAAAAATATAAAATAAAGATTATTTAATATACTTTCTTAAACTTCACGTTTTAGCTAAAATTTCTTATAAAATGGAAGGGATGGAGTATTTCATTTTCAAGGAGTGAATTTTTTGGGTTCCCTACTGCATTTAATATATGTGAAATTAAATATGGTCTGGTGAACACCAATGGCTCTTTGTTTCCGTGACGTGTAACCTAATTATCTTTGTTGTTACTAAACTATACAACGATGGGTTGATAAAGGCCTTTAGTAAGGATTTAACGAAAACTATTATCCTCATATTCCAACTTTAATTAAGCAACTTACCAAATTGCCACTGACTAAGCAGAATTTTTTCAAAATGACTAGGATTCTCTTTTAAACGTGAAGATTATTGCGTAACGGTGCAGCCATGGAGTGCCACGTCATCAAACTTGGGGGCAGTATCATGGAACAGAAGCCGCCAACTTCTTATCTTATGAATATGATATAGGGATAAAGTTAAGGGGGAATGCTGCAATTAAAAAAAACTTTTTTAGTGTCTATTTTGTCAACATAGTTTTACTCAAACTGTAATAATTATTGTTCTATAAATATTTTCAATTGTGAAGAAATATGGTTTATATTATCTTTGCTTACCTTATTTTAAGACGATCCTGATCCGTTGCTGACCTTTTCATAAAATAAAGACAGAGGTTTAGGAAGTTGAAAAAAAGAAAAAAAAATACTCAGAAAAAGAAGAATGGCGTTTCGTTACTTTATCTACTTATTTTAAATTAGGTAGACGTTCATCTTTAAAATCATAACTTCTCCGGATTTTAATTTTGCACCTTGTAAAATAAAAATAATAATTGTCTCTCTGTGTGTGTATAATAAGGTCTCTTGCTTCTGCACCACCCTCGATCTAATATTCTTACCCATTCTGCTCTCTCGAAACCCAAAGATTCATTCTCTCTGTTCTTCGGCCATTGTTGCATAGAACACCACATCTCTCTGAAGTCTCCAAAAGCTTAAAGACAGAAGAGATCCATAGGTAATTACAATCACTCCAAATAGTAAGTCTCTTTCTAAGTTTCTGGAACCATCTCTGTCTGTGTATATATATATATCTTATGTTGTTTTGTTTGTAGGTTTATAAATAAAAGGCATAAAATCAGTAGATCTGCACCGTTTTTGAGTGACTAGGCAGTAGGCACAAATATGATGATTCTTTTCGATTATACTTTGTCAGTTTTAGATCATACGAATCTACTCCTTCTTATGTGATTTGATTAATTGTTATATATCACTTCTTTGTTTAATCAACCACTCCGTTTCTTTAATTATTATAAGCCTTGCTTTCTTAAAAAGATACATGAAATAATAACGTGCTTTGGGATTAAGTGAAAACAGATCAAAGTGATTAGGTCAAGTCTTGACAATCTTCTTTCTTTTTTTAACTTTTTGTTAAAGTTTCTTATAATCTTCTTCTTCTTTTTTTCCAAAAATTAATGTTTTCATTTTCTGGACAAATTTTGAAACAAGATCGATCGTGATTGGGTCTATACACAATCCTGTTAAGTTTGTAATGATCTATACTGATCATATTTTGGTTTATTGATGATATTTCTTGTTGTCCCATAAAAAAATCATCTCATTGGAATTAGAATTTAGTAATACTTGTGTCAACGACTGGTCAAGTGTATGGGTTTTGCCTTGTGTGTTTCAGAAAAATGGAGATAGAGATGCACGAGGGCGACACAACATTGGGTGATTCTGGAGGAGACTTCGACTGCAACATATGCTTGGATCAGGTTCGAGACCCGATCGTGACTTTATGTGGTCATTTGTTTTGTTGGCCCTGCATTTACAAGTGGACTTATTCATCCAACAATTCAAGACAACGCATAGATCAATACGATAGTAAGAAGGAATCCCCAAAATGTCCGGTTTGCAAATCCGATGTCTCCGAGGCTACGCTTGTCCCGATCTATGGACGAGGACGGAAAACTCCCCAGTCCGGTTCTGTCGTACCAAACAGACCACTCGGTCCAGGTTATGACTTAAGAGGAGCTGGTCAACGTTTAGGAGAAGGGGAAAGTCAACGGTACATGTATAGAATGCCTGAACCGGTGATGGGTGTGGTATGCGAAATGGTGTACCGGAGACTATTTGGAGGGTCTTCGAGCAACATGGCACCGTACCGGAGCAACCGGGACACGAGTCTCCGGTTGAGGCGGCGGGAAATGCAGGTGGAGGAGTCCCTAAGCAGAGTCTACTTGTTTTTGCTTTGCTTCATGTTTATGTGTCTACTTCTCTTCTAATAATAAGCCTGTGTCTCACTCTCATATAAATATATATATATGAATATACCAATTGGAATGAGTCTGCATATTTATATAATAATGGTGTGTATACGTGAAAGAATTTTGAATCTTGAAAATTGTATAATGAGCACATAATAAAGGTCCAAATAAAAAACGACACCAATTGGCTTCTTTTATATTCGATATTTTATGTGATGATGTGAGAAGAGGAGAGCGTGGATAAAAAGGAGGCTTATCTTCAACTTAATACATTTGTGTACCGTAAAGATGATAGGCATTATGGTGATGCTTATGTCGGATAACAATCGTTTTAAAAAAACAATTCATATTATAAATAAAATAGGGCCCTATATTTTATTTGATTGATAACGGCGACTAAAGACTGTTAGATAGAAAAGTATAAACATTAATTTAATAAATTATATAGTTTTGTTGGTACGAGTCTTGAATTGAAGGGAGCTGTTTCATTGAAAGCATAGAGCACTAAGCAGTCTGAGATGAGTTATGGATCTAATTTCTCTAACTTCGAAAATAGTTATTTATATGCCTGTATCGATAAAAAAATTAAAAAGGTTCGAATTTTTATTCATGTCCACCTAAATCTCAAGACAAGGAAAAAAACAGACAAGCCAAAAAAGTAAATTGGGTCTCAAAGTAATCAGATAGTAACAAAGCAAATGTAGATTTACAGAGAACTGTAAAATGCGAGACGAAGCCCTTATTTACACGACACAGGTAATGAGTTGTTTCCTATATTACAATTCCACTCGGTAGAAACGAACCAGTTTCATGTGCTGCACTCTCTCCTCCTGCACCACCCACATTTTATCTTTCCATTTACCACCAAGTCATTACAAGACAATTAAAAAATGGAACATATGGTGCAATAATATTACCTGAACCTGAATCTGACCTGACTCATCAGGCTGTTGCGGGAAATGAAAACCTGTTGAGCAATTCTTCAATTTCTCCGGATTTTTCACCCATGCTTTTCTACCTTCACTCACTTTTACCTGGAACTTCCAGGTCTACCACATCGCATATATACATCTGTTAGACTCAGACCCGTTAAAGAAAAACTGCTCTTTTAGTGAGTGAGTGAGTCACACACATACCTGAGAAAGCGGAAACGTGTCTCGCTCAATCACACCTCCTTCAACGTTTATGCCAGTGCCTTGGCATTCTGGACAGAAGACCGAAAATATTTGCCAGGTCACATCGTTTACCAATTCATTCCACTTCCCACTACCCTGCTTTGTGCATCTCTTTTTTCCTTTTCCACATACCATCTTGCTCTCAAGTATTTCACTCTCACAGAAGAGAAACCAATGTACGACACAAGACACGTGAAATAGGTGAAACGCCCCCAGGAGGTTTCTACTACCGCACACAAGGTTTCCTGTCTTCAGGTTTAGTATAGCTGCCGCATCTTTCCCTGGAAGCATCTTTTGCTTACAGACTTCGCATATTCTTTCAGAAAATATCCGTTGTTGCTTCCTCAGCTCCCGTCTTACCGCTTTGTTCTTCGCTTTGTTCTTCACAACTCTTTTGCTCAAGAGATTATCATCATAATCAGTTATTAGATCTCTTGAAGATTTTGAATTACGACCTGAAGAAACCTCCTCAGAAGAGTCATACTGATTACACAGAGATTCACTGGTGTCCTCTGGATCCGAAAAAGACTTCTTCCTCTTCCTGCTGTTGTCCTCACCGTTCCCTGATTCTGCTGACTGACTAGATGTAAGAAGACGGCTCGGATCATCGAGCAAACCCAGCCTACCCAAATTGTAAAAGTAGGAGAATGTGACAATAGCAAAGTCGTGATATGGGACAATAGCCTTCTCCTCATCTGAAGGACCCTCCTCTCCTAACCACTCACACCATAGTTTATCGATCCCAGTTGTGCGTCCTTTAGTTTCAAACACCTTGGCAGCTATACGGCCAAATCCAATGAACCTTGCGTCCACATCAAGAGTTCTCTCCTTGATCAGCACACCAGGAATCACCAGATTATTTGCACAGTGACTAGGTTCATCATCAGTAATTGCAGCAGGTTGGCTATCTCCATATGATCCACTTGTTCTGTTGTTATCATACTTGACAATAGCATATCTTTGATCATCAATGAAATGTTGCAAAGGATCGGGAACCCCTTCACCACCAGAGATTGGAGTTTTCTCTACCTCTTCACCAGTTGAACTATCAAAGAAAAGGACACCATCACTGAAAGGCCAAGGGTTATTTCCAAGAAGTGTGATCCTAGCACATCCCAATCTCTCCCTATGGAGATTTCCGTTCAAGTGTCCAAGCAAAATTGGTTCGCTGTAGCAAGGAGCAAGACACAAAGTGCAGAAGAATACAAACCGTTTCCCATCTTCACGTAGCTCAACGTACGTGTGGTCTTGTAACCTCAAATTCTTCAGAGTAGTTCTAGCTAATTGCTCTTTCAAACTAATAGCAGTCTTTGGTAACCCTATTTCTTTCCTTTCAGCCATTCAGAGACTCAGTAGATGCAAAAAACTTCACCATAAAAGAAAACCCCCAAATCCACAAGTCTTCAACGCACAAAACAAACCCTAAGAGTTTCAAAGTTGAAACAAACCTTAAGAAGTCACAATTCCACTAGCACATTCAAGAACACAATCTTCGAAATCCGAACTAACAAATCCCAGACAATTTCTTCACCAGCGACTAAGCAAAAGACTACAAAAAACGCTACGAATATCACCACAGCTTCGATTGGATCTCGAATTTCAGATGCAAGGAAAAACAAACCGATGAGATACAAAATGGGAGAATAAGAGTCAAATCAACAGAATCTGCTTCCACATATTCGAGGCGTACTCGGAACAGGACTTGTGGGGAATCGTTTCATTCGTACACCGGAAATAAGGTCAACACGAGCCATGGAACGATGAAGATGGAGAGAAGAACGCGAGTCCATCGCCAACATTTCCATGTATAACACGCGTGAAGAAAATCTCTCTCTGAGGAATCCGAATTGACGGAGAACGGAGAAGAAACGACGAGAAAATTTCTTCAGAACGATGGTTGTTAAAAGAAGAAAGCTTGTCCTCTCGTGAAAACTAACTTCGTGTATTTATTATTCACGGAAAGGAGGTGTTACATCAATCTTTAACCGTTGGATAGGAGGTGAACTAATGAACGGTGGAGATCTACAATTGAGTTTTTATTATAGGTGTGGAGATTCGATTTTCTGAAAAGAGCACCTCCTAACTTTAATTACTTTTGATATTCAACATCTTGTATATGTAACAGATGTAACCTCAAGTTAAGTCATTAACCAAGTAGGCTTTCAGTTTAGGTTATGTGTTTTGGGCTTTCACAAACAGAAGAAACAATTAAGTTAGGCCGTATACAAAAGCCCATGAATAAAGAGAAGGAAAGTTTCCGTTAAAAGGACTTGATCTTCTTCTTATCTTCCGTTCCTTGCTCTTCTTATCGTTCTTTTTGTAAAACCTGCAACAATCGACAAACTCGATTAGGTTAAAACTTGTTATCTTTCAGTTTCTATAGGAAAGCTTGCGAGCTAAAGACTCGTCAAGATGTACTCTGAAAGATAGGAGAACTCAGTAAAGTCTTGGTGTTCTTTCTTTTAGCATGATCATTCAAGCAAAACAGAGAGGGATCTTAAGAGATCGTAAGAGCGATAAAAGGCAGCTAAACCAAACCTACATAAATAAATTATGGAGCCTAATCTATTTGAAATTTGGTTTTGCATTCAAATTTCAGTCTTATGGTTCTTCGTTATCTGCATATGGTCTTTTTTTCCTAGGTGCTCATTTTGTGTGGGCTTTCATGTAAAAGTGTGTGCGTGTGTGTTTTCACCACTGGTAAAGTGGTAATAGACAAACCTCTTTGCAAATGGATCAGTTAATTGCTGTTAGAATATTGGTTCAATTTCATCTGGTTTAGCATTCGTTTCCGATTTAAGGAGCTAACCGGGTGGAGGCGGAACTAGGATGAAAGAGGTTGTTAGGCCTAAGGGAGAAGAGTCCAGGTTAGAAGTTTTAACGGCTTGTAAGGTGTAACAGAACTTCCGCTTTCATTGTACAAGGAACTTATATTTTTTGTTGGTCAATAAATAAACTTTAGAGATGAGACGGAAGCAAAAAGTTATAAATAAGAAAACTATTGTTTGAAACTCCTTTTGTAGCTCGCTAGCTGATAATTTCTACTACATTAATTTAGTTTATAACTTTGAAAGTTAAAAGTCTATAATATTGTAGACGGGAAATTGTATATAAAGTCAAAATCTGAAATGTGTACATGTGTAAATGCCTTAATGGGAAGAAGGGAGAGATGGTTTGCTGGGAAGTATAATGATCTGGTTTTGGTGTGAAGTGGATTATAACTTTATAAGATTCGAATGTTTAAACTCAACTAATTAATTATGCATTTAGTTCGTGTGAATAAGTTTGCCATTCTCTAATATACATTTTGACTTTACCGCCATTCATTACACCACTCTTTCACACATTCTATTATCCTCCAATTTTACTTAAATCAATTGTTAGTACTAAACCCAAGAATACGGAACATTAATAAGGTAGAAATTGACGAACCATGCCCAATTTTGTCTGTTGTATCCAATTATTGATTTTTTTTTTTGATTAAAAGACAATGTGAAATCTGTAAGTGAAAATTTTGCAAGCATTATTTGAGTGCATACACCAAACAAATCAGTCATGTCTATCTATAGATTTTTGGCACTACGCTTTAAATACCACCATGTCCCTTTACATAATCATTTAAAAATAAATAAAACCAACCGTAATTGACGCTGGAAATATCTCTAGTATATATATTGTTTTTCCATGGCTTTAAGAAAGTAACGTTACATAAATGTAGGATTGTATAATACAAAGTAGAAAGTGTAGTCATGTGCTCTGTGACAAAACAACCAAATCGTGGATCCACTTTTTGAATCCGGGCCTGATCGTTTATTATATATTGCCCCACCAAAGTTAATAACAACAAAAGAAAAACCAACCATGTCATTAGTAAGCTAAAGGTGGTTGTTCGTTACAGCATACGAATTAGCGCGAAACCGTTACCAATATTATTTAACATATCATCTATATTTATAATTAAATGATTTATGCGTTGTGCGCACGAGATTGGCCACCAAAATTTCATCTTCATAAAATTATACTTCTTCCGCTTCATATCAACTGTTATTTTAAAATTTAAAATTTGTTTCATAATATGTGTTATTTTACATTTTCAAACTAAAAAAATCTTAAACAACTTTCTTTATGAAACGTAGAAAATATACGATATTAATTCTTGAATTCAACTACATTCAATCACGTTAAACTATACCATAGTAGTAATATAAAAAACTAGAGAGAGATGGAGGGATTGTCGGGTACTCGGGTTTAACGGATTCCTCTTCTCCTCCACAGAATCTGCGGGAAATTTCAACGGTCGAATCTCATAAAATTACCAAAAGAGCCCTTTAGGTCCCCTGACAATGACACGCTGGATTGAGCGAAATCGACGCCTTAACTGTCGGTGGGTCCCATTTTTAGTGGCATCTTACCGTAAATAACAACATTAGCAAGGGGACTAAACCGGCAAAACTTTAAACAAAAAGAGAAACCACAGAAAGCAGTTTCCTTCTCCTTTTTCAATTTTTGTCTATATAACAACAACGCTGAAATTTCAATTGCACATAACTCACACTCACTCTCTCACTGTCGGCATACTAACTTATTCACTTTTTCCGGCTCAGATTTTGCTCGGAAAAGCGACTCCGGCAGAAATGCAGCTCCCTCTAGTCATCGTAGCCACACTCTGCATTGCCCTGCAGCTTCTGACTGGCTCATCCGGGTTAGCAACTACCAATCGCCACGTGTCTAATGCTCGTTGGCTTCCCGCAGTCGCCACCTGGTACGGAAGCCCCAACGGCGACGGCAGCGACGGTAATTCTAACACATAATTAAATTTCAACTTTCACTCTAGTGATAAAAACTATACACTAATTAATATCTGTTTAATTTATAATATATAAACCGGAATTGCGTAAAAATGTAGGAGGAGCGTGTGGTTACGGTACGTTGGTGGATGTCAAGCCGTTCCATGCGAGGGTTGGGGCGGTGAATCCTATTCTCTTCAAAAACGGTGAAGGTTGCGGCGCTTGTTACAAGGTTCGGTGCTTGGACAGGAGTATATGTTCCCGGAGAGCCGTCACCGTTATCATCACCGACGAGTGTCCCGGCTGCTCTAAAACCAACACTCACTTCGACCTTAGTGGCTCCGCCTTTGGCCGCTTGGCTATCTCCGGAGAGTCTGGTCCCCTCCGCAACCGTGGCCTCATCCCCATTATCTATCGCCGGTACGTATATATAATATTATTCTCATTATTAATTCATGTTTATTCTCTTTCAATAACTAACTCGTGACAGTGCACGAGCAAATAAAAAATTATATTATAGTTTTGTAGTAATAAATGGTAAGAAGCTAAACAGATCAGAATTTTTGTAGTTGGTGGACTAAACAAAGGAGGGAACTTTAACGGCGATCTCGTTTTCTATGGTCCCAACCATTTTTTTGACCGTTGACCACGTGATCTCTATTTCTCACTGATTTATTTTTCTTTTATTTTGCATAATTTCTTAAAACAAAAAGGACGGCATGCAAATATAGAGGGAAGAACATAGCGTTCCATGTGAACGAAGGATCAACTAATTTTTGGCTGTCTCTTCTGGTCGAGTTTGAAGATGGAGAAGGCGACATTGGCTCCATGCACATTCGCCAAGTAACTCTCTTTTTCCTTAATAACCAAATTCATGCACTCACTTCTTTGATTTCCCTTTTTCTTACCACAAAGTCACTTCCACTTCAAAAGTCTTACTTTATACTATTATTAAATGAAAAAGATAAAAAAATCTTAGTGGAATGAGCACATCTATGAATCTTTATTGACCAACTAGCTAGAAAGGCACACCACTCCAAGTCTTCTAAAAAGTAACAATAAAAACAGACTCAAGTGTAAAGACTGATGGGTTTTCTTGTGCTTTGAATGTTTGGTGCAGGCCGGAGCGAGTGAATGGCTAGAGATGAAGCATATATGGGGAGCCAACTGGTGCATCGTGGGAGGACCTCTCAAGGGACCATTCTCCGTCAAGATCACCACTTTGTCCGCCGGTAGAACACTCTCCGCCACCGACGTCGTCCCTAGAAACTGGGCTCCCAAAGCAACTTACAGTTCCCGCCTCAACTTCTCCCCAGTCCTCTAAACCAACTCTTCTACATAATTGAAGACTAATATTCCTCTTACTATTTGTGTGGTTTTTTTTCTTTTTTTTGAAGAGTGAAATTGAGAGTGACTGCTGGCCGTAGGATGGATACTGTAAGAAAGTACATCCTAATCCAACCGCTCCTGCGTTCTCTCCTCTTCCTCCTTGTATTGTGGATTTGTGTGTGTGTGTGATGTGTCGGTGAGTGTGTTAGGAGTCACTGTAGCCATCTCCAAAGGGGAGATAGAGCTAGGATTAGTATTTGGTGGTGTCATGTCTTTATTTCTACATGATTCTTGGCACTTTCTTTTTCTATTATGGGACATCACATAATAGATATCATATGAATTATTTGTCACTTTCTCTTTTATATTGTATTTGTGGGACATTGCATAGTAATAATAATATATCATATGAATGTTTTGTACACTAACTTCAAAGAGAGCATTGAAATTCTACCAGAATCTTCAGAGTATCTCTTCATATTTCCCCATCTCATAACCCAAGAAATATAATACATGATACGAAGCTTCAGGTTCCACTGTTTCAGCAACTGCATCTTGTGGTTTTGTCCCCTACTGCTAAGCGTTGTCCTTGACATCTTTTTCGCCTTTAGTATCCTTCCCGTTGTTCTTGGGGTCTTTGGATGGAGGAAGTGGCATCATATGTGGTGGAGGATTTGTCTCAAGTTTCAAGAAAATCTGCCTTGTTCTTGATGACCATCACTTCAGCATCTTTTTTTTCGCTCTCACGGGGATTAGCTCTGCAATTGCTTTTCAGAAGTGCTTATTGTTTGTCAACTTCTTTCTGGAACTTCTTTTAGTTCTTAAGCTAAGCAAAGCAGCAAGAGACATCAAATTCACAAAAGTTTTAAATCACGTAAAAAGCAACTGAAGTCAGAGGAATGTGCCAGTTTACTCCAATACCTTTTCCCTCTCACGGTTATTACTTATTAGCTTGTTTGGTCTCGATGTTCTTTTCCCTTTTTTCTCATAAATTTTTTTTTTTGAGTTCTTCCGCTTCAGCTATGATCTGATCATGCATCTCCTTTTCCTTCTCCTCAAGGTGACTTGACCTGTTAGCGCGCCAAAAATATCAAGATCAGACATTGAGATATAGTCCATACATTTCATAGTCATAGTGATTATAGTCTTATCTGATTCAGATTTGACATGTAAACGGACAAAAAGAAAGTAGAAGTGCTTCAATTGCAAGAAGATATGATCCTAAAAGATAGTTAGGCAGTTGAAAATTTATGGTAAAGAGAATATGAAAATGTGATGCCATGCTTAGAACTTGAAAGTAAAAGAAGGAGACATGGCTTCATCTACCATAACATGTGAATGACCCCACATCTATACAAAGCTAACTCCTATTATCATGAGATTCACATCACTAATAAACTAAGAGATCTGTATTAAAATCAGAATCACAGAAGAGATGATATCTGGAAGGAGTAGGAGGATCTCAACAGTTCTGGATTAGTCAGATGAAGAGGGCAGACGTTCACACAAACCCAAAATCAAATATTTCCTTGATAAAGAGACAATGAGCTATAGTTATCAACGATTAATAAATCTCAAAAAAAGAATTGAAATGAACGTCGAGAATAGAGCCATTGGCATACCTTACACCCCGTGTACTCATTGTCCATGCTAAAGGAGCTTCTTCTCTTGTAAGGTTCTGCTGGAATAACGCCAAAATGGTATGGATGATTTGCCTTTGCTCTAAAACGGTGTCGTCGGGATAATAGTCCTTGTTTCTCAGGATTATATATCTCAATCCACTTTATAATCCTCTTACTTACCTCACCCGAATGTGATGCTTTAAAGTAAACCATGCTTCGCTTTATTTGGCAGTCTCAAAGCATATTACGTTCTCCTTTTTCCAAAAGAAGCTGATTGGTTGGGTTAGAGAGCACTACTTAGCAATAAAATAGTTAAAAACTCACTAAACTAACCCGGAAACAAAGGGACAAGACACATTGACGATACTGATAACACGTGAAGTCCCAGTAATCGGCTTCCACATCACCAAAAACCTCGTGGGACTATTCTAATCTCTAGGCACCCCCACCCATAATGTATCCAAATTTCTCGTTTTAAGTTTTGTTTTGGCCGTCCTATCGTTTCATTTGCTATAAAACAAAACATATAAAAGAAAATTACATTTGTCCAAAAAACCAAAAAAGAAGAAGAGACAAATTACATTTAACTCAATAAATCAAATTAAAATTAAAAAGCTGGCTCCACATTGGAAGTCGACAATTGAATATGGGTGACTCATCCTGGGGATAGTACCCTCTAAGGTCGCCACTTGTACCTTATTACTCAGCCACTTCAATTTCTCTCGAGATTTACAAGAATCTCAATATCTCGTATCGCTTTCCAAAACCTGGATCCCACTGATCCATTGCAAGGTGTCGCTATTTTAGATCTTTCGGAATTTACTAATTTACCCTCATGTCCAATATTCCTCTGGCTATAAAGTATCTACCCCACCTCTGCTTCATCTTCCTACAAAATCTGCTAATTCTGCTAAACTTCTCAAATCTTTTAAAGCTTCCATTTTCTAAGATCTACATAAAATTACTGAACCATGAGTTATCTGAACAAAGTTTGGATGGCAGCATCGTTCGTAGCTGTTCAAGCAAACGCTGATCACGGCGTCAAGTTGAAAACCGGCCTTAGCTCTGCTCACCGTCTCCAACGAAGACTTTCCTCCGATATCCACCCTCTCGCCGCCGCAGATCTCGCCGGCGAAGGTATCCCCACAGAAGAAAGACGGCGTACCTTCTCTTCCAATCCCGACGAATCCTTCCGCCAAGTCATGTACCTCAACTGCTGGGGCCAAGGCTAATTCTAACCTCACTACAGCTTCAGATGATGGTGACTCGCTTATGGATCCGCTGAGTCAGATTTTCCTGATGATAACTGTATATAGTTTGGTTACATCTGTGTGAATATTAGAAATGTTCAAAAAGATCAAAGCAAGCGTTCGATCATGAGAAGAACTCTGTTCAATTTGTATATCTAAAACATCGTTCGCTCATCAACTTTATTTCCTGGAATCTTGATTGCGATTACCACTAATTCATCTTTCTCCACAGTGAAATGCGATTCTCAATTAAAATAATCCCAAAAGATTCCAAAACATCGTTATCCAAATGGGACAGGACAAGTCAGTCCATAATGTTATGATTTATTTATGGCCGTCATTACTGAGTTAGGTCTATGCCAATAATATTTGTTTATCCTGGATT
Source organism: Cardamine chenopodiifolia (assembly GCA_963922655.1). Taxonomy (NCBI): domain Eukaryota; kingdom Viridiplantae; phylum Streptophyta; class Magnoliopsida; order Brassicales; family Brassicaceae; genus Cardamine; species Cardamine chenopodiifolia. The sequence goes on from OZ000481.1 coordinate 4,149,247, forward strand.
AAACCGAAGAGGCCCAAATATATGTATGAATAAACTAGAAATACAAGTGAAACTCTTGGGCTATGGCCCATGTATGTATATAACTTCGCTTTAAATGAAATCGGAGCGTATATGCTACATCCAACGGCCCAGATCTCACGACGCTCCCTAATGGAGTGACGTCTCCTTCTCTTCCAACGGTCAAATAATCATCAAGAAATACTCGCGCTTCTCCTTCTCCTCTTCTTCTTCTTCTTCTTCTTCTTCATCCTCAGAGCTCCGATTCACTCACAAATTCTACTCTCTATCCGAAAATGACTTCAATTGAAACCACAGAAACGCTTAACGCTCCCAAGCTTCAGATCTGGAACAACGCTGCCTTCGACGATGGAGACTCCCAAATTACTTCCGCCATTGAAGCTTCTTGGTCTAATCTCCCTCCCGATTTCATCAACCTATCATTTGATTCCGATTGTAGCAAGGATAATCGGATTCCAATGTCGGTTTCTTCTTCTCTCCAATCCTCAGTCTCGATCACCGATCCGCTTCACACCAGTAATAATCAAGAAGCTCCGTCAGCAAAATCTAAAACCTGGAAGACCAAATCCGGAGCAGATCGGATTAAAAAGCGTGATAAACGGGATATTGATGCTGCTATCGAAGAGGTAGAGAAGGAGATCGGACGATTATCAACGAGATTAGAGTCGCTTCGATTAGAGAAAGCTGAGCAAACCGCAAGAAACATTGCTATACGAGGAAGAATCGTTCCGGCGAAGTTCATGGAATCTCAGAAACAACAAACAGTCAAATTTGAAGATTCGCCTTTGCCAGGAACCAAATCAAGAACCATCCGTAGAGGCGTTAGTCTGGGACCAGCGGAGATATTCAATTCCGCAAAGAAATCCGAAACGGTGACTCCTCTTCAATCAGCTCAGAATCGACGCAAGTCTTGTTTCTTTAAGCTTCCTGGCATTGAGGAAAACAAAGTGGCGACAAAAGCGAGAGGAAGAACGAGTTTGAGTCTGAGCCCGAGATCCCGCAAAGCGAAGAACACGGCGGCTCAGAAGCAAGCAGCTACAACGGTGGGGACAAAGAGAGCTGTGAAGAAAGAAGAAGGCGTCATCTCATCAATCCAGCCTAAGAAGCTCTTCAAAGACGAGGAAAAGAATGTTTTTTTAAGGAAACCATTGAAGCCAGGAAGAGTTGTGGCTAGCAGATACAGTCAAATGAGCAAAACACAGACTGGGGAGAAAGATGTAAGGAAACGGTCGTTGCCTGGGAATGAAGAGAAAGAGAATCACAGGTCGGAGAAGAGAAGAGCTTCTGATGAGAATAACAAGAGCGAAGGGAGAGTGAAGAAAAGATGGGAGATTCCAAGTGAATTGGATCTGTATAGCAGTGGTGTGAATGATGATGAGACTCCTATAGGGAAGGAGCTGCCTAAGATCAGAACGCTTCGTCGTGGAGGAGAGAGCCCTCGTGATTCAGGTGCTGCCAAAAGAGTTGCAGAATTACCAAGCAAGGATCGTAGTTTCACATTTTGCCAGCTTCTGAGATTTGAAGAATGAATGATCTGTTATCAATTTGAGTAAAAAAATCACAACTCTTGTTGTGGTTACTTGATTGTGAAAATGTTGTTTTGATATGTTTTTTTTATTGCATCTGAAATGTTTCTGCATCTTTGTTGGGATGTTTAATGTCTAAACACACATTAAGATTGTGAGTTTTGTTATCTTTTTTGTAAATGTAAGTTCCATGAAGAAAGATTCTCTCAAAAAGGTTTTTACATTTGTCACTCACAAACAAGAAGGTTATATCACAAGGAGACCATAGATTTGTGGGATTTACACCAAAAACAAACAACAAAAGAGAGACTGAATCTTTGTTTTCCCTAACCATTAGAAAATGCAGTATTGGCTCAGATGCGGCTTGAATCCCTCCCGAATATGTACCTCCTTGTCCAGTCCGACACCACCAGAGCCCTTGTTCGCCAGCTAACTTGCTTGCTGCATTCACCACATCATTATGTGTTTAAACATCTTCACCCTTAAAATTTAACATCTACTATTATGAATAATGATATTTCTAATCATTTACCTGGCATAAACTGAATACCAGAGCCACTGGGTGCTTCTTCCAGCTGAAACCCAGTCTCCGGGTAGCTCCGCAGCTGCTTGGTCCCCTCCCAATGGAGCAAATTGTCCAAAGTGCTTGTACCTGTCATCAGGAAAAGAGGTTTCATTTCTATATTTAGGAAGTTTATGAAGATACAAGGTCCTGAGTTTATTATATTTTGGCATACTCGAAGGGGCGAAACTGGTGATGCCCGCCAGTTCTGAAGCGCTTAGGACCTTCAGGATGCTCTTTACAATGCTCCATCCTGTTGAAGCATTTTGCAAGATAAGAACCTTGCTGTGCAGCGACCTATAGAAACAAACAAGTAGACCATTGAGCCTGAGTTCCTCAAAGAAATCCACAATTATATGCATCAGTGAAGCCACCAAGTACCTGAGCAGTTGCAGGCAGGGTCTTCATCTGTGAGTCAACTTCCGAGAGAGCCGATTTGAATGCCTCAATGTCTACTTCTTTCCTTGCATTTCCTTCTGAATCTGCCAGCAGATCTGTAATATTCCACATATGCTTGCTTTTCAAATAGAGATCCACCTGCGGGTACCTCACAAGGATATCATCAACCACGTCTTGTAATTCTTCCACCGTCAAGGTTCCTGAGTTGTCCACATCTGCAGCTTTGAATATGTTTGCAATGTCCTCCTAAATTAATCGCAGAATCTATCAAGATTCAGCATCCATATGAAAAGAAAAAGAACAACATAAACAGTCCAATGGGTTCACACTTCACAGACCATGATTTTGCGTTGAGCTATCGAAGCACAATCACCAACTGCATAAACATTCTCACATCCTTTCACGAGTAACCACTCGTTGGTTGCCAACGCACGTCTGCCTCCTTGGCCAACTTGCTCCATGAGGTCACTGATAACTGGACGTGTTCCAATTCCCGTGGACCACACTATCAATCCATGAGGAACACTTACGACTTCTCCACTTGATTTGATTTTAACAGAGATATCTTTATCAGACACAGAAACCACACGCACTCCTGTCTGAACATCAATACCATCTCGCAAGAACTTTTGTTCAGCAAATGAACTGATACGCTCATCAAACCTGCAACAACCACGTGTCAGAACTCCGCAATTAAGCCGGCAAACTCCGTAATGTTTACTTACGAATTCAAAATATGATCTCCAGATTGAATGAGTGTTATTTTCACGAGGTCTTTAACTGAAGGGTATATTTTGGTGATATCCTCTTGAATAAAGTCATGTAGCTCAGCTGCAAACTCAACACCAGTAGGACCTCCTCCCACAATAACAAAATGAAGATTTCTTCTTCTTTGTTCCTCAGTGAGACCAGGAAGGATAGCTTTTTCAAAGCAATCAATCACTCCCCTACGAATCCTCTGTGCATCCTCTACTTCCTACAATATTTTGAAAAATTAAACTAGGAAACTGAGAGAATATTCACAAGTTAAAACCATGAAGTCACCTTCAGAAAATGGCAGTTCTCAAGTACACCAGGAGTGCCAAATGTGTTAACTTGTGCTCCCACTGCAACGATCAAGTAGTCGTATTTGAGAGAAAACTCTTGGCTTGCTTCAGGATCATCCTTGAAAACTGGTCTACAGTGAACTTTGTTGTTATCAGGATCGATCTTAACACAATCTGCTTCCCACAATTCAATTTCCCCATTTTTCTGTCAACAACAGAACAAAGCTTATAAACTTAGCAGATGATGATGCCTCTGGATAAATTTTTGAAAGACAGATCAAGATACCTTCTTTGTTATATTGCGGACAGACTCAACAATGCTTCTAGCTTCAACAGTTCCACAAGTAACGCTTGGTAACAATGGTGTAAAGGCAAAGTAGTTCTGTGGAGACACAACCTGAACATCGTAGGAAGTGATGTCGAGATCTTTAAGGAAGCTTATCCCAGCCCAACCAGTTCCAAGAACAACTACTTTCTTCTTCTTTGGCTTCTCCTCCTTTTTGTTAGCTTCAGCATTAGAATCAGAGTATGCCACTATACTTCCACCGCTGCAAATGTGTACGAATACAACAACACACTCTCCATGATCAATTCCAGGATCGTGAAACATAAAAAAGAAATACAAGTTTTTGTTCAACCAAATTAAGAAAAAGCTAAGGATTTACATAACAAGCTAACCAGTAACAGTAGGATAACACTAAAGGATATAAGAAAAAGATTTGAGATAAAAGTCGGTAAAAGGTCAAATGATTCGAGATACATCGGATCGAGAAAATAAAAAAGGTCCCAACTTTTGGAAAGCGATGAAATATGGGAGGCAAAGAAACCTGAGAGTGCCGAGGAGGAGGAGCTTAGAGGCAAGTGGGGCAGATCGAGATGCCCTTCCGAGAGAGGAAAGGAATGTCATTTTAGTTAAAGCTTGAAGAAAAGAGGCTTGATTCTGGGAAGACAGAGTAAAAGAGACCTAGCAACGATGGGATATATCTTTGACCGAGTTCAAGTTCTGAGCTTTAGGAGCAACATTTCTTGTGGATCAGACACGGAGCCGTATTATTTTAAAGGGTACCTATCTTTTTGTGTCTTCAGATGTACTGAATACTAGTCAATACTTTAAGTGCTGACCGATTGATTGATCAATCCGGTTTGTTTATTGTTGTCTACTTATCTTATACAATGTGTTAACCGCCTCGAATATCGATTTGTTAAGCAGCATCAGAACAATAAGTTTGACATAATCCACAAGTGTACCAAATTGAACCATTAGATTGAGTAGCAGATGAATTAACCAACATTTCATTTCCTTCCAAATAGTCTTGGAAGAAGATACGGAATCAAATTTTCAAGGCAAAAAATGTAAATTGGTAAAAGGGTCAGTTAATAAGTCAGCACATTTCTGAAGCTCACAAGATTCTCAACCTTTATATCCAACTCATTTAAGCTGTTCTCGCTTTAGTTAATTTAGAGTCCCCGACCCATTTCATCTCGGATATGAAAATATTGCTCAACCAAGCAACTATATGAATCACGGGTTCTAAAATGATTCAATTAAAAATCACCAATCTCAATCAAAAGCCAGATCTGGAACCAGAAAAAACATAACAGAGAAGAGGATGATAAAATAAGTGGTTTAGCGGATGATTTTAGAGGCTAAACTATGATTAAAAAAAAGTGTGCCTCCACGTTTTAACACCGCAATTCAATATATGCCTCGATGACTAGCATTATTTTCGTGGATTATATCGAAAACAAGCTAAAGGTGATGTGAGGCAATTAAAAAAACGCATCTTTACTCCCACAAAAAACATACAACAAAAGACTCATAACCAGTAAAATGAGAAACTAAACGAAAAGCAGACGACTGACATTCCGGAGATGAGGAAAGTGACTCTTTTATATAGGGTCCTTGCGAAGCCCTAATAATAGCTTAAGTTGAGATCTATTTGGACCTTGCTTCGAATCAGAAACAGCCCACCACCAATTCAGAAATGTGCTTCTTGTACACTTATGGGCCGTATTAACTAACTATATTAACACCGTAAAATGAATCCTATTTTTGTATATTCAAAAATTCTCTTCAGCCGTGGGAAAGAGGTACAAAATACAACACAAGCTAGTTTTGTTGGTCTCTAAAATTCTTTGTTTCAGCATACAAAATCAAACAATCATCAAAGTCAAGTGTCTGTATCCAGCCCATTTTGCAGCAAGGCGGACGCCAATAGCCAATGCTGCAGCCAACAACGGCATTGGTGGTGCCCTCCTCAAATTCTGGCTCTCATCTTCTGAGGAAGACTTAGTTGAATTGTGATACATGGCTAGAGCCAGATACCCTGTGATAGCCACCACTCTCACCCATGGTTTCCCTACTCCTGCCAAAACAGCTGCAGAAGGAAGAGCCGAGGTCACATCATCTCTCTTCTTTATCAACCGCGAATATCCGTACAGACCAACCAACACAGTCCAGAAGAATGGTTCTGAGATGTAACTCTGCACAGCTGCATACCCCAAGAGACCAGCAAGAGTTACCACATACCGCTGTTTACTGACAGCATTGGGTGCAACTGCTTCTCCTATAGCAAGTACTGAGGATGCAAGAAGAATCACCGTGGTTAACTCTCTCACAGGTGTGTAAGCCACAATCCCAGAGTAGAACGCCCGGACACTGTACATTGCAGTCTCTACAAGGGCGATGAGAGAAGTGATGGGATCGCCAATAAAGTGAAAGACGAGAGCCAATGCGAGCTTTGAAAAGTCTCCCAAAAACGCAAGAATATCGAAAGCCGCCTTTCTCCAGTTGGATAGTTCAAACAATACTGATCTCCGCGCATAAACGAGAAATCCTAACGCTGCAGCAGAAGATCAAGATGTTACTTCATCTATCCAAAGGTCATTCATTTGACTATATATATATAGATTCCTCTAAACCAACTATGCAACAAGGTATATGCACAAGAAGCCTCGAATCACTAAACTACTATTCATTTTACTGTTGGTTTTGGAGGATAGTTCCTAAATTCACAATCTCAAGAAGGAAACTAAAACCATTCAAACTGTCAGAAATGTTTCAGCTAGGGCTGAGAAAAAAACCCGTACCTGCATACCCGAACCGAACACGATCCGATAAGACGTATCTGAATTCGTTCTGTACCCGACCAAATTATTCTATTGGGTACGAGATTTCTAAACCCGAAAACCCGAATCCGAACCCGTTTCGAATCCGAAAACCCGAAAGCGTACCCGAAATACATAATTACCCATAAAAAATACATAACTACTCATAAAAAAATACCATAACTCGAGGACTCTATCCTATAAATATGAAATTTTTTATGTGTAATATACATAAATCGAGCCGAATGCGAACCGAAAAATCTGAAAACTCCAAAAACCCAGAATCCGACCCAAAAACCAAAAGAACCCGAAAACATGAAAACCCGACCCGTACCCGAACCGCACCCGACCCGAAACCCCCCAAAAAACCCGAAAACCTCCAAACCCGACCCGAAAACACAAAAAAACCTGAAAAACCCAAAAAATCTGTACCCGAACCGAATCAATACCCGAATTTTTCGAAGTTTTTTTCCAGTTTTCAACTCTTATACCCGAACCCAAAAAATTATTCCATTGGGTATGAACTTCCCATACCCAAATACCCATACCCGATCGGATATCTGAACTCGAACTCGATACCCGATTGCCCACCCAGGGGTTGAGAACAGAAACAACATTAATACAAAATCCAAAATTATATCTTTCTCTTCATGACCAAGATTAATGATCCAAGGCCACTCAAACTAAGCCAAAATTAAACGGGAATCGTACCTACAAACCAAGGCCATATAATAGGGCTATCCGGAGCTTCTTTGGTCAAGTACCTAAATCTATCAGGCATCGTGCTCTCTCGCCTCGCCAATCGCTCCGCATCATCCTCCATTCCACCGTTCGCTGCATCTTCTTTCTCGCACCTCGTCAAAACCCTAAGTCTTACACTCGGAAACTTCCCCGGACCAGCAAGACGACGGAGGCTTACGCCGGCATTAAAAAACTGTGGCGGAGCAAGTGTGAGCTTATTATCGCCATTAAGATAAGAAAGACGGGACACAGAAGAGAAAGAAATGTGAGAATTGCGACAGCACAAGGGAGAAGAAGCTAGAGACGAAGAGAGAGCTAAGAGCGTCATCGTCGTCCTGAGCTTCTAAGCTTTTTCCAAGAACAAATAGCTCATCGCAGCAGTCATAAATTGGGGTTTCTGGGCTTAAGCCTAAAATATTATTGCTCTTACGGCCCATAAGATGAAAGCAATAAGTATTGTTGCCCTACCGTTGCAGTCCCCGCCGAGAATCGAGTGTAGCAATGGCGTTTCAATACCGCCTCGAGCGGATGGTTGACGAGCTTGATTGTCTTGAACGTAAAGGAATCTTCACGCGTGCAGAGATTGCCGAGATTGTGAAGCAGCGGCGTAAGTTCGAGTACCGGCTAAAGCGTCCAAGCCCACTCAAAGTGGATTTTATAGCCTATATTGACTATGAAGTTCAGCTTGATGAGCTCCGACACTTACGGAGGAAGGCGGCGCCGCTTCGATCTGATAAGAAGAAGCACAAGTCGATTTCGGATTTCGCCGGTGTGGCTAGGATTGTGGAGATTTATAGACTGGCGACTATGAGGTATAAAGGAGATATGGGAGAAGAGGAATGGGAGAATGAAGAAGGTAAAGCTTTGAAATTTATCTTTTCTACTGTTTTGTGGATTCATTTTTAGAAGATGATATTGTTTAAATTGTGTTATCTTATTTGCAAATTGTGTAGACATTGGCTCAAGTAATAAGGTTTCACCCAAAAGTAGCTGGAGTGTGAATATATGCTGCGGCTTGGGAATTTGATAAAAACTTGAATGTTGCAGCAGCTCGTGCTCTTATGCAGAATGGTTTGAGAGTGTGTTCAAACTCTGAAGACTTGTGGGTGGAGTATCTGCGAATGGAACTCACGTACCTAAATAAGCTGAAAGCTCGTAGAGTTGCCCTTGGTGAAGATAAAGGAAGTTTGGTGCGTGACAAGAAAACCGTCGAGGATGAGAAATGGAAAGATGAAAATAAAGAGTTGTTTATGTCGCTAGATGAGAAAGAAGGAAATGACGACTCTAATGTTGATGATGTTGATAATGTTGAGGACGTGACTGAGAAAGTTGATGTCTTTCGGGAAAAAGGGTCTAATGTTCTTCAGGCTATTTATAGTGGAGCCGTTGAGGCTCTTCCATCTAGTTTTGACTTGAGGAAGCGTTTTTTGGAGATTCTAGAGGGATACTATTCCGCAATACTATTCTAAGTTACCTGAAGCGTGATTTTTCCAAGGACCCTTAATACTGGAATTGGCTTGCCAGACATGAGATGAGTGTTTGTATTAGCAAAGAGACAGGCTTAGAGTTTGCGAATCCTCAAGTGCAAAAGGCTATTCAGGTAAAAACTCATCCTGACCTATGTGTATGCTTATAGCCAGAGGGTAGATATTCAATAAATGCTCTAATCTATTAAAGAAACTGGCAGCCACAGTTGTCCTGCACTTCCTTACAACGGATTATCGAAATCGAATGTTGGTCTTGATTTTTCTCTCACTCTGTATTGTTTGAGCTTGAAGTCAAATTCCCTAGTTTGATAATGTCGGAGAATGGGAGGAACATTGGTTATGGGGGATTGGTCTTTAGGACTGTCCTAACTAACTCTAGCACATTCTGTTTAGGCAGTAGAAAGTACAATATCTCATAGGTTTTAATTCATGTCACTTGAATGCAGGTTTTTGAAGAGGGTTTACAAACTATTAATTCAAGTTCTATGTTTGAGATGTATATTAAGTTTTTGATGGAGGCTATTGCACTGTCAAATGGCGACGATGATGAAATTTCCCCTTCGTCTAATCCGATTGAGGACTGCATTTCACATCTCACAAATGTGTACCAAAAGGCTGATGAAACCGGGTGTTTGACCGAGGAGCTTGCTAATAACTATGTTTCTCTGTACTTGAAACTGGAAAGGACCCAAGAAGCTCAGAAGCTAGCAGAAAAACTTTGCTCCGGTAAATTTGCTGGATCAGCTAAGTTGTGGTTTTCAAGAGTTTCCATGGAAATAAAATCACGTTCAAAGAACTCCACACCTAGTAAGGTAGAGTTGCAGTCAGTATTTGAGCTCCTTTCAAACGCTTTGAGCAAAGTACCGATCTCAGAATCTGAGAGCTTGTGGATTATGGTATGTGACTAATATATTTTATAGACAATATCCTAGTTTGTTGATATATAAAACTAAACTAATAATCTGTTTAATGATTATTAAACTCTTTGCTGATCAGAGAACTCGTATTGACAAGCTTGTAGAGATGTCCATCCTATCCATAGCCAAAGGTGGCAGCCATAATGTGTTTTCTCTCGCTTCCACAGTGGTAAAATTTGTTCTTCAATCAAAAGGGAGCCACAGTGCAAGGGAGATATACAAGAGGTGAATCACTACTCCTTTCCTTTTGAGTCACACATACCACTTTATTCTCACCACTGTTACCCCCAAATTTGCAGGTTTTTGTCTCTTCCGGGTCCCAGTCTTGTTCTATACAAAGATTGCATTGAAATAGAGACCAACCTTGCATCACAAGGTGATAAAGATTGTCTGAGAAATGCCCGGAAGCTGTATGAGTCTGCTCTTGCAAGTTACAGCCAAGACGTGGAGTTGTGGAAGAATTACTACTCATTGGAGACGAAGGTAATGCGAATTCTTGACACCAATGGCTAATACCCAAGCTAGGACTTAATGTCAAGTACCCTATTGACCATCTTTATGGTGTTTATTGCAGATGGGAACATCAGATACAGCCAATGGTGTGTATTGGTGCGCAAGAAAGACTCTGAAGAAATCAGCAGATTTCATAGTTGGATCTGATTTTTTGTAGTTTGATTGAGGAAAAACCAATGTTTTTGCCCCGCATTTTGTGGATGTTTTAAGTTATCAGTTAAGTTAAGTTATCAGAAATGAATTTTGGTTGTAAAAAAGCAGAAGACGATGTCCTGCTTCATGATTCAACATTGAGACATGTTGAAGCCCAAACACGAATACTATATTTTTATTTATTTGAATACGAGCCCTTTGGTCGGGGCCACTAGGAAGTAGGAAGATTTTTAATTTCTCTACGTTGACTAAAATGGGAAGTCAATGCGACATCATTTAGTGTCCAATTGAAAATGTTACTATCAGCCATCACTCAGGCTCTTGGTGCTCGTTAACTGCATCATCCCTTTCCTTTGGAAAACCCTAAATAAGATTCGAGCTCGATATCGTTCTTCGTTCGCCGTGCCATGAGCTTAGCTCAGATTGAATCTCAAGCCGCCTCTTTTTCTCAGCGCTGGTGCTCTCTCTTGCTCTATTCCAACACTTAGTTGGATCTATGATTGCTTTGGAATCTCTTATTAGATCATTTTCGGATGAATGTAAAGATTTCAACTATGGGAAGATATCTGTCTATTTTGGTCACAGTACATGAATGGTTAGTTAAATTAACTGTGCAGGTCATCATGGAGCTGCCAAGTTTAACTTTTGGCAAGAGCCCATGAACCTAGGAAACTAGAAACAGGAACATGTAATGTATTCTTGTATATTCCTTACGTTTTTGCGGTTATATAATGGATTTGTGGTTGTAGATTGATTAATTAATGCTTACACACATGCAGTTTCTGTTTATTTCGCTATCAGGCTGGGGTCTACTTTTCTTTACTGATTACAAACTCTTCACCGGATACAAAAAAGAGGTACATTAGGTTCCATATGCCCATTGCATCATCATAATGTCTTCTTCTTCATCTTCTTATTATATTTGCAGAAACCTGTGGTGGCACAATGAGAATGAAGTAGATAACTAATCGAAGCAACTCTGTTTCTGATGAATTAGCGTTGACATTTCAATATTAACTAGATTCTCTTATCCCCTTTACCCATTGACGACTCGGTCTTTGCGTTTGTTAATAAAAATAGCAAGTTTGTTTAAATAAGCGCGTAGGGCTTTTTGGGTATTAAGAAAATGTCTCTTTCCCTGTCCCATCTCCTAAATCACAGACAGTAGCTGTGCCATTGATATCTTCATCTCTCAAAGCTGTCAACAGCTAATAAAATAAACAAAATAAGGCTTTTTATTTTCTCTGCCACTAGCTAAAAATCAAGACATGCACTAACTGAGGCATGCTCGTCTGCTTGTTCTTCTTGGAAATCCACTTTTTTTTTACTTTAAAACTTTTTTTCAATTGCTCCATTCAACTCATAGATATTAGAATAACAGTTTGGAATATTAGAATAAGTTTTAAATGCAACCCGGTCTGAAGACAGACATTTTCTTCTTAGTGGACTCTCCCATTGGTTTGTTTAAGCTTTGACATTGCTGGTGAAGTCGACACAAGTCTGGCAAGTACAATCTGAGAAACGGCATAACTCGCAGCCAAAGCAGACGCAGGAAGTGCAGCCTTTGCAAGTAGCTGAACGTGTGCAGCCTCTGTAAACTTTTCTGCTTCCTCTCTCTTCCTCCTCTTCACATGTTATCCTGCAACCACCATTCATTATGATATTCCAACATCCAACCAGAAAAACTTGAAACACAAGGACAACAAAAACCTACTTGTCGTATGGAAAGTCTGAGCATTTCCAGTTCGGATCAGCCATTGCATTGTGGTGCAACAGACATTCATCTCTGCTCCTTAACCTGAACCTTCTCTCTTTCCCACATTCATTGCACCCAACAAACTCATCTCTGTGGAAAACTTTGGTACCTTGTGATCTGTTTGATCTATTGCACTTCATTAAGGCTTCGTTGTAGTATTTGAGCAACACTGTCTTTGACAACGGAACCTTCTCGCCTCCAACGATGACCCACACATTGTTTTTCCATTTCCTAGCCGTTTCTCTCCCTGAATGCTTCTCGAACGCAGCAGGTGTTAGCTTGTCTACCATCATACAATCAAAACTTTTCAAGTCAGATCACTTTTTCAACTGCATTTAATTATACCACCAAAAAGCTAGAGATGGTATTGGTAACTAAGATGCATAAGAAGTAATGGCAATGAGATTGCATCTAACTTTAACATCAGAGGAAGTATACACATATATAGAACAAAGTGAGGCATATCATATATCAATAAAGCTACCACTAGGCAAACTAACAAAGAGACGCATTATCATTACAAGTCACAGACGGACTAAACATTACATTGAAGCACATCAAGTCATTCCATTTTCTATAAGAACGGATCTAGATGACATTAAGAGTCGTTGACCGTGACCGTGAAGGTGATTAAATATCCAAAGACATGGAGGCAAGTTCTTCATCAGGTAGGAAAGAAAGGAGCAGTCTTCAAACCAAAAAAAAAGAGAGAAATAGCAGTCTTGTTGATAAACGAAATCATGCTAAAGAGTAAAGACCTTAGCTTTACTAGGCCAATGTCATATTAGCTAGGCAGAGACCAAACAGTAATGCAAATGAGCCGTATGAAAACGAAGAGCTAGAAGAAGAATTCTTAAGAGTTAGGCGAAAGAAAGAGAGAGGCATCAACGTTGAATCTCACCCATTCACATGTAACATGCACACAAATCAAAACCCATTTTCCCAAAAGCATCAGAAATACACGAGAAAGAGACTGGTCAAAGAGAGAGACCTTCGTCGCAGCCTGGGGTGCATTCACAGGTGATTTCAAGGTCGCCGTTGGGGAAAACCCTAAGTCTAGCAACAGCATCGCCGTATCGATGACTGGTACAACCACACATGACCTCAACGTAATCGCCGCCAACATTGACTCCACTCATCTCTTGTAGCTCCTCTTGCTTGAACAACATCGACCCACATTGTTGTATCTCTTCCACATTCGCCATCTCTTCTCTCTCGTTCTGGATTCTGCTTATAGCGTATGAGAAGAAAAAGGAGAGAGATAGAAGGAGGAAAGGGTAAGATGAGAGAAGAAAAGGCCTCGTTTTGGGGTATAAAAGGAAAGCCCTAAAGGAGCACGCATCTCAAAAGCCGTAGAGATCTGATATCAAAGCAAAAGCTTATTAAGGTCTTTTCGGGAGAAGAGAGAGAGAAATAAGAAGTAACAAAGAGAGACGCCTTTGGCCTTTGGATTTTGGGTTTATTGAAACAAAGAAAGAAATAAACTCTTATACAATACAAGGCGATGCCAATTAGCTGGCCAACAAAACAAAACTCGTGGGATATGGGTCCTTTGGATTATTTCTTATATAATAATATATTAGTATATATCAATGTATGTATGTATATAACCTACATAACAGTATAGAGCAGAACAGAGGCGGTGTCTTTGACAAGACCCAAGAGAGATGAAGAAGAAGTTGAGGAATAGGGTGTCAAGTGTTTCAGGTCATGTTTGATTTTTATAATGTCATAACTCCTTTTGCATCTGTACTTGTCATTACCCTCCTGATTTACTTTCTCTTCCTTCTCTCGGAGGTTCTGCAATTCTTGGGCTCTTCCCTTTTCCTCGGGATTCATTGGTTACCGAGTCATTTCGTCCCCCATTGGCTATTTTTTTGTTAAAATAAAAGATGAAGAAGTATATAAAGTTTGGTTATTTAATTAAAAAAACATGTGATAATCAAACTAGTTGTCTATAAAACAACTAGTAACCAAGTACATGACGACGACGTCATTGACATCTATGTCTGTTAGGTATTCTGCAATGCGCTCAAACCCCAATGTCACTTCTATATTTGTAGGCATATGTGTATGGGGAACTCATTTTTTTAATAGCATCTAAGTGGGGAATAGAGTTGTCTCTAGACCATATGAATTATATATGGTATATCTCTTGTTGTTATTTTTAGTATATAATATAAAATGAAATAATAATGGTAGCATCTTTACAGAAACACCATTGAATATGTAGGTTACTAATTTATTTTAGTGTATCATTATCAAAATAATTTTGTCTAACATCGCTTTCTCTAATAGTCTAAATACCCTTTTTCCTCCTAGCTGTTCCCAAAAAAAAAAAAGACTTGCGGATGGGAGTGAAGTTACGTGGATTCAATTCAACGCATTTATGTCCTGGCTTGGGTTTGGTTTGTACAAATGAATGGGATTGGGTTTGGTTTGTATAAATTAATGGGCTTGTGTTTTAGATGTTTATGAGCCTTAGCCCTTTATGATTTCTACTTTATTGGTTTTTCCAAAACCAAAGATTTGTACTAAATTTTTTGTCCGATTTGTTGAGAGTTCGGATAATGAATTTGAAAATCCCAGTTAAATTTATATAACCCATAGTCTGAACTTCTCATATTTCCTTTTGGTAAATTTAAGATAGTAGTTCTATGTATCTGGAACTTCAAGTTTGCTGCAAAAATCAGAAAGGTGCATTTTACATCGAACCACGTGTCAGGAGGAACGTTGCTTACGGTACATATAATACCATTTTCTTTGCACTTAATCAGTCTTATTCCGCGTTTTACTTAATTCTCGTTGCATTAATTACACTTAATCTTGATGAAGGGTCACTATCAAAGCGAGATATTGTCCATGGGCTTGAAATTTTGAATTTTGTAAAGGTATTGTACAAAAATAAAAACCATTAGCGTTTTGTCTTGAAATCTGAATGAGAGACAAAGATCAGATTCGTCAGAGCGGGAAAAAAAATTATTAACATAATGGAAAGAGAGTAACATATAAAAGCATAATGGAGCCCAGCGTAATTATGGGCTATCATGAAAAGAGGCCCTTTAAGAATAACAAGTACATATCTCGATGGAGTTAAAAGGGGACAATGTGATTAATTGAGTGCATTAGAAAAAGTAAAAAGAAATGGGATGCTGCTTGAGCGCCGGAAAAGTCACAACTCCACCAGTCGCCGCCGCCAAGATTCCTCCACCCATTGAAGAGGAATCTGTGAAGGAAATCGTGGTTCAGTCAGTCTCTGTATCCGTCCCCGTCGCCGTCTCCGTTCCTGTCCCAGTCCCAGTACCCAACATCGTTCCCTCCGTACCCATAGTCTCAGATTCAGAAGCTCAACCTCCTCTTTCTCTCCCAACTCCAGAGGTCTCTCACAATAAGTCTGTCATTTGCAGCGTCTCTGTCTCTCACAGCTTCTCCACAGCCACTACTGCTACAGCTGCTTCCATCCTCGAAGACGACGCTCTCAGCAAACCCCACCGTCCTCCTCATCCTTCTACCTCTCGCCGCAACAGGCCGGACAGAGTATCCAGATCTCCGGTAGAACGACACTCACCTCAGAGGAAGCTCCGTCCTAGGTTGGTCCGAGAGATACCTTCTCGTCAACCAAACCCTACCCACAACCAGCGAAATGAGGATTCGGGTCCTCTCCCACGCAGCGGGTTATCGAATAATCCAAGGCGTCGCTCACAGTCTCCGGCTACTCGTGGCCCGAGTTCCGCAAGGAGAAGCCCCATGAAGAAGCGAGAAGGAGCAGGAGAGGTGAAGAAGAAGGAAGAAGAGGGGAAAGCAGATGTTGAAGTAAAGAAGGAAGATGTACTTGTAAGGGACCCTGAAGTGTCTATGGAATGCTTCATTTTTCTCTGAGCTCTTCTTCTACTTTCATCATTAAGACATTAACTGATGTCATTGATTTCTTGATTTTCCACATTTTTTAATTTGTAAATTTTGGAATGTCAATATAACCAAATCTTTTCCGGATCTTCATTTTATGTTTGTTTATTGTCTCGTAAAGTTAAAGTATGCCTACGCAAAACGCTTCGACATATTCCATGGAATTTATTTTATGGAGATTGCTGCTCTTTTGCTATGAGAGATAAGCAGACACAGACATAGACACTGTTCTGTTATCACTAACTCAACTACATAAACACTCTTTGTTTTTTTTAAAATCATACAGTGAAGAAAAGTCCTGACTAATGGTAAAATTAAAATTCAACAAGGTTTCAGAAAGGGCTTCTTGATGATGATGATGGAGGACATGGCTGAGCAATGAACGTTGGGACCTCTTCTCCAGGCATCAACACCGATATCTCCCTCTTGCACACATCCATCTACATTCATTAATGATACAACATATAATTATGCATGACATCATCCCACAAAAGACAACCAGTGTGCAGACAAATAAGTGAAACTAAGTCTCAACATATCTTTTTTTATACTCTGCCTATATTCAAACCTCGTTGAATGAATAGAGGGGTTTTGTATCCCCATAAAATATTACATTTAATTTAATCCTGTTTTGGACTTTGCAACATTTCTAAGATACGACAAAAGAGTTTCCTCCAGCATAAACATGGTAAATCGCCATCTACATTATAGACAAAATTAAGCAAACCTGACTAAATCATCATTACACTGATATGCATCGGCAAGATAAAAGAAAAAAAAAAGGAGGAGAGAAAACAAGAGGTTTGTGTTCATCTCAATCTCACCATCCAACAAAATAAGCATAAGATTTTTAATTTTGGGATGATCACAACCTCATTAGATGCAAAGCCAAACTAATCAGCCTTATTTTTGTTCACGTGGGTAGAGACTGTAACTAAATCAACACAACCAAAAACGTAGACGAAAGTGTAAAAGCAAATAGAGAGGAGAAGTCGTGAACCTTTGGGGAAGCAAAAGGAGGAGGAAGCTTTGGGTCGAGAGATGGTGATGAAGTCGTTCGAATGAACATGAACCTCTCAAAAATAGCCAATAAGAGGAAGATGGAGATGAAAACTGCGGTTGCCACTAAACCAAACGGCACCGCATTCACCGAGCTCTCAAAACGTCCTTCTCCTTCTTCCTCTGCCGTTATAGGACCTGAATTTCTCCACTCCCGATGGTCGTCGCTGCTCATTTTTAACTTGAAGTAGACTGTTGAAACAGAGGAAGAAGAAGAAGAAGAGGTGGAAAAGGATAGTTTCATTTTCATAGCCAATTGCCATTTCTAGTTTGACTAGTCAACATTACATTTACTTCCGGAGTTTGGGCCTTTCTCTTTGTTTGGGTCTTATGGTAATGGGCCCATCCGTTGCTCTTAGGAAAAACACGAATGGATCGCAGAAGAAGAGCAATCTCGGAATCCCGGGAAAACTTGATCGGCGGATTCGCGTCACGGAGACAATGGCGAAGATTGAGCCAATTGATGAGGATGAAGAAGAGGAGAAAAGGAAGATGAAGATGAAGATGAGAAACCGAAACCATGGATCCACGAACTTCTTCGTGTTCGTTGATTATCTTTTCCTCTTTATATTTTTCTGCTTCCTTTGTTTCATCATCTTCAAGGTACTGGGTGCGTGATCGAACCTTCATCGTAATGGTATGTTCATGGTGATCGTTTTATTCTTGCATTGTATTTGCATCATCGAGAATCAAATTTTGGAGCAGTTCGCATTTTTTTTCATCTGACTATGGATACGGAAACTTCAATTCGAAAAGACTTTTCCAAGACATATCTCTTTGTCCATAATCGCAAAGTCTTATGAGTTTCCAAGTTTGATTTGCTAAAAACGCATTGGTTTTGATAATGCTGACAAATATTTAGACTTTGTAAAGGGAAAATTTCTCTATTTTGAATCGATCTTGATCCATTTAGAAATTGAACGACCGTGAGAAGAATGATTCAATTAGAAAGATTGTAGCATTAGATAAGGCGTATCAACTTTGTTTGTCTACATTTCTTCCACTATTCGTTTCTCACTCAAAACATTTGCAGCATTGTGGAGCCATTACATGTTATTTGGAAACATTCTTAAAACTTTTAGATAGCATGTACGCAAAAACTCTGGAATTCATTAAATACATTATATCTTTTTTCTTGAGCAGAAAGAGAGAGATCACAAAGGTAATGACTACTAGACTTGTTGTGTAAACCAGAAGAAGGTAATATGATCATACCAAGGTTGAAGACCCTTTTGCATCTAGCAAATGCTTATTTGTTGACAGGTTTAAAAAAGGATCATGGTTGTGGCACCGGTGGAACTTGATCTTCTTCTGAGCTTGGACTACAAGCTTCGTATCCAGGGTTTGGGGCAAAACGACTAGGGATTCCATAAGAAGTGATTGGGGCAGAAGCATGTCGACGGTAAGGATGGAATGACATCTTAGGTTTTGGAGGCAGCAAGAACCTTCCAAAACCAGGAATGATAATAGATGGTTGGGGAGCAATGTTCACAAGAAAGTCTGAGTGTTTGATCTCAGTGGTATTGGAGGAGTTGGGAATGTAACGTATCCCGCTCACTCGCTCTGCTAATCCGAAAAGCAGACTTACCAGAACCATTGTCGCTGTCAGTGATTGTAGAGTAGAAGCCATTGTTGTGTTAGTGGAGGATAAAGATAGAGCTTGAATGTTTGATTTGTGGAGGGAAACAGGGAGAGTACGTGTAATGTATAGAGTGAAATGGTTCAGCTGTTGAAGCTAATTATGGGTACATTAATCGAATATGAACAAATGCTTTATTTGCTGAAAATAGCCAACAAAGTCTGGTCGCATCTTTGTATCGGCGGTGAGTTAAGTCCATGATGATTGATGATCAGACTTATTAGTAATTTACATCAGTTGATTTTTGGTTATGTAAGCCCAAATTTGATGGGCTTTTATCAGTAGAACTGAATGCAACCAGGTCGCAGTCTTCTCTCTTTCTTTTTTTTTTGTTTAGTTTAATTTTTTTTTTTTATCTTTCTTCTCATATGCAAACCGTGAATTGTGCAGATTCTTTCTGGATTTCACACGAGAAAAAGAACGGAGAAAGAGTCAGCGAGACGACGGCTTCCACTTTTGAAAGAGTTTGATCTCTTTCTTGCTTTTGTTCTTTCAAAGTTGGTTAAATAAAGAAAAGGTAATGCAACCTTCAATTTTGACTCTTTCTATAGTTTTCCTCTCCGATCAATCTTTTCTTTCATATGTTTATAACATTTACGTGACTAGTGACATATCTTACAGTAGTTGAGAGGAATTAAATAGAAGAAATCTATTATAGTCAAAAGAGTATTTCCGTACCTTTGTTATCCCCATGTCGTACTATTTGAACATGTCAAAACTTGTATTGTAAATATTTGGTTTAATCAATTCCTTGGTTTACAACATTGCCGACTGATGCTGTCACACATGTCCTTTCTATGTTAATGATTCTTTTTCACCAAATGAATTAAAAAACAGAGTACTATTGAGTCATTGACCCAGCTGCTCTTATTCATTTCGATAACTATTGTTATATGATCGACCCAGTTTCTCTTCTTTCAAGATGTATCCAAAAGAATGAGACTTTTTGGGAGGAGACATAGAAAAAGCTCTGTGTTTTTGTTGTCTTCTTCACGAACTATGCAAAGAGGCATTAAATAACAAACCAAAACGTTTTACTCACCCAAACACATTGGACAAAGTTAGATAAACGAAAATATGTTTTAAAATGAAATGAAAAGTAAATGGAGAAGGTGGAGAGTTGTGAGAAGGACAGGTCAATCTACCAATATCTTCTGCTTCCGAAGAATGGGTCACATGGAGTTTGGTTTATTATATATATAAACCTATTCCCAACTCTCGTTTTTTTTTTTCTCTCAAAGTTGTTACATTACATTGTTTTTCTCCATTTACGTCTGCTCAAGTCATTCCATTTCTCTCAAAAACCGAGTTTCGTTGGAGTTTTCTTAAAAAGTTTTGTCTCTTTTCGTTTAGTCTTTCCCGGGATCTCGGTTTTCTGACATTGCCGTGCAAGTCTCAAACGCTCGTCCAATAAAGTAAACACTTTTGTCCGAAAATTAAGCTCTTTGAAACGTCAGGAAAGAGAATCCCGCAAAATTCTCTCTTTCCTCCCCTCTGTTTTTCTGGGTCGAAGTTTGGTTCTTTGTTGGATAATGATGATTTTTGACAATGAATCAAACCTGGACCGATTCCTTCGCTGCACTACACCAATCGTCCCTGCTCGTTCCCTCCCAAAGGTTCACGCTTTCTTCTTTTCTTTTTAAACAATTCTCTGAGTTTAGGATCTGAAGTTGTGTTTGGCAGACACAGATCAAGAACCTCAATAATCTATGGTACCCGTTGGAGAGTCAGAGTGTTGAATATTTCAGGTTGAGCGATTTTTGGGATTGTTTCGACGAGTGGAGCGCATACGGTGCAGGTGTCTCCATTATCTCTGAAACCAGCAAGACATTGGTCCAATACTACGTTCCTTACCTCTCTGCAATCCAGATTTTCACCTCTCGTTCTGTTCTTAATGCTCTAAGGTAAATGTTATTATGCCATTTTCAGATACATAAGCACATTATCTATGAATTCTAAGATGTTTCTGCGATGAATGATGATTGAGGGAGGAGACGGAATCAGGGGGTTCAGGGAGCGAGTCTTGTAGCGAAGGGTGGAGATGGGAAGGGTGTTCTTCATCAGAGGAAGGATTTGATCATCAAGAACCTCTTGATCGCCTCGGTTACTCTTACTTGCAGTATTTCGAGAGATGTACACCTTACTCCAGAGTCCCTCTCATGGAAAAGGTTTGTTCTTGGAGTTGATTCTTGATGCACTTTCTTTATCATTTTAGAGATGCTTTATACGTCTCTATCTACTTTCAGATCAAAAAGTTGAGAGAAAGACACGCAGGGTTGTGGTCCTTGAGGAGTGTTGATCTGTCTCCTGCAAGTTGGATGGCTGTTGCTTGGTCTGCCTTTTTCTTCTGTATGTTGTTTTAGAAAGCAAAATTAAGGTTAATGTAGTAAAATGGTGATGATGCTTAATTATACAAATGTAGGTATCCAATCTATCACATCCCCATGAATATAAGCATTAAGGACTTATCTACTTGCTTCCTCACTTACCACACGCTTTCCTCATCTTTCCAAGGTGCATTTTTCACTTTTCTCTTGCTTGTGTATTGTATTTGTATAGTCAATTCATTTCTAAAAGTTCCTTGGCATTGAAACAGATGTGAAGAAAGAGGTGAGGGAGAGGATAAGTGTGAGTGCATTTGGGATGGCCACTTACAAAATGCAAGGGAGGTTATGGGACAATGATAGATTGCTTTGTCTTTTGAGCGTGGCAGATTCTTGGCTGAAGCAGCTAAGGGTCCACCACCATGACTTCACCTACTTCACCACTACTCCTCATTATCTCTGATACATAGTGTTTAGATCCACACTTGGTTTAACAATCTATTTAGTTTTGTGTTTAAGAGTAGCAAATATCAATAATGATGGATTTCATTTGGAATGGATAGGCACTAACTTTTTCTTCAAAATGTATTTTTATCATAAATTTGGTTTGTGTAATTTTCTTAGCTCAACTGTTCTTTTATTCATAGTATTATAACCGATCAAAACAACACGGGTCGCGTATGCCCAAGGTCTGGCCTGTGTTCATACCATATTAACGTAGTCCATAAGTCACTAAAACTAAACTCAACGAGCACCAAAATAAGTTTCTAAAAAGGGAAAAATTATGCACAACAATATTTAACTCATAATACTAGAATAGAGAAAACAAACATATGACTTCATTGTAACAAGGAAGGCACTAACTTTCTCAACATAAAATAATTTATAGACATTTTAGTATAAATAATTTATAGACATTATAAATAAAAACAGAATTTGTATTGTGCCACTAGGAAATTTGCACAACGACTATATTCCAATAATTAGTTCAGATTTGGACCTGAAATTCCAAAACAAATAGAAGATATAAATAATAACAACAGCGTATATGCACGTGAAATATTATGTTGAAATTAGTTGCGCACAAAAATGATTTTGTCTAAGAAATGAAATTCTCTAGCTTTTTTTTGGTCAAACTTGGTCGGTTTTGTGAGTTATCTTTTGAGGGGAGGTGGGGTATAAGCAAAATATCATAAAAGCGAAAGCCGAGTTTGACCAATCACCGACCCGGAAGATTGAATAGTATAATTAGTATTTACTATTTAGGGTACGTTGGGTTGTCACCATATGGCAACTCTTTTGGGATATTATCCTTAGCCGCGGCTAGCCGACCATAACCAACATCAATTTGTTTTCCATTCAACTTTGCATAGACCTCCTTAAAACTCTTAAATTATTGATATGTTTACAGTGTAATCTTATCTTTTGAGCTTCTGAGCGGTGGTGTTTAGAAACTAAAGGTGAGAAATAATAATAATTAAAAGTAAAGGGGGAGGGAGAGATAAGATCATAAGAAGCATGAATTGATGAATGAGTTCACCGTCCAAAAAAACAGAGGATGCCACGTATTCGTACGGACGTGAATGGTTTGTTGTCTTTTTATTTGTCAACATCTCTCTTTTTAAATGCCAATTTTAAAATATGTTAATAGACCAATGGACGGGGAGGTTGAATTAGAGTGAAAGCAAAGTTTTATAACCCCAAAAAGATATTTTGGAATAGTCAATTGAAAAATGGGACATATATAACTAACAAAAAAAATCTAATCTCTCTCTCATATATAAACCCATGGAGTCGTCTCTCTCCAAGCCAAACACAATATTCTCTCTTTTTCTAGCTCTCTCTGAAAGTATTCTTTCTTCTACTGTTCTCTGTTTTGACACCTTTTTTTGCAATATAAATCTTGAACTGCCACGTCAGAAGTGTAAGGCGCCAGTGAAGCTGAGAGATGGACTTTGACGAGGAGCTCAATCTTTGTATTACCAAAGGTAAAAATGTCGACCCTTCTTTTGGAGAAGCTTCGTCCTCGTCCCAAAGATCTATGAAGAAGATGAAGAGTCTTGATCATCGACCTAAACCCTATTTCCAATCCTCTTCTTCTCCTAATTCTTTGGTGGATTTCCCTTTTTCCCTCGATCCAACAATTCAGAATCAACAACAACTCGGATACCAACAACACGACCCGACAATGCAAGGCCAAAAGCAAACGATCTCATTCAATCCTCAAACCCCACAAGAGCAGCAGCAGTATATGACCAAATACTGGAGCGACACGTTGAATCTGAGCCCCAGAGGAAGAATGATGATGAGCCAAGAAATTGTTCAACCCTACAGCGCAACCAAGCTGTACAGAGGAGTGAGACAACGTCAATGGGGAAAATGGGTTGCGGAGATCCGTAAGCCACGAAGCAGGGCACGTCTTTGGCTTGGTACCTTTGATACAGCTGAAGAAGCTGCCATGGCCTACGACCGCCAAGCCTTCAAATTGAGGGGCCATAACGCGACACTTAATTTCCCGGAGCACTATGTGAATAAGGAAAACGAGCTGCAAGAATCAAGCTCGCCGGATCATAAACAATCTGAAACGCCAAAGCCAAGCGAGGTTAACTTGGAGAGCAAGGAATTAGCCGTGAGTGATTGTGGGAGGGAGGAAAGAATGGCCGAGGCGTGGTACAATGCAGTTACATCGGGATGGGGTCCTGGAAGTCCTCTTTGGGATGATTTGGACAGTTCTCATCAGTTTTCAGAAAGCTCATCTTCTTCCTCTCTTTTTTGTCCCATGAGACCTTTCTTTTGAAAAAGGTTATAAGCCCACATTGTTGTTGTAGGTTGTAGTTTAGGGTTATGCTCATTGGCATTTGGATGGAGACAGTTTTGGTGATCTCCCACTCCAACATCAGTTATTATTGCTTTCTTCTTATATTTTTATCATTACCATTGTTCTGAATCTATATGTAATTTTGTGTGTTTGTGTGATTATTGCTACATACATACATAGATGTCCTCT
This sequence comes from Cardamine chenopodiifolia, assembly GCA_963922655.1. Taxonomy (NCBI): domain Eukaryota; kingdom Viridiplantae; phylum Streptophyta; class Magnoliopsida; order Brassicales; family Brassicaceae; genus Cardamine; species Cardamine chenopodiifolia. The sequence goes on from OZ000481.1 coordinate 4,173,408, forward strand.
TTGTTCATCGAGTTTGTTTCCTGGCATTGAGCAAGTTTGTTATCTGTACTTTTTGACAAATTGGCACCTTCACATAAGCTCGAGAGGTTATATTGACCGCTGCCTATTATGCTAGATCTTTGTGCAACAATTAAAACCCTTGGCGTCGCTACCTGATAGGCTCTGTTTTTTTTTTACATTAAGAATAAATTTATCTTTTCCTGACCTATTATATGCCGAACCTTGTAGCAAATAAGTTTTTTGCTATTTGGTAAATTAAGAAAGTCTAAAGTTGCGAGAAAATAGATGTGACATTAAAAAAAGGAGGAAGAATGTGTCAACTGTCAAGAGTCAAACATAGTTAAATATCTAACTAAGATAAGAAATATCAAAGATGGTTGTAAGTCTCATATGTATCAGCCGCATTAAACTTTCTAAACTCCTCCACCTTTAGGCAGCCACTAATGGGTCGTCCTCATATTCATCATCACTAAACCTGTTTGTGGAAGAAGATTCATACATGCTTTTGGACCTGCAATTGTTGGTTGCAAGCATGTTCACTTGCCCATGATGTGAAATCTCTACCATCACTGTTTCATCATCAAGTGGCAGTGGTTGTTTCCATGGCTCTCCATCCATTCTCACGTATGCATGCTTTGCTGCACCTTTCTTGAAATCAAACCGAATTCTGTTCGCCTATACACACATACACACACGCAAGAATTAAAATATGCACTTACTCACAGTTTGTCTTCTATCACGTTACATTTACTTGGGAAAGTCTTGTCCCATGACCATTTGGAGCGAGCAGAACAAGACCATGCCAAGCATTTCTAAACCCAACGATGGTGAAGTTAGGCTTCTCTGTTCAGACATCACAAAGAAACAAACCCATTTCTTTTAGTAGATTATCTAAGCAATGTGAAGAGTATGTGAAAAATAAACCTACATCACGTTGTTTCTTGGGATTTGGTATGCGAAATCATCGTCCTTTAGCCTCTCTAGATTAAGGTAGATTCTCTGAAGCACTTTATCCGGACTCTCTACCCCAAGATCAATAACCTGAGCATCAAATGTGCTATACTCAAGGAAAACTCCAAAATATAATATACATATATTAACCTTAAGTAAAATTTATAACTATACGTCTATACCTCATCGTTTCTTTTTTTTTAAATTATTTTCCTAGTTAGGGTTTTCAGGTTTTTAAGATTTCTGTTGGTATTAAAACCGTATTTTCCAAGAAGAAATAACTCTTGGGAGTGAATATATGCAAATAAAATAATTCATCAAATTTTATTGTTTCTGAATTAAATCGACAGATTTAAAAAAACAATAATTCTAATTTTATATAGAACTAATTTTGGAATCGAACACAGTATAAAAGATTTTTTAAAAGCACATATTACTTTGGGAGGAAGATTGGGGCGTGGGCATAAGGGAAAAATGCTCTAAAATCAACGAATCGTCATTAGTCTAGTTTTTATAATTGGGTAAATTAATATATATAGATAGACCTGCTTGTCGTTGAGAAGAGACCGGTAGGTAAGAATGAGCTCTGCACCTAGTTGACCTCCGCTTTTGGAATTGATGAATACAAGTATTGGGCTCTCTGGTGGACTACTGGGCTGCGCCACAGCCTCGGCTTCATTCATGCGAGAGAATGTACGAAGGAATGTAGAATTTCTTGAAAAAATCTGATAAATTATTTGTATTTTTCCATGCTCGCTTCTGACTGAACCCATCCACACATATCGACAGTATTCAGATTTGAGATCCAAATATCGATATTTAAAAGATGAAGACATTGTTCGATTTTTGTTGGGAATAATTTATTTTCTGAAAAAAATTAATTTAAAATAGTTTGGACCATGCCTCAGAGGGATTAAAAGTCCATAAACTCTAAACTTCCTAGTAAAAAAAAAAAAAAAAAAGACGAAGGCATCATACCATTAGATTTCTAGAGGCGTTAACAGAAAACGTTAAAATTTATTGTGTTTGGAGGGATAAACAGAAATCTTGAAAGAGTTAAATAACAGGAAATCCTGGAGATTGTTTACCTTTTTCTTTTTGGTTAATGAAATACTAAGATTAATTAGGATACGGTTTCTTTAATAGGTAACGCTAGTACTATTAATTAATGGTCTAGTTACTGCTGACATGGACTCCACTGTCTATATAGCATTTCTCATCTTTTGTGTATTAATAGCTGATCAAACAAATCTATTTTTTTGGTAAGAATTAATATTTCATACAAATTATTCACTAATTTAGTGCTTTCAATCAATATTAAAATAGTTTCTACAAATTTTAATATATTTACCGTTTTCAAATTTCTATACTAAAAAGATTACAGAATATGGGCTCAATTTATGAAGTGATAAAGCCCATTACAATGTGAGGCATTAAGTCGATTAGTGGCCCGTTAAGTAAGACGCAGTGGTGTAAGGCCTGCCTGATTCGAGAAGCGTGATGACTTGACAGGATCTTTGACTTGACATCATCATCATCTGTGACGATGACCAATCCAGAAACCTAACCTAAAAGAGTAGATGGAAATGATGCAAGGACAATCCCAGAACACATCTCTTTCCACGTGTCTCCTTCTGCATGAATTGACACATATGGAATTCAAAGTTGGTTGCACAGCTTTCCACCAACAATTTAACAAACAAAAAAGCTTCACTTGTTTTGCATTTTTGTTGCTAATTGTTTTATTTGTTTTTCTTAAATCGTCTAAATATTGCCGACGTGGATGGCTGTTCCGAGAGACCTTTCCACAAGCAATCTCTACTATTGAACCTGGAGTTGCATAAGTAAATCGCCCTCTCATCAATTTTAAAAGTACAAGGCACATAACATTAACACGTTATTTGAAAAATATTTGATGAGAATTTCTAACTACTTTACCGTCCTCACTCTCTTAACCTTTCAAGTTCTATCCCTATGCTTTGGGTTACAAAACTCAACGCAACGTATATTTGCATATTTAATTTTCAGGTTTTTTTAACCAAAAATGCATGTAAAGTCAACTGACCTTAACCTATTAACATGTAAATTAAAGTCAACAACTTAACCAAAAAGAAAAAGAAAAGCAAGATGAACAATGCGCCTTGGCCTTGTGAAAAAAACAGAACAATGTGCTTCACTCTGACTGTATAAGATTACTCTCAGTCTCTCACCGTCGAATAGTTACCCCCGCAAGGCCACAAGGTTTATTATAACCTCTTAGTTTCATTACTTAGTTTTGCTATATAGATCATTACATGTACAAGAAGAGTACAACAATATATTCAGTTATTTACTCCAAAATATACATATAAATATTAATAATACCGACAGAATGCAAGTTACATGAATTATATATATAAGATACTGTGAATTATATATATAAGATACTGTGAATTATATATGTAGATCATTTCTAGAATGCACAGTAAAAAAAAAGCTAGGCGATATGCGATCTAGGCAAGGTTTGTTGTATATAATATTGTGGCTCAAAAGGACGTGTCACATTAGGTACATGCCAAGTGGAATTGACCTTGGCTCTCTTCCACATTTACTAAATTTTTCGCGTTTTCCTATATAAATAAATGAATGGAGAAGGTACGATAGTGCATCCACACATTGACATTTCTAAAACTAAATCCCTGTTTTGGACATTTAAGAAATCCTCTTGTCTCTTCGATCCTTTTATCTACTTATAAAACAGAACTAAATTATTTCTGGAATCTATCGTAGATCGTTGTATATATATATATATATATCTTGTACGAAATACAAAGATGGGAAGATCACCGTGTTGTGACAAGAATGGAGTGAAGAAGGGACCATGGACGACTGAGGAGGATCAGAAACTCATCGATTATATTCGATTACATGGTCCGGGCAATTGGCGTGTTCTCCCCAAAAATGCCGGTAAACTATACATATCTACATTTATTATAATTTTTGGTCTAATAGATTATATTTCTCTATATATTGAATCACACACTTATAAGTCGTATCGTACGAATTAAAGGACTCCAAAGATGCGGAAAAAGCTGCCGTCTTCGATGGACCAATTATCTAAGACCTGACATCAAGAGAGGAAGATTCTCCTTCGAGGAAGAAGAAACTATCATTCAGCTACACAGTGTTATGGGAAACAAGTAAGCCTTATTCACACCATAATTATTTGTTTGAGATTCAAATTCATCAGCTACAGCTTTTGTATGTTAATTAATGAAAAAAGCGAGAGCGTACGTATGCATGCGGAGCGTACATGTCAAATGTAGGCCATCAACTCTTATAAAGTATTATTAGTACTTTATTAGTACGTAATTGACCTATATTATAAAACTAAAAGAGGATATTTATATTTATTGTATAGATAGATGCATGTCTCTAATTAATATTGAATTGAATTGATGAATTTTAGGTGGTCAGCAATAGCAGGTCGTCTACCAGGAAGAACCGATAACGAAATTAAAAACCATTGGAACACTCATATCCGAAAGAGACTTGTAAGGAGTGGCATCGACCCTGTTACTCACTCCCCACGCCTTGATCTTCTTGATTTGTCTTCACTTTTAGGCGCACTTTTCAATCAGCCAAACTTTTCATCAGTTGTAACACATGCTTCGTCTCTGCTTAATCCTGATGTATTGAGGTCAGCATCTCTACTCTTGCCACTTCAAAACCCTAGTCAAATTTACGGATCGAATCTCGACCAAAATCTTCAAACTCCGGTAACATCAGTTTCGTCTCAACCACAAGCCGAGTGTCCAACCTCGCCAAACAATGAAACTTCATCTTTCGAGCCTACGAACGCAAGACTCGACGACGTTGGTCTTGCAGATGTATTACTATCACCTCTGTCAGAGAGTTTTGACTTAGATTCGTTCATGTCAACGCCAAAGTCTTCTCCACAGCAAAATAGCCTTGAAGCAGAAGCCAACTCCAGCAATTTCTTTGACTTTAATTTTCCCGAAAATTTCATCTTTGATGACTTTATGTCGATTTAATTTACAACATGTGCTTGATACACATATCTTCTTTCTCCCACCTATGATTCTTTGGTGTATTCTTTGTATTGTTTAATGTATAAATTTATTGTTTTTATTTAGTCACACATACATATTAGTATTCTTTTATTTTAAAACAAAAATTAACCAGTAGATCTGTAGTCATAGTATTGGCATTTTCCTGAGTAAGGCTGATGAATTTGAGTGTTTCTTCTTTTTAATGTTGATGAGTTTTAAGGTCATGTTGAAGGGTCAGAACTCAGAAGTCGTCAGTTAGGTGTTTAACGTTAATTAGATCCAATCCAAGATCCATTTGTCCTCTAAATCGTTAATTTGGCCCAATTTAATGCAATTTCCGGAAGCCTTTAAAAGCATTATGTAAGCAAGTTGAGAAGCATGTTTCGAGTAAAAGATAGAATAATATCGGGTACATTATTGGATAACGATACTTAGGATATTAGAATTTACTATACGAAATATATTTCTAAAAAGAGTTGGGTAATAATACAAATACAATATGGGTAGTTTGAGTATTTAAATCCACTATTTAAACGGATAAATTTTGCTATAGTCTTATTGCCTGATTGGGTTACTTTAAATTTTGTAAAAAATAATACTTCCTTTGTTCAATTTTATAAGAAGTTTTAAACATTTTTTCTTGTTCCATTTTAGTATATGTTTTGCAAATTTCAATGCAAATAATTAATTATATTTAATTTTTATGTTTATTAATATTGTAGAGTATTATTTATTATTGGTTAAATTATTTAAATTAAATATTTATTTGTGTTTTTAAGATAGAAAAATAAAAAATAAAAAATTATTTAATGTAATTTTTTAAACTCTGCAATTTTAGCTAAAACCTTTTATAAAATAGAACGGAGTGAGTAATATTTATTTTATCAATTCTAAGTCATACATAAGTGTGGAACAGTTAAGCCTAGGTACTTGATATGCGCAAAATAAGTAAACAAAGAACTTGTGGCTTTAGTTGGTAGAATTTGGAACTTAAGAGGAAGATTAGAAAATATTAGTGAAATGAGGGGCTTCTCTTTTTTTTTCCTTGCCTTTTGCAGTTTCACTTGTTTCTGACGGGCCGTTTCCCTAGGCGGGGGCCTCCGGCTCCTCTTCCTACCCGTTTGAAAAAAATAGTTAGATTTTGATTTGTCAAATGCTAAAAAAGCGAATCAATTATTTATACATGATTGTAGAAGTTTTTGTGTTTTGTCCTTTAGAAATTGAACCTTTTCTTCGTGTGAGTATGCTCTATACGCATCTCAGCTCTTTCTGTTTCTCCACCATTCATATTTATTTTCGTTTCTTGCTCATAACTTAAAATTTTCTTTTTTGATATGTTCTTGCGAGCGTTTTACAAAATTAAAAGCCTACTTTTCAGTTGCAAAATACATAACAACTTATATTAATTACAGAAAGACCATGATTTTCAAGAGGTCTTATAAAATTAGAACTCTTAAATTTTTAAAGCACTTTTTGTAGTAAAAACAAAACCTTTTCCTTGGATTTTGCGTTGTCAATTTTTACTTCGATTTATAAGGTCATTTTGCAACATTTTAGGGTTTTACTTTTTTGTTGTTTTTTTTTGAATAATGAAAGTAGGTAATACCTTTTTCACAATTGACTTAAGAAAAGTGCATATTTTCGGAAAAACCCCAATGAATTATTCAGTATTTTTAATGTAGGTAAGGATCTTAGTTACTAGTACAAAGCCAAAAGACAAGCCTTATAATTCCCGGAGCTAATCACAGTTTACAAAGTGATTATAGAATCTAAAACAAACCAGAAACTGACAAAGCAAGGAATCTCTTGTTTTTTTTTCCATCACATTCTCAGATCTTTATCTCCTTTCACAATAGTAATTTGGACAGGACAAAAGAGAGAGAAGATCGGTGAATAATGGAAGGTTTGCTTTTCTTCGTGAATCGCAGAATCTAAAAAGACTTTGATTGAAAGCTTTTTCATTTCTAAATCCATTCCTCTCTCTCTCTCTATAGCCTTTTAGAATGAAGAAAAGTCTCACTTTACTCATCCTCCTCCTCTGTTCTCTCCTCTTCCCCACCGCCTTAACCAATCTACTCGTCGAACCGGTTCAACCCAATACCGTACCGGCCTTCCCCGTCGAAACACAAGCTCAGAGCTGCCGTCTTGACCTCTCTGACGAACTCTTTGGTGGTGTCAATGAGGCCTGTGGAAGAAACCTTGACCGGAGTCGGTGTTGCCCTGTTCTAGCTGCTTGGCTCTTCGCAGCTCATGCTCGCTCTGCTCTCCAGTTACCAGCTCCTGCTCCGACGCCGGAATCTTCTGATCCCGACGAACCCATGAAGCCTGACGACTCTCAGAAGTGCGTCAACACAATGCAGAGCGCGCTTCTGACCAAAAACGTCAAGATCCCGCAGCCTAATTCGAGCTGTGACGCAATATTGTGCTTCTGTGGCATTCGTCTCCATCAGATTAGCTCACTCTCTTGCCCCGCCGCTTTCAATGTATCCTCCGGATTCCGAAACGCAACTCCGACCGCCGCCGTGAAGAATCTTGAGAAAGAATGTCGGAATTCATCTTACTCTGGCTGTACCAGATGCCTCGGTGCTCTTCAAAAGGTTCAATCTTTTTCTATTTTTTTGGTCCAATTTTTTCAGATTCCCTTTCATTAAATTTTCATCTTTTTGTCCCTCTATTAAGGAATCTAAAGCATTTATTGAAGTTTTTTCTTATCCTTAAGAGTCTAATAAATGTTTTGCTTTCATTTGAGTGAAGTCTTTCTTCTGAATGTTCAATAGCTGTCACTCTCTATCCATGAGTAACATGTTCTCCAAATTCACAATTACAAAAACTTTTTAGTGTTAATTAGGGTTTTTTAATGTTGAAAAAGACACATACACATAATCACATGGATTGTTATCTTTGGCTATCCTTTTTGGTTACAAACAATTGGAGATGTGCTTTTTCAGAAACTTTCTTGTTTCGTATAACCCAAAGCGTTGCAGTACTCTGTAACACTGCCCTTTCATACGCAATCTTTTTCCAATTTTAATTTTTTCTTTTCTTAAAATCTAGTTTAAAAAAATAAAAAAAATTTGATTGGATACAGCTAAAGGGAAAAGGAGAAAACAAGAAGACAACGACGGATAGAGCGAGTAAGATGATGAGCAAAGATTGCCAGCTCATGGGACTCACATGGCTACTAGCTCGTAACAAAACAGCATACATCCCCACCGTTTCCGCTGTGTTAAGAGCTATTATGTATAGTCCACACCCACCTCGCCTCTCTAAGTGCAGCCCTGACCAAGAGAACATGCCTTTAGCCGTTGACTCTCTTCAGTTTGAGAGGAGCCTCTCTTCATCTCATCCTTTTGGGTTTCCCTTTTTACCCCTAATCCTCTGTTGTATCTTTCTCTTTCTGTAATTTTTAATTTTTTGGTCGGGAGGGGGGAAGAGAGAGTCACGTGAAGCTACAAGACAGATTTGTGTATGTAAATGCTTATGCTCTTTTTTGGTTCTGCAAACTCTTTAGCCCTCATTTTTTTTTTTGGTTTTTAACTGTGTTTTGTCCAACTAGATACTTTGTCCGAGGTCTTGAAATTTAAACAATCTTGAGACTAAAAAGTTGTCATATTGGACGATATAAGATCCGTGTCATGTGCACTTAATAATTAATTAAAATAAATGAGAGGCCTTGGTTTAGTCGAATCCCAAGGACTACTAACTAAGCATGTTGGTAGTCTCTACTAATGCGAATGTATTCACCCAAAGTCAAATCCAAAAGGGCAAAAAGGTATCCACCCTTATAAATCTTTTACTACATCAAAGGCCAAATAATAGGCCTTTTAGAATTTTTGTTTCTTTATTACAAATCGTAGAAAACACGTAATTTGTTATTTAGCTTATTGGAAAGCTTCACATTGGACTATAAATACGTTACCGAGTATTTGCTCGGCAAACTCCAAAAATTTATTTCTTGTCCTCCTCATTACCAAAATTTCACCAAGAAAGAGTATGGGGTGGTGGCTAAACGAGGCATTTGGATGATGATGGCAACGACCATCATTTGTTTTATTAAAGCTGAAGATACCATTTTTTTAACACCTGGAGGGTCACTTACGGCGACATTTATTCATTTAGCAGTCCTCAAAGAGTATATTTTCTTACAAGATCAACAAATTGGCTTCTTGTGTGTTTGTCTGATCATTGCATATATTTATATTTAAAACACTTACCAATGACAACTTGGTTGTCAATGTTCACAACGATCTCGGCGAGCCCTTTCTCTTATCCTGGTATGATATATCTCCAAATCCAATTCTTTAATTTTCTCTTCTCTTAAAACAATTTTTAACCCCCAGTCATCATATATAGGTGAAAGCGTTTCTCAATCTGTAAATTTCTTTATTAATGATGAAAAACCAATGCAACGGTAACATCAATAAATATGAAAGAGCTTGTGTCAATCCACTTCCAATTAAATAAAAGCTAAGGTTATATTAGAAGGATTGGAGTTTGGTAACTGGTATGAGGGGACCAATTTGCATGCACATGTGCCGTTTCTTCAAAATCTTGTTAATTTGTTGGGAATTATTAGTGAATACGACAAGTTTATCATATTAATTATAATATCAACGATTTAATAAATACTATAAAATGATAAATGAGGAACGGAGTGCACCAGAAGAAAAATTCTTACCAAGATGGAGTGTAAGGGACGACTTGTCCAATCCCACCGGGCAAGAATTATACTTGTGCCTTTCAAGTCAAAGACCAGATCGGTAGTTTCTTCTACTTCCCTTCTCTCCGCGTTCAAAAAGCCGCCGGTGGTTTTGGCGGCCTCCGTATCTACATCCTCCCTAGCGTCCCCGTCCCGTACCCTGAACCCGCCGGAGATTTCACTTTCCTCATCTGCGATTGGTATCGGAAAGTACATTGCTTAATTATTAGCTAATCATGTTTTATTAGTATTTGTCATTGACACACATATCCTATATATAATGACCATAATTGATTATACATCCAGACTTTAAAGGCATTTTTGGATAAAGGACGCAAGATACATTCGCCGCCTGATGGGGTTATGATCAGTGGCCATGCATTAAGCCGTACATATTCTATCACCGTCCACAAAGGTTCATAGTAAAAATTCTCAACTTGATTACGCTAGTTACAAAAAAGAGCATTCTCTCATCAATTTCGTGGAACAATTAATAGGTAAAACATACAGATTCAGAATATCGAACGTAGGACTTCAACACTCCCTAAATTTCGAAATATTAGGTCATCAGATGAAGCTCATCGAGGTCGAGGGAACCCACACGATCCAGTCCACCTACACGTCACTGGACATTCATGTTGGTCAATCTTACTCTGTTTTGGTCACCATGGATCAACCTCCCCACAACTATTCCATTGTCGCTTGCACAAGATTTACCGGCGAACAATTTACAATCCAGGCCACTCTCCACTACTCCAACTCTAAAGGCCATAAGGTTGTTCCTGCTCAACGACCTGATCCAGATGATATAGACTGGTCTATCAAACAAGCCCAGTCTATTAGGACCAACTTGACTGCGCCTGGGCCAAGGCCCGACCCTCAAGGCTCGTATCATTATGGTCGAATAAAGATTTCTAGGACTATAATATTCGAAAACTCAGCGGTCGTTGTGAAGAGAAAGCAACGCTACGCCATAAACGGCGTATCGTTTGTGCCTTCGGATATTCCGTTGAAGCTGGCAGATTATTTTAAGATCAGAGGCGTTTATGAAGTTGGAAGCATCCCTGACAAGCCGAGAAGAGGAGGAGGGATGAAGCTAGACACAGCAGTGATGGGAGCACATCACAAGGATTTTCTTGAGATCTCTTTCAAAACCGTGAGAAGATCGTCCAAAGTTACGACCTCGATGGATACAACTTTTGGGTTGTCGGGTGAGAACAGTAACTAAATCATCATACTTTGAGAATCATATGAATGCGTCGTTGACGCCCGTGCGTTATCCACAGGATCAATAGAGGAACATGGTCACATGCGAGCAGAAAAGACTATAACCTCAAGGATGCTGTTTCTCGCTCTACTACTCAAGTACATAAACTTTCTCCATATCTCTTCTAGAGACAAAATACGAAGAATGAAGAAACTTTATCTCAAAGTTTAAATATGTTTGGTTGTTAATGTAGGTATATCCAGAATCTTGGACACCTGTATATGTGTCATTGGACAATGTGGGGATGTGGAATCTAATGTGTGAGTTCTGGGCGAGGCAATATTTAGGCCAACAATTCTACCTTCGAGTTTTCTCTCCAGTTCTCTCTCTCAGAGATGAATACACTTTGCCTAAAAATGCTTTGTTGTGTGGTCAGGCATCCAACAGGACCAACACACACATGCCCATTAACGCTCCTTAGATCCTGTTGGCATGAGTTGATTCACATGCCGGTCTTATATATTATACTAATTATATTTGATAACGTAAAATATAAGAGATTAACTTCTGCACAATTTAACACAAAGAGCTTCAAAATACCCCCACTTTTGTACACAAGTTAAATATTTTTCAAATCAATTTAGTTGCTGGTTTTTTATTCTTAATAAGAACATCCTAACCGAGCCCACCTCTGTTTTTTTTCCCTGCCTCTCACCTTTATATAATAAGCGATTTCGATCCATCAAAAAAAAACTAAAAAAAGGAACAAAACATTGAGAAATGGCGAATGGGTGCGAGATTTGCTGTGAAATAATGATCGCCATACTCATCCCTCCCCTCGGAGTTTGTCTCAGGCATGGCTGTTGCGCTGTATGTCTCTCTATATCTCTGTCTTATAATATGGGTTCTTTCTAACTCTAGAGCTTATAATAATTAATGTAAATGTCAAACTTAATGTGCAGACAGAGTTCATGATATGTCTGATCCTAACGCTTCTGGGATATGTACCGGGCATCATCTACGCTCTCTATGCAATCGTGTACGTGGATCGTGATCAGTTCTTCGACGAGTACCGTCGTCCACTCTTCTACACCCAACCTTGATTTAGTTATTTATTTTATTTTTAACGTTTTTACTTTTTGTTAATTTCATTTATTCAATTAATTGATTGATTAAAGATTCGTCTTCTTCTCAATATTTAAAGATCGTTTCTTATGAAACACTTGTTTTTTAATCATACATTTCTTCTGACACACTACTTTTGTCTGCATAATTTGTTTATTTCAGCAGAATTAAAAACAAAAAACAAAAATTAATTCGGTAAAGCAAAACTATAGAATCGGTCTAGACGTCAATGTCCGATGAGACGTGTCGGAAAAGACAACATCGTGCGACAAACTCTCAACAAGTAGCACATATAAAATAATTAAAAGTAGAAAAAGAATTCTTCAAATCCACTCATTTAAAAACGCTCTCTCTCTCACATGATAATGAACGAGTACCGCGGCTATGGATCTCTAGCCGATTTTGACCTGGAGCGATGGTTCGAGTCAACAACACTGCAATGATCAGGCTCTCAAGAGATACTTATAGAATCATGAAGATTGGTTCAGTGATGAGAATTGTTTGCACGAATCAAGATCTATGTGACTGGTTATAGGAAGCTGATGGTGTGAAACAAATACGTAGAGGTGAAAATATACTTTTGATTTTTTCTTGTAGATAACAAATTAGTAGAATGGAACAGATAGATAAAGCTCTCCCTACAAGGATAACGAAACCTTGTCAAATGTGCCGTTCAAAAACCCTAATACATTTTTTTCTATCAGAATGGAATTTACAGTTCGAGTCAATAGTGGAATAACATCCTCCAAAACTTAATATTTTCATGGAACGGTTTCAAGATCGTATATTCAGGTTTCACTGGAAGGGCAGAGTACTCAATTTTTTTATCTTTGTGCAAGTAATGATCGTGTCAGCATCTTTTGGTTAACAAGTATACTGAGATTGGAGACTTTTTGAGTATATGATACTGTATACGTTTTCTAACTGATAAGATTGTAAAGCTACTTTCGTGTGTTAGCTTCAAATGTTAAGAGTACAAAAAGGAAAAGTACTGGATCCGATAAAAAATTTCGCATTCATAATCTTGAAACAGAGTAGATGACTAAGAAACAGAGTTTGCGACCGACCATTTGATTAATTTACAAAAACAATTCAACGGATAAAAGATAACTAAAGAAACCACTCCGAATCCGTAACTCACGATCACCACAAACAGAAACTATAGAAGGAGAGCGAAGAGTAAAGAGCAAGCAGCACCCATATGGAAGGATCCTGACAACAACATAGATGAAGCTGCGGACGTTGTGCTGCGAGGCCCTCTGTATCTCACACCTTTCTTCATGACCACTCCAAGATTTCTTTTAATTAGTTTGTCATGCTCGTTAGCATAACACGAAAGAAGGGTCTGAGAGAAGAAGAAGAGGAATATGATAGAGAGAAAGATTATGCATCTGGCTTTGATCTCATTCATCTCTGGTTCTGTCTTTTGCCTAATTCTGATGAATGTGATGATTATATAAAGATAAGGCTGAGGAGTTGTTTAGATATAAAATTTATATACATAAAAAGACCATTTCACGCACAAAAGGCGACTTGGTCCGCATAACTGACATAACGAACAAATCTTTACAATGACGAAGGGAGGAGAAAAAAATTACTCTCACCATCGTATAGCTATTTACTCCCACAATTTGTTCCATTACATTTTTCTCTATTACACGAGTACATTACGTTCACTCCAAAATATTTTATTATACCGACAGAATTCAAGTTACATAAATTATATTAAAAAACTAGATTAACATCGGCTTACACGCGGATTACTAATTATATTTCGATTTTAAAATTAAAAATAATATGATTGATATATTTAAAAAAATAGATCTATAAAAAATGTTTAACCACCACAAATGAAAACCAATTATTTGGCAAAAAAGAAGCAATTGTAACAAAACTGTCATTTTTAACTAACTACAATTAATATAGTTTTGTAGCTGAAATTATCAAGTTTTTCTTTACTATTTGATATCAAACGAAATAAATTGATTTGGATTTTTTAAAATAGAAATTAATGTTTAACGCGTGTTAAAATCTGGTTATTAACAAAAGCATTTTCCGACACATTTCGAGATCCTAGCAACTATACTTAGTTAATTACGCTACATGTCACGCTATGAAACGCGTTTAACGACACAATACATACTACCGTTTCAAGAATATACAGTTAAAAAGACGATCGGGCTATGCGGTCTAGGCCAGGTCAACAAGATTCAAAACCACCTGTCTGTGGTGACCAGTTTCTCAAGAGATGCTTAGCGAATCATAAGCTTGGTCCAGTGATGAATTGTTTACAGGAATCAAATACGTAGAGATATAGTTCTGTTGGGAAATAAGTGGCTAGCTACGCATTTAGACGAGCCTAACAACACGCCAATATCTTGTTTTTGAATAAGTCGGCGACGTCGCTAGTAATTTCGAAGAAAAAATTCAACAACATATTCACGGTGTTGCAGAGCTGTTGATATTTTGGCAACAAAGAATTATACCTTCTAATCAACATCCGGAGACACCTCTCCACATAATTGGGTTTTAAGCAATATTTATTAACTGTCTTTTTTGTGTCGCTGCTGACTTAATTTCGAACATGATACTTTTACTGTTCCTATACATAAATGAGAACCAGAATGGAACAGAGAGATCCTTGTATCTGAACAAACAAGTACAGAAAGTGAAGACTATATGAAGAGAGGTTTGAGTATATATATGAACATGTACACACGTTTTTTCTAATTGATGATATCGTTGTAAAGCTACTCTTGTGTCTTACTATGCTAGCTTCTAATGTTAGCGTACAAAAAGGAAAAGCACTGGATCGGAAATTTCTTTCGCATTCATAATCTTGAAAAAGAGCGGATGAGTAAAAGGCAGAGTTTGAGACCATTTTATTAATTTACAAAACCAATAAACCCAACAGAGTAAAATAATATTTTTACAAACCCAATTCAACAGATTCAAGCAAAGTAAAGAAATCACTCTGAAACCGTAATCACGATCACCACAACGGAACTTAAAAAAGAAGAGCGAGGAGGAAAGAAGAAGCAGCAACCATATGAAAAGAACTTGGCAACATCACAGTTGAAGCTGCGGAGGACGTTGTGTTGCGAGGACCTCTGTATCTGACCCTTTTCCTCATCACCACTGCGAGATTCCTTGAGCCATGCTCCTTTGCTAAACACAAAAGAAGGGTCTGAGAGAAGAAGAAGAAGAGCAATATGATGGAGAAGAGGAGTATGCGTCTGGCTTTGATCTCACCCATATCTCTGCTTTGCCTTTGTTTCTTTATTCTGATGAATGTGATTACTGATTATATATATATATATATATATAAAGATAAGGCAGAGTGATGGATGTTATTAAATGATAAATCCCATGAGGTAGGTTATATATAAATTTTATATACGCGCTCCAGCCTATAGTACCAGAATGGGATAGCCAGCCAATGTTGCAATATTGACCAACTTTGAAACAAAAAAGAGTCAAAAGTCAAAACAAAAAAAGTCATCCACTACACGTAAACGTGGGAAATGAAAAAAGTTTGCAGAATGATAGGAAAGTGATGAATATAATTAGAAAATTGTGTGATCTAATAATTTTTGAGGAATGATTGGTCAGTGGGGCAAAAAAAAAGTTGCAACCACAAACAGAGACTACTAGCTTTAAAAGGCTATTGGACATATCTCTTCTCTGCCCAAAATTGACTCCTCCACTTTATATCTCTTTTTGATCCTATTGTCAATAATGCAAATACCTCAGTAGGCACAAAAATACATAATGTGAACTGATCAGATTGTGCACAAAAATACAAAAATACAGGTTTTGTGAGAGTCAAATTGTGGGATCAAGTAACGGACATATCGTACAATAAGTTCTACGTTCCTCCCCGTAGATATCATATTTATTCAAATAAGTATTAGGAACACATGCCTCAAAAGGAACTATATTACTCAACATTATTTATAAAATAAAAAGTCCACTGCTTCATAGGCCACTCTAGGTTTTTGTCAAAAAAACATCTGACATATATTTCTTAGCCCAAGCCCAAGCCCATGTCTACGTTCTGTCAATAAATTTTTTTTTTTTTCTCTCATTGTGCTTAGCTAGATGCCTTGTATTATCTAATGGGCTTATACGAATGAATGAAAAATTGGATTTACAACAAATAAAGAGAGTAAAGTCTAGGGATCACGTCTTTGGTTTCAGCTTCGATGCAAGGCTTTTTTTTGTTCGATTAGTCACAGGTTGGCACGTCTATGATCCTAACAAATATGATACCCGTTGTTAGGATACCAATTGTTTGGATTAAAAGAAAAGAACCTGATTTCTCAAAAAAAATAATATAATAAACAAATCTAAAAAACCTACAAAAATGAAAATGAAAATCAAAGCATCCATATTTTCGTGGCAAAGAAAAAAGCCAAAGAAACTATTTACTCTGGTATGCATAATTATCTTGAGCAAGGCATGCCTCGAGTTGATTCAAAATCAAATTTGGTAAAATAAACGCAAACAAATTGATAAATACATATGTAAAGAAACAGGTGAAATCTCAATAAAATGATGAAAATAAGGGGGAACACATGTATTTATAAGGAAAAAAATAGAGAAAAGAAAAATGAAGTTGGTGATGAGGTGTTAAAGAAGCAAACAAAGAAATGAGAGGCCTCAATTTTACTTAGCCTCAAAACACTCTTAAGGAACAAGAGAGAAGAGGGTCGCACCTTATCATATCCTCTCTTTTTCCCTCTAAATCTCTTTATCTCTATTTTCTCAATAACGATTTGACCCTCTCGATCCTTGTGTGCCTTTTACTTCCTCATTGTCACCACCACAAAACTCATTTTTACACACAAACCCTTCTCTCTTCTTCTTCCTCTCTTTCTCACCTTTCATCTCTACTTATTCAAATGCACACTTCGTAGCTTTACGGGTACAGTCCAATCCAGGGCTTAATTTGAGTTAGTCGTCTGGGTTTTTGTGATCCCAACGTAACCGCAATTATAAGTTTTATGTCCGTTGGTAATGGCTCCTAAAGCTGGGAAAACAAAGCCACACAAGAGTAAAGGAGAAAAGAAGAAGAAGGAAGAGAAATGTTCTCATTACAACTATAATACCATTCAAGACTTATTATTTTCTTTGTTTAAATTCATTTTGGTTCCTCCACGCAGTTTTGCCCACTGTCATTGAGATTAGTGTGGAAACACCAGACGAATCCTAAGGTTTGAAGAATGAGAATTAATAGTTTTAAATTAAGCCCAATGAATAAGATTCTCTCAAGTTGATAATGTTGTTGTGATGATGATGATGATGTTGTGAAGGGTATCTCCACAGACAGAATCTTAGATGTGAGGATGCTCTTGGCGGTCCATGTTCAGACATGCCACTTCACCAACTTCTCTCTCTCTCACCAGGTTTCGTCTTCATGCGTATAATTTCTCACCTACGATAACCCAATGCGATGATTTTGTTAATGGCGTTTCATATCTTTCTCTCAACCTTTATTCATAAATGTTTCTACTTTTACAACAGTTTTTTTAGTGATGGGCCCAGTAAGGCCCACATTAAGACGTTTATAGTTCTATCTGACATTTGCCGCCTAAAGAAGTGAGACTGATACTTTCTGCTGCAGGTGCGTGGCACTAGACTCAAGGATCCTGTTGACATCGTATCGCTCAAACCCTGCCACCTCACCATCGTCGAAGGTTTACCTTCGTTGATCTAACGGCCTACGTTTCTCGAATTGGACAAACTTCCCTAGGGTTAGCCACATGGGATTCATACCCTTTTCTTTTTGAATCGCAGAGGACTATACGGAGGAGCAAGCCACCGCGCACATACGACGGCTGCTCGACATCGTCGCTTGCTCCACCGCCTTCGGTTCGTCGAAACCGCCGGTGTCTCGCTCGTCTCCCAAGGACTCTGTCCAGAAGGAGTCAGGCTCAACTGAGGTAGATTCTCCGGCCGAAAAAGATGCTGTTGATTCCAATTCAGGTCTCAGCCCTAAGCCTAAGGAATCAGAGAAGAAATCAGTCGGCGGATGTGAGTCTCCGGCGGATAAAGGTGACATCAACATGTGTCCACCGCCTCGTCTCGGACAGTTTTACGAATTTTTCTCCTTCTCCCACCTTATTCCTCCGATGCAATGTGAGTTTCCTTCTCGCTTGCTAGTCGACTTCTGAGGTTGATGTCGATTATTAATTACGTTATCTTAATTTTACAGATATCAGAAGGTCAGTTCGTCCATCTATCGAATATAGAGGATTAGATGATTTCTTTCAAATCGATGTAGGAGCATTTCTCATTTTTTATCTTATGCAGTTTAGCTATATGAGTAGGAATTTACGAAATTTTGCTACACCATTGCTATCAAATACAGATTATGGTATCGGGAAGCCGATCACAGTTGTTGCTTCAAGAACAGGTTTTTTCCCTGTTGGAAACCAGCAACTTCTGTGTCACTCCTTGGTTGAGGCTGCTGCAACAGATAGGCCGGCCATTTGATGCGGTAAGCTTAGTGATAAAAGTTGAATTTTTGCATTCAGTTCTGTGTTCTGATGGCTGGTAATATGTGATTGTGGCTGCAGGCTTATGACGCTCTTATAAAAGCTTTCATTGAGCACAATAAGGTATGCAGATATCCATACCTTATATGGTTTCACCGATATCATCTATAGTTGATTTTATAGGAAACTTCAAAAAGTAATTATTGTTATTCTTTTTTTTTTCAGTTTGGCAACCTTCCCTATGGTTTCCGGGCAAACACTTGGGTAGTTCCTCCGGTTGTTGCAGATAGTCCGTCACTTCCAGTGGAGGATGGGACATGGGGAGGGGATGGTGGTGGGGTGGGCCGGTCTGGTAAATATGACCAAAGAAAGTGGCAAAGGAATTTGGGATTTTGGCAGCAATGCCTTGTAAAACACCTGAAGAGAGACAGGTTCGAGATAGGAAGGCCTTCCTACTCCACAGTCTATTTGTCGACGTTTCAGTATTTAAAGCAGTGGAAATAATAAAAAATGTAGTAGAGAGTAATCAACGCTCACCAAAGGATCCTACGGTATTGGCTTTCCATGAAGAAAGAATAGGTGATTTGATAATAACGGTGGCTAGAGATGATCCTGACGCCAGTGCCAAGTTTGACCGAAAGAGTGATGGCACTCGGGTTCTAGAGATCTCTCAGGAAGAACTTACTCAAAGGAATTTGCTTAAAGGGATCACTGCTGATGAGAGTGCGACGGTTCATGTAATTTTGTTAGCTTGAGCTGCTTTTCTTGGCTTGCTCTTGTTGAATTTGTTACTTAGATTTATTTACTTTGATCTTTTAGGATACGTCTACCTTAGGGGTGGTGGTTGTCAGACATTGTGGTTGTACAGCCATTGTAAGGTTACTCCTGAATTTAACTTGAATGGTGGCCGGATCCTTCAGGATAATGACATCGAAGACCAATCCGAGGGAGGTGCAAATGCACTGAATGTAAATAGGTAAACCTTTGTGTTGTATATACGTTAGTCTTAATGGTTACTCATAATTGTCTAAAAGGTTTTCAAGAACAAAATAGGCATGTCCATGTACTTTACGTTTTTGTTACTGAATATGTCTCTTGGGATGATCTAAAGTTTCTAACTGTGACATTTTGGCATATGATATGTGGGTTTTGAAATAAATGGTATTCAGAAAGCTTTGTCTGAATATCCTTTTACAGCTTGAGAACTCTATTGCACAAGTCGTCAACGCCTTCTAGCTTAGCTCAGAGATCACCAAATGCAGACTCGGAACAAATAAGTGTAGCTAAGTCCCTTGTGAGGAAAGTATTTGAGGATAGTCTGAAGAAATTGGAAGGTGAACCCTCGAGAAACAGTAAGCCTATAAGGTGGGAATCAGGAGCTTGTTGGGTGCAACATCTGCAAAATCAAGCTTCAAGTAAAAGTGAGTCTAAGAAAACTGAAGATGTCAAGCCTGAACCACCTGTTAAGGGTCTTGGAAAGCAAGGCGCACTGCTGAAGGAGATAAAAAGGAAGATCGATGTGAAAGCTAACAAGACTGAACAAGGCAGAGAGGCCCTTGCTAATATGGTTGACACTGAAAATAAATCAGAAACTGAGGATCAGAAGGAGCTGGAGAAACAAAACGAGGAAATGGAAAAGATGTGGAAAAAACTGGTGACAGAAACTGCATATCAGCGCCTTAAAGAATCAGAAACTGGTTTTCATCTCAAGGTTTCTGTTTCTCCAGCTGATAAAATATAATATTAGAGACTAGTAGTAAGTGATGACTCATACACCTCTGGTATCTTTTGGCTCCATTGATGAGGTTGAGGTACACAATCATTATAGTTCCCAAAAAACTCGAAGAAAGCACTTCTACATTTGAATGTTTCGTGTTGTAGCGCAGGACCAAGGTTCGTCTCTCTTGTTTAACAGTTATCTCCTGCCTTCAGTTTTTGGTTTCCGTAGCTGAAAACTAGAAATATTCAACTCCTTAATTAACATTGCCCCTTTGTTTTTTTTCCTTTTTGATGTTTATTATGGAGTATAGACCTCAATTATAAGACCCCAAAATGAGGACACCGTGAATGTTCATTACTTGTATTTGAGATCTTATGACGTCTCTCAGGTTAAATGCACAGCATCTCCTTTACTGATAAATCATGATAATGATCAACTAGCAACAAAATGTCAAAAAGATGCCTCTGCTCAAAAACAGAATAAATAGAATATAAGAACTTTGTTTGGTAAACAATGGTTCCAACAGGTTTGACAGCATCTCTAATCAAACTATGTAAAACTAAGAAGAAGACTGCTTCTCCTGCAACATTCTTGAATGCTGTTCCAAGTATTCTCTGCTGTTCATCTCCGTTAACCTGTGGTACGCATTGGAGATCATCAGTCGGAACTATAAAACAGAGTAAAACCAACAATTGCTCGATTGTACCTGCTAATGGTGCGGTCTTTAGCAAAACCAAGCTCATTGTCCACACATAGGTCAGGATCATCACTCTTCCTTGATCTTGAAGAGGTTCTGGGTGCTATTTGCTGCGCATCAGTAATTGTCACTATTCTCTCCAGCAGTTCTTGAGGGCTACCCTCTGCCGTGCACAGAAGCCTGGCCTTGGTCTCATACATCACCTGTAAGTAATCACAACCGTTGAGAAAGCAAATTTTTTAAAAATAGATTCAATGTAGAAAAGAGAGATGAAGCGAGATATACATCAACCAGTGTCACAAAGCGGTAAGCTGCAGTCCTATTGTGGAGCCCAAATATGGGTATACCTTCCAGAGCCAAAGTATGAAATTTCTCTGCAATGAAAATTTGCATCTCAAGACTAAGCAACATGCAAGAATTCAAGTGCAATGACAAGGTATGATGGCTTTGGGGTTCGACTTACTGAATAGTCCGAGATAATCGGCTGCACCTAGGGGTCTATCACACAGCTCTTCAAAAAGAAAGTAGGCACATCCATCGGCAGCCAGCGGCACCTGGTGTACAACAAAACAAAACAAAATTAGACAAAAAGGATCAAGGAGAAGCAGATAAGCTATTTACTGGAATGGTATCTGAAAGTTTTCGGCCTAATCAATCAATATAATCCATGCGAAGCACTCTTCACACAAAATCGTGAACTCCAAGCTGACGCATTTGTGAAAGAAGAAGCAAAAAAAAACCTGCAATTTCCTTCTCATAACTACTTCAACCACTTGAGGACCGGCTGGTTGATCGCCAACCAACAGCTGAAACTTCTGTGTAAGAAGGCCAGAAATATCCTTCCCAATGAAGTAAAATCCCTCTTCAGCCTACACCCAAGAGTATATATCTATAAGATTAATTACGTAGCAACAAAAGTAAGATGGATTTACTGAGAGAAGTAAAATAACGTACAGAGGTAAGTATCCGATAGTCCACCGATGAACCAATTTCACGAACTATTCATCTTTCCTACAACAAATGCTTCTCTGTATCAATTACCCAGCAGAATGGATCACATGAAATGAGTTCAGGAAGTGATAGTAACAGGTATTTGCATTTTCTCATACCTTTAGTGTTGATATAAACGGAAGGAATAGGTCCCTCTGTAAACCCCCTTCATAGAGATTATCTGGAGCACGGTTTGATGTAGCAACAAGAATCTATACTTGCCTCAAAAAAATTAAATAACTATAGGTTTAGGTCCAGTAGGTTTGAAGAGTTGAGAAAAAAACGATAGTTGTATACATTCCTTACAATGCCATTGTTAAACAAGTGTTTAAAGAGACGGTTTAGAATCAGAGCATCAGCTACATCATTGACCTTTATATGAAGAAAGCAATAAAGAAAGGTGAGTTACCCTAAACATATTTGTAAAAAGTTTAGATGAGTGTCACACTCACATACCATGAACTCATCTAAGCATAGTAATATAGCCTCGTCAGCTATTTCCAGGCCAACAACTTCAAGTGGATCTTCAAGACCCTTGTGCATCTACAGAGGATATTCAAACGGCAAAGAGTTGAGCCCAGAGATTATTTTTGCAAGACTTAGCTTAAAAAAGCAAGCTTGGAACTGGAATCTTACTTGCAAGCGGCTATGAACACTCAACATGAAATTGTGAAAGTGAATCCTTTGTGCTCTCCAGCTAGCTGGCCTAACCCGGTTTAAACAGGATCAGATGAATCCATAAAAATATGAAGAAACTATATAAATTTGTGATCTTTTTACTTACAATTGATGAAAAAACAAGTCCATAAGCATTGTTTTTCCAGTTCCCACTCCTCCATATAAGTATAAGCCTTTGACTGGGGAGACAGAAGGACTCTGAGACACAAATTTGCTCCAGAACCAATTCCTTCTAGTGGGTTTTGCAGATGCAGAATAACGATCCAATCGACAAGCATCAGCGGATTGAACAAGCTCGTCGTAGAGTCTTTGGAGTTCTATTAACGTACCTAGCTGCAGGAAACAACGTTCAGAATTGATTTCATTAGAGAACGAACAAAAAAAGGAAAGTACCTGACATAAATCTCCATCTAATAGCTCTCCAGCTACGATTCTGCGTTGATACTCCACTAAAGGCCCTGCCATTTTCCCATTTCCATTGGGATGTGATGAAGAAGAGAAGGAAGAAGCCGAGAACAGGGGTGAAGAATGCAAGTTGTGATTGACTGAGATCAAACAGTTATGAATTGGAGCGAAAGTGGATCGTTGATGTCTCGAGAGTAGAGTTACACGGCGAAGAGAGAGAAGACGTAAGCGCATTGTGATAATGAGAGAGGTGATCGGAAACCTCCAGGCTAATCGGAGAATGGCGGAATAAACGAAAAAGCAAAGTCGCAGCGATTCACCTCCCTCACTACTCACCTGCCTGAGCTGGACGCTCTGAACTATCCAAAAATGTGGCCAGAGTAAACCGAATTGTTTAACTAAACCAACTATAACCGGTCTGAATTCTTAAGTGATTTTAGGCCCATGGGAGCCCAACACTGGAAGTGGCCTCATTTGCTTTTTCTCCGAGTCGTCGTCACCGGAGAGAAAGTTGGCGATTTGCAAACTTCATTTTCAATCAATTGCGTCTCCTCTTTCTCATACCCAACCACCAACCAAAACCATCTCATCGTTCAGTCTACGGATCAGCTATGGAGGACGAGGTAGTTTTTCATCTTTTCTTATCTGTTTGGTATAAATACGATTTAGCTCTGTTTCCCGCCGGTGATTGTAAATGAGAAGAACTTGGAAGAACCGGAAGTTTTGTTTTGAAATTCGATCTCCACTCGAGATCTGATTGATCACTTCTTATGCTTACAGGAAACTCGATATCAATTAGATTTTTTGTATGGAAATCGATTTTATGCAAAATTAGCTGCTCGGTGGTCTGGCTTTTTCTCTCATCCTCTCTCGTTTCTTCTTCTATTGATGGTGATCTGGTAGATTTTTATTTTCCCTATTTGAGGAGATGGTTCTTTAGATAGAGAAGAAGACAATACCACTGAAATTGTATAAAGGGATGAAAATTTTCTGTCAAATCATTTCTCAAAGGATTGATTTTGTTACTTGTGTGGTTTGTTTCATTGTGCTACAGTTAGATTAAGAATTGATAGGGGAAGGGAAGGTGAATCTTTTCATTCTACAAGGCATCTTGTTGCATTGAAATTGTTGTATTATAGAATTTTCTGTCAAACCATTTTCTCAAACGCTTGATTTTGTTGCTTGTGTTGTTTGTTTCAATATGGTAAGAGTGGATTCGGAATTGAAAGAGAAGAAACGATGAAGCTTTGAATTCTAAATGACATTGTTGTGAAAGTTGGTTTCATCTTCGTGAATCACTAGGCAAAAATGTATTGATGAGCGGCGTCTAACCTGTTTGTTTCTGTGTTTTTATGGAATTAGATTGAACTGAAAACTGCTCCAGCTGATTTCCGGTTTCCGACAACGAACCAAACGAGGCACTGCTTCACCCGTTACATTGAGTTCCACAGGTACTCTTGTTTAATGTTACACTGAGTTTCACATGTACTCTTAGTGACTCTTCAATTCATTTTAACTAATAACAACTACACCATCTCTGCAGGTGCACAATTGCAAAGGGTGAGGACTCCAACGAATGCGAGAGGTTTGCCAAGTATTACCGCGCTCTCTGCCCTGGAGAATGGGTTTGTACTTCTATGTTCCCGCTTCGCACCTTACTATCATCTTTCATTTTTCTCTATCCACATTATTGACTATGCGGTTAACCTTTTCGTAGGTTGACAAGTGGAATGAGCAGAGGGAGACTGGAACATTCCCTGGACCTCTCTGATTCCGGCAAATAAACCTCTCTTATATCATTTTATGTTTTAAGGCCAAAAAGGTCGTGTGGATGATCACGAAATCTAACTCTTTATCTTTTGTTAAGCGTTTTTCGTTGGATGATCAAATCAAATAATAAATTGGAAGACATTCGTTGGATCCATTTTCACTATTATAATTCTCGAGACATTTTTGTCACTTCCAACAATTCTAGGGTGCAAACAGCAAATAACACTGTAATTAAATGTGATTTGAGTAATTAACATATTTTAACTTGTATTTGTCTAGCTGTCGATGACTGATATATACTCAATAAGAACCTTTCAATTCTCAACAGATTTCGTAACGGACAAAATTCCCATATTTGCATAAAGATCTGAACTCGGAGATAAAAACCACTTTTGCTCTCCACCGGTCAAAACCGTAAAGAAGCAAAACACAAAAGAAATGGTTCAGTGTAGCAATAATCTCCTCGGAATCCTAAACTTCTTCACCTTCCTCCTCTCAATCCCAATTCTCTCCGCCGGGATCTGGCTCGGCAAAAATGCAGCCACCGAGTGCGAACGTTTCCTCGACAAACCAATCGTCGTTCTCGGAATCTTCCTCATGTTCGTCTCCATTGCAGGACTCGTCGGCGCTTGCTGCCGTGTCTCATGCCTCCTCTGGCTTTACCTATTCGCTATGTTCCTCCTTATAGTCCTCGGCTTCTGCTTCACCATCTTCGCCTTCGCCGTCACTAACCGTGGCGCCGGCGAGGTTATATCCGATCGAGGGTATAAAGAGTATCGTGTCGGCGATTACTCCAATTGGCTGCAGAAACGAGTCACCAATGCTAAGAATTGGGAACGGATCAGAAGCTGTTTGGTTTACTCCAACGTTTGCTCCACTTACCGAACTCGCTATGCCAGCATTAACGTTGACGAATTCTACAAAGCCAATCTCAATGCTCTTCAGGTTACATTCGATCTTATTCGAATTTTGTTTATCTGCAATTGAGAATTACAGATCAGAATATAAAGTGAATTACAGAAATCTAGCGTTTATGACATTTATGGATTCACCTTTCATTTTCTTCAAAAAGCGCTTTTGTTGATAAGAACAAAAAGCTTGCTTTTTTTTCTCCCATGGATTCAAACACACAAGCCTTTTAGAAAGATTTAGTATTTTGAACTTCTCTTTATCAATTCCCATCTCAGATGAGTATGAAAAGCTGCTTTTAAATTCGAATTCATTGACTTAAGTTCTTGTGTTGGATTTAGTAACCTCATCGTTTCTATTTTCTTGTGGTCTACTTGTGAAGTCCGGTTGCTGTAAGCCGTCCAATGACTGTAACTTCACCTATGTGAACCCGACTACTTGGACAAAGACCCCTGGTCCATACACAAACGAGGACTGCAACGTCTGGGACAACAAACCGGGAACTTTATGCTATGACTGCCAAGCTTGCAAGGCTGGTCTGCTTGACAACCTCAAGAACTCATGGAAAAAAGTGGCTCAGGTCAACATTATCTTCCTCATATTCCTGATTATCGTCTACTCCGTTGGTTGTTGCGCGTTCAGGAACAACAGGAAACGCAGTTATTATTAGATTCTTTTATGCGTTCAAGTAGCAGAGATGCCCTCCAAACCAAGATTGAGACCAACGAAAGATATCTGAAGTGCCGTCATCTTACTCTCGAGTAAGTAAAATGCAGCATTTTAAGACAACTCGTTGATCGCTTGTCTTGTGTATGTGAGATTGCATTTCAATGTATTTTCTTTTTCTTAAATTTGCAACATACATATGACTAAATGAGTTACAAATGCACTTGCTTGTGCTTATATTTTCAAGTCTTTTGTGTATCTGTTTGGACGAGTGAAATTTGTAAAAGAAGTTCCATTTTATTTTCGCTATTATCATTGCTTCTACAATTTTCTAATCGTCGAAAAAATTCTCCTTACACCATCTAGAACTGACTCACATGAGAAGAGGTTCTACGAGCTCCGAACTACGAAATGCCTTATCATTAATCATAATGGGAACAAAGTCAGGTTCAGAGGCAGTGGTGTGTTCATTTTGCAGTTTCAGGTTTATGTCTTCTTCTTGATAGTCTTCAGATTTGCCCCAGAGAACAATGTAGAGACCAAGGATAACAGCCAAGGCTCCCAGCAGGCTGTACAAACGAGCAAAACCGATTTAAAAATTGTGAAATGAGCTTCAGAACGAAGATAGGACAGTAAGAAAAGAGACCAATATGGCATACCTTCCGAGGTATGTCTGTTCTTTTAAATACAGAGAGCCGAAGAAAGTGACAATGACTGTAGAAAGAGGATTGAAAAGAGCAGAGAAAAGAGGTCCTTTCTCTGACACAACCCAAGCTTGTAGAAAGCAAGACACCGCCAACTGGAATCCAGAGTATACGCAACAGGAGAGCTTCAAGTATGAATCAAGCTTCCAAGATGGTAAATGAGTGTTGCCAAGGGCAAGAGCAATGAAGAAAGAGGCTATGGTGGCTATGAAACTAATACAGGAGGAAGTGTACAAGTGATCAGAACAGTGAGAGGCAATAGGAACCAGAAGGATCAGCCAAAGGGACCAAGCAAATGTACTAGTGAGAAGAAAGAAGCAGCCGAGTAACCAAGTGTTTTTGTCTTGGTTGAGTAGGGCGTTGAGCAATTTGGGACCTCTGAGAAAAGTCATTGCCATGGCTCCTCCCACACACACACCTGTCCCTATTACCTTTGAAGCACTTTTCATACTTCTCCTCCTTATACCCTCGAATCTGAAACAAACAACTATCAATAATCATCAATATAAAATCGTGAATATACATACATGTTGATAATACAGACCCAACAATAATGGAGATAATGAAGGTGACGGCAGGAATAAGATTGGTCATGGCACAAGCCATGGATGAAGAAGATAAGTCAAGCCCTTTAAAATAAGCGTTCTGAGTCACAGATACACCAATAACAGCCGTGAAAGCCACCCACCAAAATCCTCTTACTCCCAAAGAAGGTTTGTTTTCTTTCCTCCTATTTACCATTCACATGGAAATGAGTATTCATCATGTGATAATTATATATGGATGGATCAATGTTAGACTTACCAAGCGGAGAGGAAAGAGATGGGGAAGATAAAGAGAGTGGCGACGGCTTGACGGTAAACGACGAAGATGGTGGGACTGAGTCCTTCCATGAACGCAGCTTTCGTGAAGAGTGCAACTCCCGCCGTTGTAAACTGCAACATCACTAACGCCAACACCGCCTTGTATTTTGACATCTCCATCTCCTTCTCTCCCTCTCTTTTTTACTTTCAAGATCTGAAATCACTACAAATTAATCACTCCTAATACGTTTCAGTTGTATATATATCGAGTATGTAGATACAAATTAATCCAAGTGTCGAACGTGTGTGGTGTGTGAATGATATGATAAGAAGGATCAACAAACCTGTTAGCCACCTGATGACATAATCTTCAATTTGGTTATTAAATCTCTAGAATAAATGCTTTACAAAAAAGGAGAAAATGGGAGCAAATTTACGTATGAAAAAATTTTAGTTAAAAAAAGGACTGACAATTATTTTTTAATGAATTTAAAATGTCGTTATGAGTTCTCGGTATGCGGTTTTATGATTATAATCACGATTGAATACGTATCAACTAAATAAAATGTTCATGAAACTAGGGAGTCCATGTGAATTGTGATACGTCTTATTAAGAAAAATTTAACGTATCTTATATATTTAAAGACAGTGTATTATGGGACACACAAATGACAGAAGAGACATATATATGGAGATGGATAAAATACCATATGCGTGAACGTGTCACAGTAAATTATGCTATTTGTGTTCTTGTATATGGGTCTCCCACCGATTTCTATCTATTATTGCTGAAATGATTTCTATATTTCCATTGGTGTTTGTGAACCAATAAGAATTGGATGCATGATTAGAAGAGATATGAATCATAGGATAATGACAAATACTCTGACTCATGACACACATCATCTTCACATCCTCATTAGTCATTCTAATCCTTCCATAGTCTCTACCTATTACCTTATTAGGGATATTTTATATCTTTTGGTACCGCATCATCATGCATGAACTAGCTCTACTTGCTCCTCTTAGCTAGGTGTACATTACAACTTGATTCCACATATTTTATTTTATTGTATATCAAGTAATAAATTTTACTCCAAATTATTTTCTATATCAACCAAAATTCATTAGCTTAATGGGATACACTGATTAATTATGTACATTCAAATGATGAAAATAAAACGTTTATTGTTGCGATAAGAACAATGCTTTTTCAAGAGTAAAAAGATGATGACACGTATAATTTCTTTTTTTAAAACGTCTGTTTATGTTTACGTAAAAAAAAAAAATTACGTATCTATTTCTGGTTGTTTATGTTATTGTCATTTGTCATATTGTCCTTTCTTTCGGATTATTTTCTAAGATAAAAATGAAGATATATAACAAAACGAAAAATATGGGCTCGGATTGGGCCCAAACAAAAGAAGCCCAGTCAGCTTGAAACTTAGCAAGAAGCTGAGGACGTGGTTAGTCCGCGAAAATGGCGTTTCTCTGTTCGTCTCTTCCAAGTTCATGCTCTCTCGCCATTTTCAACGAGTCAAACACAGATGGATCACGGTCGTCTCTTTCGATTCCTTCCTGGGGATTCCGATTCCGTCCGGTCACTGCCTCACACATTTATGCTCCAGCTATCGACAAATCGACGTTCGTCATATCCGAAACGGTGTCGGAAGATGAACTTTGGGCTGCAGCTTGCCTCCGCGTGAGGACCTTCAACGAACTAAATCCTTATGTTTACAATATCCAATTCAGTTGTTCTCCCTATTTCACTCTTTGAGATAGCTTAATCGGTGAATCAGTAAATTCCAGGTATCCGTATCATGAATGCAACGTCCTTAACTGTGAATCGATAGTTCATAGCTGGAATGTTTCTTCTGGAAGCCATAGATGAGATGAAAATTGATGTTGGAGGATCTCTAATAGGGTAGCAATCATTGTTATTGTGTGATTGTTCATGGGTGTTTCTTTGGTTTGAAGTGTTTATTTGAGGTGTTTTCTCGTTTAGGACTACTTGGCTTTATGTTTATGTTCTTATTTATGCTGTTGTTTTACATTTTTTCTGTTCAAGTTCATTAGGATCACAAAAGATACTTGGCAGAGCATGAGTTCGGGGCGCTTAAGGAGAGAATTTCAGGAAAGAGGGAAGGTTTTACGCGGGTCTCTTGCATAAATGCTACTCTTCCATTGTCGCAGATATCAAGCTCTTCTTTGGATTTATGCTCTGCATGTAAGGTCTGTATATTCAATTGGTTATCTTGTCTTAAACCTGTGCATCTCGGTAGAGTTGGTATAATTAACTTTCCATCGGAGTTTTAAGACGGCTGCTTGCATAAACGCTATCCTGCTCCCAAAGAGGTTGTTCCGTTGGGTTCTGATATGGATTTGTGCTATGATTCATCTGTTTATTCAGTTCTCTGATGGCATAGAAGATAGAGTTGCGGTGGGAAGCCTTGATCTTAACCAATGCCGTTGGCTTCCTGATGAAATTGCTGGAACTAAACCAGAGGTATTTGATGTTGCCAACAATATGCTGAACCTTGTCTGATAATGAACCAAATTGAGAAACTTTTATGTTATACAGGGGATTGGTGTGGATTTTGCGAGGGCATACTTAAGCAACGTCTGTGTTGCGAAAGAGCTGCATCGTAATGAAGTTGGTTACAAACTCATTGACAAGTCTAAGAGAGTTGCTGGAGAATGGGGTAAGAAGAACGTTTAACCAAATTCCTTAAGACTTGTCCAATTGGAGTTTAAAAAGAGTTGTGAATGATGGATGGTTCAGGCATAACGGATATGTACGTGCATGTGACGGTGGACAATGAAGCAGCCAAGAGGCTATACATGAAAGTGGGTTTGAGAAAGAAAGCGCTGAACCGGCATGGCAAGCTCGATACCTCAGCAGGCCACAACGGCTACTCCTCTGGCTCGCCCTCCCTACCTCTTCGATCATGTCCATGTAATTGTAAATCTTTTCGTTCATCATCCAAATTGTATACCTGTTCTTGGCAAATCAATAAAAGCTTTATAACCGGAATCAGTTTAATTTTGGATATATTCTTAAAATGAATTCCTTAGCCAAAGTTAATTAAAACTAATGTGATGTCTACAAAATCAGCGCTCTATTTTTTCACTTGCAAAGATTACGCTTGTGTTGGTTAGTCCATTGGCGTGTATCAAATCAATCACCCTTGGGAACTTTTATTGGATAAGATACCTTTAAGATATTGTATTTAGTACGAAACGACGACATTTTTGGTTGCCTTTTGCTTTCATTCTCCAGACAAGATAATATGAAAGGCTTAGAAATGGTGGTGACGTCTTTCTCTTCACCGCCGCCTATCTTCTTCCTCCCTGGAGCTGATCCTCACTTTTCTTCTTCCAATGGCCGCTTTGCTATTCCTTCCTCTTCTCTCGTGTAAGTCTCTATCCTTCTCGAATTACATTTCTCTCTTGTCATATTTTTTGTGATTTTATGCTCTTTGAACTTGTAATGCTGTTTGGGATAAGTTCACTTATTGGTGTACCAATCTCTTCACACTCGTGTAACAAGAGTCTTGTTGTATCAGCGTCACATACCCAACTGTTCGTTATTTTATTCATGAGATAAACATTCCTCTTATTCTGCATCTTCCATTTTCTTTCTTTACTTACTCTTGGCTTTATTTTTTAGCCATGTCTCTTGAACTATTTTATGACATTTATCTATCTAAGTTGGTAATAAGATCATGATGAAAAAATATCCAGGCTTAGTTTATCATGATGTTTTTTTGAATTTTTTTCATATGTGACATGTGAGACACTTGAGGGTTTCATTCATTTCAGGAGATTGATCAAATGTTATGCGTTCCGTTTGATAACTAGATATCTTCCACTATATTAGCCTCAATTACTAATTTATTTGTATTATTTATCAGAAAGGGACTAAGAAGACACCAAGATGCAAAGTTAGTGGGAAACAGAGCCAGAGGTGGAGTAGTTCGAGTCCTAGCAAATCCAAATGTATAACACTTACCCTTTTTTTGCAATTATACATTAGCTTTCCATACGCAAAAGAAGTTGATTTTTCCATCTCGTGATAATGGAGAAACTAGATCATACATGGAATCCTCTTAGGACGGTCAAATCTGAGACAATTATTCATGGTTTCTGAGTCCACAATAGTTCTTTTCATTCCGGACAAATTTTGATCTTCTTGTTGGTTGATTAGACCATTGGTTTTAACTTTCTACCATGCTGAGTGTTCTTGTAGGTATCTCCTCCCCCTCCAGGAAGAGTAAAGGCAAAAAAAGAGGTAATCATGGTAGACCCTCTTGAGGCCAAGCGGTTAGCTGGGAAGCAAATGGAAGAAATTAAAGGCAGAGAGAAGCAACAGGTGAGTAAAAAACCTCTGATTGTATTCAAGATTGGTAGAAATAGCACAGACTTATTGGTCTCGTTTACTTTAACAGAGAAGACGTGAAATAGAGGCTATAAACGGAGCCTGGGCAAACATAGGACTCACGACAGGGCTTGTGATCGAAGCCCAAACGGGGAAGGGTGTTCTGGCTCAGGTATCAAATACTCTTAGTTCCTCAGTATTGTTGACTAAAGAAAAGCTTTTACTAAGATTGTGAGTTGTGCCTGCAGTTGGCTAGTTATTGGTCTGCGGCTGTGCATCTATTCATTCCATCAGCATACAATCTCCCACTGTAAACAAAACCTCGAGTTTCATTTGGTTTGCTTTTACTCTCTACTGTCACCAAAACTGATGTTTTTGTAAGTTGTGCAGCCACTAGTAAGCATGGCACACGAACTTAATTATTGTATATTCCTTGCGGTTCAAATATGAAATATTTTGGCTTGTATTTATCATAAACAGAAGCAAATTCGATATAACCTTTTTTTAAAAAGTGAAAATTTGATTAGTTCTTCTGTTATTCATTACGTTGAACGTAGTTTACAAATATATCATACAAACCTATCTAGTTAAACTCTTAATAACTAAATTCATCTGGTTATACAAATCTATTTGTTCCAAAATTCACCTAATTATCAAATGCTTAGTAGCCCATTGTATTTTTTTCTTTTTTGTAGCATTTGATAATTAGGTGGGCCTAATAGTGAATAACATAATGTCTCTTACATAACAAAAAGTACTAAAAAGAGATTTGACTCCCGGAAAAAACATTCCCGCCGCCGTCGTTAACGTTCCACTCGCCGGCATAGAAAACAGTTCATCCATGGCTTTAGCAGGACAATCCAACGGCTATAACACGGCGGCTTTAGCCTTTACACTCGCCGTGGTATCTGTAACCTCCGCCGTCTCATGTAATCTCTTTCTCTACCTCTCTTTTACTCTTGCCCATAGCTGTTTC
Source organism: Cardamine chenopodiifolia (assembly GCA_963922655.1). Taxonomy (NCBI): domain Eukaryota; kingdom Viridiplantae; phylum Streptophyta; class Magnoliopsida; order Brassicales; family Brassicaceae; genus Cardamine; species Cardamine chenopodiifolia. The sequence continues at coordinate 4,206,638 of OZ000481.1, forward strand.
TCAGGTGCTAGTTTCGTGAAACCTTTTTAAATTGAGCTGGTTCTTGCTCAAGTGTATAGATGGAGAAGACGAGAAGAAGATTTGAAGTATAGGATCGAGGAACTTGAGAAGTCTTTGGGATCTACTGTGGAAAAAAGTGCTTCTGAGAGAAAAGGTCGAGTTAAGGCTCAGCAGGTCTTCTTCTATAACTTCTACTTCTCTCCTCAATATATGAATTTTGATTCAAAATCAGTTGAAATGCACATTGAAATTGATTCAAAGAGATACTGAAATTCTTATGGATTTACTGTAATTCTTCTGTTCATTATCTGATGTAATTTGAAAGCTGTAGGCATTACGAGAAGCATTAGCACAGAATGATTCGCATGATTTACACAAAACTATATATCCGATGCGACCAATTGGCATTATACAGTCTTGCTTCTCTACAAGGTATAGTGGTCTTCTTATTTAGCTTTCCAGTTTCATGGGAGCATAATGCTGTTTCTTAAATGTTTGGCTTTTTTTTTTTAAGTGCTGCTTCTTGGGTTTTTGCAGGAACGGGACACCTAGGCAGCCATTGCTTGTTTCTCTTGCAAGGGCATGTTTGATCTTTGATCAGGCTTTGGTTCCTCCTGCATCTCTTGAGGGTCTTGGAGAGTATTCTCACTGCTGGATACTCTATGTGTTTCATCTCAACACTGATATTGAGAAGCTATGGAGAAAGCCATCTCAGTCTAAGCTCAAGGCTAAGGTATGCGGGTTTCTTTTTTTTGTTTGTTTGTTTCTTTGTTATGATGTTCTCAGTCTGAAGTTTTTTGGGGTGTTGTTAATTCAGGTGAGAGTGCCTAGGCTAAATGGGGAACGGAAGGGAGTCTTTGCTACTCGGTCCCCTCATCGACCTTGTCCCATTGGGCTCAGCCTTGCTAAGGTTCTCTAAACGTAATCCAATTCTCTTTTAGTTAACAAAATACATTGAGTATCTTGACCAAAAGTACATAACGGTAATTAATCCATAGGTGGAGGAAATTCAAAAGGATAAGGTTCTGCTCTCTGGTGTAGATCTGGTGGATGGGACTGTAATTCTCTTTTCCCTAGTATGCTAGATTAACTTTTGGCTTATCAGTTTCTTCCGTAGTTCATTGATTGTTTTAACGGTTCGAACAGCCGGTGCTTGACATCAAGCCTTATTTACCATACTCGGACAGTATTCAAGGAGCCTCCGTGCCAAATTGGGTAAAGGTATGTACATTGTTATGAATTGGCCTTTCTAAGCTTTTCATCTGTGTAAGATCATTGTGAGTACATCCCTGAGTAGGTAGAAACAAAGATTGATACAAATTGAATATGAATTTCAGGAGGACTGCTCATTGGCTGTGGCTTCTGTGAGTTTCTCAGACGCCTTCTCTTCCTCCCTCACCAGCTGCTGGAAACTGATAGTGAGTGACTTTTGACCTGACCATCTCTTCTCCATTTGCCATTTTAACAAAGTAGTTGCTATGCGTACAGGAAAATAAGTCTCTCTATGATTCAGCGGAGGAGTTGAAGAGCTTGATTACACAGGTCCTGTCCTGGGACATACGATCAGTGTCACAACGGAACAAGCCACAAGATACATTGGATGCAGACAGCATTGTTTATCACTTGGTTCTGGAGGGATTAGACGTGTCTTACATGATAGATAATGAAAGTAATATTCTCGTCCAAGATGTTTCTCTTCCCAAAAACCTGCAAGATGTTTCAGGAAGCTGATCTTTGTTTAAGATTTATTGGATCCTTTGGACGTGAAATCTCGATAATAGTAGCATCCCCTTGGAAGGGGGATTCACCATTTCTTACATTAAGTACTGTGAAAGTATGGCCATGGCCTTGAATAGCGTTTTACACTAGACATGACACATCAATGAAGATTGAGTTTCCAATTAGGATTAGAACAAAATGTTGAGGGTATCGAATGTTTTGGGGCTTAGAGATTGTGTTCTGCTTGTTATATTGTTAGATAAATATAGTGGTTTACAATTCCATTTGAGTCCTTTGGACCAACTAAGATTAACTCTGTAAAACACTGTTCTGTGCATGTGAACAGTACTCACCATAAACGATACAAACATGAAAAACTACATACGAGTCGTACATCTTTGTCTGTGTGGACTTTACCGCCAAGCAAGACATAAACAGATGAACTTTACACCAGACTTATAAATAGGAGTGGATGAGGTATCAAAAGAAGTAAGAGAGCTTTCCTTTTTCCGGAGGCTCCTACTCCATCCATGTCCTTCCACTGCTCGAGTTCGTTGATTCATTCTCCTTCTGCTGCAAATTGCTAAACAAAAGGAACTAGTGAGCTTACATAAAACCATATAAAGCTAATTTCCAGATTTGATTAAACGAAAAAACAAACCAGCTTTGGAGAACAACACGATGTACCTTGATTGAAGATTGTTACCACATGTGTGCCTATGCAAGGTCCCTAAAATTCACAAGAATGCGAACAGCTAGTTGAGCTCTTTTGAGGAACAAAGAATTTATAGGCCAAGGATTTGATCTTGTAATTAGGAGATAGGAGCAGTAGATAGCTGCACTGCATCGGTCTAGATGGTTGAATCCAATCATCTTCATTGCCTTCACCCATCATTCAAATGTGTAAGGATCTATTTGCCTTAGAATCCTCATGTTATCTGACAACCAAATCATGAATTGAAGTAACCACTGCCTTGCAGTGAGCTTATCAGATTGCAGCTCGGGTGTTCCACCAGGATTAGTCTAAAGCTTCTTTGCAACCATCTTTCCCAGTCTGCCACAGTCATATTTTGTAGCTTCTGACGATTCAATCTACAACATCTCTACATAGCATTCGAAATGCGCACCCATTCTCCAACTTTGTAGTCCTCAAGTTAGCATAACTGAGCATGACTATGTACCTCACTTATCCCACTTCAGCTTTACCATCTGCTACTCTTAGTAAACGCTTTGCAAGATCCATGTTTGCTGAGCTGCTACACATGTATTCCATGACCGTACACGTAAGTTCTTTGTCGAGGACAATATCTTTCTCCACCAGTTTTTTTACAAGTTCCTTCAACTTTTCTGTTTCTCCCTGCGAAATACAATACTTCAGCACAGAATCGCAAATATGAGCATCAGGTTCAAAGCCGCTCTCAACCATTTTGTCAAAGAAACTGATAGCCTCGTCTAAATATCCAAGTTTTAGAAACCTATTTATCAGCTTCGAATAAGTATATAAATCAGGGGAAAGACAAGCATGAGACATTTCCACAAGAAGTGATTCTGCAGACTTAATATCCCCTGCTTTAAGACTTCCATCAATCATAATATTGAAAGAAACAACATCTGGAAAACATCCATCATGTTGCATTTCCTCAAATAATCTCCATGCCTGATCCAAGCCTCCCTCTTTGCATAATGATGACATCAGACAGTTGTAGTCGAACAGACTAGGCTGTAGCTCAGACGCTCTCATTTTACAAAAAAATCCTTTAGCAACATTAAGCATGCCAGTTTTGCGAAACGCATCAATTATAGTAGAATAGGTATCTGAGTTTGGAACAATTTGGAAATCAAAAATTTGTTTCCAAAGTTCCATTGCCTTCTTTACACCTCCAGACTTGAGAGTGTATTAATTAATATATTAATGGTTGCTATATCTCCAGCACCCAATTTCTCAACCAGCAAATCATAAATATCTAAAGCTTGGTGGAGGCGGTTCTCCTTGCACAGCCCGTGGATTAGCGCATTAAATGATATAACATCTGGATCCACATAATTACTATCTTTCAGCATTAAATACAGAAGTTTACTTGCTTCATCTAGGTCACCTTTGGCACAAAGTCCTCCCAGTAAGATATTGTCCATATCAGGTTTTGTACCCCTCTTTTTCATTATTCAACAATCTCTAAAGCATCCGCCACAAGGCCGTCCTTGCACAGCTTGTTAAGAATAACATTATATGTCACAACATTTGGTTCTTCATTCTTCTCTAACATCAGATTTAAAAGTTGCAGGGCTTCCTTAGTATTACCTACTCCGAAAAGGCCATCAATTAGGCTAGTGTACGTGTAAACATTTGCACGAACTCCACGTTCCATCATAACCTCAAACATCTGTGAAGCTTCTTTTAACTTTCCTAACTTGCAAAAACCTCGAATAAGAGTATTGTATGTAATTGCACAGGGAGGATCTCCTCTTTCCATAACTTCATCGAAGAGCGCCTTCCCTCTATCTAACTCACCACAATCACAGAAACCTCGAATCAGGGAAATATACACAACAAGATCTGCCTCTAACCCCTTAAATTTCATTTCTTTGAGCAAGCCCATCGCCTCTTCCATCTTACCAGCCTTGCTAAAGGCATCTATAAGAATCCCCCAAGTCACCAAACTCCAGGAACATCCACTGCCTTGCATTTCATTCCCTAATTGCAGTGCTTTCTCTATCTCTTTTCCCTCGCAGAAACCTCTAATAACAGTGTTGTAGCTAACAACATCAGGAAACAGAGAATTTTGTCTCATTTCTCTCAGTAAACTAACAGCTTTAACGTATTCCAGATTCCTACATAAACCCTTTAAGAAGATATTAAGATTGTACACATTGAAAATAAAAACCACGCTTCAACATCAACGCAAGAACCCCGTGTGCAAACCCAGTCTTATGCGTTTGTACAAAAAATTCAAGTAAACCACTCAGCGACACGAAATTGGTGAAAGTATCAATTTCAAGCATCTTGCGGTAAATGGAAAATGCTAGCTCGTGGTTTCTAGAGCGCACTAGCGTTGCCATGAGATTATTTTCGGCGAAAACAAGAGAGACACCGGAGTTTACTGCTTCCTGGAAAACTGAACGGCATTCTTTAACTGAGGATTTGAATCCTCACTTAGCGATCTCAACTTGGTTTCAGTTTCAGAAAAAGGGGACGTGAGAGAGCGACTAACGAGGTTAGAGTATAGAAGAGGGTTTATAAGATGTCTGATTACGAGCTCGTCACGTCGGAAAAGCTCACCGGCAGCCGATATCACAAATCTCATATCGGACGATCGGAGATTTTCACAACTTAGGTTTTCCGATTAGACTCTTGGCTCTGCTTTGGCGCGGATTATCCAAAGTGAAGCCCGTTAATATATTGGGCCGAAATGGCAAATGCATTAATCTGAAAGTGCAAAAATTGATTTCGCCGGAGAGTAAGCTAATCTAGCGGCGGAGATGTTCCTGCGTGCGATCGGGCGGCCATTATTGGCCAAAGTGAAGCAGACGACTGGGATCGTTGGCCTAGACGTGGTCCCAAATGCGAGGGCGGTTTTGATCGATCTCTATAGCAAAACGCTAAAGGAGATTCAGGTGGTTCCGGAGGATGAAGGCTACAGGAAGGCAGTGGAGAGCTTCACGCGCCACCGTCTCAAGGTGTGTCAGGAAGAAGAGGACTAGGAAACGACTGAAAAGCGACTTGGGTGTGGTCAGGTCAAGGAGCTCATCGAAGAGGCTCGCGATTTGCAAAAATGATTGGTTGGTACACTCGTTTGCAAATTTGCACTAAATAGATTTTGCACAAGTTGAAGATTTTTAATAATTTACAAACATAGGCATTTGCATAACTTCACTTCTGTTCTGTGATCCGTACTCTTAGTTGTTGTTAAAGATGAAACGTAGTTTGTGTATGTACAGTGTCAAAATTGTAGAATTTCATGATACTGCTTGCTTTTATGAAATGCAGCTTGTCTTTTAGCTATTGCTCCAACACAATCACATCTTCGTGTTACCTACAGTTTTGGTTGGTTTTGTATTTGAGGTTTGCATATTTTTATCATTTGTTTTTTGAACTATGGAATTGTGAAACTCTGATTGCATATGCAGAATGGGACCCGTGGGGTGTTCCAGATGATTACGAGTGTGAAGTCATTGAGAATGATGCACCAATACCAAAGCATGTTCCGCAGCACCGTCCTGGGCCTCTTCCTGAAGAGTTCTACAAGACCCTTCAAGCTATAAATTCAGAATCCAAAACGGAGATTCCAGCTGCTAGCTCGATCGAGCCATAATTGAAGGAGTGAGTAGCTTCAAGTGTTGCATTGTATGTGGCGGTAAAATCTTAAGTCTCCATTTCTCTTGCTTTCTGTCCTGTGTTCTATTTGGATGATTGCTAATAATAATCTTAGAACTAAACAATGTAACCAGACATGCTTCGTCGATTTTATCTTAACATTCTATCAAGTATTAAACCGATGCTTCCCCTTGGCAAAGACCATTCACCATCTCTTACATTAAATACTGTGCAAGTATGGCAGCGTTTACTCAGGATCATGCGTTTTTAAAACACTGCTTAGTGATTGTGAACACTAGTCACCATAAACGATACAAACATGAAAAACAACACACGAGACATCCCAAACTATACAGAAACAGTTAAACTTTATATAATAAGATACAAGAGAAGAGATAAATTAACTATACATGTTTTTATTTACAAAATCTCTGGAATTAATGTTTAACATGATAATACTAATTAATAAAATATCAGAAATTATAAACAGGCACGAGAAAATGTCTTCGTAGAAAATGTAAATAGGAGTGGTTGAGGTATTAAAGGAAGTAAGAGAGTTGTTCCTTCTTCCTGGAGCCTCCTTCTCCATACAAATCATTCCACTGCTTGAGTTCGTTCATTCCTGCTCCTTCTGCTGCAAAGCTAGCAGCAACCTGCAAATGCAAAACAGTTAGCGTTTATTTGGCTCAATATCATAAACATATAACTTATTTCCTCAGCTTACCTGGCTTTTGGCTATTTTCATGTCTTCCATGCTCAAAGATCTCAACGTTATCACTCTCTCCTCAGATACTTCTTCTTTTGCTTCAGATCCTTCTTCACTATTCTTCACTGCTTCCTCTCTCTTCTTCCTCTCCTGAGTTTTATGAAAACCACTATTGAAATATTCATTCAAGCGCTAGAAAGAGAGAGAGTGTGTGGGAGAATAAGGGAAATTCTTACCTGGTCTTTCAAGAACTCCTGCTTTATCAGCTCCCTCACCGGTCTATATGCAGCTGTTGTGCAAAAGTTCTGTTTGTATAACACTCACAATGATCAGTCTATAGAAAGAAGATTATGACTGTCGGTAATGTGAGATGAGAGCTGTGTCAAACCTTGAGATCACTTCCACTATAGCCATCTGTCATCTGCGCAAGCTCATGGAAATCGAGATTCTCTGTTTTCTCTTTTGACAATAAGGTTCTCAAGATCTTTTCTCTGCTCTCGACTGGTGGAAGACCCACCATGATTCTGTCTCCCCAACAAAGCAAAAGCAGAAGCTGGAGTTAGATACAGCTCAAGCTCAGGGTTTCATGTAAAAGGTGTACCGGAACTGCTTACCTTCGCTCAAACCTCCTTATGATGGCTTCATCTAGATCAAAAGGCCTGTTTGTTGCTGCAAGAACGAGAATGCGATCACCCGAATTCGACATAAGCCCATCCCAATGTGTCATGAACTCATTTTTAATTTTCCTCATAGCTTCATGCTCTCCAACTCTTGTCCTCTGTCCCAGCATGCTATCAACTTCATCCACAAATATAATAGTAGGTGACACTTTGGCGGCGAGGGTAAACAAAGCTCTCACGTTTTTCTCATCTTCTCCAAACCATTTTGAAGTGATTGTGGACATCGACACATTTATGAAACTAGCTCCAGCTTCATTCGCAATGGCTTTTGCCATCATAGTTTTACCAGTACCAGGTGGTCCAAAGAGGAGGATTCCTCTGCAGGGCTTGAGAAGACCACCTTTGAACAGGTCAGGCCTACGAAGAGGAAGCATGACAAGCTCTTGAAGGGATTCTTTGGTTTCATCCAGTGAACCTATATCAGCAAATGTCACACCAATCTCATTTGCTGGGATAACCTCTGGTCTTATGCGCTTCTCGAATTCATTATCAGGAGACACCTCCTACATTGATGGGATTAAAAAAAAAATCAAGCCTATGTTCAGGCAAGCACATCAAGATGTCAATGCTGAATCATATGTACTAGTTTACATTTACAGGTGCTTTTGGAGGTAGTGGGCATTCGTTTTTGGCTGATTCATTTTTGTTTTCCGGAACATTTGTCTCAAATTTTGACTCACTCTTTACAATCCATTCACCTTCTTCTCCCTGCATCTAGACCCATTCACATTTTAGTCACATTAAAATTCAAAAGCACATGGTCAGAGTTGTATATATCTTGGAGTCAGTGTTTGCATCCAGCTTCAAAGAGTCCTCAAAGCATCCGTTACCTTCCTGTAATATACTCAGTCCATGGGACAAGCTGTTGCAGAACCATTTAATCAGTTTAGCTTTTGAAAGATAAATAATTAGTTGTGTGGAAGATATAACTGTCCTTCTGAGTACCTACCTATTGGAAGATATCACAAGCCTCCCGTTTTTGTATTCAGGTTCTTTGTTGTGCATCAGATGGTAGGAGATTGCAGAGACCACAATTTCCTCAATGTGACTGCTTAGGAACATCGTATCTGCATGGCATATGGAACCTAAGTCATCACATTCGAGATCATTAGACGCAAGAACATCAGCTATGTGGTTCTTGTTGTCCTGAAATTGTATCTGTTTCATGTCATCTTCAAATCGCGTTTTCCAGCTCATGAGTTGAGATTCATCCTCTGGCGGTCTGATCTCGATGTTGTAAGGAAACACAGCAGCAATGCCCTCTCCTACTTCTTGACAGTCGTCTTCGGGTTCCAATAGTCTTGAGCCGAGAATCAAAACAGGGCCAGAAAGCTTACTCAAGAGCCTCTGGAACAACTTGTAGAACCTTTCTGACTGAAGAAGCGTCTCAACGTCCCTCAGGTATATTATTATAGGATTGGTTTCCGAAACCGAAACCAAGACCTGTAAAGGTAACAATCGTTCAGTTTAAGAATTGCACGAGTATAGAATCATGACCTACTGATATGATAATAGATGTTACCTTGTAAAGTGACTGAAGGAAAAGTCTCTCGTCAAAGCACAAGTTTGCACTGCGTTTGCTTGAAGCTAAAAGGTATAATAAACAACCAAAAATGAACAAAAAAGGGTCTAAAAATCTGAAGTTTTGTACAAATATAATAAGACTTGAGAGTGACTCGTTTCAATGCTTGATTACACACCTGAAACAGAAGTTGCAGAACGGGAACATACGCTACTTATATCAGAAGCAGCAGAAGCATTTCGCTTAAGTCGAGGAGGATGACTTAAACTGTCAAAGCCCCTAGCGTGTTTATGTAAAAAGGACTAGCGAGCTTACATAAAACATATAAAGGTATTTTCTACTTTGATTTAATAAGAAGACAAACCAGATGTGAAAAGCACCACAATGTACCTTGATTCCAGATCGTTTCCACTTGTGTGCCTACGCAAAGTCCCTAAAATTTACAGGAGTGCCAAAACTTAACATTTTTGAAGCAAAAAGGAAATTTAAACGCAATGATTTGATATTGTACCTCTAGTTTCTTCTTTTTGGGTGAGCATAGAGAAAGAACCCATCAGATTCGACATTTTGTCCAATGTCAACTCAGAAATAGACCTCTTGTGAAACTAGCAAACAGTAGAGATGAAATAAAAACAGAATCATGGTCGGTACAAACACACAAAAATGAAGCGACACAGCATAAGATCAGAAGTAACATACAAGTTCCTTCTTGATGCGTCCGTACTTGCTCTGTATCTGTACCAATGAATACCAAAAGAGAAAGCTTAGAAGCTGTTCTTTAACAAACAAAGTCATCATTCATGAAAGATACTAAAAATTCATGCAATTAATCACCTTAATAGAGAAGTCAGTTATATCTAGTAGCAATAGTTTCGATTCAAAATAATGAGCCAATGCTTTTGCAAGCGTTTGCTGATAGAATTCTGCAGAGAGAAAGAGAACAAATTTACACCAAAATTTGGATAACAAAGGGATCAAGGAGATTTGAGGTTTGATGAACACAAAAGGATGGTAGATGTTTACCAGCAGGTCCAGACAATAGAATGGCCTTACTTGCAGGTGCAAGATTACGCGTATGCTTCGAGATATCAAACTGCTTTAGGTGAACATAAGCTGCACTTGTCAATAAAAGCCGAGTTCTCTCACTGCAACACCAAAAGCAACATTCATAGATATCAAATCCCAAATAGGCTTTGGGCTACAAAACTGTATCTTTGAACTCAAATTCACCAGCTTGACAAGAATATAGTATAACATCTTTATCAGTAAGACATTAATCATAGACAACTCAAATGCAAAAAAAAATTAAGACAAGCAATATACCTTAGGTAATAAGGAAACTTGTCAAAAGTGACACTACTCTCTCTGCCATCAACAATCTGCCTAACCAACTCTTGCTCAATCTTTTCTCCGGTTAGGCCATCCTCGGCAGAAACTGTCCCGTTTGCCCATTTACCCAAACTATGACCCGATGCTAGCCCAATGCCTAGCCCAACACTAACTCCTAACGCCGAAAACAACACGCTCTTCTGCTCCATTTCTGCCGAACAAATCTTCGATTAGCATTCCCCAGAAAAAGGAAAAATCAAATGAATAAAAAGATGGGTGTTTTGTATTTCTTGTCAAATAGAACCTGTTTGCTTTGCTCTCAAGTTTTTGTAGTGGAGGAATGTTTTTTTGGGTAAATAAGATTTTGGTGGACGATGGAGAAGACAAATAGGTTTGATGGGTGTGGGACGATCGTCCTCTATTTTAAGCAATGCTTCCATTAGCTCTTACGGTCGTTAATATCTTTGCCGGGAAAAAAACAACCATTTGGAAACTTTCTAATTAAATCAGAAAAAAAACAATTAAATTTGGGGGAAAAAAGGACTAGGAAGATTTTAAATTTCTTATCAAATTAAACGACAATAGAAAATTTAGTACAACTTTAGAATAATTATTTTTAATTTGTTAGGAAACAAACATTATGCTAGTAAAAAAAATACGTGCTAGTTTTATTTTTTCCTAACAGTATGTTACTTTTAATCTTTTTTAAAAAAGGGATTTGCATAACATAATTAAAGTTTTTCCCTCCCTACACTTAACCATAATCTTGGATATATATATATATATATATGCAAAAGGCAGACCTAAAGCATCCTCTTTAAGAGTTGGTTCAATTCAAGAGATAGAACAGAAACAGAACCAAAAGATTACCGTTTCACTACTTCATGCAGCCCCAAAAGCCATCACACTCTACATACTTATATATATATATATATATATCTACATAGATAAGAAAAGTGCATAACCAGACTTGAGTCTCTCAATCTATTATGATGGGACGATCTTTTGTAGACCCATTTTGATCTTCAACAGTTGGAGTTTTACCACAATCCTTACTTTGTATTTTCATTTCCACCACCTCCTCAAGAACAGGACCGTAGCTCAGCGTAGCAGCTGGGTTTAGCATGAAAGAACTAGCTGGGATTCCCTCTTTCTCCTCTCCGCTCAATTTAACCGAATCAACTTTATGAGAAAATCTCTGCATTTCATCTGGTGATGCAAATCTTTCAACTCTTCCCATATAGGCCACTGCAATGCCTAGAAGATCGTCAAACTCTGAGATGACTTCCACAAAGTCGTATCTATAAGGAGGCTCGTGTAGATCCGGGTGAGTGTTCCAACTTATATCCCAATCTCTGAAAAGAGCCCATGTTCACCTTTTCTTGGGTTCATGATGACATTGTTGTCACATGTGGCTTTTGATCTCTGTATTTCCATATTCGAATCTGCCACAACCACTGAGAATAATAGATTTCTCATCTTTTGTTGTTTTGACATGTTCAAGCAATGTCACTTGCAAACTCATATGCGATTCAAAAATTCTCCTGATCTGAGCATAGATCCTAGGGATATCATCTCTAGGATCATATAAAGCCCATACTTGATCAACAGCAAAAGAGCTCATTGACTTGCTAAAATCATGAAACTTTGTATCAGAACAAGTTAATGATTTAGGATCCTCATTACTTTTATCAGTACATACAACTTCTTCAATGTCTCCATCATTTACTTCATGAGATTTATGTTTCTTTGCTAGATGAGTAAGAGAAGTAGCATCACTATCCTTCTTTACCAACAAGGAGGCTCAAGTTCAAGGTTGGATCTTTTTCGAGACTCTGCTTCAATAAGTTGTTGTTTTGATATTTCTTCTAATTCCATCTGCTTCAAGTCAAGCTCCTTGAACTTTTTTTCCAGTGTCTTCTCCTTAATCTCAAGACCTCTTCTCTTCAGTTCATTATCCTCTCTCCATTTCTCAGCTTCTTCTTTCAGTTTCAGCACAAAATCCTCCTCCTTTATCTTCAACTCAGCAGACTTCTCTTTAATAGCTTCCTCAAGTGCCATGAGCTCCTTCTCCTTTGCTTCACTTTCCTCGTTCCTTCTCTCAGTCTCCACTCTTTGTTTCAGATCAAAATCCTTTTATGCCTTCTCTAACTCACACAACTTCTGATTCTCCTGTGTTTTAACTTGTGTCAATAGTTCTTTACTCTGCTTCTCAAGCACCAATCTCATGAAGGTTGCTTCAGTGACCAGTCTCAGATCGGATTCTATCTCTTTCTCCTCTAACTCTCTTAATCTACAAGAGATTGACTCTTCAATCAAACTAATTCTCTTCCCCCTCGCTTCAATCACTCTCAGTCGTTCTTCCTCCTTCTCAAGCGAGTCTATCACGTCATCATACTGAAGCGAAAACTTAAGAATTGATGAAGCCTTTTCTTGAATCTGGTCTACGATTTTGAAATACCCTTCAAGGTTTTGGTCAGTAACGTCTGATTCCACTGAACCTCGTTCCAGTACCATATTATCTGAGCCGTAAACCCTACTTTTTAGTTAACAAGGACAAAAAACAAAGGATGTGTCATGAAAGATAGAATTTTTCATGAAAAAATCGCCTGAAGAAACCAAAAAAAAAGAGAATGTACAGAAGATTAAAAAGAATGATGAAGAGAAATAAATCTCTCTTGAGATTGTTCTTCAGTTGAGGCCAGCGGCGATTTCTGCTGCTCCGGCGTGCCTCCTCCGGGAAATAGTAAAACTTTCGGTCGCCATTTTGTCTCTGTACGATCGGAACCTTTGAGCTTATCCAGGAAGGAAAAAGAACATTTTGAAGAAAAAAACAAAAAAATCAGAAATTTTGCTAAAAGAAGAAAACTTCTTGATATTGCTTACTATCACTGAAAATGGAGGGAGAAAGAGAAACTAGTACTGCATGTCTTATTACCCTTAAATATACAGGTTTCTTTTGTGACCGTTAGATGGAATTACTTCTAGCCGTTGGATTATCCTACGTCAGACGTCTGATTTCTATTGACCCGCGGACAGTGGGATTGTAGCCGTTAGATTAAGAATCATAATATTTGTGAAAGGATCTGGTTAATGGGCTTCATATGATGATTCAGGCTATTGAAGTTTTATGTTAAATTGGAACCCGTCAGCCCAATATAATTAGTGGCATTATGTGTGTATGGATCTATAAATGCATAAACTAACAACCGCCATAGTGATGTGGCATTATGTGTATTCTTACCCCCAAAATATCTAAGGCTATCGGGAAAAATAATAGAATATGTGATTTTGAAGAGTTTTTTATTTAACGACTATGTAAACAAATTTTAAAGTTATAATAAAAACGTTTTAGAAAAATAGAATATGTGACGAATGTACGGATATTATGAAAATGCGCAGACGCGACTAAACGAGAATGCAAAGCTGCTTCTACCGTTGTTTAAATTTTCTGGATTAACGGGTCCTTTTAGCAAGAGCCTGGGACTAACTTTATGCCGGACATCACCACTTGCTCCAAACGGTTGAGCTGTGATTGGCCAAATAAAACAAAACTGCTCAGATAAAAACAAAACAGTGAAAGACATGAAAGTTTATCTGGACAGCACTCAGACCAAAACACGCGACCTTTTGTTCTTGGCTCACATATTTACCATAATACCCTCTTTCAGAGGACTTATTTGACTTCACCATACAGAGCCACATCGACTTACTCCACTGTTCTTTCCCGACAGCGACACTAATCAGATCTACATTTTCTGTTTCCATCACTTTCTATTCATTTTCTGTAAGATTTATGTGTGTATATATATATCTACATGTGTTAGTGTGGTTTATATGTTTATATACAATTAACCCAATTGCAGAGTAGTTTAAATCTTTGGATGTGACGTTTTGATTTGTTTTATATGTATTTGGATCTTTATAACTACAATTCCAAATTCGTGTGCTAAATCAGGGAAACGATGAATAATACGAGATCGGTTAGTCCTTCGGTTTCACCAGCAAACCCAGATCCATTAGAAAATCAACGTCAATCCAATTGCGGAGAATTCTCAAGATTAGATAAACGAATCGGAGCGAGGAAGATGAAGTTTCATTCCAAGTCTATGCCCCGAGGTGTCATGTTTCTTGATCAAGAAGCTTCTAGAAACGTCCACGACAAGAGGTATGACCTATTCAGGACCATGTCAGGGAAGCTCGAACGTCAGATATCGAATTTACGTGGAAACCCCAGAGAGAGAGAGTTGCAGGATAAAGAGATCACTGAATCTTTAACCGCTGATAGATTCTTTGATGCTCTCCAAGGCCCTGAACTTGAAACTCTCAAGGTATTATATAATTCATCGTTGCTGCTTATGCTTGATTTTCATTCTTATGTTTGGTTACTGCCATTTATGTTGTTTTTGATTGTTCGTTTAACAGGAGAGCGAGAAGATAGTTCTGCCTGAGGATAAAACGTGGCCGTTTCTTCTGCGGTTTCCGATCACATCGTACGGGATGTGTCTTGGACTAAGCAGTCAAGCCATCATGTGGAAGACATTAGCAACCACAAAGGCCGAGAAGTTCTTGCACGTGACGCAACTGATCAATCACGTGCTCTGGTGGATCTCCCTCGTCGTCCTCTTCGCAGTCTCCATCACTTACCTTCTAAAAACTATCCTCTTCTTCGAGGCGGTCCGTCGTGAATTCCGGCATCCGATTAGAGTCAACTTCTTCTTCGCTCCTCTCATATCAATCCTCTTCTTGGCGCTTGGAATCCCACACTCCATCATTTCACATCTTCCCTCTACACTTTGGTACTTCCTTATGGCTCCCATCTTGTTTCTTGAGATGAAGATTTACGGACAATGGATGTCTGGTGGACAACGACGCCTCTCCAAAGTCGCTAACCCTACAAACCACCTTTCCATCGTCGGTAACTTCGCCGGAGCACTTCTCGGAGCATCAATGGGATTGAGAGAAGGACCAATGTTCTTCTTCGCTGTGGGATTGGCTTATTATTTGGTCTTGTTTGTGACTCTTTATCAGAGACTTCCAACAAACGAAACCTTACCTAAAGAGCTTCACCCTGTTTTCTTCCTCTTCGTGGCAGCACCGGCCGTCGCCTCCATGGCCTGGACCAAGATCTGTGCCTCTTTCAATCTTGGTTCACGCCTCGCTTACTTCATCTCCATGTTCTTGTACTTCTCTCTGGTAATTTGTTTTTGGCGTTAACATAATTTCAGCGAAACTAGAGTTAAGTTCCTTGCGATACAAGAATGTTAACTACCTTGTACTCGTTGTGATTCTTGTTTCAGGTTTGTCGAATTAACTTTTTCCGCGGATTCAAGTAAGCTCTTAGTGTAGCTGCACGATAAATTTACCAAACCAAGTAAAATATATATTATCTCAGCTGATTAATGTTAAATGTCAGATTCTCGCTAGCTTGGTGGGCTTACACGTTTCCGATGACGGCAGTAGCCAGCGCGACGATTAACTATTCAGACGACGTAACCGGAGTAGCAACTCAGATACTGTCGGTTGTTATGTCGGGAGCAGCAACTCTGACGGTGATAGGTGTCCTTGGGATGACGGTGTTGCACGCTTTTGTCCATGGTGATCTCTTCCCCAACGACGTCACCATTGCCATAAGTGCAGAGCACCCGAAGGAAGTTAGGGAAATAGTATGAGATGTCACAAAGGTTTAGACTCGGAAGATAATCAAATAGATTTAGAATCACCTCCTTTAATAAATGTAGATTCTTCCACGGTGGGAAATTCAAATCAATAAATAAAAAACGTAATGAAGAGTGCCTAATGAAAAATTCATGCTCTCTATTTATTTTTCATATAGCACTAATATTCCTAGTAATAATAAATTAGCTAAAAAATCGTTTAGTCATTTGAGTAGTTGCCGGTTTTCCTTTTCTTGCATCAAGATTGCACCATCTCTTCATGATATAATACTTTTTCAATATCAATAAATTTCATTAAGAATAGAAAATTCACTTTGGCTCGTCTACTTTCATCTTTGGAAGCTGCATGTAGATGTGATGGTATATTTTTCCCAAGCTCTTGAGTCGTTCCTCTCTGTTTTTGTCATGATCGTTATTGGGTTTCTTCGGCGTGGAGACAACATTATTCCATTTTTCGTAAGACGATCTTATTTTAGTTTTATAATTTTATTTCTAATTAAAAATGATTTGTTGTTCAGATCTACTTATATAAGCTTATTCTTTCCAACCTTGAGTTTTTTCTTACAAAAAGTGGTTTCACCAATTTTTTTCAGGAAATGTGATAAGCTTAGCATCTCTTGAAAAAGCTCACAGTAGGATACAGTCACCAAAAAGAATGGTCTGGTCAAATATCAGAGCAAAGATTCTTCTATATAAGCCATCTCACAGGCATTTTTTGATATCTAATCTTATCTACTTATGGTTATCATTAAAGCTGTAAGCAAGTAAATAAACGCAAATGGCGCCAAATGATTCGTCCTAGAAAGTTGCTAAAACTCTCAACCGTCGGATCATACCACTTACCAGTAACACTTAAACGACGTCGATTCAACGCGTATGTAAAAAACATCTGCGCCACATGATACGAACAACCGCGTTTTTTTAATGCCGTAGGTACAACGCTAAGTTAGGCCCAACCAAAAAAAAGTTATACTATTAAAAAAAAAACAATCCCCTAAGAAAAAAGCAGTCCCCACTAATCACCGAAGCAGAATCTTCCCTCACCTTATTTATTTTGGTCGCGTCCACGCACCATTACACCTAATATTCTCTTCCTTTTCTTCTCCCAGTTGGAAGAACCTACGCCGATACGAAAAACGCAGGTATAATCTTGAATCCTCTCATCGTTATATATTTCTGGATTTCTTAGGTTTTTCTCTCATCTGATCCTTGGATTGGTTTTTGGATCGTAGACACTTTGATTGGTTTTGGATATGGCATCGAAACGGATCTTGAAGGAATTGAAGGATCTGCAGAAGGATCCTCCTACTTCATGTAGCGCAGGTGCCTATTTCGATTTCGATTCTTAAAACTTTTTAATTCATTAATCGTGTTGCTCAAGCTGATTAAATTTGATGGATCGGAACCTTGTTAAATTTAAAGTTTCAGTTTTTGAGCTGGTTTGTGTGTGTGCGACGGTTTGGTTTGATCTTTCGTTAGGTTTAGATCCAGTTATCCCTGATTTTGGGTAATCAGCTTCAAATAACAGAGATTTACATAATTATCAGAGAATGAATCATAAAGGTCAAGGTTCAAACTTGTTTGATTCGTTACTATCTGGATCTGGTTTCGTTTGTGATTTTTTTGGATCAGAGTTTTAGCTTAAAACTTTGATCCTTATTGGATATAATGGTTACTTCGTAGAAGTTGGATGAGAGCTTAAGCTAAAACTCTGATCTTTATCAGCTTTCCTACCTGCCTTTGTTGCTCTTCTGCTTTAATATTGAACTTTTGGTTACAGGACCCGTGGCCGAAGACATGTTTCATTGGCAGGCTACGATAATGGGTCCAACGGATAGCCCTTATGCTGGAGGTGTTTTCCTTGTAACCATCCATTTCCCTCCAGATTACCCATTTAAACCTCCTAAGGTAAATTCAACTCTCTATAGCCTGCTTCTTCGGTAAAGTTTTGGGCTTTATTGCAGCCATCGTTTGTTTTTCGTTGTCTCAAGCTCAAATTTTATCTATGGTTGTATTGCATGTTCTTCTTCTCTGTGGTTGCTTGACTTCATTGCTCTATTGATCGTGTGTTAGGTGGCTTTTAGGACTAAGGTGTTCCATCCAAACATTAACAGCAATGGGAGCATCTGTCTCGACATCTTGAAGGAGCAGTGGAGTCCTGCGCTCACAATTTCCAAGGTTTTCTTTTGTTCTTCCTCATTTTGATCATATAAGAACCATAAACAGCTAGGTGAAACCGTGGAATTAATAGTCAGTTTAAATTGTTCGTATGATTACTAATAGTAAGTGAATGAGTGTTTGATACGTGGTGATGCAACAGGTGCTGCTATCGATCTGTTCTTTGTTAACGGATCCAAACCCAGATGACCCTTTGGTCCCAGAGATAGCTCACATGTACAAGACAGACAGGAACAAGTACGAGTCCACTGCTAGGACCTGGACCCAAAAGTATGCCATGGGCTGACACAGATATTGTCCTTGAAGGAAGAGCCCTAATAATTAAACTCTTCTTATTTCTATTTAATGGTCTTTATAGACTTGTCTGTCTTATAAAAATTTGTGAAGACAGGATCAGTACGAAATCATATGATCTCCATTTCATCCATTCCATGGAACGTTAAAAACTGAAATCATCCCATCCACTGTTTGTTTATTTCTGAGATGCGTCTCTGTGTTCTTCTACTTTGTTATGGGCTGATATTCTTTTAGGTTCCTTCTTTCCAAGCTAGAATCGTAAAGGTAAAGCCTTGTTGTTTTTATAAAGCATAAGTTGCAAAATGAGTATTTTTATTTTGGAATTGGCATATATATATTTTTAATGGTTTATATGGGCCTAGGAGGTCTGTCCATTTCTTGATATCTTTTTTCGATCCACACCCATCCCAAATTTTCTGTTTTATAAGCGTTTTTGTTAAAATTACTATTCGTCTGAAAAGTTTAATATATTTTCAACAAGTACGAGAATGGTGATACGTATGGTAAACGAATTAACCGTTTGGGGATAGTTTAAGTTTTAAAAGTTATTAAAAACTAGGAAAACTATACAGACTAAACCCTTTTCAAATAATATGCTTAAACGAGTTTGTTCATGGGTCTACTAGAAAATAACTTATTTTTATTATTTTGACATAAAGACCTCTGAAAGCCCAAGCAATACCACATTTTTCTTTCTAATTTTCAACAGTATAACACTTTTGTGTTTGATTTTTTTTTTCTTTATGAATACGAGGAAGTTTTGGACCAAATTTCGTAATCCTATAGCTACAAAAACTACAACATATAATATTAATTTTGTCACAAACGTCACTCGATCATGTGATCTCTAATCTTTGTTTAGGATTTTTTCCAGTCGAGCTAACGAAATTCGGTAATTATTTTGTTTCAAGGATTTAAATTTCGAGTTAAATTCCTATTCGATCAACACATGTAGCTGTTAAGATGTAAGATATATAAGGTTTGACAAAGTTTAGGAGGTTGGAACGAAAGTTTAGATTTTATAATTTCACGTTAGATTCTTAACAGTGTCAAACAAAATGTAACGGCTACATATTATGCTTAATGATAGTGCTAAATTCCAGCTTGCCTCTATAAACAGTTCATGTTTGTCTCTCCTTTTTTTTTCCCTCTTATATAGCCTTTACTATTTTTAGGGTTGTAAAAATCAAAGTTTATTTTCTTTCTTGAAACTCCAACACTACTATACAATATTTGATTTTGGGTTTACCGAGGCTTCCAAGTCCATTCGAATAAGTTTTTATATATGTGTGTTTTCACTACTCGAGCACTACTGATCAGACTTTTAAATAAAATACATTAGAACCGAATGGTATTTTTCCTTCTAAAGCATTTAAACTAGCACTAGATGCACATGTAAAAGCAGCATCAATAAGGTCTTTGTGTGGGTTAATGGCAGCTGCATTGAGTAATTTTGTCTTTTTACATTTTTTTTGTTGTTTAAAGATTTTTGTCTTTTACTACATAATAGTTCTATGTTAAATCTGTAATTGTCTGGCTTAACTATATATAACTATACATATAAACATCGCTAAAATTATTAGAAGAAATCAAAATATCAGCTTTCAAGATAAAAGGCAGATTACAGAACACTTTGAACATAGACCGTTTTTTATACAGAATTGTAGTATTTTCTAAGAATCACCATAAATTTTATTTTAGTTCATCTCTTAACGACCAAAGGTTTTACTTATTGTTAAATATCCGAAATGCAAAACCCCGAAAACTTATATATAATAGTCTACAGTAGTGTAGTTCAAATACACGTGCCATGGTGTCAGTGACTGGACCAACTATAAATCTATTATAGTTCCAAGTCTCCATAACTTAGAAAAAGCAAATATTTTTAATTTTAGGAGAGAAAGGTCGTGCCCAAGAGAGCATGGTAAACATCAGGTTCATTATTAGATTAATAATAAATAAAAGACTGAAAAAACAACTTATTTGCAGCCTGAGTTTAGAAACCGTCTTCTATCACCAATCTCCCGTTTTGTCTTTAGTAAATCAGAGAATCGTAACCTTTGTGGCCTCCACTTAATGGCATTGATTACGATTCATTAATGTTAAATGTTTCTGAAATGTTATTTCCATGAAACAAAAAAAAACTGTTTCTTACTTCTTTCCGTTGGCTCCATCTGACACCTCGGTTTAAGCCTATTACATTTAATTAATTATTGAAAGTTGAAACCGTAGAAAGTTCGGACTTTCGGGTTGAAAATAAACAAACACACAAAATTAACGGAATAATATTGTGAAACAAAAGTTATATATCCTTTCTACCGTCATTTTATATATTGTCTAATTTTTGGTATGACACAAGATTTAATTAACAAAAGATAATTGATTTTTTCAAATTTAGGTCGGTTTAATTACTTTTCATGCATTAAGAAAGTTACATCCTTATTTGAAATTTTAAATTACATCTTTGCTAAAAAACAACTATAATTGCAAAGAAGGATAAATCAAATCTCTTAACCCAAACATGTTTTCTTGAAGAAAAATAAAATAAAATAACAATGGACACTCATGCCTTATAAGAAATGGAGAGAAGGAGTTGACTAAACAAATTTCTAGTAAATAGTAAGCTATTTATATTTTTACACAAAAGACCAACATTTCTTGCTTGTAAACTAAGACTGTCCACGATAATGACTTGAGTGGTACTCACGAGTCGCGCCAATGTAGCTTCTGCTCCAAGACATACATTAACTTGGGAAAACTCGAAACTCACACGTTATGTTGCATTTTTATATTATCATAAACTTGGTTGAGAGAATTAATTACTCAAGCGGTGACCTTCTCTAGTCTTTATTTGCCCATCAAAGTTCGAGCTCATTTTTAGTTTAAAGGTATGCATCAACACCAAGACCAACGTACATCAAATATAGTATATAACTAGTGGTAATAAAGCTTACAACGTTTTGCTATTTTGAGGGTGGCCCTTCTTTTCAGAATGGATCTTTGTCCTTCTTTTTTTTTACCGTCTCGTGTATACCTATTTGGATGGTTCGTTCACCGTAGATGGACACGTTATGCACACATTCTATTAGCTTTGGACCAAATCTGTAATACAAGCTTTCTACTAGCACGTGTCACCGATTAATGGTGAACGGCAAGATTTGTTTTCCTTACCAGCAAAAGGTTATAGTTATTGAGTTGGATATATTTATTACTTCAACACTGTCGTCACTAAAGATATCTATTGTCATTATTTAGAATGTAGAAATTATTATCGCTCGATTTGTTAAAAATATTCATCACCTTTTCTTTTTCTCAAGCGAAAGTATTCATCACCTAATAGAGTAATAGCTAATATATACTACGGGTTTCCGACTGCAATAATACACATAAGAATTTTGCGACAGATTTTGGAACATAGCCATAGTCATATTTATGTAAAGTTTGCTTAAAAGTCCATCATCTAATTTTTTGGTGACAACTTTCATCACGAAAATAGCAAACAGTGACAACGACGACAAGATTTTCTCACAATTTGCAACAAACTGTATAATCGTCTATAGGTATGGTAAAATTGACATTCTCTAAATTAACAACTACAAAATTAAAATAATAATAAAATTTTTTATTAAAATGTAAAATAAAAATAATGTACAAGAGAAAATTTTAATATTTTAGTAATATATCTAATTAATAAAGAAAACCTAAAATTCAACGGTTAAAATTATCATTTAAATGAAATAGTACTGTCTAAGCATTTGGAAGAATTTAACTATCGAATTTGGACTTTCGCTTGCCACTTGATGAGGAAATTTGAGTTCCTAAGACCAAAGTTTTCACAAGCGATGACATGCTTGACCTGAACAATTCAAAGGAGGGAAGTCAAAGTTCGATATTTCTTTACTCGATAGATGCGTCTGAATACCAATCACTAAGGCCATATAGATGTATTTGTAGGATTCAACGATATCAAAGTAAAAATGGTAAGAAAGCAAATTATTTGCTTTTTGTATAGACTACAAAATAAAGAAAAACGTGGCCAAGCCGAGTCCAAACAAGATTTAGTTTGTCTAAATTTCAATGTATTCACTTAATTGTCGTTTTAGTAACACACATGTACGTATTATAATATGGTCACTTGGCTCAATGGAGGATAGTAATGTCTAAGACCACTGCACTAAACTCGGGTTCCGGCTTTGTCAATCCAAAGGATTGTCCATGTCTCTCTCTCAAATGTCCGAATCTATTTGGCCTAACAACATTATTTGTGGAAGATATGCTCAATATGTTTTGAAGAAAATTTTAGGATGCTCTACCAAACCAATGCCAAATTACAAGGGCCATCGTTTAGACTATTATTTACTGAATATAATTTCATTTAGCTATAATACAAATAATAAACGCTTGAAAAGATTACAATGCAGCATTTTAGTACTGAAATCTAACGTCCGAATCTATTTGGCCTAAATTTGAGGTTTTTGGGTCAAATCTGATCACAGGATTTCATGTCACTGCAATCATTTTTGGATTGTTTTTAATCAGCCCTATCGTGCTGCTCGTCGGACTAACCTGACAGTTTTTTTCTTCTTTTGTTATCATGAGTTATGATTTTCATATGGCTTTAAGCCAACCCTACACACTAATCAGAACTCGGTTTGAATTGACATCTATATCCCCAAATTTACAAAATTCAAACTGTATAAACTTGGATATATATATATATATGACTAATATCAAGTCAAGGTGTACAGTACTTTGAGTCTTTGACATCCCTACGGAAATGATAACGATAAAAAAGGAAAATTTGTTAGTAGGAGATGGTCAAATCCGATTAAATACTAACACCTACGAATTATATTCAATCCATGAATACATTTGTATTGAAAGCGATAGAAACATATAAAGTTTTGATTGACATGCATCAAAACAACGAAATTAACAATATAATATAAAACTGTTTATGTTTCTCAAATCTCAATGGAGGAAAATCCGTTCCATATATAAAAAAATATATTAAAATGTTTGCAAAACATAAAATATTCGACTTCATACAGCTATATCTATAAGAAACATATAATAATTTCGTATCAATATTTAGAAAAAAAAAAAAGTGCCTTGAAACGGAATTATAAAATTAGCGCCAAATCCTAGGTTGCCCGGCATGTTACATCTTAATGGAAATGACAAGATTTTAGTAAAACAAATTGTAATTGTTTTCCTTAAAATACTTGACAAGAGAGGAAGTAAAATCTTATATTGGCAGAAACATACATATTTCTCCACTAAGAAATAAGATTTGATTCCCTTTTGGCCGTGGTCGGAATTATACATATGGTACTCATTTGGAAAATAAATCTAGCATTTACTCGAATAGTATTTTAACTGTTGAATAAGGCACTTTAGGAAAACACTTCACGTGACAGGTTGTTCATAAGAAATGAATGCATGGACGAAACAGCTAAAGGAAGTCGCTACATATGTCGGTCAAAGATAGTGTAGTCATAATAATTAAAATTTTATATTCAATAATATATTATAATATTGTCTGTAACTACAAACATTTAAAACAAAAGGTTAAATAGTAGATTTTTTCAATATGAAAGTAGAAAACAGATTAAAGTAAAAAGCAAAAGAAAAACCGGGGCCGCGTATCTTGGGGTCACGTGATATGCATTGCGGAGTTCGAGAATCGAAGCCACGCGCTGACCACAAAGATAGTCATCAGGAGGAGGAAAAATATCGTATTGACACGTGTCATCATACTATTTGTTCACATGAATGCGGCGTCCCGTATATTTTTATACACTCTGTATCCAATTAGTGGCTAATATCGCAGGGAAGAGACGAAATGGAATGTTTTAAACAAAAAAAAAAAGAAACTTAAAGCTAATAATTTTGAAATATTATTTTTTCTATTTATTACTTATTATATACCAATTATCGTTTCCTATAAAATATTTTTATATCGATTAAACAAGAGAAGATAATAAGATTTCTGAGTGAATTTTGAATTTTAAAAAATAGAAACAAGTAATAACAGCTAATCAAATAAAATATATATTTTCCTTTTATCTTTGATTATATTTATCAGTTATGACTAAAGCCCAAAGATCTTATAAAGTAGGATTTAAGAGTGATCATGAATATTCACTTTTAACTTAGTCTCTTTTTTTCTTTTATATACCTTTCATCTCATTTTTTTTACAAATTTTCTCTCAATCACAAAAATCCCTCAAAATATTCACCAGATGATGGATGAATATATGGAATTTAGACCAGTTAAGTACACAGAGCACAGGACACTTATAAGAAAGTATAGTAAAAAGTCTCCTGTGGAGAAGAAGATCAGTGGTCGTGACTCGGCAAAGTTGGTTCGGGTGTGTGTGATGGATCGTGACGCTACTGATTCATCAAGCGGCGAGGACGAGTTTTTGTTCCCTCGTAGACGTGTCAAGAGATTGATTAACGAGATCAGAGTCGAGCCTAGCTCCTCCGGCGACGTTTCTGTTCCGACCAAGGACCGGAAAAAGCTTACCGTTGAATCACGGGTTCAGAAGGTTTCTGTTTCCGGTGGCGCCGGCCAAAACCAAAAGAAGTTCCGCGGCGTGAGACAACGACCATGGGGAAAATGGGCGGCGGAGATTCGTGATCCGGAGCAACGTCGGAGGATCTGGCTCGGTACTTTTCCAACGGCGGAGGAAGCTGCCATCGTCTATGACAACGCAGCAATCAGGCTTCGTGGACCTGATGCTCTCACCAACTTCACTGTACCACCAGAACCGGAAAGCAACATATCGGTTTCGACATCAGAATCAATGGAAGATTCTCATCATCTATCATCTCCCACATCGGTTCTCAACTACCAAATCTCCGAGCCAATTGATGAACCGGTTAAACAAGAGTTTATTGAACCGGAACCAATAAGCTGGTATCTTGGAGAAGGTAATAACATTACTGATGATTCATTTCCATTGGACATTCCATTTCTCGACAACTATTTCAATGAATCATTCCCAGACATTTCTATCTTCGATCATGCAATGTCTCCTATTCAATCATCAGAGAATGATATCTTCAACGATCTTATGTTGTTTGATAGCAACACAGAAGAAAACTACTCGTCCGACATCAAAGAGATTGGCTCAATGTTCAACGATCTTGATGATTCTTTGATATCCGATCTTTTAGTTGTGTGATATTTTTTCGAAAACCAAACATCGGTTGCAAATACTTCCGGTGTGAGTCAAATTTTGTCTGGAGCTTTGATAAGTTTTTGTTTTAATGTGGGTTTTTTTTTTAGTGTTTTATGATTTTTGTTAATCTTGTCGTCGGCTTGTAAAACAGTTCTGGAGAAATATTGGGAAAGAATAACTAATTAATTAATTAGTTTTTGTTGTTATTGGCAATTTCTTTGAGTTGCACGAACGTATATAATTGTTGTAAATGCTTTTAGATTATAAAAAGCGAAACTAAATTCTCTTTGGCGAGAGCACAAGTGGAGGCGCAAATCACGGTAGTGACCGGTGGAGCAAGTGGCTTTTGGGTCAGGTCAGAGTCCTTTTGCCTTTCAATATTAAAAAGTAGGTTTTGTGTTCTGACGGTGGCGGTAAAATAGAAATAAATCAAAATCGATTTGGAAATTGGAAACTATCCTTATCAGATATGAAATTCTAACAATCAAACATTGACTAAAATATATGTATCCCTAAATATGAATTTTCTTTTTAATTAATCATCGTTGACTGATTCTCAATCAATTAGATTTTGACTCATTCGTCACTTTCTAGTTTTCCTATATTTTTATAGATAAAGAGTAAAATTTCCTTAGGGCGATAAAATAAAATGAAAAAAATATCAAAAAATTCACGAACTTACGTATTTAAACCATTTAAAACATGAATTTTGTTATAAGTTATTTAAATCATAAATTTGCGTTGACTAATGTTTTGAGATGAATTTTCATTGACTCGGCCAAATAAGACACGACGTTAAATCCGATAACAGATCAACTAACGTGCGCTAACCACTCTCCGTCAGTGACAAAACGTTGTTTTGAAAGAGATATAAATGGTCAATAAAATCACAAACTTTCAAATTTAGGCCATTTAAAACATAAAATTGTTGTAAGCAATTTAAATCATCAAATTTTCGTTTATTTCTCAATATGTATTGTTTGTATTTTTTTATAAAAGTTTTTTTAATAATTAAATCTATACAATTATGAAATAATTTACAAAAAATGAGTCCAATTAATTACGGTTAAAAACCGTATTTCAATCGGTTTCTAAATTGTTTAATTTTTTACAAAACCAAAAACCGTTAATTATGTTATATCTATACAATCATAAAATAATTTTAAAAAAATAAATCCAATTAATTACGGTTAAAAAACCATATTTTAATCGGTTTCTAAATTGTTTAATTTTTTATAAAACTAAAAACCGTTAATTATGTATTTTTGTATTTTGAGAAAGAAAAGAAAACAATACATAATTAACGGTTTTTAGTTTTATAAAAAATTAAATAATTTAGAAACCGATTGAAATACGGTTTTTTAACTGTAATTAATTGGATTCAATTTTTGTAAATAATTTCAAAATTTTTTAGATATAATGATTAAAGACACTCTTTTATAAAAAATACAAACAATACATATTGAAAAAAGAAAACAATACATAATTAACGGTTTTTAGTTTTATAAAAAATTAAAAAATCTAGAAACCGATCGAAATACAGTTTTTTAACCGTAATTAATTGGATTCGATTTTTGTAAATTATTTCATGATTGTATAGATTTAATGATTAAAAACACTCTTTTATAAAAAAATTAAAACAATACATATTGAGAAATAAACAAAAAAATTTATGATTTAAATGGTCTACAACAAATTCATGTTTTAAATGGCCTAAATTTGAAAGTTTGTGATTTTATTGACATTTTTCTCTTTTTCAAAACGACATCGTTTTGTTGCTGACGACGAGTGCTTAACGCCAGTTAGTTGATCTGTTATTGGATTTAACGTCGTGTCTTATTTGGTCGGATCAACGAAAATTCATGTCTCAAAATATTAGTCAATGCAAATTTATGATTTAAATGGCGTACAACAAAATTCGTGTTTTAAATGGCATAAATATGTAAGTTCGTGGTTTTTTTAACATTTTTCCCTTAATACCGTTCAATTGCTATGAAGCCTAACTAGAACGGCTTCCAATAATAGATACAAAATATTTACCTGAATCTAGCAACTTTCGGTTTCATTCAGTAATTGAAATTGTTTTTAACCTTCGATAACTTTAATTCAGATCCTACAAATCTGAAAGCTATTTGTTTCGAACTTCAATACTTTTTGTAACTGCTAAACAGCCTAAAAACTTTGTTTCCGCCTTCTTGAAAATTATTTTTATGATCAACTTAATATCAGAATATTTAAATAAGAGAAAGGTTGACAATATATAAATGATTTATGTCATTAATTCCAATTCCCTTTTTCCACTTCCATTCCTAACAAACCAAATCATAACAAATGCCGAACATCAGAAGGTACAAATAATTATGTTCCAAACCATATGAGATAAATTATATAACAACTTACTAGGTAAGGAGTTGAATGAGTACGAACTGCAGCACTAGTCTAACAAATAATATCTCCACATGTTGACTTGTACCATTATCATTACTATTGTCTAAACTCATACGGTATATATATTTGTGAAGTTGATGCAAAAAAAGAAAAAGAAAAAGTATGCATATTTGTGAAGTTGATATTCTAAGTCCATTATATACATGTATGACTGCAAATTATTATATATTCATGTGTGAAAATGTTGAAAAACATTGAAACATCTTTTTTTACAGACGAAATCTAATAAGTTGGAAAGGCTTACAAAAAATAATTATCCAAAAGGGAGGATGATATGATATTCAAAATAAGATAAGAGAGTTTTGGCTCTGTTGGGCGCGTTAGGCTGCGGAGCCTTATGGACCGAAACGTGCTCATTAGTCATTAGAGTTAGCGTTTTGTAGTGCCTGAAACTGAGAGGAATGTCTTTTTCATAAGTTGGTCTTAATAATGCAACGCAAACCGCTGTAAAAATCTTGACTGATATGTCTTCGGGAGATTGTAATGTTGCTGAATGGAGAGCAGTGTTGCACTCTTTCCATATATATATATATATATATTAACTATTTGGCACAAAAAAATACATAAACAAAACAAAAATGTGGCCACCGTTGGTTGTCCCAACATCTCAACATCAGCCAATTTGGGATACATATTTTAACTAACGTTGTAAAAATGGCTAAACGCTAGTTAGTCGTTTGGATTTCGTCAACCATCTTTGTGTCGATTATTTTCATTGAAACCATATTGGAGTCAAGTCCATATAAATACTTTTATTTTTGGTTTTTAAATATATGATATGTGTGTAAAGTTACTTTTTCTGGAGAAAATGTGATAATTTCAAGTTAAGGAGTTAGGTTAGCAATATAAGAAATCATATATTTGTATTAGGATAAGATAATTGTTTAGTTAAAAAGATAAGAATATGATTTATATTTAAGAATTATCTAAATATATATTAGAAGTTATCTAATAAGATTTTTTATTTCTGTTAGAAATAAGTGGTGGCTAGCATACTATAAATACAATTGTTGGGTTGTGACAATTGATTAAGAGAGTTAAGAAGAATTTTAAAAGTTCTAAGGGAGAACAAGAGTTATAAGAGAGAGAGAGAGTTTTGAATGTTTAGTTTTTGAGAGAGTTTTCTAAACATATATAATAAGAGAATGATTCTTATTACAAAGCAAGTTTGTGTTTGATTGAAATTAACTCTTGAATTGGTATCAGAGCTATTGGTTATCCATCAATCAAACACTAGAAGTATACCCGAGCCATGGGAGATGTTAGCATCCCGACGACGAGGTCAAAGGATTTTGGACCTTCATCGATTCAATGTCCAATGCTCAACTCATCGAACTACACAGTTTGGTCGATGAGAATGAAAGTGAACTTGCGTGTGCACAAGGTATGAGAGACGATCGAGGCAGGATCGACCATAGATGAGAAAAACGATATGGCGACTGCCTTGTTGTTTCAAACCATACCCGAAACACTCATATTACAAGTTGGTGATCTTGATTCGCCAAAAGGTATATGGGAAGCGATCAAAGCAAGAAATCTTGGAACAGATCGAGTAAAAGAAGCGAGACTTCAAACTCTCATGTCCAAATTTGAAAGTGAAGATGCAGAAAATGACTCAACGGGATATTGTATCTTGTCAGAGAGTAATAATGAAGCTAGAGAGAAAACTAACCTTGGAGTCTCAACAGCTGAACAAGTGCTTTCATCAAGTGAGAGTAATTCGGATTCTAGTAAGGGTTTAGCTCAGCAGAGAAAACCAGCAACTATTAAAGAAGGGGAAGCTGATGAGCGAAGAACTTGGCAAGGAAAAGATAAAAACAAGTTGTTAGAACAAGAACTCGCTGATACTTGGAAGAAGATTTACATGCTCAACAGTGGTACAAGGGATCTGAACAAGATTTTGTCAATGGGAAGGAACGAGAAGACGAATCATGATCTGGGGTACCAAGGAGACATAACCTCAAGGAGACATAACCTCAAGTGTGACCAATTTCGTGAAAGGGAACATCTCTGCTTATGTTCCAACACAAGGACTCTGAACTGAAAAGTCAAACTATGGTTGTGAACATCAAAAATATACGTCCATGAGTGATAAGAAGAAGACGACTTATGGTCTTGGATATCAAGAAGGTATGCCCATGGGTGATAAGAAATCTATTCAATTTGTTAGAGGGAACAACCCAGAACCTGTTCCAACAAAGTTTCAGAAAACTGGGACTAAGAGGAGAACCCCACGTAGGTGTTATTACTGTGGGAAATTTGAACATATCAAGAGGTTTTGCTATAGGTTTCAAGATAGGGTGAGGACGTTGATGAATGAGCAAAGGTATTATCAATGTCATGATGACTCTTCACATGGTTATGTGAGAAAGGATGATCTATATCAAAAGAAGAAGCACGCTTACACATCAATGAGCTCAATTGATTGGCAGCCAAGATTTTTTGACAATAGAAGACCCAAGATTTGATGAGAGATCAAAATTTTTCGGAAAGATGCACAAAAGAGGATGAAAGTGTGGTGAAGATGGAGAATCTAGAGTTGGTTGATTACTCCAGAGCTAAAACAAAAGAACCAGACATTTAAGAGGAATAATGATGGTCATGTAGAGAAGCAATCAGAGGAAGATCAAGCATTCTTTTGATTTACAAAATTTTTTGAATGATTCGGACCAATCATGTAGGAAAAGTTCATTGGAGAAAACTGAAGACATAGATTGTCGAATTCAATCAAAAAGGGGGAAAAAAGAAGAAGTACCTGAACAGAAGCTTCAATATTATTGTGATCTTCTCAACATTGCTTGAAGAATAGTGTAGCTCTAGGTAACTCCATTATCGATATTACACTCTCGTAGGAGGTATAAAGAAACGGGAATCTGGAATTGCAATAAGGAGTATTGATTCCAGGTGGAACATCTGTTGGAAGAGATTCAAGAGAAGAAAAGTTATTTTTTTGGTGTGTTCTTGAATCTAAAGGTATAAGTCGAGAGTGAATAATTCAGAGGAATAGAAATTACTTGAGATAAGATGAAGTCGAATAAATGGTTTTTGACTCTAGGTTGAGCTGTCGTGAGGAATGAAGAAATCAAGTAAGACTTACACATGGTTTCTAAGGTTAGAAGAAACAAGACGTGGAAAAGATGATTCAGATTGTGATGGTTAACTGTAATCATCAACGCATTAGAAGAGGCATGGCGGTTCACCGGAAATGCAGCAAGGTGAAAATTCTAAACATGAAGAGTTGATTCATGTTAAGAAGTTTACCTGAAGTCTTTAAAGTAGCATGAACTCAGGTTGTGGTTCATTGGAGAAGTTGCGAGAATAAAAGTTGAAATTTTCAGACATGAAGTTTCGAAATTTCAGATGAAGGCAAGTTTTGATTCACCACAACAAAGAGATTAAGTGAGAATCAAGGGTACCTGAGATTATAGAGAAATTGCAGGAAGATGCAAAGAATCACTTCAAAGATTGCATTGTTGAAGCTCGCGTCGAGGAAGAGACGCAACTCACGTTTTTGGCAAAAAGCTTTGAATAGCGGCGAAAGCGGTGGTCGAGCTCTCCTGAGAAGTTGTCAGCGGATGAAATGTTCGTGCATCTGGTGTTATTTTTTAACCATTGAAAAAGAAGAGCATCATTTCTCCTTTATTGTCGAAAGGAAAGAGACAAAAGAAAGTTTGGGTTGGACTCACTAAGGTCCAAGGTGGAGAATTGTTAAGTTATGGGCCTCAGTCAATCTACTGAAGTGTAGTTGGGCAAACTTATTGACAAAGAGACAATGAAAACCGAACCTAGTCTAGTTCGAGGTGTTGCACCTCGTTGAAAGACAAAAGACAGGGTTGTGTCTTTAGGTTCCAGAAGCCGAGTTTATGGCATCAACAATTTCCAACATATTGTCAAGTTGCACCAAGCCGAGTTTATGGCAGCAACACTTGCAGCTTGTCAAGCTGACGATTAGCGAGAAGGTTGTCATGAGAATCGACAACGAGTCTATAATCGCTGGAACAAAGAAAGGTGGAACATTTAGTTTGATAAGGTGAGAAGATATTTTGACTAAAGCCCTAGCAATGATCAAGTTCAAGGAGATGAGAAGCTTGATAGAAGTTCAAGGAGATGAGAAGCTTGATAGAAGTTCGAAGATATGAGAAGCTTGATAGGAGTTCAAGACCTCACCAAGACAAACTTGAAGTTTAAGGGGGTGAATGTTGGATAAACTTCAAGTCAAAGAGTTAGCTTGCAATATAAGAAATCCTATTTGTATTATGATAAGATAATTGTTTAGCTAAAAAGATAAGAATATAATTTATATTTAGGAGTTATCTAAATATATATTAGAAATTATCTAATAAGGTTTTCTATTTCAATTAAAAATAGGTGGTGCCTAAATTATTATAAATATAATTGTTGGGCTATGACAATTGATTAACAGAGTTAAAAATAATTCTAAAAGTTGCAAGGTTGAACAAAAATTCTAATAGTGAAAGGTTTAAATATTTAATTTTAAAAAATAATTTCTAAACATATATAATAAAAAAATAATTTTTCTTATAAAACAAATTTATGTTTGATTGAATATTAATTCTTGATAAAACACATTTTCTTCCATAGTTAACGAAACCATAGTCATTCAAATTATTCCAAAAAAAGTATGAATAGAAGAAAAAAACATTACTTTCCGCAGACATGCAGGATGACATAATTAGTCACTTTTTTTCTTTGTAAACTATAACAGTTAATTATATTAGCCAGGTGTTTCTCTTCTATAAAAATATCTAATCTTCATTTACAAAGTGGCCACATAAAAAGGTTTGACATAATAAAGCCCACTGTTTGGTTTGGTTTACAATTTTTAAATGCAAGGTTACACATTTTTTTCTCTGTTCTCATCTAACATAGTAATTGTTGGCAGATGTCAATATAAATATAATTAAATTCGGAAACGTTTTCGCTATAGTAGTGCGTAATGGATGCAAATCTTTAACGAACCCTCAATGGTTTACAGCATTTTATATCGCTAGCTACCAAAAGTTCAAATTCAGAACATCATGATTAATCAAGTTAAAACGTTGTTATAGATTGAGATGCGTTACTATTTTTTTCCTATTTTTTGTCTCTAGTATCTTCTACCTTTTTTTGTATCTCATGAAATTATGTTCTAGGTTATTTATCATCAAAGAGAAGGTATTAGAAATTTCCTATTTTATGTTGACCATAAAATGTCGCCTATTTTCTTTCTTTAATGTTTGTAGGTTGATATTAAAATTATAAAAGGATCAATAAATAAAAGAAATATAGAAGAAATATATTAGAAAATAATACAAAATAGGTCCGTGTCGGAGAAAAATCGACATCGTCAAAGAATTTGCACGTAGAGAAACAGACTGCGAATCGACTGTCATATAGTGTGGTGGCTAGGCAACGTCACCGAGGTCTCTTGGCATCTTGGGTTTGAAACAATTTTAACTAGTGGGTCTGGCTCTTGAAAATCAACATTTTTTGCGTTGATGGAGACTGCCATAAGTCAAGAGTAGGTTTGTTTGATCACCCTGGCCCTCTGGCTTCATATTGATTACTTCACCCGTAAGCTAACGTGAGCCAATGCAAGATCAAACAGAAAAAAACCGGATTAAACAACCGGTATTGAATAACTAGACAAAATTCTGGCTCATAAACAAAGGAAATAAGGGTTTGTGGAGGATTGAGCCTGTTTAACTTATTCTGTTGAGTTAACAAAAAAGGAAAACTATAACCTAAAGCCGTATATCCACATTCATGTGTAGGTGATTAGTGACTTTGTTGGGTCATGATGACACGTACTGGCGATGCAGAACATACTTGACCACTTCGTAGAAGGAAACCACTATTCCTACTGATGGTCCTGCACGCGCCACTCGTGGACCCATTCCCATGAACAATCCTCTCATCCTTCCATCCCTGTGTGTATGTATTTGTTGTTATGTTTTGTTTCAACGCAAACACACCTTTTAGCAAATAAAAAGATGGAATCTTTCAAATATGGATACATACCTCCAAACCTCTATGAGAGTCTGTCGTGTCGTCATTCTCATTGCCTTACCAGGGTCTTTCTGAATTTATGGAATAGCAAAACATAAGTATGGTGTTATATAAGCAAAAAATATACAAGTTTCTGGAGGGGGGGGGGGGGGGGAACCGTTGCAAAGCAAGCACACCTCTATCTGTCTTCTTGTTCTTGCAACGTCTAGAGGACAAGTGGTAGCAGCAGCTAGACTTCCAGCTACAAAACCAGCAGAAAAGTTTGCACCAAAAATACCAAGAGCGTTTGTATCATTGCCCACAATTTCACGAAGCCTCCTTCTCATCTACATCAAAGGAGTAGGTCAAACCAATTCATTTCCTTGCATTATGTATAAACTGCCTTACACAGCATCTCTATGCATTGGAAATTGTTAAAAACATGTCAAAGAGCTTACAGGCTCAAGAGTAGCCCAGCAGATTGCTGAGAACGGAACATCACAGGCAAGCTGTGCACCCAAGCCTCTCCAGAGAATACGATAGTTGTGCACTGTCACAGGGAACACGTACAACAAAGACTCAATAAAAAAGCTTGGCTTCGGGTGTCAATGTCCACATGCATGCATCACAGAGTTGTAAATACATAAGTGAGGGCAAACTTGAATTGATTATACATATGTTGAAATATGGAAAACATTAGTTCAGAATGTCATATTACTGCCATTTCTATGGCTTTAGAAGAAGAAAGAAGCAACTTACAACTATTTTCAAGGTTATTTACTGTCCTGACTTCAGAGACTACACCAACCAGTGTTTTAAGAACCCCCGGAGGCTTCATACAGACTTTCGCATCTTTGAATGCCTACTTAGAAAATAAAGTAGATAGAAAATGAATAACAAGTCACAAAAAAAGGTACTCCCAAAAGCAAAACGGTCTAATTGAAAAGCATAAAACACTTCCAGAAATCCGGAGTTACAAGAAAATATGCAGACAAAACTTACTTGCATACGGGTTCTTGCAAGTTCAATAGGATAGCACAGTGTACAAGCTAAGGACCGCGCTAATGACCCTGCCACAAGAGGCACATACTTCGTTGTAGCAGGAGCATTCTCCCGAGATAATTCTTCCAAACGGTCACGAAACATATCATAGAATGGCAGATAAATCCCAACCTGTGCAGAAACTTGAAAGTTCACTGATCCATAGTCTATCCAAACAAACGAAATCCCGCAAATGTTAATAAGAGAGCATACCATGGGAACAGCTAGGGCAAGACCAGCATTAGTCCCTCTCCATAGGCGTGCTATGCCCTCCTGTATCAGTTCTAGCGTTAGGGAATAGAGAAATAAGAATTCTAGCTAAAAGGCATCCCCACATACAAAGATACCCCTCAAATAGCTAACTATCATCTTCTTAACACTACAAGACTAAGACTTTCAACAAAGAGCAAGAAAATGTATCCAAAAGAGGCGCGTTCACCTGTCTTATGATCTTGGTGAAGACATCAAATGTTCCTTTGTACTGGAAACAATCCGGTGGGCAAATAGAGACAGTACCTTGAACACCAGCGCGTGAACATGAAGGAGAACATCTCAAGTCTGCAAACATCTGAACCCAAAAAAAAAGATTACATAACTGAGTAGTGAAAATGTCGAAAGTATTCACCTTTATTAAACAACTCTCCCATAAACCAAAAATTCAGACACATACCATGTTTGGTCCAAAAAATGCCATGCGGCCAATGGAGTTACTGAGTGGGTGAGAGTAAGAATTCCCGGCGGCTTGGGCTTGTAACCGAGTCTGTTAAACAGATCACAACAGAAAATATGTCCATCGCCGGTAAAAAATATATAAACCAAAACAAACAAAAAAAGCTACCTTTACAACGTCGAGAGGATTTACAATAACTGCGGATAAAAACGCAGCTCCGGCGGCCGAGAAAACTCTTGCTGTTAACCCTAGGTCACCCTCCGACGAACCCTTCTCCATCTTAGGCCTGGAAGCTAACATCTGAGGTCCGAGACTACTAAATATTCTCACATCTCTTATTCCTGTAGTCGGATTAATGTTCGAAAAATCATGGCTTTCTGTTGTCGCCGGAGACGACGACGATGGCATTTCCGAAGCAATCCAAAGATTCTCCGCGCGCTCTACCTCAACCATTTAGCTTCTTCTGTATCTACCGTAGAATCCTGAATTCTCGGTAACGAATCGAAGATGAGATTATCAGCAATCAAAATGCTTCGATCGAATCTCCAGGGATCGAGAAAAAAAGGGTTTATTTTTTCCAAATTCCTTGGGGAAGAGGAAAAAGGCAAGAGGGGGAAGAATAGGGTAAACCAGAACCACAAAGGAACTGGAGACTTGAGTGGGTAGCCACACAGTCAGAAAAAACCCTATAGCTTAACGCGGCGTTTTGGAAGGTTCTACCAATCCCTAACTAACCGGACTAACCGAGATATCGACTTCGGTTTGGTTAAGCCAATTGAATGTTCAACCAATAATAGCACGTTGTCACTCGAAATTTGGCGAAAGAGAGCCGGGTCTTGTTTTTGTCAGCAAACTATAATAGCCAACGACGGTCTTTTAACGAAAGCCATTGAATTCGAATTTTCGATTTTGTAGGGGCTCCACAATATATAATTCTTTGCCTATGCTTTTCTTTTAAAACAAAAATGTATATATTTGGTGGTGTAGAGGCATAAAGAGTGGCAATCTTACATTTGTGTAACGACTCAAATCTATTTTCCCTTTTTTTTCTGTCACTGTTTTCAAAATTGACTTCTTTTATTTAACGTCTAAATATTATTATCATTTTAATCAATAGTTTACAAGATTACAAATATAATATACATATACATATATTTTAAACAAAAAAGTTAAACGACGATACAATATAAAAAGCAAAATTGACGATGCTTCAACATTAAAAGCTTTATTCGCTAACAGATTTTTAATCTGTTATGTTTCTTCTCTGTATTCGAACTCAACCATTGCGATTTTTGGCTATCACACAACTATGACGCACTATAAAAATTTCGCAAATCTCAAAACACCACTACGTGAAGATTTCAAACTTCACAATCAATGGTTGTCTCTGTATGAATTTATCTTTCGTATAAATTTTAACAAACCAACAAAAGTAACCGGCAAAAACAATATAATTAATAACTTCATCGAAAATACGACTCACTTTCCAACTTCAAAATTGACGTTTAGAAGGATTTATTGGTCACTGGATTTAAAATGATTTTGAAGTATTTATCTAAAATAATTTATTTTCAAATCATGTCTTTTCGTTTAGTGACTTTTGTTCGTTTAGTGACTTTTGACGTTCTTTCAATAGTTTTTAAATCGAATTTTAGTATAGGTCCTACTGGATTAACATTTGCTTTTTTACAAAGATTGGATTAACAAATTTGTAAGTTATCATACATTACGAAAACTTAAATACGAAGGTAAACTTTGTTATTTTGCAGTCCAAAATTTACATATTTGAAAAGGAAAGCATGTCGATATGTGATCAAATCAAAAGCTATCTTTCGAAGAATACATTAAGAGGTTCAATTTGGGTTAATTTTTATTAACATAACAAACTATACGTTATTCAAATATAAAATATAAAATATCTTTTAAAATCAAGTGTTATTGAATTAAAAAATTTTAAATATACAATCAAATATCCATTGTTATTAAAAATATTTTAAGAAGTGGATTTGAAAGTTTTAGGTGAAATTTCAGAAAAAATAGTTAAATATACAAATATCAAAATTTCATAATTTTATGTGAGATTTCATAAAATTTAATAGCAAATTTTCTAATTCACCAAAATATTTAACAAAATTCTCTCAAAACTTATAAAACTTATGAAACTTAAATCACCCTAAAATTCTAGTTCAATACACCCTAGTAATTGTATGGAAAGGAATAAAATAATTTGGTGAACATAAGAGATGATATGAAGACTCTAGACAAGTCTCATAAGTCGACAACTAGTTGTGACAGCTTTAAAAAAGAATGAGTTCTTTAATAAAAAAAAATCCTCGAATAGAAGATACAAGTAACAAAAACTTCATCGCCAACTAAAGCAAGGCAGAGCCCGAAAGCAATTAATTAAGCTAAATGACTCATACAGGGGTTTTGATGCAATTGGAGAACGAGATTGAATCTATATTCCTGTGATTTATGTTAATGAGATTTTAGTCGCTGCGTTAAATTAACAAACAACATTAGATTACAGTCGCTGGTTATAGTCGCCAATGACAAGCGAACAAACAAGACCGAACAACATTCGATCGTAGTTTTTAACAACAAAAAATAATCATTCGATCGTAGTTGTTGGTCGTCTCCATGCAAACGAATATGGCCTCATGCATATGATATACTTTTAGAAATGGCACCCCAGAGTATATGTTACTGTCTCTGTGGAATTTTGTGGGAACACAAACAAAATAAATTCAGTTGTTAAAATTGGCAGTTACTTGTTTTCTTAGTACAAATAGGATGTTATCGGAGTGTGCTATTTATTATCCCTTGTGTGGTTCCACGGCTTTAAGATATCTAATACTGCTTTATTTATTATACCAGTAAATTCGTATTCGCACTATTTGCGCCGTCCAACAAACCTTTATAGTGCTTTAAAGCCCACTACGAGATTCATTAACCGGCGAAAGCAAATCAATGAATCCCTCAGTTTCCTCCTCATAACCGTAATAAACCGACCCTTAAAGGGTAAAACGGTCATAGCATCTAGAATTATCCTCATTTCTCTTTCTCTGGCTCTTTCGTAATTTCTCTTTTTTTTTTTTTCTTTTTCTTGTAGCAATCCCTCCGCTGCCCATTGAATCTCCGGCGATCTGGTATCGCGAGGCCGTGTCTGAATCGCCAAATCTAGAGGGTTTGAGTTTTTGGTTTTGGGGGTTTATCCAATTTGTTTGTTTGACTGTTTCCCGGAGATGCCAAGGAGTTCTAGGCACAAATCGAGCAAGCATAGCTCTAAGGATGCGAGAGACTACTCTGATCCGGAGAAAGAGTCAACCTTGAAAGAGAAGAAGAGCAAAGAGGAGAGTGGTGCTAAAGTCTCGAAAGAATCCGGGGATTCTGAGTATTATGAGGAGCGCACTTCATCGAAGCGTCACAAAGAAAAAACCGAACACAGTGGTAAAGATGGGTGGAATGGTGGGGATGACGAAAGAGCGTATAAGTCTAAGGGATCTAGTGACAAGGACATTGTTAAAACCAGTGGGAAACATAGAGATTCTAGTCGAAGGGAAAGCAAAGACTTTGACAAGGACAAAGATAAGAAGCATAAGTCAGGAAAAATCGACAAGCTTTATGATTATGAGGATTATCATGGTAAAGCTGGTAAGGTATCTTGATCGTTTCGCTATCAATTAGCCATTATAAATCCCAATATATATATGCTTGCTGTGAACGGGTAGGTCGGAAAATTAGGAGCTGTATGTATATGATTGTTGTTGGTTCTAGTTGTTTTCTAGTCTTCGTAGAGATGACTGATATAGCTCAAACTCAAGATTAAGTATAGCAGCCTTGTGCCCTTGTGTTCAGTTGGGGAATGTAGAATACCTGAATGCAAAAACTATTTTTTTTCTTCTTTCAGACCTCAAGGCTCAAGATCAGCTACAGAACCCAGGTTCAGAAAATTATCCCGAGAAGCGATCAAGGGGTAAGAAGGAACATCTTGGTAGTGGGAACAAGCATCAAGATAACATTAATAATGCTAGTGACAGGGTTTTCACTTCCGTAGATGCTTATCTTAAAGTTGGAAAACACAAGGAAGAGAAATGCAGAGATGAGAAATACAGAGAAAAAAATC
This sequence comes from Cardamine chenopodiifolia, assembly GCA_963922655.1. NCBI lineage: Eukaryota > Viridiplantae > Streptophyta > Magnoliopsida > Brassicales > Brassicaceae > Cardamine > Cardamine chenopodiifolia. The sequence continues at coordinate 4,246,522 of OZ000481.1, forward strand.
AGGTAGACACTCAAGTAGCCCGCAAGCAGAGGGGTGATAATCAGGGAGATGACCGACCCGATAAAGACTACCTTAGTTCTGATGGAAAAGATGTCTCTGAGAGCAACCGGAAAAAAACTAAATTACCGGAAAATGACCATGATCATGAGCTTGACAGTGAAGTTGATGCATTTCATGACAGTCCTTGTGAATATGAACGCAATCAAGATTATGAGAAAGAGTATGACCTAGGACTAGATCGTGTTTCTGAGCGTGATGAGCAGGACAGGGACCGTGATCGTGGGAGAGACAGGGATCATGATTTTGATCGCAGGGATTATGAACGTGATCGTTATAATGAGCGGGACTGGGACCGTGGTCAGAGTAGAGGTCATGACCGGGATCACGATAGAGACAGGACCCGTGACCGAGAAAAAGATCGCAGTCGCTACAATTATCATGACCGCAAACGAAGTAAAACTGAACATGAAAGAGAAAGTGATCATGATGCGTCTTACCTTGATCATTCTGGTCGGTATAAGAATTATAGGGAAAGGAGGAGATCACCAGATGATCAAGATGGCTTAAGTGAAAGCAAATCCAGGATCACCACGACTCATACTGATATGGAGACTAGAGGTAGCAGAGGGCAGCCAGATGGTGATAGGATAGGATCTCAATATCAACCTTCAAGTTCGGTGGTTCAAGAAGAGATCGGGTATTACGTTTTCATTCTCAACATTGTGATTGGTAATTTTGTGTACTTGGAATCATCATTTGTTCTATCTTAGATGGTTCAGTTTTGACCCACATTAATGCTGAGGGTTCTTTCGGTTGCTGCATGGATTGATGAGATTATATAGTTTGTAGTAAAAAAAGTTTGTCTAATCCTTTCTTTTCATTTATTGGGATTGTAAAGTGATAGTTGATAGGAATTTTGTATTCATGAAACAGAAATTATTTGGATCAGAAAGCCAGGGAGGCAGCTGATCCGTCTGGAGGTTCAGAGAGAGGTTCAAAAAATAGAGTTTCTGAGAACGCATCAAAGATGGAAGATGGTTCTTTGGGTGAGTTTCAAGTCGAAAGGTCTTCCACTACAAAAGCTTCACCACGATATCTGGTTGAAGAAACATTTCAAAGGAATAACACCAGAGATTTTCCTGCATCCGAGGCTGACAAGATTCTGGTAGATGAGACATACCAGGCAGGAGTATCTTTTAACAACAAAGCTAACCAGAACAGCTTGTCTTTCCCGCCGCGCCTTGTGTCTAGCAATGGCATTAGTAACCCTAAAGTGGGCCCTCTAGAAGAAGATAGCCGGACTAATATTGCTGGACGTTATAAAAGAAGCGATGCAAATATGGGAAGAGGACAACAAGGTAATGTGTGGAGGGGTTCCCCAAACTGGCCATCTCCAGTTATTCCAAATGAGTTTATTCCATTTCAACACGGGCCACCTCATGGAGGTTTCCAATCTATGCTGCAACAACTCCCTTCTCCATCCCTGTGCGGGGTTAGGCCCTCAATGGAGATGAGTCCTTCTGGAATACCATATCACATGACTAATGCTGAGGGATTTTCTGGTCACATGCGCCCACTCGGGTGGCAGAATATGGTGGATGTCTCGGTTCCTCATATGCATGGTTTCTATGGAAATATAAGTAATGGTGTTTTCAGGGATGAATCATGCATGTATGGGGGAGCTGAGTGGGATCACAACAGGCGGATGCATGGCCGGGGTTGGGATTCTGGTGCAGATGGGTGGAAAACACAAAATGGGGATTTGAGCATGGATGTCTCTTCAACCTCTGTTAAAGATGATAACTCAGCACAAGCTATAGACGGTGATACTCTGGCTGTCCAGACAAGTAACTCTGGAAATAACAGGGCCAAAAGCATTGAAGCAGGATCAAATCTAACATCTCCAGTAAAGGAGTTGGCTGTGAGTTTCCCAAAAATCCTGTTTGAAGAGGCATGTGTGGATACTGTTGTAGAAACAATGGATACTGTTGAACAATACTGCCGGCACTATCTCTCTAAGCTTGATATATCAGTTAAGCTTACTGATGTGGAGCTGCATAGCCAATGCATGGGTTTATTGGAGGGTGAAGAAGGTTCAACAAGTGATGACGGAATTGCTGTGTTTGTAAATCTTAAGGTATTTCTTTCGTGACTTTCATGCATAAACATCAGACCTTATGTTTGTATGTACAGACCCACAGGGATTCTTTCTCTCACATCTTATATTATTTTGATGATAGGAAAGTGGCAAAGCAGTGCTAAAAAGCCACTGTTCTTCCTTGACTTCACTGATTCCTACTGAAAACAATTTAGTTTTTCAGGTAAAGACTTTGGACAAAGAAATAGCTCTGGTGAAGAACATTTAACTCTGCTATTTTAAGTTCTTCAGTCAATAAGGGTATGTTGAACGTTGCAGATAGCTATGGGGCTGTACAAGGAGCAGAGATATGAAATGAAGGGTCTTCCGGATCTTAAATATGAAGGGCCTCAAGTCTCTCCCCCTATCTGGACGACGACACAAAAACCAATATGAAAGTGGATAGGCTTTTGGAAATTGGAGACGCATCAGAGTTAGATACACCTCAAAATGTGGAGCAACAATGCAGCCATGTCAGATGATAAAGAAGAGAAGAATGTTGTTGTAATTCTTGGGGATGATGTATATCATCAAAGGTATTGTTAGCTCCTGAATCTGATGAGTCAGAAATAACTCGGTGATACATTTTCTAATATTTCCATTAGGAGTGGGCATTTTAAACCGACCAAACCAATTGAACTCAACCCGATCCAAACTGAACCAAAGTATGCATCCCAAACCATTCGGTTGTATATTTGTTTAACCTGAATGGTTTAGTTTGGTTTAAAACCAAACCGAATCGATAAACCAATACGTTTATTTAAATAATTAAATAAAAATATTAATTATATATGTGCAATTTATCCTTAAAAGTAAAGTAATCACATTTTAATTGAGTTATTAGTTTATAGAGTGAATAATCATGGTCCATGTAGAATTTAGTTTATGTAAAATTTATATGCAAGTTTTTGACTTACTGCCGGTATTCTTGATGATATTGATAAAAGAATTTCAAATATTGTTTTTTCATCCTTTTTCATCTAATCACATTTTATTTCAATATTTCAGTTTAATTTTTAGTTTCTTTTTAGTGGTTTATTATTTAGGTGTTTTGTTTGAAATATTGAGCTTATAATTTCTCATTGGTTAGTTTATTTAGTAGTGATAATGATTTAGTTTCATATTATATGAATTGAGTTTCTTCAACCGAATTAAAACCAAACCGAAATAGAATCAAATTAAACCTAACATAAACCGTCTCGAAAACAAGCCGAACTAAACTATCTTTGGTTGAGTTTGGTCAGAATTTTCTTAAAACAGAATTAACCAAACCGAAACCCGAACTTAAATCGAAATGCTCATCCCTAATTTTCATCCCATCTCTCTCTCTTTCTTTATCTCCATATTCAATTTTGCTACTTTGTTTCGTTTTGTTCTATTTTGCTTTCTCATGCCAGAAAATAATAATGAAAAGGGAATTGAAGAAAACAAAATATGACTTCCTATAGAAAACGAATGAAATTGGATTGTTCCAGGATGCGAAACGAATGAGTTTTCTATACAGAGAGGCAGAAAGATCACTTCGCTCTCTCTACCTATAAATCTATTGTTGCTGGAGCAAAAAGAGACAATCTTGCTCTCTTGCTTTGGCTTTTTCTTGTTGGTGTTGTAGTGTGTGAAGTAAACAGGGCTCCTACCAAAAGGCTTTCTATCTAATTCATGAATTTCCTGCAGTTGGGGGCATTACATAGGCATGGCACCTTGAATTCCTCTGGCTCGTCTGGATCAAATAAGTAATCATACCTGTCAAAACAACACACAACACTTCTTTAACTATGACATCATCAACAGCTTTAGACTGAAGGAAGTATATAGAAATGTTTTGTGTACGTTAACTCCTCTCCCACAGCTACATTGGTCTTGGCGATGAGGACGATCCTGCTTTCCTCATCTCCTACGCTCATAATCCTTGCATAGCAATTTGGCGTACACTACACCACATATCTTGATTTAGGCTTCACAGTCTCTAAATTTATAATACGTAAAAGTCCCTTCCAGTTTGTGCTTACCGAATGGTTGATGAGGCGAGCTATATTCCCTTTATCTGTAGCATCAACCACTACTTCCTCACTGATCTTGAACAGCTGCAACACAAAATCCTTCCCTTGGTTGAAGAGGGATAGAGAGGAAAAGAGACGATGTGTGGAGATAAAAGGATTTCAACTCACATAGCAATCTTTCCCTTCTTTGCGATACTGAGCTTCTCTCAAGTCTGCAATGCAGCCTCTCACCTGTTCCCCTCTATATTCAAGAACCTGTCATACAATAGCATCTCTCAACAGTCAACACTCCTCTCATCCCAAATATTTTACAAATGGGTCTGCCTCCGTACCATTTCTCCTTCTTGGATATTTCTTCTTGCAAAAAGACCCCATCCATGTATTCCAGATCGCCCAAAGCAGACCCGATCCATTTCTGTCCTCTGTGGCGTGAAACACACATGTTAGATTTGATATTATCAAAAAAGAAAACATGAACATTGCAATCTCTCTCATAAAACATCTGAGAATATTTGCCTGTAAGTGGTGAAGTCGTTCCCTGAAAGAAGAAAACGATTTGGGTTCTTCCGGCACATGCTACACGTAATACAACCCAAAACTGTCAGAGATCCAAATAATAGTTGGAAACGGAATAGAAGCATTGCATGAAGACTTTCTTACCCTGAATATGTTCAGATTTTGGATTGCTGCTGATGGATGATGGTGTGGCCCCCTTGTGTGGTGAGGGATGGCTTCTTCTTCACTCCTCTACAAAACCAAAATCAGCCTAGTGGATAAAGGGGATGTGCAATGCAGACTTTTTTGTGGATAAGACTCAAGATTATACCTTTTTGCTATTAATCTTTCTTTTAAATACTCGACAACGAGCAGCAGAAAATGGATCACATATAATGGTATCCTCTGCGGGTGACACTTCATCGTCTTCTCTGATTGATGAGATAAGCCTGGAACCACCTTTCTTCTTGTTTTGGACACGACTTTTGGAAGAGAAGACCCCGGAAGGAGTTTGTATAATTAACACATTATCTGGGTTTGGAGCCCTACACACCAAAAACAAAAGAGAAACTATATTTCATAACCCGACATCGTAATACCAAAAGCTACTTTAAGCAGAGTATTAAGAAATATCACCTGTGATAAGCACAATATGACACCATCTTTGTTGTCTGCCGACCATTTTTCTCCAAGCAGTGCAACTACATATATGATGGATGGAAATATACTTTATCTAAATGGAGTAAAATAATAGGTTGCAAAGGAAAATAGAATGCTTTTCCCATAAACTTGAAGGGATAAAACACATTGTCTATCGGAAACCGGTTACAAACAATTACAGCAAAGATGGTTCCCAGATAGTTCAAATGCAGGGATGGAAAAAATCAATGTCTTCTGATGTAATGAAGAAAGATCGGAATAGTAAGCAGACCTCCATTCCATAACCAGCTCGGGAGGCACACATGGCATGATAATACGTAGAACACTTGGAACACTGAGTGCACGAGCCGTGTATTTGTTTGCATATTACACATATCTGAAATCCATTAAAACAAAGAAAGTTTCTTGCATTTTAGCTTTTCTCACAGGAAGTCGTAAACCAAGTACTTTTGAGTGCCATCCGGAATTGAGCACAATAAATTAACATTAAAATATACCTTCACAAAATGACTTGATGGAATACTCAAAATCCCAACAGCTGGTTCCATTTTTTCCTCACTTGCAAAACATACTTCAGGCTGAAACCAAGCACATGTCACATGAACCCACAAAGTCTCCACATCAGTTGGCTTCAATGCACCTCCTATCATCAGTGAAATTCACGCCATGAGTTCAGTTAATGGGCAGGATGCCATGTTTGATAAAGCCTATATCTTTTAAGGGAAATAGACAGCCTAATATGCTTTATAAAGCCATCTTTGAAGGAAATATGCAAAAGTGCAACTAGGAAAAGCTATCACTTTTGGAAAAGCAAACTTTTAACTAGTTGTAGGCATTTTTAACTCAGATAATGAAGCTAAGACCATGTCAAATATTGGTTCACAAGAAAGAAAGAAATATCTTGGCGCCACAAAATGAAAATGCGTACCTTTTACAGGGCAGAGGCAGCACTCCCGCTTAATATTTGGTTTCTCGCATGCTTTACAGACCCATGAGGTGAAATCACGAACATGTCTAGCGCCATAGCACTCCTGATGCACTGCTATTTGGCATCTGATGAGAAAAATAAAGAAACAAAGATCTTAAGTTGCTGAATAAAAAATGATATTCGATGATGCTTCACAAGTTGCCAATAAATAATATTCCACGGAAAACAACCATCTTCTGTTTGCCAAAGGGGATGACATGAAAGTTAAAATGGTATCCTCTGGTTGAAATATCTTATCCACAAAAACTATCAAGAAAATCCTATCTTACACAGTCCATGTAAGCCAAAGATTGAATGCTAAGGCAAGTCCCATTTAGCATTCACACGACTTATTCAGGTAGATGAAATAAAGTTCTCAAAAAAGACTTGAGCGAAGAAAGATTAAACAACACCTGTTGCAGATAATAATCTTATTGTAGTCCCAGTCTTCAACCCATCTGCAAACTGCACATCGTTCTGTTGTCCACTTCGCATTGATCGCCTCATATGTCTCTGCCAACAACGAAGGGAAAAGTCAACAAAAGCATCACACAAGCACTTGAAACTTTTCTGTTATGTTACAGGATTTTTTTTATACCTGATAGAAAAGAAAGCAATCTCTTTTTTCTCTGCTTTATGGAAGGTCGTTTAGGAACTTTAGCTGCTGTAGCATTTGCATGCAACTCTGCTAATTTCATCATCTGCAGAGTAAGGGAATGGTCAGGCTGTTATATATGTAAGTTTACTTTTGAGTAAGCCAGAAAGTCATAAGTAGGGGCCAAATCTCTGAAAGAAACCGCAAGAGTAACTATACAAACCCATTCTTCTAGTGCCAGCTTCGAGCTTTTGACTTTCACACTGGTCTTCCAATTTTTTGCCTTTGATCCGGTATGCCTTTCCCATTCACTAAGTGCTTTCCTTTGAGGTCCACAGGAGCCACACTTACATACGACTCTGTAAACAAACAAACATGGAGTAAGAAGACTCTGCAAATCATTCAGCAAAGAAACCTGAAAATCTAGGGAAGGTAAATCTCAATCTCGAAAGGTCCTTGCTTTAACCCAAGGTGAGAAGTTGGAGGAATGTAAGGAAAAGGTAAAATGGTAACTGCTTACAAATGGAGCCTCGGGAAATATATTCCTTCTACTCCAGCGCATACAACAATAACCTTGTCAGGAAGAACCATCTGACCATCATCGCCTTTGCCAATTCTGTACCAGAAAACTCCCAAATTTATCATTTGGCAATCAAAAGGCAGTTGTTGTGAAAACAATAATTAAAGTTAGGAAAAAGAGGCCTACTTCGACTTTGAGTCTTGTTTTTCTGAATCTGATAACTCAAAACTAAATTTAGCTCTGCAAGTAGGACAGTAGTAATCTGTTTCCCCTATACCCTTCAGATCATCAAATGAGCTTGATCTCAACACACACAAGCAGATGAGAGAATAGGATAACCTTGATGAAATCCAAAATTAACATACCTTCAAATGCTTCTCTGATATATGGTCACACTCTGCGTGTACGCGGACTTTACAACCATCACAGCGCACCTAATTCACCACGCAGATATCAAAAAGTCAAAATAGAAAACAACCAAGACCTGAGGCTACACCACTGTAGAACCTAATACTTTGTTTTCATACCCAGATTTGACTGTCCAAATGAATCCTTATCTTCTTGCATATACCACAAATATGTTTTGATTTTGTCAACTGCAACAACGAAAGTAGGCTTACTCGTATGCAACCATGTATGCATCAATTAAAACCAAACTAAGCATAATCACAAAACAAGGTACCCACATACCCTTGAACATGGTTTACACAACAACTGATCTCCAGGAATCAGAGCTTTCATCTTCTTTGCCATCTCAAAAGATATGACTGTTTCACATCCTGCACAGGCTAGTGGATTTCTGTATTTCTTTAAAACCGCCTGCAAAGCATAAAGTTAATTAGATACGTTGCCCAAATTGGAGGAGATTTACAAAAATGGACCAATGGGCATGGACTTAAAATCTTAATATCCTTGTGTTGATTTGAGAACTAGAACAAAACCAACCAATGAACATGTTACAATTATTATAATTGAAAAGGAACCATCTTCACAACGAACTCACAGACAGGGACACTTGCCTGGCTTGGAGTACTGTTATTGAGATCCTGATTCGAACAAGCGGTTTCTTGAATCCATCTGTAGAAAGAATCGTCAAAAGTGGAGTTACCAGCAGCCAACTGAATATCATGCATCAACTTCTCCATGAATCCCTGATCTGCCAAAAATGCTTCCTCCAGTGCCATCTGAAAATGCCCAGGGTTGCACCCTTCCAGCTCACACTGTTCCTGGAACCTGAATAAGTAACTAATTAAGCACTAATCCACATTTAAGACTTTTTTTCTTTTGATAATTTAAAGAGACCCACCTGGCAACATAATCCACAAAAGGGAAGATCATGCCCCTCCTTACCCATGCATAATCCTGATTACATGGAAACAACACTCAGAATCCAATTCCAGCAGCTTTCAGAAAGAAAAAAAAAACTTAAAAGAAGAAGACAAGATCCATATTTGGAAATCCATTAGTCTCTTCGTACCCTTTCATTCTGGTTCCCAGAGTGACCAAAGAAGACAACGCAGGCTGAATCTGGTATACAAGAACGCAAAACAAGCTCAGGTGCTTGTGTCATTGGATCAATAACAATAGCCGGCCAATACGGCTCCTTTCTCCCAGATTTTGCCCAAACCAAGTCACCTGAATAAAAGTCTTCTGGCCCATAAAAGCCTTCTTTCTTCATAATCTTCTCTTCTTCCCTCGGTCTATCAACACGAGCACGAGCCTCATCTTCTTTATACAATGCACTATATTTACGATTCTTATCAAGTTGCTTGCTTTTCAAAGTACTGACTTTAGAGCCCCGAAAACTAACTTTATCATTCCTACATTCAATTTCTTCCTCCAAATCGCAATCACTTTTGCTATCTTTCCTCCAATTCTCAAGCACAGAGTCGTTAAATCGAGAAGGAAGCATCTGAATTCGTCCCCTAGAAGTCCGAACAAGTGGTGGACGAGAGACTTCAGCCGGAGGAGGATCCCTCACAGTAACGGAATCGGATCTTCTCTTAGACATTGACTCTTCTACCTCAACAGAAGGAGAACACGAAACTTGAGTGCACCACAGAGCAGAGAATCCATTCCTTCCACAGCCTGGAACAATACCGGCGGCGATTTCTCCGAGAAGGTTAAGAGGATAGTAGTGACCTCCCAAGTTGGACTTTCTCTTCTTCCTGGACTCACTCGGCGAGTTACCGAGTTTGCACCGTTTCAAACTCGGTAACTGGGTTTTAAGTTTCCGTTTGATTATCATATTCTCAAATGAAAAAAAAAATCCAATCAGAGCATCACTGTTCCAATGAAGAATCAGCAACTAAAACCCCTCCAAAATTCACGAATTGCTCGTCAAACCCTAATCTAGAACTCAATACCGATTCTCAAAGAAACCAGAGAGAAAGTCCTTCGTCTTCTCTGACCCACCACTGGAAAGAAATCGCATACCCGAAGGAAAGCCACAGAATTTGAAGATGTTTTTCTTCAGTGGAATAAAGAGAGACGAAGAGACGTGTGGCACGAATGAGCAGAAAGAGAAAGAGAGATATGTTCCTAACTTGTCTAAAAATTTGCAGAAAACCAAAAATAATAATAAAAATGCCTTCTTTCTTATGATTTGGATTACAAAACCGGAAGGAAGAAATATTGTCTAGAAATTGTTTTAAATGAAAATTTCGGCGATTTTAATTTGTTCTCTGGGTGATAAGAAAAAAATTTAGAGAGAGAAAGAAGCGTGACAGAGATGAAGACGCAGAAGTGGGTCGTTCGATCGGCGTCACCTTCTGAATAGTGCGAGTGAAGGGAAGGTGCACATTACTTTGATTTAAGCTAACCTACGCCTGAGGAGGATTAATAAGTATTTAAGCAACACCCCACGCTTTTTCGTCTTCTTCCTCGTTTCTTTTATCATCTCGGATCCAATTCAAAGATCGTGTCTTGCTATTGTTGTTCTCTTAATTTGATGTTATTATCAAACTACGATAAATATTTTGTTTATTGATGTTTGTTTTAAGATCATTGGAGCTGCAATGGAACTTACATAGTACGGCTACGACAGTGTACTTCCTTACGTTTGTTTACCGTATGATTTAAGGTTACGAATTACTACCAACAAAATTCGAAGCAATAGATAAAACCATGGAACGCTCTCGTCGCGCAATTCTTACAACATGAGATGTCGTGTCTTTATAATTGTAAAATTTCAAATATTTGTTCTGTGTTCTGCTTAGTTATATGCACCGGTGAAGTTGAAGCAGCTTCAAAATGGAAAAAACAAATATTGAAAAGTTTCCCACCAATATTTCACAACTCTTATAAGGATATTTACGTAATAACACAATTTCTCTGGGTTTTTTTCCGGTTTAGAACAAACCGAGAAGCTCTGTATTTGAAAAGATATAAAAACAAAAATTTACAAGAAACCCCAATCATGTTCGTTAGGGGCTGATTTGTTTACCAGTAAACATGAATTCCCTTCGAAATAAGACAAATAAATTATTTTTTACAGTAACTTAGTAATATTATTTAATCACTTTTCATTTTTTTATTTGAATATATATTTCTTTTCAAAGATTTCATATTTTTACAACTAATGAGAAATCGTATTTTAATGTTTTGGCTTATTCTTGGCTCCCAATACACAACTCCTCGATCTAATAAAGTCAACCAATATGTTTAAGGAGGGTTGAAGAACATATTCTGATTGGTCAACACGATGCCAATATCATCTTCTCTATCCGGTTTACTTCAGCTTCGTATTCTTATATAAAATATTAAAAAATTATTGTTTGAACTTTGAATAATTATAAATATATCTCAACCTGCTCAATTACACACAAATGGGAATATATCTGTGGAAGTATTACTATCCTAAACCGAGTTTTGAGTTGTTGACAAAGAAAGAGCAACCAACGATAACAATATAAATTCAGTTATTTACTTAAGAGATGTTAATGTTTTGTTTGGCTGAAATCTTATTTTTCATATTTTGAAAATGTTATCCCAATTTACATTCACAATCATTCATCAAAAGTCAAAAGCTAATTATGTCAACTGTTACCAAACTAAGAGTATGATATATATATGGTCAAACCATTTTAGAGACAGAATTACTTCACAAGATCTAACATATAAGCATCACTTGAGTAAACTACTACAACTTGATTTTCTTCCTAATCCTTAGGCTTATTATTCAGACAAACCCTTATATACAAAACCGATAGGTGGTTGGGATTTATATTTTTAACACTGCATCAAACTATTCTTCTTGATTCATCTTTAGGACCTAACTAATCTTCATTTCTGCACCTCCTCTGTTTTTGCAAACCTTCCTCGGATCCTTGGTTGACTATCTGCAAGAGCCTTCCTGCAAGCATACTGTAACCATATCCAAACAACCCAAAACTCAGTTTCCAACTGAACAATATTACGATTTTAGCCATTAACCATATCTTTCATGTCTTTACCTTGATTTTACGCCTGAAATTCCGCCTGCTCTTCTTGTTCCTGTATCGAGAAAGCTTCTCACGGCGGTCCTCGGAGGTGCAAGTTATGATTATACGATCCAGTTGAGACTGAACAACACCTGCGTTTCTAGTCCCCAGTGTCTGTCATAAAGCAAAAGATTCACAAGTGATGAACATCATGAGAACTTTTTCCAACATCCTATCTATATATATTCATTTGGGTCTGCGAAAGGTCCCAACTTTCTCTGAAATATCGATGAGTCAACAAGAAAGAGCACAGCCTTGCAAACAATATAGTGAATTAACCTGTTCAAAAGAGTATTGTTAATAATTTCAGTTCAAACCTGTATATCGCTTTCACTATAGGCTCTTCTCACTAGAGGGAAATCAGGGAAGCTCTGAACCACCACATCCTTGTGCTCTGCTATATCTACTGAGCTAAGGTTCCCCGAGCTCACGCTCTTTGGAATTGGGACTTCAGAGACGACTACACTACTACTCTTCATATCATTGTCCCATTTTGCCACTAAAGAGATGTTCTTGATGTCTAGTACCTCAGAGAGCGGAGACTCCATGGCTGATTTCACCAGGAGGTCCTGCTCACACTCGTAGAAAGCCTTGTCTATAAGCTGTTGGTCACTCTGCAACGACCCAAGATCGCTGAGTTCAACAAGCTCCTGAGAGAGGGGATCAACAGGTAGCATTTGTTCTTCGATGATCGGCTCAGGGGCTTTGAATAAGTCACTCTCTTCTCCAAAATCATACTCAGATGCCTCAACAAAATTGTTCTGCTTAACGATCATAAGAAGTAGATCAACACAACATGAGCAAAACAGAACAAGAGAGAAACCAAAACCAAAAACTACAAGATAAACAACTCAAGACTTATTTCCTTCAAACTTGTTTCTTTTGTTATATGCACAAACACTCACAAATCTTTTTGGGAGTGGATTCGTTCAAAAAGGGTAAGAGGAAAGGGAAATTTCTTCTTTGTTACAGTCTCAGTGGAGAGTGATCGTAAGAAAATGACGCTATGAATCCTCTAACCCCAATCAGAGCAAGAGAATAAATGAAAAAACAAAAAAACAGAAGTCTCAATGAACACGGAATCTGATAGTCGAAAACATACAATAGTTTAGTGTCAATCGTGAAAGATACGCTCTTAACAGTTCTATGTCCAGCTTGTATAAAGAGAAAAGGGTCATTCCCATTATCACAAACCCCATTAAAAAGGTCTTCTTTGGTTTATAAGGAACAAGAAAGAGTTTTTTTTTTTTCTATCAAGCATCAGCATAAGAAGATTCCATCTTTTCATCTACCCAGAAAGACACAATTTTAGAAGCCAAAACAGATGTGAGCGCAGCAAAAAGATGGCATCAAGTTTCCAGTAACCACACAAATTTCTCGAGAAAAATCACTAAGCTTTCCAGCTCCTTGACACTCCAATTTTTCTTCATAAACTTAATTTCATAAAAGATCAAACACATGAGAGACCAATCACCCAAAAGTCCAAAACCAGCAAAATCAATTTTAAAAATCAAAATGCAGTAATTGAAATAAAATCGAAGTGGAAAGACAAACCATATCATCAGAGAGCTTGAATGGTTTAAAGAGATCTTCGAACTGATGAATCTCAGAAGAACAAGTCTGCATGAATAGGAAAGCTAAACCAGTATCGGCATACATTTGTTCCTTATGATATCTTCTTGGTCCTTGATTAGAAATATATGATAGCTGGAAGTAGAAATGGGAATTAAGCAGAGGAGAGTGAAGATAAAACCCCAAAAGATGAAAAAGAGAGGCCAAGTTGGGAATTTGGAGCATACCCTGAGGGAAAGTTCTGTACTTTGGCCCCCTCTTGCCTTTGTGATGTCACTGATGTGGACAGGCCCGTTACTCAATTTTTTGTCCAAGTGTAATTATTGTAGCACTGTTGTACACTGATTCTCATTTTTGGTTTTTATTTTAATAGTATACTTTAGCGAGTAGTAGATAAAAACAAAAGTTTAGCAGGAAAGGTAGAAATAAAGAGTATAAAATTGTTAATTCCCACTATTTCAGTAAATATATTTCTTATGCATAACTTTCTATTTTCTAATTTTATTTCACTGGAAACTCTTAGGAGCATAACAAATCTGAATTTGGTAACTCCGTTGGTTGAACTCTAAGTTAGATTTTGGGAAAATCCTAATCAGATTTTAAGTTTGATCATCGGGGCTGTGGAGAGAAAACTAATTAAACATGTTATGATCTCGGTTTCAAGAGATATGGTTATATTCTAATTTTTTTTGGCTAAAAAAAGAACCAGAATGAAAACCAAGATTCACCATTAGAATGTACAACTTAGAGATATCATATATAGTTGGTCAATATGTACCATTGTAGTTTTGATAATTTCTCTAAACGATTCACTTGTAAACCTTTTTTAACTTGTGTAGTTTCGAAAAATATTTAAACAACATTGTATTTAGTAAAAAAAATATTCATGACTCGTCAGTTATTTCTTGTAACGGCTCATTTCATTCTTTCAAGTTGTGAGCTGTAAAGAAGCAATGGTACATCAGTTTACAAGATTTTTATTATCCTGTCGATCTCTTCTTAAAAATTTTGTGTTGGGATTAGTAGACAAACAAGTTTACTTTTGTGAAGTAATCAGTTCTAATTAATTAATTAGTAGTAGCACTGTAGCAGATACTACTAGACAGGCAGCACATGTTTAATGCGGGTCCCATGTTGTGTCTCTCTCTGACATTTTCTTTTCTTCACGCGAGCTAAAGGCGCGTAAGTAATAATAGGACTGGTGCTGTGGATTCTGTAAATTACTTTTGAGTTCTGACTGATAAATTTTCTCTATCATGAATCCATAGTAATGGAAACAATGAATTCGTTCATATAATACAATCTGATTGGACTTTGTAACCAAATTCATAATAATCAATCAATTCTTTGATCTGCTTTTCGCCTTTATGGTGAGGAAGTGAGGTCCCGTGATGTCCATCTTTTTTTAAAAAATATTAAATATGAATTTTGAGGAAATGACAAAACTGACATGTGAACATTTTTCAGAATGGGTTCCGTACGACAAGTATAATTTGTTTTTGTTGATGCTAACTTGGTTTCATAGTGAGAATTAAAGGTCAAGTTTTGAAGTTGTTCATTAGATGATGACTTATCTAACTAATGTTCAAAACGCGTTTTTATCTTGATTTTGTTTTCCAACTCGAATGATTGTAGATGTCTTCCTTAACCCATAGTTAAGTGAAGCTTTGTTTCAGTGGGAAAAACAAACTACTTTTATGAGAGGACAACTTGTTTTTCATTACTGACTAAAACATAACAGAAACCCCAAAAATAATAAATACGATTTGACCAAAAATAAATAAATGGAGATTCTCCACTTTACTCCTATTATCTTATGCTTTTCTCCTCGGTACATTCTTAAAACACTCTTACTTGAGCTCCAACTTCCTTCGTATCTTAAACCTTCAAACCGAAAAAAAAAAAAAAAAAAAACTTCCTTAATAGTTTCTCCATAATTTAGTAATATTGGAATTCGAAGACAAATTTACGTTAAAAGTGAGACTCATGACTATAGAATTATCAATAACGATCATCGATCGGCTAAGACTTGTGAGCCTTGCAGTATCGGCTAAATGATGAAACCTTTATAGATAAAAAAATAGAATTTGTTTAGTCTGACCCTTGGATCTCAGAAATGTAGCGTGGAAATTGGGAACCATTGGCTTTAGCGATACCTCCGTTGATTAGAACTTTTAGAAGTATTGTTCATTGCCAATGCACATGGCGGCGCCAATAAGGAAGGGTGTCCCACGAGCAGGAAGCCAAGTGGGTCGCTTCCAAGCTCGAACCGTCTTCTTATGGATGGACTCAACTCAATCATATTCGTTAGATGATTTTTAGCATGTGCGATAAACTTATATACTACACCTTATGATTTGGTAAGTTGGTAGCACACCAAACCAATAGAGTTTATTATACTGGTAACAAATCAATGTCAGTACAATTTATTGTAATTTGCGTTTGCTAAACGTCTATGTTTTAATAAATTAATATCATACATTGTTTTGAAAAGCTTAGTGATCAAATTCTCCACAACGTTTTGATAATTCCACTATATGTATATCTGTGAAGGTTTTCACCGATTTGAGCTCACAAACACTTGAATCGAACTTGATTTGAGTAACTGAACGAATCTAACCAAGAAAGAAAAATGAAAGCAAGAACACACAGATTAAACGAGTTCGGGATCCAAACCGGATTCCCTACGTTTCGCCGGAGAAATCACCTCCGGAAAATCCACTAGAAACTTCGTGAACACTGTATCAAATACAATCACCCTCAAGCTTTCTCTCTCTGATTCAAATCGTTCTTAAGCTCTCTCTCTCCTGTTCTAACAAACTCTCGAGATCAGGTTAGAGAAGATGAATTAGATGACTATATAAAAGACTTTATTGCCTTCACGTTTTCTTGCAACATGTCTAACTGCCTCACGTGATTCTTCTTGAAAGCTTTGAGGTGAACCCTCTCTTTTCCTGAGAGTCTCTTTTCCACTTGCACATTACTTGAAAATAAATCAGTCACTTCCTTCAATATCTAATTATCTAAATAACTAAAGCATAACTGACGATAAAAATAAAAATAACTAAAGCATAACACATCAAAGATCTAAGTTTAGATTATATATAATCTGGTGTGATATTAATAATACGTAAAGAAGAAAACTATGGACAATATTCTACTAATATTGTTGTCTCTTGTGAATCATTGAGAACTATGGACAAGGACCACGTGAACAAGTTTCCATCAAATCTAATTTAGACTAAAAACAACGACAAATCCGTCACAAGAATATTCCACCCACCAGCTAAATCTCACCGGAGATTCTATCCTTCATTACGCATGAAAATAATTGTTTTTTTTTTTTGGGCAACAGGATTAATGCATATGTTTTAAATACAAACTAAATATATATCGTAAAGCTTCCAATTGTCGATATAATTTTGAGATGTATTGGCAAGTTAATGTTTAGAAAATGAACACTTGTATATGTGTAGAAATATTAGTTTGATCGCCAATTACAATGAACAAATAAGTAAAAAACAGATGAAGTTTTCAGAATGGTATATTTAACGAATCAACAACTGTCTTGAAAAGAAAAAAACATATAAAACTGGCTTTAGAGAAGAAGAGTTGAATGATGATCAGTTAAATTTTGCATTAGAGACATGAACTTCTTGTGCATATCTTGCTTCTATCTCATTACTCGTTGGGAGTCCCATCTGCTTTTGCCTTTGATCAAACTATACAAGACAAAGGAGAAAAAGAAACTATGTGTCACAGTCTTGCAATATAAATCTAACACAAGAAATAATACAGAGGAAGAAAGCATCCGATATACCATCATTTTCTCAACGGATTGGCGAGTTTCTGGGTCGAGATCAGCCAGTTTGCTGCTCTCTGGTTCAACTCTCTGAGTGTCTATTCCACCACTCCATCTGGTCTTGCTTTGTCAAGAGCACTGATATGACCTTTTGATCCTCTGCAAAATATCACCAAAGAATCATATTTAGTTTAAATTTTCTTGCTCTTTCTTATTGCTCAATTTATAATCTAGTAGCAAAATGTCTAAACAAGGACCTAAACACACATACCGGGATTCCAGAAGCAGTCATCAGGCTTGACAAGATGGAAGAATTCTCCCTGTTATCAATCCAAATATCGTAGAATTTAGCCAAAAGAACCAGCAAAAAAAAACAGATATATGATCAAGATGCATTGAAAGAAAATTGCGAATAGGGGATACTTACATCGATGATTATATCTAGCCCTTTGATGCCAACTTTCAGATGGTTTTGATTTCACAGGTAACAGAACGTGATTTAGTGCCTAGCGGCACAGGAATGTTAACCGTGACTTCTTAGAGATTCTGCGTCCATGAGTATTTCTCAAAATCAAGCCCACTCCCTTTATTAGGGGCTGCACCAAACATACATGACGTTAGTTTACCAATAAGAGATACTAAAGTTGTTGAATCCTTCAAAATCTAAACTTTCTCCAATATCCTAGTCCTTATAACTTAAAAGATATAATCTTTCTTCATCAAGCTGATGATGAAACAAAGTGCAAGTCAAAACTGATTCCAAATCCTAATTCATCATAGCACAATTGAACCAAACAAAATAAACATTAATCCAAGACAGCCGAGTAAACAAAACTCTATCCTTATTCATCATAAACACGACGCTAAACCAAATTTTTCTCTAGAGACCTCTGAAAAACCAATTACCATATTCAGAAAAGTAAAGCAAAGGACTTACCGATGGGACCTGATTCCTCTTTCTCCTCCTTGGGCCTCTCCACCTCCATGGGCTCCGAAGGCTTCAAGCTCTGTTTTATATACATTTTGATGTTCTGTTTTGTTAGTCACAGAGAAGATCCACCATTAATTTTTAGAAAACTCAAGGAGATTTCATACATTCCTTAGGCACCTTGTTTTGTGGGTGATGGTAACAATTGTCAAACAGGGGGTGTAGCTCATATGGTAGAGCGCTCGATTCCCCGCACCTCCAGAATTTTTTAGACACATTTTTCTTTTGTGAAAGGTTCTATAATATTTGGTCTGTTGTCATAATATTCCTCGTAATCAATTTTATTCCACTTGATCTTACCTCGAATCTCCATGCTTATATAAAAATCAAGATTTGAGCATCTGAACACCGATACAAGCTTTTCGATCAAACATTCATTCATGAAATGTTTTAGATACAGAAAAAGAACAGTGCAAACGAATCATCATACAACTTTCATTCTCAAAGGGGGAAAAAAAACAAGAGAAAGAAAGAAGGATCAGGACGATAGGTTTGGTATGCAAAGCCCAGAATCTGGACTGTGTTGCTCTTTCCAGATTTTACCAGTGACTCTAAGTTTAAGCTCTTTCCTGTCTCCACCAGAGAAGAAGAGAGCCATGTTTCTTTGGATGATAAGACCGTCATTGCTGTCTCTTACTTTCCTATGGCTGTCTCTTATGCTTCTTGGGGTTCCTTCCCATGTTAGCTTCCTCCCACTGCCTCCCACTTCTAAGCTGTAACTGTAGCTCCGTGCGTCTTCCTCGTCCCCCATGAATCTCAGAAACGCCATGTATACCGGACCCATCCCGAGCTGGAACGCCTCAAAATGGAGGCAGAAGTATTGCCCAAAGCAATGAAATACCTGAACCCAGATAAGAAACAAAAGAAGAACTTCTCAAGATGTCGAAAACATTGAAGAGAATCATGTTTTCCTAGACAAAGAAAAATGATGCTTACGGTTAGCATCCAAGTAGCATTCTCTACTTCACGTGGATTAGATTTGACATAGCGATGGTTAAAAGTGGAACCAGCGTGCATGTCAACTTTATGATCATCCCTGAGATGTGCTACAAGAAATGGGATATCACCTACGATACCACACTCCGAACCGGCGTAAGGACAACCGTAAGGTCTAAAGTTACAGAGAGATTCGTGCTTTAGTTTGCTGTAGTAAGGAAATATCTCAGGGCATCCCAGATTGTAATACTTGCAAGGCAGCTCAAGGGACTCAGCTACTTTCTCGAGAGCTAAACATCTAATATCTCCAAGTTCTTGTCTACATGTGGGACACCGATTATGCACCCTCACTTTACAAGTCGAGCACAACGTATGTCCATTATGGCACTGCAACAACAACATAAAAGAGACATACTTTTCAGTTTTCAGATCAACAACTTCCCCTGGCTCAATTGTAGCATACAAAGCAACATCATATCATCTAGCCTAGTAAATGATACCCAACATATACGCAGAGAAGAACACAAAAGCGGATTAAGTTACCAAACATACAACACAAAGCTAAATTGTATCTTCAGCTTCAGAACAGGAATCAATTGTGAAGAACAAATCACAATCCGATCCACAAACCTAAAGAGCATCGGAGATTTACCTGATGGATAGGAGGATACATAGAATAGGTACAGACAGGGCATTCCAGAAGCTCGTAGACGTTAGTGGCCGGAGCAGTCGCCGTCGGTCCGACTATATTGGTAACGACGGCGGCAGCGGCTCCGCCGTGAGTCTTCGTGGAAGAAAATTGGTAAGATTGATGACCATTACCGTTATGATGGATCTCATTTCCCGTCGACGAGACGCAATCCAGACTATCTGTCTCCATTTCCACAATCAATTTCTCAAAATCCAAAACAAAAAAGCCCTAAATTCAAAAAAAAAGAGAGGTCAATTCCTCGTTCCTCCTCTCTTATTTTGATTTTTAAGAATCTCTCTTCTCAGAAAAAGAAAATTCCTTTCTTTCACCGCCGATTAACAGGAAAAAAAAATCAAAAAGCCAAAAACAGTACTTTGCTTCGCTACCACTTTTGGGTATCTTTGAGAATGGATTCGTAAGACAAATCAGGAAACAAGCGAAAGAGAGAAAAAAAGGGAAAGACGATGAAAGAAAAATCTGAAAATTCGCAGGGATACCAAATCGGCCCTGATTCTCTAATCCTTCCCTCTCTCTCTATCGTCACCGTTTCTGCAAAAGCGTGCTTTTGTTGTTGTTTGGTCTTCGTTGGGCCTCTTTGAATATGAGAGAGAAAAGAAAGAGATTAAATCTGAGCCGTTCATATGCTAACGCTCTCTTTAATTCGAATTTGAATCTGACGGCTATCTTCATCTGTCAAATTCTAGTATTTAAAAGGAAATCGCATTTAACCCAACCATTTGGCTATATAGGCTATAGCCTATTGGTAATTGGATGAAACCCACTGCGAACGTAACCGATGTCCTTTGCAACGGAACCGTACTTTTTCTTCGTATATAAATTCTTTTATCAAAATTATAATCAAATGGTTCTATGGTCTAGCGGTTAGGACATTGGACTCTGAATCCAGTAACCCGAGTTCAATTCTCGGTAGAACCTTAATTTCTAATTTTAATGCAAAAATAACATATAACCTTTTTTTTATTTATGACAGGAAATAAGGATACAACTTATTAGAAACGCACAAGTCGTCATTTATTATTTTGTGCGTTTCCGAGCTCAAAAAGCAGAGTGAAAGAGAGAGGGTGGATATTTCTCCAGAAAAGATTCAGTTTCATTACGATAATGAGTACCCAAAGCCAGCTTTTCTCCCCATAAGTGAAAGTACCATCTGTCCCGCCGGAGTTTCAGATCCATCAGACCATCCCTGCTTCTCAAGCAACTGCTCCAGAAAGTTACCAGCTACGTAAGAGATCCCCGACACCGATACAGCAATCGTCGCGCGTAGTATAGAATGCTCTTCAGGTAGCTGCCTCTTGGAGTCCTCACGTGAGCTTTGGCTATGGCAAGCAAGATGATGCATACTAGAGATGCCCCAAAAACTGATGCGACCTTGTAGTCTCTGTTGTGTGTTTTGCTGAATGAGAAATAGTAGACTACGGGAGGGAGTACTCCGACGATTATGAAGGATAAGATTGCCACTGATGCATGGAGCGTGAAATTCTCTCTTCGCCCAAGGAGACGCTTATACCGGCCTTCTTCTTCTTCTTGACCATTAGTTTCGGTTTCCTCGGTTGTTGTTCTTCTGGGTTCCTCCTCTCTAAGTTCTTGGAGCTGCAAAAGAAGTTTCTCTGTAAGTTTCTTGAAATTGCAGGTTATGCAATTCATCACCCAGTTCATGCATACAAAGGATAAATTGATCATTCACATTATGAATAACGAGAATAAGCCCGCCGAGCAAATTTGCAAGCCCCAAGACCAATATGTTCACTGCAACCACAACGAAACATACGAGTGTTTTGGGATTTTCCAGCAATGAAAAATGTGTTTTGTGTTTCACAATGAAAACGGAAAGCTAAGGCTACGCGGTACTTACACAATGAAGCACCAGAACCAGCGGCAGATGTGATAACTCCGAGGCTTGTGATGGATTCTATTAGACCTCCGTATATAATACTTTTTAAGATTTCTATTTTACGTCCTTCAACAACTCGTCTCGTTAACGGTTCCCTTAGAGACCCTTCTTCCAGCAAAGTCACTGGTAGAATATCAATTCCAGTATTAAGTGGACTGGTTATAACTTCTCTGTCACCTGTGTCCATCACACCTAAACAAGAGCGAAAAGTTAGCAAGGTATAATGAGAATGAATGCACAGTACATTAAGACCTTAATCATCCAACAAAGGAGAAAGAAGACCGGTTTTATTTTATGTATTTGGCATTGAAGCTATGAATATTATATCCTCGCAGTATTATAAACAGAATTAAGATTACCTGTTACTTTGGTCAGACCAAAATCGGGATTTCTTGTATCAGACGTGTATGTTCCTTCAAACAGATGAGAGGCACCTTCTCCATGAAATACAGTTTCTACTGTTACTCCGTCTGGTCCAGTAGTCACTTTGCTTGATATATTCATGTCACGAGATGGCTGAATCGGGGAGAGACGTCCTTTGTCTGGCGTGTGGTTTCCGTCTGCCGGATTAGATTCATCCTTGTCGATCTTTTGCTGAGTTTGCTCCTCCGCCAAAGGAGCCAGAAACTTTTGCCCTTCTTCAACAGTTGCTACATTGTTGAAAATGACAACTTTGCTTGTATCGTGTGAGTTTGCATCTGCCATGATATTAAGAAAATAGTGCTAGAGTTTTAAAAAGTCAAACGAAAGATGCAAAAGTTAAATAAGAAAGAATAATTGGCTATCACGTTTTATATTTATTAAAGTTGCTTCTCAACTCCTTCCGTTAAAAACTAAAACTACAAGACAAGAACATGGGTTCAACTTTCTAAGTTGCTTATTGGACCTTGAATCAAAGGGGTGTCAACAGGTATTTTATCTTGAGAAGCACTGATCTCTGATACATCTGCACGATGATGTTTTCGAAAGAATACTTAGAACCAAAGGGTAAAATTGTAGAACAATATTTCATATCTCCATTTTAAGAGACACACAGATTCATATACCTACTTATTACCATATTTGCTGTAATTTATTAGAGATTTTACCTTTTTTCTCCTTTCTATCAGGATCTACAGATAAAATCTTTTTTATTAATTGTCATTACATTAGAGAATGTCCCTACCTTGAACCGAAGTGGCTGCACCAGCCTGAACAAGGGCTGGGGCTTTTGATGGGATATTTGCAGTAGAGACTGTCGTATCCTCTCCCCGAAGGCTTAGGTTGTCACGCGGCATATTAGCTTCCGGGACACTAGATATTACCCCACCTAACAATAGAAAGGAAAGAAATTTAGTTCTGATGTTAAAATAATACAAACCCCCTTCATCATCATAGTGAATAAAAAAGTAGAGACATTGCAATTTTAGTTCTACTAGACACCAGAGTAGCCACTGAAGTTTAGCAGTCTGGAATCACCGGTTTTTAGTACTAAAAGAATGTAATGTCTTAATTGATGAGACTGGCAAAGGAACCAAACAATACCTTGCTGAACAGCTGATCCTTTTTTGTTGTTAAAGCCAAATATTGAACTGAACCAGTTGGAATCGCCTGTAGCTTCCTCTTGAGGGTTTGGCTGCGTCTTTAACTCTTCGACACCTTCACTGGGAGGAGGAACCGGCTTTGAACCTAACCCTGCACAAAAATTTCTAGAAAAACAAAAGCATGCTTTGGGTATAAAAAGGGATGGGATCAGAAATTTCTCAGTTTTGTAAGTAGCAAAGAATTGTTACAGTATAGTTTACCTTTAGGTATAAATATGCTGAAGCATGACAAGCACTTGAACATAAACGATTCATGTACAGAGATTTCACCAACACCTGTAGCTGGCAAATTGTCTTCCGAATGAATAAGAGTTTGAATCTCGTGAGGCCCTCTCAAGCGCTTTGGATCTTCCAGCACATGAGGGATCTTCCTTTTTCTTCTTTTGAGGACAACCCTTTTGGTAATGCAGGAATTGCAGTTTGGACAGAACAAATCATGTGTCTCTTGGTTATCCAGAACTTTCTCCACATCATAATCTTCAACATCTCCGATTTCCACCTCCTCTTCTATCACATCACCAGTGAGTTGATCAACAACATCCAGCTCTTTAGGGGAATCACCATCTTTCACTTCCTCGATTTCACGGGATACTTCGTTGTTCTCAGAGATCAAACCATTGTCAGATTCAGCAATTGGGGATTCATGAGCATCAGATTCTCCACCAGCTGACTCGGAACCTAACAGAAGAACATAAACAATAATTAAACAAAAACACTCAACTATATATGATGACATCTCCAACCAGGCAAAACTTGATCTTTACTTAACGGTTAAATAGACAACACAGTTTAAACTGTTCACTAGAGTCGATCAATATGGGGAATTAACAGCATATGAAAAAGCTAATCTTAAAAAAAAGATGTCATGAATTAGCGGGTAAGCAAAATTGTTGGTCCAAGAAAGCCTATACACTGGACTGACCTTTGGATTCAAAACATAACAAAGATCCCTCTTTGTAGGTCCAATCGCAGTGGCGACATTTCCAAATTCCTTCATTGACAAATTAAAAAAAAAAACAATGACAACGACTTCACCACCAGAAGAAACATATCAGAAAATCTAATTTCAGACTCAATCCCCAATTGTTTGGACTAATTACTCTTAACTTGATTTGAAAATTCTGAATCATTACCGCAAGATTTTCACAATTAATAAGGAAACAACACATAATTAATGCAAACAATTTTATAAAAAATAATGCAAACAAGGGACGAATTTCAGCAAGTAATCCATAATCGGAGATTTAGTTATCAACCTTGTTCACCGTCGAAGAAGACGTTAAAATGATTCCCGTCGTGAAATCCAAATTCACTTACTTCGCCGTTGTGAAAATCGTGGATACCATCACCGGAAAAGGTAGAAGATGAGCTACAGCTAGTGTTGGTGGTGGTGGTGATAGTACTAGTGTCCGCACTAGTATCATGTCCCTTTCCATGACGAAACGTTTTCCTTTCAAGCTCAAAAACTTGTTCGTCTTCTTCTTCTACTTCTTCCTCCATTTTTACTGGCTTGTCGTGCGGCTCGGTCCCGGTGGTGGGCTCCGTGAGTTCGGGGGCGGATCCCATCAGAAAGGGAAAGAGAGGACAAAGTGGAAGACAGGAATGGCCAAAGAAGAGATTTTTAAAAAGAGAGATTGTGAGATCTCTAGCGAAGGTTATTTGATGGTCGTCTCTGTCTCTTCCTCACTTGTTCAACATTATTATGGATTATAAATGTTGAAATCTCTGCTTATGGATTATAAATTATAATTAAGGATGATGACGATGCTGATTTGTTTTGTTTTGACTTACCCGCTTATCATCACGGGTTCTAAATGATGTTTTATACGATAACTCTTCACTAGTTTCAACTAATCTTGTCTCCACTAAAATGGTGTCGTATATTTTTTCCCAGTGGAATTATTTGTTAATTCTGTAATAGTTGGTAAATCATATAAGTGATTTATTTCATTAAAAAGTTTTAAAAATTCACCCACTCCTCTTTAACTAATTTCAATAATATGTATTGTGGGATTTTATAAAATTTCATATGACTATAAATGTCATTAAGTATGTTAATCAAATAACATACAGCAACAAAACTCGTGGGTATTAGCAAAATTTTTGATTTGTACATTTTTTAGAAAGCTAAATGGTCCACTAGCTCAAAAATATGATTTATATTTGTTTTAGTAAAACTCATCCTAATATAATATAGTAGAGCATGTGCATTGGGCTGAGAAAAAATAAAACCAATCACATACTGTCCATCATGGTCGACCACTACAACCTCACAATGCAGATGATTCCATAAGAACCTCACAATGCATATTTATTAATCATTTACCATCATGGTCGACCACTACAACAAGGCATTGGAGCACATGCTCTTGGTCTATAGTATCAGTATCGTTATTATGTACTTTGTTAATTTAATTTTACTATTCAAATTCTTAAAATGCTATTTATTCTGTATTAACTGTCTACATTATAGTATTATGTATATATATGCTCTTGATTTATTTTATCAGTATCGTTATTATGTAATTTGTTAATTTGGTTTACTATTCGAATTCTTAAGCATACTAGACTGTACGATATAGTATTCTGTATTCACCATCGCTTAATCCGCCGGACAATAGTGTTAGCAACAAATTAGTTGAAGATTCTGTCACCTTCTTTAAATGGATTTAATGTCACGTGGATGACAGTGGAGGGTGACAGCATTCATTTCACAATGACCTCGCGTCACGACTAAATTAAAGCGACGCCCCATTGATTTATTAATACGGCGAAAAAAACTATTATCTAGATCAAAATTCATAGTTTTTTTTTTTTGTTAAACTATCAAATTCATAGTTGACAAAAAGAAATAGAATATCAACCACAAATAATACGACAGAAAAATAGAATTAACAGCACATACTACAATCATATGTTTCTTTACTAACTTGTGCTTACTTTTGTTATAGTATTAAGAAAGTCGTATCTTGGAATAAATACTAAATAGATAAACATTCAAAATAATTTAGAATGTCACTATTCAACTCAAAAATGTCAAACTTGTGTTAACCTAAGTTAGATCCCATGCTATTAAAAAGTAACATTTTATTATCTATATGGTACAGAATTAACTACAATTCATAAACAAAGCAAACAAATTAACTACTGTTTAATTCCATACAAGCTTGTTTCGATAGTTGTCTCGTTTTGTATAGTTGAAAGTGACATTTCTTGATGATTTGGTTGTGATCCATCACCATCACCATTAGTATATATATTCATATTTCTTAAGTTTATCACGAGAAATACAAATTTCTAAGTTAGTTATAACAAAAAAAATGACGCTAAACAAAATAAAAATTATAGAAAAAAATTGTTAGAGACGAAAAATTTGACCAAGTCGCCTGATTCTTCGAGTCGTAACTACTATCAAAAATACCTAACAAAATAATGACCCCAAAAAACACGTTATTAACGTGGTTGATTCCACATGCATATGTTGTGTCCAAACTAACTAGAGAAGTCAATTTAACTAAATCACCTAAGTATCAATTTAACTAAAGAAATGTAGGTTTCGATTTGGGTGAATTTAATTTATATTATCTACCTCACTCAGTATGATAATTCATCAATGTGAACTTAACCTTGTGTTCACATGGATGGATTCATATCATACATAATAGACTTAATAGTTTTATACCTTTTTAAAAAAATTCGCACCAGATGTTTATACGAGTAGAATCAACAAAATAAAATAGTAGGTGTTGGTGAAACTTTAGTTCAAATTAAATATTAATCACCTAACTGTATCTTCTAGAATGGTACAAAATGCCATTAAACTGCCATCGTTTGCTTAATGTGGTTTTTCAAACTGAATAGAAAAATTATTTCAAACTGAATAGAAAAATTAAGTGCTTGTTTATGTTTTCAAAACAAAAGAAAAATCTCGTCCCAGAATTTGATCTACGACTAGAATGAAATAATAAGCAAGCTTTCTTCATGTGGTAATACAATTTTATTTTATAATACCATTTTTCATATACTTTTTTTTTCTTTTTCTGATGCTTCATCAAACACCCGCATTTTTTTTGTAAAATTTATTCAACAAAATTTTTTTTGCAAATGGGATGCCTCGTTTTATGACATAGTAGTTCTCCTCAATGTGCATCTTATACTTCCCTCGCGATTTCAAAGTAAAAGATATCCATGAATCAGCCATGCACGATGTCTTTGTCCACCAATCTTTTATGTTCCCGTTTTTTCAACAGGCCGATCAATGGAAGTGAAGACGAACATGAACAAGTGTCTCAAAGTGGTGGACTTTCGGGAGAATCATCATAAACCCCGCTTTTCTCAAGCCATTGACTCACCATGTATCACACAAATTGAGAGAATCCTGTCGCCATCGTCGCCATCGTCGTGTACCGAAACAGAGTCTTGAGATACTCTGGTCTCTTTGAGACGTAAGCTTTCGCAATTGAGAGTAAGACGACGCAGAGCAGAGACACTGCGTAAACAGCTAAAACCTTGTACTCTTGTTTCTTCTCGATTCTTTTTCGAAACGAGAATCCGTATACTAGAGGTGGGATCAAGCCGAATATGAGGAAAGAAGTGATTGCGATCACTCTGTGAATCCTCGAATTCTCTCTTCTTCCGAGAACAGCTTCGTACCGATCTTCTTCTTCTTCTTCTTCTTCATTTGCTGCTTCCGAATTTTTCAGATCATCAGTGTTGGTTCGTCTTTTGGGTTTCTCGTTTATTTGTTCTTGGAGCTGCAAAAGATGGCCTCTTTGTTCAATTCTATGAGTGTCACATAGAGATGTTTTATCACAGACTAGAAAGATCACTTACGCTGTGAACAGTGAGAAGAAGACCGCTTGACAAATTGGCAACTCCCAAGGCCAAAATGTTTGTTCTCTGTATTACAAGCAAAGACATTAAAAATGTTTTATGCATTGATAGTGTTCGACGAAATGCCCAAAGAGATGGGGATCACTTACGAGTTGAAGCAACAGATGCAACCGCAGATGTTACGGTGCAAAGGCTTGTGATGGATTCTGTAAGACCTCCATACACAATACTTTTCAGTTTAATACCCCCTTTGCGAGTTTCAACACTATTTGGAAGCTCTGGTTGCAACACAGTTTCTGCTTCAGTATTTGCTGGTGTGCCAATCTCTGAATTTTCATTAATTTCCTTATTGACAATTTGCTTGGAAGGTTGCTCCCATGGCGAAGGATATATCGGAGTTAGGAGATTTTTTTTTGTCGTCTAGCATAATCAAGATATTTGTTAAGAACCAAACTTAATTAGGATTCATCTCAGCGTCAGAATTCAGAGAAAATCTGTTTTATTGTCAAAAACTTGATCATGATCTATCGGAGTTAGGTGATCTTTTTGGTTGTCTAGCATAATCAAGAATCTTTGTTAAGAACCAAACTTAATTAGGATTCATCTCAAAATCAGAATTTCAGAACAAACTTGTTTTCTTGTCAAAATAATGATCAGGATATATCGGAGTTAGGTGATTTTTTTTGTTGTCTAGCATAATCAAGAATATTTGTTAAGAACCAAACTTAATTAGGGTTCATCTCAGAATCAAAAGTCCTAACAAATCTGTTTTCTTGTCAAAATCTTGATCAAGATTTGCAGCTTGGTCATCGTGATATGGAGTTTTTTTTTTACTCTGTTCATCACTAATGGTATCAGTACAGTTGGATTCAACCCTTTTGTCGCCTGGCATAGTCCTGAGAATCGTCAAATCAAAGTGTTAAATGAGCAGAATGCCTCCTCCTTTAAACATAGTTACAAAGACAAAAGAGGCGGGGGGTAAGAAACTACCTTTTTCGTCATGATATCTCGGACTGAATCGGGACCTCACTGAAAGAATGAAAGCAACACTGCAAACGTGGGAAGTAAGACTACGTGGGAAGTAAGACTAGTACAGAAGTGGAAGGCAGACGCACTGAGGGGATAGAAGGCAATTGCAGATATGATTGAATGGAAGGCGGTGGAGAAGTAAAAAGGACAGAAAGAGCAATAAAAATACAGAGGAACAACCAAGCAAATACATCGAGGTACCACTTTGGAAAACTCGGTCCATCTTTCTCATTACTGACATCAATGCTCGGTTCCTCACCATTGATTCCAAGGTTGCCGTAAGTTCCAGGTAACTTTGAATCAACCTCTTTATTGCCTGGAGTTTCCAAGAAACAAAAGTCAATCACAACTGTCCATATAACGATATCGAAAGAAGATGGGAGAAGAAAGGGTACCATTGTTTTCGTTGTGACCATAAACAGAAGGAAACAGCGGCTGAAGGAAATCAGGTAATCATGTTGTTCCTTTTGTCTTCTTGTCTTTGGATTTTGCATCATCCTCAGTGTGAATAGCTTCAGTCTCAGTGTCATGGTTTTTTATAGGTTGGATATCTGATATCTTCACGAGCTTGACTGTTTTGGTGATATCTTCACCACAGCAAGGGCAGTAAAAATAATACTTATGCTGGTTCTTGATCACAATCTCCACATCATCATCCAGTGAATCAGGTTCTGTCTATGATTCTTTTGCATCAGCTACATCTTCAGTTTCAGAGTATTGGTTATTGTCTATGGATCTTGAATCATTCTCACTGTCAATAGCTTCATTAGAGTCAGGTCCTATATTGGATTTTAGCATTCGAAACAAATATGGGAATAGAAGTAGAACCTTGTATTAGTCTAGTTGGTTAACATTGAACCGTGTAAATCAATTTTGGGTTCATTAATTGGTTTAGCTTAGCTGTACATATATAAGCTTGTATTAGTCGTTGAAGTTAAAAAAAAGATAAGAAAAATAGAAACGATTTCAGATATTTCTCTCTGTTTCTCTAAAGCTGAGATGGTATCAGAGCCACTTTCGCTCCATTTTCCTTTGATTTCATCACCTTTACCTTGATTTTTCTTCGTTTCTGAGAGGTTTTCATCGATTGATTGCATTCTAGAACCTGGATCTGTAATTTGATCGGAGTTGAATCAATTTTTTCTGCTATCAGAAAGTTTTCTCTTCGATTTTGAGCTCAGATCTTGCTGAATCGTTGCGTCAATGGTGAAACAAGGACGAAAAACAAGGAATCGTGATGAGGAATTTGAAATTTCTGCAGTAAAGGAAAGATCCGCATCATCGGCGGTGAAGAATAGATCCGGATCATCGGTTTCGTTAGCACCGAGTATCGTAGCTTCAGATCCTCGTGTTGAGATGAATCGAGGTATTTCTGGATCGATTTATGCTGATATGGAATCAATCGATAACATACACAGTCCATTTTTTCTTCATTCTGCGGATTATCCTGGATTAAGATTGGTTAAGGAGATTCTTGATGGATCGAATTATAATAGCTGGTATATTGGAATGAGAACTAGCTTAGATGCTAAAAATAAGCTTGGATTTGTTGATGGTTCTCTACCTAGGCCAGCTGATGATGATCCTATTTTCAGAATTTGGAGTAGATGTAACAGCATGGTGAAGGCATGGTTGACGAATGTGGTGAATAGAGAGATAGCTGATAGTATTCTTTACTATGATGATGCAGCAGAAATGTGGCAAGATTTGTTCTCTCGATTTAGAGTAAGTAACTTACCAAGGAAATATCAGTTAGAGCAATCTATTGCTCATCTAAAACAAGGAAATCTAGCTTTATCTGCCTATTACACAAAGAAGAAGACTCTATGGGAACAGTTATCCAACACCAAGATTACTTCGGCTAAACGGTGTGACTGTGATCATGTTAAAGAGTTACTTGAAGAAGCAGAAACGAGCAGAATAATCCAGTTTTTGATGGGATTAAACAACAACTTTGCTAATATCAGAGGACAAATTCTCAATATGAAGCCAAGACCTTCTTTACCCGAGATTTACAACATCTTAGATCAAGATGAAAGTCAGCGCCTAGTTGGTTCAGCTACATTGGTTCAGAATCATGCTGCATTTCAAGTACAACATGAAGAGGATACTACTCAGAATCACGTTCTTCTTTCACAAGGGAATTTTCACAAGATCAAGTGTTCCTTTTGTTCTAAACTTGGACACACAATTGAAAAGTGTTACAAAAAGCATGGTTTTCCACCAGGATTTGGTAGAGGAAAGAAGCAATCATCTATTGGAACTGCAAATCTTGCTGTAACACCTTGTTTCACTCAGCCAATGTTAGAAGAACAGAACACTTCAGAGCCTTGTGATTCAATGAGCAAGGAGCAGATTCAGACTGTAATCTCTTTTCTTAGTTCCAAGCTTCATTCTCCATCAGTTGCTACGCCATCAGTTGCAAAAGCATGTGCTTCTATTTCATCTTCTATTCCTGTAATATCACAGATTTCAGGTGACATTTCTGGTAATTTCATTACCCTTTTCTCTCATTCCTATTACGATATGTTTGTTTCATCTATATCTCATGAAACAGATGTGTCTCTTAGAGCTTGGATTATAGATTCGGGGGCTACACATCATGTTAGTCATAATAGGAATCTTTTTACAACATACACACCTCTAGAAAATACATATGTTACCCTTCCCAATGGTTATACTGTCACTATATTAGGAATTGGTTACATTCAATTAACTGATGCTATTTCTCTCCACAATGTGCTTTATATTCCTGAATTTCGTTTTAATTTGCTTAGTGTTAGTGTTTTAACTAAGACTTTGAATGCTGAAATTCGGTTTACTTCTGATGCATGTTTCATTCAGGCAATTACTCAGGAATTGATGATTGGTCAAGGTAGTCAAGTTGGGAATTTATATGTGTTGAATGTCAATAACGAACATAGTACTCTTTCTTTTCAAGGTACGACTTCTATTTGCTCTAATGTAGTTGCAGATACGATAACATGGCATAGACGTTTAGGTCATCCTTCTCTCCCTAAGATTCAAATATTATCTGATGTATTGAGGTTGACAAAAATGAATATTAATAAAGATT
This sequence comes from Cardamine chenopodiifolia, assembly GCA_963922655.1. Lineage (NCBI taxonomy): Eukaryota > Viridiplantae > Streptophyta > Magnoliopsida > Brassicales > Brassicaceae > Cardamine > Cardamine chenopodiifolia. The sequence continues at coordinate 4,278,799 of OZ000481.1, forward strand.
ATTCTTCACATTGTCATATTTGTCACTTAGCTAAACAAAAGCATCTTCCATTTAAATCTGGACACCACATATGTGATCATCCTTTTGAGCTTCTTCATATAGATACTTGGGGTCCTTTTACTGTTCCTACGGTTGATGGTTATAAATATTTTTTAACCATAGTAGATGATCATAGTAGGGCTACTTGGGTATATCTATTACATGCAAAGTCTGATGTCATTTCTGTGTTTCCTGATTTTATTAAAATGGTAGAAACTCAGTATCATGCTAAAGTGAAAGCTGTTCGATCTGATAATGCTCTTGAATTGAAGTTCACTGATTTTTATCTTTCTAAAGGCATTGTCTCTTATCATTCTTGTCCTGAAACTCCTGAACAAAATTCTGTGGTTGAGAGAAAGCATCAGCATATATTGAATGTAGTTAGAGCCTTATTGTTTCAGTCGCATATTCCTTTAGATTATTGGGGGGATTGTGTATTAGCTGCTGTGTTCCTTATTAATAGATTACCTTCTCCAGTTTTAGGTAATAAGACTCCTTTTGAGAAGTTAACTAGTAAACCTCCTGACTATACATATTTGAAAACCTTTGGATGTCTTTGCTATCAGTCTACTTCTCCTAAGAATAGGAATAAGTTTGAACCTAGGGCTAAAGCATGTGTTTTCTTAGGTTATCCAGCTGGTTACAAAGGTTACAAGCTATTAGATATAGAGACACATTCTGTTTCTATTTCCAGGCATGTCATTTTCATGAGGATATCTTTCCTTTTGCATCTTCTACTATTACAGATGATGTGAAACAATTCTTTCCTCATGTTCTTTTCCCTGTCTCCACTGATATTGTTCCTCTTGAACAATCATCTTCTAATACACATCATCCTCCTGCTGTGATATCTTCTGAGATTTCCATTCCCTCTGAATTGCGATCTCGCAGACCAAAGAAAACACCATCTCATTTACAGGATTTTCATTGCTATAATATTATTAATCATAATCATACTACGCCTTATCCTATCGCAAATTATATTTCTTATTCATATCTATCTGAGCCTTTTCAAGCTTTTCTTAATACTATCACCAAAATAAAAGAACCTAAGAAATATTTGGAAGCTTTGCTTGATCAATTGTGGCGTGATGCTATGGGTTTGGAAATTGGTTATATGGAAAGGACTCAGACTTGGAGTATTTGTCCCTTGCCAGAGGATAAGGTTGCTATTGGATGTAAATGGGTGTTTACTGTGAAGTATAATGCTGATGGGAGTGTTGAACGATATAAAGCTCGTTTAGTTGCACAGGGGTTTACTCAAGAGGAAGGTGTTGATTATGGAGAAACTTTTTCACATGTGGCTAAATTGGCTACTGTTCGGATTCTTATTGATGTTGCTGTTAAGAAGAATTGGTCTTTATCTCAATTAGACATTTCTAATGCTTTCCTCAATAGTGATTTGGATGAGGAGATTTTTATGAAACTTCCACCTGGTTATTCAGATATAACAGGTGAATCTTATCCTTCTAACTCTGTGTGTCGTTTGCATAAATCCATCTATGGCTTGAAACAAGCCTCACGCCAATGGTATATCAAATTATCTTCTACTCTCAAGACGATGGGATTCAAGAAGTCTCACTGTGATCATACACTTTTTATCAAACATCAGAATGATTCTTATTTGGCAGTTTTGGTGTATGTAGATGATATTTTGATTGCGAGTAACAATTCTGAGGCTACTCAAGCGTTTAAAGATGAGCTACAGTCTCATTTTAAACTTCGTGACATTGGTGCCCTGAAGTATTTTCTTGGATTGGAAATTGCCAGGTCAGCTCAGGGTGTTTATATTTTTCAAAGAAAGTACACTTTGGAACTTCTTGATGAGATTGGATTTCTTGGTTGCAAGCCCTCATCTATACCTTTAGATCCTTCTCTCAAGTTATCTAAAGATTCTGGTACTTTACTGGAGAATCCTAGGTTGTATAGGAAACTGGTTGGTAAATTGCAATACTTAGCTATTACTAGACCGGATATTGCTTTTGCTCTTACAACTCTCGGTCAGTTTTCTTCAGCTCCTCGGGATACTCATTTACAAGCAGTTTATAAAGTGTTGCGATATTTGAAAGGAACTGTAGGGCAAGGTCTCTTTTATGCTGCCCAGGGATCTTGTGATTTAAAGGGTTTTGCAGATTCCGATTGTGGTGCTTGTATTGATACTCGGAGATCTGTTACTGGTTATGCTATGTTTCTTGGGGATTCTTTGGTTTCTTGGAAGTCAAAGAACCAGAAATCAGTTTCTCGTAGCACTGCTGAGGCTGAGTTCCGTGCTTTGGCTTTGGCTGCTTGTGAAATAGTTTGGATTTCTCGCCTTTTACCGGAGTTGTTAGTTCCAGTTTCTGCACCAGCTGTGTTATATGGTGACAACACTGCTGCTCTTCACATTGCTAATAATTCTTCTTTCCATGAACGTACAAAGCATGTGGATAAAGATTGTTATACCATACGTGAGAATATTGATGATGGAATTCTCAAGACTATGCATGTTAACACTCATGATCAGATTGCAGATGTGTTGACCAAAGCTTTGTATCCGACTGTTTTTCAAGGTTTGGTTGGCAAGATGGGTGTTGACAACATTTTCTCACCCCCATCTTGAGGGGGGGCTATTAGTCTAGTTGGTTAACATTGAACCATGTAAATCAATTTTGGGTTCATTAATTGGTTTAGCTTAGTTGTACATATATAAGCTTGTATTAGTCGTTGAAGTTAAATAAAAGATAAGAAAAACATAAACGATTTCAGATATTTCTCTCTGTTTCTCTAAAGCTGAGACCTTGATATACTTTTCGTTTTTTTAGTAGCAAATTGAAAAAGACCAAATATATATGAACTTCTAAGTAATTGATAATATGATTCTCAGATGACCTTGTTCCTGGCTGAAGTCAACGCCTTCGTCCTTGTCGCTGCCGTGCGGCGAGTCCGGGGGCAGCTCGGTCAATTCATCGGTATGGACATCATCGCCGGCGGAGCTTGGAGTGGGAGTCGGATTCGTGGTGGGTTCCATCGGTGACAAACAAAGATGAGATGCAGAACCATGTCATTACAATTTTTTGTTACTCAATCTGAATTTTTTAATTCCACGTTCTTTATTTTATGCATAACCAACATGACTAACCAATAGTTTGTCTTTTCTTTTGCCAATATCTTTTATTAATATGTAAAAATTCAAAAACAAACTGATAATTCTTGATAAAAAAAATCGAACCTTTTCGTTTACGTAGAAACAAAACAAGTTCGTGTACAAAAAAAAAATTAAAGACTGCGAAAGATTCAGTTAAAAGAAAGAAAGAAATAAGCTAAAGAACAACTCTTAGGTAGCTTTGTTGTTGTTTATTTAAAACTTCTTCTAGAATCTGGAAATTACCCTTTTCGGTAATCAGAGGCAAGCTCATGTAAGCCATACTTCTCAAAAAGATCGGCAACGATATGGCTGGCAATGAATGAAAGCGCTGACGCTCCAATAGCCATTCCGGTGTATTCAGCAACGGTCTTGGGTTTGTCCATTTGGAAAGCGTAAGCTTTGGCAAAGGATAGAAAGCTGACGCAGACCAGAGAAGCCACTAGGACCACCGCAGCTTTGTAGTGTCCCTTGTCGGTTTGTTTGAAAGAGAGGCCGTAGAAGAGGGGAGGGATCACACCAAAGAAGATGAAGGAAACCACAACAACGAAGCAGTGGAGCTTGAATTTCGTTTTGTCTCCGAGCAGTTTCTGATACGGATGTTCTGTATTAAGATCACTATTCTCCCTTGTTATGAGTCCATATAGCTGCCAAAATATGATCCTCTTTTGTAAGTGTGGATGCGACACATGAGAAAACAGAGTAGGTGCTCTGTTTTCTAAATAAATTTCCTTAAAAAGTTTTAAAACTTTTTGCAGGCAAAAGAAAAAAACAAGAGAGGAAGCAAAACTACTTACGTTGTGAATGATGAGAAAAAGGCCACTGAATAAATTGGCTAGCCCCAAGGAGAGAACGTTTACTACAAGAAAAGAAAAGACAATATTAATTTGAATTGAGATGTATGAAGAGGTTCCATGTCGTGCTCGTATGTTCATGTGTACTTACGAGTTGAAGCTCCGGAAGCGGCAGCGGAGGATACTACACCGAGGCTTGTGATTGATTCGATTAGACCTCCGTACACAATACTCTTCATGATGTCTAGCTCTCTTGGTAAGGGGTTTTTTCTTAGATCCACGATACGTGTCTCCTCATGTAGAGAAGGAGGAATAAGAGGCGTATCCGGAGTCACAACATGATCCGGATCCGTTGCCGGAAGCCAAACTGAAAATAAGAAAATAGAGGAAAACAAGATGGGAAACAATGTTAGAAGTCATCAATCCGACATGGAATCAGAGAATTGAGGGCAATGGGAAAAGGGAAGAAAAGGAATCACAAGTCTCCTACAACTTATAATTGAACGCCAGGGAAGAGTCAGAATGGCGAGGAACAACAACGACAATACGGGAAGGTACTTGATACTCATGAAATGTATGAGCCAACGTATTTTTTCATGTAGATGTGCCGGAGAAGGAGAAATCGGCTCTGGCAGTGGTAAAGGAGAAGGAGAGGATAGAACAATGACTGATAGAAAGAGTAGAACTGCACCCAATAGGAACCACAGAGAAGTGGAACTGAGCCATGGCAACTTTTTGAGTTTCTCCCCTAGCCCTGTAAACAACGATGGGATTGGTCCTGTAGATCAAGAAATTAACATTTAAGAAATCAAGATGTCTCAATCGCAAATTGTGACATAATTAATGGTGAAACTTTCATGATTTTTAAGTATTATAAATAAAATTTTATGGTATAATTATGTTCTTCAATGATAATATAAAGTTTCAGGTTTTTCGGATTCAATGGTTATATCCAAATTTCAAACTCTTGATAATTGTTGTATTAGTTATGTTTTACTAGGATTTTGAAAGAAATAACTTTTGTTAGTTAATTTTTTTTTTCTTATGAATAAATTAATCACTATAATCATGTTTGATTTCATGGATAATAGAAATTTTTTTGTAAAATTTGTTTGGATATAAAAATAAAAATAAAAAAATTTAAGACATTTTCATATTTACCTTCCCAACTGCAACCGAACGATGAGAAAAGAGAAGGGCTGGGGAGAGGGACCAAAAGTATGAAGGACTGTTTGTTGTAGGGATTAGGCTCTCCTTCTTTGATGAGTCGAGCAGTTTGGGTGATGTCACGATGACATTTAGGGCAACAGAGATTATAAGTCTTTTGCTTCTGTATCACCTTGAGCGCCTCATGGGGACCTCCATTGCCTTCTTCTCCATTATCGTTGATGCCCTTTATCGGAGTTTCTGCAAACGTACAATATAACAAATTTGGATTCAAGAAAATACAATTCTTGTCTTTTAACACTTTCTTGATTCTGATAAAATGATATTCTGCTAGATTCCCAAAATTTGATTGCTTCATTATCTCCCAGATTAACGTGCTCCATGCATGCCAGATCTACTAATATCACTGACACCAAAAACTATTACTTTTTATAAAATTCAGGTCAACTCAGAGTAATATAAACCCATGATCCAACTCGTTGCTTTTTTTTCCCGAATACATCCAACTTAATGATATTCAAGAAATAATCAACACAATATATTTTATATCATTCTAGTTTAGTTCTTGCTGAGGTTTCATTATAATATTAGGCTTTTGTTTGTCTGTTTTCATTTACATATATAAATGCATGCTCAAATCAGGAATTAAATGAAACTGTTCCTCCAAACTAAATTACAATGTAACTCTGAAAAATAGTAAAATATTAAATCTACTAGTGCGACATGAGCGCTGGATAAGCTTATATAGTAGCATGACTTGCATTCTAATACATGGTTCACGGTCGTTAGCTATTAGTTTCATATATAATTTTTGCTTTGTTATAATGTCTTCGCAGAACAAAAAATAATGGTCAAGAAATTTATATATCGTAATAAATACAAAGAACCGATATATATGGACCAAGCAAATCAATAACAGCCGAGCATATATGAATCTACGATGCTTTAAGATTTAAACCTGTTTCAGCATTGTGGGAGTCAACGAGCTTGTCGGCATCAGGGCTGCCGCCACCAAAATCGTCAGGGGAATCAAGGTTATGCGGAATGGTTTGGGCCATTTAAGAGGGTGTGATGATTTGATGATGGCAAACAGATAACCAGAGGGCACTTATTTATATGCCCACGACCTGCTTACTATCTCTCTTTTTTTTTTTGTTTGGGTGCTTTATTTTCACTAACGTGAGTCGTATTATTTTAAGCTACCGTAAGGTCAAACAAAAACCCATGAAAAAGTTAATTAATGACCGAGGTTTACTCTGAAAATAATGAACGAATGATATACTCCCTCTGTTTTTTAATATAAGATGTTTTTGCTAAAAACACGTAAAATACAAAATTACTTTTATTCTAAAAAAATATTAATTAATATACAAACCAAAATAATTGAGCCAATAAAAAAAATATTGCAAACTATTATTGGTCACACAATATTAAATAAAATAAAAAGAAAAAAAATATGGAACATCTTATATTTTAAAACATAAAAAATCTCTAAAACATCTTATACTATAAAACTGAGAGAGTATATATTTGTAGCTATATACTATTTAAGTTATATTAAAAGTATGCATTCGCGTAGATGTATATATTTATTTTATTTTTTTGTCATCTGATTGTATTTCATAAAAATTCAGAATCAAAACGTCCATGTAACAACGTTTCACAGGAACAGAGTCTTTCGACTCACAAGCAGAGGATCAACAACAAAATAATAATTAAAAGTCTCTTTTCTCCAATACTTGCTTGTAACTATGCCGGTCCTCCCGTCGCAATGTATGATTGAAAACGGCAGTCCTTTGTAACACTTTTAGCAATACGACATGCTACTAGATTGGCCTTAGATGATGATAGTTTCAAACCACAACTCTAAAAACCTGCAATCTCGGCCACTTGGGTGAGTTATGAATCGTGTCCAGAGCAGATGCATCATCAATCCACAACTCCATTGTCTCAACATGGAGATCACGCAAGTTTCTCAAGGTCCAGATAATACAACGCAGTTCAGCCACAGTTCTGTTTACAACAGGAACGAACGCCACAGTTCAATAGAAATCACAAAGAAATCGATTATTGCAATTATTGGTCGTTTTGTTTATTATACGTAATATTAATTGACCAGATAAGTCAAGGGCTCAAAAGTCCTAATTTTAACAAATTGTTATATTATAATTATTATAATTTCTTTTTTCGTCATTGTTTATGACTCGGGGAATATTAATTTATGACTTATTTTTCTTCATTGTTTATGACTTGGGTACCAATTGTTTATGACTTCTATTTTTTTCATTGTTTATGACTTGAGGAATATTAGAATTGACTTATATCATAATACTTGGAATTTGAGTGTTTTATTTAGTTGAGATACAAACTAATAATCTATTTTCTTGCCAAATGCCAGTAGACATAAACTTGTCATTATAGACATATTCGACTATTCGTATATGTTATAAATCTTGTTCGACATATATGTGTGAATCCTAATTGGATGGACGAACTATGGAATTTTTTTTACTTCTATCTGTTGATGAGATAGATATTTGAAGAGATACAACAGTAGCATTCATCATTTTTCCGGAGCGAAAATCGTCCTGCATACTGCATAGGCTCCTTTCTCGTCAAGGAAGGACTTAACTAGATTTGTCTGTTTCTTTGATTTTTATTGGAATTTCTGTTTCGAATGCAAAATATTGGAAATACAAATGATAAGATAATTATATATATATATATATCCATTTTGCTTATTTTCTAGAATTTTGTTATTAATTAAATTCTAAAAACTTGTTTATATAGATTAGATAGTCAAGTTTATCAATTTTTTTGGATTGTAACATACTTGATGACATTCAATAAGCGATACATGAGTTGAATAACAAACTTCATTATTAAAAATAAAACTCTTTACAAAAACTATAGCACTTCATTGGGTCTTCGTAACTTTTTTATATGCATTAAGCTCAGTACAAGATGTCATGATCACACTATCATCAATTACTAACAATAGTTTTTCAGTTAAATCAAATATTCGTTCATGATGGTGATATTTCCATCCCTCATCATAAGTTACGAAATGTCTACGCTTAATTCTCACATTCTGCATATATTCCACTGGTCTTACATTTTACCTTTATAAGGAGACCAGAAAAATGAAATTATTCCCTATGAAATTTTCGTATATCTTTGTTTTAAATTGTATTGAATATTAGTGAAAGGAAGCAGCCAAATCATTGGGAAGGACCTGATGTCCTCGTAGAGCTTTGATGGCCTCTACCTTCTTGGAAAGGACCTGATGTCGACTGAGCCTGCATATAGGAAATCGATCATTTAAGCAGGAGTTCAAACAAAAGTGTCTTCATCATAACACAATATAAGTACACATACCATCTGAATTAGGATTAGATGAATTATCATCGACTGGTCCTACAGATAGGAGGAAATCGGTCATTTAAGCAGTAATTCAAAAAAATGTCTTGATCATAAAGAAATATCTTCACACATACCATTGTGATTAGGATTAGATGAGTTGTTTTCGGCTGGTCCAAACAGATAAAAAACGGTCATAAACCATTCAAAGAAACAAAGCCTTTATATATATATGTGTGTATATATATATATATATTTCTATGAAATTGGTGGTGAAACATGTGAGAGTTGAAAGGAATTTGAAGGGTGTGAAGAGAGGGATCCAGAGCTCGAAAGTGTTTTGGTTGTCGGGAGAAAGTTCATCTCCTTTTTCGAAGAGTTGAGCAGTCTTGGTGATGTTACGAGTACACTTTGAGCAATAGAGATCATGAGTCTCTTGCTTCTGTATCTCTTCTATCGCCTTCCCGGGAGATCGACCTTTTGAGCCCTCTTCATGATCGTTTTGAGATCCACTAGTGTTTGTTTCTCTCAGATCTCAAGTACAGTAGGATAAACTTAAGTGGGTTCAAGCCTCTCTCAAACAAATACAACTTAAATAAATAAATAAAATCCACAGAACCTTGATTACCATAATTACAAGGAAAATATGATATTTTCTTGCTTCTTGATGTTCTAATACCAACGCTCAATTTTTGTGACGAGTACATTTATCTACCATGAAATAACGACTTCTTTTCTTACATGGGCGTGCCATTTTTTATGGATTTCTCTAAGACCAAATAATTAACACTATATAAATCTATTAGCACACAATATACGTTATACTCATAAATCAATAACCTAAATTACTTTCTAAAATTTATTAAAACGTACCATTTAGAACATCATCGTCAAGCTCTTGGCGTTTGGGCATGGTGGATTCCTTTGAACTTGGTGTGAACGGTGATGACAAAGTGAGAACAGAGAAAGTTTAATGTACCATATTTTTATTCTTGTCATATGATGAGATATTCTTTGTAATGTAGTATACATGACCTGACCACTTCTTAATTATTCTAAACATATGCTTACACTATCTTCAAAAAATATGAGTTATTTCTTTAATCAAATGACCGAAGATCATCGTAATTAATTGCGTAAATGGCCATATATATGTATAAGTGACATTCTAAGAAATACCCATAATCGTAGCAGATCCTAAATAAGTTTGCACTATGTTTAAAAGTTCTTGGATAATTCGAATTATCTATGGTTAAGCATGAATAATCAATCGTCGGACACAACACGTGGCGGTAGGCCATGGGGCGATGGCTGAACTAACTCCCACATGTCATATTTTAATAACACAGCCTATGAAAGCTGGGGTATTGTTGTAAATATTAACGAGGGTAGTTTCAGCAAGATAGTCGTTATTCTGCTTCCGATTTATCTTTTTTTTGCGGTAAATTTCAGCTTCCAATAATGGAACTCCTCCTTCACCATTTCTGTTTGTTCCCTGGAAAATCTTGCAAACAAGAAGATGGATCTCTAAACAATTAAAATAGAGAATCACTGATCGAGATCGCTTTATTTCTCTGCTGCAGTACAATCCCGATTGATTTCTGATTATTTTGTTTGCTCGATCTCGATCGGAAGAATGATTTCGAATCCACGTCTGTTGTTCTACTCTTGCATTGCGAAAGGAACAGTGATTCTAGCCGATTTCGCTTCCAAGGAAGATCCAGGAATCGAAGCTTTAGCTTTGAGATGTATTGAGAACGTACCTCCTCACCATTCGATGATCTCTCATACAGTTCACAAGAGAACTTACGCTTTGATCATCGATGGTTTGTTTTCTTATTTCGCAATTTTCGACGAAGTCGTGACGAAATCGGAGTCTCTCTGGCTCTTCAATCGATTGAAATCGGCTATAGAGTCTCTGATTTCAGATGGATCTATGGCGGATAATCCGATCCAACACTGTCTCCAATCAAAGCTGGATTCAGTTTTTGCTGAGATCTTTTGTGGCGGTGGTGATAATGATAAGGATTTGGAATTGGAGTTAGGTTTGGTTGGATCTCCGAGAAGTGTAACGAGGGAGATTAAGAATAATCAAAGCGTGGATTCAGCGAGAGGACGTAAAGGAGGTTCGTTGATGCCGCTTCTGGGGAAGCCATTGAGAGTGTTGAAGAATAAGAAGAGATTACAGACGGGGGTGAAAAGTGAAGGTAATTGGAGGGAGAAGAAGATGGATTTGGGAGGAGGTAAAGGAGTGAGAAATGGGTTGATTCATGATCATCATCATAGACAAAAGGCAAAGCAGATATGGAGGAAACATGTTTGGGTTGTTTTGATGTTTGATCTTTGCATCTGTGTTATTCTCTTTGGAATCTGGCTTTGGGTTTGTCAAGGCTTTCAATGCATCGAAGGGTAAATATATATATCACTATCATCACTCTCTACTACAATCCATCATTACCAAAAAAAAAACAGAGCGTTTTTTTCTCAAATTATGATTTTTATCTTTTTCTTTTTTTTTTTCTTTCAAAATCCGAGATGGTTTGTTTCCAGGGTTAAATTCTGGTTTACACGTTCGTGATGATGATGTTTACTGTGTTTTTGAAGTTTTTCTTCATGAGGTAAAAGAAAAAAAGTGTTTGTAGATCTCTTCTGTAATAATATCTTTCGTTTTCTTAGATGTTAATTACTTGTGTGTTTGTTATGTGATTGGAACAAAAGATGATATTAATTTTAAGCTTTAGGCAGAATTGACAAATTTAAGTCTTGGTTAAAAAATTAAAATAGAGCGGAATGCTAAAATATGTTTTGGAATTTACATCGCAAGATGTTCGAGGCTACCTACAAAAGGAACTTGGAACGCAAGAACTTGGAATTTAATCTATTAATCAAAATACCATTTGACAAGCGCGCGTAATTATACATTTTCTTATGTTGAAGCATTGAATTCTATCGTTTCACAAAGTTTACATCACTGAAACTAGGCTATATATTGGAAAAAGAACGTCACATTTTTTTAATAAAAAAATTGTCTCGGCTGTTGTCGAAAAGTCAGTAACGTTAGTCGTTACTCGTTAGTGATGCATGAATTATCAAAAGTTGGTTTTATCAAAAGAAATACCAAAACTTGCATCGGGACTCACAAGGATAACATGATCCGCCTAATTTCTTCTCAATCTGTTTAATTAAACTGCTATTTTACCTACCATACATAAATCATTTCGCCTTTCGCATACATATCTCATGCAACTATAAGAGCAGTTTTTGACTTTTCAACGCATTACATATTCTTCCAAACCATTTACACACTCAACGCATCAATTCGACCGTTTCTATCACCACGCATATACAATTGATTTTCTTTTAACCAACAAAATGCATTTACGAGTTTGAATTTGCTAATAGACAACAACAAACGAACATAAACTGTTAGATTACATGTCTTAGTCATAATTGTCTTCTTTTTATCATATATATTTTAATAATCAACGACGTTAAATGGGATTTTATACATGATGATTAACTACAGTCCACAATTCACATATCTTAGGAAAACACCTACGAAGGCCCACCCCTGTTTAGTTTAGAGATTAAATAAGGATTCCATCAAATAAAGTTGTATAACTGAGAGAGCAAGATATTTCACAACGTAGGACCCGCTTAGTTTATTTGATTTCTCTATTGTTCAGATATCTCGTGAATAAGAAACGCCACAAGGAGCGTTTTGTTTTATTTTTCTTTTCTACTTCATAAAATACAATACGTTCCCTCACATAATTCATCCTATTTTTTTATTTTTTTCTTGTGTTCATATTATTTGAACGAAAACAGAAATGTTTCCCTATTTTATCTATTTAAATCCCAACCCATTTCGTATAACGTCAAAGAAAGATTATATTCCGAAGAAAAAAACGATGGAATTTGATGAGTTTTATGATCAAGAACGATTCTGTGCGACTCCTAAGCTTCTGTTCACAATTCCACTTGTCATATCATCTGAGACTCCTGGGCTAGCGACGCCGCCTGTGAACATTCCACTTGCCTGCACTTTTTTACGTGATTCAAAATCCCAACCGTTTTGTTAGAAAAAATTCAAACGTTATTTAATGGTTACTCATTCTAAACAAAATTCCAACAATTTGGGGATTTGAATAAAATGTCATTTCTTAATGCATAGTTTAGATTCTTCATTCACTCTCTTTCAGAAGTTGTTTCTTCTTTTTTTAATCCCTTGGCTATATATATATATTGGGGTTATTATTTTACTTCTTCTTTTGGGTTGTGAAGAATTAAATTTTTTTTGGCTCATTTTGATGCATGTTAAAAAAAGGAGGCAAAGGTTTACAAAGGGTCTAAGCAAGTGATTCCATGGAGGCGTAGGCAAGAGAATCTTCCAAGAATGAATTCCTCCAATATTAAAATCAAATCTCTTCGATTTCTTTTAAATTCTTTAGTTTATAGACTAATATCAATGTATATGCAACATAATTTACAGATAAGATAAAATAGTTACATTTTAACTTTTACCAAATAAAAACCCTCCTTTAGATTAATAGAAATTAGAAACAGAATAACTAAATTACTTAAAAGGTTAAAGAATAAGGGAACGGAGACAACAACATTATTCATCATGTCAGTAGCCCATATTTAAAAGATTGATTCCGATGAAGAAAGTTATAAGAGATTGATTTCGGTTCAGGCCCAAGCTCATATTTAAAAGTGGACCGTTAAGTCAGTTAAAGAGGCCCGCGTTAAATCTCTTATCTTCAGATGTTTTTTTACGAAAATCCAGGGCCACTAAACTGTAAGACACTCTTTGCTTCTTTCTCTTCTACTACTTAACTCGCTTTGCCTGACTCACTGAGTCATGGCGCTTCTGAGTCCTTATCTTCATCGCTTTGACTCCAACACTCTCCGCCACTCCTCTTATCCTTCCGCCGACGCTGGCGGTGGCCTTGTCGTCTATCCCACGTATGGTCGCCACCGTTGCTCCGCGATTGCGATTAACGCGCCTTCGTCTCTGACAGGCGTGACACCGATCCGATGGGGCTACACGAGCGTTCAAGGATTCCGCGATGAGATGGAGGACGATATCGTCATCCGTTCGGAAGCTCTCGACAGCTTCTCCTACGCCGCGGTTTTCGATGGCCACGCTGGATCGTCCTCTGTTAATTTCCTCAGGTACTTGGTTTTAATTCTCATGCAAGCTCTGTTTTATAAGGTTTCGGTAGTGACGATGATGATGATGGTGATTCTAGTTTAATGATGATGATAGGGAAGAGCTGTACAAGGAATGTGTTGGAGCATTGCAAGTTGGATCGTTGTTGAGTGGAGGTGATTTCGCGGCAATCAAGGAAGCTTTGATTAAAGCCTTTGAAAACGTGGATCGTAATTTGCTCAAATGGTGAAATTAGCTTTAAGTTTCTAAGGTGTTTGAATGAATTTTGATGATTTGGGTGAAGTAATTCACTATATATGGTTTGGATCCAGGCTAGAAACAAACGGTGAAGAAGAAGACGAATCAGGTTCAACAGCTACTGTAATGTTTATCAGAAATGACATTTCCTTCATTGCACATATTGGTGATTCTTGCGCAGTAAGCCTTCTTATTAACTAGTTGTGGATTGAATCATAGTAACTTGGTCATGTATGAAGTCTTGTTAATGCATTAAAATAGGTTTTATCTCGATCTGGGCAAATCGAGGAATTGACTGATTCTCATCGTCCATATGGAAGCAGTAAGGCAGCTATTCAGGAAGTGAAAAGGATCAAAGAAGCAGGTGGATGGGTGTGTTATCGTATTTTCCATGTTTAAAGTATGTCAAATTATCTCTGAATTTGCTAGCGAGGATTTGGCTTAAAATGGATGTCTTGCGATTCATTTTAATCAGATTGTCAATGGAAGGATTTGTGGGGACATAGCTGTATCCCGTGCTTTTGGTGACATCCGGTTCAAGACTAAGAAGGATGAGTTGGGTTCTTTCTCTTCTTACAATTCTTTTTTTTTTATGCTGCTGCTTCATTTCTCATTAAAGTCCATGCACACAGGATGTTAAAGAAGGGTGTCAATGAAGGAAGATGGCCCGAGAAGTTTGTCTCGAGGTACTCAACTATTCGAAAGTTGTTTTCTATCTCTTCTGCTACATTTTCAAGGATTTCTGTCCTGATTTTTCTGATGAATGAGTTCTCAGGATCGAGTTTAAAGGGGACATGGTTGTCGCAACTCCAGATATCTTCCAAGTACCTCTTACATCGGATGTGGAATTCATTATTTTAGCTTCTGATGGATTATGGGACTACATGAAGAGGTTTCCTTTTTTTCCCCTCTTTCACCATTTAATCATACGCTTTTATCGAAGGAGAAGTATAGAGTTTTCAGTTATCTATGTTTTGCTGATGCAGCTCAGAGGTGGTTAGTTACGTAAGGGATCAGCTCCGGAAACATGGAAATGTGCAGGCAAGCTTTTTCTTCTTTTGCGTGTTCTTATCAATTAGTTTCTACAAGACATGTTTTTTCTTTAAGGCTGTATTAATCTCCTGAATGTCTATTTGTAACAGCTTGCTTGTGAATCTCTAGCGCAAGTAGCTTTGGTAAATAACAAAAATCGCTCCTCTGGCTTTTTGATTAGGAACCCAAAGCTGACAATTTACGATTTTGTTCCCACGTTTCAGGACCGACGATCTCAGGACAACATCAGCATCATCATAGCTGATTTAGGGTAGGTCTCTGATAGGGTTCATCTAATAATTTTCACTACTACATGAAACCTCTGTATATACAGTGTTATTAAGTATCCAATTCATAGACCCTGAATGTGGTTTCGATTTTTGCAAAAACAGAAGAACAGAGTGGAAGAATCTCCCCGCGCAGCGACAAAACGTGGTGGTTGAACTGGTTCAGGCTGCAGCGACTATCGGTTTAGTTACTGTTGGTATATGGATGTCTTCGTATCTATCTTAAGTGAAATGCACATTCGATCTCTTTCCTTAGTGTATATAAAGCATGTAACTATGTCTAACTCTCTAGTCTTCCCATAGAAATGGAGATATGATGATACCTCACAAACAAACCAGCTTTATAGTTTATATATCCACTTTCACATTGAAACTACATTTATAAAGAAATCCAACTTCCTACGCCTACAACAAGTCAACAACCACAACCATAGTGATATGAAAACCAAAGAGAGAGATAAGATATCAACACTGGAGATGTAAACAAACTTGGAATTCATGCCTTTCACATATTCATATCTTCTTTAGGAATTCCATGATGTGGGTACCGTAGGCTTTGCAGACAACTTGGAAGCCCCGGAAGCCAGAATCTTTAGCCAACGCCTCAAACTCCTCCTCGGTACGAGCCAACATGAGGCAGTCCATGTGGACAACTTCTTTTCTCAAACTCCTCCTCGGTACGAGCCAACATGAGGCAGTCCATGTGGACAACTTCTTTTCTCAGGAGGCTCGAGTCTGGCACCACCGGAAGTATTGATTCCGCCACTATCACTTTTCTATTGTCTGGGAGCGCTTCGTAGCAGTTTTTCAGAAATTTCCAACAGTGTTGGTCGCTCCAATCATATGACATATCCACCACTGTCACATGTGGGAAATGTTAAAAGTAAAACCCAAATGTTTGGGATACACTGTTTCTACCAAGAATCTTAATAGAACTAGTTTACAAACCTTCATGAAGATGGCATCTGCTTTAGGCACATTCACAAACATATCTCCCCACTGTGTTCAATACCTGAACCATTCAACCAAACTCACCTCTAATTCAATCTTAAAATACTGAAACATCCCATAAAATTTATGAAATAGAATATTTATGTATATACCAGGATGGTACACAGCTTCCTCAATAACATGAGAGAGATCATAAAGGATGCCTTTGATATGTGGGTGCTTAGAGACAATCATACGGAGAGTAACTCCAATGCCACCACCAACATCAACCAATGAAGTCAATCCCTCGAAGCCCTTGTAGGTCTCTAGAATCTTGGTCATGACGATGGTCGTGTGATTAGACATTCCATTGTTGAACACTGTTGAATCTCGGGTCGGCCCCCTGGTACTTGAAAGCGTCCATAACAGATGCTTTGTAGAATGGGAATCCGCCTTCAAGAACTGCATCTTTCAAATGGTACCTGAACTCATACACATATCTCATGTACATGTTTCTTAGTGTAGAGTTAGAATTTCGTAAGGTTACAAGACTTTACCAGCTCTCCATGAAGACTCTGTCTCTGTTCAAATGACATAGTGCAGCGAGTGAGACTCCTTCTTCGTTCTTAGTCAGGTACTTGCAAACTGGTCCCAGTCCGTACAGAACCATGACTGGAGCATCAGGGTTCTTGGTCGGAATATGGGAAGCTATCTCCGATGGCGACAGTTGACCACCAGCGAAACCGGCATTCTTGGATATGATCTCGAGCAGGTCAAGCTCTAACGCCAATGTTAGAACCATCGGAAGCTCGGTGGCTCCAGCGGTAAGTATAGCAAAGAGGTTGGCCTTTTCGTCGGATATTTTTACCGGAGTGATCTGTGTTTCAGCCAAAGATCCCATTAGGACTCTGTTTTTTGGTTTGTTACTCTGTTTTGTTTTTTTCCCGCCTTTTAAAACGGTTTTGGTATTTGTTTTGGGAATGAGAAATGAAAACTGCGGTTGAGCTATATGTATATTAGATTTGTATAATTGAATATGAATTAAATACTGTTGTGAGTGTTTTTTTTTTGGTTTTTTAATTTATTCACCAACCCCGTTTTGGTTTTTTCTTTAAGTCAACAAGTAGAAGGGTGGGACGTAAATGTCGTCCATGACGAAAAGTTGTTAATTTGGATATTAATCGGCTAGAAACGCATGGCTCATGCCACAGTTGGTGGTTCTAAAATTTTGCTGCTTGACATTTCCCTAACAGCATCTATGACTATACCCATATTTGTTTTTGACAGTTTATCATATCATCGAAACAAAACTTTCTTGACATTTTCCTTGCTAGTTCTCAAGCCTTTCCAAAAGTTCTTTTACCCTTAATGCTCGGACATTTTTGAGCCTTAACACATACTTCCACTTCATAATCATATAAACATGTTAGTAAACTAAAGTCATAATATATATTTTTTTCTTAGACAGGATTATCCAAAACATTTTGTAGGATTGTTAAATTTGCCTATACATAAGTTATAACTATAGGACTATTAATGAATAAAAAATAAGCATCCTAGACGAGATGAAGATGTCAACTAGGCAAAAAAAATTGTGATTTTAAAGGTAAAAATCACCAAAATTAGAGTTCATCATGATCAAAATAGTCCTCGTCGTCCAAGTCTTCGTGATGAACTGCCTTGTAAAACACATCTAACATGGTGCAACATCTCTTCAAGTGATAGTTTACCATCTTTATCATCATCCGCCTGCAAAAGTAAAAAAAAAATGAAAATAATTGAAAGTATAAAAAAGAGAAGAAGATGCTAGTCATAACTCATAAACAATCCAAAAAAGGAATAAAATAAAAATCATGCAATTGTTTTGTTTGTTTGGTTGAGTATAAAATGTCTTTTCAGAGATATGAATTTTGGTAGGGGGAGACGGACCTCGTGGCAAAGGAAAGTAGAGTAGTATTTGGCGTAACTCATTTCACCAGGTTGAAGATAATGCAAAATGGGTCGAAGCTCATCGGCCACGAGGAACCTATCTTTGTCTCTGTCTAGCTCTGCAAACAGAAGTTGAGCCGTAGGCACATTCTCAACTTCCTCTATCTCTAACTTTGCGAATTCTTTGTACATTTCGTATGCGTTGTCTACAAACTCTTTGTACTCTAGCTTCCCATCACCGTTCGTGTCCATGCCCCTATATATATCAAACAACACGTACGAACGACGTCGTTTTCCTAGTTAAGCTTCATGCATCAAATTGAAAACACAATCACTCACGAAATGCTTACATCATTCGTTCCTTTAGAATCCATCTTTGAATATCTTTGTTTCTGCTGTCTTCTGGGTGCAAGAAACTGCAACTCCCATAATTTAATTCATTTTTTTGTTTTTGAAACATTTAGAAGTAACGAGATTTTTCAAAGCATCAGTTACTTGTTGAACTCTTCAATGTCGAGAGAGCCATTATGATCAAAATCCGAGTTCTTGAAATTGCTCCATCCAGCTTATCCGTGAGCCTTCTCGTTTTTCTCTGTTTCAATTTTATTGTCATTGTTCTTTGCATAATTAAGAAGAACGATATCAATTAATCAAACACAAGATACCTAATTGATTGATTACCAATGTCTTGCTTAGAGAATTGAGGCAAGAACTCTTGAAAGGTTATGACACCATCCTTGTCCTTATCTTGTAGCTCGAGTTCGTTGTCCTCTGTCTGCTGCATCATCCATGTTTGAAGCTCTTTCAAGCTCACGAAGCCATCTCTTGGTGCCGCGTCTAGGAGAGGAAACAAGAACTTGATCCTCATGGTCGTATTAAGCCTCCTCTCTTGTGAAATTACTCCTCAAACATAGCATCTTCCTCCTCCTCCTTCACAGCATCCCCGGTCGTCGTATTGGCTTCTTTTGCATTAGATGACCTCTCGATCCGGGTCACCAGAGGGTCAAACACGGGCATTTTAAGCCTGCATCCGATGCGGCGGCTTATGAGACCCTCAATGGTTTGAGGCTGGTTTTGTTTCTTATTAGGAGCGAGGAGGATCAAGATGATGATGAAGATGCTGGTTAGTAGCGTGAAAGCCACCACCTTGGCCATTTTCCGGTAGCCAAAGGCGGGGTTCTGTGGAGAGAAGATGAAAGGCCAAGAAGATTGCTAATTTAGTTTTTGTTTTTGCTTTATTGGGGGTTAGACAAATCATTGAGTTATGTTCTATCAACCGTTTTTTACCCGCCAAAGTCGGTTATCCATTTGTTGAGAATTCAATGACAAGAAAAGCCTCTCTTTCTCTCTCTATTCACATATATATATATATATATATAGTAAACCAATAAACCGGTTATATAAGTCTGAAGGAACAAAAGATTGTTGCAATGTAAGATGAAAAAAATTAAAAGGACAAGATTATGAAGACAAAACAAGACTGTTGGAACGATATCACAGGGATGAGAGGAAAGTTTTAAGCGAAGAAAAGCCTCTAAGCCACTTCATCATATACATTGCAGAATTAGAGAATACGTGGTTAGTATTTGTTTAGTCTGTCTCCTTGGCAGAATCTCGGATCCAGGGCCAGTCGGACTGGCAGAGATCAGGCGGGGAGTTTCCGTTCTCATCTTTGGAGGCTGTGTTAGCTTTCTGCTTCACCAGAAACTTGGCGATGGCTTCTCTGTCGCACACAACAGCATAATGCAAGGGGGTTTGGCCTTCGTTGTCCTGTTCAATCCAATAACCAAAAACACATGAACAAAGAAGTTGCTACTTTTGCAGATAATGATTGGGTAGGAATGATTCTTTCTTCACCTTAGCATTCACATCCGCATTCTTTTCGACCAGGACTTTAGCAATGTTGAGGTGGCCACGGTCTATAGCCCAGTGCAATGGAGTGCGACCTTCACTGTCTGTATTTTATGTAAAATTGGAAAGCAAATCCAACATCACGAGAATGAAATTCAAACTAATGGAATATACAAGCATAGACTACTAACCCCTTGCATTTACAGGAATGCCGCTTTCAATGCTTTTCAGCAAATTCTCGACTTCTCCTTCTCTAGCAAATCCGTGGATGGCATCAATCTTCCTGAGATTAAAAAAAAAGACAATGCAAGAATGGATGAGCAGAGGGTTAGTGTTCCATTCAGACAGACAGGAAAGAAAAACGGCTAAAAGTTCCATGAGACAATTGTAACTATTTCACCAACAATAAATGTTGCAGCTAGCACGAGACGATAATGTTACATATTCACCGAGCTTGTGAACTTTGGACTTCACAGATGTGAAAATTACGATATCTATATCTGATCTAGACATACAGCAATCAAACAGAGAAGTCAAGGAAAAGGAAATAAAACACATTAGATTACAAAAAGAGAACCTTACAACTCATTTTCGGATTCTTCTTCATAAACCAATGAGCTAAAAACTGGCCCCATGTTTCCTCTTGAGTTGGAGGCTGAATCATCCCCACCACGACTTCCACTTTTCTGTTAGAGAAGATCTCATAAACAGTCCGTAGGAAAAAACAGAACCAATACAATGAAAATAGAGCAGAAGGAAACAAAGTTTTATACCACACCACCGTCTAACCAAGTTGGGTATAACTGAGTGACAACTTCAATATACTTCTCCATCGCTTCTTCAGCGGGCATAGCACCCAGTTTCTGCCATGCTTGCCTAAAATAGATGAAAAGAAGAACATGAAGGCAAGTCCCAATCAATGAAAGTGCAGTCTTACAACAAACGACAATCCCATAAACAATCAAAAGTTACAACAACGAAACCACATCATCTTCCAGCAGTTGCATAAGGCAAGAAGCTAACTAGGTGATATCAAGATACACCGCAATACAAGTCCTTGTGAATGAACAACTTTAAAAAAACCTCAACTAAAACATCAAACTTCAAAAATTTGAACAAAAATCCAGAAAATCATATAAAGAAGCTAATGGTACACAGAAGAATCAACGAGAGTAAGAGAGAGAGATACCACTTGGCACGAGCAGTCATCTTGAGAGCTGATGGCTGAGGAGCAGTACAAGCCCCTTCTGTAGCAATCTTATACAATCCATAAAGCTGCTGCTGCACATCACTAGATACCTTCTGCGATAACCGATCTGCGGCGGCTGTAGCGACAAAGGCAGTGGCGGCGCTGAAAGCCTCATCTAGTTCCGTGCTCTCGACGCCTTCCCAATCATCATCTTCATCGTCTCCCTCGCTATCACCTCTGGAGCTACCCTGCTCCGCCACGACGGAATCCGCCTCACCGCCGCCACCTCCGCTAGAGGAATCGAGGCGTCGCGAGTCAACCCCCTCCGGTTTAATCTCCAATTGAGGCTCCTCGGGGTAGCGAGTAAGAAAGAGATTGTCTTCTTTAAACGTGACAACGATCGAGATCAGCTTAGCTAGAAGGTAAGAGAAGATCAAACCTAAGATCACAGACTGAGCAAGTGGAGCCCAATCACCCATTCTCTGAAAACCGAAATTTAATTCTCAACGCCGACGATTAAAACCCTAAAAAAAGAAAATCAAAACAGAGTCACGATGAAGAAGAAGAAGAAGAAGAAAAGGAAAAAAAAAAGGGAGCCTAGGGATCTGGGGAGACAAAAAGGAACAAACTCGGTTGTTTTTTTTTCACAGATTCAGTCCCAACAAAAAAAGAGAAGGTCCTTTTCGTTGTGGGAGTTGAGACTTTTATTGAATTCAAGTTTAAGACGACACCAAAAAAAAATTGGCGACAGATCGTATGTCTAATTAGAGAAGAAGTGGACGTGTTGTAAATTTATGCCCTAATTTAGTTTCCCCTCTAACCAAAAAAAATAAAAAAATAAACATATAAACACTATGACACGTAAGAATATTTGAATTGATGTCAAATGTTAGATTTTGTGGTGGTCTAGAAGACGTGCATGGTGTGGATGATTAAAGGCTTGAATCATACGACACGTAAATTGAAATGTATCCATAAGCAAATAAGGAAGACCACAGACTTGAACGCATTAGATTCACGTGAAGTGGGCATGAAAATGGAATCCAATTTTTTTTTTCTATGTTCATAAGTTATAACAAAAGACCAAAATCATATACACAATATTGCATAGTTCCCACTCCCAAACATTGCTTGCTCAAATGAGCATCTCATAAAGAGAAACCAACCCATATGAGTGTGAGTGAATCACTTCCATGGAATACTCATTTAAGCAAGAAACATTAGAAAGAGGAATGAGATTTTATCAGTTTTGTACATGAGAGTAAGAGAGATGACTCTATTGATATATAAATATATATGTATGAGCAACTTGATTGCACAACCTAGGGAAGATATTTACGGAAGCACCCTCCACACAAACAGGAAACTACCTACCAGGCCAGGCCACTATACTACTGAACATCTTTAATAACTCAGACACACTAACCAAAACACTTGAAGAAGACTTGTAAGTAAGCCATGGACTGGCAGCTCAAGCTTGACTTTTTAACCAACAATCAAACATTCTCGTACCCTTCAAAGCTCCTGTTACTTTTCTCAGGCAAACCACATACCGGGGGAATTCATTCCCCAATGTTTAGTAGATTTAAAAAAACGAACCAAAAACAAGAAGATATTTTCTCAATTACTTATCCTTTAATCTGTAAAAGTGTCACTCAACCTGTGGAAATTTTTTGAAAGACTATTCATGTTGTGCTCCATAACGGCATTGGATATTTTCCCTTCTATGAGCTTCTCAACTGAATCGAGAGGAAGACCCACCAGCTCTAACGTCTTTTCCCACACTCTGTTTGCAGTTTCTATGTTGTGTGCTTCTTCGGAAGGATTTGTAGGGCGGCAATCTTGAGAAATGAATGGGCAAACAGGCCAATCATCGGTTTTTAGTGTTTCCCAATACTCTGGAATCTGAGGGTATGTGGCTGAGAATAGTGAACTTCTACAACCTTCTTGGGGTGAAAATATGAATAAGGTACCACGGCGTAAAGAGCTTGAAGAATCCTGGGTAGATCCCTGGTCTGTAAAAATTCGGAAACAAATAGGCAATTTTATGCAATGAAGTTCTGAGAAAACAGAAATAATCCTGCATTTGTTAGGACAACACCAGGGGATAGGCACACGACGAAGGGAACGAGAGGCTTAGGCTTAACTCACCAGTTTCCAGAGGCAGCTTTTTGAAAAGAATGCTACTAAACATAATCTGGAAGATGAAGGGAACGAGAGGCTTAGGCTTAAAACTCACCAGTTTTTGATAATAAGCACCTTCCAAAAAAAGACAACTGCTGCAGATGAAAGCAAATTAAATACCATTCTGAACAACATTCATGTCATCCGGGTCAACAAAACCGACACAAGGCATCTATAAAAGTGAATCCCACAACCCATTATCTTGCATGAAAAATAATAACTATAAACTGTTTCAGTTTTCATACAAGCAGCAATGCCACAGAATTTCACGGAAATGAGTAATGATGTAATGCAATTGCAGGTGCTAAAATCCATTCATGGTAGTATATATTGGGTTGAACTGTCAACAAGTTCGGGTCTGTTTCGTTTCTCTATACCAAGAATCTGTTGATATGATATCAATAATATGCAAATGTAGTTCAGAGATTTAGACAGAGCTATATTATTCATCTTTATATTCTGCAATCAATTGACAAGACCAGGGTTTTTCAAGTTACAGAATTTACAAATAAATCTGAACTTTTCAACATCATCACTCATACCAAAGAGTATAGAAAACTTAAGAACACAGACTTGGAGCCTGCAGTGTCAGTGATCATAGAACTTACGACGGAATTCACATTAATGATTTGGCTAGGAGAGCCTGGGATCAGAGACGGCAAAAGGAGAACTAAAAGCAGCGCTGGAGCTAAATGATTCACTTGCATGTGCTGCTCGTATCCATCCACTGAGAACTTTTGTGCCTCTGCACAAATTAGAGAGCATAGCATTTAGTAAGTTTTTTCCTCAACATATACTGCAAAAAACGTAGCCATCTAACGACCAATCATTTAAAAAAGAAACCCATCAGACAGAGTTCCATAAACAGGCAATAATAGAAGACTTGCTATAAATAATCATCTTACTTTTAATTCGTAAGAGTCTAGGTTTACAATCAATTCTAGGCCGGCCAGAACTCACCAATTGGGGACCATCAAGTTAAAATATTGATGATGATGATGAATTGTGCACAAGTATGACTTTGAGGTCTTTTTAACACAACAAAAAGATAATGAAAACAGAAGCAGGAAGCAACAGGGAGGTTAACTCAATGCTTTATAGCTAGAAGGGAAATAAAACCAACCTCCCATAGCAAATATGCCGGCATTGTTAATCAGAACATGCAAAGGTCCTAACTGGGCATTCCTAGCATCAGCAAATCTCGCGAAAGAATCCAATGAGAGAAGATCAAGTTCCATTGCCTTTACAAAACCAAACAGAGTATCACCATCATCATCAACGCTTTCTAGATGTTACAAATCAATACATTAAGTCTCTAACTAATATGGCTTAGCCACAGTCTAAATAGATCACATATTGTTTGAAGTTTCTATAGTAAGAAACGCTTTACCTCTGTCAATGACTATTATCAAAATTCAGTCCACAAGCACACACATTATTAGCCACAGACACTCTAATAAGTATAATTCGACGAGAGAAATCCTAGAGCAAATAGTAAAGTTACCTATATATTAAGAGGGAGGCCTCTACCAGACCACTCGCTCTGCCATTGCTGTATCAACTCCTGAGTTGCTTTTGTATTCCTCAACATGAGCACCAGCCTCCTGGAAAACACTGTTCCATCCTCTGATCCACTCCATCCATCCCAAACTCTCCTTCTTCTTCGCCGGACACCGAGAGGACGCCGTTTCGTGTCTCATCTTCTTCTTCCGAAGTTAGTAGATCTATGACGTGACACAGCAAGACAAGACAAAAAGTGTACTTCGTCAAAATCTATGACTTCGTTTAAACAACCTCAAATCCTGGAACAATATATGGGCCGGCGAGCTTTTTGTGAGTTGTTTTAAGAGTTACATTTTCAATTCACCGCTCATGGACTCATGGGTCAACCATTACGCATTTCATAAAATGATTTGTATCGTGTAAGGTATAAATGACATCAAGACATACGCATGTCCCGGACATTTATCTTACGGACATTGTAAAGAGATCCAAGTTATAAAAAACGGTGAAAGAAATAAAGAGTTGAAAATGGAAAAAAGTGACAAAGAGAGAGCCCAACAGACATCGAGTCATTTGACTACATTCAGGAATAAGAGAGACGTAATCAATGCTCAGATGGAGAATTTGTCAATATATTGCCGGTTTTGTATTCACATGACAACTCCAAGTCGTATCGTATATTATACGTATGATGATTGATGAATACTTCTTGTTTAAGTGTCTAAAAGTGGAACATCATTAAAGAAGTCTATTTCAGAACTTTTTTTTTTTCATTTTAGACAGTCTTACACAAAATAATAACTGAGTACAATGTAAGGACGAAAATAAGGAAGCAGATTGACAGTTAGTACAAGTCAAGAGACTCGAGCACTCTACCAGCCTGGATGTGGAGAGCAGTAATTCTTTGTTCAGGATCACCTGTTGAACCGATTTGACTCGCCGCCCATATTAAAGAAGCGGATTTTTCACCCAGAAGGCGCCTAATGTCTTCATTTACATTCGCTATGGGAGAACGATCCTTCCCATTCACATGTCCAACTAACAGTAGTAAGAACTCTCCGCATCTTAACCTGTGATTTCAATCAGTAAGAACTTAACATGACCAAAAAGCCTGATTTTTTTTGTCACACAGGTGGATGATATTTGTTGATGCATGACCAATGACCTTAAAGTTGGAACTCTTGAGGATGCATGAGATCAATCTTTGAGAAGGTTTTACTAGACAATGCAAGGGCTACTCTATGAATTTGACATGGGAATCGATCTGAGATTTACTAAAAACATCAAAATCAGAAGAGACAAACAGGAAAAGAATCTTCCTTGACGGCAACTTGTATCTTCGTGTAAATACTGCAATAGAGCCTAATGCAAAATGCCACAAAGTTACAAAATATAAGGGCCATGGAAAAAAACTGGAGAACAAAAACTTGTTAATTCACCTGAGGTTTTCATCAACTTGTTTGTCTCGCATGAGCATTGCTACCTCCTCAATCCCATTGCAGGCTCCAAAATCCTGTTTCCAAAATCAAGAAAGTAAAATGACAAGATTTAAAATAAAACGCAAGTGAAGGCCCGTTTGTTCGATTGATATTAACTGAAGCCTTAATTACAGGTTTAAATGTTCCTCTGCCTAAGACTCAGAGCTTAGAAGCAAAATCGCAAACAACCTGCTTTTCTATTTCGTTTCTAATCACAGAAGTTGTTACTAAAAAGAGAGCGAAGCTGAACACTTACCACCTGATTTGCTGATGAATCCAGCAATATTGAGATTAAGGCATCCAAGCAAGCCCCTTGCTCAAGTATTCGTCGTGTTGATAATACATTCATCATTACCTGAAACAAACGAGTGAGAAATGATCATCAAAGATGTCTCTTAGACAAGAGTCTCCTTTTCATCGAATCAGCTTAAAGATTGATAATTTCACAAGATAAATGCAGGATTCTAGATTCTAAAGTTCTCTATGCATCTAGTCCCTAGCACAAATGATCAGATGTTCCACAATAGACTAGTAATAAGTAAGAAACAAGAGTCTTACGCGGACTGCACCATGCTTATGAGCTAGAACAGTGCTCTGAGGATGGAGAAGACAACATCCTTCGAGAACCCTAAGTGCAACCGCAACCTCAGCATCCGTAGAAGGACTCCTTATCTTCATTGGCTCAACGCTGAATATGTGATCCAAGCTCGTCACTCTATCATCCTCAGCTTCTTTCAATGAATGTTTAAAAAGCACCGGTACAACTGCGAAATCATCATCATCATCAGAGAACACATTGATTTGGGAAGGACAATGAGTAAAATTACAGATATCAATCAGACGTTGGAGATCGGGAATTGTTTGGGTGTGAGAGAAGAGGCGAATGATAGAATCTGAATCGGCGACAGTTCTGAGAAATTTGAGAAGATATCTAAGACCACAGATGCGAAGGAATGAGAATTCAGCGCAAGCATCGCGTAATCCGGTTCGGAGAGATAGTGTCAGCTCTCTGTAAAGTCTCTGTGTATTGAGAGATGTCACCAGCTCTTCAACAACCATCGACGCCGAGTCTGATTCCTCACAGTTCTCCGATCCCGACGGATTCTCCGGCGTCACTGATACACCATCGCTCCATATCGGCCTCTTCAGATACATCGCTCTCTCTCTCTTCTTCTATGTTTCTCTCCTCTGGTAATCACGTTTGTTGGCATTATGCGAACACGGCAACCACTTGGTTTTGGCAAACATGAAACAGCACGTTTTCTAAATAGATGTTCGGTGCCTGGTGAGAAAACGGCGCGCAACTTTTTTCTCATGGTTGGTTATCTTCTAAGCAACTCAAAGATATGTCTGGAGAATCATATTACACTTACAAAGGAAATTCTGAGCTAAAACACAAGAGAGAGTATTAACATCTTTATTAACAGTGAAACCTTGGTACCAACAAATCCATAGTTGTACACAAGAGACGACATAATTATTAATTATCACGCAAAGACATTGAAGAACCGAAAAAATGGCTGATGATGACTTGTGAAATCCCTGAAGATCGGAATTGACAAAAGCCAGAATTGATCTATGTACAGTTTTAGAGCCAATCCAATAATGAATTCAACATGTTCCTCCTCAGCTACCAGTCCTCTTTGACAATCTTGGCTTTTTCGAATATGAACTTGCCCTCCTTATACTTTTGTGATGTCTCATATGCTCGCTCGTACTTCCAACCCAATGGTTCGTTACAGTCAGCACAAGATATATCCGCCACAGTGTGGAGACCCGTCAGAAGATGCCGGTCTTCTTTAGGCCCTACCACAATGTTCATTGCGTGGGAGAAGAGGAAGGCTCGCCCAGTTCTTCCCTGGTAATAAAACCATGGATTAAAAATTCGGTTGTAACTGGTATTCACAATCAAGAAACAGAAATGCCGGTAGAGTCTGCCTAACATAAGCTCTTGAATTGATTCCATAACCAAGTACAAGCATATCCAAAAAATGACTAGTCTTGTTGCTTATAACAATACAAGCCAAAGGCTACTTTGAGTCTTATGTTTTGAAGGATCAATTTTCAAGTTTTGATTTGACTCTAACACCAACAGATAACTTGATTCTTAATAAGCAGCAGGGATCGTTGAGTGGGAAAGACAATAAAGTCATAGGGTTTGCCTAAAATCTGAAAGAGAGGCAGATTCTCAGCTCCAGCTAGTCTAAATGTGATTCTCCATTCAATTCTCTACATCTATCATATGGGCCACAAGCAAAACAAAGCGATGAAGAAGCTGATTCACCTGAAAAGCCTTAGAGATGATATCATCGTGAAGTCCTACATGGTTTCTGCAGTTGCAGCAACTATACAGTCTTGGACCAATCGAGTGAGCCATTTTTACAAAACACTTTCAGGCCGTGATCAATTGCTCCAAATCAAAAAGTTTTCACCTTTTGTCACCAGAACACACAAAAATCCATAATTATATTCAGAACCCACATGGAATCAGAAATTAGAGTTTCTAAAGACAAAAGAAGACAGAGATAAACCTTTCTAGAATCTGTAATTCACCAAAACTCCAATGTCTGAAAAATAGAAGATAAGAACAGTAGGTAGATGTTAGCGTGCAAGATTGAAGATTCCAAAAGATATTACCTCAACTTTCACTAAACAAATCAGAGAGGACAAGTCATAGATTATACTAGACACAAGGAATATAAAATAGTACACAATAATATATTGGTAGGGTAAGGGAAACGAACGGAGCATAAACTGAAACATTATGGAGCTACAAAGATAGTTATTAAATCGTTAGCACCACATAAAATCAAGCTATTCTCGGAGAGAAAGTTACGGCAGTAGCTACGATTCAGTTTTTTATACAACGAAATGGAGAAAAATCAGACGAACGATTCGATTATGATCTTGATGTGAAACTTCTGAGGAAGAGATCTTACTAGGTTTTAACGGAGCGAACAAGGAAGCAAGAAAATTGTAGCGAAATTGAGTGGAGATTCAGGTTGGAATTGGATGACAAGTTTTGATCTTTATTGGTATTTCTGATCACGCCGTGAAGCGACTGTCTTGTGACTTCTTTCTGGGTTTGCTTTAGGAATTGAGGAAGGAAACAGCCCTGCTGAAAAATGGAAATGTGAAACAAAGTGTCTTTTCGTATTTTAAATTATTTTAATACTTAATTTTTTCTAATTCTTTTAAAAAAAAAACAAAATGAATTACTAACTTACCTCTAACTTCTTTTTATTTCAATTTTTTCACAAAAGTATTCTTCTATACTAACTTTTCTTTTTTATTTTTCTGTAAATTTACCGGCCGACATCGACTCCAGCGTCGGCCATATTCTTTCTACTTATATTATAAGATTTATCTTTAAAAAATCTTCAATATTTGAAAACGGCAAATTGGAAAGGCACGAATATAGACGATTTTCTGGATGACTATCTTTTTCCTCTTCACGCTTTTGCCGGTACTAGTGATCTGTCTGTGATCTCGCCTATGAGTACGATATTTTCTTTCACACCATAATTGGTTGGATTGGTGTCTTTTTGACATGTCTCTTCAACACGTTGTGTCTTTTTGACATGTCTTTTCAATATGTTGTGTCTGTTCATGTGTTTTGCCGACAATCTCACCATATTTATCAGTTATACCAGTTTGATAGATTGTATTAGGTGGAAATGAGCCATATTTTCCACTCTGGTTTATTTGTGTTAGTTATTTTGTCTCTCTTCGTAAAGTTTGATTCCGGTGAAGTTTTCATTTGTGGTGCTTCTGCCGGTTATTTCTGTTGGTTTGTTAAAGTCTAGGCTAGGCGAAAGACAAACTCATACAGAGACAATTATTGGTTATGGAGTTTGAAGTCTTCATGCAGTTGTGTTTTGAGATTTGCGGAATTTTTATAGTGCATCATAGTTGGG
Source organism: Cardamine chenopodiifolia (assembly GCA_963922655.1). Taxonomy (NCBI): domain Eukaryota; kingdom Viridiplantae; phylum Streptophyta; class Magnoliopsida; order Brassicales; family Brassicaceae; genus Cardamine; species Cardamine chenopodiifolia. The sequence goes on from OZ000481.1 coordinate 4,308,993, forward strand.
TGATAGCCAAAAATCGCAAATCTAATCTGTTAGCGAATAAAGCTTCTAAAGTTGAAGCATCGTCAATTTCATTTTTTATGTTGTATTGTTCTTTGACCTTTTTGTTTAGAGTATAGTTTTATGAATATTATTTATGTAATTTGGTAAATTTTTGATCGAAGTGCTAATAATATTTAGATGTTGTAAAAAAAAATATTTTAATACTTTTAAATGATCATGTTAATTAATATGATTGGTGAAAATTAATATAAATTTTATAATTAATCTATTGCTTATCATACTTTCAAAATTCCAACTTGGTTTATTCTACTTTTATCTAGCATAATAAAAAATTTATTATAAAAATAAATCAAAAATCTAATTAGATCACAGATGTTAATCTGTTGGCAACATGTTACTACTTACTACTGATTTTTTTTGTCAATTTATTACTACTAATGAACTATTGATTTAAGTTGAACTATCATTAAGTCATAATGGCATATTAATTCAAAATCATTACTTAAAAGGGTTCAATCTAGATTTCGGTTTCAAAAAAAATTAATTTTTTTTTCTGATTTATGGACAATAGTTACCAAAAGTAATAGATTTTTGAGTTGTTTTCAAATCCATCCATTTAGAACAACCAATATACTGATGACATTTATACAACAAAGGTAATATACATACAGTCGTCGATTTATTTTCTACTGCCCCGGTTAATCCTCAAAGAGTAATCTTGAATAGTTTCAATATTTCTTGGTCAACTTGAGCTTTTCGATCACAAACATGCCTTCTTTATACCTCTGTTTAAGATCGAAGGTCTCAACATACTTCCAACCCAACGACTCACCACACTTACTGCACATCACATCTGCCACCACGTACGATCCGGTTATCAATTTCCTCCCAATCTTCGGTCCAACCACCACGTTCATCGCGTGCGAAAACATAAAGGCTGGCCCCGAAGCTCCCTGAATACATTTTTAACATATTAAAAGTAAGTTCTGTATTTGTAGATTAAGAGGGAGACTCGATCATATAAAAAATGGAAATCATATTTTTTGGGAACAAACACAATCTCTAGTTTTTTCTTGTTACCACAAATTTTTTGGAGATGATATCTTCACCGAGAGCTAATGGATTCTCGCAGTTTTTGCAGAAATACGTAGGAAGAGTTTTGTTTTCTCCCATTTGTCGATGGATATAGAAAGGATGTCGGAGAGTTTATAAGATTGGATGAGAAATTATGAAGATTATTCGTTCTTATCGCTAGTTTTGGGGAATTTATAGTGCGTTGACCCGTCTCGGTCGTGGAACATTTGCATTATTGTATGCCAAATTGCAAAACATTTGTATTATTAGTGTATGCCGATGTCTGTGCTGTTGGGCTTATGGGCCTTTTGATGGCTGTATAAAGTATAAACAATAAAACAAATATTCAGTTTTGCACAATGTTTCCGGGTAGCATTATTGTGCTTAAGGGGGAAAAAAGTTACTTTTGTACATAGAAGAGAAGAAAATGATGAAGATAGTTGAGGATTATTTCATCTGTTGGATAGCGGTGACCAACTGTGTCTATGTTTTACATATTGAGACTTGTACACGCATCAGTGCAGCATTCTCAGGTAGCTTGAGCCTCGAAGTCTTTGGTCCTATTACATGTAAACATACATAATAATTCATTTAGTGCTTCCGATTCAATAATGCATGTACATTTGCTACACCTCTTATCCTTTTGTTTTGTTTAGAATTATGTTATCTTTTTTCATTTCATTGTCTCTTCTCTTCGTATATCCTTAGAAGTATTCAATTCAAAAGTAATAACGATGATAGTATGAAAATATCTTAAACAAACTAGAAAGTCTTTGTCTTGGTGTCTAGCTTTAGATTTTGGGGCGTACCTTAAAGTCGTCTTAAAGTAATTTCCAGCTAAACAGTGGTCACATTCAATGGGATAACGAGAGTTGGCCGTTTTCATATTCATCCTCTAAAAAGCAGAAAAAAAAAAGCACATTCACTTCTTGTGATCGACACACATCACATTAAAGTTACCATATTATATTATGAAGTTGCCAACCATACATTTTTTTATCTAACTTACGTTTTCTATGTTATTTTCTTAAAATTAAGTGTGTGATTTTCTATGTTATTTTCTTAAAATTAAATGTGTGAATTATGTGTACGTACTATATCGGTTTTATGGTTTTAAGTCATAATGATTAACAATGTTTTGGTCAAAGCATGACTAATTTTAATAGATAATAATTGTTTTGTACATCATTTAATAGATTATTTTATCTGAAAAGTTAATTGTTGTTTAGTTAAATCCCGTATACAGAATTTGGTCCATTGGATTAGGTGAAGGCAAGTGACATCGCATTTCTCCATTGTGTCGCAATCGTCATCATTTCCACTTATTCTAAATAAGCATCTTTTTGAATCTAAATGAAACCTCTTTTTTATCGTTTTTTGTTTATTTATTTAAAGTCTTAAGATTCACATTGTGCCTTTCAGCCTTTGTTTCCTTGTCCCTACATATCATAAACCGGCAGTTCTTATCAAATCATCATCACACTTATTTGAAGTAACGTCTTTAGGATAACATACTCCCAAAACCCGTACGTAGTGCCTGCATTCTTTTGGATCCATATTCGTAACGCCCTAAAAACGTTGAACGTTCAGGTTATTAAAGATTTGTTTGTTAGACTTCAAATTTAAATATATATTGTTTATAAACTATTAATTTCGTGAATCAACTATATTAGACTAATCAAAAATAAATATCAGCATTCAATTCAATTTAATCAATCTATCAAATAATTCATTCAATGTTTAATATAAATATAAATGTAGAAAAATGTTGTGAGAAACACTTATTATATACGGTGTTGGAGTTTATAACAAAATCTATTTTTTGTGAATTGTAATGTATGACTTATGTTTATTAATACCGTCAATGTAATAGAGTGGTGCGCCAACGTAGCCGAAGAAGCTTAGTAAAGATAACATCTAAGTTTATGTAGAGATAACCATTATAAAGTGATATATATATATATATATGTGTGTGTGTGTGTCTGATCTACATCTTTACGAATAAGGTATTTGCCTTTTTTACATTTTCATTCTCTTAAGTCGGTTAAGGAAACTAGCAGAAGCCGAATTTTGTTAACAAATTATGTGATGTTTGCATTTATCTAGTTCATCCAAATTTTTTATTAAACTTTGACAGTTCCGATATGGATGACTGGATGGGGCATTAGCTCGGTGTGTAAGAGTGGACCTGCGAGGCTGCAAATATATCAAGTGGCGCATGATTTTGTTGCAACTTGTTGAATTCTATCAGCACGTCCCACAGTACAGTAAGTTACGCTTTTCTTTTGTTTTCCCAATAAATATTTTGGCGTTTCATTGAAAATCCAGAAAACGATGGATTTTTATTAATGACCCATAAGTCTTTGGTTTGAATTTTATAGCAAAGACTAATGCATTTATGGTTCTTATGTACTCACTAACCAAAGTTGACTAGAAGGCTATAACCTATTATTATTGTTAGATTAATTCTCATGGACACTTTTTCTTGATCAATTATTCAATATATTGCTTTTGTAATCGTTAACGTTTAGGTCATACAACAAAATTACCTAAACTTTATGTATCATCGTTCCAATTCAAAATTTTGTATTCAGATATAATCGTTTTGGTAGATGAAGCTGTGCAGTGAGTTCATTCATTATAGTATGGTTGATGTGGACGCAACTAATTTTACTATTTATTTTTTAGCAAAAGCAACCAATTTTATTTAATAGTTAGAAAGGTCGAAGCATGTTTTTTAAGATAATTATGTTTAGGTTAGGTGTATACATATTTCTTTTTAAAAAGTTACAAGGTTTGGCGCGCCGGTGAGTGGTGCCATAGTGACCACAACAAATTTGTTGAACAGCCAGCTGGAGTAGCACTGGCACCGATCACCAAAATATTTTACGTTACTGCATTTAAGGTTACCATTTATGACATTACCATAATCATATTAGACTATAGATAATTTAGTGGCTTATAATAAAATTGTTGAATATTCGAGTTTAAATCTATTTAGTACTGACAAAAAAAGTATTGGTCAGTTAAAAGCAAAAATGATAATAGTGGTCTATTATTCACCATATTTGTGCCGTGAAGTCCGTTACCTTTAAACTAGATGCATTAGTTTTATACTACAAAATATAAATATTTTATAATTTCCTTGCCCCCATGGAATTCATTTGTACTCTACTGAATATATTTATATTTTTTGTTCGACGTACATGTATATCTTTGCTTTTGTATTAATTAGTATCTGACTTTTTTTTTGTTGGCATCCTTGGTTTAATTACAAAACTATATTTAGTCTTAGCTGTTTTTTCCCTCCCGGCTCCCAAACGCCCATGTCTCTTGACCCATCACTTGTCGTTTTCCACTGATTTAGTCTCTTTCTTTTGCAAAATGCTTACATTTTTTGTGTCGATCCATTTATATTATTTTCAATAATAACATGTGAGTGAGTAAAAGAAAACTTTTTTCAGTGGACAAGACAGACTTCCTTTATGGATTACAAACGAGAGATAAGTAAATACATCAGTTCAGTTATTGCATAGAATCAATAGAGAGCTTGCACATAAAAAAGATTCAACCCCCAAAGACCGGAACACATTTCTCTTTCTGTAAACTCAATTAGAAGAAAACGATGGGAGAGATAGCAACAGAGTTCGCTACGGTTAAGGAGGATGATGACCGGTGCGTTGTACCGGAGGTGGAGCTCACTGTACCCAAAACCGACGATCCGACTCTACCGGTTCTCACATTCCGGATGTGGGTTCTTGGTATCAGCGCGTGCATTATACTCTCCTTCATCAACCAGTTTTTCTGGTACAGAACGATGCCGCTGAACATCACCGGAATCTCTGCTCAGATCGCCGTCTTGCCTCTCGGACATCTCATGGCAAGGGTGCTTCCGACAAGGAGATTCTTGGAAGGTACGATGTTTCAGTTCACCTTAAACCCAGGTGCCTTCAACGTCAAGGAACATGTTCTCATAACCATCTTTGCAAATTCCGGCGCCGGCTCCGTTTACGCCACTCACATACTCAGTGCTATTAAGCTTTATTACAAACGCTCTCTTCCTTTCCTCCCCGCGTTTCTCGTCATGATCACCACTCAGGTTTAAACTTCACTTCTTCAACATCTGTTTCTTGCTTTGCAATTTCTTGAATCTTGAAATCGTTTCTTGTGTATTAGATTCTTGGATTTGGCTGGGCGGGTCTCTTCAGGAAACACCTAGTTGAGCCTGGAGAAATGTGGTGGCCAAGCAATCTCGTTCAAGTATCTCTCTTTGGTGCGTTGCACGAGAAAGAAAAGAAATCAAAAGGAGGCATGAGTCGAACTCAATTCTTCTTAATCGTCCTCGTAGCTAGCTTCGCTTACTACATATTTCCCGGTTATCTATTCACCATGTTAACATCAATCTCATGGGTCTGCTGGCTTAATCCCAAATCAATTCTAGTAAACCAACTTGGTTCAGGTGAACACGGTCTAGGTATTGGATCAATTGGTTTTGATTGGGTCACTATTAGTGCTTATCTTGGAAGCCCTTTAGCTAGTCCATTGTTCGCTTCCATCAATGTAGCCATAGGTTTCGTGCTAATCATGTATGTCGTCACTCCCATTTGTTACTGGCTTAACATTTATGACGCCAAGACCTTCCCTATCTTCTCTAGCCAGCTCTTCATGGCTAATGGCTCGCGCTATGATGTTTTAAGCATTATTGATAACAAATTCCATCTGGACCGCGTGATTTACGCTAAGACCGGCTCCATCAACATGAGCACCTTCTTTGCTGTTACTTATGGTCTCGGGTTTGCTACATTGTCCGCCACCATTGTCCATGTCTTAGTCTTTAACGGAAGGTACATTAATTCCGTTATGTTTATCGACACCAGTCCTTGTCCAGTTGTCCTAAACTCAAACTAATCTTTATATCTTGTATTATAGTGACTTGTGGAAACAGACAAGAGGGGCGTTTCAGAAGAATAAGAAAATGGATATACATACGAGAATCATGAAGAAAAACTACAGGGAAGTTCCGTTGTGGTGGTTTTTGGTCATTCTCTTGCTCAATATTGCACTCATTATGTTTATCTCCGTGCACTACAACGCTACCGTGCAGCTTCCTTGGTGGGGGGTTTTACTTGCTTGTGCCATTGCCATAAGTTTCACACCTTTGATCGGTGTCATAGCTGCCACCACTAACCAGGCACCGGGTTTGAACATCATAACCGAGTATGTTATTGGGTATATCTACCCGGAACGTCCTGTAGCCAACATGTGTTTCAAGGTCTATGGATACATCAGTATGACTCAAGCGCTGACTTTCATTTCCGACTTCAAGCTCGGTCATTACATGAAGATCCCTCCTAGATCTATGTTTATGGCTCAGGTATGTTAACAATTGGTTTTAAGATACAAAGTTCATTAAAAAAAGACATAACTAATCAAACTGTAACAAGTGTAGGTGGTAGGGACGCTTGTGGCGGTTGTAGTGTACACGGGAACAGCTTGGTGGTTAATGGAAGAGATTCCTCATCTTTGTGACACAGCCTTGCTTCCTTCAGACAGCCAATGGACTTGTCCCATGGACCGCGTCTTCTTTGACGCTTCTGTGATATGGGGACTCGTGGGACCACGTAGGATGTTTGGAGACCTTGGAGAATACTCAAATGTCAACTGGTTCTTCCTTGTAGGAGCCATAGCTCCACTCTTGGTCTGGCTAGCCACAAAAGTATTCCCATCTCAGAAATGGATCTCCAAGATTCATATCCCTGTCCTTTTGGGAGCCACCGCAATGATGCCACCAGCAACAGCGGTTAACTTCACCAGCTGGCTCATCGTTGCCTTCATCTTTGGTCACTTCATTTTCAAGTACAGGAGAGAGTGGTGGACGAAGTATAACTATGTGTTGTCTGGTGGTTTAGATGCTGGCTCGGCTTTTATGACCATACTTCTGTTTCTAGCACTCGGAAGAAAAGGCATTGAAATGCAGTGGTGGGGAAATTCAGGCGACCGTGACACATGTCCCATCGCTTCTTGTCCAACCGCTAAAGGCGTTGTCATCAAAGGCTGTCCCGTCTTCTAGCTCATGAGATAAAAGTATATAACAAGTACTTTGTACAAAACACGCAGCAAACTGATTATTGTAATTCTCAGAAATGTCTTTACTCTCCAAGAACTATATCTTTAAGATAGCTTTAATTAATCTAGGTACTGTCCGGTACTATGATAATACACAAACGTTAGTGATTCTATTTGTGTCTGCTTAACGATTATTATGCTTTAGAAATTTGTTTCCTCTCATAAAAGCTTATATTTGTGTTTTGTCGAAAGGATATGCAGGAACAGAGCTTAAACAATCTGGTAGAAGCAGGACATTGCAATATAAAGAAAGAATTGCACATTGATTACATAAAAATTAAACTTGTCTTTGAGTCTCTAGCATCAACAATAATATCCAAGAAAACTAAATCGCATTACTGCATCGAATCTTACAAGCTATGATCTTGTTGTACGCATTTTTGCGTGCTATATACCTTATACCTTAGACTCATCTTCTTCTCTCCATTACTGAATCCAGAATGTGTGTATGTATAGTTTGTTCATCAAATGTTGAGGGGATCTTCTTCTGTGTTTCTTTCTTTACCCTGTGTCCATTCATTTGTCTCTGCAAAAATATTGAAATGTATACTGATCGTAAGCGGAAAGCGTGCTAGAGCAAATAGATATCCCCAAGCCAAATGAACATAGAGACAACATACTTGGCTTGTCAACAATCATCATGAGCCGCCTTTGCAGGAGACTTGCAACAAAGAGGAAGATCGAGCACATTCCAAACATGACCGTGATAGGGAATGCATTCACCTTCAGAGCACAGAAAACTAGTCAGTACCAAGACACAGATTCATGGCACAAAAAATCCCAGCTACTTAAGAATTTTGGGGGACTTACATTGTACAATACAATGCAGACAAAGATATTCAGAGGAATGCGGAAAAAGTTCATGATTGTGCTTCTGGCTTCTTCAGGGATGTATTGGGATCTCATCTTCATGATAGATGGCCAAAAAAGCCCTACACATGCCTCAAATATACAGAACCCAAGGAGCTGAAAGCAACCTGAGAAAGAGATTCCTCCACCTTTTACCTTGGAAGGTGCTATGAACAACTGAGTCACACATCCAATTGCAAACAATTAGTCACAGAATAGAAATAAAGACACACTAAAGCAGGCAAAGAAGGATTCACATGAATCTTTTTTAACTTACAGTCGTTAATATTGGAAGCAATAGTGAGGCAGCAGAAACTAGGAAGACGATCTGCATATAGCTCTCTACTTTGGGAGATGAGCGAGACAATAGACGAGATGCAAGGGAACTGCCGAGCATCGAAGCCAGCATAAATGTTGCAAAAATGAAACCATGGGGAATCTGCTCATCGTTCGGGCTTAGAGCAGGAGTCCACAGGAATACAAAAGTATACATAGATCCTTCAAAGAGCGACTGGATAGCACCCAACAGTGCTATCTTTTCATCTGATGAAAGATACAAAAATTCTCTTATCATCAAACATTTTTCAAGACTCGAGAGGGAAATGAGGACAGTGAGAAAGAAGAAACAAGACAGGGAACCATCACAATAGAGTAGAGAAGAAAAACCAGAAGGGGGCAACAGGATTTTGAACTCACCAGAGGCAATGGCCACTGCAGCACCTCTGAACTGGGTAAGTAAGTCCTTGTTTTCCGAAGGATCTCCATAGTTTTCTGGCCATGATGATAGAATGACAGCCATTCCAATAGCAAGGAAGCATGCAGCAGCGTCAAATGGCGCAACAGGCCCAAGAGAGAAGGAATGTACAAGCAAATTCCCAAACAATCCAGCTATAATTGCAACAAGACCATTTCCAAAAAACACCGCCTTTGAAAATGTTACAGACAGCCATTGCTGCTCAAAGCCCCTCTGCATACATCACCAAGAAAAACAAAATGTTATACGCAACAATGGCGGCTAAAAGGCTTAATACATCATAAACCCTTGGTTTACCTTATTGTGCTCAGCGACTAGCCATGATTCAAATGCTGAAAAGAGAAGTGAAGTAGCAATGCCTCCCAAGACACGGCCAACCATCAAAACCTTATATTGAGGAGAATGCTTGGTGATGCAGCTCAATATGTAGGTAATACAGTAGGTAACACATGCCCTCTTACGACCCCTGATACAGAACACACCATTATGCAATATTACTAAGAGAGTTAAGATTCCCATTTACTTAAAACATAAAAGCATCAGAGAGAAATTTCACTGTTTGTCGGCTAGAGATCCAACGATTGTACCAAACAACATAGAGGAACCAAAACCAGCAATGAAAAGCTGTCCAATCTCTCCTTTCCCAAATCCATAAGTACTATAAAGAAAGTACACATATGGACCCTGCAACCAATCACCCGCTGTGTCATCACAAAACAAACAGTCAGAAACTCCGGTGGGATCTTTTATCTTATAAAGTTTGTAACTTTAGTTTTAGCAAATTAATCAGAGTAGTAAAGTAACATTATTGCCAACATATCAATCTTCTTCATTTCTTTTCTACTCGGTGTAGAAACTCAAAATCCTAAAGTTTCCATTTTCCAATGTGATATCGAACTCTCCATAAAAGACTATACTTGGCAAGAAAACAAAATAAGGATCTAAATCTCCAACCAAACCCACTAAATTAGACTCTTCCCAACAACCAGATCGGATCGAAAGAAGCATTATTAATGCTTTTATAAACGTAATCAGGTAAAGGAAAGATAAAAAGAAGAGAAGAGCATGGTACCCATCATGAGCGAATAAACGAGGAGATAATTGTTCTTGAAAGAATTGAAAGCTGAAGGAGTGTTGATCCGATCCTTGTTGTTCTTGCTAAGCTCCAACGCTGCGACAACGAGGCCTAGAACCCCAAACACCAAGTAGTAGAATACCTCCATTGTCGTTAGATCCAGACAAAGAGATGAAGAAAACTACCTCTGTGTGTATGTATAATATGTCTCCCACTGCTTCTTCAGCGTCAGATTCTTTTATACTCCACTCTCACTGACTCGTTAATTGCCATTAAATCCTTTGGACCCACTTTAAATAACATTCTAACTCGCAGTGTTAAAATTCAGAGGATAAGAGAAGCTATACGTGGCGTGATCCCAACGGTACTTTGGAGTGATCAACGGTAAGCAGAGTGTCGGTGGAGAGACAGACATATAGAGGACCCATACGGTGAAGGAGTGGGACCAGTGTATCTTCAACAGTCCGTAGAATTATTTATTAATCCTAAGTCCTAATAAGTCATCCATTAGTGGAAGTGGGGCAACACAAGAGTCGAAAATTTCAACGAGTGATTTTGGTTTTAACCCACTTGATTTTGAGTTGGCTATTGATAAAAAGACAAATAATCAACAACCAATTATATGTTTATTTATACATTTTCGGAATATGGTCGACATATTAGGACAAATTTTGGTAAAAATATCTATATGTACTCGTCTCGAAGCATAGTAAAATTATAGTAATGTACGAGATGATTTACAAAATGTTCAACATAATAAAATTATAGTTATGTATTGTACAAGACTATGAAATTTTTTAATAATAATAATTTATGGAAAAAATGATATGATAACATCTGAGTGTATATTTTGAAGAAATGAAAAAAAAATTGGATAATTTGTATCTTTGTGTTAGATTGGTCATTTGTTGTATCACTAAACCGAATAAATAAATAAAACAAGTTAACGAAATCGAGCGGACCCAATGAAAACTGAAAACCAGGTTAACCAAATAGAACCGAACCAATCAAACTCAAAAATTGCGCAATGGAAAGAAACAAAAAAAAAAAAGATAAGAGAAGATTACGTTTTGGGAACTTTATCGTCTAATTTCAAAAGATAGAATCGACGATGAAAATCGAAAAAATAAAACAAGCACCACATGTTCAGATTTTTTCCTAACGAGAGAAGAAAGAAGTCACAATTTCGTCTCTCTTCAATTATCGTGTAATTAAATACTCTCATTTTCAACGAAATATCTTTAGAGCCAAAAAAACAGAAACTTAACAGAAGAATTCGGTTCGATCAAGAGATGGCTTCAGTTACTTCAATCGCCACGCCTTACCCATCTTCATCGCAGGCTTTACGACTGAAATCCTCCGGAAACACTCTTTTCTCCGCCGGAGTTAGATTGTCAGCAATGGGTTCTGGGCAAAAAACGCTGAAGATTCGATGCGCTTCAACGAAACCTGCGAAAGCAGCAGGTATTACAACTCGTATAGCGAGAGCTTCTCGTGTATCGATGTTTGTGAATGTGAAAGTTCGGTTGGATTAACCTCTTGTTCTTCTGGTTGTGTCTCTTGGAGGGATTAGCTGAAGTCGATTGGAGATCAAAGAGAGAGCTTCTATTGGAGAAAAGGGTAATCAATGGACTCTAAATTACTCCAATTTGTAGATCAAAATCTCAAGCTTTAGCTCAGCTGTTTTTGTAGGTGAGAAGTGTGGATGTGAAGGAAGCTCAACGTTTACAGAAAGAGAACAACTTTGTGATTCTTGATGTAAGACCAGAGGCAGAGTACAAGGCGGTGAGTAGTAATATACTCTCTGATGTGTAATCCCTTGTAGATTACTGGCAAATTCATGTGACTGTGTTGTTTGGATCTTAAGGGTCATCCTCCGGGAGCTATCAATGTGGAGATGTACAGACTGATAAGGGAATGGACGCCTTGGGACATAGCTCGCCGTCTCGGATTTGCTTTCTTCGGTATCTTCTCTGGCACAGAAGAAAATCCTGAGTTTATTCAAAGTACGCACTGAATTGAGATCAAAAGCTTTGGATCGTTTATACACAATGGCGTTGGATCCAGGAGCTGAATGTCTTCTTCTTTTTTGACAATGTTGCAGGTGTAGAAGCTAAACTAGACAAAGAAGAGGCAAAGATAATAGTAGCTTGTTCATCCGCAGGGACAATGAAGCCGACTCAGAATCTCCCTGAAGGCCAACAATCAAGGTAATGTCAAAACTCAAAGTCTGAAACTTTGTGTCAAGAAAGCATTTGTTTCGGTGCTCATATGATTAGGGTACTTCTTGCAGGTCTCTCATAGCTGCTTATGTTCTGGTCCTGAACGGCTATAAGAATGTATTTCACCTTGAAGGTGGAATCTACACATGGAGCAAGGAAGGTCTTCCTGTTGAAACAATTGAAGACTAACCAACTTCTTCGCTCTAGAGTTATCCAGTTTTGTATATCTGTCCATTTCAGGTAGTTGCATTTAGGGGTTTGGCTTTTCAGAGTATGTTTTAAGGTTGGTAAAACTTCAGACTTTTATCATGAAATTCAGCAAACTCCATCGGAATCCACACAAAAAGAAAAGAAACTTGATCATCGATGAACAAACTAAACAAGTACTGTTAAACTTCATTCCAAGTACCGGCTCAAATAACAATCTTTCGCTAAGTTGGAGTACACAAGGTCTAAGGCTTTACAAAAGGTTTCAGAAGGATACTGAGAGCATCCTTGCTCTCGTTATTGTCATCAAGGTGATGTGTCTTCCTTCAACCTGTACAAGGTGATTTCTTGCTGCTTGAAGTATCGGCGATCCTCTTCATCTACCAGTACAAGATTCAGATAATACTTGACGCTGAATTTGTTGTTAATGTTGCGATGTGTTGGTGTAAGATCATATGGGGCCAGAAACAGTCTTACAGGTATCGATTCACCTGCAATGCAAATCTTCACTCAGTTATTCGATTTCCTAGCGAAATCACTAAAAGCATCAGACTTTAAATCCTTGGTACATTTATACCTCTAACTGGAGTTCCATCCATCAACTCAAATTTCGCAAGTGTTTCTGTCTCGACATGAGTATTAGCACCTGCACCTGTTGATTCCCGCCGTCTGATCTCAAGGTCCATATTCTTCATCTTGATTCTCACAAGAAGAAAATATATTTTCCCAAGTATAACATCTTTTAGGTGATACCTGCGTCCATAGGGCATAGAGGATCAGATGCTACTTCCCCGATTAGTCGGTCAAATCTTTAAATCATGAAACAAATTTTGTCTTACTTGCTCTTATTGTACTCAAACTCGATGTGCAGGCAATCCTCAATTCCAACTTCCATCTGTACAATAAGTGAGATCCAATATAATTGTGCCTCAAATGGTGCTAATGATTTAAGCATTAATCTTGTATGAGCCTAAGAACGCTCTGAGCGGTAAAGAGAAGCCTATTGACATCTCTTGAATACGTAGGAACTCAACATATGCGAACTTCAAGAGAAAGAGGATTCGATATCATAACCATAAGTGATTGTAGTAAGAGCATAGAAACTGAGAATATAGTGGTCGAGTTTTGAGGTCTTTTAGTTCCTATATCTTTTCCTCATAAAGTTCAAACTTAGATCCTATCACTATCAGAACTCACCTTGATGCTGTTATTAATTTCAGGAGGTGGAGCATAGTTCCGGACCTATTTCAAACGACATCAACATATCATGATTAACATATTTCTGGTGATGTTAAATGGAAAACTATCAGTCATAATTACACAATTCACTAATTTGGAACAATGAATGACAGGCAGCAAAAAGTAAGAAACATACCACAAGCTCCTGGTATTCCAAGATGCTTCCAGCGTAGCCACGAGTGACAGTTACTTTGAGTACATATCTAAAGAAACAAAGAAAACAGTAAATTGCATAAGAAACTTTATTGAGGAACACAAGCGTATAAACCTTATGACAAATGAACCATATAATCTACCTTAGCCGCACATTCACACCATTATATGTCTCATATGGCATCTCGACAGTTGGAAATTCAAAAGGGTATGTCTTTCTTTCGTATATTTCTCCAGGGACATCCAGTTCACGAACTTGAATAAAGACAAAAAAAAAGAAACACAAATATAACTGGATCAATAAAGAATATTGAATAGCATTGACCATGAAAGTTTTGTCATTGAAATCTAATATCAGAGTCAACTCGAAACTAGTTAAAAGGAAAATGAAACCCTGAGATTTACTCACCCAAGGAAGTGAAGTCATAGAAGTTTCCTCTGTCAAAGTACATTTCTGTCGAGAACACAAATGCCATCAATAAGCATATATCGATATAAGTTAGAAACTGGACAACTAATCCCTTAAGAAATATTTTGGTGGGAGATCTACAGGTCATCGCAACTGCACACCTATTTGACCAAGAAGCTCAACTTTTACACCATTATGCTCCACTTTTTTCCCTTGATATGGTTCAATGCAAACCTATTAAAGACGTTAGGGAACAGTTACATTAAAGCACCACAAACATCATAACTGGAACAGGTGAAATAAATCTAAAGCAAGAAACCAAGTACCTTGCCGGAAATAGTTTCTTGACTATGGAAAAGTGGCACCATAGCCGTTTGACCATTTTCTTTCTTCATAGGAACCTAGGAAAACAATAGAGATTAAAGAAGATAAAAAGAAATCCAAAAATGTGACTCAATAATAAGTAATGGAGTGATCTAGGCTACTGAATTTGGTAATGAACAACTATTTTGATTACCACAAAAGAGAAAAGCAAATCTAGATACCTGTTTACGATTCTTGCCATCAGAAAAAGTGATGGAAATGTTACAGGCGGGCTTGAAGGCTCCAAGAAGATAATTCTGAGAGATTGAACGCAAAAAGCTATCAAAAAGCTATAATCTTTTACAATGCAAGCACCAAGCAAACAAGGCAAAATCATATTAGTAAGAGCACTTACCATTATCACAAGACTATATCTCAAACACAATAACCTGTCCAATTCGACAAAGGAACAGAATCAGCTGCATTCCATTGTAATACACCGAATGCGTACGGTAAAAAGCTAGAGCTCAGTCAGATTTTGGAGAGGCAAAACTCGACTTCACGATACAGCTAGGGGAATAAAAATGATCTAGCTCCCAATTCATGTATAACGAAATAATCAAATGGAAGCCAAGAAAATTCTGAATCAGATGTAATGCTTCAGTGATTAGAACAGTACTCGATTCGAAAAAAATCAAGAGGGTTAGAACTACTGAGACCCAGAACTACAAACAATTGCATGATCAAATTTACCTTCCAAGTCGAAATTAAGAGTGCAGTTGAATCAACTGAATCTGATTGATGGGTTGGTTAGAGAAGAAGATCGACGGAGAAGGCAAGCAAAAGGAAATTGGGAAATAAGAAAAAGGAAGGCACTTTATCTCTAATTGACTTACTATCAAAAATACAAAGCCCAGTCAAAATCTAAAACCAACGTTAAGCCCACATGACACCATTGCCCGTTGTACAATGCACACGTAGGTTTGTCATACGGGTTTAACCCGCTCCGCTATTTCAAAAAAAAATTATTCGTTTTATCTGTCTGCCAATTTGCAGATTTAAAATTTTAATTTTTGCTCAAAAATTACAGAACCGCGGATAATATGCTAATTCGCTTTTTTTTATAAAGGTTTTCTAATTAATTTGCGGATTGACGGATTGACCCGCCAAATCCGTCAATCCGCTTTTTGACCCGCCAAATCTGCAAAAAATATGTATTAAAAAAAATTACTATTTGCGGGTTACCCACATATTTTTATCTCATGAACTGATACACAAAAGTTTTCCCTCCGTCGATCCTCAGCCGCTCCGCGGCAGATCAAAACCCGGGTTCATATTTTGACAGCCCTATGCACACTAGTAGGTTCGGGTCTGGTTGAACATAAAATGAAACTAATTTTCTGAATAATCATTATAGCGACAATGGTTAGTGAAGAAAGAGTTAACACGCTTGTATTAACGACAATGAGGTGAGAACATTGGTCAAATTATGAACAAAAGGGATTAAGTAAAGCAAAAGATCAAAGCCTTTTTAATACAGTCAAAAGTGAAAAAGCGATCCTACAAAACAAAGTGTTACAGAATACAGCCAAAAGTAACAAATTCCAAACTTCCCATGAAACCAGAACGTTTATAAAATGTAATCCGAAATTTCATCGGGAATCTTCTTCGGGTTCTCGGGATTCTTTTTCGGGATCTCGCTGCCATGAATCCTGAGAATCTGACTGAAGGTTAATGAATTGTGAAACTAGGAGCTTCATCGCTGCTTGGACTTCATCTGGTTCCCTTGAACCTCTACAAGCCGAGGACTGCGTGCTCAGCATAGAGTACTCGCCTGCTGCAACTTGTGTCTTCTTTGACGTAGCAAGAACCTTCTCCAAATCCAACTGTGATATTGGCCTAGGGCCCTGCAAAATGTGAGAAACTCACAACATCAGTCCCTTGAAATCTAGTGGCCGCAACATTATACATACATTGGACCATGTTTTCCTTTTAAACTTACCGAATATGGTTTCCCCTTTCTCTCTGCCTCTAGGATTTCTCTGATAGGGAAGTAAGCCGCTTTCTTGCAGAGCTCAAAAATGTCTGATCCAGTATAGCCTTCGCATAAGCGAGCTACATGATCAAAGTCAATATCAGATTCCACCCTCTCTCCTTTTAGAGTCACTTTCAATATCTCAGCTCTCTCCCGGCGATCAGGCATTCCAATCTCAAAGGCCTGAGGAAGACGCCTCAATATTGCTTCATCAAGCTCTGATGGTCTGTTAGTTGCAGCAAGAACCATAACCCTTGCATTCGCTACAAAGCAACCATTATATGTATAAAACCCCCATTTTACATGTACTAGTCTGCATAGTAAAGTAAGCCGAGAAGTGAAGACTTCAACTTACGATCAGTAGAAAATCCATCCCATAAAGCCATAAACTCAGTCTTCATGTTAGCCATTGCTTCATGATCTGTTGAACGGCGCTGACCAAGAAAGCTATCAACCTCATCAATAAAAATGATAGCAGGTTGGATTTTGTACGCCAAGCTAAACACAGCAGCAACTGAAAAAAAACGGAACAGAACAGAGCAGCTCATAGATCAGAAACACCATCAATAGACCAAAAGTTAATCATAAGAAAAAAAAAAATTGCCAATAAAGTTGAACAATTTCGTTGCACAATGTGAAGCTGAAAACACCGGAAGAACTGGAACTCAAAGTGAGCTACTTTTGCCACAAAAACAGAATCTGAACTTACCAAGCTTCTGAGCATCTCCAAACCACTTGCTCATCAGATTAGAAACCCTAACATTAATGAAAACAGCTCCTGATTCTTTGGCAATAGCCTTAGCAAGCATAGTCTTTCCAGTACCAGGAGGTCCATAGAGCAAGACACCCTTTTGAGGTCCAAGAAGCTTCCCATAAGCAAAAAGCTCAGGTCTTTTCAATGGTAAAATCACAAGCTCAAACAAAGCCTGCTTGATGGTCTCCAATCCTCCAATAGAACCAAACTCCACATCAATATGGTCTGGATTTATCACATCACATGCTATTACATCCTGTTTTCCAAAATTAGAAACAAGTGAGCATTTTTGTAGAGCTCCTTCATCAGCTAGCGCAAAAACAATTAGAACTCAAAATATCCAAACTGTAATGTCAAACAGAGAGCAAAGCTTAACATTTTACAAATTGCTTATCCACGAACCATATATCCCATTATATGATAACTAAGAACCATTTGGGACTTCAAGATGCTTAATTCGTATAAGATTGAATAAAAATAACCTCGTATGGATTGGTCTGAATAAGAGGACGACCCAAACGCTTGGAGATTTCTTTTTTATTCTCGAGAGCTTTTTTAGACGCCTCGCGATTAGGATCGAGATGACGAAGACCCGCAAACAGAACCAAGCAGCTGAAAGCAGCGCTCGCCGCGTAAAGTATCAGTTCTTGTAAGATCTTTGTCTCCGAAGAACCACCCATTTCTCTTCCAACAACACAACCGTTCAATTAAAGAGGATCTTTAAATAAAAATTATATAAAACCCAAAATATACTAGAAATTAGGGTTCGCCGATTAAAACCGAAGATATGTTTGCAGAAGAGGGAATTATTTGATCTTCTTGTGGACGACGACAGAACTTTTGTCTTGTGGGTGGTGGGATCTCGAATGCTTGGAGATCGAAGAAAAGAGAAGGTGAAATTACCGAAAAATAGCCTCAGTTGCACCGTCGTAAATCGTAAACCAGATTGTGATAATAGGCCTTACAATGAGAATCTTCTCAAACCACGGTGCGGCGTTTCTACAATTCGGAGGTATTATATGACATCATATTGTATTTCAATGTGTCATGTACTCATGTGTATGTTGCTTTTTCATGTAGTCTATTTATTACATCATCTTATCTTACTACAAATGTTTTAAAATCTTACTACAAAGTACAAACGATTCTAGTATTCTGGAGCATTTGAAAAACTCATCGAAAGTCATTAAATATTTTTAAAACCAAATCTATACACAAAACAGAAAGTCTTTTGGATCATTGAAAATTTGATCGGATTGCGGATTAATATATTTTTTCATTTCGTGTTTGATTTTTTAATATAGAAACAGCCATAAGTTAAAAATATATATATAATTTCCATCATGTCATGCTTTTTGTATAGTTCATGCAATTATTGAGGCATTTAGATTTTTCTATGCTTTCCCCTTTGAGAGTTAAAGTCCAAGAGATCAAATAAAATAACCTAAACAGTTTAAAAGGCTGTAAATCGTTTATATTTGAACTCAAAGCCTGATATGATATTTCAAACTATACAAGGTTCCTTAATTTCTCCAGTATATATTTTAAAATTGTTAGCAATTCTATTTCTCATATGTTTCTGCAAAATAGTGCACATACTGGTGAGTTGTTTGATCTGTTTTTTCTATAAATTTGATTTGTTCCATTTTGTAAAACGATTCCTAATTTCCTATAATCATCATTTATTCT
The DNA here is from genome assembly GCA_963922655.1 of Cardamine chenopodiifolia. Lineage (NCBI taxonomy): Eukaryota > Viridiplantae > Streptophyta > Magnoliopsida > Brassicales > Brassicaceae > Cardamine > Cardamine chenopodiifolia. Next base: position 4,327,882 of record OZ000481.1, read on the forward strand.
AGTTGTAGAAATCTACAGTCTTTCTATTTCAGTCTTTTCTATAATCATCATTTATTCGAGTTCATGACAACTAATCATTGATTGGGCTCCAGCCTACAGACACTAACAACAACGAAAAGATGGTTCGGGAGAAGATGAGAAACAAGAGAGGACAACAGAAAGAAAAAGTATGAAACAAGTCGAGAAACTTCGTATTAAATTTTCAACCTTCATGATGTCTCCATTTGTCACTTTGCCTCTCCTCATCCTCTACTATATATATATCCATACGTAGCTTATACAATCTCCAAACTCGTAACAAACTCAAAATTATATTTTCTAAGCGAGATTTTTATCTTTGTACTTGAACAAATGGCTTCCACACTCTCATTTGCATCGGCTCTACGTTCACCTCTCGCTCCATCTCCCTCTGCCTCATCCAAATTCACTGCTCCGTTGTCCATCGCGTTTCCATGGAAGATCACTAACCGGATGAGAGCTCAAGACCAGAGAGAAAACTCCATTGATGTTGTTCACTAAGGCCAGAAAGGAAATCAAGGGTCTAGTGTAGAGAAAACACCTCAACGTTTAGCCATGGACGTTTCTCCTTTCGGTACGTTTAACTAACCAATCAAACTTATCTTGTGTAGCTCAAAACTCTTTTCTCTGGTTTTGCTTAACAATGCTTTGTTTTAATTACTACGACAGGATTGTTGGATACTCTCTCACCAATGAGGACAATGCGGCAAATGCTTGATACCGTGGACAGGATGTTCGAGGACACAATGACTATCAGAGGAAGAAACAGAGGAGGAAGTGGGGTTTCAGAGATTCGCGCACCATGAGACATCAAAGAAGAAGAACACGAGATAAATATGCGTTTTGACATGCCTGGTCTCTCCAAAGAAGACGTTAAAAGTCTCTGTCGAAGAGAACGTCCTTGTAATCAGAGGAGAACATAAGAAGGAAGAAAATGATGATTCTTGGTCTGGAAGAAGCGTTAGCTCTTATGGAACAAGACTTCAGCTCCCAGACAACTGCGAGAAAGACAAGATCAAAGCTGAGCTCAAGAAGGGAGTGCTGTTTCTAAAAGCAAAGTCGAACGTAGAGTTATCGATGTACAGATTCAGTAGGATTCCATCAAGGGTTGTCTCTGTTTCGATGCTTGTTGTACATAAGGCTATATTTCTCATATAGCCTAAAGTGTGTGATCTAAGTAAAAGAATAACAAAGAGAGCTGTTAGAATAACGATTTCTGTGTTTTAGTGGATGTATTCATTGTAAAAATGATTTTGGGAAAGTGTTTCTCAATATATATATATATAGTCTTGATCAAAGCAGAAATAACCAAACTAGGGTAAACCAGAAAGTTATAAATATTTAAGAAGAGCAATTTTACCTAACAGAAATTATTACACAAAAATGAATATTTTTTTGTCTTTATCATGTTTCCTAGAAGATTGTGGAATTGAATTGCCTGATTATTTAGACAGGCTCAATGTTAATACAAGCCCATATCTACAGAAAATCATTATAGTGACTAAATCCCAAATCGAAATTATCGGCAAGTTGATTCCAGAAGCGTAGATAAAGAATTACTTTCTTTAAATCTTAGTATAAGAAATTCATCATTCTCAGTTTTCCATAGTACTTCAACTTATCTTTGGCGCAAGAGGTTATCGATCTACGCGTTCACTTTGTTCAATACATATGAACCTGTTTATTGTTCGTCCTCTATTTTGGTTTTCTTTTGAGAATTTGTAATCAGTGTGTGGTTCACCAAATTAGAGTATTAATTAATATATGGAATGTTCAGTTAAAAGAAATATATGAAAAATATTTGTTTTTAGTATCCAATGTTGGATTAGCAATTCACCTGGCAACAAAAAATCCAAGTAACACAATTAAACCACTTCGTTATGAAAAGTTGTTGGTATCCGATCCCTATTGCACGTGACTCTGACATTTGCCCTATCGGTGTTTTTATCCATTTCCTCAAATAACGGCGTAATATCTATTAAAGAATGGTTACTGATCTGAATTTTGCATATCAGGATTTTTTCTGGATACAGATATCTGCATATCCGTTCTAAAAAGTTTTAATATTTATATCCAATTTTGTTTTGCTCGGACAGATTCGAATATCCAAATCGAGATAATTATGACTATCCCTACCGTATTACATGTAAAAGAGAGATCTATTATAGTAAAAACCAATCATAGATCTTATAAATAAATTAAAAAAACAATCATAGAAAAGCTTAAAATTGAAATTCTGTCCATTAAGTCTTCAACTTCCGCACCACATAAAGTCAACATAAACGAAAACACAACCTTGTCACAAAAAAACAACGCAACAACAACGACAAAATAGGAACAAGAAAGTTGCAGTGATCAAGTCATCTTATAGAATTCCATGATGTAAGTGCCATAAACGTTGCAAATGACTTGGAAACATTTGAAACCAACTCTTCTTGCCAACGACTCAAACTCTTCTTCCGTTCGCTCTCTGCCACCGGAGGTGTGAGCAATCATGATACAGTCCAAGTGGACTACTTGTTTAGTCAAGAGGCTTGAGTCTGGAGCTACTGGGACTAAGCACTCTACGACTACCATATTTCCTTTATCTGGAAGCGTTTCGTAACAGTTTTTCAATAATATCAAGCAGTGTTCATCGCACCAATCATGGCAGACCTAGGCCTGGGAATTGGGCTCATGACCCGCGGGTTTTGACCTGCGCAGAGCATATACGGGATTTTATTTTTGAGTTCATATTTTAGCGGGTCTTGCAGAACGGATTACGATTTCTAGCGGATAAACCCCGACGGACCCTCGGATACTCACGTAAAAACAAATAGTTGCAGGTTTGAGTTTTTATGCGGATTTTATGTGGGTTTTTATGCGGGTTTTAAGCAGATTTGGGTTTTATGCGGATTTATGCAGGTTAAGAGAAAAAAAATTTTTGCAAATAAACTGTGGGACCCACGGATAATTGTGGATTGATTGCAGGGTTGGTTTTAAAAACCCACTGCAAGGTGGAACGGATTTGGGTTTTAAAAATTTAGGCTAATACCCGCAAACTTTTTGCAGGGGCGGGACGGATCGGCCGTCAACCCAGGCCTAGGCAGATCCACTGTAAATAAAACATTAATTCAATACTAGTACAAAGATAATCAAGATGCATGGAAGTACAACTGAACTTATAATAATCACTAAGAACCCATGTCACGTTTTCCTTTGCTAACCTTAAGAAAGATGGCATCTCCTTTGGGTACACTAACAAACATATCTCCTTTAACATGTTCAATACCTGCATGGACCATCCAACAAAAACCCATTTTATATCATCGTTCATAAGAAGGCTATATATGAAACGTATAACAAAGATGTACCCGAGAAAGATGGAGCATTCTCAATGACATGGGGGAAATTAAAGTTGGTCCCTTTCATGTTTGGGTACATGGAAACAATCATGTGAAGAGAGGCTCCAATTCCACCACCAACATCGATTACAGAGGATTCCTTTAAAGCCCTCGTATACCTCTAGAATCTTTTTCATGACGATGGTTGAGTGGTTCGACATTCCATTGTTAAACACTTTTGCAAATCGCTGGTCTGTCCCGTGGTACACGAAGGTGGGCATACCGTATCCCTTATCAAGTGGGATCCCTCCTTCAAGCACTGCATCCTTCAAATGGCACCTATACATAGTTTCAGATTGTTAGAAACCCACAAATTAATTTGAAATGTTTTTTTATGAAATTAATGTATCTATAAGGTTTAATTAATACTTACGAGCTCTCCATGAGGACCTCGTCTTAGTTCAAAAGACAGTGAGTAGCAAGAGAGACACCGTCCTTGTTCTTAGTCAAGTATTTGCAGACAGTGCCAATTGTCCATAGAGCCGCTCTGTCCTGCCGTCAGGAAGTTTACGTATAGAGCAAGTCAGTGTGGAGTGTGACGCAAGCAACCGAAGGATCCGGTCAAGCATGACGGGTGCATCAGGATTCTTGGTTGGGAGATGGGAAGCTAACTCCGAAGGAGACATTTTAGAGCTAGAGAATCCATCGTTCTTGGCCATGATCTCGAGCAAGTCGAGCTCTATGGCTGATTGGCTGATTTCAAAACCATTGGACATACCGACGCGCTGCCAAGCTGCATGGCGTAGAGGCTAGCCTCCTCCTCGTTGTTAATTTTCGTAAAGGGAGTCATCTGAGATTTTAACAATGATCCCATGCTGTTCTAAGAAGTTTTTTTTTGGGGTATGTCTATGAAGTTTTTTGTGATTGTGAATTGAAGTTAAGCTTCTTAGTCTTTATATACAAGAAAAATAAGGTGGATTCTTTCTTTAAGGAAGTTAAAAGAATGGAACCTTTAAAAAAAAACAGAATATATCAATGTGCAACCGTCAGAAAGTTGAATTCAACCATCTATCCTGTATGGGTATAAAAAAATAATGTGTATGTGAATAATGTATTATAAGTAAACAAGAAAACGCTTTATAAGCTGCATGGCTGTTACTGAAACACTCTTCTTTTTATTTTGATAAGAATGTAAATATTCCATTAAAAATGAAAAATGTTTAGGAGTTACAAAAAATAAATCCTACAGTTTAGTCTCATGCCAAAAAAAGTTTATAAAACATGAAAACAAAGAGCAATCAGTCTATCAGCATCAACAAAAGCACGCTTTCAGATTCAATAAAGTGATAAACGATTCTGAAGGTTCTCCTAGATGACACCTCAAGGAGGAAGATATGTATTGTCAAACACTCTTTATGCAATTTTTTATTTGTGTTAAATTTGGTTGTATATAGTCATTATATTTTTTTTCTTTTTTGGTCGTTATTAAAGTAAAATATGTCGTTAGACGTAGATGGCAACAGATTTAGGATGAATTTTTTTTGTGATAAATTAGCTATAGGAAAAGTTAATTAGCAAAATTTTGCATGAAATAGTATATAAGACTATTGGTAGAATTAAAAAAGGAATATAGCCTCAATTTTATATCAAATTTTAAAAACGAGTCTAATCTTTTAATAATTAAGTAACAAACTAATTTAACATATTAACATTAAACTGTAAATTTAAAAATGTAAACCCTGAAAATTGAACGTAAATCCGTAAAAATTAACATTGAGCAGGGAAATTTTAAATCCTAAATCCCAATTGCTAATCCATAAAACGTAAATCCTTAATCTTAAAACATTTACAAAACGATCAGATTTTTTTATTTGATATTTTTCCAATTATCCCTATTTACACTTTTTGTAAGGCTGTCTTCAATCATGTTCCAGTTAATGTTTGAATCTTGTTTACCAAGAGGTAGTGATGAATGTTACATTCAAGTAATTGAATTTGTTTTGGCAAAAAGAATGTTATCATTAATTAGTGAGTTAGACTGATGTGATTGTCAGAACTTGAACTGATATGAACATTAGGAAAATATGAACATAAGAACACCACATTAATTAATTGCTTGTTTTTTTCAACGGCATATTCAAATAATCAAGAAAAAGGGTAGTAAAATATTACGGAACCCATAATTCGAATTCCACTACGGTTATACGGCGTTATCCAGTAATATTTATCGATTTTGTGACTAATCGATCTGATCAAATCAAACAATTAATCCTTTTTCCTTGGCAGACAAGACATTCATATTATATAATCATACAAAATAGTGGACGATATTAATTGACCACGCACTCTCAAAAGCGACGTATTGGAATTTTCCACAAAATTTTCTTCCAGCATAGATTCCAAAATGTTTTGGTCAATTTTGCAGTTATTTTTCTTACAGTAAATTTTAGAAATAATTAAATTATGAGGAAGAAGAGAATTCTAGTGTGTCGAACGTAACCGTTCGATGTGATGTAATGAAACCATACTTTATTATCATTGACCATATCACCATAATCTGATTTCGTAGGAAACAGACTAGTATTTAGACGATACCCAGATGATGAAATCTTTGTCATTTTAGCAGATTTTGAATTGCAAAACGTTATCTTCAATTGATCTAAGTAATAAATTCGCCAACACTAAAATCATTTGAAACTTTCTAATATATGAATGAGCTGATCCATCTAATTGTCTCTGACGAATGAGCTGCCCATTAAACACATGGGAGACATTAATGCATATGGTTTTGTTTGGACTTTGAATTTAACAACAGTAGTTACTTCCTCTTTGGTACGCCTCGTAACGGACAAACGTAGCACCATAATAAGCGTTACCATTTTATATATATTATTTTCTGTTGAACTTTAAATAAACGAGATTTCCAAAATGCAATTGTCTTTTCTTGTTTAAAAATCCTTCCGTCATACCTATAAAACTTTTTCACAATGGATCTTTTTCAAAATTGAGAAAAAGTACAAAAAAATGTTGTGGCGATTCACAAGACTAGGTCGGAAACTCTTAAAAGAAAAAAGAAAAAAAAACGAATTGATTGCTAGCCGGGGGGCGGCGGCTGGGGGCTATAGATCAGTGGGTAGTAAAATCAAGAGGCGTGTGAACCTAAAACAAAAGCGATCGAGACCTTTTAAGAATGTAAAAATGGTCAAAATATCAATAATTCTTGGCACTGGTAGGTTCATGTAAGATTTTATTAAATTGTTTTTGTAGCTAATTTCATGTATGGCTGCTGCAATTTTCAATATGAAAATAAAAAATACATTTTCAAGTCGTATGGATCCCGGAACCTTACGGTCGTTTTCTTCTTTGTTTGGCCTCCCTATAATAGTTTCTACATCATATTATATACAACGTTACGTAAGTAATAATATTGACATAAATTCATATTATTTTCCTTAACAGGATAGAAATATGTGGATTGAAAAATCGGGCGTCAGCTTTGTTAAAAGCAAAATTTATCTGGTTCATATATGGAGAGATTTACGGAATTACATGACAAACGAGATTTATTGATCAATGAATTCTGACTTTAAACTGATGTGAACAATAATATCAGAAGTCGTTATAAGGTATTAATCTCGTTAGTCGTTGGTTGTAGACCAAAAGCAATAACTAGATTCTCGTGGTATTATTTCTGCTTATTCGAATAGAATCCCTTAAACTTCCATGCTGATTTAAATCACTTTAGATTAACAATATTGTTGTCCAAACATTATTCCTAATCACTACTTTTGTCAAAGAATTCCTGAAAAGGTACCTAAAAGCTTATCCAAGTGTGTCTCAAGTAAAATGAAAAATTCTTCCGAGTTTCTTGATATGAAATATCTGCATCGCATTGGATCGATACTCAGTTTTGAGATTTTCTCTAGTTGTACACTCACTAAAGTAATTTAGTCTTAAACGATATAACAAATGGAAGAAAATGTTGGTATAGCTGTATAGGCACAAAGAAACAAATAAGATGTTAAAAGAAAAGGCACACCGAAACAAACTTTTGTCCTTTTGCATAACTCATATAAAGCATTGAAAGTACATTTATTACAAAGAAATGTATTTTCAAACCAAAACAAAGCACTTTTAAAAAAGACAACAGTGGTCTCACAAGCCAGAGAGGCGAGATTTACGCAGAACAAGATAACGTTGGGAATGTAGGAAAATACTCGGAAGCAAAAAGAAAAAGAAAAAGCGATTTGAAAATGTGTCATGGATATTTGTGCCTTTCATTCATATCTTCTTGAGGAATTCCATGATGTGAGTACCATTGGCTTTGCAGACAACTTGAAATCCCTGGAAGCCAGAACCTTTGGCCAAGGCCTCAAACTCCTCCTCGGTCCGTTCTTTACCTCCAGGGTTGTGAGCCAACATGAGGCAGTCCATGTGGACAACTTCTTTTGTCAGGAGGCTCGAGTCTGGCACCACCGGAAGTATTGATTCCGCCACTATCACTTTGCCATTGTCGGGGAGCGCTTCGTAGCAGTTCTTCAGAAATTTCAAACAGTGTTGGTCGCTCCAATCATGACATATCCACTGTCACACGTGAGAAATTAAACCTAATCTTTAGGATACCTTTTTTATAACTATTATGCTAAGAATATTAGCTATAATTTTGTTAGTTTACCAACCTTCATGAAGATGGCATCTCCTTTAGGCACATTCACAAACATATCTCCCCCAATATGTTCAATACCTGAATCATTCAACCAAACTCAGCTCTAATTCAATCTTAAAACATTGAACACATCCCATAAAATTTATGAAAGAGGAATATTTATGTATATACCAGGATGGGATACAGCTTCCTCAATAACATGAGAGAGGTCATAAAGGATGCCTTTGATGTGTGGATACTTGGATACGATCATACGGAGAGTAACTCCAATGCCACCACCAACATCAACCAATGAAGACAATCCCTCGAAGCCCTCGTAGATCTCTAGAATCTTGGTCATTACGATAATCGTGTGGTTTGACATTCCATTGTTGAACACTTTGTTGAATCTTGGGTCGGTCCCCTGGTACTCGAAAGCGTCCATACCAAATGCCTTGTCGAATGGGACTCCGCCTTCAAGAACTGCATCTTTCAAATGGTACCTGCACTCATACACATATCTCATGTACATGTTTCTTAGTGTAGTCAGAGTTAGAATTTTGTAAGGTTACAACACTTTACCAGCTCTCCATGAAGACTCTGTCTCTGTTCAAATGACAAAGTGCAGCGAGAGAGACTCCGTCTTCGTTCTTAGTCAGGTACTTGCAAACTGGTCCCAGTCCGTACAGACGCTCCATACCGCCATCAAGAAGCTTACGGGCAGAGCAGGTCAAAATGGAGTAAGCCGCAAGCAACCTGAGGATCCGGTCAACCATGACAGGAGCATCAGGGTTCTTGGTCGGAAGATGGAAAGCTATCTCCGATGGCGACAGTTGACCACCAGCGAGACCAGCATTCTTAGATATGATCTCGAGCAGGTCTAGCTCTAACGCCGATGTCAGGACCATCGGAAGCACGGTGGCACCAGCGAGCTGCATGGCAAAGAGGTTGGCCTCTTCGTCGGAAATTTTAGCCGGAGTGATTTGTGTTTCAGCCAAAGATCCCATTATTCTGTTTTTGATAGTTACTCTGTTTTTTCTTTCAACGGTTTCTTTCCCGCCTTAAAAAAGAGGTTTGGTCTCTCTCTCTCTTAAGAATGATGTGATGACTGATGAGTGAGAATTGTGGTTGAAGAGTTCTATTTATACTAAGTAGGTGGCACTTTTCTGACTCTTAAAAACATGGACATAGAATAATGTATTTAAGGAACTAGTTAATTTTTGTACTTTGTAGTTTGGTCTTATGTTTAAGCACCCAATTAATGTTTTTAAACACATAAAGTATTGATCAGTTGCTATTATATAAAACAAATGCAAAGATGGATTCGGAAATGAATTAATAAGATAAGGGAGAGGGAAAGGCATGGATCATGCAACATTAATTAAGTGGGTGAGTGGTATCGATCCACAACCATAAAAAAAAAAGTGTGTTCTTTAAGTTGTTCATATATACTTATTAAATATCTTATGTACCTATAAGGCTTTCAATAATATTGTGTTTAGTGATCAGTGCATCGTCATTATCCGAAAGTAAAAAAGCTTGGACGCATCTAGAAACGATACACCAATAATGTTATACTGTGCCAGCCGCATCTACATGCGTTCTGTTGAAAAGTGGATATGATATCGCCACGATAGATCTGGCTGAATCAGCTCAGTGGATTGCAATACAAAAGATAACCCACAAATCAGTTAGATTTTAGGTAAAGTCAAGTTCGCATGATAGTGCTAGATTTGTAGGCTAGTTACATCAGTTGTTTGTTCACATTTATCGTAATATATTATTATTATATAATAAACAAAGTTGGGCCATGTCATATGTTTCTAACTTGTTTCCTAATATTTAGTATAGGAATACGACCCTAGGCCTAAGCAACCTCCCTTCCTTGTTTCATGCATGCCTTTGGATGGTGGTATCTTATATAGTAATGTACATAAAACATTATACTTTGGATGGTGGTATGTTATATAGTAATATAGGTGAAAAGGAAAAAAAAATTGCTCATCATTGAAAACCTTCCACCAACCTACTTTATTATACTTTAACTCAACTATATTTATATATAAAGAATATATATTATTCTCGTAGTAAAAAAATTCCTAAAGAATACAAAAGTTGTTATTTGTGCGTTTGGGGCCAATGATTGGGCTTAGCATTATCAGCCCATATTGATGCACGGTCATCGAAAGCCTTATCAACTGAAAACCCTAAATCTCATTACTAACTCCCAGTTAATCCAAAGTAAATTATTATAAATTAAATTCGAAAATGCGAGTAAATTTCCATCCACCGCTGCTGGAGGAGACGCAACGGTCATTTTGCAATTCCCAAAAATCTCCCACAAGAAAAGAAAAATGTCGAAAATTTACAGTGAAAGGAAAGGGAAAATGGTGATTAAACAAACAGAATTAGTGGAGATAACACCATCGGGATGGAAGAAGATGACCAAGGAAAGGAAGGAGATCAGCAAGATAAGAGAGAGACAGAAGAAGGAAGAAGCCAAAGATGACGGGACACCTCTCAGAGGTATGTTCTGTCTTAAAAAAAGACAGGACATGAAGATTATTGAGGACAAAGAGGATTGCTTCATCCTCGATTTCGATCCCGACGAGGGGGATCTCTCTTCCACCGCCGATAGCCCTTATGGTGATGACGACGTGGTGATCATCCATGAGAAAGGCGAGGTTTGTTTATAAAGACTCTTGGCTCCTTTGATTTTCCTATAAATTTTTAAGCTTTCTGAATCTCTTTAGTGATTTAGGGTTTATGTATTGATTTTGGAATTTGATGGAATCTTTGGAGGGGTTTCAGGTGGCTTGTAGGGATTTCCCACATTCGAGACATCTCTGCCCGACATTTCCATTTGGATCAACCCAACATGCAATACATTGTAATCAGGTAATCTTGGATGTTGTTTTGGGTTTGAGATATGGATCCATTTGATGAAGGAGTTAATGTAACACTAGTGTCTAATGTTTGTTTTGATGTTTCTGTGTGTAGTGTTACTGTTATGTCTGTGATTCTGCTGCGCCTTGTCCATATTGGACGTGTGGTTATTCACAGCATTGCGATGCATTAGATGACGATACATGGAAGCATATACGAGCCTACCACCGGAATCTTGCTGAGCAACTTGCAGCCTCCTACAAGTAAAAGACTTCTCATGGGATTTGAGATTTTATAAATAAAAGTTGTGTGTAATGTTTCATCTTCAGCTGTATATTTTGCTTAGTACAGAAACCACAGTAGACTCTCTTTTTGCTTTCGATTTTCTTATCAGATATGTTTGGATTTCTTATGGAGCTTAATATTACCAATGTGACTTCCATGACACTTAGTGAAAGTGTAACAAGAAGCATCTTCTTATGTTCTTTCGTTTTCTGTTTTACTTTTGCATTCGAATCGCATAAATCAAATAATGCAATAGAGATTTCAAACATTAGATGCTTCATAAAGATTCTTATTAAGAGATAGATCTAATTAGATTTAGATATGTATTAAGAGATTTAGTTATTATATCCTACTCCTTGTTAAAGATTCATTAACCGAAACATTCAAGTCACACTTAACATGGTATCAGATTAGAGATTTAAAACCTAAATCTTCTCTGCCGTTTCTAAAGCAACTTCACTTCTTGTTTTTTCGTCTTCCCTTTTGAAAGGGAATATTAAGAGATAAGATCTAAATAAATTTAGATATGTATTAAGAGATTTAGTTAGATCCTATTCCTAATAGAGATAGGCCTTACCATTGTGTATAAATACATTGTATGTTGTTTAAGATTCATTAACATAAAACATTCAAGTCACACTTAGTTTAACAATTCTATTGCCCATTAAGGCGTTACTAGATTCGAGATTACAAGTTATGGAACAAAAAAAAAGTGGACAAACCAAGATTTGCAGTCCCTAATCGATGCCCTATAAAAACAGAGTGAGACACTCGGACCATTGCTGTTGCTGACCACAATCTAAAAGAAACAAGAACTCAGAAGTCGACGAGATGGGAGGAGAAGTCTGGAACCGACGAAGGAAAAGGAAGATGCAAGGAGAAACCGCCGATGCGAATAACACTCCGGTCATCAGAACGTCGGGGAATAATTCCGGCGGCCATTTTGGTGAGAGCAAACGTATACTCGCTAAGTAGCTCAGCAAAAATAACTATTGAAAACATTGTTTAGACAACGAATAATTATGTGGAAATAAATTCAATGGATCTTTGAATATTCGAAGGATTGTTTTTGGAAGTGGAGAATGAAGAAGAATAGGATAGTTGGTGTAGATGTGGACTATATTATTCTCTGTCGCCATATCTCAAAACCTTTATTTTTTTCTTTTTAAAGTATACAAGTATAAATTTGATTCTGTGCGTTATCAATAATTTGTTGGTTCTAGAATCTCCAACAAGTCAGAAATAAACTAATTGAAAATGATGTTGTCCTGTACTCCTTTTAGCACACCAAACATTTGATATTGTTTAAATAGTGTCATGTCCTAAAAGTCACAGCGACGGCGTCCATAAAACCTTTATTCTATAAATAAAAGTCTTCAGAGAAACGAACATGCTAATTTTAATCCTTAGCTTTCACTTCGAATTTTAAAAGAAAGCAGAATATAACTTTAAATATTCAGATTTTTTTTTTCTCTTCATAGTCTTTTATATGTTACTAAAAAATTATTGATCTTATCATATAATAATTGAAACTTTATCATGTACGACAGACACAAACTGATTTACCTATATGTAGTCCCCATGTATATCATGATGCACAAGTACGAATTCACGGCCAACAGTTTTATGCACAACACAGATTTACAACATACGATTTTACCGATATAAATGTTTATGTTGGAACGAAACTATTGAAAAAGTATTATTTTTACTATTATCAGTGGAAAAAAAAAACTCTTTATCGTTTATAAAATATGTTTAGAAGAAATTATCCTCGTGTTTTATCAGAAATTTATTTATTTTATTCTTATACCCTATTATCAACCCCTTACAATTATATTGATGGGAATTGACATGTTTTCGGTATCTTTAATAGACATGTGAAAATTGGTCCAACGAGCAGTGATAAGTTGTAGTGAACTGATGAGGCGACAATTTAATACAAAAATATCCAATAGAGTTGTGTTTTGACCCACTCCTTATCGAATCTGAAATGGAGGTGAGTTGTAGAATTACTTGTCATGAATATGATACTAACGAGAGTCTCTAAAATTTTTTTAATAATTTTTAAATATTATATTATTAAATAAATAATAAACTAATAATATTGTGACACGTTGCAGAAAATCAGTTGAAACGATTTTTAAAATATCTTTCCAGTAATTTTTATTTTTTCTATTATTCTCTCACCATTTAAAATCGTCTAATCAATATTTAATTATGTACTTAAATATAGTGTAATTAAATGGCAGCAGACTGGCGAAGGTAGGTCTACACATGAATGGCTGGCAGCATGACGCGTTTTAGCTATTTTCATAACGGCGGCCTAATTGGGTGTGAACGCGAACCGTCCCATCCTATCGTTATTTCTTTAATTTAAAACACTTTATCCTATCCATAAAATCTAAATCATTAACCTTCGATTTAAGTAGGATGAATTATTGGAACCTAAACAAGATGTAAGAGAATTTTGTTTTCCTCAAGTATCCCTGTCATACTAGTAGTAGTTATTAACTTATTATTTCTCATTAATGAATTATTATTTTTCCAACTTGTTCATCTAGTCAACCACCATTGTTCCTCGAGTCAACCACCATTTGCAGTATTCATTTAATGAGAAAATGACAAGGTAGAGAAAATAAGGGAAAATTATATTTGATTTTTGTTCAGTCTACACGGCAAGGTAGTGACAAATTTTCTACCTCACGTATTTGTAATTTCCCAAATTTTGAATGTTTTCACATTTTGACCGACATTTCAAACTGTAGATTTTTCTATTTTAGTGGATGCCATTTTAGGATATCATTTTAATGCGTTAAAAGCATAAGCGATGTACTAGAAAATTTTTGTTTTTGTCTTCGAAGAATTTGTATTCTACTGGCCAAGTATTACAACAATAATTATTATCATTTTCATATTTACTTCTTTTTTTAAGTGTACACAACTTCCCATATTTTGTAGGTAGGAAACCATGCAGTCATGTATACACATTTGAATTCATAACAATCAATTTGCCAAATTCAAATTGCGTTTAATTAAGTGTTAACATGTATTATAAAAACATATTTTTCTTTTGACGTCAACCAAACTGCATTTATATATTGGGAAATTACACATGGATATAAATTGTGTGACCTTAATAACTACGATCATTCTTTGCAACGCAGTTTTTGTATACAAATTGCAAACTCTTGTAAATGTTGTAAATAATCAGGTCTGAAGATCATAAGGAAGACTTCTGACCTAAAAAAAAGATCTAACAAAGACTAGTTTCAGCATAAAACCACTGCAAACAAATACTTGTAAGATGTACTTACAATGATTATAAAAAAAAACAAGTGGAAAATCAATTAATTGAATTAAACCACTGAATTACTTACCACTCAATTATATTCATAATCTATTGAGAGATGAAACAAATGGAACACCTGCCAGCGGAGGTTAGATGACCAGCGGGGTTATATCTTTTATCCAACTCGATCGAAATCGTTAACTTGTTTTACAAAATTCAGTCAATAACTCTGCCAAATCATCAGATACTACTATTAAATTTTAAATTAATCAGGGAATTTTAAGTAAATAATTTAAGATAGCAAAATTAAAATTGTTGCTCAACATTTTCTTGGTAGGTACTTTTAAAAAGTTTCTAGATCTTCCTTCGCACCATCCATGTAAATTAAATTAGGTTAAGTTTACTAAGTTTAAATAGAATGGACTAAAATGACCTAAAATTTTCAAAAGAAATCTGATATGGATAATTTAATATATGAAATGATTTTGAAGTTTAAGATAAAAAAAATATCTAACTACAATTCATACATGCATGTAAATTAAACGAATCCAAATTTGGATTATAACACGATAACGGTATTCATATAAACCACGTTCGTTGTTGTCTTTGAATTGAATGATATATCGTGTGATGGAAAAATAGATTCGTGTGAATTCACAAATCACCACACACATTTCTCGATAATTTAAGTGTATATTTTGTCAAAGCTTAGAAATAACACATATCGACTTATCTGGCCGACCATTTACTAGCAAATAATAAATTGTGTATCTTGAGTTCTCGTAATGGAGACAAAACAAACGGCGGTATAGTCTATAGATATAACAACCTTTACTGCCTTAGATAATTTTTCGTTTTGTTTTTTTAAACACACTTAGATTGAGGTTTTCAAAGGTGACAGATGATCACTTAATTGATCCAACTCATACCGGTCCCAGCAGACCAATAGAAAGATGGCATACGATGTACAATTTTCCATATATTTATGAAAATTTAATGTCCAAAGAAAACGGATTTGTAAAATTTTTGGTCTAGTGATCAAAAGTTTAAAGTTTTGTACACCATGTTTAAGATTTATTTAGAAATTTTATTTTCATACAGTTGAATAGATATACAATATTTGAGAAATTACTGCAGAGAAACTATATCCATCGTGATTTCATTTGTCAGAGATTAAAGTTGCCGATTCTAGAATATAGTGTAGGGTAAAATTGTTAATCGGAAATCCTAATATTTCAAAAAGAATTGTAAAGTAAAAAATTACTGTTTGGAGAAAAAGAAGTATAATTGATAACTAATGTAGAAAAAAATGAAAAGGAAATTTAAATATTGTTTATTTTTAAAAATTTCAGTAATTTATAAAATTTATATTTTACACTTTAATTATGATAAATATTTATAATGATGTTGTATTTCATCTCACTAATTTTCCTTTAAGAAAACAATGGTTTTGTTTACTAACTTCATTTTTGACCTTCCAATAGAATAGAAGCATCGAAACACAATCGGTTGCCTAGTAATGTATTTAAGATGGTTTAGAAAGGGAATTAACAAAAGCTAACACAGAGAAATGGCGACTTATATCGAACAGGATTGTCCTCATCACCAAATAAGTAACGTTGGAGCATCGATCCAGACAGATGATCGAATGTCCGAATTAACAAACGTGGGAAGATCAAGAGTTCGTCAAAAGCATACACTCTGTTATAAGTCGATACAATTTTACAAACTTTCATCAAAAAAAAAAAAAAAAAAACTAGTGAAAGACACCCGGGAAAAAAAGTCTCGGCTATCACACAATCTCTTATTAGATCCGTATAGACACAAAACTGAGATCTAACCAAAAAAAAAGAAGATCAGAAATCGACGAGATGAGAAGAAAAATCTGGAATCGGTGAGGATCTAGGAGGACAAGGCAGTAAGAAACCACCAATCCGAACGACGTCTCTGTCGCCTTGCCGTCTGGGAAGAATCCCGGCGGCGAGTTTAACGAGGGCTGCCGTGTACTCTACCAGTAGCTCAGCGAGGATTACAACAGAGATCATGATTAGAGAAAAAGAGATATTTCCTTTAAAGATTCGCCGGAGAATAAGAAGTTTCTGGAGTTTGTTCTCTTTAGAAAATGGTAGTGGGATTGAGAGACACCACTCATCTCATTATATAGGCCATAATTTCAAGCTCCAGTGGTCCAAGCCTACTCGTACACGTATTTCGTTTTCTTTATCTTTTTTTTTTAAAAAACCAGCCGCGTGTCACGCTCTCGAGATATTAGTCAGAGTGTTGGCAAGAAGACAATATACTGTGTTTGTTACTCACATACCAATACACGGTTTTGGCAAACACCATATACCTGCCCCGCTTTATTCCCAAATAAAGCATCTGATACATAAATAGGCACCGTGTTATATAACGGAATTTCAATTAAAATGCAATGGTAGAGTTTTACAAGATGATGAAAGTCGGAGAAGATTAACATTTAGACTAACAACAAAACAAATTGATGGTAATTAAGCAATTGAGAAGTATAAGACAATGATATTAAGAAGGCAAGACTTGAGCTTGATGGCCACGAGACTCCAAGAACATGTGCGAGGTATATTTTTCCTGACGGTTGAGTTGAAGGCTAAAGAAATACGGTGAGGCGTAACTCACCCTTATCAGATCGATGAAAGGCCAGCCGGGCGAGACAAAGGAACCGAAAAGAGATCAAAACCGTGATTCCACGCATTCCTCCAACTCAAACATGGCCAAGACTGCAACCACATCACAGAACGAGAGGTACCAAGGCACCCAACAGCAGAACAAGACAATTGGAAGACCCTAACCCTCTAACACATCATCTTGTTTCCAAACAATGTACGAGGAAATGACACGCAAAAACAAGCATACGGAGGGGAAGAAAATCAAGAGAACCTGAAATTCGGTTCTCTTGGAGAGAAGATGGTCAAGAAAGGCATGGAGACACAACACATCTTGGAGAGAAGAGCAGAGAGGAAGTAGAAAGCACTTTCCGAGTGGTGAAATCGTAACAATCCTCAGTCATATGCTAACCCTACAAATCACAAGGAGGCAACTCAGACAGAATTGAACTGTGAGGATGCAAGATGCAGAGAGGAACATGAAGAAGCACCCAAACAGAACTAGAGCAACACAACCCTTAGAGCAAACCATTCCACTGCAAAAAAACAGAACCCGAACCTGGGAAGACAATTTTCGGATAGCATATTCAGAGAAAATCACGAGCCAGTTCTGAAGAGCCAACAACCAAGGGACAGGTGACAACCTAAGCTATTCGTTACTAGAAGGTACCCGACGGAAAAGCAGCGCAAAAGAAAACACACCCTAGAGGAAGGCCATCCTCGAGCCAGAACACTAGATGATTTACCCAGTTCCATTATTCCCTAGGCGAGCCAAAGTAGGGACTTACCTAGTAATTTCGGCGAACATTGTGAATGGCGAGACTCGAAGCACGACATGGAACCCAACTTAATCAAAGCCCACTGTCGCCGTCCTCGAGCGAGTGGGGGAAATAGAGGGCCATGAGAGATACCAAAGCCACCGAGAAACGCCAGAGAGCAGACGAAGCCTCAACTAGAAATAAGGGGTAGTCGTAAAAACCAGATATTTTGGGCGTCGCCTTACGTCTTCAAGAACTGGCAGCAATGGAATGGAAGAGAAACTACACAAATAAGATGCTTTTTTCGGCGGCGGTGAGAAAAACCGACTGCCAGAAAGAGAGAACAGAAAAACTGAAATCGACGGCTAAGGTTGAGTCTTGGGAGAGTTTTTGCCTCTCAAAGGCCCCATAATAAGCACAGTCTCAAATACACCTCAAGGTAAGAAAAAGATTTGAGATACACCTCCATTAAAACTTTTTTTTTAATAAAGATTTACAAAATTACGAATTTACTTTTAAAATAATCTTACTGGTTTAAATCGGCGCGTGATTCGAATATATTATTTATGTTACAATTTTTATCTAATTAATATAATTACAACATAACTGGTATAATTAATATGTATATGAATATCAGACAAATAAATTTATATAAATTAACTAAAAGGTAAAAAGATTGACCAAAAATTTAGATACAAGTTTTTACAATTATTTGAAATTTTTTTATACATAGTAAATATAAATAATAAAAAAATAGATAGTTTAAATGGTAAAGATTCTTATTCTGCATGTTCAGGATTCAAAGTTTCATTTTCGTATTCGATAACTTAAAGAACCGTATTGAAATTATTTTTCAACTAAAAGATGCATCTTTGATCCAATAAGCACCGTGGTCGTCGATTAATTTTGGAGCAATTTTCACATGTGTAAAAAATATACAGAGACATATTTATGTTATTTCTTAAATTTGTGTATCAAAGCTTTATTAATTTTAAAATATTATTTTTTCATATTTAAGTTTCGAATGGTTCGTAGTTTTTTTTTGAATTGGAATCAGTCAGTTGTACTATAACGCTTATGTTGATTTTCATGTTTTCTACTGTTTGTAGATTTTTCTGTTTCACGGTTTTCGTGCTATTTTGAATAAATTTAAATATTTCTCTATTTGTTGATTGGTCTATGTCATTTTCACCTGATAAATTTATTTTTTAAAGGAATTAGACTCAATCAGTTGTACTTACGTTTTTTATAATGCTTTGATTGTAATATAGTATGTCAATTTTCATGTTTTTCAGTTTGTACGTTTTTTTTGATTCACGGTTCTCGTGCTATTTTATATGAAGCGAAATATTTGTTGATTGATCTACGTCATTTTCACCTGATAGATTTTGATTTAATCGTATATATATATATATATGCATTTACCTTTCTTATATTTTTCAAAGATCATCTGCGATGGTAAAACTACGATGAGTCATATTTAATAAAAAAAATAGAAAAAATTTAAAGTTATAATATTTTCAGGTGGAACAGTTTCAACGACAAAAAATTTTATAACATTTTTTTGTCACGTGTTACAGTATTACTAGTTCATTATTTATTTAATAATATAATATTAATAAAATTAAATATATATATATATATATATATATATATATATATATATATTTAATGAGCTTCTCCTCAACTCACCGTTGAGCATGCTCTAATGGAAATAATGAATGATTTAGAAAACTAGTTTATAAAAGTAGTACATTTTTTTGTTGGTCGAACTTTATAAAAGTACGAGTATAAAGTTTTTAGATGGAGTTCACATACCGAAATGGACCATCGTTTCGAAATCACTAATGGGCCGGTGAGTAAGAATTTGGACAGAATGAAATAGACGATGAATCATCAGAATATCTATTTTTAAAGCAGGAAGATCAAGAGGTCAAAAATAATATTTTCTGTTAATATAATTCGATACATGTTTACAAATCTCTACCCTATTCAATACTCGAAAGGGTAAAAAAGAATCTTCAGCAGTCACTCTTCAGTCGGTCAAACAAATAGTTAAAAATATACAACCGTAACAAATCAAAAATTCACAAGATGAGAAGAGAAATCTGGAATCGGCGATGATCTAGGAGGACAATACATGGAGAAACTGCCAATCCTTACTACGTCTCCGTCTCCTTGCCGCCTCGGAAGAATCCCGGCGGTGAGTTTAGCGAGACCCGTCGTGTACTCCACTAGTAGCTCGGCAACGATAACAACGTTGATCATGATCAATGATATCGGAAGATTCGACGGAGAAGAATATGAGGGATTTTTCAGGAGAAGAAATTATCTTGAAGTCTCTTGAGTCTTGCTTGAGTTCTCTGCTCTTTTAGAAAAAATGGAATTTTGGTGTGATGACTTTTGAGAAAGAGAGATCTGTTCTCTTTATATAGAAGTCGAGTCGACCATTAAAGTAAGCCAGAGTGTCTCCACTCGGTTCGTCGTACTCGGACTCGTGTCTCATATTTTAATATTATCGCTTTTATACAAAAAAAATAATGAAGCGCGTCGTACGCGCAGTACACATTAGCATTAGCTGTTTATGTTTGCTAGTATAACTCAGCAGATGCATCATTCTCAAGAAAATTCGACTTCTAGAAATAAATAAACAAACAAATAAATAAGTAAGAAAACTCCGCCACTTGACCACTTACATTGTCGTAACTCGATTTTCTTCTGAAGTTTAGCAAAAGAGTAAAATATCTAATTGAGTTGGTTCTGATCTTCAGTTATTATATTTATCTTTAAATCAATTTATTTATAGTTTAAGATCCGCAGACAATGCTATTTTTTTTGTTATTATGTATTCATCTTATATATGTTTGGCTTTTTAAACGAATACTAGGGAATAGACAAGTACGTTAGCGCAAGATAATTAAATTTCTTATCTAAAAATCTTGAAATGTTTAAATAAGTGGATACTATTGTGTAACAACATTAGAGAAAAGTTGTTCTTATTTATATAGATTAGCTAGATAGATCCTACGTCTATTTGTATAATTAACAAATACTTAAACAAATACGATAGTAACATAGTTTGTTTTCTTGTTTGTTTTTGTAGACGATAGCATTAAGTTTGTTTTGTAGAAACAAACTTTAATTATTGGAATATTCATTATTAGCTTATAATTTAGTTTGCAGTATATATGCATAAGCTATTTTATGTTAATTCGGTATGATGTAGTTTGTACTTTGTAGTATATATGTATAAGCCAGTTTAAAGAAAAATCTATTTTGGTCAACTAGTTACCCATTTTGTTTTCGTCCGGAACTTGAAACGAAAGTAAAATACATAGGACTAAAAAATCATTTCCAAATTCTCGTTCCCGTCTCATTCTTGCAAAATCCCGTTTGTCTGTCATTACCTTTCTATGTTTAAATTAATAAGTAAAATCGTTTTCAATCTTGGAACCAGATTTCTAACTCGTAGGCCAGAACAGTATAACTTTCAGTGTTTGAAGGATCAACTTAAATTTTCCAACTTAATTAGCCAAAAGCGACAGGCATTTATTTTCTCTTTTTTTTTCTTGACGTCATAAAAATGAAGATATTCATCGCTATAAAAAATAATACAACGCCACTAGGTTAAATCTAATGGTGAGTTCAATAACGAACGAGATAAACAATTAAGTCAACTCAGGAAAGATTAAGAGTTTAATCAAAATCATAATTCTCTATTATATTTCGATTCAGATTTACAAAGCTCTAGTCGATTCAAAACCCAGAGGAAGAGAGACAGAAGAGAGAGAGACACACACAGTGGGAAAAATCTCAGCCGTCACTCTTCGTTTAGATTAAAAAGAGGAGAAGATCCGAATCATAACTCTTTTTTTTTTTTGAAGTCGTAAGAGATCAGAAATCGACGAGATGAGAAGAGAAGTCTGGGATCTGCGACGATCTATTAGTACTAGACGGAGAAGGACAAGGCAGAGAGAAACCACCAATTCGTACGACGTGGCTTTGGCCTTGTCGTCTCGGAAGAATCCCAGCGGTGAGTTTTGCGAGAGCCGCCGTGTACTCCACCAATAGCTCAGCGATGATTACTACGGAGATCATGATTGATAAAACTGGAATATTCAGGTGAAGAATTTGAAGAAGAAGAAGGATCTAGAAGTCTCTGATCTTTTAGAAATTAGGTATTTTGAGAGCTGCGATGAAAATTTGGTGCTGTGACTTGTGAGAAAGAATGACCTCTTTGTCTCTTTATATATGCGTAAGCTCTCTGTTAGTTACTCGGACTCGTGTTTTTTTTTTAATATTTGTTTTTAACATAAGTAGAAAAATAACCGCGTCGTACGCGCAGCAGCACTACACATTTCTGATTTCTTTAATCTACCGATTAACAAATTAGGTTTTATTTTACTCGTAGTATAAAAATTCACCAAATAACATTTTGTCAATAAAGCTACATTTTATTGTCTTCTAGAGGTTATTACAAAAGTCTCCAACATTTTATAAGATCAATATACTTATTTTTTGTGAACTACGAAGAATACGAAAATTTACGCAATTTTACAGTAGATATTTATATTTTACAATTTTATTAATTTTTTTTTATCTTTCTATATTACTACATCCATATGCAATGCTATTTTGTATCTATTTTACTGTTCACGACAAACTTGTCAACTCAATTTTTTCTTCCGCCATTCTTGAAAAATACAAAGTTATGGTGAATCATAATGGACTGATTACAATTATAGTATTCACGTAGTCAGTTTAACTTATAATATTGTAATATATGAGACCATAATAAACAACTCAATTTTCATGTATATGAGTTTCCTAATTTTTAAAATCATAAACTAAGATTTTCTACAAACTGTGAGGTGAAAATCTGTCACAAAACTATGTTGTATAAAATCAGGTACAATGTTTTTCATTGAATTTCCGAATTATTATTTCTTTGCGGTATAAGTAACTTTATAAAACTACTGTCTGGTGGAGGTTATCTTACATAAACTTGTCTTTAATCTATTATTGTTTTATAAAATATATACTATGAACTATATGTTTTGTTTGTACAAGACTGCAAGTATGATCTATTTGTCTGGTTGAAGGTTTCGTTGCGCATAAAATATTTGATTAATTGAAACAAAAACAAAATAACAATGACATGGATATAAGAATTTACTCGTACATGACTGGAGCTCTAATTACCTATCATTTGAGTCTTTGACATATTGATTGGATATCACGAATATAGAATTATAGCATATACTCTTATATTTAATTACATAACAGAGACTTGATTTATCTAATTCTTAAATTCTATATGTGAATGTGAAAGATTTTGTCCTGATTGTCCGAGGAGCAGTTTATTAATAAAGAGCATCGTCTATAAAATTATAAAAGACAATATCAAGCTTGACGTGTTCACAACTTGGCTGATGTTATATAGTCACATAATATTAATTAATAAATACCGTGGAATCATATATAAAGTTAGGCAATTTTCAATTTGATATGAGTTGAGAGTTGTATTCGATTGTTACAATCTGATCATTGTTAATTTATTTTAGCCTTGACCGAGTCTTTGATGACACATTGACACGCATCTAGCGGAGCACCAATACATTACAATTTTTTTTGTCGTTTATCGTGCTTTTAGAGTAGCAAATTGAGGGTATCATACCAGCGGGTTTTCTCTCTGACGCTGCTATCGAAAAAACTCACCAAACATCGTTGTTCGACGTTGATGGGGGCTGAGACTCGCCAACGTTGCCTTTTTTCCCTTTACTCGTTTCTAACTATTTAGTTTTATTCATTTATATTTTCCTCAAATTTTTTTATTGAACTTTTTATTCCTGTTTATTCAAGTTTATTATTTATTATGTAAAATTTTACTTTTATTTTCTTTTAAAATTGACGAATTGATCTCATTTGAATAATTAAAATTTCTTTCTCATATTTATTTAATTTCTGCTAAATTTTGTCACACCTTTTTAAATATTTAGTTTTCATATTTTAATTTTGAAAACTTTAATGAATGGTTTTCTATTTCTATTTTGATTGATGTTTTTAAATATATATATTTTTAACCTTGAATTGGGTACCTTGAGTTGGTTATAGTATTAGAGCTTTTTCAGACAAACAAAAAAGAACTTTTTGACCTTGAGAAGCTGTGAAGCGAATCTTCGAAATCGAAACTGCGTAACTACGGATTGAATCTCTGCAATTTTCGACCACTGAACCTTTTGCTTTGAAATTTCTACTTATCCCCTCGTTTCTAGCTGAGCTGGGGCCGGACCACTGAATCGATTTTCACCAATTCGGGTGCTTTGGCTTCTCTTATCCCTCTGGTTGTTTTTTATACAATTTCTGTGAACATCTGTTTACCCGAGAGCTGAAAAATCAAACCTTTTCGAGATTCAAAAGCCCAAGAGATGAAGATCGTGCGCAGGGATTTTGTTCGTAATGGACCTGGAAGCGTTAAGGTTTGATTGATTATTCCTTCTTCCTCTGGGAGTGCTCATGTCTCAAACCCTAATTTGTAACTGCAATTTAATAGCTTTGCTGATTTTGTTTTTTGTCCTCTGGGTATTGCCAACTTAAATTGAGGATAGATGGTGGCTGAGGACTCCGATGATCTCTGGTATGCTTATAACCTGATTGCCGCCGGCGATAGTGTAATGGCAGTCACTTTTAGGTACAGCCTCCTTTCGGTTTTCACTTGCTTTCAGGATGTTATTTAGTAAATTCTTGAGCTACTTCCATTGAAGTGTTAGGCAAATATGCTTTCTCTTTCTCGTTAAAATCATGTATCACATAAAAAAGTTCCTTGAATTATTATTTTAGTTAATGCAAGCAAAGAGTTTTAGTTTGCCATTTCTGATTTTCAACTGGTCTGAAAAAGGTGTCAGCTTGATCTAGAACAAATCTTAGAGGGCGTTTACTATTTCAAGTTTTTCTTGTTCTGCCTGGTATCAGAAAAGTTCAGAGAGAGGTACCTGGTGGGGGAAGAGACTCTGAACGTGTTAGGCTGAAGCTGGAAGTACAAGTTGAGGTATGGTTTTAAGGGATTGATATAGAAGTTTGTTAATACCTTTGTGAGTACAAATCTATTTTTTTGTTGAATATCATGCTTAATTTCGCAACGACCATAAATGCACATTATTGCTTTACAATCATTTGCGTAGTAAAATCAATACTGCTTACATATGTTACATTTTTTTTGTTGTCTTTGGCCCTTTGATATTGGTACTCTTGACAGTGGAAGATATCTTTGTCTAATTTCATGGTCTGATTGTCTTCAATTCTCTTTATTTATTCAATTAGGAGGTGGACTATGACAAAGACGGGTCTGTTTTGCGCATACGTGGGAAGAATATCCTGGAGAATGAGCACGTAAAGGTAGATGTGAGGCTGAATTTTACCCTATAGATTATAGGGTCTGAAGCTTGTGTTGTATCACAGATTGGTGCTTTCCATACTCTGGAGATTGAGTTGAAACGACCTTTTGTATTGAGAAAGGTAGATGCCCTCTTTCTACTATTTTTATCGTCCAGAAGTTTTGTTCTATTTCTACCTTGTAAGCGTGACATGATGTGGCTTGCAAACTAGATTCTATTTTATGAGTAACATGGTGCATGCTGGTGTAGTGTGGATACATTTGCAAGATAATATCTGTTATTGTTGAAAATTTGGATTAAATATTCGATAACCATTAATGTTTATTTTCTAATGCCTAGAAATAATATTGCCTTTAAATATGGTTATTAAACTGCAAGATCCCATTTATAGAGTTTTGAAAACTGGGTAGAAGCTGTCTTAAAGTACATAAGTCTTGATGTGTTTCTGTAGCAGTCTGCTTACTGTGTTGGTGATTAATGTGAACTTAGAATTCCATTTTGAAAATTTTATCTTTCCCTTTTTATGTGAAAACTTCATTTGTAATCGGTAGTGTGTACATGGCTAATATGCAGGAGTTTTGGGACTCATTGGCTCTTGAAACACTCAAGCAGGCCTCTGGTATGCTGCTCCATTTATTTGACCTCCTAAGTTTCGGTGAAAGGATGCATTTGAAATTTATTTTGTCTTTGGGGTTCAAATTTATATTATTTATCTTTTGCACAGATCCTGCTGCCAGTGCTGATCTAGCTGTAGTTCTAATGCAAGAAGGACTGGCACAAATCTTTCTTGTCGGCAGAAGGTGCTGATTGCAGTTTATGTTTTGGCGCCATGTATATCTATTTTTCGTCACCTGGGTAGTTTTGGTTGAACAAGTATCAAAGGGGTAAAATAAAGTTCTTGTTTACATTATTGTCTTGTTTGGCAGTGTGACAAGTAGCCGTGCACGAATAGAAACATCCATTCCTAGGAAGCATGGACCTGCAATTGCTGGTTACGAGTCTGTATGTTCCTTCATTATTTAATCATATATGTGCCCAAAACTATGATTAATGGAATTTTTTGTATAGATTATCCCTTCAATTTTTGTTTATTTGTTTTTCTGTAGGCCTTGAAGAAATTCTTTGAGAACGTTCTGCAGGTTTTTTTTAGTTCTCATGGTGTTGATTTTTTTCTGTTGTTTTTTATAAAACATACCACAAAAAAGCTTACCCAGAGTTTCACATATACTAAGACTCTATTGCAATATCACAGGCCTTTGTGAAACATGTTGACTTCAGTGTCGTTCGCTGTGCAGTGATCGCAAGTCCTGGCTTTACAAAGGTTTTTTGTTTTTCTCTCAAGACTATTTCTAAATTTACATGGTTAATTATTGTTCAAATTGCAGCTGGACTGGCTTACACCTGATGAACAAACTTGCAAGGGTTACAGATTTACCATAATTATATGACACACATGAACGTTTGGTTGTTTCTTATTTTCAGGATCAGTTTCATCGTCACTTATTGTTGGAAGCAGAAAGAAGACAACTGAGACCTATTATCGAGAACAAATCACGTATAATTCTGGTGCACACAAACTCTGGATATAGGTAGTGTTTCTGTGGAACATTTCATGAAATCTGTCAAAATAATGTTCTGTGGAGCTTAAAAGACAGTGAAAGCTGAGTGTCAAATGATCTTACATGCTCAGTTATGATTAAGGCTGTGGAACATTGATTTGGGATCTATGCCTTGGGTCTGATTTTTCACTCATGTTCGTGATGGCTAGCAGCGTTAATGGTTCATCCCTAGTTGTTTGTAGTTTTTTGCTTGTTCATTTCTAAAAAGCTTGTTATTCTGTTATTCTGTATGTTTTGGCACACAGACATAGCCTGGGAGAGGTTCTCCATGCTCCCAACGTGATGAATATGATCAAAGATACTAAAGCAGCAAAAGAGGTGATTAAAATGTTAATTTAGCTACCATCGTTATATTATCCATAATTTTGAATTGCCAATTAAAAACTGGGTTAGCTTCAAAGGATGTTTTATCGTCCTCTGGTTTAATATTTACTAGTTGCTTATTTAAATCGTGTGAAACCAAAACAGTCCGCTATCAGAGGCGTAGTTCGACCATTTTTGTTTTATAGTTGGCCGTATGCGTAATCTGTCAAATAAGTGCAGTTCTGTAGCCATTCTAGTTACAAGGTAAGTTTATAGTTGGGACACTGGGAAACAGGAGGATTCTCTAAGCAACACACCTTGTAGTATTGATCCATAAGAATCATTTGGTCTTTTGGTTGTCTAAGAAAGAACACTCTAAAAGTGGTAGTAATAAATTAGATACTGGTGGATAAAGTTCTTGTAGGCTGAATGGTGGATGGATATGGTAGATTGTTTCTGTTCCATGACAGATTGTGAGCCTGATTTGTTGACGCAATTGGACAATTGGATGGAAGAAGCTTCTTTTAGATCATATTTGTGTTCATTGTTTTGTGACTTTTGCTCTCTAGTTTCTGCATTGTGCTCTTCAAATGAAATTGTGTCATCCACTTGCCTGATGAATTGGCGTATTGCAGGTCAAAGCTCTCAGCGATTTCCACAACATGCTTTCAAATGTCAGTTTTTTTTTTTTGCAGTAAACAGAAAGATTTTCATCAATTTTGAGAATCTCAATATGTCTTGATATTCTTTTGACCTTTAATCCAGGATCAAGATCGGGCATGCTATGGACCAAAACATGTGGAAGTTGCTCATGAACGAATGGCAATCCAAACACTTCTCATCACGGACGAGCTTTTCAGGTTTAGTAAAGGAAGGGAATACCGATTTTAATGCAGTTTTATTATTGTTGTAGTTTTAAGAGATAAATGTGAATACTGACGTTATAAATATGTAAATTTGGCCCAGGAATTCTGACGTAAAAGCAAGGAAGAAGTATGTGGATTTAGTGGAGTCAGTGAAAGATTCAGGGGGAGAGGCTTTTATATTTTCGTCGATGCATGTGTCAGGGGAACGTGGGTGTTGCTTCTTTAGCATTGTTTTAATTAAATGTGATTAAAATCATCTTTACGTGCCAAACACTTATTAATAAGTGTTGATGAATTTGCAGAATTGGCACAGCTGACTGGCATTGCAGCTCTTCTCAGGTTCCCTTTACCAGATCTCGAAGACATTGAGATGTAAAAAATATCTTCCGCTTATTGAAAACAATAAAATAAAATAAAAATCATATAGGTCTCTCATAATTTAGAGTCTGTCTTTCTGGTTTGGTTAAGAGAGATTTGTAACTCTTACATATACATTAGTTGCTGTTGTTCAGCGTTTTTGGGTTGAAGTCGATAAGAAACTTTATATACCTTGTTGAATCTTGAGCTTTTCTACATTTATTAAACATATTTGTGGAGCCACATAACAATTGTTTTTTCGCAAATGATGATGTATAAACACAAAATATGTACTTACATTAAAAACAACTATGACCAAATTCTTCTATGCCGATTTCGTTTTCTTGGTCTCACTTGTAGCTTCTTATTCACTTCCACGTAATGTGAATGCAATGTAAGATTATATAATCAAACATATGAGCATTCACATTACAGTTTTAACAAATACATAAGCTAAGCTATTGTAAACATCCAACAAATCTCTGAAAATCTTAAAACCTTTTTAAAACCAGTGAAAGAGATGTTAGGAGAAAAAATGATACGTCTACAATATGTTTTCATCACAAGTTAAATAAAGATGAATTTCATATTCAATAGAATTAGATAGTTTACATACAGTAGTCAACGTTAGCCAGACTCAAAATTAAGTTTATTACCAAAAATAAGATGCTGACCAATAGAAAAGTGAATAAAAGAAACATTACTGACCTGGAAATTTCATCTGGTTACTGGTTAAAGTAAAACCGAAGCAAAGCAAAAACCCTCTGCATAATCAATAAAAGGGGAAAGAAATTTAGAAAAACCCTATTCGCTCGCTCTTACTCCCACAACTCCAGCAGCAGTCTCTGCTTCGGAATCGGGAGGTCAATTATGGCGCAATCTCTCGAGCTTCTATTGATCCAGTTCCTCATGCCGGACAATGATGCTCGCCGTCAAGCTGAGGATCAGATCAAGCGTCTTGCCAAGGATCCTCAGGTTGTTCCCGCCCTCGTTCAGCACCTCCGCACCGCCAAAACTCCCAACGTCCGTCAGCTCGCCGCCGTCCTCCTCCGCAAAAGGATCACCGGACATTGGGCCAAGCTTTCGCCACAGCTTAAACAGCACGTTAAGCAGTCCTTAATCGAGAGCATCACCGTCGAGAATAGGTAGAACTCTTACTTCATCTCTTTCCCTTTTTTTGTTTCTCTCTTTTTCAATTTGGATTTGACATTTTTTTGTTACTTACTGAAATTTTACAGTCCGCCAGTGAGGCGTGCGAGTGCCAATGTTGTGAGTGTAGTAGCGAAGTATGCTGTTCCTGCTGGAGAGTGGCCTGACTTACTAACTTTTCTCTTCCAATGTAGTCAGAGTGCTCAAGAAGATCATCGTGAAGTAACTCCCCCCTCCCATTTTGTTTATTTCAATTGATTTGATAGTTATTTTGTTTACGTTGTTAATTCTGATTTTGTTGTTTGTTGTTTGTAGGTAGCATTGATCCTTTTCAGCTCTTTGACGGAAACGATTGGGAACACTTTTAGGCCATACTTTGCCGACTTGCAGGCTCTTCTTCTCAAATGTATGCAGGATGAAAGCAGCAGTCGAGTCAGAGTTGCCGCTCTCAAGTAATTTTTTTTCTCTTGATTATATAAATGTTGCTCTTCTCTTGGATATTATCTCTATCCTTTACAAGCTACTCCAATGTACCAGGGCAGTGGGTTCTTTTTTGGAATTCACAAGCGACGGGGATGAAGTGGTAAATTCTTGCGACTTTCTCTTTCTGGTTAATGTTATAGACATGTTTAAATGTCTCGTAGTATCTAATACATATCTGTAGGAGATGTAGCTTATTTTACTTTCCATTTTGTATGGGACAACTTTTTCTGAAGAGGGTTTAAAGACAGATTACGAATGTGTGCTTATGTAATTTCTACCAGGTCAAATTCCGAGATTTCATTCCCAGCATATTGAATGTAGCAAGAAAATGTATTGCATCTGGCGAGGAGGATGTTGCTATACTTGCTTTTGAAATTTTTGATGAGCTGATTGAATCTCCTGCTCCTCTTCTTGGAGATTCTGTCAAATCTATTGTGCAGTTTTCTCTTGAAGTTTCCTGTAATCAAAACCTGGAAAGTAGCACCCGTCACCAGGTTATAAAAATTATTCTCTTTTGCTTCTAAAAGGTTTAGATTATGATCTTCTGATTCCTGATGTCTTACTCCATTCATTTACCAGGCAATCCAAATAGTTTCATGGTTGGCAAAGTACAAATACAATTCCCTTAAAAAACATAAGCTAGTCATACCCATTTTGCAAGTAATGTGCCCCTTACTCGCTGAGTCATCTGATCAAGAGGATGATGATGATCTTGCTCCTGATCGTGCAGCTGCTGAAGTTATTGACACCCTAGCTATGAACTTGCCAAAGCATGTATTCCTCCCTGTTTTTGAATTTGCTTCCATTCATAGTCAGAGTACGAATCCAAAGTTTCGGGAAGCTTCTGTAACAGCTCTAGGTGTTATATCAGAGGGTTGCTTTGATCTTATGAAAGAGAAGTTGGACCCTGTTCTTAATATAGTCTTAGGAGCTTTAAGAGACCCTGAGCAAATGGTTCGAGGGGCTGCATCATTCGCACTAGGCCAATTCGCTGAGCATCTTCAGCCCGAAATCCTGTCACACTATCAGAGTGTTCTTCCATGCGTATTGAATGCGATTGAAGATGCATCTGAGGAAGTGAAGGTAAAATTGAAAAGAAAAGAACTGAGCGTGGGTTGTGGTTTTATGTGAAAATGCACCTTTCTGCAATGATAACATGCAACTTTAGTTTATTAGTAACATTTCTCATTATTGCCTACAGGAAAAGTCATACTATGCTTTAGCAGCATTCTGTGAGAACATGGGAGAAGAAATTGTTCCTTTCCTTGATCCTTTAATGGGGAAGCTCATGGAAGCCCTTCGAAATAGTCCACGTAATCTACAAGAGACATGCATGGTACACTGACAATCTGTGCCAGAGTATCTGTAGAACTGGTTTCTGAAATATTGATTTATGTCATGCTATTTCCTTGTAGTCTGCAATTGGGTCGGTTGCGGCTGCTGCAGAGCAAGCATTCAATCCATATGCTGAGAGGGTTCTAGAGGATATTAAGTTTTTCATGGTGCTCACCAATGATGAGGATCTTCGTGCCCGTGCAAGGTCTACCGAGCTTGTAGGGATTGTCGCGATGTCTGTTGGGAGAAAAGGGATGGAGGCCACTTTGCCCCCTTACATTGATGCTGCAATATCGGTAGTTACCTTACTATTATGTACCTTTGAACTAAATATGTTATTTTGTGGAAGAAAGAGCTCACAATAAAAAAATTCCAGGGATTTGAACTGGAGTTCAGTGAGTTGCGAGAATATACTCATGGATTCTTCAGCAACATAGCCGAAATATTGGATGACACTTTTGCTCAGGTGTGCAGAAATGTCTTTCAAGTAGACTTATAACTGCTTAGACTGCCGTGATTAAGTATACAAAACAAACATTTTTTTGCAGTATTTACCTCGCGTTATGCCATTAGTATTTGCTTCGTGCAATCTTGATGATGGGTCTGCAGTGGACTTTGATGAGTCAGACGATGACAATGTTAATGATTTTGGTGGGGTATCCTCTGATGATGATGCTCATGACGAACCCAGAGTTCGGAACATTAGCGTAAGAACAGGAGTTTTGGATGAAAAGGCAGCTGCCACTCAAGCTCTTGGCCTGTTTGCATTCCACACTAAATCTTCTTTTGCACCGTATCCTTCAACTTTCCCTTAACGCTTTTTCTTCTTTGGTCTTCTTACAAGAAACTTTTTTCATGTCTCCTTCCGTAACTAACTTTTAAGCTACCTGGAGGAATCATTGAAGATTATGGAAAAACATTCTGCATATTTTCATGAAGATGTCCGGCTTCAAGCAATCACTGGTTTGAAACGTGAGTTTTTTCTTTCTGTTGATTATTTGATTTCTTGTTCCACTGATTGTCATTGTTTTTACTGGGCGGGAACTATGCTGACACAGTCGACCTCATCCATAACCCTTGGGACCTCTTCTGTTGGAGGGGACAGATTAATTTTACTTGATACATAGCTTAGTAAGTGTTGTATACTAGGCACAGCTTCTTCCCAACATATGACACGATCATCAACAGGCCTGATGATTAATAGTTTTTAACCGTTGGGCATATGATTGGTGTGCCAATTTTCCTTCTCGCCGCCTTTGTTCAATATGTGGTCAAAAGTCTAGGCTATTTGGTTTTTCAATTTCATATTCACTTGGTCTTTTTAGAAATATGCAGCTTACAAATCTATGGGTTAGACTTAATATTTTGAGTCTCGAAACTTATAGCTCTTTTATCTGTTGGAATTGCAGATATATTGTCTGCAGCACATGCTATCTTCCAGACTCACAATGTAAGAGACTTGATTATGAATATCTCTATCTTTTTTCCCACTCTTTCCTCCCCTCCCCTCTCTAATTTCCAGCCGTGGTAGTTTCCTTTTTCTGAATGTTTGGTTCTTATGTAGGATGGAACTGGGAAGGCAAATGAAATTCTTGGTAACTAATACTTCACAGCAACTTTTTCCTCATTAACAACAATAGTGACGAGAGGATATTGAAACAGTTTTTGTCCATCGCAGATACTGTTATGACTATTTATATCAAAACCATGGCAGAAGATGACGACAAGGAGGTTGTTGCTCAAGCTTGCATGAGCATAGCGGATATCATGAAGGATTATGGTTATGTAGCCATTCAAAATTGTGAGAATACGTTCTTGTTGGAGTCAATTTCATGAAAAATTATTTCAGGATATCCAAATTATCTTTACTCTTGTCTCCTGTGCTGACAACAATGGTTTTTAGATTTATCACCCCTTGTTGATGCGACATTGCTACTGCTGACGGAGAAAGCAGCTTGTCAGCAAGTAGAAGATGAGAGTGATATTGATGATGATGACTCTGGACATGATGAGGTTCTCATGGATGCAGTGTCTGACCTCCTTCCCGCCTTTGCAAAGTGCATGGGGTCTCATTTTGAACCTGTCTTTGCCAAATTCTTTGAGCCTTTGATGAAATTTGCGGTGGGTATTGGTGATTACAGATTTATTGACATATATATTCTTATATTGAAATTTAGGCACTTACTGTTTCACTACTTTTGTCTGTAGAAAGCTTCACGTCCCCCACAGGATAGGACAATGGTAGTTGCTAGTCTTGCTGAAGTTGCTCAAGACATGGGTGCTCCAATCTCTGCCTATGTTGATGTGATTTTCCCCATCTTATGTTCTCTATGATTTGTTTCTTAGTGTTTGAGTTGTATTAAAACCAACCATTGGGAGTATTTTCTTGCAGAGGTTAATGCCCTTGGTGCTCAAAGAATTGGGGTCACCAGAAGCAACCAATAGAAGAAATGCAGCTTTTTGTGTTGGAGAGCTATGCAAAAACGGGGGTGAAACCGCTCTTAAGTATCCTTTTCTTGTTACACACTTCAGCTCTATTCAAGGCGTAAAGAATTTTATCCTTTGATTTATATGCTCTTCCATCATTCATCTTCTCTTTAACCCTGTTTTCTCTAGGGGTTTCGGGCGAATATGATAATTTTTCAGTTCATACCATATTTGTCTTCCCTTGATTCAATACCAGATATTTTGGTGATGTGCTACGCTTAATTTACCCGCTTTTTGGGGAATCAGAACCAGACCTTGCTGTTAGGGATAATGCAGCAGGTGCCACCGCAAGGATGATTGTTGTTCATCCTCAATTAGTCCCGCTAAATCAAGTATGATCTCGGGCTAGGCCAGTTGCATCTATTTTTACTTATTTCCTTAATCTTCTGAAACAGTGTTCTCATCCCTAAGTTATATATTCCAGGTACTTCCAGTGTTCTTAAGAGGTCTACCTCTAAAGGAAGATCAAGAGGAGTCCATGGCTGTTTACACCTGTATATATTCGCTTGTTTTGGCATCCAATCCACAGGTATTTTTTCCATGCAAAATTTTCACTTTTGGCCAAACATTTTCTTGGGACATCTGGTGAGTTCTTTTGCTTGGATGCAAAATCAGATCCTTTCTCATGTTCCGGACCTGGTTAAAATCTTTGGACAAGTACTGGAGTCACCAGTCGAAAAAGTTGAAGTGAAAGCAATTGTAGGCAGAACTTTCTCCCACCTAATCTCAGTTTATGGGAATCAGTTGCAGCCACTGATAAGCGGTCTGCCACCTTCTCAAGCTAACGCTCTTGCTGCGTTTGCTTCTACAAGTTGATCTTCTATTGTGATATATACACATTTATCTCAAAAGTTATACCGTCTTCAGGTATTTTTTTCTTTGAAATCTTCTTGCTCATTTGAGTCTCAATTCTTGTTTTTTTTCAAATACCCAGATTAGTATTTGAGGGTAGTGGGCGTTTTCTTTCCTTGCTTTTGCATATGTTCCTTTCTCCAGAGTTGTCCTCATTATTTATTTCATTTCTCCATTTATTTATAATCTTCTAAGTTTGCAAGTTATGAGTGGAGTCTGGAGACGGATAAAATGGTATCTGTATTTTGTATTTTGCCCTTCCTATGTTTTGACATTGACAATATTGTATTTTGGCCTTGATATTATTGAGTATACATAGCTGTTTTGGCAGTAAATACATTTTCTTAGTCTGTTATCTTCACGATAGTTTTTGATTTTTCTTGTTGTTTCTTTGGGAAGAGAAGAAAGGTTATGGCTACTGGTTGTTTTTATGGTGGGTGATTCTGATTTGTATTCCGAATATTGGTTTCAGTCTTTTCCTTGGACAATATTACATCATATAGGGTTTCGATACAGTAACGTGATTTGACCTGCGCAACAAAATCAATGATGCGGCGAGCCAATTTCAAAATTTAGATGTTGTACACAAACATTAAAAAAAAAATAGAAAAACCCAAAAATATTTCTAGCTAAATCGTTATAAGATGATAGTATCCTAAGAGGCTAAGATGCGATGTCAATGGAACTAAATCCTTATGTAGCTTTTGGCGTGAACGAGACATTACTAATGAATGATGTTAGAGATCTGTGGAGTTTTCAAAACCTTCTTCATTAATTTTCTTCTTTTAGTTAAAACTCTTGTCGATCGGATCCTTTTTTCATTTCTCTTTGAACTTAGCCAGATTGCATGCATCTTGTTGTTTGTTATTCTATTCTACCGGTGGATTTAGGAAATTAGTCACACAAAATAATAAAATTTGTACGGGTTCGGTTTACTATGGTTTAATAGATCAAGATTTGGATGGGAAAAAAACAAAAAAAATTGAGGGGTTTCGCTTTGGTGAACTGATGAAAGAAAGGAACAATTCTTCTGGAAATTCAACAGAGTGAGCTGAATCGAACAGCGGCAGCTTAAAACTGCTAATGAGAGAATAAGCTTTTGTTGGGAGCGATAAAGAGATCTGAGCTTAGATAAATTTGGATCAGCGATGGGTTACGGATGGGCGATCTTCGAGGGGATACTGGTGATGGGATCCCTGTCTCTCTTAGGATCTGCCGGTCTTTGGTTTCTCAACCGGAGGCTTTACAAGGAGTATGAAGAGAAGCGAGCCTTGGTTCAGATCATTTTCAGCGTCGTTTTCGCCTTCTCTTGCAACCTCTTACAGCTCGTTCTCTTCGAGATCATCCCTGTTTTATCTAGAGAGTAAGCTTTCTCCGCCAAAATTCGATTTCAAATTCGAGTTAGCAATTTTGTGTTCTTATGGTTTAGGAGGTTTTTGAGCTCGTTTTACTTTACTTCCTTATTGATTGTTGGCTTACGGTTGATGACCTAAGAATCTCTTGCAACTGTTTTTAGCTGCTCCTCTCAGCTGAATGAGAAACACAGCATTGATTCTTCGCTCTGAAACATATCATCGTACCTATAGCCCTTTGTATCAGCTAGAAGATAGTTTAAGCCTTGGAACTTTCAGTTGAGATTTATATTACTTTGCAGGGCAAGGATGGTAAACTGGAAGGTGGATCTCTTTTGTTTGATATTGCTTCTTGTTTTCATGTTACCGTATTATCATTGCTATTTGATGCTTCGCAATACTGGTAAGCTTTTTCCTTATGCCACCTCTATTTTTATTTGCTATTGATGTTACTTCCTAGATTGGTCTGTATATATATATAAATATACATGCTACTAATCTGGGATCAACAGTTCTGTGCATATGATGGCAATCTTTTGCTTCATCAATTTATATTTTGGAAATATTATGGGGCATAATGTTTGACATTGTATTAGATTTTTGGCTTCAACATATTTTTTTCTTTCTCATCATTTCACTAGTTTCTATTGGATTGATATGGATCAATATTTATAAGTAATATTTCATTGCCTTATGGCATTGATCCTTCCGTTTTTCAGGTTTTTTTGTTTAAATATCATTGTGTCACATAGTACAGCAATTCTATCTGCCTGTTTTTACCTTCTCCTTTTTGTACTTGAACCATCATTTCAGGTGTAAGAAGGGAACGTTCTGCTGTTGGGGCCTTGTTATTCTTGACAGCGTTCCTTTATGCTTTCTGGCGCATGGGAATTCATTTCCCTATGCCTTCACAAGACAAAGGTTCCTCTTTGAGTTTATGCTCCCTCTCTCTTCCTTCAACACTATCTAAGACCGAAGCAAGTTGATTAAAACTTTCAGTTAGATTTTTTAACATTGTTATGAATAATGTGTATTTCTGAATGTGTGGAATAGGGATATGTTGTTTTAGCTTTAAATATGAATGTGAGCCTGTTGACACTGACAATAATTGCCTGACTATAGAAAATACCTTCAGAAGAAATTCGGAGAATCAATCATTCTG
Source organism: Cardamine chenopodiifolia (assembly GCA_963922655.1). Taxonomy (NCBI): domain Eukaryota; kingdom Viridiplantae; phylum Streptophyta; class Magnoliopsida; order Brassicales; family Brassicaceae; genus Cardamine; species Cardamine chenopodiifolia. The sequence goes on from OZ000481.1 coordinate 4,365,087, forward strand.
CCTTCTTTATGCTTGTGTCTATTTATGCACGACAGTGGCTTTTATATATACAAATGCTCTTGGTTCTCTTTGTTTTGGATGCTTAAGATCTTGTCACCGCTTGTTGGACTACTTGACTCAAACACCGTTTTGTCTTGAAAGGTTTTTTCTCAATGCCTCAACTGATCAGCAGAATCGGGGTTATTGGTGTGACCCTCATGGCCGTCTTATCGGGTTTTGGAGCTGTAAATTTACCCTACAGTTATATATCGCTCTTCATTAGGTATTAACCTATACATATAGTTGTTATTATGTTTTCTTCTCCTAGCTTGTGCTTTATTTTATTGCTTTTGCTGTTTAGTTTTGTGTCGGCTGTCAATAGAGTATTTTTCTCCGGTGGTACCTTTAACTGCGATGAACAATTACATAGACATAATTAGCTCTGCATGCGTCAATTGCCACTTGAGTTTCCGTCCGAGAGGAGATAAAAAAGTTTGGAACTGAGAGTAAAGTAAAATTAAAAAAGAGAAAGATATCGAGTTGATGTGGAAAAAAAAATGTTATGAAACTGCACATCATGGGACTTAAATACTTACTCTTTGATGAGGCAAATGGTTCTGTGGATTTTTGATTCGAAGTAGATGAACTTTTAATGAAGCGTTTCACCTTCTGTGATGTGAATGGATCTACACTGATAGAAGAGCAGCTGGATTGGAAAATCTGTGATCTGACAGCACATTTTCCTGTTCCTCTTTCTCTCTGGAAACATATAGGGAGATTGAAGAATCAGAAATAAAATCACTGGAAAGGCAACTGATGCAATCAATTGAGACTTGCATAGCTAAGAAGAAGAAAATTATTTTATGTCAAGTGGAGGTGGAACGAAGTCTAGTATCAGAAGAGGTATGTTTCTGTCTTCTATTTTGGCATAGTCTACACGTGATTGTACTATACTCTTTCACATCTGTATTGGGTTAGGATTCTTATTAGATCGGCGTTTCTGTATTTCTTTGTCAACATACTATTTCAAACTCTGAAATGATTTTGTATCATAACCCTTCTTTTTCTATGCATTAGTCAATATGCCATAGAGACAATTTTCCCGCAATAGTTTTGTTAAACATAGACTGATAAGAGATATTTCGTAATTATGCTTCTCCTAATTCTGAAATGAGCGGAGGAAGTAATCATCTGGTGCTTTTGGCTTCCAGCATCAAAAGGCTAAATCTTTATTTAGAAGATTTGTTGGGACTGTTGTGCGGTCGGTTCAAGATGACCAAAAGGAGCAAGGTCAGTTTATATGATTAAGTTTTAGTTGCAGTTGTGCCTGCACAACATTATCTTCCGAGGATTGATTTTTCATCTGCATTATCTTGGACTCCATTAGTTCTTACTTAATGTGAAATAAACCATCTAAATAGTTTTCATCTTGTTCTGTGAGCTGGAAAAATCTAGAAGTTTCGATAGAAAAATAGATTGGTTTCTCTTAACCACCTTACTCCATGTTTTGCTCACCAGTGCTATTAAAGAGCAGACGTAAAATAAACTCCAACTCTGATTGTCAAACTGCTAATTTATATTTTTCGTGTCATCATCCACAGTAGAGGAATGTAGAACATTGATTGTAGTAGCAAACAGACAATTAAGATTTGGCTTTAAGAATGTAAAGCACGAGAACGGTTTGCTCGTGTTAGGTGGTGTTGGCCAAAGTAGAATGAGAATGATTGATTTTTCTTACCAGCGTATTAATTACTACGTGGTGATGTCTCCCAATTCATTGTTTTTTTTTCTTTTCCAGATATTAAACTAATGGAGGCTGAGGTGGAAGGTTTAGAAGAGCTGTCAAAGCAGCTATTCTTGGAAATTTATGAACTCCGCCAAGCAAAGGTTCCTTTTCAGCACTATGCCATTAGTTTTTAGTTTAACTACTGAACGCTACCCATTGGCATGGCAAATTGGCAATGACATCTTCGACTAAATTACTTATTACTTAGGTTCTTACTTTGTAGTCTTGTTACGTTGTAATATAAACATTTTATAAGCATTTATCTAACTTTATTCCATTTGCAGGATGCTGCTGCTTTTTCTCGAACATGGAAGGGTCATGTGCAGAACTTACTTGGCTATGCGTGTTCCATTTACTGTGTGTACAAGATGTTAAAGGTAAATTTTGTTTGTCTTTATGTGAGTTGTTAGCCTTCAGTACTCTAAGTTATCCTGGTAATGCAAGACTATGTTAAAACTCTTCCGCATGCATGTAACAACGGATTCTTGTGACCAGTCACCAGTTTTAGTTTCTTTAATAGATATTTGATGCAGTGTTGAAAATTAAGGAGTTCCTTTGTTTGCGCTTCTGTACTTCTTGGAAAGAGGAGAGCTTTCTCTACGATCTTACAAAATTTTCAAAGATCTCGACTGATGGATAGATTTAAACTTTGTGGATCTCTTTACATTCTGTGGTCCTGGGATGTGAAGTTTGTAGCTGTTCTCAGAACAGTAATGGTTTATTAGATGCAAATGTCCCTGATATTCTATGGTTAAATGTTTTCTCAGTTGTAACTGTAAACTAGTATTTTTAACTTCTCTGTATTTTTCTTTGTTTTATCTGCAGTCTCTACAAAGTGTCGTTTTCAAGGAGGTACTCCCATGCTCTTTTCTTATACAGTTTATGATGAATGCTTGCATCGTTATCACCATTTGTTTACTTATATATGACATGGAATAGTAATCAGCTTGTTTACAGGCTGGCACGAAAGATCCTGTCACAATGATGATCAGCATATTCTTGCAGTTCTTTGATATAGGAGTAGATGCGGCATTGCTCTCACAGGTTTGCTCGATTTTTTTTTTATGTATGGAGTAGGAAAGCCAATGAAATGCAACTAGGCTTGTTAATATTTGTTCTCCTTATTACGTGCGTTCCAGATGAAAGCTAAAGGATTTATTTTCTTCAGTAATAACTGTACTTTCGTAAGACCTTTCGTGGGATGGAGAATTATGTCATTAGGAAGGTCACAGTTTTCTTAGACGTTGTTATATTAAATGACTTTGTCTTGAAAAATGCTTATATGGTTCTCAAATTACCATATCAGTCTATTGGGGTTCAGGATAGTGAAACTTAGGTCTGATCTTGTCTTATCTTTATTATTTTCAGTATATTTCCCTATTATTTATTGGGATGTTGATCGTGATATCAGTGAGGGGATTCTTGACGAATCTGATGAAGGTGAGTTCTGATTTTATCTTTTATATTTCTTCCATTTGTCTGTATTCGATCTTCTAATGCTATTATAAGTTTTGGTGAATGACTTGGGTTTTTCTTTTGATTGTACAGTTCTTCTTTGCAGTCTCGAGGGTAGGGAGTGGATCTTCAAGCAATGTTGTGCATTTCCTATCCGAAATCATGGGAATGTACTTTTTGTCTTCCATTCTTCTTATAAGAAAAAGCTTGAGAAATGAGTACAGGTACACCAAGTTCTTTGTATTAATCAAATAAGATAATACTAGAATAGTGAACTAATTGCTGCCTGCCTCGTTATATACATTTTTCTTCTGTTGAAAAGTGGATTATTACTGAAAGCTGTTTTGTTGGCACAGAGGGATAATAACAGAAGTATTAGGCGGAGATATTCAGTTTGATTTTTATCATCGATGGTTTGATGCGATATTCGTGGCCAGCGCTTTTCTTTCCCTGCTTTTGCTTTCTGCGCACTACACATCTCGTCAAATTGATAAGCACCCAATTGACTAAGCAAAACAAGCAAGCATCTGTAAGTTCCCTTGCATTGAGTGTTTGGTTAAATTTTGATCTACACGAAAGAAACTTGAATCAACTGCTACTACTTGTCATAGCGCAGCATTGACATATGTACATTTTCTTGCTTTAAAAGGATTAGTCTTGAATTGTTTGTTTCCTTCCTCAGGTGTGTGTGATTAACTTATTAGCTGTAAAGAGAATGAGATTTATATGAAGAGTTACCGACGTTCTAACTTGAGTTTGGTGTTTGAATATTCTTGACCCATACTTTTATTTTACATCATCTTATTGAAATGATACATTCTCTGATGCAGTACACTTTTTAAGAAGAAGAAAAAGAAAAAGACTAGTGGCCACAATGATTTCATGAAGCTTTCTTTGACTGAAAGGACTTTTTTTTTGGTGGTAGAAAGAAAATAGTTGTTACGTGTTAGGTTCAATATCTGCTTCTGTTCAGATGCGTATATATTGATTGGCTCAACTCAGTGACGCTTTTGATCAAATCACATTGTATGTTCAATTCGGATTTTATGTTAAAAAAATAAAAAAAATTCATAGAAAACTACGAAGGTAAATAATATACATAGGTCCAGATTTCATTCGAGAAACAAATAAATCTATTAGTAAGCTTTGAAAGTGATCATATACACCTTCATAGTAAGTTTACATTCTCAAGGAAAGAGATAACCTCTGGAACAGCAGAGTCACTGCCGCAAAGAGTTACTAGTTTGCCGTCAAAACACCAATAAACGGAAATATATTCGTCGCTTTGTCCTAATCTTTATTCTATATTTATCCATCTCTCAGTTTCTCCATGTGGATGAATACAGACGTACAGTGGTCACTATTTTAACTTTTCGAATCAATTAAAATTTTGCAACAACAGCTGAAATTTTTTTTGTCATTGTCAGTTGAGCGACATTTTTCATCATTTGTTTAACAAAAAAGAAAAACTACAGTTTCGATCCCACATTCTTAAGAAATAAAATACGTTTTTAAGTACATAAGATTTTTTTGGAGGGTGAAACAAAAAAAAAGGCTTCAACGGCCTTAAGGTGGTTGTTTCTCACTCTGTCCTCGCGGTGTTCTCTTAAAAGAGTCTGGTAAAGCTTATTGGGCTTCCTTTAAAGACCATTGACAATAATAATCATTATTGTTTCCGTTTTATTGTAGCAATTTTAGCTTCACTAGTCTGGTGGATCTACCTGATCGCTGTGACGTAGAAACCCTAATTTCGGGAAGAACTGGCCCTGCAGTATTACTCATTCCGATGAGGTTTGTGTTCCGATAATTGTCGTCTTTTTATATTTTCTTTCTTTTTGGTGGGTATTATCTTCACTTTTGGTGTTTTGAATTGTTCTTCCATATTTTGCTGAGCCTCTGTGTTTTCCAGTTGATTGCCATTTTCCTTTGCTTACGTCTTGATTGGGATTAATAGCCTCTGTTCAGTGCCCAAAATTGGGACTATGACTTCCTTTTGAGTGTTTTAGAATGTAGGTTAAGCTTGGATCATAGAGACACTTGACCTTCTCTTACAATGAGTTCACTAAGAAATGGCATTTCCAGGCATCAGCGGGTTGAGAGGTTTCGTGGTGAAGGCTCAAATTGGATCCTAATTGCAGGGGGTGCCTTGTTGAGCACATTGTCTATTCGCTTTGGCTACAAATTAAAGCAGTCTATTGACTCCAAACCTCTTTCGAATGGCTCTGCTGGTTTAAAACGTACTTATCAGTGTACTCATCATGTCCTTTGGTTGTATTTTCTAATCTTATTGAAAAGTTATTTGTGCAGCCAATGGAACATCTGACAGAGGAAGATCTCCCAGATGCTGCTTGCATTCTAATACATCTTCCTGTGAAAGGAATAATGATTGTTGTTTCCACTGCCGTCCCGGTGAGAGTTTGTGAGTTTGGTTATTCTTACAGCTGAGAATATTCTTATACATGTCTGGACTTCAAATAGTCTCTTACTTGGTTTGCTTTCGTGGTATTTTTGAAGTTAAAAGAGATTTTATGAGATGTTATAAACTAGTGGAAATAATATGGAGGCGGTTCTTACAATTTTGTAGCCTCTAGTATCTTGGATAATTATGTCTTTGTAGCCCAATTAGGAATAATATTATCAGTAGATACTTGCATTGATGAGCTGACCACTATGGAGGCAGTATCGCGCTGATAATGAGTTGTGTTATGGAAGAATGTTAATATCTGAAACTGAATTTGTGTGATTGTTCTCAGATTTGGCTTCTTTTTGGTGGTAGGAACTGAGAATGTGGAGGAGAATCATGCTAAACACGACCAAATGTTGGTGTCAAGTACTACGCTGCCTCTTGTGACGGTTCCTGCTCCGTCATTTAGCAAAGATAATGGACTCATGTGGGGATCCTCTCCTGATCATCTGGAAATGCCCATGAAACCATACCATCACCAGTCAACCTGCTCAGATTCTCCTTGTGTATCTGAATCCGGCTCAGACATCTTCAGCAAGCGAGAAGTAATACAGAAACTGAGGCAACAGCTGAAGAGAAGGGACGACATGATAGTTGAAATGCAGGAACAGATTCTAGAGTTGCAAAACTCGCTTACCTCGCAGATGGCACACTCTAGCCATATCCAAACACAGCTAGACGCAACAAACAGGGATCTGTTTGAATCAGAAAGAGAAGTGCAGAGGCTGAGAAAGGCAATCGCTGATCACTGCGTGGGACATGTAGGTAGCAACAACGGTTGGAGTGGTGATGTGAATGGGTTTATGGACAGTGAAAACAACTATGAGGCATTGGAAAATGGATTGAGGGATGGAGAAAGAATAGAGATGTTGAAAAAGGAAGTGGTTGAGCTTAAAGAGGTGGTAGATGGGAAAGATTATCTACTTAGGAGCTACAAAGAGCAGAAGATTGAGCTTTTGCAGAAGGTCAAAGAGTTGCAGCATAGATTGGATTTACAGCTTCCAAACATTTTGTAGATGGAAAGGTTAGGCATTGTGCATTCTTATTACTAACCTCCCTTCTTTTCTCGAGAAAAATATATGAACTCTCCGAGGAAACTTATCTTCTGATTACATTGTTTTGGTCTTTTTAGCTTTGGCTTTGAATGTCTTGCTCCTTTTCTTTGTTTTCAGTTCTGATTTACCCTTTGTTTTTTTCCTTGGTGAAGTGAATATTCGAAATTTGCAAACTCTTACACTCTCCTGTCTCAGGCCTTATAAGTTGGTCAAATGTTAACTTTCAGTTGAAGTTCGTTGCTTTTTTTCTTGTATAGATTTGGGACACTTTTTTCCCAAGAAAGTCCATTACTTGTTATAGATTGGTTGTTAAATTTAATTTAGCACTTGTATCGGTTAGGTTTTGGAACTTATGAGGAAGAAATCGTTTGGGAAGACGACCAATGTGTAGATGTTATTACAGAGTTCTAGTTCTAGCCTCTATGATGTTGCCTAATGATGTGTTTGAAGGTCAATTACAGAACATATATTAATGTGCATTATTGAGGTTGGCAACGAGGGAATCCAATTTGAAGTTGTGGAATGCTTAAAATAGTTACAAGACTTGTCATCTGTCTAGAACTAGTTGAACCGAATATCTCTTGTTTCGTTGTGGCATAAAATCATTAATGTGCATCAATGAGGTTGGCAACTAGGGAAGCACATTTTCTCTAATGATGGTTGGGTCCAGTGGCTGAATGCTAACAATATTTACAAGAAATTGGCTGAAGCATAGTTACAGGATTTGTACTATTATATCCAGATCTGAGTTCTTTTTGCTCCTTGGAAAATCTCTGAAACTCTTTCCTCTATCCATTCCATGTAGTCTAGGCAATCACTCGTGTGTGGATCTCATCAGACTTTGTTTTTTTTTTGTAGGAAGTGAGAATATGGAGGGACAAGAGGTGACAAACGAGATGATTTTCTCCCATGTATCTCTTTGTATTCTACTAAGAGTTTTTATTGTTGTTGCAGTTAATGGACATTGTGGACCACTTATATCTGCCTACATTCATTAAGATAAACTAGATCTTACCAAAATAACTGAAAAATATAAAAAATCATCATCCTTTTGAAACATTAAAGGTAACATTTGTGTCTTACTTTGGATGAGCAAAGACACAAATGTTAACTTTAATGTTTCAGAAGGATGATGATTTAGGATAGCTTTCAGTTCCTTTGGTATCATTTCGTTTATGTTAGTGACTGTAGGCAGATATAAGTGGTCCACCATGTCTATTAACTGGAGAAACAATAAAAATGTTAGGTATTGTGCATTCTTATTACTACTCCTATTTTCTCGAGAACGAAAATATAAACTCTCGGAGGAAACCTATGTTCTGACTACATTGTTTTGTTGTTTTAAACTTTGGCTTTGAATGTCTTTATCCCTTTGTTTTTGTTGTCAATTCTGATTTACCCATTGTTTTATCTTGGTGAAGTGAATATTCAATATGTGGACTTTCGGTTGAAGTTCGGTGCTCTCTTCTATATTGATTTTCGCCCTTTTTTAATCTCCAAGAAAGTCCGTTAGTTGTTCTAGATTGGTTGTTAAATTTAATTTTGCACTTTGTTTCGGTTAGGTTTAGGAATTTATTGTATAATTGACACATATAAACCAGATATTCAGCTGGCAGTTAGTTGTATTCCACTATGCCTATCTATATAAGTTGAATAAATTAATACATAATCAGCAGAAGACAGTGCAAAATTACACATAGATAAAGATGTCAAATGGATATATTTATAAATTACATAAAAACTGAAATAAAACACAACTGAGAGCAATTTATATTTTTTTACACCAGGTCCATTAGTCAAAGGTTTTTTCGTTGTTTTCGTGCGTTATGGGAAAAGTCAGTCGAATATAAAATATTGTACATGTAGAATATCTTAAAATATTGTACATGTAGAATATATTCATCGTAACATAAACCGTAAACACACACACAATAGAGCTAAATATCTCAACCACCGTGAGCGTCATCCATGGGACGCGTGCGTGATTTTTGGTTTTAATTTTTAATTTTTAAAAATGAATTAACGGTGGAAGGAAACGAACAAGTGTGCGAGGCGCCGTTTCTTCAACCTCCTCTTTCTCTTTCTCTCTCTGCGGGGTTTTACAGTCACAGGTTTACCATATCATCGTCGGGGACTCAGAGATTCTTCACGGAATCGTATTTCTCTGACAGCGATTTTCGATTTTGGAAACTGCAACGAGATTACAGTGAACACTGAAAAGTCAAGCGGGAGAAATTTTCTGTCTAGAAAAGGGGAAATTATGGAGCTCTGATATCCATTTTTTTTTTCCCTTATGAGGTTTGTATTACGATTGATTGTATACACTCCTCTTTACTCTCTCCCTTTTGAGCTCCACTCACTCACTCATTTTTCTCGGCGGACAATCTATTTTTGATTTTTGCGGAGTTATGTATTTGTCCATGCTTTCCTCTTTCGACGAGACTTACTCTAATGACTAATCAAATCCCATGGCATCAGCATTTTGATTACTCTTCAGGGAGCTCTATTTTTGTTGCATTTGATTTTAGAGGTTGAGAGTTTTACCAATTGGTTCCATGGATTCGTTATACTTTCTCAACTGAAATATGTTTGACCAAGATAAATGGATCTTGTTTCATTTCACTAGCAGAATCTTGTATGTTAGATTCTTATTTATGATGCATTGCCACAAACTGGGATCGATTTTTATCCTATGATTTCAGTTTTGTTTTTTTCTTCTCTGGTTGATTGTGTTTGAGGTAATGTTATAAACATGATTCTTTACGCCTAATATGTTGTAAATTTGAGTTGTAGAATCTGGAATCTTTGGTTGGTATTAAGCATTTGGTGGTTTTAAAATGGTTTACCGGTGTTGTTTGTTGAGTGTAGATCAGGATTCTTGTCTTTCTCTAATGAAATATGCCCAATTCATTCTGATCATTGATGCTGATACATTCTTACATCTGGTTAATGTAGGTTATGTTTTGATGATAGGGACATTCTGACTTTCTCTTGCAACAATGAGTACACGAAGAAATGGCATTTCGAAGCATCAGCGAGCTGAGAAATTTTGTGGTGAAGGCCCAAATTGGATCCTTATTGCAGGGGGTGCCTTGTTGAGCACATTGTCCATTCGCTTTGGCTACAAGCTGAAGCAGTCGCTTGATTTGAAACCTCAATCAAATGGCTCTGCTGGATTAAAAAGTACTTACTTTATCGCTCTGTTGCTTAACATGATTTATAATGGGTTGTAGTTTTTTTTTTCTCTTAATGAAAGTTTGTTGTGCAGCCAATGGAACATCTGACAGGCAAAAATTTACAAGCTGTTACTTGCACTCCAACACATCTTCCGGTGCACATAGTAATGATTATTGTTGCTTCCGCTCCATCCCAGGTGTGACTTTGTAACTTTCTGTTAAAAAAATTTCAAATGGATTTTCTCATACATATTTGCTTAAGCCACTAAACAAAGGCTATATGCTAGTGTCTTGGCCTCACATCATCTCTTGCTGAGTCTACTTTCATCAATATGCAAAGTGGAAACGATGCATGATATATAGTAAAATTTAGTTGGAAGGATGTGTAGATGTTACTACAGAGTTCTAGCCTCTATGCTCTTGCCTAATGATGTGTTTGAAGGCCAATTACAGAACATATATTAATGTGCATTAATGAGGTTGGCAACTAGGGAATCCAATTTGAAGTTGTGGAATGCTTCGAATAGTTACAAGATTTGTCATCTTTCAAGAACTGGTTGAACCTAATATCTCTTGTTTCGTTGTGGGATAAAATCATTAATGTGCACCAATGAGGTTGGCGACTAGGGAAGCAGTTTTTTTAATTGATGGTTGGGTCTAGTGGCTAAATGCTAATAATAGTTACAAGATCTGTCATCTTCCAAGAAATGGTTGAGTTAAGATTTATACTATTATATCCAGAACTGAGTTCTTTTGTTCTTTGGAAAATCTCTGAACCCCCTTCCACTATCCATGTATTCCAGAGCAGCCAGTGGTGTGTGAATCTCATCAGACTTTGCTTCTTTTTTTTTTGTAGGAAGTGAGAATATGGAGGGAAAAGAGGTGACAAACGAGCAAATGGTATCAACATCTGACACTTCACTGCCTCTTGTGACAGTTCCTGCTCCATCATTTAGCAAAGAGAATGGAGTCATGTGGGCAACTTCTCCTGATCGCCTGGAACTTCCCCCAAAACCATACAACCACCATTCGACCTGCTCAGGTTCTCCTTGCGTCTCTGAAACCAGCTCAGACATTTTCAGCAAACGAGAAGTAATACAAAAACTGAGGCAACAGCTAAAGAGACGCGATGACATGATAGTGGAAATGCAGGAACAGATTCTAGAGTTCCAAAACTCGTATAACGCCCAGATGGCACACTCTAGCCATCTCCAGGAACAGCTAGACACAATGAACAGAGATCTGTTTGAATCAGAAAGAGAAGTTGAGAGACTGAGAAAGGCGATTGCTGATCACAGTGTGGAATGCTGCGCTGGTAGCAATGGGAAGACATCTCCTGTTGCACCTTGGAGTGGGCATGTGAACAGGTTTATGGACAGGGAAAGCAATTATGAGTCAGTGGAAAAGGGAATAAGGGATGGAGAAAGAGTAGAGATGTTGAGAAAGGAAGTGAGTGAGCTTAAAGAGGTGATAGATGGGAAGGAGTATCTACTTAGGAGCTATAAAGAGCAGAAGATTGAGCTTTCAGAGAAGATCAAAGAGTTGCAGCAGAGATTGGACTCACAGCTCCCAAACATATTGTAGGTGCAAGGTTAGGCATTGTGCATATTTGCTTCTCTTCTTTTTTTCTTTTTTTTTTTTGGTGAAAAAGAATCTATGTCCTAAGATCGTTGGAGTCTCTTACTCTGGAGATGGAGATTTTGGAAATTTTCAGGTTCTTTCTGGCTTCAGCTTTCGTTTATGAATGTCTTGATTCTCGGTTTTTTTTTTTTTGGGGGGGTGTTCTGATTGAAGAGTTTGCGGCGGTTTCCTGTTTTCCTTGTTTTATTCTCTATAAATTTGGGACAAGTAAATTGAAATTAGAGAAAAAATTGAGATATAATTTAAATTGACATATGATTGAGAATGAATTTGTGGAAGGCTAGTGACAAATGGTAAGCATAGCCAGGTTTGACGAACAACACATTGTCAACCAACATTGGTCATAGTAGTAACTCTTAGTAACAAACAAATATAAACCTTAATCATATGTTATCATTGCTAAGTTTATTTATGAATTTAATATTTGTTCTCACTTTAACAAATGATGAATAGTAAAAACAAAATTAAAATTTATAATTAGACACAAAAACAAAGATGTATAAATTAGAGAAAATATGTAATAGTCGGCATGGTCAATCTGAAATTAGGTTTGACAAGTCAAATTGATACAGAATAATAAAAATAAGAGTTTAATCGTAAGCATGGACGTAATCCGATAAGTAGTTTTATAAAAGTAGCAGTCATATTATCCTCTAAGGTTACAACAATCCATTTGCTCCTCTCGCTTTGGATGGAGATGTGACCTTCTTCATCTCCTCTTTATCCTAACGACCAAAAGAGCTAAACCCTAAATCCATGGCCCTTTCGCTCCTCTCTCCAATTCCTACCTCTGCCTCTCTTTCTTTCACTCTCTCCGCCATTACCGCTTCTAATGCCTCCTCTCTCTCTCCTCTTTACTCTTTATATCATCCCTATGGTTCCCTTCGAACCAGAACCGCGACCTCGTTTTTCGGAGGCTCGGGGATCTTGAGGATTGATTCCATGGCGGATAAGAGACAATTATTGGTTTGTAGGAATGGTGGCGGCGGAGGAGGAGAATTGGATGATATGGATGAAGGCCAAATCGAGAGAATTGGAGTTCATGACGAAGATGACAACGAATTGATACAAGGCCATTCTAATAATTCATCTTCGTCGCCTGACAGATGGGATGTTTTGGGTCTCGGCCAAGCCATGGTGAGCTTTTGTTACCTGTTGATGATTTAGATTTCTAGCTTTTTCTTACCCCTGAAGCCAAATGGTTGAAAGATGTGAATTTTGATCCTAAAAATGCTTACTTGATCATTCCATTAGATACAGGAATGGGCCAAAAATCACAAATAATGCATTTTGATCTCATACCATCTCCTCGGATTCAATGTACCCATTTTTCCATTGGATTGATTTGTCTGCCTCCTCACCTCATGATGTCTTTTATGTTTTAGGTAGATTTCTCTGGAGTTGTGGATGATGAGTTTCTAAACAAACTGGGCTTAGAAAAAGGAACGAGGAAATTGATCAATCACGAGGAGAGGGGTAAAGTATTACAAGCAATGGATGGTTGCAGCTATAAGGCCGCAGCTGGAGGGTCACTGTCCAACACTCTTGTTGCTCTCGCTAGATTAGGTTGTCAATCCACCGGTGACCGACCTTTGAATGTCGCTATGGCAGGCAGTATCGGAGGTGACCCTCTCGGTAGCTTTTACAGGTACAAAACTGTCTTACTAATATGACCCTTCTCTTTCTTTTCAGTTTTTTTGGCTGATTGTGTTTATAGTTAGCTGGAGTATAGGCTTCGTTTAGCTTCCGTGGTTTGGTTTGGGTTTACTCACAAGGGGCATCGTTCTTATGTTCTGTAGGACTAAACTACGTCGAGCAAATGTAGATTTTCTGTCTGCTCCAATCAAGGATGGAACAACAGGAACAGTGATAGTTCTCACTACTCCTGATGCACAACGTACTATGCTTGCGTACCAGGTAGGAGTTCTCATATCAGCAATTTGCCATTATAAAGCAACCAAATTGAGATATTTTAATCCCACTAATTTTTTCAGTTGACTGAAATCACTAATTATCAAATCAATGTTATGTATAATTTCAGGGAACATCCTCTGTCGTTAATTATGATTCTTGTTTGGCTAGTTTGATATCCAAGACAAATGTCTTTGTTGTGGAAGGCTATTTGTTTGAGCTTCCTGATACTATAAGGACCATAACAAAAGCCTGCGAAGAAGCCCACAGAAATGGGGCACTTGTTGCTGTGACAGCATCAGATGTGTCCTGCATTGAGAGGCATTATGATGATTTCTGGTGGGTTTATGCTCCCTTTGTTTAAATCCATTCTTGCGTCTATTTGATTTTTAGTCAGTTTCTACTTAGTTACAGTCCATCGGATGGGAACAGTTGAATTAATACGAAGAGAGTGATTGATTATCTTTTGTAGCTTGATTAGTTATACAAGCTTTGATACTTCAGGCTGCACATGGCTTAACCTGAAGAAACAAAACTTGAACTAGATGGTGAATTCTGTTGTTTAAGCTTCAAAGTTATCTTAATTGTTTGCTTGAGTCGGTTTCGTTATCTCCATCTGTTTGTTTTTGAGAGAAAATGGAGATGTTGATTGTTTTCTGTTGATTCAGGGACATTGTGGGCAATTATGCGGATATTGTATTTGCAAACAGCGATGAAGCAAGAGCATTTTGTCACTTTTCGGCTGAGGAAAGCCCAATTTCAGCGACAAGGTACATGAGCCACTTTGTCCCGTTTGTTTCAGTGACCGATGGAATCAACGGGTCATACATTGGAGTAAAAGGAGAGGCCATATACATTCCTCCGTCCCCATGCGTGCCAGTTGATACGTGTGGTGCTGGAGATGCATACGCTTCAGGGATCTTATACGGTATCTTGAGAGGTGTCTCTGACTTGAAAGGAATGGGAGATTTGGCTGCTACGATTGCAGCAACTGTGGTGGGTCAACAAGGAACCAGGCTTAGGGTTCAAGACGCAGTTGAGCTGGCTAGATCACATGCCTTCCGTCTCAACAGTTCTGGTGTTCGAACCGATATTGGGTCTTGATCAAATCCCTAGCTTGTGATTTTAGCTTTTTGATTCATTCTTTGTTATTATGTAGTAGTGCCTCTTGCAATTGACTTGTAATTTTTGTATGTAACATTTTAGTATATATAGTTTCCAACAAAGTTTGAAACTTTTTTCGATTTTCATTTGAGTAATCTGATGGTACATAACTATATATTCTTGCAGAAACTATTAATGAGTTTTTATAAAATGCAAACTGCCATGAGAATTTTGGAGCTTTAATAGTATTACAAAGTTCGGAGACAGCTATGAGCAATCCATCCCCAAATCAAAAGTTTAGTTTACACAAAAGTTATATACCTTCTGGGATATTCAGATTCATAACTAGATCCATAAGGCATTATTTGCGCAAAACCTCTGTCGCAACTAGAGGATACCGCCATGATTCAGATCTTACGGCTTACCCAGACGGAGAACTAATGCAAAATCTCTTTTAACATTTTGATTCCAGCTTTTCATGGGTTTAAAACCTTAAGAGCCATTTTCGTTGAGGTTTTCAGATACGGTTCCAGAAAATGAAGCACAAAATCGAAGAATCGAAACCCTGAAGAAGAAATCGATCTGGAAAATTTCTCAAAAAATTAATTTTGGACCATTTCTAAATTTGTGCGTGTCACAACTTTAGAGTTTTTGCAGGGTACCAGAAGTGTTTTAGGCATATCATTCAATGTATCTAAAATGAAGGAGGGAATAACCATTAGTACGAAAGCCTTCCAAGGAATGCCTAATCTCCAGTTCTTGGAGATATACCAGAACTTTGGAGATTGCTAGAGTCAGACTAAATCTGCCCCATGGTCTCAACTGTTTATTTCAAAAACTTAGGCTACTACGTTGGGATTCATTTCCGATGAAATCTCTGCCTTCCAAGTTCTGTCCAGAGATCTGTCTCAACTTTGCAAACTGCTTGAAACTGAACCAAGATGCAAGAGAGCTCATCTATACTTCGTCTAGTAACTACGCAATCTTACCTGGTGAAGAATGTCCAGCAATATTTACCGACCAAGCTTCTGGAAATTGTGTGAAGGTCCATATGATCCAAAGACTCTTTCCTCGATTCTTGAGATATAACTATAAGGCTTACACTACGCTTGTCGCTCGCTCAGCTGTCTATGACGATGACTCGGGTGGTATTCTCCGTGTAGCTTGTTGCATCAGACGCAAACACGATAGCAATGTTGTGGGAGGTAAATCAACCGAGTCACACATACCTGTACTTGTAAAAGATCATCTCTTTACATTAGGAGGGTCTTTGATCTTAAATGAAGGGAATGATCCTGAAGTAGAAGCAACATTCAGGAGCTTCTCTGCGAGTTCAAGGCCAGCATAGAAGTGGAGATCATAGGATGCCAATCTACAGTTCTTGAATGCAAACAGAGAGATGCTGCTGAATATAAATGCAACCATGAATCTCCAGCCTGCTAGATAAAAGTTGAACTATGAAATTTAAGAACAAATCAGAATTCACAACAGAGATACATTTCAGATATGTCTGAACAGCTTCTTCAGAGAGAGACAGAGCATGACTTTGCTGAAGAGGAAGCTGAATCGAAAGTCTGAAAATTTCAATTTACAATGGCTTGTCTTTAGCAGAACACACTGAAGATGCTGAGGAGTCTGCTCTCAAAGGAACAACAACTGAAAAAGCAGAAACCTTTTAACAACAAAAGGCAGCCACATTGTTAAAGCTTAAAACTTAAAAGACATACAAAAACAAGGAAAATTATATTTTTTTTTGGATATTTAGATTCATAACCACAGCCATGTGACATTATTGTCATAACGAAAGGATATCTTCATGCAAGTTCGATCCTGAACTAAACTCCAACCAGCAAGAGTTTTAGACACCAAAAAATATATTATATTTTCAAGAACATAAATGTTATGAAATTTTTTTGTAGTGCAATTGTTAATGCTGGTTTTGATAGGGTAGGTGGTGAAAAATTCGAATAAAAAAATTTAGATTATTTATCAGTTTGGGCGTGTGTCAATCTTCTTTCTATCGAATAAAATTTTTTTATCGGATATCCCCGCAGGGACAACCATCTACTCGACTCTAACCATATATAAACGCTGCTATTTTTTAAACAATGTGGGATAAATGTTACTGTATTATTATAATGGGCCTCCGTTTCTTGTTTTTGGGCCTATTCCACCTTATTTTTTCTGTACTATCCTATAGATTTATTTTAAACTGTATGGCCCATTACATTATTTAGGAATCAAAAATCTTGTTTCTGTTTGGGTCGACTGATTTTCTTTATACAAATCAAAAATCTTGTGCAACAAATTATATTTAAAGATTCCATGTAGAAGAGACTTTTCTAGGATGTTAAATTATTTTCTTTAAACAAATTGACTAACTTTTTGGATCTCTATATCTTTCTTTCTATTCTTTAATATATAATTTGATGGATGTCAAATTATTTTCGTATTGTTTTAATGTGTTCAAAGTTTTTTTTTTCCCAACGATTGCAATGTCGTTTTCGAACTCTAAAGAAAGAGTGTTTCGGGAAAATAAAATCTTTGAGTCACAGACAAACAAAGCAATGATCATTGAACTACCATACTTCAATCCGTAGCGAACGGAACTCTTATAAACTAGAAGATTTGGTATTTATACATCGAGGGATATCCAACGAGAGTCAAATATGATTTCTTCGAGAGCATTACTACATACGGCGGGTCGTATATTAATTAACGTGCTTCAAAAGGAAAGGGATCTAGAGAACACATTTTTCACGGCTTTCCATGTGAAGGAAGAGGTTCTAATGAGTGACAAAGGAGGTCTTATGAATCTCGGAGACGAAGAAGAATATGTATAAAACGCCGATGATTTATCTGAATCAAATGAATTTTTAATAGTCTCTTCTTTCACGACCACGGGATCATCAACGCTCTCTGGATTATTATCTTCTACATTCCAATTCCGAGCTTCTTTACCCTTCTTTTTCACCATGGCTAACACATCAAGCTTGTCGCAAATCCCCCACACTGTATGACCATTTCACTTGACTTTTTCTATGTTAAGACGTTTAGTCGCAAGGCCTTTTGTTCAATGATAGACAGATCGAGTGGTGTGGTACTGTCTCGTATTTACCAATTAGCATTCTGAATTTAAATCCGGCCTATCTATTATGGACTTATGGTACTGCTTAAATCGAGGAGAAACTAATTTCTTATAAACACATGAAAATCTTTACATGAACATCTAAACAAAAAACATTAATTGAGAACCTTTTTCATATATATATATATAAGAATAATTGGGAACTTATTCAATCTACATACTAAGAAGTTGTAGTTTTGTTTTGTATTTTTTTCGACAAAATACAATTTTATTAATGAAAGAAAATAAATCAAAATAGAAACAATTTGTTAACCAAGTTGGTTGATAAATACAATCCAAAAAAAAACATTGTTCGGAAGACCATCTTTAGCTAAAAGATGAACAATTTCATTAGAAGTTCTTATATCATAAGTTTAATAAATTGATGTTTCGAAAACCAAAAATGAATGTCTTTGCAGAGGTTTGGAGAAAAGAAATTTTGTTTTGTTTAGTATTTAAAAGAAAAATAGAAAACAAGAGAAAAAGAAAAAAAAAAAGAGAGGAAGAAATACATTTGTTGGGCAAATAATATCCTGTATAGCCATCTGAATGGGCAATGGAAAAGCCCAATAGTAAGAGGTACTAAACTACCTATTAAAGCCCACATACCTTTTTTTTGTTGCCTCCTCTCCACGCATATCGTGTGAAGTGAAGTCTTCGTAATCTGGCGAACACACAACGCCTAAAGAGTGAAGAACTCCTGAAGAGGTTTTGTTTGGGGTTTTTCATTTCCTGATATCATCCACAAAGATGAACCACCTAGTCCGTACACGTTCCGTCAGGTACACCGCCTTGAGGTCCGTTACATATCTCCGGCAATCTTCCGTAACCTCTCCTCCACCTCCAGTTTTCTCCGCCGCCGCAGCAACCGTCCGCCTGTTCACCTCTGCCGGCTATCCTTCCAACAGGTTTTCACCTGAGACATTTTTTTTTTGCTTAAGATTTGAGTAGCTACCTTAGGATTGATTTGATTGATTCTTCGGTTGATTTATGGATGTTTCGGTGTAGCTTCCAATTAACGCCGCCGGCTAACTGGGGAATCCGTATAGTTCCGGAGAGGAAGGCGTTTGTGATTGAGCGATTCGGTAAATACGCGAAGACGTTACCCTCGGGGCTTCACTTCCTCATTCCCTTCGTGGATCGTATTGCGTATGTTCATTCCCTCAAGGAAGAAGCAATTCCGATTCCGAATCAGACTGCGATTACCAAAGACAATGTTAGTATCCACATCGATCGTGTTCTCTACGTAAAGGTCATCTTCTTCTCTTGTACCAATACATTTCCTCTGTGAATTTTATCTTGTTTTGAATTTTCAGGTTCTTTATTTTGTGATTATTTGGATTTTTTGCAGATAGTGGATCCTAAATTAGCTTCTTATGGCGTTGAGAGTCCGATCTATGCTGTTGTACAGCTGGCTCAGACCACAATGCGTAGTGAGCTTGGTAAGATCACGCTTGATAAGACCTTTGAGGAACGAGATACTCTCAACGAGAAGATTGTGGTTTGTTTTCTATCCTTCTTTATCTCTGTTTCAAGTTTTAGGACTTACTGTACTTAAGCTCTATTGCATTTCAAAGAATTTATAATCCGCTAGTTGTTCGATATTTTTGTTGGTTTTACTCCTTACTGAATATTGCAGCTTGGGCTATTTAGTTGGCACATTTAACTACTTCTGGCAATATGTTTGGATTCTACTTAAGGGGATATTAGGATTTTAGATTCAGCTGGGGAATTTAGTCATAATGTATTTGTTAAGTATCTGGAGCTGTGTTGCATCTCTTTCCAAATCACAAGGAGACCTGATGGTTGTTGAAGAAGAAAACATATGATGGATATTTGATATGGATATACATACTTGCAGGAAGCCATCAATGTTGCTGCAAGAGACTGGGGTCTTCAGTGCCTTCGTTATGAGATAAGTGAGTTGTTTTGTGTTTGTTCTTTTCGGGTGATAGCTACATATCTTGTCTGCCTATTTCTAATTCATGTATTTCCAGGGGACATTATGCCCCCTCATGGAGTCAGGGCTGCTATGGAAATGCAAGCTGAAGCTGAACGTAAAAAGAGAGCCCAGATTCTTGAGTCTGAAGGTAAACTTGCCTGACTTGTCCTTGAAAACTCATCTTCTGAGACTGAATAATACTTGCTACGGCTCATAATAGTTATTCTTAGCTAAAAGCTACATGTTATTCCTTTTGGGTTTCTTTTTTTGCATTTGGAAAACAAGAGGCCTGGTTAGCATGTCTCTAATCATTTGCTTTACTATATTTAACAGGAGAAAGGCAATCCCACATCAACATTGCTGATGGTAAGAAAAGTTCTGTGATCTTGGCATCTGAAGCAGCAAAGATGGACCAGGTGAATCGAGCACAAGGTTAGTAAGCCATTAAGATTTAGAAAGAGAATACATCAGAGTAACATGTCCTGTCCATTGTTAGTTAGTTTCATTAGAAGAATTTTAAGTTCCATTTGCTTATTCTTTCACTATACACTTATGAATGCTTTGTGCAAGAGGAGCTGTGTTCTTCACTGCTAATGCGTGCCATGGTTGCTATCTCCCACTGGTTTTATTTCTTATATTATTCCCTGATGATGTTCCTCAGGTGAAGCAGAAGCAATACTAGCTAGAGCACAAGCAACTGCTAAAGGCCTTGCCTTGTTATCTCAGTCCCTCAAGGCAACTGGGGGAGTAGAGGTGAGTAAATTAGACCAAGGAAATGATATTCATAATTTTGAGTTTAATGAACTAGCTTGATTACTTAGTTCTTGTTAGTATTTAAACAAATTGCTGTAAAGGTTTCTGTGTCTTCCTGGACTTACCTAATTGTGATGGCTTTAAGTCAGCTCTAAAATAGAGCCTCTAATATTAATTGGTTTAGGCTTGTTTTTTGGTATCCAAATGTGATCTTATTCTTCTTCACTGTACAATTTGCAGGCTGCGAGTTTGAGAGTTGCAGAGCAATACATTCATGCCTTCGGTAACATTGCCAAGGAGGTAAAAGATATATTTATTATCTTCTAATCCCTTGGCATTGCTTGGGCTTATTTAATGTTCAGTGTGTTGTGTTTTTTGGGGTTTAGGGTACAACAATGTTGCTTCCAAGTACTGCTTCAAATCCTGCTAGCATGATTGCTCAAGCTTTAACAACGTACAAAAGCCTTGTCAATAATGGTCCAAGCAGAGATCACCAAGAAACAGAAGCACTTGATGAAGCGGATTTGGAAGACGTGGGTGAGAAACATATCTCAGAAGGCCCTAATAACCGATCAGGCTCAACAACTTTTGACACTGAACCAGGTTACACCGGTGAACCACGATTTTCTCTTCAGAATCGCACCAAGGATCCACGTTAGGTAGCTGATCCAAGGATGAGACAATTATTTGGGCCTGAGAAAACTAGAAGCCATTTTCATCTTTCAAATATGAGACAGTAACCATCTTCCCCGTTTGAGCGGCTAGAATATCATCACTTTGCAAATATAAAACTTATCTTAACCATCGATTCTCTGAAAAGAGTTTTCTCACAGGATTTCATAACTTCGCCTTTATTCCCATTGCACTGCTTATACTGTATCTGTTATCCGCGTTCCTTGTTCTCTTATTCGGTTTGGTTGCAGTATTGCAATCTATTAATTCAGGAGAAGCTTGAGAATCCATGAGATGTCAGGATTTTGACAGCGGAAATGAACCTATTGTCCCTAAGCCGGATATAGAAGAATGGTGGAGAATAAAGTTGTCCTCCGGATAAATAGGTTGTGACAGAGAAATGAAGGTGTAATGACTCATGAATCTGATATTTCCCAAACTTTAACTGAAATAGCTTTGTCCATTTGTTTTCTTATATATATCTCTTCACAGCCTTCTCCTCCATTTGCTGAGCCTTTGATTATAAAATAAGAGTTTCGGCCTCTTCATAGCAGCATTGTCTAGAGGAGTTCTCTTTCTTTCTTTTTGGCTCCACAGCTCTTCCCATTGGAATATTCAAACTAATCCTTTCAATCAAAAAACCATGGGAGGCTGTGCGAGCAAACCTAAGGAATCTGACATCGTTGAAGGCACTGCCCCAACCGAAAATGCTGTTGTTGAGTCCAAGACTGCCACGAAGAGACAGATTCCACATTAACTCAGGTTTTGTGGATGCCATTTTATCATTTTGTTTTGGCTTTGTCATTGGGTTCTCTAATATATTCTCTAACTCATTTTGGTGATGAATGGGTTTAGTAATAATATAAACTCTCTTAATAAGACCCTCATTTTTTTGTTTCCGTTTACGATTACGTTTGTGTTCCATGTTATACACTCTAGTCATTATGGCTTGATTGGTTTCAACGTAACTGTTGTGGTTGCGGACGCACGAGTTTGCGGAAGCGGAAAGTTGCGGTTGCGGTTTAATATTATCAAATATATTTACAATATATATTTTTATAAGAAAAAATATATATATTAATATATTAAATTTTTTAAATGAAGTTTGAAATAAAATCTAGAATAACTAATTAAAATTATTTATTAAGAGGTTTGAAATTTTTTTTATAAAAAAATATTTTACACTAATAAATATATTTTAGTTTAGTTAATACATATATAAAAAATTCAAGAATTTAATATAGTATTATTTGATAAAATAAAATAAATATTTGTTTAATTTTTTCAATATTTTGTAAATTTTTATTAGTATTATAGATTAAAAATAAATTTTTTTTGTTACCAACCTCAACTAGCGATTCCATGATTGTTTAACGCTTGCAACAATAATCTGTAACGATTTTCATGATTGTTTAACGCTTGCAACAATAATCATCTGCAAATGCAGCGTTTGCGGATAGTTGCGGGTGAACTAATCAAAATCAAACTCTATATCATGAAACACAAACGCAAATTTGAAAATAATGAAACAATTGGGATTTACTCAACAATAAAATTCAAAATCATTTTTGAGTTTTTGAAAGTGTTTGATAACATGATTTTAATGGTTATAGAGGACTTTTGAAATATTGTTATGACTTTAAATTGAAATGGTTTGAAACATCATCTAAACAGACTATAAAATTTGACTCTTATTTTTCTTGCCTAAATTATCTTCAATAAACTCCTTTAAAAGGATTTTTGAATTGAAGAACATGAAATTTGCCAATTAAAAAGAATTCACTACAAATATTTGATTGAAGAAACTCATATTAAGTTGAAACTATTGTTACTGATTTGCTGAACATTCACATAAGAAGAAGGAAGTGGCCAGTGAAGAGGCAAAGAAGGAAGGTGAGACAAAAGAGGAGTCCTCTGAGGCAACCAAGGCCGAACCAACTCCAGAAGCTGTGAAGGCAAAAGAGAAAGCTTCTTCTGAGACTGAGCCACCAACACAAGAGACCACCTGCCAAAACCGATGAAGCCCCTCTCGTAATCCTTTGATTTTCATTTCCAACTCTCAAAAACAAGTGTATCTGCAAGTGCAAATGTTTCTCACCTTGTAATTCGTATGTCAATGCTATGTACATTGTGTTGTTAGTCCGCCTCTAGTAAAATATGATTATGAAAAATGATCCGCTTTTTAATATTAGCTTATTGTGTTGTGATAAAGGTGTCAAAATGGATAGACTATCCATTGTCTGCTCATGGTCTGTCCATATCCAATATATAATGTGCGGTTTATGGACAAACTCATTTACGGAGCGGGTTAAGATGGTTTAGACCCAATTTCGTCCAAGGTTTGGACACTGTTGGACAATGGGCGGCTCATAGTCCCTAAAAATTAGGTCAAAATCGTTTTTTCTCAAATGGAAAATTGCGACTTTTGGCGGTTTCCGGTAATTTTTGGCGATTTCCGGTGATTTTCAATGATTTCAGGCAATTTCTGACTATTTCTAGCGATTTTCGACGATTTCCGACGGTTTAATTTGAGAAAAAAATAAAACACAATTGAACCCCATGATCAACCCATAAACATCCTATTTGAAGCGAATGTTAATGAGTTTGGTCGTTAATGGACATAGACGTTAATGAACATGATCAATATTTTATTAACAATTAAAATGGACAACATTAAACAAATCAAAATCTATGTGAACATTCCATTTTGACACTCAATTAACTAAGAGTTGACTAAAGTTTCGATTTTTTTTTTGGCGTTTCCATTTGTTTTTACATACTTTAATCTGTGTGTATCTTTTTCTAAATCACACAATTAATTTACATAACGGTTACATTATCCGGATTGGAGTGTATGTTTCAGCCTCTAGTTCCTAGATACAAAACATGAATATACATATATATATATATATACGAGATTTCAAAATCTGTACGTACCTTTTCAGCAAGAGCTATGAGAGTGTCTCCTTCCCAAGCACATCAGGAACATCTACTCCAGGCCATCCGATCCATTTGGTCTCAAACTCTTTCAAACCTTTAAGAAATCACCGTACAATTAAACGAAATATGAAAACTGATTCGTGTGTTTAATTTACTAATTACTATATAATCCAAGGTGTATTTTCTTACCTAGAAGAGCACTAACTAGACCACCAGGACTCATCGTGAAAGACCAAGACTCTTCTCCAGTCCTCTTTGCAGTAACCGGAAGCGACATCGACACTGCAAGCAGTCGTGGCCTCGTCATTTTCTTTCTCTCTATCGATATTCTTAGAAAACAAATTAAAAGTTATGAGAAGAATGGTCTCATCTTTCTTCTAATTTATAAGAAGCTTAAGGCTTGTCTTTAGCAGGGTGGGTGTGGTGAAACGATTTCTTTAATTATGTGACAGCGTATCTGTTTTTCAGTTAGCTTTTAGATTATTTTCTCTTGATGATTTGTTACCTTATAAAAGTCAAGAAATTCAAGATATATGTGCTTCTCTTTTTTTTTGCCTATTTATGTCGTGGACCCACTAAGATATTAGAAAAAAAATAGAAGAAAATCTTCAACTTGTAAAATACTTTGCTAAATACAGGGTTTCAGAAATTTAAAACGTTTTTGAATTACATGTGCTTAGGTAGATTTTTTAGATAAAGTAAGAAAAACTAATATCTGACACTATTACAATAATGTAGACTATATGTACTCACATTAGACATGTGTTTTCATATATTTTTCTATATATACAAACAGATGTTTGGAAACAACTAGTTAATTAGTACATGTATCCATTAATTAATATGGTTGTATACATTGTATAGTTCTTTTTAGAGAAGCTTTGTTCTACCACAAAATCTTTATTCATTAATATGTGTCTATTGGACGGGATAAATTAAAATAATCTGTTTTGTTTTTTGGTCGAAGTTAAATTTATCTGTTATGATTCATAAATGTTATGGACCAAATGCCTCAAATATTTTTCTTTTTCTAAAACTCTATACTATATTTAGTTTCTTAAAACTACCCCCAAAATCCCAAAATCCCAAAATTTCATAAGTGGTACTAAATTATTAAGGAATTTTCATAAACCTAAAATTTTGTGGTATAATTTTTTTAATCAAAAAGTTAAGGTTATTATTGGAACTAAAACTTGTTTTGTGGTCTTATAAGTTATTTCACATAAAAAAAATTAAGAGTTAAGTAATTAACAAGAGTTTATGTGAGTGCACAATTTTAGAAATTTTTAAGAGTTTTGGACTACTAGTTGCAATTTTCTATAAAAATAAATTAAAATTTTGTTGAGAAGACCGAGAAGATAATCGAGGCGACAACAACAATGGCTTTCTCTCCTAATCCTCTCTCCCTAAGCGTTCCCGATCCTGCTTTCGAATCTTGGCTCCGAGACTCCGGCTACCTCGAGCTTCTCGATCATCGCACTTCCGCTGCCGCCGCGGCTGCGGCTTCTACGTTTGCCTCGGTATCATCCTCAGCTGCTGCACCTTCTGCTGCCTCTGACGATGTCGTTTTATCCATCACCGGTGGTTTCTTCGCCTATCTATTGTCTCGACTCGTCACTGTATCTTCTCTTCTTACCATTAATCCCTTCTCCAAGCTGTCCGTCGATGACTTTTCAGGAGATACGCCTCCGTGGACGACCGGTTTCTTTGGCAATTGTGAGTCTTATTCGTTCCCATCGTCTTCTCAGCAAGCGAGAATGAGAGTTCATGAGAATATCAAACGATTCGCTAGAAATTACGCTACGCTCTTCATCGTCTTCTTCGCTTGCGCATTGTATGGACTCAGTTACTCTTAATTTAGGGCTAAATATTGAACATTGTTCGATTAGGTTTAAGAAATTAAATTGAAGTGTTGTTTTTGGTGGTTGTAGATATCAGATGCCACTTGCATTGGTAGGATTGTTAGCAAGCTTAGCTCTTTGGGAGCTGTTCAAATACTGCAGTGATACATGGAAATTTGATCGTCATCCTTCTGTTCGGAAATTCTCCATCGCTATTGGACAATGCGGTGAGTTATTTCGATCAATTTGTTTCTGCTTTTTGCTAATTGAAGATATCATGGTGGTTTTGTAGCTCTGCAATTTGTTTGTAGTCACAGTATGCTGATAACCTTTTGTTATGAATTCAAAAAGAGAGACTTTTTGGGTTTTGGGAGTCTTTTGGATCAAAATCGTTCCTTTGATTTGCTTTTTTTAGTTAAATCACTAGAGAGCTGATATTACTCCGGTAGAATGTTTTTGAAAGTTGGGTACAATGGGTAGAATGACTATTGTTTTGTTGCTTCTTCTACTTGCAGCGACTGCAGTTCTTCTGACGCTTTTGAATGTCCAAATGGCTCTGTTCTCTGCTCTTGCTGTCAGTTATTTAGGTAACTAACTAAACAATACTCAAATCTGATTTAGCTATGTGTGGCCAGTGATGAGATCTGATGCTTTCTCTATGTCTCTTTCTAGTTATGATATTGCATGCTGGGTTCAGAAAGCTCACGCCATCCAAGAAACTGTCTCGAGGAAGATAAATCGCATCAAGCGACTTACCACAAGAGTTTTGGATTTTGTACTAGAGATTCGTCAGCAGTTTTGGATATCAAGAAATGTAGTGTTTGGTAACTCAAACTCAGAGACAGGCAGACAAGAACATGCCAACAACAGCTAGATGGTAGATCAAGAAAGCGTGAATGTTAGACATCATCTTAAACCAAAAAATCACACACTTTAATGAATAAAAGGGAAAGTTTATGAATGGTGAGAATATAAATTTTATTTAGGTATATGATAATTTGTTATATTGTTATTACCAAATGATAAATTAATGTATATCTAGTGGATGTTTCAATTCATTTTATATAATATGGCAAAATATATCATCCTTTTTCTAATACTAGAATAACTATTGTCATCTACTGCAAACATTAGAGGAAAGAAAAAAGAAAAAGAAATAAGACAAACATAGACACAATCACACGGTTTAGAGATTAGACCAATAATTCCTTGGAACACAAGTCCAAGTCTATGTATATTGGTATATATTCTCATCCTGATGACTGATTTTGGCCTTTGACAGTTCCATCCTCACCCACAGCTACGTTCTCTTCATCTCCATCATCATCATTCTCTACACTGTTAGACTTGCTCGCATCTCCACTCTTCTCAGTGGCTACTTCGGTGGCTCGTTTCGATCCCTCTTTCGCTGTATCCGCCGCATGACTCATTGTCACATTCGGAGCCTTGCCATCTGTAGTTGTCCCCATCGCCTCTTCCTCTGACTTCTCTCTTTCGTTGTTTCCCTGCTGCTTTTTCGAACAATTAAGATGAAAAACTAATTTTTTGTATACATCAATCTAACTTCAGCGAATTCAAGGAACGTACGTGGGAGGCAAAGTAACGAGAGCTAGAGATGATAGTGACTCCATCAGCAATAGATCGAGTAATGTTGTTATAATCCCTGTGTAAATAAGAAGCTCTGCATATGTTTATGGTTCCTCTCTTTGCTAAAAACATTGCCGCCATTTTTTCCCCTTTGAGAAAAACATACGAGTCTCTCTTTCTAATGTGTAAATAGACCGATGCAAGAAACTTTGAGGATCGAGTTAGTGTCGAGAGAAGAACACGTGGCTCATCATTATGCTTCTCCCGTGTAACCAGAGCCACAGGAGCAGGGACTGATTCTTGTGCTAAACTATGATATATATATCAGCGTACCCCGCTAAGAAATGAAATACAAGGCCCATATCTAGGCCCAGCTCACCACTCTTTCGAGTTCGCAAAGTTTATTTTGTGGGAAATTCGTAGGAGACCAAATTGTACTAGTCTAATGATTTCTATATATAGTAATGAATAAGTGAAAACATGAAATCGGTCGGTATAAACCCAAATGATTATATTTTGTTACAAGATTATATATATATAATTTGAAATGTTTCAAAATCTATTAAAATTTTAAATTATAATATTTCGAATTTTAAATATTAATGATAGTCGCAAGACACCAAATGTTTTCAACGAAATAAGTTTACATATAACATGACGTCAATTTTTATTAAATTTGTTAGTGTCTAAAAGTCAACTGTAAATTATAAGATGCTTATCTCGTATTTTCATCTCTGATTCTCTATGGAGAATGGTATATGATTCGTTGTTCGTCCTCATAAATCATAATGATCATTAATTTACAAGATTGACGTTGAATCCGATTCTTACCACAATGCATAGTTCCTCCAACGCGTAGTAAACTCGTAGCACAAAGGTGTTTCTCTTTTTCCGCTAAATTTATATAAAATTTTGAAATCCCAAGAGAATAAACTAAAAACGTCGGTAGATACGAAGAAGAAATCTCTTCTTTTAATGAGGAAACAAGTTGTTACGAGATTCAATTTCTGACACGTATGACCTCTCTCCATCTTAAAGACAAAAGAGCTTCACTTTACTTAGCATTTCTCGCCAGCACTAAAACCCATTTATTTCTATATATTCACATACACAAACCCATTTGTCTCATCTCTCTCGCAGCTTTTGAACCCATGGCCTTTCTAACAATGAAAAGCCTTTCTTTCTTCTTCACCATCCTCCTCTCTTTCTCAACGCTCTTCAACATCTCCGACGCCCGCAAGTTCAATGTCGGAGGCAGCGGCGCGTGGGTTCCAAACCCACCGGAAAATTACGATTCTTGGGCTGGGAAAAGCCGTTTCCTAGTTCACGACACACTCTGTATTTATCATCTCTCTCTTTCTCTAACCCATTTGTGTCATTTTTAATTACTTTTATCATATTTTTGTCTGAAACTCAGTTTAATTCTTGCAGATTTTAGCTACGCCAAGGGATCGGACTCGGTGCTACAGGTGAACAAGGCTGATTTCGACGGATGTAATACCATGAATCCGATCAAGAGAATGGACGACGGTGCTTCTGAGGTCTCGCTTGATCGTTCTGGTCCCTTTTACTTCATCAGCGGCAATGAAGACAACTGTAAGAAGGGGCAAAAGCTTGCTGTCGTTGTCTTGTCTGTCAGGACTCCGTCAACAGCTCAGCCTCCTCATGCCGCCGCACCGGGAAATTCTCCGCCTGGAATCCATCCACCTCCGTCGGGAGGAGCCCACTCGCCTAAATCTTCCTCCCCTGTTTCTCCGGTGACTACTCCTCCCGGAACAATGGCACCGAAGTCTTCTTCCCCTGGTTCTCCGACGACTTCACCGCCCAGATCAATGGCACCTGAGTCCTCTACCCCTGTTTCTCCGACGACTTCTCCACCGGCGCCACCTACATCCTCTTCTCCTGTATCCCCGTCCTCTGCTCCTATGAGTTCACCTCCCGCACCAATGGCTCCTAAATCTTCTTCCACTCTCCCTCCGTCTTCTTCTCCGTCGGCTACTCCATCCGGAGCCAAGTCACCAAAATCTTCTTCCCCTGTTTCAAACTCACCCGCCCTTTCTCCATCATCGTCTCCGGGAGAATCTCCTTCCTCAGCTTCTTCTTCACCCTCAGATTCTCCGTCAGCAAACACGCCGTCAGGTTCGGGGATGGGTCCCTCAGGAGATGGTCCGACAGGCTCCGGTGATATCACTACGCCAGCGGGTGCTCCAGGCCAGAAATTATCGCCGGCGAATGGTATGGCCGTTATGTTGGTTACTACAGTTTTAAGTTTGGTTTTGACTATCTTCCTGTTAGCTTAAGAACACTTGGAGTCTGGTTTAATTTCGGATTCGATTTGTTCTAGTTTCATTTTATTCTCAATTTTTCTTTAAATTTGTTTTTGGATCCCATTGTAATTCCGTATTGTTGAGTATAGTTGGATTGATGTTTTGTTATAAATAATAGACACTGTTCTAAACACGATAACTCAAGACATTTTGATTACATCTACATGAGATATTGTATAGTGGCAGGGTTGAAACTCAATTTCCGCGCATGTTGTAAATGCTAGGTATTTTCTCTATCTCCGGTTGGTTACTAGTATTCTTTTGACGTCATTAAGGCTGTTAAGAACAAATTAGTGTTGTCAAAAAGACAAAGAGAAACAAAATAGTGGTGTAGCTAGGTCGTTTAATCTGTTTTATATTCCTTGAATAGTAAACACTTGAGAGAAACAAAACTATTGGTTTGGGTTTAGTCAGACGTTTCAAAAATATATGTTAATATTTATGGCTGGAATTGTCAATGTTTAAGTAACGATTAAGTTTACCGTCAGAAGTAAACTTAACTGTTATTTAATTGTGTTTCAACGAATATTTCTAACTACATCTAGTAAAAAGAGTTTGTAGGACCTAACGGAGTAATAAAGTTAAATGCGTTATTTGGTATATAAATATATAGAGTTGCATGGATCATGGATGGATATCAACTTGGATTGTACGAAGATGCATATAGTTCAATGCTGTTACACTCATATTAGACTATCTACAATGGTTTCAACATTCAACACTCTATTTTTTATTCTACGTCATTTTCTCTTTCATCCACCTCATAATTCAACACCTATTTTTATTTTTACACTCTACAATGTTTTTGTTTAAAAAAATTCAACACTCTACCCCACAATTTTATTAATACATATAATTTTATTAAAACACACTTAAATTTTATTGAAACACACATAATTATTATAATATTACACATAGAAACCATAAAACTCTTACATTACAATTTTTTTTATAAATATTTTAGTCTCTAAACATTCCGAATTTTGCCCATATATGTTTGACTAAATCCGCTTGCAATTCATGATGTATATTCGAATCACGCAACTCGGATCTAGCACGTACATGATTTGCAAATGTAGGAAGCACCTCAGTCGAGAATGGTTGCGGTGTACTAGACCCACTTGCCTCAGATTGATCATAATCGGTCCAATGTTGAACATATGTATCTCGCTCATCCTCAACTATCATATTATGCAATATGATACATGACCTCATGATCATAGCCAAATCAGTTATATCCCACATGCGAGCTGGTTCACGGATAATTTTAAAACGAGCTTGCAACACTCCGAATGCACGTTCAATGTCCTTCCGACATCCTTCTTGACGTTGTGCAAATAACTTATCTGGTTCACTCTGAGGAAGTCTTATTGATTTGACGAAAGTTGGATAAGAAGGATATATACCGTCAGCTAGATAATACGCCATATCATATGGATGTTGGTTCACGAAGAAGTTCACTCTTGGCGTATTTCCTTGTTCAACATCATCAAACACTGGTGAACGGTCTAGAACATTTATATCGTTCAATGTGCCTGGACATCCAAAAATGCATGCCAAATCCATAGATAATGAGATACAACTGCTTCAAGAATAACAGTGGTGGTTCCCTTATCTCCCCGAGTAAATTGACCTTTCCACGCCGTAGGACAATTTTTCCATTCCCAGTGTATGCAATCAATACTCCCAATCATTCCCGGAAACCCCCGCATCTGACTAACATGGAGTATTCTTTGTAGGTCATCTTGAGTTGGAGCTCTAAGATACACACGCTCATACAATTGTATGATTCCTTTACAGAATCTACGCAAGCACTCCAAGGCTGTAGTACCTCCTATTTTGATGTATTCATCAATTGCGTCGGCTGCCACACCATATGCTAACATTCGCATGGCCGTGGTACATTTTGCTAATGGAGATATACCTTATTTATTGGCTGCGTCAACTCATTGTGTGAAGTAGTTGTCGGTGCTTGATAGGTCCCCAACAATCCGAAGGAAAACATGTTTTCGCATTCGGAATCGCCGACGAAACATTGCATCGTCATATATGGGTTGATTAGAAAAGTAATCGTCAATCAGTCTCTAGTTTGCAGCTGCATGATCTCTTTTGAAGTATTTTGTTTTGCTACGAGGTGGATAGTTTTCTTCTACTTTTTTTCGCCGCTCTCTAAACCGGTTAATGATATACTTCTCTTCAATTTCAGACTGCTTTTTGTAAGCTTCAATATCGAAAGGAAATTCGGATGGATCCATTACTAGTTTTTTAGTAGTATGAGATTTATAATATTGGTACATCAAATGAAGAATGAGTCTCTATTTAAAGAAATTGATTGGATGACTCCAAACAAACATTGATTGACAGGGGTGGCTCCCTGACATGCATTATTAAAGTAATAAACGACAGACATTATTAAAGTAGGCATGGAGAAAAATTATTTAAATAGAAAACGACAGACATTATTAAAGCAGAAAAGACATACATTATTAAAATAGGCATGGAGAGAAATTATTGAAATAGACGACAGACATTATTAAAGCAGGTATGGAGAGAAATTATTAAAATAGAAAACGACAGACATTACTAAAGCAGAAAAGACAGACATTATTAAAACAGGCATGGAGAGAAATTATTGAAATAGAAAACGACAGACATTATTAAAGCAGACATAGAGAGAAATTATTAAAATAGAAAACGACAGACATTATTAAAGCAGAAAAGACATACATTATTAAAACATGCATGGAGAAAAATTATTGAAATAGAAAACGACAGATATTATTAAAGCAGGCATGGAGAAAAATTATTGAAATAGAAAACGACATACATTATTAAAGCAGAAAAGACATACATTATTAAAACATGCATGGAGAAAAATTATTGAAATAGAAAACGACATACATTATTTAAAGCAGGCATGGAAAAAAATTATTGAAATAGAAAACGACAGACATTATTAAAGCAGGCATGGAAAAAAATTATTGAAATAGAAAACGACATACATTATTAAAGCAGAACAAATTGACATTATTAAAACAGACATGGAGAGAAATTATTGAAATAGAAAATGACATACATTATTAAAGCACGCATAGAGAGAAATTATTGAAATAGAAAACGACAGACATTATTAAAGCAGAACACGCCAAACAGTATTATTAATTTCCAAACAGATCTTGACCCAGCTTCTCCAATAACTGTTTACTCCGGTCATCAAGATGCTCCTTCTCACTTAACTTCAAATACATTTTCATCTTCTTAGCTTGAGTTTTTTCTTTCATTAATTGGTTAGCTTCGTCTTGTCTCATCGCTATTTTGTCTAGTCGTTCCAACTCTTTCTCCTTGAATTGTTTAAATTCCTTCCACTCTTCGTTGATCACTTCCATGGATGCATTCTTGCTTTTTTTTTTACCCTTTTTTTTAGCTGCATCCCTCCCCATTGGACGAGCAATGGATCCAATAGAGCTTGAACCACTTGCATCACTCTCCCATGATCTCTTAGATCCACTGCTCCCGGAGCCAGTATTTCCTCCGACCTGACTACTATACCATGGTTGATCACGAATAGCGTGCCATTCTGACATTAGATTAAAATGACCATTATTAGCACTTGAATATAATTCATGCGCTTTTGCCAATACATCATTCTCTGACCACCCGCTTTGTTTCATACGCTTAGCGTTATCATAAACGCCAATCCATTTGCCAAGTCTTTGGTTGATGTAGTTGTAATGATTTCTGCATGAAGCTCCATCACACGGCGACTGAAATGAGCAATGCTCATTACAATAATCAGCAATTTTACCCCAGTAGGCTTCATCTTTTTGGTTTCTGCCAACAACGCTGTCGGTTCCATATTTAATCCAACCACTCAATAACACCAAATTTTGCTCGGTTGTCCATTTGGGATTTTTGCGACGAACATGAGTTGATTCATCTGTATTTGGAGTGGCTTCATCAGCACTGCCCATACCACCAAGAGCCATTTGTGTCGAAAATTCGGGAAACTGAGTTGTACTGATATTTGAGACAACTTCATTGTTGGTTGGAGTGGAGGAATTAGGAGGTTCTTGAGATGGATATGACATCATCGATCCATAGTATGGATGAAAATTTGGAATAGCTGACGGTATGAAGAAATTTGGAGGATACCCATAATTGGGTATATGTTGGGGTTGGGTATGAGATTGATTTTGAAATTGATAATTGTTGGGATTTGGGTAGTTAAAAGAATAATTACCAGAATTTTGGGAATTAAAAAGGTTATTATTGGGATCCATTTTGACGAAATAAGATGTTTTTTTTTCTGTGTCCAAATCAAATAAATCGAGTCTCTATTTATAGAGTATAAAAAATTATAAATTTTGATATAAAAATAAAATTAAAATAATTATTATATTATCTAATAATTGAGTTTAAAAGATAAGGGTGAAAAAAATATATAAAATCTAATCAACCAATCAGATTTTAGTTATTTTTATTTTTAATAAAAAATTTAAACCAATGAAATTTGGACACATGCCGAATTGCTTTTAAATTCAAGTGTTAAATTTTTTCAACCTGTGTTGAATTTTTTCAATCATGTAGATTCAACACTTAATTTTTTTTTCTTTGCATTGGTTTCAACTGTTGAATACTTAGAGACTAAACCAGAAAAGTTATTTTATTTAATTCATTTACCTACCAAGCTCCACGTAAGGGAAATATATAAGGTATTTCTCTTTTATTTGTGATGCTTTTCTTTATGTCAATATCACCCCATCAAGAAAGTCTTTTTATTTTCCACTTTATCACAAAAGCCTTTTTTAATAAGATTTGGTACTTACAATACAAAGTCTTGCTGTATTTTTTCCTTGTCGACGCTGTATTTTTACTATTCATTACTTTACCAAATTGAATTTTGCTTATTTCTTCCTGTCGGGTGTCGGCAGTAGAAAACTATGGACCTACACACTACAGTAGTTTTGCATTCAGTGCAGTCCATTAGTGAAAGGATTCAGAGCGTTCAGTGCTTTTGACTATATATACTTTATCAATCATCACTATCAAAAGGGTATGCAAGTGTGCAACATAACGTAAGGAGACAAATTTTATCTATCTTTGTAGTGATCCTCCTATCTTTGGGACGTTTAACAATCTTTCGTATAAATAAATTTAGTTGAGGCTCTTTTCGTATAAAACTGTTAACTGATTTTTTAGCAACTTTATTTACAATTGGAAAATTTGAAAATAAATTGTCAGACAAGCCACACTTCTAAGAACAACTCCAACAAGACTCTATAACACTAAATTTGGTGTAAAATGTTCTCCAACGAAATTGTAAAAATTGCACCATTATAGTATGATTTTTTTTTTACAGTGTGACACTGTAGCGATGTTACAATTTTTATTTTTTTAATTTAAAATTTTTTTTTAATAGAGAGTAGCATGAGATGTGTTTTTTTTTTTTCGTGCTTAGGATATTTTTTATTTTTGTAGTTAGAATTTAGGATATAGTAAAGTTTGGATTGATTTGAGATTTTTAGTGTAATATTTGGTGTTGTGGTTGGAGATGAAAAGATTTTTAGTGTTAAAATTACATTAAAATAGTGTAATTTTTACACCAAAATAGAATTGATGGTTGGAGATGCCCTAACAACACAACCATTCGAGATGTTAGTTCGCAATATGTATATATATAGTTCGATATTAAATTTGATTATATTTTATCTAAAAATATTTAAATACGATTATTACACGTGATAAATTCGATGAGAGTAAGAACACAAATGTGTTTATGGAAAAATTATAATAGACTCTCGTAAGAATAATATGTTATGGTACAATGCTTTATATACACGTAGAGTTAAACCTAATTTTCTAATTTAATGGAAAAATAAATATAACTAATATATTTAATGATAATGATAAATATCCTAATCAAAATATTGATATTTATCTATAATCTTCTAGGTCTTTGGGTCGATCTATTCGATATCCAACTAAAACTATGATAGTTTTCATTCAACAATGGCTACTAGCATTGCGTTCCAATGTAGCCATGGATATAACAAAACTAATACTCTGTCAAAACTCAAAACTTAAAAGACTGTTCAATAATAAAGGGGAAAGAATTGAATCAACTTCACAAACACAAGATTCTGGAGATGTATATCTGAGTAATCTGACTACGGTTGCCAAAATCGTAAGGGTAGCTTCACATTTGCTAACTCTTACAACGAGCGGGATAGAACTATCCTAGTCAGGAACGCTGAGTCTTTGTGGCCAAACATATATTTTTTTAAAATAAACTGCGTGTCGTTTTGAATGCACAAAAACGACGCGTGCTTTTTACTTTCCCGCCATACAAAAATTCCCGCAAATACGAGCGTTTTCTTCTCTTTCCTTGCGCGGCGATGACGGCCAAGAGAAACTGTAAAAAGCGCCGTGCATCGAAGGTCTCAGATTCCGGCAATTTATTCCGATCCCTTTCTTCAGCAATTGCATCTGTTCAGGTACAATGTTTCTGCAATTTGCTCAATTTTCGAGTACAACTATGTAGAAATGTCATATTTTGGGACTTCCTTTTGTTGGTCCTCTCATGATAAGTCTCTACCTGAGTTAAAAGAAATAGTAACGACAGTACGCCCTTGCAAAGAGCATCAAGACAACAAAAATATCAAAATTCAAGCAAATATTGCTGACTATAAAATGTAACAAAACCTGTTTTCTTCCTTCAAAGTTAAAAGCCTCGACAACACAAGAGAAAAGAACAAAGAAGTGAAGATGTAAAAAAGTACTTAAAAGAGAAGAGTCGCTACTTGTATGTAAATGAAACATAACCTTATAAGTTTTGTTAAGTCAAAAGAAGGCAAAAATCCAAGCTTTAAAGTATTCCAAACTACAACAACGCAGCTTCGCCTGATCGCCCCGTTTGATCTAGAGAACGTAGTAATAACCCAAGGCCAGAAGGATCAGTACCACAAGAGTAGCTGGAGCAGCATAAATCCAGTAATTAGTCGCCTTCTTACGCTTGAGGATTGCTCTCGGGAGCGTTTCTGCTCCTCTACTGCGGATTCTGTTCCTTATCGGTTTCTCCTTGATTACTTTTTCCTTCTGCGGTTTCTCCTCCTGCACCAGAGCTTCAATCTCCTCCTTCTCCACCTCAGAAGCTTCTGGGACTTCCTCAGCCTCGGTTTCTGCGTCGCCTTCAGTCTTCTTCTTGGCTTTCTTCTCTCGTTCCTGCAACACAAAAAATTTGGAGAACTATTAGAATGGAAAAGAAAGAGAGAATGCAAAGAGCATTGAGGTACAACAAAACAAAAAATGGCAATTTCCTTCTTTTCTTTCTTCTCGGCTTCCTTTTGAGCTCTTACAGCAGCTTTTGCAGCAGCTTTCTCCGCCTGCTTCTTTTTCCTTTCCATGGCTTGCTTGGCCTTAGCAATCTCCTCTTGCTTTCTCATCTCCTTCACCGCAGCTTCATCAACCGGCTTTTCCTCTTCTTTCTGCGGCTTTCCAAGACCATATACTTCATCATCATCATCAGCAGCAGCAGCAACATTCTTTACTTTCACTGCATCTTTAGTTTTCTCAGTCTTCTGAGCAACACTAGCTTCTGATCTAGGAGCAGAAACTGGTTCGTCCTTTGGTTGAGGCTTTGCCTTAGCTTTAGGGACAACCTCAGTTTCAGAAGGTGTTGCCTTTGATGGTGGTGCCTCTGGAGCAATCAGAGGCTTCTCGTCAGGGTTCCTCATCCGTGCATCTCGGCTCAGCTGCCTAGAATCAAGCGATGCCAAGATTCTCTTCTCATAATCTTCTCTGAAATTCTTCTTATTGCACCAGAGGGAGATGAATTTCTCAACCTCGGTATTGGAGAGTGCCTCAAGCTCGCTTATGTTCTTTTGAGCAGCCAAGTCTCTAGCCTTGTTCAACATAGTACGATTTTGGTAAAACACGGAATTCTGTATAAGAAAAGAATGAGTATTACAATTCGTACAAATCATTTTCCATAGCAAGAAAATGCACAAAACTCTTAAAGTGTTTGTACCGTCTCATCGCGTTGCTTCCTCAGCTCATAAATGTTTGAGTAGGCTTTGTCTCTCTTCTCACTCACAGTCTTCAGCTCATTCTCCAGTACCTGAATCTCATCTTTAGTTGCTTTCAACTTCTCACTCAACTGATTAATCCTTGCCGAAATTGCTTGCCTCTCCTTCTTCACTCCGTCCAAACCAGCGCCCATTAACTGCAAAAACATCACAAAAAGTGCTTATGAAACAAATTTCCACAGACTAAAAACTGAAAGAAGCCAGAGTACCCGACCACGAACTATCTTACCTTAACTTGACCTTGGATATCATCTTTATGACCCATAGATTCTTTGATTTTGGCCCTCATAGCCGCATTAGCAATGACCTTATCTCTTGTCCCTTCAAGCTGTCTGATCTCTTTGAGAAGCTGCTTCTCCTCGGTTAACGGAATGCTTTCATGTTGAATACGATATTGAAAGCTGTATATCTTCATTTTCCACAAACCCAAACAAATGAGAATCCAGTAAAAGCCAATTAAAGCAAGGTCTCAGGAGTATCAAGAGAATAAGTAGATTGTTACCATACTATTCAGCTCCTCCTCGGACGAACAGATAGCGGGCCCACGGGCGCTGCCACCATCATTGCCCCTTAGTTTTCCCAATGCTTGCTGCAACGGTTCCATTTCCTTTCTTTTCTCATCAAACATTGTGTTGAATCCCTTACGCTCTGACTTCAATGGGTCCAACAGATCAAACAACTCTGATCTCTCGGTCTACGCATTACCAAAAAACCGCATTATTAGCACCACAATTTCAACTAGAAAGAAAGAATGAGATTCCTAAAATCAACCTGACACAAGAAGGTTCCAACAAAACTTACCCTCTTAGCTCTCAACTCCTCCAAAACCGCAGTCCGAGCTTTGTTCAACTTCTCAAGCTCTTTGTCAGCTAACTCAAGCTTCGCTTTCATTTTCGGGTCATTGTAAGAACGGTATTTAACAAAGTAGAAAGAGTGGATCTGCTTCACCGCAGGCCACTCTTCTACAGCATCTTTTGGTACATCAGAGTTGGACACATTGTTATTATTCTCTTCAGCTTTCTTTGGTGGCTCAACGAGTGAACCAAACTTGATAGCGACATTATCTCCTTTTCCTTGGTCCAGCTTCCCGTTCTTGTCGGCATTTTCCTCAAAAGGAGCTGGAGCAACCTCAAATCCACTAGACGTTACAACCTCAACGCCCATTGTTTCAAGCTAAAACAGAGGATCCAAAGGCCCACCCAAAAAATTACATCAAAACATCAGTTGGAAATATTGGGATGTAACGGATCAAAAAACTTAGCTAGGATTGAAATTCGAAAGAAAAGGATTCAACTTTAAGGATCTACAGCGCAAAGATCTGTAAATAAAAGTGCTCAATTATTCATTATTATTAAGACAGATCATTCTCGGCATCAGATGAATGAATATATTCAGACAAGATCAGACAACGAATAGCAGATTCGTTAATACGTATGCACATATACGAAAGATCAAAACTTTACCGCAGAGTCAAATCAAATCAAAAACGAAACGAAGTCGAATAAGCAAGAGATCAGAGACGATCAATGATTCACGAGCACATGATATATGAAAATTAAGAAAGCAGCAATAACCGAAGCAAATCACAGACAAATCCGGAAAAGAGAGAGAGAGAGAGAAGGGAGGAGGAAGAAAGAAGGATACCGTGAAAGGGAGAGAGATAGATAGAGAGAGAGAAATGGGAGAGCTGAAGAAGATGATTACCAAAGGAAGACCCTTTAAGAGAAAAAGGGTCGCTATAACTTTTTGCTACCAAAGGATTTATTTTTGTTAAGGTCAGATCTCAATCTAATTATATCTTCGATTTCTTGGAATACCCCACGAATTGCTTCTATCTCTCTCTGTCTCTCTCATTAAAATCAGATATATATTTTTTACTAAACCGGTAATTATTTACTCCCATTTCTATCTACCGGTTGGGCCATTCCTACCTTCCTACTTGTTTCTTCCTTTTTGTCAATAATTTCTATATTCATGTATTTGATTTTGAAAATTTGAATTTTTTTTATTTAAATTCTGAAAATTTTAGGAGGAGCAAAGATTGTTTTTAGGGTACTAATGTTTTATCTATTTGAATAACTCATTGCTTGGGCTTAACTTTAAATAACTCGTTTAAACAACCCAAAAAATAATATCTTATTTTAGTAAAGTTTTCAAACTAAGAAGATAAGACCACATCTACATGGAGAGGTTAATGGTCACGGACTCACGGGCCTTGCGGCTTTAGAGATTGTAGACTTTATTAATTAAAT
Organism: Cardamine chenopodiifolia; assembly: GCA_963922655.1. Classification (NCBI taxonomy): domain Eukaryota; kingdom Viridiplantae; phylum Streptophyta; class Magnoliopsida; order Brassicales; family Brassicaceae; genus Cardamine; species Cardamine chenopodiifolia. The sequence goes on from OZ000481.1 coordinate 4,405,183, forward strand.
CCTTGCAAGAATATAAATTGAAAACGCTACGAAAAAGCTAAGGGACCGAAATCTTTAGGATAAAATTATAAATTATAAATTAATTAGTAGAACAATCTTAGCTAAACCTTTATTTATTTATTTATTGGTAAAAAAATCTTAGCAACATCTACCTAGTTTTTTCTTTGCTAATTCAGTAATTTCACCAGAAAGATTCTCTTATTTTCTACCTTGTAACGTAAGAATTTGAGCAAGCAAAAAATCTTAAGAAAAAATGGTGCTATATCTTGGTCTTCTTTCTATATGTTGGGTTTGGTAATGCTTTTAAAACGGCATATTCATAAGATACTACTATAAGATCGTTTAGCAATTATTGAAATAATCAAAGATAAACAAAATCTTACTATAGTAAAATATTGTTGTGATACTTCTAAAATTTGTTTCTCAACTACTTTTATAGGTTAATGAAGCAATCTTAAGAAGAAGACAAAAAAAATGACGAAAGAGACAATGGGGAGAAGAAAAAGAAGACAAAAATGGGAAGAGGTGGAGAAGAAAGAAACAGTTGTTAGGTGGTGTTGAAAACGTGGTAACTCTTCTTTGGCGTTACAATGCCTGAGGGTACATCTGTCCACTTTCCAGCGACACACGTCTTCTCTCTCTTTCTCTTTCTTCTTAACTCACATTATCACATGTCATGTCATGCGGATTACATTATTTGCATCGTACATGATCAGTGACGTAACCTGAAATTACCTAACTACCCTCCTACCTCACCCCACACTCGTGATGTGAACAAGACGACCTTTAAAAAAAGATGGAAAAATCAGTTACGCTTTTCTTTGTATCATTGCATTTCGTATAAAATAGAATATTGGATTTGGTATAGAGTGTAATATAATAACAGTAGAAGGAAGCAGTTATTGGTCTAATAAGAAACTTACCGGAAGGGTTTGGGAGAGAAAGAACGCGGCGGAGAGCTTGGAAGAACAATAAACGCCGTTGAAGATTTTTAGGGTTTAGCAAAAAAAGAAAGCAAAAGGAGGGTAATTGTACAATTAAGAAAACAATAAAACCCTCTGACTTTAGGTTATTTGATTTAATTAAAAATAACTTAGGATATGTTTTAGGGTCAGTATAAATTAAAATGCAACACAACATTCAGTATAAATAATCACTATGGTCACGACTCACATCACATATAACTAAATGTTAAGCAAGAAACTAATAAACAAATTTTAATTGAAGTTATACTTTCTTTTGTTTTTTTTCGGGCAAACGATTCCATTATGTGAGCACATAGGTTTGATTCTTACATCATATATCAAAAATCCAAGAGACTACAAAATTGCTGGATGTAATTCTAGCAGATTTTGCTAAACTGTCAGCTTCTCTTTTGATGATCATACTTGCATTGAATAGTTGAAGCAACCAAGCTTCCATATATGGTTGACTGGTTGCTACGGACTGATGCCTCCAATCTTGAAATATGTGAGATGAATTTTGTTGATTACCTTTGAATCGCCACAGAACGTCACTCAATCAAAGCACTCAGTCTTTTGATCTGCTTAACAGCATCTTGAAGACCCCAATGCCTATGTTTCTAGAAGATTTTCAGTTGGGTCAACAAAGGCCAATCCTTTAATGAGTTGTCTAATATCCATCCAATTTCAGCCTTTTGTCTGAAATCCAAGATCCATCTGATGGATGTGGACATGTGGCACAAGAGAAGTTATATGTTTATTTCCTTTATCATTGATAATTTTATGGTCACATTGGTTAATTCTCTCTCTTTTTTTCTTTTGTTGAAAATTCTCTTCTTTTTACGCTCATAACAGATAATTAGAGATATTTTCAACATGAACCATAGAAAATAATAATAAATCTATCAGATTTATTAACTAATTAATACAAATTAATTAATTTAGCCCAAGTGTTGAAATGAGGTTCATATTAAATACGAGGACACATAATCACCAAGCCAAATCATCATAATGCACTTTTTTAAAATAGTGCTTGCATTTTCCAAGAAAAGATGCATGGATTTCTTTTTTTAATGATAGTCAGCTTGATCATACGATGGATTGCACCATTGACATTTTGCATGATTTGGCCACTTCCCGATTTTCATTTTATTCGAAATGTAATTATTAACGTCGTCGGTCCATCACGTTTGTCCAATACAATTTATTAATTATGCACTTAAGTTATTAATTAACAACAAATCAAAATCAAAGACTCCCAATAAAAAATCGGGTCAAAAGATAACGCACCGTTTCTGGGAAGTGAGTCAAAACGAAAACATCTCTGTGGAAAACCGAAGTCCAGAACCATAACTCTCATCAAATTTCTTTCTTTATCTATTTACCTACAAAAAAGGTTATTTATATTTCAATTAGGAAATAAAACAACGTTTCAGATAAAGACAAATAAATCTTCTGCATAGTGAACTGGCCGGAGCTTTTTAAACATTCTCTCGTCAAGTCCAGGAAAATAAAAAACCAGGTCCTTTTGTTTTGCTCATGTTTAATCACACTTTTACGTTTCCTAATACGTTTTTGATTCGCATGAATATAAAAATGTAGGCTTTCTTATCCTCAGACATTTCTTTGATCTATTTTATTCATAAGATCTCCTCATACTTGTGATAACGTCATCTCGATTCATCAATCCCCTGTTTTTTTTTCGTCTTCAATTATTTCGGGAGAAATTCAAATACGTGATGCATCATTTTTTTTTAATTTTGTAAAAAACATTATCAGAATCAACGATCAAGTTAAGGTTGGTTTTCAGAAACGTGAGAAAAAAAAACTTGTTTGGTCGCTTTGTCAACTCTGGCTTAGGTTAGGGGCAATCTCCGTTTGTGAAGATCAAATTTTTTTCTTCGTTCGTTGATGTAACCATTGGTTTTCAGATCGATCCTATGAGAAGGCTCTTCAATGGCGTCCTCAACTTCAGAGAAGAGATGGATTTTCCCTCTAGCAATGGCTTCTCTCATGTTCACATTTCTTATAGCTGCATCTTTCAACATGGGTCTCCTCTCGTCCGTTCGTTCCATTAACTCACTCATCTTCTCCTCCAATCTATCGATCACAAACGAGACAATAGCCAAATTCGCAGAGTCAAGAATCAATAATCAGTCTTCTCATCCTCCTCCAGTTCAGTCTAGTCCTCGCTTTGGTTATTTAGTTTCAGGGTCAAGAGGTGACTTAGAGAGTCTATGGAGAGTGTTAAGAGCATTGTACCATCCAAGGAATCAATACGTTGTTCATCTCGATCTTGAATCTCCTGCTGAAGAGAGGCTTGAGCTGGCTAAACGTGTTAGGGAAGATCCTGTTTTTACCGACGGTGGGAATGTTCACATGATCACGAAAGCTAACCTCGTTACGTATCGAGGACCCACAATGGTGGCTAATACGCTCCATTCTTGCGCTATTCTCTTGAAGCAGAGTAAAGATTGGGATTGGTTCATTAATCTCAGCGCCTCAGATTATCCTCTAGTGACTCAAGATGGTATGTATAGATACATATGTGTCTAGTGTCTCTTTCGTATTCGAAAATGCTTGGATCATCAATGCCCGTTCTTTTCTTGCAGATCTGATTGATACATTCTCGGGACTTGACCGGAACCTCAACTTTATCGACCACACTAGCAAACTAAGCTGGAAAGCGTAATGATTATTTCTCTGTATAGACAACATTTGAAATGTGTTTACTTCTGTTTTTAATCCAAATCTTTATTTCTGTTTTTTTTTACAGAGATAAACGAGCAAAGCCTCTGATCATAGACCCGGGGCTTTACTCCACAAAAAAGTCAGATGTCTTCTGGGTTACACCTCGCAGAACCATGCCGACTGCATTCAAACTATTTACCGGTAATTATGCGTTTCTAACTCAAAACCAGTTGGCAATGACTGGAGTGTCATTTATATATATTACTGTTGATCGTTTCACACTTCATTAATGTTTTGTTAAGTCAGTCATGTTTGGATGAAACTGCAGGTTCCGCTTGGATGGTGTTATCTCGGCCGTTCGTAGAATATTGCATTTGGGGATGGGACAATCTTCCACGGACTCTTCTAATGTATTATACCAATTTCCTGTCTACACCGGAAGGATATTTCCACACTGTGATCTGCAATGCTCCAGAGTACTCGAGCACGGTGGTGAACCACGACCTGCATTTCATCTCCTGGGACCGTCCTCCCAAGCAGCATCCTCGGACACTCAACATCAACGATACAGAGCGGATGATCGCAAGCGGAGCTGCATTTGCCCGTAAGTTCAGACACAATGATCCTGCTTTGGACAAGATCGATAAAGAGCTGCTCCTTAGGGGTAATGGGAATTTTACGCCTGGTGGTTGGTGTGTAGGCGAACCAAAATGCTCGAGGGTTGGTGATCCGTCAAAGATCAAACCAGGTCCTGGAGCTAACCGGCTACAGGCGCTTGTTACCAGACTTGTTTTGACATCTAAATTGCCTCAAAGGCAATGTAGATAGGCTTCATATGCTCTTGCAGCTGAATGAGTACATTAGGGGAGATTCATTTTAGATGTTTCATGTCGAATTAATCCTGATAATTCTTTCTTCAAACTGACAAACATTGTGGAGTTTTGTCACTATTTTATAAACCAGAATAATAACACAACTCACTGATTTCTTCTTCCCTCTAGCATTTCTACTTAAATCGTCGCAAAACTCCTCATCATCTCTTGTCAGATAGACCAAAGGAAATCAATTTATCTGATATAAGACCGATAACTGTAGAAAACATTGATATGAAAGTGTTCATATGCTTCTCCAACGTATACATGGCTCATGAAGATTAGATACAAGCACAAATATGCAATACACTACGAGTAATTGGCCTACAACATGAGACCTAAGTCTGAACAATGGCGTCTGTACTTGTTATCTCAAATCACTTTGAGCTTTACAGCCTATTTACATCACAACTATACAAAAGAGAGAGAAAGAGCTAGAAGAGAAGGAGGCAAAGGATGATGCAACAAAGGAAGAATATCGATACCCGATTAAGGGACTTCTCACGCTGCATCATCCTCTGGCTTTGGTAAGGCTGAGCTACTGTGTTTGTGAAGGTTCCGAATATCCTGGTGTAGACCATGTCCCCAAACATTCCAATCACCGGGTAGAGAAAACTCATCGTTACTGCATTGGCAAGGTCGGTAGATTCGGTTGTGGTGAATCCACGAGGAGAATATTGGTGGTTATGAAATGTTGGAGACAGAGTTTGGTGTTGCAAGCTTGGGTTCAGAGATGGTTCTGAGGCGACTGGATAGTGTAAGGTTGATAGAGCGGGTCTGCGGGGTATTTTTGTGGACTCTGCATCTTGTTTCTTGGACCCAAACGTGGAAGAAGGCGAAGACATGCCTCTTCCATAGAGAGGAACCAATGAGGTGATGGTAATGCTGGATTTACATACAGGGCAGTGGTTCCGGTGCTGATCAATGGAGACAGAAGATAACTGAACATGTAACCACCTGTAAATGCAAGACCAGCAGAAAAGGTGCCCGCAGAGAGTGACGACCGGATCATGAACTGTGTCCAGATAGATGTTGCAATCAAAGCAGCCAGTTTCATAAGCTTGACCTCCCGTTGAACCCGTGATGAGATTAGGTTTTTGTTTGACTACGAAGCCATCGGCATGTGCTCGTTGAGCATCAGAAGTGAAGAAGTTTCCTTCCATGGGAGGTCAGGTAAGATCTTGTCAAAGAAAATATAACATTGTCAGCTATGCATATTGCTCTTGGTTTGCAAAGTCATATAAGTACCATAATCCAGAAGAAGTACAAACAAAATACACAATCAGGTCATTGAAGAGCTCAATAATAGGTAAAGATGTTGCAAAACATACATCGTCAAAATTTTAGCATATGCATTGCAATAGATGTAACCGAAGCAATACAAGGAAATTAGTAAGCTATTCTCAAGATCGTTTAACCCATTGATTAATCTGATTTGACTCGTGTCTCTAATTCTAAGCAGCTCAAAGAGATTGCTAGAATCTCATTTCCAAAACCACAATTCTAGATCAGAATAACCAAAGAAATCAATACGGGTGAAACTAGGATTCAGCTTTCAAAATCCACCCCAAATTTCCCATTTTTTCCAAAAATTCAGAAAGAGACGACTAAGAGATGAATGGCTGAACCCTAAATCATCCGTTAACATAAGCGAGCCAGAAGAATTAATGAAACAACAACAATAACTCAACCAAGATAGATGAAGAAGAACCTAAGAGAACGATGATGGTCAAACTCAAAAATCGCCAAAGGAGACTGGAAGATGTTAATGCGCTCTATTAAAGTCGATGTTTTTTCAACGCACGATTATGATAATGGGCAAAGATTTTAAAGACAACGACGGTGATGCCTTCGGCTTTGTTTAGCTTTTTTCCTTATTTACAAATAAATAAAAAAGTTGAGAATTTTTAGCTATTTGTTTTTTTTTTTTTAACTGGATAGCTTTCGATTAGGATAATGCTATTTCTAAATATCTTGTTACCATCCATGTGTCAAAATAAAAATCTTACAAATTATTACCATCAAGTCATCAACTAATTTCGGGGTGTGTCATGTTAAATCTTACACGATTAAAATTATAATTAATTTGCCAAAAAAGTTAATTATTTAGCATATTATCATTAGATTTCGATCTTATCTCATCGAACCAATAATATTGTCTTAGACCTTATAAATTTTTGTGGCAAAGCTAATCGTCGTTAGAGAGTCGAGAAACAAAAATAGCCGTAAAATATACCGTCAGTAAAAGGACAATAAACCAATGTTTCTAAGTTTTTTTTTGCTTTTTTGGTAAACAAAGTTCATTAAAGGATAGCAGAGCTACATATTTCCTAGCTATACCTTGTCGAATTCTATCTGTTTTAAAAATATTTTCCAAGTCATACACAATGGCCATAAAGGAGTCCACCGAGATACTCCATCTTGCAATGCTCATAATAGTGCATGGTAGAAGCATAAGATGATGTTGAAACATAAATCAAGATAAAGCTCTTCGTGGGGCACTAGTGAGTTGTTTGTTTCTACCATTTATGTTGAGTGTGAATTTTTTTTTGTTTATAAAATGTTACAACATCTAGTGACAAACAATAACGCAATAATAATAGTAAAAGAGGTTATGATATTTTCGCAAATCAAAGTGCTTGCTGCTCATTTTACAAACCAAAGACGTTTGATTCCACAAACTCCTGCCGACTCATCCACAAAAACAAAAAACAAAATCAAACCCTAACAACATTTTTTTTGTTGGGTTCTAGCAATCGACAAAACACAAAGGAAAGTTAAAAACTTTTCAAATGTCATTCTCCAAAAAATTTCCTAAAAACTTTTAAAATATCAACAAAAGTAACCATGCCAACGAAGCAACCATCCTTTTCAATCACCCAAGCGTAGTTCACTCTATGAGCAATCGCTTGGATCATCACCGCCATTAACGAGCTCTTTGGATTACACACTATTGCCTCCGACTTCCTCGCCATTCTTGCCGTGCTGCTCATCGACCTAGTCATCCTCCCCGGAGATTCTTCCTCCGACGAATAACCCGACGACGGCGAAGAAGGTGAGACAGAATCGAAAAGCGAGAGCAAACCCATCAGTCCTTTATCCTCCAGACGGTTCCTAACAATCTGAACGAGACTCTCCGGCGGATTTGCACCGTCTATATAAGTCATCAGTTCTCCGGCGGAGAGCGTAGCCACCGCCGCAGCAGCTGTCTCGTCGAAGCAAGTTAGTGTCATCGGAGATATCTCTCCAATCAAGGACATCAAGGAGTCGTCTTCTTCGCCATCCATAACTGCGACGGAGGTTTGGTCGGAGAGAGCGCGGGAGATGGAAGAGATGACGGTAGAGGCGGAGGAGCGGTAATCGACGGCGAGGATTGCGTGTGTGCTGTTGACGAGACTTAGATCGGAGATGGACATCGATGGCAAAGGGGAGAATGCACCGATGGTTCCGAGGAGAAATTGGATGATGTCATCTTGTGTGATCCAGCAGAATCGCTGTCCGTTTGAATGGGTCGTTGTCACCGAAATTTTGTCGTTTTGCTGCCTTTTCTTAGCGAAGGGCTTTGTCTGAATCGGGACAATAAGATTTTGTGCTCCTTGGATTATCAGATCAATGGCTTCAACCAAGCTGATCAGTCAAACCAGAATTAACCTCAAAAAACTATTAATTTAAATAAAATTACGGAAAACAGAGTATAGAAGAAACAGAGGAAGAAGAGGGAAAGATTGAATTTTAATATAAACCTGCAGGAGGGTTGAACATGGAGGACGAGGGAACGAGTTTTGGGGAGAAGAACAGAGACAGGTGCGTTTAAGGAAGAGAGAGTGGGGTCGTGGTCTTTAGAAAAGTGGCAGATGACGTCAGCCATTGATATCTTCCCCAAACACTCGCATTCTGTGATACCTTCATCGTCGTGATTGCAGTTCCAGACGGAGAGAAAAGTGTCTTCAGAGGATTTGAGGGCAGCGATGGCGTCGGATACGGAGGAAGAAGAGGCGGAGAGACAACGGAGAGGAGGCTTGCCGAGACAGAGGTCGGAGACATAGTAGGAGAGAAGGGACAGTGCCATCAAACTCAAGGAAAGAGAAGTCTCTAGAAACTATAATGATGGACAGAGAGAGGACAAGTTATAAAACAAAAGAGACGGGCTGTACGATGTAAGGCGCTGTTTTGATGAGAGACCGCCTCATCAGATCTTATAAATAAGTGTAGGTCCTCCGATTGTGCATATCATACTCGCTTTTTTAATTAAAAATAAAAATCAATAACTTGGATATTTATTTATTATTTATTTTTATATTTGGTCGAAGATAAGTTGGCTATTTAAAGACAATACTATCGACAGTAAAATAAAAATTACAGCATAAACTAAATTATATTTAGTTAGATATATATATTGTGGATTGTTGAAGCATTTTGCTTAAATGGTTTATATATGGTTAATACTCTTGCAACAAATTTGAGGTCCAACTTTTTAAAAGTATCATTTTTCATAGATTTATGGATGTCAAATTTATAAAGTTTTTAAGTATTGCAAACAGAAGTGTATGTCATTCCTATGTACTATAGATAAATTTGTCAATCTTAGCTGTAATGACAAAAGAACCGTTCATCGTAGACTTATGATAGAACCGTAACATCGTAGACTTGTTAATCTTAGATGTAATGCATATAGAACCGTTCCTATCGCGATCAGATTTTTTTACAGAAAAAAACATTAACTCATTAAGTTAACGGAAAGAGGCTCGTCTCAATAGAGAGCCAGATCTGATCATGATAACAAGAAAGACTGAAGTCCAACGGCAAAACCCCACAAAGGGTGTTGGTCTTGGGGAGAACAGGGTTACTTCAGAAAAGAGTGTTCTCAAATACAGGAAAAACAGTAATGATATAGTAATTTAGATGCACCTCTACATAATTTACATATCCTTGGTCGTAATCAAAATATCTCATGTACACTTTATTATAGAATCAAGTAGAAGAAATTATTCTCTTTAACAAAATCTTTCACATATTGTTTGTGAACTCAAATTACGGCAAAAGAAAACAAAAAAACTTCTATATTGGTTATAGCTTATTCAATTAAGCAATAACACAAAGCAAACAAAACAAATTGCGACAGGTTATTCGTCGGAGGTAAGCCCACCAGAAGAAACAACTGAAAATAGTCAAATTTATATTCTTTATAGGTAAGACTAGGGAAAGGTTTATAAATTGTATGATGTTTCTTCGGGGCTCATCACATGAGAGATCGAACCAGATATATAGGTAAGATATGAGAAAAGCTTTTTCAACTTTATATCTTTTCGTTTTACGAGGGTAACTGTGATATTAATGGTAAAATTATACAATTATAAAATAAATGGCTTTTGTGGTGTAACCTTTAGTGAGAGTCATGAGACACGTTTCAGTTTTCAACTTACTCACACTCCAACTGTGCAACAAGCTGGCATGGCACCTGGTCTGCACCATCTTCTATCAAACACTTTTCTCGCTTCTGTTAATTAAATAAAAAATTAACTTCTGTTTTTTTTTTAATAATTTGTTAAAAGGTTTATCTTTTACATTTTCTTACTTGACCCTGTTTTTCCTGGGCAGTGTTCTCATATTTCGACCCTAACTAAACACCCCATTAAACAAGTCTTACTTGCACGTAATGAAACAAGCTGGCCAAGTGTTTTCTGAGTACTTTTTTTCCTAGGCCAAGTGTTTTCTAAGTACTTAATTTGACACAAAAATTAGTTTTCTTATTTTCGAAATGTGTTGTGTGTTATTAACAGAATATAATACGTTGTGTGATCTGAAAATTATTTGATTATATGAACGTCAGAACGTAAGTGATCATGTGAACCTGATTTTCTTACAGCATGCAACATTTTTTACTGTTTTACGGCAGAAAAAAACTTACATGAAATCGAAACTAGCTAATACATACTATCTTGTGCGTGTGGACATATAACGATAATTCAATTAAAGTTTTTTTTTCTTTTTCTTTTGGGTAAGATAATAACTCAAGTTGTATTCAAGATTGGAAAGTATACTGTATTCGATGCCAATAGTGTACAGTGTGGAGAAATTCAAGACATAAACCAATTCGTTCACCGCAAATTGGTACTCCATACGTTCTAAAAATATCATTTTAACACATTTCACACAAATTAAAAAAAAAACTAATTTATATTCAAATGCCTCAATTTAATAAGTAGATTATGACTTGATTCAAAGAAAAGTTGGTATATATTAAGGATAAATTAGAAAATTGGATTGAAAAACCACATTGAAAACATAAATAAAATTCTGTATAAAACAAAAATAAAATTTTAGAATGGTACTCTTTGATAAAGGGAAGAAGTATTAAATTGAACCCTTTATTAAAAAATTTGATATTAAATTGGAAAATTATGATAGTAACATTAAAAATAAAGCAAAAAATCCGATCAACTGCCTTTAGCCACACGATTAGTCACATGCGGATGAATTGGTCATTAGAATAAACCTAATACATAAGACATCAACGAATCGGACCAGTATGACTTACACAATGACATCACTGGTTAGAGGATAGTCTATTGTTAAAGACTAATAATCTATAAGACACTCGGATCCGTACGTATATAATTCATAGCTAATATTCCTTGATAATTGCACGTTTTCACTAAATAACAAATTGTCCATCCATTTAAAATGTTATCTAATTTACACGTATTAGTTATTAAACTCTGGTATCATATAAAAAATAACAAAAATCTGGCGTCATGTAAACATTTCTTCTATTAAACTCAAGATACAGACCTCAGTCCAGTCACCTTGCATGTTGGCTTCATGTTTCCAAGAGTTTTCTTTTGTGATGCTTTTCGGACAGACTAATCATTTTGTGTACTAATTAAATGATATATTTTTTTAGAAAGGGACACTATTTTAGGCTTTCGTTTGAGATATACATAAAATAATAATAGTATGTGCATAACTAGCATCAATCTATTGGTATATGGATGGTGGAATCAAACAACAAATAATATAACAGAAAGAAAACAAAAACAATTAAACAAATGCAGCATGTCGACCAAAAAAAGAAGAAGCATATAGCATAAAATACAAAAACTAAATTAATGAAAACAAAAAACTGATAAAAGTGAAGATGGCATCTAAATGAAAGAAAATATGAATAAGGGTTGAGGTGAATTCAAGGAAAGTAGGCGAACGAACGTGACGGGTCGCCAGTTTTTTGTTCTGTAGCTGACGAAGCAACGTGATCTGTTGTTGTCCTTATATGGCACGTGCAACAGATAAGCAGACCTCAATTTTTTCTACAAAATAACTACTCAATAATTAATCCAAAAAAGCGAAAAAGAATCTTCAATTATAGAGACTTGAATTTAAAGTAAAGATAGTAGTTAGTTAATAGATTTTTAAAATGAGACGAAATTAATATTATATATTATAATTTTAGAACAAAAAATTAGAGAATTCGTTCAAATTCTTGATATTAATAAAAAAAAAAAGTGATGGACGGAGAAAAACAGAGAGGGGTGAGACATGTGTTTGGTTATCTATCGTTATTTATTTAATCGTTTAGTAGCTATATATGGACCTATGGCTGGACAATTATATGGTAAATTGGATTCGAAACCTCCATCCATGTCGGGTGATGTCCATTGTAAAACATTGTTAACTCATTGTAACTTTTGAATGTACTTAGAAAACCCATTATCAAAGAAAACAAAAACTTTTGAATGGTCATGCAAACACAAAGTAGTTGATTTGGTTATGTCAAAGAATGATTTCCACTTAACAGACTTAATACATTGTTTTAAAAATTAATTTGACTGTAATATGACAAATGAAGTCTGAATTTTGATTTTACGAGAGATCTAATTAAACAATATGAAGATATTTTCGTTGTATATGTCCTTAATTTGACTTATATATCATAACAAAAGTTGAAATTAAGAGGTATGCTTACTTTTGAAATTAGTACGATGTTTCAAAGACATCCGAATACCTGGTGCTAATTTTTTTTTTTCGTTTAATAAATGGTCTCAGTCATGTAAATCTGACGACTGGCATTTTCGACAGTATACACTCCTAAACCAACGAAGAATTGGATCAATTCGATAAAAAGGACCATTAGGCCCAAAAATGAAATGCTACTATTAAATCGATATTGGGCCGGGACGCCCATGGTGTTTCATTGAAAAATTCAAACTAAAGAAACCCTGGGTTTTCAAACCCACATAATATTTTGAAAAAGATAATAATAATAATATAAACTAATTATATAATTTAATTTATTTTTTAAAAAAGAATTAAACTAATTAATGATAGTCAAACTCCCACTAAAAATGCTCTTAATAAATAAAATTTAATTTTTTTTGTTTGTTGTCGTCTGATTTTTATTCAATCAAGTTATTTAGTTATCACGTCTTTATTTATTTATTTTTCAAAATTTCGATTAAGGTTTAGTCTGGTAAAAATTGTAAATCCGAATGGTATGTTCGGGTTATCATCGAAGGGATAAATCGTCGTTTCTAATTAAATAAATGTTTGAGACAGGCTACACAATCATCTTTATCTTTAGGGAGTAATTATTCTCTTTCAAGTTCAACTTGGAGTATCGGTTTAAAAAACAAAAGTGGAAGAGTAGTGGGAAGATAAGAACACATAAAAGTACGAGAATTGTTATCCCATGACACTGACATCTCACTTTCATGGCCCTACCAATTCCCACTCGTCCCCGCTTAATCATACGCTGGGATTCCATATGGCTCCAAACCTATTAATTAAAATCATCAACACTATTGCATGTTAATCAAAAACATTGAAATTGAGAGAAAAAAAATAAATCTAAAACCCTCAGATATAACAACGTAGATTATGAAAACTTTTTATTTGTTTTGTTGAAATGTATTTAGATTTTTATTTGCTTTGTTAACATAAATTGAGTTGTAATTTACACTTGAAAATTTTATCTTTTTTTGTTCAAGCGATACTACTATTGACTAAAATATTTTTTCCAATTTCCCCACACAAATGTTGAAATAGGACATTCTAAAAATGATTTTAACTTTTCAGTTATTTTCCTAAAATACTTCAAAAAAATTTTTATATTTGTATGTATATACTCCTATCATCTTTATTAAAAATTTCGAATTATCTTGAATTTTAACCAAATCAAAGATCATTATTGAGATCAAATAATAATAAGATATAGCAGGTTTGGAATAATTTGTCCCCATTAACAACTAAAGTATAATATGTCCTTGTAGGAGTCTTCTGATCTCATCCAAAACGTTTTTGCTTCCCACAGAAAAACAAAGGCAAAACAGACAACGGACGAAAACAAATAGCCACCGGTTCAATTATACATACACTCCTCGAGTCACTTTCTTCATCTCTATTCCTCCATTTGTTCTTCAAAGATTCATAATTCTAATTTTTGGGTTGTCTCTGTGTAGAGAAATGTTGGCTATATTTCACAAGGCGTTTGCTAATCCGCCGGAGGAACTCCACAGTCCGGCATCTGAGAAATGCTCCAAACAGCCAAAACTTCCACAAGAAACCTTAAACGATTTCTTATCTCGTTACTCTCTCAACACTTCCTCCATGTCTTTTGGAGAAGCAGCTGTTCTCGCTTACGTTCGTCCCTCTGCCTCTTTACCCATCCACCAGAGGTAACATACACAGCCACACACAATCCTGCTTTAGGAATCTGCTCCATTAATCCTAAGTTTTTTGTTGAATTTTTGTTAGGTTGTTCTGTGGATTTGATGACATCTACTGTCTGTTTCTTGGGAGCTTGAACAATCTTTGTCAGCTAAACAAACAATATGGTCTCACCAAGACAACAAACGAGGCCATGTTTGTGATCGAAGCTTACAGGACTCTTAGAGACAGAGGTCCTTATCCAGCTGATCAGGTCGTCAAAGACTTAGATGGCAGCTTTGCCTTTGTCGTTTATGATAGTAAAGCCGGTTCTGTCTTCACGGCTTTGGTACTTAGAAAAATCAGTCCAGACCTGCTCTTTGATCACTTTCGATGTTAAAAGATTTGAAGAAATCAATTTGATGTAAATTCTTGTAGGGATCTGATGGAGGGTTCAAGCTCTTCTGGGGCATAGCTGCTGATGGATCTGTTGTCATATCAGATGATTTGGATGTTATTAAAGAGGGTTGTGCTAAATCTTTTGCTCCATTTCCTACAGGTAACACAAAATCTTCATATACTTGAACAAAGACTAGCACTTGATGTGATGATATATGTAATTATCAACTTTTTTTCGCAGGGTGTATGTTCCACAGTGAAGGAGGGTTAATGAGCTTTGAGCATCCAATGAACAAGGTCAAGGCGATGCCGAGAGTGGACAGTGAAGGAGTTCTGTGCGGTTCCAACTTCAAGGTGGATAAGTATACTCGTATTAACAGTATCCCTCGTCGAGGAAGTGAAGCCAATTGGTCTCTCTGAAAATTCTGAATACTTACATTTTCAAAAGATGGTTTCTTTTTTCATACTTTCTTGTTCTTCTCCACTTTTATCTTTGTTATGTAATGTTCCTAAGTGTGCCATGAAATAAAACTGTGAATAGCTGTTAAAGTTATAATTTGTACCTTTAGACAATAAACTTTTCGACGCCCGTGATTTAGTTATGAAAGTGTTCCTAAGTATGCCATGAATAAGTATGCGACAACTGTTATGATTCTTGAATGGGGTGTCACATAATTGAACATAACATGCTTGACTGAGAAATTATATATCATTTATCTCCTTCAGTAGTCAAATCCGTTGGAGAGAAGTTGATAATTTCATTTTTTTCATGAAAGTTAAACTGTAACATGATGAAACAGAGTATATAACTGATTTGTTTCGATAAAACACCAAAGTAAATAAAGCTTCAGATTCGCCAATTTTATTTCTTTATTGTTGGCTACTCGCCAAGCAATCTACACTCAACAGACACTAAGGAAAAACTTCGCAATGGAATCAGACATCTAAAAATCCCGGAAATTCACTAGGTCTCATCAATTGGTACAGAGATATCTCATCAGAAGAAGAGATTTCAAGTTTTATTATTAGGCCAAGCCAACGAGTTTCTCACTGATCTCCCACACTTTACGAGCCTTCTCAACGTCACTTGCTTCTTCTGATAACTGGTTCTCAAAAGAAGCCGACGCGTTGTTCCAGCTCCAGTAAACCCCTGATTTCGTTAAGCTCGGATCACTCACCACCTGATCAAACAAAACTCAATTGCTTGAGTATACAGCAAGAAAAGTGCTTCCTTGACTCACAAGCTACAAAAATAACTTTTTCGTTTCTTGATTACCTGAGCAAGTCTTTTGCCAGACTCAGTCTCGGAGACATATCCTTTAGTGATGTACTTCTGAAAGGGAGGGAAGAGGGCACGAAAAAGCGGAATGTGCTCTCGGAATAAACCCGTGGACGCAATGCAACCGGGGTAAAGCGAAGCGAAAGTAACTCCAGTTTCTTCATGGTAACGCCTGTGAAACTCTTGCATTGTCAACATATTGCAAACTTTACTGTCTTTGTAAGCCTTTGCACCGTCAAAATCTCCTCCATCAATCATAGCCGAGCTGTTTAAACCGTTCAATCCGCCTGCTAAACCCCTCAAATCACCGAGATTCGCCTTCGGTGGTACATTACCAGCCAGTGTATTCGTGTTCCCTAAACCAAAACAAAGATACAACGATCAAAATCATTCTCTACCTAGCAATGTAGGACTATACAGATTCAAGACAATACCTGTGATGGATCCGACAATGATGAGACGCTTCGAAGGATAATCAGATTTCTTCAAGTCATCAAGCAACAACCTTGCGAGAAGAAAATGTCCCAAATGATTCGTCGCAACGCTAAGCTCAAACCCTTCTGCAGAGAAAGTAGGCTCTTTAGCTGTCGGGAAATAAACCGCAGCATTGCAGACCAAAACATCGAGAGGCATTTCCGTTCTCCTGAAGCTATCAACGAACTGTCTCACACTGTCCAACGAGGCTAAGTCTAAATGCATCACTGTGTAGCTGTCTTTAGGCATCCCTGCGGATTTAGCGGCTCTCTCGGCTTTAAGGAAGTCTCTGCACGCCATTATCACGTTCCATTTCCCTGTCTCGACTAGAGCCTTAGCCGTGGCTAAACCTAGCCCAGACGAAGCTCCAGTGACCACCACATTTCCTTTCCTCAACGTTTTCTTCCCGTCGGCGGATGATTTTGTGACGGAGGGGCTTGATGTCGCAGCG
The DNA here is from genome assembly GCA_963922655.1 of Cardamine chenopodiifolia. Lineage (NCBI taxonomy): Eukaryota > Viridiplantae > Streptophyta > Magnoliopsida > Brassicales > Brassicaceae > Cardamine > Cardamine chenopodiifolia. The sequence goes on from OZ000481.1 coordinate 4,421,953, forward strand.
GTTTGGGCTCGAATCGCTAAATTCCTCAAGCTATGTTCTCTCTGTATTATAATTAAGTAGATCTCTAAATAAATTTAACCACTACTAATCATTCACAAAAGAAGGCTTTTGATCAACACTGTAATGTAGGAAATTGAGATTTGTTGTGTACCTTGGATCTTAACGAGGAAGAGCCATGTTCGGATTTGATTTGGTCTGCAATGGAAGCACCGAATAGACTCGAGTCCTTGAAGGATGAGGAAGAAGCATTCAATTTCGCATCTTTACGGACAGAGAAAGCAGAGGAGACCAAAGAAGCAGCTTGAAGGGCCATAGTTGGTACTGGAACAGAGTGAGAGATGGCAAAAACGATTGAAGAAGAAGAAGACTATCGTAGTGGATATTTTGGCGAGAGAGAGTGTGTACGTATATGTACTGGCCAAGAGGAGTGGAGGAGATGATATTCGGACAGGGAAAGAGTGGTCCCTACAGAGGTTACACAAGATATGTGGATAGCATTATCTTGAACTAAGTATCTGCCACGTCATCGTTGAATATCCAATGAGAATTTGAGGGTTAGATTTTCCCTCTCCAAAAGATATTTTATTTTATTGTAATTTACATTATTTTTTGGGTTAAAAAATAGAACAGTTGTAACGAAGATTGGGTGATTGCTGATTGGTGTTGATGGGATTCCATACCCTTGTCCCTTTGGCATGGGAGAAGGAGAGATATAGAACTATCTTGCAAAAAAAAGGTTGCAACTAGTTGTTAAATATTGTGGACAATCTGATGTTGCAACTCGATGTCCCCTCTTTTCTTTTGAAACCCATGTTTTTGAATTTTGATGGAATGGTATTGGGAGATGGGCTCTATTACTTTCATATTGTACTGGTCCAAACCTAACATATCTACTAACTACAAACTGCAATGCGTCAAATTGCATACCGTTTCAAAAACAACTTTTTAATTCAATAACCCTACAAATCAATCTACAAAACTCATAGTTCGTACCTTAAATTTCAAATAATGTTGCAGTCACACACACACACAAAAAAAAAAAAACAACAACACCAAAATATGATATTAGCATATCACATAGCACATAGGAAATTTTACGAAACATATTTATCGGTTAAGAACTTCTAGTATGGTGAAAGGGAGGCCTCAGCAGCAGAGGAAGAGAAGAAATAGTAGAACTGAGAGACAATGGCGTTGAAGAAGATGAAGGAGGCACCGGCGGCGAAAACCCCCTTACGAAGAGTTTGACAATCAGGAGGATTGTCCATGAACATTGTCCTATACTTTGTGTGGTAAGCATTCTCTACCGATCCAGCTAATAGACATATCTCTGCTATCAAGAAGAACATCCTTTTTCCGCCAAGAAAACAACAACCAAAATGTTAAAAGTATTAGCGCAATTCGGTTTTGTCAATTCGATGATAGATTGAAGCACAATTGGATTAGTTACAAAGATAATCACCCCATTTGGCTTTATAACGAATTAAGATGCTTGGTAATTTAGGTTTAGAAATGCATGTTAGATTTGAGTTATGAGATATTGAAACATTTGTGGTTTGAAAAGAGAACTGAAACTTTGTAAGCCGATCGTTATTGCAAAAACATAACATAAACTAAACTAAGACCAAACTTGGATTATAAATGTTTGATTGTGGATTTGAAACATCTTTGTAATTTCCATTATTGCTACAAATTTTCTTTTGAAGTCAAGAATATATAGTATCGGTTTTAGTCAAGGTAGGTTAGTAACTTTGAACCGAAACAAAGTCGCCAATTCGCCATACTAGAAGTCTAGAACCAGCTATATCTAGGCTAGGAAATATATATGTGATGAACTAATTGAGTTAAATTAACAAAAGAAGTATAAATTACTTACCAGCTGCAAATGAAGAGGACGAGGGCAAGAGTTCGTGAACCGCCAGGCTTGAGAGGCTTGCCACAACAGAAGCAACGGCTAACGAGCATGATAAGAAGTTGACTAGCCACTGAGAACATAAAGGCTCCAATTCCATATCCTGTGGCTCTATCCGAATCATACACACAGTAGTTGTATTGCACCTCACTGTCCTGCACAACCGTTGCCTGCCCCACCAACAAAATTATATTAAAACCTTAAAAATGTTAAGAGAGGTCACATAATCATCATCTTGCTCAAATTATGTATCGTTTGGAAATGTGTTTAATTAAGACTCACAGTGCTTCGTCTTTGTTCAGCAGCAACGGCTAGACCAAAGGCAATGAGGTTGAACACAAAGACTATGGCTGAAACAACTTTCGACGCCATGGATTCAACTTACTCTCTCCCTCTTTCACAAAATGTTTCTTTAGATATAAAGACAACGTTGTTTGCTCAGATTTGATTGTCTTGCCTAATAGAAAAAGACACGTTACCATTTCTTTTGAAATGGGTATTTCACCTTTTATTTGTTTAATTATTCCTATTGTTCAATTAAAAAAAGGTACTTTGTTTTGTCTATGGAACAGTTTATCTAAGAAACTGGGGGGAAAAGGAATATATGCTTAGAGGGAAAGATAGAAACAGAGCTTCCTTGTGGGAGAATTTTCTGCTGTTTATGACAAAACAAAATAAGATAATGTTTTTTTCTAAAAATCGAAAAAGAGCTGTGACATAAAATTTCTATGGAAATAACGTGACGGAATCAAAATTCTTAATTTTCTTTATGATCGTAAGTTCGTAACGAAGTTTCATAATGGAAAACAGCTTGAAAAATGCCAAGAACGTGAAAAGATATAACGCGGGAATTAGATTCGCACTTGATGGGCACATGTCACCAAAATAAAAATAAGATAAACCATTAAAAGTAGAAACGAAGAGTGCTTCTTCATCAATCTAACTGAACCAAATGCTTAAATCCCAAGGATCATCTCACCGAATTTCATCAGAAAGTAATTTCATATTCTTTAATTAGAATTAAAACAATTCATAAAATGAAACACCTTCATCTCCACCCCATAATTTTGTTTTACTTAATTCTTTCTCGTTTTTTTTTTAGTGTTTTCATCAACCAAATAGTTTAGTTACAAAAATTCAAACCACCTTACTTTATTCAAACTCACCAAACAAATTTTTTATACACTCCAATGTACTCCCAATGCTATAAACAACACATCAACAATGTAATATAAACAGCCAAATCAAATTGATAACAAACAGAAGAAAAAAAACGAACTTAATATCACACAAGGAAACAAAATTAAGAAAAAAGAGAAAAAATATGAACTCCACACGACGTCGTCTCGAACCAAAGCTTAGATGATTCCGGCCGGAGAAGAATTCTAACTCCGATTTTTCCTTCCGAACATAAGAAGCTTCCTGAAGACTTTCGCCGTCGCCTTAGGAGACGTATCTTCACTATTCCATTTCTTCCTCGAATGATCAGCTTCAGTTGCTGGCGGTGTTGAGATGTCAGTCTCTGAGACCACTGGTAAGAAATAATACTTCTCCTCCATGTTTGTCTCTGAAAACGTCACTGACTTCTTAGGAGACACTGGTTTTGCTTGTGAAACCTTGATTTCACTGACATCATCAGAACAATGGTTCGTAGTAATTTGCTTATCTTCAGTAACTGATGTCTTCTTCACTGTTTCCGTATCATCAGTCCTCGTCTCAGCTACTTCTTTCTGATAATCACCAATGATTTCATTCGGTCTGTTGTTTCCCATGGCCGTTTCTTCTGATGGCAAGCTATGCAACTCTTTAATGTCTTTGAAATCTTCAATAGAAGAAGCAACAGGAAATTCATGAACTTGCTTCACCGACAAGTAAGGCTGTGAATCTTCAACTGTTTCCTTGACTTCGAGACTCGGGTCACGAGAAAGTTCCAGACTTTTCGCATCTGATTTACCTGTTTTACTTGATTTCTTGTCCTGAGTCTTTTCTATCTTGTTTCCTAAAGGTTTTGATGTTCTTTTGATTACTGGTTGTTGTTGTGGCTCCTTAGGAGCGGTCCTGGCAACAGCAAGGCGCTCAATGGTGGAACTTCTCAGTACCGGCTTAGCCTTTGACTGTGTGGGTTCTGAGGTCTTCTCGTTCTTGATCAAGCTCTTCACAGATTTGGTCGTAGTAGGACTTTTCTTGACTGCTAAGGAACTTGATACACTACCACCGGAACTCTTCTCAGCAATTCTCTTTTGCCGTTGAATCAAAAGTTCTTCCATTCTCTTCTTTCTCTCTTCCTCCTATCAAATCAGTTACCAAATCAAGATAAGAAAAGGAAAATAACGAAGAAAAAGACGAGAAATGGTTACAGAAATTACCATCTCCAATTTGGTTTTGGAGACGGCAGCTCTACTTCCCCAAGCAGGTCTTTTAGGTTTCGACGCCAGGTCAGGTCTACTTGATCCTCTTGACTTTGCATCTTTCCCCTTGGGGACACCACGACTCTTCTTTTCTCTACCGTCAGAGGTTTTTTCACCTGCAGAGGCCTTTGCAGCGGTTTCCAAATCGGTTTTTCTTGTCTCTTGAGCCAAAGTGTTAGTCTCAAAGTCAATTTCAGGGGTCCATGATAACATTGTAGGTGTAACATCTTGTTCCCGTCCAAGAATCATGAAAAGGTCATCTGGCTCATGGGGAATGATCTCCGGTGCATAGTTTTCTTGTTGAGTGGTTCCATAAACGTCTGAGTCCATGATGTCTGTCCTTAACCGAGACTCTTCTACTTGGCCTTCAACACGAGAATGGATCATGAATGAGTCATCAGTCAGGACATCTCTCTCGCTGCTCTGATTTAGGTGGAACTGGTCTCCTACAAATGTTTTGACAAAGCTTGGATCTGTTGTTGAACCTCCTTGGTTACGTATGAAACAGTCTTCCTCTGTCTCATTTCTGGCTCTGAGTTTCCCATCATAAACCGACATCTCTGCCTGCAAATAGCTTCTTGATTCATCGCTTCTACCTGGGTTCAACATCACCTCGTCGTAGTTGTTCCCTCTCCTTATCATCCAAACATTCTCACCTGTATCGAGTTTCTCAATGCTTGTTTCTCTTCCCCAATCTTTATTACCATTAGCAATCAAGAAAGAATCATCGGAAGGCGGTTCTCTCTTTCTCACAACTTCTGACTCCATGTTAATGGAGATGATGATGTTCGTTGTGATTCTTCTGGATCTGAATCTTTGTCTTTCAAAAGAAGATTCTGGAAGGCATCCCAATTATTATTCCCTTTAGTTTCCTTGTTACTAGAATCATCATCGCCATAGTGACTTTTGTGTTTCCTCTGACGGCGTGAAGTTGACTTATGCCGTCTCTCCAATGGGCTTCTTCTACTTGTTGCTTGATAGAATCTCCATCCACAAACCCTTCTTCCTCTTCAGACTCCTCTGAATCGCTCTCCTTCGCTCCATTTCTCTTTGAAGTTATATAATTTATGTTGCGGATAACCACTTTTCTCGATTGTTTCTTTCCTTCATTTCCGTCTTCTGATTCGGTCTCAGCACTAGAGTCCTCGCTTTGCTCCGCGGATTCATCTTGCTTAGACTTCTTCTTCTTCTTCTTTTTCTTTTTCTTGGAAGACTTCTCACTTGACTCCACATCTCCTATGTTTACAGGCCATTGCATATTCCCAGGGAAATACGGTGAGTGGCCTTGCATCCCGGGAAACATATAAGGAGGAACAACATTCGGATAACCATGTCCTTGGAAGTTCTGCATGTACTGAGGATAATGATTTGGCCACGGCATTGCCATTTGAGCTCTCCCTTCTGCACAAATGCGGTTAATTTAGCTTTAGTTACTAACCAATAAGAATCATCTAATGAATAAATCAGAATTGAAGCTACTAGGGACCTTGCGCAGTGTCGAAGCTACCCTGGCTCGTGGCATCTCTGGAGTTGCCGTGCTTTATGTTTGTACCATTCAACAAATCATTCTCCTCACCAGCTAGTATGATCCCAGAGTCACCCATGAACGATAATTCAGGCCTAGGAAATGCTTGCATAGCCGTTATTTGGTCCACCAAATTCTATCTTCGTTCTTTCTCTTGCACAAGTCTATAAAGTTAACACACGCTTCCCTGAGCGCAAAACACACACAAAATGGATTCATAATCTTTGTACAAATGCTTACAAACAACACAACGACATGAATGATTCAGCTACTTACCTTAAACGTGAAGCTCCAAAAGCATCGGCGAAAGATATGAGGTCATCCGTGTAGTCCAATTCAAATCCAACAACCAAAGCTCTAGCGTAAGCCATGGCTTGCTCTTTGCACAAAGCCGCTTTGCGGTTTTCGAGAACACGCTGAAGAGCAACCCTATTCCATTCATTTCACCACTTATCAGAATCAATAAACTTCACAGAACCAGTAAACTAAACCCACGAGACTAAAAAAAACTTACTTCGAATTTTCTTCCACAGTGTCTTCATCAGTTTCACCTTTCGTCTAAAAATAAACAGAGTCGACAACATTTGAAACATTAAGCAATTATTCAAATCTTAGCATCTAAGAGAGACAAAAAAAAAATCACCTTTGATAAGGCTGTAGACTTCTGAGAACTGCCCAACTCGTTTGCTATATAATTACACAATGTTGAAAAATATCGAACTTACCAGTTTTGCATCTTTTATTCATGATTCTATCAAATTCGTATTGCAGCATGAATTACGTGTCATAACATACCTTCTTCTTCGCCAGCAATGGCGGCTGCATTAGAATGAATTGAATCCTCGATCTGCTCAATCTCCTTCTCTAATGTCACAGACCTCTCAAGAACCTCCGGAGTAGTCACGAATCTCACAAATCTTTCGCCCAAAATCAGCACAGTTTTAAGTTTCATGACAGAAAGTTTTTTCCTTTATAGGAGACAGCTGAGATTTTACCTCTGAAGGGTCACTTTGGTAAACCAAGAAACGCCGGCGCCGGCGACGGATGTAGGTCGGAGAGTGACAGAGTATCCACCTTTACAAATCTGATCTCTAATGCTCTTGAGATGTGTAACGAACGGTTGAAAAATCCCCGAAGCAAGTTTCTCGTTCTCGCCATCGGAGAATATCACAAGGTCACATCTTCGAAACAAAATAAGAGAATCATCAACATAAGACTAACTTAAAATGGTTATGTACAAAGAATTCACAACTTACCTTGTCCTGGTTGGTGTGAGCTGAAACAGAGCATAATCAAGTCTTGTTCTTGGATCCATTAAAGAACCCAACTAACAGAAAAAAAACAATTCTCTGGCGCTGTTCAAGAATATTGATAAATTCCTGATTTATTTGCAGAGAGTAAAAGAGAATGTTTCGTGACAGCTAAGAGATTAGAGAAGAGAGTAAAGAAGAAGCTGTAGAAACGATAGATATCCAGAAGCCAGCCACATGGATTGAAGTGAAGAAGAGGAGAGAGATTTTCATGAAGGTTTTGATTTTTTTTTTCTCCCTTATATTTTTTTTCTTTAATAAATTATTAATTGGGTCCCTGCGTTATGTACGCCGACACACCCACTTCATCCGTAGACACATATATTCTATAATTAACTGTTACTACTGCTATTATATTTTTTTGTTTTTAAATCCAGCCAAACGTTTGCAAATCTATTGAATATTAATAACATGATTACATTCCCAGATAACATTATTGAATTTTTGTTTTACCGATAGACAACATATTTGTCCATTAACAACGTATATTATAAAGAAATATATATATATATATATATAGCAGTTGTCAATAGAAAACATGTTTGTTAAGAATATGAAAATATGATTCGAGTTTTGTTGGAAATAAAGTGTTAGTTAACATGTCAGATGATTCAGATCTGTAAAAAACTTTGGTACCAAGAGAGAAATGATAGTAATAGTTACTCAAATCAAGATGATAGTATATTGCAAAAATGGTAGTATGAAGCTTTTGTGATGTATAATAATTATTAGTATTTGTCTTAGCTTGGAGGTGAGACAATCTAATACACAATCATTTCATCGATATTTCAAACCGTGTGAGGTGCAGAATGGCACGAGCTTATGACACAAGATAAGTGATAGAAGTTCTTCAACAAAAAGAAAAGAAAGATAAGTGATGGACGTAGCTAGTAGAGTTGTAGTGCACTAGTGTTTACCCTGATTTTTAAAGTTCTTCATTTTAAACTGCAAAGAAAAAAATAAACGAATTAGTAGGAGTTATTACCCTTGATGAATCGTGTGTGTGTTTCTCCGTTTATCGTGTTTTTTTCATGTACCTTTAAAAGTGATTCAAACTTAGAAACATGGATGTTACATTACGATAGTGTACTCACTTGCACATCCTTAATTTCTATCCAGTTTGAGATGTGTGGTTCGATGCTGAGACCTCTCACTAGGCTAGTAGATCTAAATGTTTTTTTTTCTTTCTAAAATCAGTTAAAAAATCTATCGTCTACAATTCAGTTTAACTAGACTTCCAACGGTTCAATTATTTTGTGTAAAAGGTTGGAAATTATATCACTAATGATGGTAAAGTGGCTAATCACCAGAAAAGCTTCCATTGTTGGTTAGAACATATGTTTCATTAATCAATATCACAAAGATTATTGCCAAAAGGTATAACCACTTGTAGGAACCAATTCAAGATAGTCACAGTGAAGTTGTGTTTGTAATAATTATAAGAAATTATGAAGAATTATGATTATTATTAATGCGGGGCACGTGATTGATCGATTGTAGCTAGTTTATCTTCTGATACTTCTTGTCAAAGGATATCAACAATGAAGGTTTCATTATTATTTTTCTTGAATTTTTTCTTTAGATTCACAGTATAAAAATTAATAAAGTAAACGTTTATAACTCTTTTCTCTGTCGCTGCAACAGATATTTTCTGGTCCAATAAAAAATGATCAATCACAATAAGGGGAAGATTAGGCATCACGAAGTGACAAAAAAATAATCGATGGAGCAAAAGATGCCATGAGTAAACTTTCCGTGGTTCTTATAGTCGTGTGCAATTCGTTTTCCCTTTATAATGGGCTTTCATAGCCCAGCCCAATAATAATTATCAGAAGTATCCCAAATTAAGATAAAGAACCAGGAACCACAACGGAACCCTAGAACACATCTTCTTCCGATGTCGTCATTCTAATCACATATGTTCTGTGATTTGTAAACCTTTTCTCATCTATCATGTTATGGATATTTTGCACCTTCTCTTGCAGTAAATCTACCAAGCCTCTCTGTCAATGTGATCACTAGCGTTCTATTGCAGTTGAGCTCTCGTGTATACATTACATATAAATCATATATCTGCTGAGAGAAGAACACGAGATCTATGTAATTAATTATCTTTTTTGCTGGTCAATAAATTCAACATTTCATAAGAAAAAAAAATGTATATATATTGTTGAGAACCCACAATAATAAACATGAAAAAACTATATGTATTTCTACATTTCTTCAGTTGAAAATGTAATCACCTTCTTTAGATGATGGGAGAAGGGTTATCAGTATTAGAAACTGGAACATAAGAAGTTGTATCTCGTCGATACATCCTCGACACGACTTCAGAAAGAAATTCTGTCATTTCTCCGGCGAATTCAAGCAGCGGCTTTCGGACAAAGTGTGCCCATAGTCCCAACACACCCACCATCGCCATCCCCGTCTCCGCCACCATTTCTTCCACTTCTTCTTCTTTGTATCTCCCTAATGTCTTCAATAATAAACACGATACGTGACACAAATTATGGTTAAAGATTTTGGTAAGGGATAAAGAGAGGGAGAGAGACCATCAAAAATTTGGACTATTTTCTTGATTTCATGTGGAGTGGGGGTTGCAACTACCGGAAGTTGAGGTTGACTCAGCTAACGGTCATTAAAAGATATAGTTTCAAAACTCTCTAAATCGAGCAGAGGATTCGCTTGGGTTTTGTTTTTGAAAACTTAATTCTTAACATGAAAGGAAAACTACATAAGTAATTTGTAAGCTTTCAAGTAAATATATTTCGAGCCACAAACATTTCTATTGTTCATATATCTCTTCCAATCATGTTTTAAGACTGGTAACATCCGTTTCTTTCTGTTAAAAGTAAAAAAAAAAAAAAACACAAACACATACACATTGCTGTTTTTCTTAGAAATATGTTTTCTTATATATAACAATTTGGATACTTTTACAAAAAAATTTATTCTATTTAAAATTATCAAAATTCTCCCTCGAGACATTCTTTTTTATATTAGACATTATATATTTAATTCGATTGAATATTTTCCAACTGAAAAGTCCAATAAGTATCTTTCAAATATGATATTTTTCAATATTTTGACTCGCTTTTTTTCCCCTCACACAAACACATTAATATCATAATGAATAGTAGTATTACTTATGTGCAATCACATTGGAATGAACGACTCTTACAAATTCTCAATGTCCGAGTCCCGAGACATCTAGTTAAGATCGGCTCCGACAATCAAGTACGAGTAAATTTCTTTTCTTGTTTTTATTTTGTATTTACTCGAGTATAAACAAAGAAATTAAAGTAACATGAGACAAGGGATTTTGACAAATTAAATTTGACTCCTTGTGGTGTTATACAAGGATGGTAGAAAATATATAAAGTAGACCAGCGAACGAAAAGTGTATAGTATGTATCACCCTCCAATGAGAGAGTTTAATCCAATTAAAAGTTCAATAATTAAAAGCTAAATGTAAAATACAACTACAAGACCTTTTTTATAATCGAGGATCCCAATTCAAAGTCCAAAATCCAAACTAATCTCTAAAACTTAAGGAAAAGTCGAGCATTTTTGCTACATAAAAATTCTATAATGATCAAGAAAGATTAAAATCGTAATATAAAAATTGAAGTTTTGATCCTTAACTCTATGGTGAATCTCTCAACCACTTAACCATAATAAATTGGTTTGTAAGACTTAAGTATAATGCTCAAAATTCCTTTATTCTTGACTATGTTTATGTACGAAAATTTATTAAATATATTTTTTCTTTTGGATATATATAGTGCATATAATCCACAAGAAACTAACAAAAAATATATTTATATTTTAAAAACTAAAATGTTATAGAATATATATATAGACTCATGTCATTGTGAACTTTTAATAACCAAGTTGTTTTAAGTAGGAGGATCGCGTGTGCTCAACTATTACTTTTCACTTGCCAATCCCCCACCTTTGAATTTTAAGTGGAGGTGACATTTGTTTTATTTTGCCGTTACGTTTATATTAGCTTATCAGTTTGTTTTGTTTCAGATAAGGAAAGGTAAATATCTCCATTTGTTTTGTCAAAGCTATTAACTTATAATCTATTCGATTAATGGAGCTGGTGCCTTATGTCACTTCACTCAATTTTCTTAGAAATATTATTTCAAATAAATCATAATATAGTCATATTCCAAAAATATTCTATAGTTACAAATATTTAATTAATATATTAAGTATAATATATTTATAAGATAATATTTTATATAAAATGATAAAAACTTGTTTTTATTTTTGTAAAACTATTTTTATGTTAAGGACAAACTTGTTAATATATGTTACAAACACTGTAAAGTGTCTTTATAAAAAAACACTGTAAAGTGTAAATGGAGTTTTAAAGCTTTATTAAGCAGTACTTAACAAAATTTTGTGATTGATGTCAAATAAAATACAACTGTAACCACCTACAAATGTGACATTTTCTGGTAGATGCGAAAAAACCAATTAAAACATGAAAATAATACTATGCAAATATTGATGATATATATAATGCATGCATGGTAAAGAAAAAAGTTAAACAATTCACTTTTAAAAAGTAAGATAACAACTTTTGTATTAATAAAACTGTGGCCATAAAGTGAAAAAACATAAATTATTTAACAATGGTGCACACAAAAATAACTTATATCTAGTTAATATTGTTCTAGCATGTAAAAAATAACATATTTTTTTAACAACATAAGTGAAACAAGAATTAGTCAACCAATCTTTTTTGATAAAAATAAATGAACAATTTCATTTAAAACTAATCTAGAAATGGTATTTGTTATTCTATAACAATAAATTTTGTTATATGCTTATTTCATTTGAAACTTCTCACTATGTTCATAACCTTTTTTTTGTTTATAAAGGGTTCACTATATTTGTTTATCTTTCATTTTTTTACTCTTTCGGCTTGTCCAGATTCTATCAAAATAAATGACGAAGTTACAACTAAAATAGTACGAAAATAGATGAAATATGCAAAAGAAAGAAAATGCGATGATTTTGTATCAGTTATTAATTTATTTTTCTATGTATTTAGTATTATTGATTTACAGAAAAAGTCCAAAATTGTTTACTTCACTTTTATTTTAGTAAATAATAAATTGTAGTCAACCATGGTTTAAGACCATTTATTGTGATTTCCTCTCTCCTTATTTTTATCCATTTATTGATTAAAATGTAACTGTAAGATTACTAAATATTAGTATGATTTTATTTTATTAAAAAAAAAAAGAGAAAATATTAGTAAATCTCAGATTGATTTGTTATTAATTTTTTTTTTTAAATCCAAGGGATCGAAACAAACATCCCACTCTAAAAGCGTGCTTAGTAACAGAAGCATATATATCTAAGAATCTTCCTTCTATATACCCTTTAAACTCTCTCTCACTTCTCTTTCGTGAATCCTCATTTCTCTTTATTTAGCTAAATTAAAGAGTTTAGAGTTTTAGTTTTGTCTTCTGTCTCTAGGACTCCCAAAGCCAACAAAATCAACATCCTTCATCAATTTTTTGCCTTCTGGATTTTTTTTTTTACCTTCAAACATACTTAAAGAACATAAACATACTTCTGGATTCAATTTTAATCAAATATTTTCTTAATTAGTGGAAGAATAAAGATCATTTCGTTTTATTTGATTCAGCTTTAATCCTTACTTACCTGCGACAAAGGGTTTATACATCGATCATTAGTGGGGATGGATAATCAAGAGGTTTCTATCGATGCTGAAGCCCAGATCGAAAATACCGATGATGATCGATCCCTTCCTTTTTCAGTTTTAAAAAAGGCTAATATTCCGGTTACTTTAAAGGTATGAATGCTTATAGAAAAATCTATTTATCACTTGATACATTCTCTTTGACTATATGATCTTGTTTTTTACTTATGGTACATGGAGAGTGGTTCATATTAGGTTAAAAGTGTTGATCTGTGTATGTATATCTACAAGTATGAGAGCTTTTCATTAGTACACATATATATGTACATATATATATATATTTACTTATATATAATATTTTATTTTAATTATTAAATATATATAGAAATTGTTCATGTGTTTAAATATGATAGATTGTTGATTCAATCTTGTTCATGATGTTTTGGAGCAGTTTGAGAATATTGTGTACACGGTGAAGCTGAAGGAACAAAAAGGCTGGTTCGGCCAAACCAAAGTCAAAAGCGAGGAGCGAACCATCTTGAAGGGCTTAACCGGGATCGTCAAACCGGGAGAGATCCTGGCTATGCTCGGTCCTTCAGGGAGCGGCAAAACCAGCTTGTTGACGGCTCTAGGAGGACGAGTTGGGGAAGGGAAAGGGAAGCTTACAGGGAACATAACTTACAACAACAAGCCCTTATCCAGAGCTGTGAAGCGAACCACAGGCTTCGTGACTCAAGACGATGCTCTTTACCCTCAATTGACCGTTAACGATACTCTAGTTTACACCGCGCTTCTTCGACTTCCGAACTCTTTTACACGACAAGAGAAGATCAGACAAGCTGAGGCGGTCGTGACTGAATTGGGTCTAGATAGATGTAAGGATACTATCATTGGAGGACCCTTCGTGAGAGGTGTTTCAGGTGGTGAGAGGAAAAGGGTTAGTATAGGGCAAGAGATTCTTATAAACCCTAGTTTGCTCTTTCTTGATGAACCTACTTCTGGTCTTGATTCCACCACGGCTCAGAAAATTGTGTCGATTTTGTGGGAACTGGCTCGTGGTGGAAGAACGGTCATAACCACTATTCATCAACCGTCTAGTAGGTTGTTTTATATGTTTGACAAGATTCTGCTCCTTTCAGAAGGTAATCCGATCTACTTCGGGCTTGGATCTATCGCTATGGATTATTTCGCTAGCGTTGGATACTCTCCCTCCGTCGAAAGGATTAATCCCTCGGATTTTCTTTTGGACATCGCCAATGGTAAGTCTCTAGTTGTGATATTTTGCCGCTATACTATATCTTTGTGTCTCCTTGTTGAATCTCATTTCAAAATGGATATATTTATACCTATAGGTGTTGGATCAGATGAATCCCAGAGACCAGAGGCTACGAAGGAAGCTTTAGCTGCGGCTTACAAAACAACTCTGTTGGAAAATGTTATCAATGAGGTTGAAGGACAAAATGATCTTTGTAACCAACCAATAGAGAATCCTTTTCGAGAGACCAATCATTTTGGAGACTGGCCAACGACATGGTGGCAACAGTTTACTGTTTTATTGGAGAGAGGCCTTAAGCAGAGGCGACACGATTCTTTCTCTGGCCTAAAGATTTTTCAAATAATCTTCGTGTCTCTCCTCTGTGGTCTCCTATGGTGGCAAACCAGCATTTCTCGCTTACAAGATCAGGTTTTTAGCTTGAATTAGATATATACAAAGTTTCCTATACGTCATTGTTTATATACATGAGGTGATTAAACTTGTGGTTTCTTGTTGCAGATAGGGCTATTGTTCTTTATGTCATCCTTCTGGGCATTCTTCCCTCTCTTCCAACAAATCTTCACATTTCCTCAAGAGCGAAAAATGCTCGAGAAAGAACGTTCCTCGGGCGTATACAGGCTCTCGCCTTATTTCATGTCCCGAGTTATCGGGGACCTACCAATAGAGCTTCTTCTACCATCCTTATTTCTCCTCCTCACATATTCCATGGCCGGTCTAAAATATAAATTCGGAAACTTTTTTCTGACCCTTTTGGTCCTCCTCGTCCACGTCCTCGTCTCTGGTGGGCTAGGACTAGCCCTAGGCGCCCTAGTTATGGACCAGAAGTCAGCCACGACACTCGGGTCAGTCATAATGCTCACGTTTTTGTTAGCAGGAGGATACTACGTTCAGCATGTACCAGTGTTCATCTCTTGGATTAAATACGTATCAATAGGCTACTATACCTATAAACTACTGATATTGGGACAGTACACGGAGAATGAGTTGTATCCTTGTGGTGAAAATGGGAAATTGAAGTGTCATATTGGTGACTTTGAAGGTATTAAGCATATAGGGTTTAACGGTGGATTGACCTCTGCCTTAGCTTTGGCTGCGATGCTTGTTGGTTATAGAGTTGTTGCTTATATCGCTTTGATAAGGATTGGTAAGACCAAATCTAGCTGATTTATTTCCCCCTTTTTTTGGTTGAGTAAGAACTAATGTTATTATTGCATTATTTTTTTTGGGTTAAATTAGATTAATCTATTTGTGATGATATTATTATGATCAGTTATAATCTGAGAGTTTGACTTGGTCCGGCTCAAGTGGTCCTCTGGTAAGTCAAATTTCAACAAAGAAAATTATATCAGAATCTAAAGTAGCCATGTGAAGAATATGTCCTGTGTGTGTTTATAAGGAAAGTTCAAAGCCAATTTAATGTTTGCTTATTTGTATGTGCTCCCATTCCACACTTTACACGTTATCTGTCATTCACATCTTCACCAATTAATTCGTACATCTGAAGATATTGTAGCTCACGTGGTTTTTATCTCACTTTTCACAAAACTCCCACTATTATTAAGGAAACCAAAAACCAACTGAAGAAATTGAATTCGAGTTGCTGATCAATTTGTGGTGCATAGTAAACGTATTATTGGCTCCAAATGGTATCATATAACCCATTTAAATTAGTTGCTAGACAAAAAAAAGCCTAAAAATTTATGTTTTCTAGCTAGCAGAGTAACGTTTATAGAGTTTGTGTTGAAAAAAGAAGCATGTAAATAACAAAAACAATAGATCGAGCGTATTAAAAAAAACATGAAAAAGCTTTTAACCAACCCGAAAAAAAAAGAAAAAACATCAAAAAGCTATTTCGTATAAATGGGATGACATAATTGTTTCAGCGTTTTGTATCTAAAAGAAATGAGCTAAGGCTTAAAAAGTTGTCGCCAAAGCTTTTGTACTTCACCACTGATCACCGCTGGTACCAGTTGGTGCCTTCTGATTTGTTATTTTTTAAAAAATTAGCTAATTGTATCAAACATGTATGTTTTTAATTCAAATGTACGAAAAGTTTAGGTGCTGCAGCCTATATATATATATATATATATATATTTTAATGAGTCTTAAATTCAGAATGGAATAGTCATTATTTTTATTTTTTAACATTATTTAGATACAAAGTTCCCGATTCATAGCATAATTTATACTTAACGGAATAACACAAGATAGTAAAATGGAATTTCGGTGAAAAACGCAGAAATAAATTATTAACTTCTAACTGGAAACACTTGAGAATGGTCACACTAGTAAACCATTCATAATTGATGTGTTCATTATATAGACCAGATTCCGCATGTCTATTACAAGTGGTGTCGAAATAACTGGAAACTCTATAGAACGCATAGGCGATGCATTAACAAAGGCATCATGCCTTTTTTCATAAACCTTCGTGGTCACCTTTATTTCCTTTACAGCTTTAACAAACATGTAACTTGGCAGAGAAAAAACATACTCAGGGAGACAGACCATATATGTACGTGTACAACTCACTATTAAATAGATGCGTGCATATTTATTCAAAAACAGTTCAGTATTTTCACCAAAAACTAAATTGGGCTTTGGATGATCTTTTGATTATAGACCCAACACTAAACTCTCCCCGCCCATATTCATAACCTCTTTGAATAGTTATGTTGCTATATTGATTTGAGTATATTTATATATGAGACAAACAAAAAAATCTTTTAATAATCAGGAAATATGATCCGGGTTTTTATTTTTCTAAGTTTTTTGTATTAGATTCATAAGAATATTATACTCTAGCTAACTGAATAGCGATAGCCGATGTTCTTATCAAAACATATTCCAGTTATGCAAATCGTTGAACCAAACTTGTCGTATCTTTGCTAATGTATAGAATTATTTTCTAATAAAAGAAATGGTTGAGCATGTCCTTCGCTCTGTGAACAAGAATTGTCCACGTTCACTAAAATCTAAAATCCTCAAAGCAATTGAAAACGAAATGTAGAGAATAATAGTTAAAAAGAAAAGAAAAATTATTAAGAAGAAGAAGAATCGAGTTCTTTCATCTTTGAATCGCGCGTCACATGTATTATATAAAAGGCTTCTCTGACCTGTCCATCATGGTCCATTGTTTTCACTTGTCAACTGCTAAGCCATTTATAGTATTTCTTGAGGTGAAAGAACCCCTAATTAATCTTTTATTTTAATATAAACCTAGAAAATGTAGAAATCAATCTTTATGGAATAATTATCGTAAATTAAGAAATAGAAGTGATCAAAATGATATATTTTCTATTAGGCAGATTATAATGCCTTTTAATCTATATATACTAATATTTTATTTGTAAACCCATAGTTTTCTAAAACCAAAAACGGATTTTTAATATGAATTAATAAACCAAAAACTGAAGTAAAGTTTGTCTTCACCAAATTATACGGGAACAAATCGAATGTGGGTTTTATGATAAAATTTGAAAAGTTCTCTTTGAAAAAATACCAAGAGACTACTAGTTTTAATCATAAAACACAGATGAGATAGACAATCCCGATGGTTAATAAGAACAATATTTTCATATTCTCAAATAGTATTATCTTATAGTTTAAATATATATTAAAAGTATTAGTCTTCTCTCGTTAGTTTCTATACGCGTCTCATATTAGAGTATGGTTTCGATTTTTTAGGTTAGAACTCTGTAGTTTGTACACTTGTTTAATATTTTCTGTCCTTTAATTATTACTTTTTCTTCCTTCTTTTTTTTTTTTGTCTCTTTTGATAATTTTAAGTCTTGCCTAACTCTCCTAACACGTGTACATTTCACACGAGCGGGAAAATGCTTTCCACGCGTGTCAGATTAATGCTTGAAAGAAAACACCTCCTATTACTTATGAAGTTATTAGTGCCTTTTTTACTCAATATATCTATCTGTCAAATAGTTACTTAGTTACTGCTTCTTCTTTTCCTTTTCTGCCTCCAATCTAGTGAGTGCTTCAGGACAAAATAAATGGAACTCGGCTAATTATTTGGAGCATTCTGATTTATACACATCGTTGTTAGGCTTTTCAGAATTCTAGAATAAAGGACAACTGGCTTTACACGTGTCGATAGACTTTCACTTTTCCTGACGGTTCTTACACCCGAACACAGCACCAAATGGCCGAATCTTGAAATCAGAAAGCGTCGGTGATCTGTCGGTGGAAAGAACTTACTATAAATACTTATAGGATGTTCTCAGTAATTATTTTAGAACACTTAAATGGTACGAATGAGATAAGGGAAGGTTCGTTTGGTTTTTAAATATTAATATATATCTTTTCTGAAAACTCATAAAAATCTAAGGTTATGTATGCTATTTTATCTAATGGCGTATTGATTTATGTGTATTCATTGATGGATGGACGTAGTTTTATATGCTGATTTCTTCGCCGACGCAGTATTTAGTAGTATTACATCAATTGTCTGAACAGTAATGATAGAATATATTTAGATCACAACGTGTAATAACAAGATTTCAACTTGCATACGGATTTTTTACATAGTCATTTGGCAAATTTACCCCAAAAGGATTGTGAAGTTAAATTTTTATTCACGTACACAAGTGTCTATACGAATATTGACTTGTTCTCATAGTTGCAGTTAAAATATTCTTACCCATGAGTTTGTTTGTTTGCACATTTATATTGCTGGAAAATATATTTGTACAACACCTTGATAAGGTCGGCCGGCTCATAAACCATACGTGGCAGTATCTCAATGGTTAAACGGGTCCCACAAAGAAAATCGTATTAAGATTTTAGAACAGTAAGACAAGGACGACCGTACTTATCCTCCAAGAACCGTGACCTTTTCCACAGCCTATATAAAGCAACCACTTACCAGATTCTCCAAAAGGTCGACGAACATAAACACATAGTTTCTTGAAATTTTAGAGTTCGAAGAAACTTGAAATCTTTTTTTTTTTGTTAGTTCTTCTGTAGAATCGAAGTAGGAGACCAAATGGGTGTTAGAGAGAAGGATCCGTCAGCCCAATTGAGTTTACCACCGGGTTTTCGATTTTACCCGACAGATGAAGAGCTTCTTGTTCAGTATCTCTGTCGGAAAGTTGCAGGCTATCATTTCTCTCTCCAAGTCATCGGAGATATCGATCTCTGCAAGTTCGATCCTTGGGATTTGCCAAGTAAGCATACATGTTCTACTTCTAGGATGTTTGTTATTTACAAAGATCATACTTTTGGTGGTCAAATTGAGAAACTATTAAAACTAAGGAATATTATTGCAAATTTTCAGGTAAGGCTTTGTTTGGGGAGAAGGAATGGTACTTCTTTACCCCAAGAGATCGGAAATATCCGAACGGGTCACGACCCAATAGAGTAGCCGGGTCGGGTTATTGGAAAGCTACGGGTACGGACAAGATTATCACGGCGGATGGTCGCCGTGTCGGGATTAAAAAAGCTCTGGTTTTTTACGCCGGAAAAGCTCCGAAAGGCACGAAAACAAACTGGATTATGCACGAGTATCGCTTAATCGAACATTCTCGTAGCCATGGAAGCTCCAAAGTAATACAGATTGATGAAAATTTCCCCGGATTCTGACTGGATCATAAAACTGAAATCAAAATTGCTAATTTTTTGTTAATGTGTTTCCTTTTTCAGTTGGATGATTGGGTATTGTGTCGAATTTACAAGAAAACGTCAGGATCTCAGAGACAAGCTGCTCCGGTTCAAGCTTGTCGTGAAGAGCACATCACGAATGGGTCATCGTCGTCTTCGTCGTCTCAGCTCGACGACGTTCTTGATTCGTTCCCGGAGATAAAAGACCGGTCTTTCAATCTTCCTAGGATGAATTCGCTAAGGACGCTTCTCAACGGGAACTTTGATTGGGCTAGCTTGGCAATGGCAGGTCTTAATCCCATCCCGGAATTAGCTCCCACCAACGGATTACCGAGTTACGGTGGCTACGATGAGTTTCGAGCGGTGGAGGGGGAGGCGGAGAGTGGATTGAGGAGCTCTCAGGTCGATCAGCAGCAACACTCGAGCGGGTTGACTCAGAGTTTCGGGTATAACTCGAAGGGGTTCGGACATTCGGGTCAAACATTTGAGTTTAGGCAACGAGAGAGATGATGTAAATTACTTGCTAAGGATTGGTGATTCAGATGGGTGAAAAAAGCAAGAAAAAAAATCCGCGAGAGGGTAGAATGGTAATTGATGTAAATTAATAAGAGCTTTACCGATTCGGTGAGGCTTAGGATTCCAGAAAGGGAAAGGCTGGAGAGTTGATCCACAGCTTGACGAGCCGCAATTGTAATGTTTCACGATCCATTAATGCGTTCTTTATATTCGTTCTCAACGGAGACAAATAAATGGCAATTTGAAATAACACCAATGTTTTAAAAACCCGATTGAAATTTGACTTTGGTAAATTTTCGGATCGTTGGATCGATTATGTTCAACTAAGGATCAATTATATTGAACTTCTTCTTTTAGAAACGTTATGTTTTGTGTTGTGTTATAGAAGATGGTGTGTTGTGCTGGGATCAGTTTGCGATTGTGAATTTATGAAGGGGCTAAAAGTCAAATATTTTTCTTCAGATAGTTATTATGAAGTAAGGTTAGTTGGTTTCCTTACATAAAACAATTTGCTCAAATTAATCTGCGGACGTTTAAAACAATTGGTATGGAGATACATTCCATATTCAAGCCTTGTACGATTTTTAGTACATTTAAAATGTAAAACCATTGTGACGCTGATCTCTCTCTCTCTCTCTCTCTCTCTCGACTAATTATGTAATGAAATTTAATTTTTAGTCTATGATTTAGTGACTTATCTAAAACCGAAGTTGAACGAAAGGGCAATATTATTCTTAGATTAATGAGAAACCACGACAATCTGGAAACACAATATGTTAATCAAAATTGGATATATCATATATTTATATGCGAGTTTTAAAAATGGATGCGTTCTCAAAGCAAAAGTGAACATGTGCAATCTATATTTGCACTCAATCTTAATAAATAATTCGATCAGTTTCTCACTCAATCGCATCAAACTCTAATGCAACTTGAAGTTAAGTCCCTTAAATCGGAGTTCTTGAAGCTCATATATTTGTTTTTCTAGTTTAAAACTTTTGGTCAAACGCGCACCTCTCAAAAGTCAAAGGTCAGAAACCTGTTGGTCGGTTGTTCCTTGATGCTCAAAACGACGCCGTTTCGGAAAAATAAAACAGGGGAAAAAATAACAAATGCGGTGAGCGTGATCGAACACGCGACCTTCAGATCTTCAGTCTGACGCTCTCCCAACTGAGCTATCCCCGCGTCGTGATAGTATCTGTTTAAAATAATTATATAGTTATATATATCATAACCATTTGTTCCTGCAAGTCGAAGCCTTCTTGAGCTTTTTGTTGGGAAACAAATTCAGACAATGGCTTCGATTCCGCAGATTATCCTTTGTAACTTCTCCATAAACGATGGTTTCAACAAGGAATCCAGAAATAGATTACATGCGAAAGACCAGAGCTTGGATCTTTCTCTGCTCCAAAACAAGTTGGGATTGAGAGCTTCCTTTATTGAGCTTAGACAGAGACGGCGAGTGATGGGTCTGGGAGAAATTGGAATTATAGCGAGTGAGAAAGCTCTTAACCGGAAAATACGGGTGGTTAAGGTTAGGTGTAACAAGGGTTTAGGGTTTAATGGCGGAGATAACAACGGAAACGGGAGAGCCAAGTGCCAGACTAACCCTCTAGGATTTTCAATTTGCCAGAATGACCCTCTCTCAAAAATTAATTTCTTTTTGATTTTTTTTTAGTGTCAAAAATTAAGAAAATACCACTTAACCTTTAAGAGATCTGTTATTTACAGATCCAACCAAACAAACCCACCCACCCAAATATTCCTCCACCCACCCAAATATTCCTCCACCCACCCAAATATTCCTTCACCCACTCAAAAATAATTAACGAAAGAAAATTTAAGAAAGAGAAACGACATTATTATTACCTGTTGGATTTTCCATGGCTGATTTATCTAAATTCTGGGTTGGAAAAAAAAAGATCAACTTAATGAAGAAGCTTTTCGGAGGTCCAGGAACTGTGTGGTCTTGGAATTGGAACGGACATGAGCTACAGATCGAACCAGAGCCAGAACAGAGCTTATGGGATTGTGGATACACACCACAAGAGCAAAGTGATGATTCAACGCAAGGACCTGGTAAAATATCTCGGAAAGGGAGGAAGATTCTGGAGAAATTTGAAGGATTCCAACACATGACAGAGAGATTACTTGAAATTAACCCGCAGATTAGACCCGAACCTGAAGAGATCGATTCGAATGAGATCGATCCTGTGACATTATTGAATCTCTCTGCTCCTCTGCCCCAGCAAACCACCAGAACGTATACCGCAGAGCAAACCATCGGAACGTATACGGCAGAGGACCCGAATCCATCGTTCGGAGGCGTTGATGGATCGTCTCTCCAGCATTTTAGTGAATTTGTGCCATTAACGATGGCGCGGATTTGTCTGTCGCCAACGGAGAGATGCTCGACCAAAACGGTGTCGTTTTGGTAGATTCGCTTACGGTTGAAAGAGTAGCTTCCGATGTTATCCCAACAGAGACGGCTGTAACCACCGGAACGTATACCGCGGAGAAAATTCTCTCCGACGGCAATGGAGGAGAAGGAGACGCCGGGATTTAGAGTAACGTTGATACGACGACGCGTGTCGTAACAGAGCATACGTTGTGTTGGCTGACCGGATATTAAGGCGCAGATGGTGTCGGAGCCGTAGACGACGGCGTAAGTTGAGCCTGAACCTAAGGAGGTGACGGGAAATGGGAGGAAGAAGAAGACAAAGAAGGTAACGGCTACGGTGACGAAAAACGTCACGGTTGAAAAGATAGACCTCGTCATCTACAGAGGTTGAATTTAATTGCCGTCTTCTTCGTCGATTCTAATTCCGATTGGTTCATTTTCAGGGAACTCAAGAAGACTCTGTTAGAGCAAGAGACAAGAAGACGAAGAAGAAGGAAGTAGTATAAGAAGAAGAAGACAACGCGTTTTTAAGATTAAGAGACAAAAAAGTAATTATACAAATTAGTGGGAATTCACGTTTCTTTTCTCTTTCTTTTGATTTTTTATTTATTACAACATTAAATTTTATAAAAGTAATGGAAACTTGAAAACATAACTATTAGATTCAAAAGGAAAATGTCAGGATCTTTTTGAATTCATTATTTTAAGATATATGTTAATTGACTAATTATCTTTTGCTCATATTAGTTAATGGTCAATTTTATTTGATTATATTTTTCTTTCAGGTTTCCTTGCTTTGATTCTTGGTCTCTAGTACAATCCAGCCCTTGCTATTTGTATTTCCATGGTTTTAAAGTTTAACTTCATAAGCGTAATTGGTTATGTTGATACCGCTTTAAAAATTTAGGCGTGTGCTTCGTTCTTTTTCACGATGTTCAAATCATATTGTTTCAATGTTGAGATACAGTTAGGAACAACTGCTAATCATAATAACTTAAGCTCTCTTGTACAATTTGTTTGCTTTCATTTTGGTTTATATAGACAATATGTAAATATAGGAATGAGTTTATTTTTATTAAAAAAAATGTCCACCATACAGAAGAAGTAAAAGAAGATTAGCAGACCGGTCTGCGGATTTAATTTTTGTATTTCAAAAATATTTTAAATAGAAAAATAAAATTTTATATTATTATCATTTTATAAATGTTCTAATTTTAATACACTAAACCCATTCTATTGTCATATATTTCAAACTCATTCTAACGTTAGTTTAACATAATTTAAATAGTTTAACTTAGTTTAACTTTAGTTTAACGTAATTTAACGTAATTTAAATTAGTTTAACTTTAGTTTAACGTAGTTTAACTTTCATTTTACATTAAGTTTTATGCAGCTGCACTTTAACTTTCATTTTACTTAAGTTTAACTTTAGTTTAACTTTACTTTACCTTTAGTTTACCTTTAGTTTACCTTTAGTTTAACTAAGTTTAACTTCTACTATATGTTAATATAAAATTTATTATTAAAAAGTTTTATTAATTAAATTAATATTTTATTTGAAAAATACGGCGCCGACATTTAAAAACGGCGTCGTCATCCTTTTACATGTAGTTTAACTTGATAGTTTAACTAAGAATCTAGTTGGACAAAGTTACTACATAGTTTAACTTTCATGATAAAACAAAAAACCTAGTTAAAATTTATTAAAAACGAATTATTTTCAGTTTAACTATCAGAAATAGTATTTTAACACGCATTAAACATTGTCTTACGATGCAATATATATTAAATATCATTTATATTTTATTTTTCTATTGATATGATAATAATAACAAAGTAATCGTAAATGTATAAGGAATATTCGGCAAATTAAAGAAGAACATGTAACCTAGCATAATTTCTTTTTAATAGTTGGTTTTAACTTAATTAATGCATATAAGGGGAAATGAAGAGGAACATGTAAAATAGATATAATTTTTTGTTGACTTTTACGATTTCGAAAAAATAAAATTGGTAAATATACATAGTTTAACTTAGTTTAACTTTTTGTTTAACTTAGTTTAACTTAGTTTATCTACTTTAACAATTTATACTTGATACATCACGTATATAGTTTAACTTAGTATAACTTAGTTTAACTTAGTATAACTTAGCATAACCTATTAGTTTAACTTAGTTTAACTTAGCATAACCTAGTATAACTATTAGTTTAACTTAGTTTAACCTATCATAACGTAGTTTAACTATTAGTTTGATATGATAGTAATAACAAAGTAACCATAAAATGTCTAAGTCATATACGGAAAATTAAAGAAGAACATGTAATATATATAATTTATTATTAAAAGTTGATTTTAACTTAATTAATACATATAAGGGGAAACGAAGAGGAACATGTAAAATATATAATTTTTTTGGTAACCTTAATGATTTCGGAAAAATAAAATTGGTAAATATACATAGTTTAACTTAGTTTACCTAGTTTAACAATTTATACTTCATACATCACGTACATAGTTTAACTTAATATAACTTAGTTTAACTTAGTATAGCTTAGTTTAACTTAGCATAACTTATCATAACCTAGTATAACTATTAGTTTAACTTAGCATAATCTAGTATAACTATTAGTTTAACTTAGTTTAACCTATCATAACGTAGTTTAACTATTAGTTTAATATGATAGTAATAACAAAGTAACCATAAATGTCTAAGTCATATACGAGTAATTAAAGAGGAACATGTAATATATATAATTTATTATTAAAAGTTGATTTTAACTTACTTAATGCATATAAGAAGAAACGAAGAGGAACATGTAAAATATATAATTTTTTTATAACCTTAACGATATCAGAAAAATAAAATTGGTAAATATACATGGTTTAACGTAGTTTAACTTAGTTTACCTAGTTTAATAAGTTTAGATAGTTTAACATAGTTTAACATAATTGAACTAGTTTAACTAGTTAAGATCGTTTACATGGTTTAACAAGTTATACCAAATATGTCACATACACATCCATCAACATAAAAACTATTACAAGTCTTATTTGAACACATTGACATAAAATTAATAATTATAACTTACTTTAACATAGTTTAACATAGTTTTACTTAGTTTAACAAATGCCAACAGAGTTTAACCTGGTTTTGTACCTAATACATCACTTATACCTATTATATAGTATAACAGACATTAACATGGTTTAACAACAGAGCATGTATGCATGCAACCCAACCCAGATCAACTTAATCCAAACCTAACTTTGACAATGAGCTAAAACCCAAACTCGAATGAAGGTATAACCGATAAGGAGCACTAAGCAACCAAGAAGAAAGAAATTCAAACTCACCTGCAAATTTTTGAAAAAGAAGGCTAAACAGAGGATTAGCGGTCGAGTGTCGTCGTCCTCGTCGTCATCGTTGTCGTCGAGTGTTGTCGTCCTCGTGGTGTGTCGTCGTCATCGTCATCGTCGTGCGTCGTCGTCATCATCGTCGTGCATTGTTGTTGTTGTGTTTTGGTGTTTTCGAGAGCTTCGGTGTTGCCGAGACCTTCAAAGAATACGGATTTGATTTTCGTCGTTGCCGTTGAGTGTCGTCTTCGTCGATTGTCGTCGTCATGTTATCGTCGACACTGTCGTCATCGTCGCCGTCGTCGTCGTCGTTGTCGCCGTTGTCGTCGTCGTTGTCGTCGTCGTCGTCGTTGTCGCCGTCGTCGTCGTCGTTGTCACCATCGTCGTCGTCGTCATCGTTTTCTTCGTCGTTATCATCGTTTTTGAAATAACAGATATGTCAAATTAGAGAGAACAAAAAACTGGTTTACTAAAAAAATAGACGTCGAATGGTGAAGTGGGCCCCTTCATTAATGAGCAAAAAAATTTATAATATTTTATTATAAGGGTATAATTGAATTATCATAAATATGAAGATCAATGAGAGTTATGTAGATTACATAGAGGTCATGTGGATCTCTATTTATTTTTGAAGGTTATTCTAGCAATTGATCCGAAACGGGAGGATCCTTGGAAACCTTGCTTTGGCTATTGGGTTGACTTATCTCTCTATGACTGGTCAGCTTGGTTGGATTTTGGACGCTATTGTCTCTGTCTGGGTATTACTCTGTCCTATCTCTCTAAAGTCTAATCTTTCAATGTCTCTGGTTATCTAATTGTGCTGTGTTTTTGGGAATTAGTTATTTGGTAACTGAAGTTCTTACAATCTGCAGCTGATTGTGGTGATTGTTCCAATATTGGGGTTGGGAGCTTTTCTATGGTGGGCACAGCGAGATATTGTTCAGAGCAATGTAAGTCTTCTTGTCTCTTTGGCTTAAGACAGCATTTCAAGAATTTGCAGAAACACTATGAGTCTTAAATCATCACACTTGGGGATAGTTAAAGTTAGCACACTTGTGTTTGGGTAGATCATTTAAGATTCTGTTCTACTTAAGCTATCTTACGATTTTCATTTTGCTTTACGCTTGTGCAGTGTCCGAATTGTGGAAAGGAATTTCAGATATTCAAGTAAGGCTGTGACAAGAATCAATCCCTCTGTTGTTTTTTTGTTGTGGACCCAACTCTGCTGACTGAATATCGAAATCGTTGCAGGTCATCGTTGGACTATGAAGTACAGCTTTGCCCTTTCTGCACTCAGCCATTCTCAGGTAAAAAGATGAATCCTCCACTTTTCGATTTATCAAAGCACATCTCTTTTTTCAAGCATTAGTTTGTGTTTTTTACTTGGAAAGTGCAGTGGTGGATGATAAGTTCGTTAAGGAACCAGTGAAATTCTCCAACCAAACTAATGCTTTTGGACAAGACCTAAATGGATTTTCTTCTGCACCTAAGAAAGGTTCTTTCTTACTTACCCAACTTTCTGTTTTACTTCTGCGCAAACCAAGCACTGATATCTAGTCCTCAGCGCACTCTTGTGAATCCAATGGTGAGATGAAGTGTTTGATTGTACAGGAAAGGGTTTCTCAACTGCAGTCGTAGATATAGAAGCAGAAGTTACTGATGCAGACTGAAATGTGACCATAGACCGAGCAAATCTCCTTTTGTAAAGACAACAAATTTGTGCAGAGAGCTCATTGTTGTTATAGAAGTAATACAGAAATACACATCCATATGTATATATGTCTTGGTCGTTGCTATCACATTTCGATCTTTGATATTTGAATGATTTGTTTGATGTTTAAAGCAGAAGTCCCCCAGGTAGGCTTATTTTTATGTTCTTACAGTTACCACCAAACTTGAGTTATGTTTTCGACATTCCTATATATTAAGATAATCAATCAGTCTTGGTAAAGATCATATTTTTACCATTTGACAAATCCGCAAACATTCGGAGTTTCTCTACAAGTCGCCAACTAAAAATCTCTTTTTAAAAAGAAAAGGATAACGTTAACTAAATCAAAATAGACAAAACGAGCTATCAAAATTTTCTATCTTTTTCCATGTTTGTAGCAATTTAACCAAAATCACTCATACAATTTCTTGGCAGAAAGAGTTCTGCGAGTTTTGGTTTCGTTCTTTGAAGCTTTCTCTTCATACTTCTCGTTCAACGCTATAGCTTTAGCCACAGCTTTCATCTTCCTTGCATTCCTCGTTCTCTTCATTGGTATTCCTTTCTTCGAGCTTGTCCTAAAGAAAACAGGGGCAAGCCATCAGGATTAAATGAAAGCACAGTAAGGACTAAGGAGGTCCAAAGAAAACATAATTAACATAAGCTTTCATAATGTCTTCTAAGTGTTTGAAGTAATGTTTAACTTTCAGCTACATAACCATTAGAGTAACATGACAGTAGCAAACTAGATGACTCCAGGTTCAACCTCAAAGGACCAGAACAGAGCAATTTACAATGGACACTTGTGACCAAGAAAACCCAACCAGAGACTTATATAACATAAATCCAACTTCACAAGTCTTCCTGTGAGTACCATAACTAGCCAACCAGAAATCGAAAGGCCTAATCAAAGACATTTTTAATCTAAGTAAAAAATTAACGAAACGAGCAATTAGCTAAAGCCAGTTTCAATGCAATTATTCTGGAGAAGAATAAGGAATTTCGAAAAGGCTTACAGTTTACGAACACGAGCAGCTAGTTTAGCGTCTCCAGTCTCCGTAGTGTCCATGGCTATCGAAATCAAAGAAGAAAGATCGAAGAGTAAACACCTGAATCTTAAGAAGACGAAGAAACGAGTATGGACCAGATTCAGAATATAACATTTACCTTCAGGAGCAGCTTCGGAGACGGTCTTAGGTTCGGAAACGTCCATGGAAACGGTGCCGTCTCTCTTCTTTTTGTTCTTGTTCTTCACCATGGCTAGGTCAGACGGGAAGCAAGAGAGTAGAGACGGAACAATCGAATTTTAGATTTCACCCAATGCATGTCGGGTCAATTTACGAGTAATTCGGGTCCAGTTACTGGGCCTATAGTTTTTGTTAAAAGAGGATCATTCACCTTATATCATTGGCCTTATTAGTTGTGAGTGAAATCTCGAATGTTTGTCCAAACTAGTAAAATTGTGAATTTTCGTTATTAATTTGTGAAAGGATAATACAGAGAAGTCAGCAGCCAATTAGGTGGTATTGAATAGAATAAGTACAGTTGGCTAAAGTAAAATTGTGATTTAGTTTAGCATATAATAAGATAATAAGGAGATCACCAAAAAGTTAGAATAAGCCTAAAAAGCCAAATATTCTTAGTTTTGTATCTAAAAACCTAGCAACACTTTTTTGGCTTTTAACCGATTCGAAACCTGATATAGAAAATTTATTTTCATAACAATTATATAATGATAATTACAAGCTTGAGCAAGAGGTGATCTTCTTTTTCTTAAGGCTAGTTATATGAAGATGTGTATTTTTTTTTCTTTTGATACTTCTGATCAGCTATACTTATCAATTAAATGTGTATTCTTTATTTATGAAAGTATCATCGATGTTCGGGAATATGAGGGGGATGGTATTGATTGGAAAAAGATCGAATTCAAAGACAATAAAGATTGTCTAGATCTGATAATCTATACGTGCCAACTTTTAAATTCGCTACTCATCTTTTTTTCATATGGAAAGAGATGGTTTCATGTTTTGGCTGAAGATTTGTTTTCTTCCATGTTTCAAAAAAATTATCTCGTGCATATGGTTGCTACTGCAGAAACCCATTAATTTGTAGAGGTTCTACTGTGACTACTTAAAAAGGGTTTTAGGGGTTTCTTCTAATTTGTTTTAATTTCAACTTATATTGCCCTTAACAGTTTTCATGATTATCCATATGGATTTGTTCAATTAAATCATTATGTTATTATTCCATGATTTCCATCCCACGAAACATTCGAGTTGTATCATTCATGTGCACATCTTAAGAAACTTTAATCGTTTGTCTAATTCCTATAAAGATTATATTACGTCCTTTTACGTATTAACGCTGATTTATACAAGATCGTTTTATGTATTTGACGTTTTGCGCTGGAACGACGACGTTTCTTTGGATGTAAGCGGATAATTTTTTATTTTTAAAACACTAAGCACTGAATATCTTCTCCTTGCCGATGAAACTTTCTCCCTAAAATCTTTGCTGCACAAACGCGGGAAATGATTTCATTGTGAAGAGAAGTTTAAAGAGTAACACTAAAATCAAATAGATTTGGATATTTTCATAAAATAAGAGAAGAAAAGCATTACACAAAATGGCAATCCTCAAAGAAATATTAATGTTCATTATATAACAGTATATAAAAATTAATTTGTACAAAATGGCAAGACGGATTCACTAGGATTTTTGAGATTTCGGCGGTTCGTGTTCCTGCGAAGGAATTTTCGCTCTTGAGAATCATCTCCGTGGTCATCTCCTTAATTGGCCTAGAATCCGGAACATTGCTAGGATTCCCGGAGATGAAATTGATGATGAAGTGGTGAAGCTATTGGGACGTGAGACTGAAGAAGATAGTGTTGTCGATTCGGTTAGTCGGAGAATACAAGGAAAAGCAGAAGGGGTTGGAGAGAGATTGAGTTCAGTATTACACAGAGATAAACTCGCCAAGACATTTAATTCAACTGGGTATCTCAAATTCAGAAGCAACGAATTCGCGGTGGTGGAAGTAGCGGAACCTCGAGGAGGAGCGGAGGATTTTGAGGGGTTACTAGGAGAAGGCTATGGTAGTAGAGGAAGATGAAGAGGTTCAACAAGATTGTTGCTTTTGGATGAAAAATATTCAGGTGAGGAAGTTCAAGACTTACCCGATGCTATCAAGGTGATAAATCTTCTTTAAATCCACTCCGAATGGTTTGATCCTACTGTATTGTTAGTTCTCTGCTACAGAAAATATTTGATAGTTTTATGGTTTCTGTTTGCAGAAGCTAAAAAGACCGATGCAAGCTTAAGTTTTGAGCTAGTTAAATGCAGACTGACTTTGTTCTATGACTACTGGCCAGTGAATGAGGTAAAAGATGAGACTTTTCAAGCTGACTTTAGTTTTGATGGAAGATCGGATTGGTTTGCTCCAAAGCAAGTGTTGTTGTAAGTATTGGAGGCTGTACTACCAAAGGGTATGATTGTGCCTTCAGCATTTGAGATGGTGGGATATATTGCGCATCTGAATCTAGGAGACGAGCATCTACAGTACAAGAGGCTCATAGCGTAAGTCTGAAACAAAATTTCCCCAGCTTCAGAAATTGATTTTTTTGTAGCTGTTTTATTCATTGCTGTTTCTTGTCAGGTAGTTCTGGACAAAAATCAGCCAAAGATACAAACAGTAGTGAATAAGATTGATCCTATTCACAATGACTTCAGAACTATGCAGCTAGAGGTTTTAGCCGGAAACCATTCCCTGGTGACTCTGGTTGTTGAAAATGGACTGCGCTTTCATGTTGATTTAGCTAGAGTATGTATCTTCTTTCTCATGGAAATGCCAATCTTACAATGCGTGCTTACTGAGTGTTTTGATGATGAACCAAATACCATTTTCCCTTTAGACTTAGCCATTACCCTCCTTAATTTGGTGAAAAAAGTAATGTTACGTAGGTGTCAGATAGCAGTTTTGAGTGTTCATTCAGAAGGGAAATATATTCTATCTTTTGACTGATAACTGAAAACATGTGTTCATACCAAATTTCTTGTCATGTGATTTGACGATGTATCTGTTAATAATTTAACTCTTCTGTTATTATTTTTTGTGTGCTAGGTATTGGAATTCGAAACTTGGGACAGAAAGACAGAGGCTGCTGCTCGGGTTCGAGCAAAATGACGTTGTTTGTATGTTTGCTACTTAGAACTAACTTAGAGGGTACATTATGAAAATTATTGCTGTGCCTTCTGTAGATCTAGCCGTTATTAAATTAGCAATACCGATTTCCACCCTTAAAAGTGCATTGTCCCTCCAATTTGTGGCATATATAGCTTTCTAGTTTGAAGTAATTTTGTCTGTCTTGGTATAGATTTTGTCTATGTGTTGTTGTGTTTTGTTTCAAATTACTCTGTTGTCTTTGACAGGTGATGTTTTCGCTGGAGTGGGTCCAATTGCACTTGCTGCAGCAAGAAGTGTAAAACGTGTATATGCCAATGACCTGAACCCTCATGCAGTAGAATTCATGGAACAGAATAATGTTGTCAATAAGCTCGAGAAGAGAATCGAGGTAAATACAAATTCCAAACCAATTTGTTTCATACTTTAAACATTTGCAGGAGTCTGAATCTCTTATCTATGTCTAGATATTTAACATGGACGGACGAAGATTCATAAAGGCTATGTTTTCAAGGGAAAAGGGTCAAAAAGTCACCCAAGTAGTCATGAATCTACCAAAAGAAGCAGCTGAATCTCTAGGTTTCAATATATTCCTACTAACGCTTCGTTTTTTCTGGCTCACAATCCTCTCTTAACTTCCATTAATCCTTTACTTAAGCAGATGCATTTGGCGGAGTATACAATGAAAGGCAGAGAGATGAAGGCTTATCTTTCCCAACCATCCATGTCTACGGATTCTCCAAGGCTCCTGATCCAGAATTCGACTTCCACGAGGTTCAAACTCTCCCATCGAATCAAAATCTGAATCCAAGGAATTAGTGATTGATTAATGTTTAATCCGCACAATGTACTTGTTTTATATTTGCAGCGGATACGGATTTCTCTATCCGAGGTAGCTGTGGACGTTAAGTTGAGGAAGGTACGCCTCGTGGCTCCCGGAAAATGGATGCTATGTGCTTCCTTCATACTTCCCAAGAGTGTAGCCTTCGCAAGAAGAAACATAAATTATGTAGATTAAAAAAACGCAATACATTACAAATATGGGGGACGTATTTGCAAATACGAAATTCTTATTATACTGCAGCCAGCAATACTTGCAGTGTCTTTTTGTTGAAGAACAAGACAACTAACAAGTGAGAGTGACAATAGCTTTTGTTGCATTATTTAATATTTGATAAACCTCTCTCACAACACAAACTCACAAACCCTATTTTAAAAAGCTTTCTACGCTTGGACACAGAATATCTGGTGCTCAGATTTGTCTCTGCCAATTCGACGGTCCAGATTTCAACAGCTCTTGTTTCTGATCCTGTCCCTCCATATTCCAAATCTCTACCTTAACGTTTTAACATAATAACCCGTACTTTTTTCTTAGTCCTTGTTGTGGCTTATAACTTTGTACCTTTAATCTAAAGTAAATAAACCCATTTTTTCTCTATTCTAAAATCTAAACAAGCTAATATTGAGCACATAGTCATATCCGGATTAGGGGTTTGGTGAGACTGGAAATTAAAGAATCTAAATACAAGGGCTGAAAGTGTAATTTGATAAAGTAGTGTATACAAGTGTCCTGGTGAGGGAGGAAGAGAATCTCAGTTGGGAATTGAGATCTAAAGCAATGATAATAGAAATCTGGAAAATTAAATACGTAGAAAAGAAGATGAGGGAGAGAGAGAGAGAGAGGTGGTCCAAAAGGAGGTTTAAGGAAGGCTTTGCAAGTTTGTATGAAAATAGATAGATAAGGAAGATGATGTATAAAGCCAAAACTAACAGTTGCTTTCTTTTCTTAAATCTTTTTCTTATAATTCTCACTCATTTCTTATACTCTCTAGTCTCTTGTCTTGTGTACATTTACTCCACTAAGTACATATATATATTATCACTATACGTGAAGATATATAGAATCAGAGATCTCTAACAATAACAAAGAAATGGAGACATACATTTTGTTTTAATGATAAATTGTATTTTATCCTATTGAATTCATATTTTTATTTTATGTATCAACTCTAACTATGTATAATTAAAACATAATTTAAAAGTTCAAAGTATTGAAAAGATAGCAAATGAAATATGGATGAAAGGATTCAAGCATGAATTAAAAAAGAAACTGGTCATACAAAAATTAGGTCACTATTAAAGTTATTTGCTTTGATACATTAGGATCCGTTTTGATATGAATTACCGCAGGGTTTTTAAAATTACAGCAACACTCTATGGAAACTAATTTAAACAATGGTTACGAAACATCAAAGTTGATTTGATTTCATTGTCATTTGTTATCTTGGTTCCATCTAATAAGAGAAGTAAAAAATGAATGGAAAAAAGAAGAAGAAGAAAGGATCCAATCATTCTAGAAAGGCACAATATGCTTCACGGATCCCAATTATCTTTCCACGCCTGCCTAAACCCAGCAATATAAATCAAACCTTCACACGCTTCTCCTCTTCTCACACGTACCAAACAAACCCTAGTAGTAGCCATCCAATGACCCTAAAGTGGCCCCCCTCCCTACACGTGTCAACTGGACACTCCGTAACTTAACATGAAAGCACATGTGGGGTCCCTTTTCGTCCTTTACCGGTTTGCCCTACCAATTCCTTGTCCTAGCCCACAATACAATGTACGCGGTATCTATATTAAATTGTATTTTTGTTTTCCGATTAATACATATATTCTACAAATTTCTACAAATGTTTCCAAAATATATCCCATTTTGTAGCATATAATATTCTTTTAATTTTCTAAACACTTTAAATTATTTTTTTTATTTGATAACTTTCTTAATCAAAGGATCGGTCGTTTGATAATTATCACTAGATATAACAAATCTATTTTGTTAAAGTATATATATATATATATAACACATTTGTTGGTTTAGTTAACCACATTGGATCATTTCTCTTTATATAGAATCTTTTTAAGTGATTTTTTTTTTTAATGTAACTTGTTAACTATCTCGCGTGTCACCACAGGCTTCTAGCAACGATGTAGGTACGTTGGGTTGGTTATGCGGTTTGGATTTGTGTTTCAAGTGATTAATTTTCAGGTTTTATTTTCATGGCGTCTAATTGTAACAAAAATCACGCAAATCGCAAAATGTTTGCATACCACTCGTAAATTTTTGAAGGTGGAGCCATTCCTTTCCACTTTCAAATTTGAGGAAAATACATCTGAATGTTATTAAGATTTTCAGAGGGGATTTTCTTAAGATAAATATAGAGAATATTCCATATAAAACAAAACTAAATGTATAGGTAATTAATTAACAATTTCTAAGAGTAAGTGCTGGTCTGAAGCAAAAATTAACATGGAGGCAGCTTAAAAATGTTTCCTTATATGTTACAGCCATCATTTCTACTCTACTCCGTAGCTCAGCCCTTTTCAACGTTCTCGTAATTCACGTCTTATGCAATTCTTTTCGCTTTCATCCTCATCTCATGTGAAGCAATAACTATCTCAAATTTAAATACATAAAAGCTAACTTTTAAAAATAAATCAAAATGTATAAATTTGACGTTTTTGTATTTAATATTCTTTTCAAAATAATTATAAATCTATACGATTTTTAATTAGATGAAGGAAATCTCATTATATATTAGCTAATGAATTGGTATATCCATCATATATTCTTAATTGTAATCTAATACAGAAATGAAATTTGTTTTTGAAAAAAAAAAAGAATTAAATAACTGCACTCGACTTGCTTATTTTAGTTGATATGAGCTGAATAAAATCAAGCTGTTTCAGACCTTGCTCGCTACAATCGGCGAATGGTCTCACGTCTCGACACCTGTCTTCTTCTCCGCGGGTACTATATTCTCTTCGTGTAACACACTCGCTGTTTCTATTAGACCGTGGTCCGCACGTCAAGACTATGCCAAGCGACAAGCACCGGTTAGCTGCTTTCACTCAGGTCCAATCCTAACTTAAAGTCCAAAAAAACAAAGAGTTTAGATATCAAAAATAATGTTATTATTTAAAAAGTATGTATTTGACTAAAATGTCTTGTGACTTAATGATAAAGGCAATTTTTTTTAGTATCATGTACTAACCTCGAAACATTATTTTGTTTTTTGCAGTTTTTTCAAGTTAATTTTATAAATAAGTTAGTTTTTTTTAAACACTATTTTTATTGAATCGGTCCTATTTCCACAGAACCATATAATCTCAATATATTTTTTACCTAAGAACAAGAAATATCAAATAAATAAACAAGTAATAAGCTTTTATATTTTTCTTATATTCTTCGCCTAAAAATGTAAAAAAAGAAAGGAAGGATTTGAAATCTTTTTCTGTTTTTTTTGTTAAATTTTTTCAGTCGTTCACTTGAATTCTTAAAACTACATATATCATTATATATATATATATATATCTATTTTACAGATTAATCATTTTCGTTGCAATATGGTGGAACTTTGTATACTTGAATAGTTGAATTAGGGATCTAGCTGACAAAATTCTTACCATTTGCTTTCATTATCGTTATAATTTATACAGACAATTGTATATGTATACTATATTCTATATCTTTATTTTAGTTGAAACTCTAATAAAGGTATACGTTAATTGATTAAGGAGTACTAAGTGAGGATTATGGAAAGCGGGAGGCGGCATTTAATGGGTATAATAAAAAAAAGTAAAGATAAATTAAATATCATGTGTTTTGAATTTCTTCCTCAATCCAATGCATGGATATCATATCATCAATCAATCGTACATTCATGCTATAACATAATTTTCAGTTACGAACTCTCCCTTATTTATTTCATTTGTTCCTTTTCATGATAATATGATAACATCAAGTATCCTTACACAGTTTCTTTAAACGTCTCTCGACTTAAAACCCGAATATAACAAAGATAGTGATCTACATAATGACCCATTTACTGACAAACTTTGACATGAGTATACACATGAGTTAAAAATGCATCCAAGTGTTAAGGGAATAATAATACCATCTGGTTAATTAATTCGGTTAAGAAAACAGATACGTTATCCTTATATAGTACCTGGAAATAACAGAAAATAAAAACACAAGTAAGTACTTTGCCTGAACAAAAAAGAGATATACACACACATACAAAAGAGAGCAGAAACAAGACACAGACTTTAAGTTTTAACTTTGCCTTTTCATTTCTCTCTCTCCCTATAAAGAGTTTTGAGAAGAAGAAGAAGATATCAGTGATCATCATCAATGGCGACTTCTCTCTTTGGAAACCCAAACGAGCTTCTGAGAAACTCCCACCTTGTCAACGGCTCCGGCGAAATCCCAACAGAGCCACAGAAGATTCGCGGTCGGAAACCTGGATCTAAGACAGGTCAGCAAAACCAGAAGAAACAGAAGCGAAGAGGGATGGGTGTAGCAAAGCTCGAGCAGCACAGAATCGAACAAGAAAAGAAGCAAATCGTCTCCGCCGTAGACACAGTGAACCCTAACAACGCTACCCGTTTATTACCCGCACCCGATCCTGTTGTTGTGCTACAAGGCTTCCCAAGTTCCTTCGGAGGATGCCGAAGCAGCAGGATCTATTGTGGTGGATTCGGGTCAGGTCAGATTTTGATCGACCCGGTTTGTTGTCCATGGAGTTTTGTTGAGACCTCCACTCATGAACTCTCTTCAATCCCAAATCCTCAAATCTATAACGCCTCGAATAATCGCTGTGCCACTTGCTTCAAGGTTTTGATTTTAGTTTCATTGTTTTAAATATAGTTTTGGCAATTTAAAAGTTTTGATTTTTTATCATGTATTGCAGAAGAAAAGTTTGGATGGAGATTGTAATGTAGCACTATCCAACGGTGGTGGGTTTTCGAAATACACAATGATTCCTTCTCCTCCGATGAACGGCTACGATCATCTTCTTCAACCAGATCAGAGGACCCAAAGTTTCTATTATGATCATAGAATCGCTAGATCAGTTACACCTTCCAGTACTAATCCGTATTTTAATGAGGCGACAAATCATACGGTACTGATCAGTCCATTTATACACATAGACATTTATGTATATATATAATTGATGATCTTATATGATTTATGTATATAT
This sequence comes from Cardamine chenopodiifolia, assembly GCA_963922655.1. NCBI lineage: Eukaryota > Viridiplantae > Streptophyta > Magnoliopsida > Brassicales > Brassicaceae > Cardamine > Cardamine chenopodiifolia. Next base: position 4,459,891 of record OZ000481.1, read on the forward strand.
ATAATTAACGATGGGTCAGGGATCAATGGATGTGTTTGGGAGTTACATGGAAGGAAACCCTAGAAATGGATCAGGAAGTGTCAAGGAATACGAGTTTTTTCCAGGAAAAGACGATGATTTCCCAGGAAATTATAGTAATAGAGTTGCAGTGGTGGCTACATCAGTCGTAGGTGATTGCAGTCCTAATACATCATCCACCATTGATTTGTCCTTGAAGCTTTAAATGTTTTTAAATTTTTGAAACATCATATCTATGAGAAATTTTCGCCTCTTCTCTTTCTGTATTGATTTAATCAAATCGTCGTTTTTTTCTTGTTTTCAATTAAGTAGAGGAAAGTATGAAACAGAGAAAAAATACCCTTTTTGGTGTATGCATCTGAGAGCTGAATCGAAAGAAAGATTCAGCTTTTGGATTACCCTTTTGGTTGTTTATTATGAGATTCTAACCTAAACACTCGAACATATGTTCTGATCTTTTCCTTAATTAGTGTTATGAAACCTCTCTATATCTCTTTCTCTCTCTAAAGTTGTGTCAGATCTTGGGGATTGGATCCATTTTGTTTTTCTTTAGTTACGCAATGATCCTGTCATGATTCATGTTATCACCTAATCCTTGGTTTGCGAAATGGTGTCATCTTATTAATCTTGTTAATTTGATTGATGTGAGACATATTTCACTTTGATAAATTGCTCTTGACTGTAGCTTTTTTTTCCAATGACATTGCATAAAATATAGAGTGTACAGCTTTGTTTTCGGTTTATGAAATATGTTTAAAGTGTTTTCGTACGGTTTTATTTTGGTTCAGATTTTATATTTAAAAATATAGTATTAATTTTAAAAATATTCAAAGATATTTTAGAGTTAATTTGCTTTTTATAAGTTTACTTGATTTTCCTTTGTTCATTTATAGAAAACATGAATTCTCTCGTCAATTCTTTATTTTTTTTTTATTTTTTAAGCCGCCCAAACTTAGTCAGATCAAAAACCATTAACTTCATCCAGTCCAATACATGCACTACAATTTGGGAATTAAAACACAGCTTCATTTCGTTATAATATTTTTGGAAACTATGAGATACATTTCGTACCAATAGATCACCAAAAAACGTAACCGTATTTTATACTATTTGCTGTCGACGTCTACGGTCAAAATATTTTTTTCTAAAGAAAAGAAAAATACAAAACCATGACATTGTTTAAAATTTTAATATGATGCTTAGATTTTTTTGTTTTAATAAACACATTCTCTAGGTAATAATTTATAAATAAATTCGATCGGATGATCATATATAGAAATATAATTAAAAATATATACACATGTTTGTTGTGAAAAAAAAATATACTGATGATGTGTTAAAAAAGAAATAATAGACGTTTCACAAAAAGTAAACAAAAAATAACACTTGATCGACAACATGCTTTCAAACAGGAGTATATGTTTAACAATTAACACATTGATAGAGCCTATGTTTGTCAATATTTATAGTCTATGACAGACATATTAGTAGAGTCAAATGTAAGGCCTTTGTTAAACCAAAATATGCCATATGGGCCCTTAATATAAAAATCACGGTCCATTAAAGAAAAAAAGAAACTGATATGATAAACAGTTCCCCATGATTCCGCTCACTAAGCTGCTGCTCAGCACGTTCTCGTAATTTTTCAACCTCTTGAAAATTCAATTTTTGTGATATAAAAACATCCATTATCCGATGACAAAAAAATAATCCATTATCCTACAATTAGCAAATTATTAACATAAAACTAAATTTAAAAAAAAAAAAAATTCTAGAAACACGGCTCTCTTCTTCTTCAGCTTCATCTTCCTCACGATCGGGAAAAATCAAAAGTTTCTAAAATCTGTTGAAATCAAAAGAAGAAGAAGAAGAAAGCAATCATGAATCCAGATTTCGATCATCCTCTTCTCCCAAACATTAAGATCCACCATCCTTCATCTCCTCGTCACTCCCACCACCACTCTTCTTCAACTCCTTCCGCCGCTACTCCAACCCCAACCGCCGGAGCTCGCCGTAAAATCGGAGTCGCTGTTGATCTCTCAGAAGAGAGCTCATTCGCTGTACGCTGGGCCGTTGATCACTACATCCGTCCCGGAGACGCTGTCGTCATTCTCCACGTCTCTCCCACCTCCGTTCTCTTCGGCGCCGATTGGGGACCTCTCCCTCTCCAAATTCAGCCTCCTGTAGACCCCGGAGCGAAACCGCAACCTAGCCAGGAAGATTTCGATGCTTTTACTTCCTCCAAGGTAGCGGATCTAGCCAAGCCATTGAAGGAAGCTGGACTCCCTCACAAGATCCATATAGTGAAAGATCACGATATGAGAGAGAGACTTTGTCTTGAAACTGAGAGGCTTAACCTAAGTGTTGTGATAATGGGAAGCAGAGGATTTGGTGCTGAGAAGAGAGGAAGTGATGGGAAGCTTGGCTCTGTTAGTGATTATTGTGTTCAACATTGTGTTTGTCCTGTTGTTGTGGTTAGATATCCTGCTAATCGTGATGGTCCTGCTCCTACTGGTAATGCTGGAGCTACTCGTGAAGCTATTGTCACTGTCAAATCACATGACCATGATGATGATGATGATGATGATGATGATGATGAAGACGATGAGTCTAAGATTGCTAATGCTGCTTCTTCTGCTCATCATCAACACATCAAAGGTCAGGATGAATTTCATATTTTTTTCGTCCCGTTGACTTGCTAGATAAGGTTTATGGTGGTCGTATTTTTCTCACTTCACCATTTTCCTATATATTCTGTTTCAACTGGAATTTTCTTGAACTTCCAGAAAATAATTGCTTTTGGCCCACAAAGAAAGTTTTTTTGTTTTGTTTTGTTCGGGTGTTCTCTTGATTGTTTTCTCTGGTTGGGAGTAATAGTAAACGAAGTACCACAATCTCGAGTTGATAAGGAAGACCAGAAATGAATCTCCTGAGCTCCCCAGCTTTACTCCTTCTGTACATTAGTGAAAACATTGGAATGTTGTAATCTCTGTTACCCTTAATCTGAAATGTAAATCAGTAGCTTCTTACATTTAGTTGCTGAATTCGAAGACTCCAGGAAAAGGAAAAAGGAAGAGTGATATCAGAAATCATAAGCATTGCTTCTCTTTTCTTAATCTACTTTTTTGCTAAGACAAGCTTTTTCACTGGTTATACACATTTAGACATATGATATCTGTGTGCAGAGTGATGCAAAATAGCTATGAGATTGTGAATGGTCTTTGCTTGATTGATTCAGTGGTTCCTTTTGTGAATTTAGTTTGAACACTTACAAGTTTACAAGTTTAAGCTTGAACTACTTCATCAGTCACAAGTTAAAGTAAATATCATGGCTGCATATGATTTGATAATCTAAAGCGAATAACAATTGATCCTCTTCGTTTTACAGATGACTAATGCGCCTTAGTATCTGATTGGATTCACCCTCTTCACAGCCAGGTAAATATAAACTACCTTTGAAACCAATCTCTGTAGAGTGGTTTTTTCTTTGTTCTCTTATTCTTTTGAAAATCGTAGGTGCGGGGATGGATGAAACAAAGGGTTTTAGCGGTTTTGTGCAGAGGACTGTGTTTATGTGTGCTATCTTTTCAATCATGGAGTCTCTCAAATCTCCTCTTGATTATTCTCAGTCCTCTTTTTTATAATTCTCCATGTATGATCACATTTAAACAATGGAAAAGTTGGTATGAGCACTAAAAACCCTTTTGGGATCATGATCTTCATCTTCAATCTGATTTGATATCCGATGTGATACTAAAAGATCGATTTTCAAAAACCTGACCAAACATTTTTACTGATCTATACCAGAGGAAAGCTAGTTGGGTTGGTTCTTGTCATCAGCATAGTACTTTTCTTTAGTACATTATGAACATGTTTTTACAATTTAAAAACGGGAATGGTTCTGGACAAGCTATTAACAATTTTCTGAATCTACCTTCCGTTGTGGAATATATTGTTAATTCATAATGTCGGGTGAATGTAAATTACGTTATGGTTGAATGAATGTTAGGTTGTACTTAATTAGTGTAGTTTAATAGTATAATTGTCAAACACAAACGTATGGGATAAAGACTGATCCATTAGGTTTGGTTTGACTTTGGGAACATGGACTAAAGCTACATACTTTGATTGTGAAACCCACCGAATTTCCTAACAATTTTTTTTGTACTTTCTCCCATTGATTTATAGTGGGTTAACTTTCGATTTTTCTTTTTGTTGGAATTGTAGAAAGTAGTTTAAAATTGCAAAAATAAAACTTAAGAAACTATACACTATACAGACAAAATCTGTAATATTTCCTTTGGATAAAACTGTTATTAAAATTGCTTTAAATGGGAACCACATGTTTTATAATCGAACGGTCCAACCCGCACACCACTTTCACTAACCATAGAATTTAAATTTCTTAAAATATGAAAAACCGTTTTTTAATAAGATCTGAAGATTTTGTTTCATATATAAACCCAAAAAAAGGGTAGATTATTAAATTAACATCAAAAGGACTATTGCATACAAAGATGAGATCATGTGAATCAAGAATATGGTGAGATAAGCTCAAGGTAAACATTGAGATGGCATTATTTTTATGGACCATCGAGAACAGTTCGCAGACTCTACAGATATGACAGGTTCAATGTTCCTGGCGAATGAAAGAAACTTTTAGGACGCAGAAATTACAAAAATCTTGAATTTATAAAAACAATTCTGTAGTCCCCACAAATTTTAAAATTAGAAAGCAGACGACAATCATATACTTTATTTTTACGGTCTGTGTATATTAATGCGTCCATCTGTCACTGATCTCCCCCATTCCTTTGATCCATAGAATCACACTATAATATAAAGTCACCATAAACTTGAAACATGAAATTCGAATCTAATAAGCATTTCAGTATACACGAATCCAAATCGGTTACTTAGATAAAAATCAACATAATATTAATAGGTCAAAATACAATGCTTAAAATTGATTTTGTACGACATAGGAAGGAACAAAAGAAACTACCTCATCACTAAAAACCAAGTAATGTCAGAAATAAACGGTGGTGATTTACTAAAAAAGGGAAAAAAAGGAATCAACGGCTGAGATCTCTCCTGGCTTTGGAGATCGCAAAGATCAGAGAAGACGATGAAGGAGATGAACTCTCCTCAGCTAATCTGACGATTGAATTAACCACAGCCGTTGATTTAAACGCCGGCTCGTCTCTTGACAGTCGCTTCGACGGCCGAGAATAGTTTGACTCTTGAGCTGAAGAGCTTCCCATCTCATCCTGCATTTTTCAAAAACTAATAATTAAAACCAAATTTTTCCTGGGAAAATCCAAGAGGAAAAAGAGAAAAAAATAGATCCATACATCAGAGTAGAGAAGATCTGAATTCTCTCTCGTCCTCTTCGTCATCAAACCAACGCTTCCGCCGTCAGATGATGAAGAACTCATCATCGGAGGCGGTTGCGCCGCCGTAGACCACGGTACAACTTGATTCTCCGCTTCCTCATCGTCAACATCATCCTCCTCCTCATCGTCATCTTCATCTTCCTCCTCATCTTCGTCGTCATCGTAAGACTCCGCGCCGTCACCTTCATCTTCTCTGATCCGATCCTCTTCGGAATCAAAACTATTGATCTCCTGACCTCGATTCTCTAACAAAATCCGGTCAGAGCTCACCCCGCCGCCTCCGCCGTTTTTAAGAGCGACACATGAGTCGCAGACGGTGAAGGTAGGGCCGAGACGAAGCCCCGTGGCTTTCCACGGCGTAAGAGACTGGCAGGAGCTGCAGAGAAGACATCGCGTGTGCTTAGCAACCAGGAAATTAGCTCCGTGAACCTTACCGTCGCAGTCACTGCATAGACTCGCCTGATCTGATTCGCAATACATTTTTGCCACACCGCTGCATAAATCACACTTTTTCCCCATCAAAATCAAACTCTTCAATCTTTCTCAAGATTCTGTGTTGGCTTTGTCTTCTCTCTTTGAAGAAATTAGAGAAAATTGCAAGTTGCAGAAGGATATTTTCCGTGGCGAGTTTTCTGTGATTCAATACTTTGAGGTTACTTTCGTCTTTTTTTTTCTGTCCTTCCAAAAAAATCTATTTCTCTTCTTTGGTTTCACAATGGCCTATTTTATATTTCACCTTCCCTTTTTAATCTGTGGTTGCTAACACATCTCATTTAAGTTTAACTTTACTACTTTCTTAATATATTTAATCAATTAGTAGTCGACGACAAAAAAAAATAAAAAATCAATTAGTAGTCATTGGTTTAATCTTTACTCGAGGTTATGTTTTGGATAATCAATTCTATATCTGCGATTATTTATTTTCATTGATTAAATAATGCGTTTTTATTGTTTGAGCTATATCCTCAAATTTATCCTCAAGTTTATACTACTAATTTCTTCTGCTTTAACTTTTATTAGTTCTAAACGAAACCATTTTAAGAGTTGTTTGTTTCATACTAGTTAATTTTGGAGTGAATTTTGTTTATTAAGCATCAATATCTTAGTTTACCACACACACTTGAATCATCACCATTCCGGATCCATCCCATTCGATTGCCGCAAAAATGTCCCACATTTCTTTATCAAGAAACAAAAAAATGTCCCACACTTGATGTTGTTATCTGTTAAACGAGTATTACATTTATGACAGGATATAATTTGCACATTTTAAAATATGTAGTATGGAAAATACTATTGTTTTGACCGCTAAATTCAGCAGATTGTTCATTGTTTTGGTACACTAGTAGTATAAAATCTATAAGCCATATAACTTTCTCGGAAAGAGTAATCTTTATAGATATGGTTTGAATATTAATAAGGGATCAGTAAATAATTTCAAATTTTCACATAAAATTATATTTAAAATATCAGATTGGCTTTCTTTAACCGTATTAAAATATGAAAATCTTACTCGGAAAATTAATAATAGAGGAAATAGAACATTTTAATTTCTTTTTTGACAATGATCGATTACATTTTATTAGGTCTAACAACCATATTAAATTTTTAATAATTATTTAAAATGGTATTTTTAATTTGAAAACCACTTATTGCGTATGGGCCAAATGCCGTTTTACGTGGCGACAAACTGATGGAGTAGTTTCAAGATATTTTTTTGCGGAGATTTTACAGTCGATGACGTGGCGAGATTTCAGCCGGGGAAGAGGGAGAGCGAGATTCTGATCAGTCCTACGTGGACGAATCAGGTTCTCAATAGGCTTAGGAGCCACGTGAGCCCACCTGGGATTGCTGGACATCAATACAAGTTTAATGGGGCCCATTCTCTTTCAATTATCTTTCTTTTATAACCACTTGTTTAGTTTTTTTACTTCTCCCATACTTCTCTTCCCAAAGTGATCCAAAACATTTGTTTTTCTAAGCTTTGCGACAAGATAATAATGAAACTTTTTAAAATATATATAGATTGGTATGGGAGAGAAGAAAATCTTTATAGTATTATTACACAGGCGAGTATTGTTTACTTGGACCATAATTATTTAATGTTTTATTTGAAATATGACTATTCAATCGTATAGTAGCACTTAATCTGTGGCTCTCGCGAACCCATTGTAGAAAAAATAAATGTTATTTTGTAGTATTGAAGCCTGACCACATAAGAGATTGTGCATATGTGGCATACTTCGATATGGGGAAATCTACGTGGCGAGCAACGGCGGTGAGAAGAATCAAACGTAGATGAGGTGTCATGATGAGAGCCACATAAGCACAATTAAAGTTTGTGGTGAGTCGTGCTATGGCTCTTTACTGTGGTTTTCTTTTTATTTTTCCTGTGTGGATAACAATTTTGTAACATCTCAGAAGGTTCATTTTTCAGAATATATATATAGAAAATTGTCAAAGGAGCTGGATACATCCCTTCTTAATTCTTATCTACAAAGAGATGTGGCCTGTATCATGTATGTATGGGGTTAGAGGATACGCTTTGCTGAGACCACTTCTTATATTAAGATTTTTGTACACTGATATAAGGCTGTTACAAACCATTCAAAAAATAAAAACGGTTTGTAAATCACCAAAAGCTACAAGGTACTTGAGTTTTTTATAAAAAAATAGATTTAAGTTGCATTGTATAAAAAACTATATACATTTTATAAGTACGATCAATAGATCAACTAATGCTCCATATAGGAAAACCATACGTTTAAAACCCTTAAGACGACACGACTATGAGAAATAGACAAAGTGACAATAATGCATATAAGCTAAGGCCTAATGGATGTGTTAACATGGGGCCTCATTTGTCCACGTTTCTTCTCTTTCTTTTTCTTCTTTGAATCCACGTTTTTTGGTATCTCTTACATTCTCCACGTTCAAGTGTAACCATTAGAGATCTCTCTCACTAGAGACAACAATGATCTTTTATAATCTGTTACGGTTTCGTGAGCCAAATTTAGGTCTTGATTTTATATTGGTTTGTATCAGTTTGGGCCATCTGATCACTAGACACGCGCGCATGGTCTGATTTTTATAATCTTCTTACTTGCCAAAAATTTGTCCTCTCCAAAAAATAGTCGGAAGTTACAATAAATCGTACACCTAAAATCGGTAGAAAAAGTTTGGATCATGGCTTCAGGTACTATTGTTGCAAACTAATTCATGTCTTTGGACAAGAGAAGTCTAACAAAAAAAAAAAAAAAACAGAAGGTCTCGAGAGAATAAGGTTCATGGAATCATTTGGAATGATACTTGAACGGATGTAACTGATTGCTTTCTCTTTTTGATTTCAGTCCCGACCTATGCGTCTAATTTCCAACCAAACTTGATTTTTCAACGGGTTTAGGTATAAGCTCTAGTTTCACGTTTCTGTGATTAGTTTCCAACAATTGTTAAGTACGTGTTTAAAGCGTCGTCCCAAGTTAAAAATTGATAGTTTTCAAAAAACAAGAAATTAAAATTTGTTCTTGGATTTCTTATTTATCGCATTGAAGGCGTTCGAGGAACGAAGTTTCTTGTTCCTCAAGGAACAAAAAAGAGAGCATAACAGACATTGAGAGCGTGGGACGTTTATGGGCCTACACACAATTAGATTCCTAAGTCAACCAGTCTTTGCGTTGACTGAGCCATATATACGTCACTCGTCACCTCACCTGTGAATACTCTGGTCGCGAGCGACTGCTTCTTCCACTGATCGAGTCTGACTCGACACCAGTTGATCCAATGAACATATATTTGAAAAATTAGCTCCTAAGAATTGATAAACGTAGCGGCTCCAAACCCTAGCTTCATCAGTTTGAATCCAGGGGCGTGCTCTGGATAAATATTAGGGATAACAGTTTCATAGCATTTAACAAAACAAAAGTATAGAATATGATTGTAAACAGATCCATTTATTTGCATCTACCCACAAGTTCCTCATTAAGTTCTTTGATTATCGCTGAAAAGACTAGATCAATAATCATACTGCAAGGTAATCTACTCGAATCGTCGCAATGTATATATCAAACTATCAATGACCTGACTCTGACCCTTCAGTCCCTTATCATGGGACTTAGTCAAGGAAGATCAGCTACATCTTAGTTATTGTTTTTTTGTCGTTGCTAGGCTTATACACTCTTGTAGTTTGAGAAACTTCGAACAGTGTCCCACTAAATTTGATGGTCGATCATATTTTGTCATGTGTGCATGTGTGCATGTGTGCATGTGTCATGTGTCAAAAAGAGGTTAACACAATTAAACTGAAAAGATTATCTACGAATATAACAGCTAAAGTCTAATTTCATTATATATTAGCTCATATCTACTTCTTTTTTTTAATCTTCGCAACTTGTATCACATCAATGTCGTACGTAATTTTTTTGTTTGGAAAATTAATATGAAGTATGACTAGTAATTTTAGTCGCCTCTAATATTTGTCATCCATTTGGAATGTCTTTTCTCTATGCATTTCAAATCATCAAATGAGGTACCTTTGTGACCATTATTAACGGTTTTGATTACTTAGAAGGAAATATCATGAGTATAGAATCTAAATAAATAGTCACTAAACAAATTAAAAACATTAGCACGCAGAAAACAAAGATCCTCATCTTACCCAACTGGTTTGACCAATTTATTTTTTTAAATAAATAATTGGTTAAACCAATGTTACTAAAAGGATATGAAGATGTAGACAATTTCCACTACATTAATATTTGAAAAACGAAAACAAAACCCATTTATCATTTAACTATAATCAAGTCAAAGTCTTTCTTTCATTTATGAGGATGCTTAAAGTCTTTCAAATACTAATCAAGAACAGGCCTAAGATCGGACTGAAGATTATTGTAATTTTATAGAAAAAGTTGAAAAGAGCAAGCGGGTATTTAGGTATCGGAAAAACTAAGTGCAACAAATTCAAAATACCATGTAACTTATATCCAACAAGGGATCAGGTGAAATTGGGTCTTACATCATAAGAACTTTTAAAGCCCATTATTGATTCGTGTCCCCAATAATCATAACCGATGGGTCCATGCACGTAGCAAACACACGTTCACGGCCACAACCACAAGGTCCACAACCACCCACAGCGATTAAAGTAGAAACTTTTTTTCTTAGCAAAGAAATAGATAATAATAATACTTTGTCTTTTAGTTGATTTCCTTTCATTCATTTTTATATGTTGCATGATCCAATTTCAGGGGCCGGGTTTTGTTGGATTCCATAAAGTATCCATTAAAATCACAATTCTTCAATAAACTAAAACTAATATCCCACATAACATAACCTGATAATTAAATAACACAACACACATGAACTATTTCAACCGCAAGAGTCTGAAGCCTCTATTTGAATCTTGCTTTTAGCTTTATCTTTATCTTTTGCCTCTAATAGAGATCTTAATTAGTCCAAAAGCTGTTGCTAATTGTTGATGATATAACGATGGAATATTAACTAATGATTAGAGATAGATATTGTTCCATCAGTACTTCTTTGACGACGCAATTCACCGACGAATTGTTTCCCGTTAGTGACGGATTGCTATAAGGTTATTTTCTTGGACTGTTACTATCCAATATAGAATTTAGGTAAACAGTTTGAACTGCACAAATTCCAAAATAGTTAGGTTTCATCTTTTGTTTTTGAACCAATTACTTTCAGAATTTGTTATAAGGGAAAAAATTAATTATTAGAATTATGCGAAATCTAAATTCTAATTGGACGTTTTTTTGTTTGTTTTTTGGTCGAACAACTGAGCGTTTTATATAATAAAATAAATAGGATTTGAAGTGTATCACTAAGAACTTCTGGTTCGGTAACTTAATCATTAACTCTACAAAATTCAAGATGAACTATTTTTCTTACCAAGAATATAAATCGAAGATGAATATATCAGTTGTTAAGTTGAATACCAAACTCATAAATGGGAAAAGCTTTAAACTTTTTGCTGTGGGCAACGGAAGAGGTCTTTGGCTGTTTACTAAGTGCGATCAATTGAATGAAGAAGATGATAATAATTAAGAAGGAATAATTTATTTTCTTTCAAAAAAAACATCTTTTCTAAATTGGGTTTTCAAGATAATATTCTCTTTATTGTTGAATCGTGGTGTGTGTTGCAGTGATAGATTCTTTAGTAATAATGAATGTACTATAGGTCTGGAGGTTATTGTGGATTTGTGTGTGCGTAGAGTGGGTACAAAAGATAATGGTCCTTTTTGGGTGTCCCCATGAAGAGTTTTATGTCTATGTAAGACTCAACTTTTCCTCCTTTTTCATTCACCAGACACCACCCATCACTTCATCATCACACTGACCACATTTACATTTATATATATGCATGTATGACTGTGAATACACATGTACATGCGAGTCAGAGTCCGTCCAACAGGAAGACGAAACTGAGTTTGAATTTATCTGCAAGATATATCGTTCTTTATTTCAACAATCAAACTATATTTTTAACTGGTTTTACCAAGATTCAAGTTGTTTATATGATTCTTTGGTAATAAACTTTTAGAAAGATTAAAGGTTTCAACAACGAAAATTGTAGTGCTAATTAATGATGTGTCACAATATGCTTCGTGAAACGACTTATGCTTTCAATTAGTGGATTGTGTTTTTATGGGCCGGCTCAGCCCAGCCCATCCTAACCCATTTTTTCTTAAGTGGCACATTACTATGTGTTAGAAACTCAGAAAGCCTTCTCATGTGATGTGGAAGAAGAAAAAACAAACACAATAGTGAACCTCTTCAATGGAAATGGCGCTCATTTCCTGGCCTCTATGGTAATTCCAGATTCTCGCGAGAGAATTGTTTGTAGACTTCCTTTATATCCTATCGGTTTATTCAATTATGTGGGGTTTACTATCGAGAACTAGAAGGAACAGTAAGTTGTTAGTTCCTTTTGAAACGATGTGTTATGCCCTTGGTGGTTGCAAATTGGTTACTAGTTCTTCGAAGAACTAGTAATCCTCAGCTCGAAATGCATGTCATGTTTGGAGATTCGGTCTTAGTTACTTCTAGAGGCAACACGTGTAAACTTTTCTGTTCAGAGATATATATAAACCTCAAAATTAAGCATGCTAGGGGAGCCGAGAAGATGGTAAAATTGTTAAGAATGCTCATGTCTCTCTCTCTCTCTCTCTCTCTTTTGTGTTTAGAAATCATTATTACTGTATTAAGTTTGAATCAATACTTTCACAGAATCGTCGCACCGAGCCATAGCTCTGAATGTGATGTAATATTGAGAAAATGGGAGAAATTAAATTCAAGGAGACCAAAGATAAAGAAACCACACAACTTTCAACAGCTGATCTGATCTCTTAGCTGTTCTTACGATTTCTTTCTTCTAATGTCTTAACGAATGAGGTTGTATTGAACATCTTTGTCTCCTCTCTTCTTATATATTCCAAAAGGATTATATATAAATGAACTATGATTGTGTAATAACGCCAATGTTGCAATAATCCAATCTTACCAAATATAATAATATGCCCAAAAGATAAAAGGTATCTGTCTTGTAGTTTTCCAGTTGTCAAGAACAATAAAAATGTAACACCGAACCAAAGGAAACAAACAAAAACAATATTAAAATAGCATAGACAAATGGAAACATAATTTTATAATATATCGTTACAAGCCAAAAAGAATAATTAACACTGTAAACCCATTTTGGCATTTGGGGAAGAAAAAAGATAAAGAAGAAGAAAAGAGATGATGGAATCGAAAGGAGAGGAAAGGAAAACGACGACTTATTGCGTGACTGGTGCAAGTGGATACATCGGTTCTTGGTTGGTTAAGTCTCTTCTCGAAAGAGGTTTCACTGTTCATGCCACTCTTAGGGATCTTGGTATTGTTTTCAAACTAGTCTTGTGAAAATCAATCGAATTTTAAGTGTCTGTTCACATCAAATCTCAGATGCTTTACAGAGAATTTTAAAATACATATGCATTAATTTGTTATTTTGACTAAAATTTGGACTGTTATGTAAATTTGTTTTGAAGTCTTCATACTAAGGAACGCTTCTCTTCTAACAGCAAAATCTCAACATTTTCAATCCAAATGGAAGAAAAATGAACGGCTTAGATTATTCCGAGCGGATCTTCAAGATGACGGCAGCTTCGATGACGTCGTTAAGGGCTGTGACGGCGTCTTCCATGTCGCCGCTTCCATGGAGTTTGATATCTCATCAGATCACGTCAATCTCGGTACGGCCTTGTCATTGCACCGATTTTTTTTTTAACATTACCTAAACCACTATCAAGCGAATCAAACGATTAGTTTTAACCGAAAAACCGGGTTTTGTTGGATTGAATGGTAGAAAGTTATGTCCAGAGCAAAGCCATAGATCCGGCAAGAAAAGGCGTACGGAATGTACTTGGTTCTTGTCTAAAGTCAAAATCAGTCAAAAGAGTTGTATTCACATCATCCATCAGTACTCTCACTGCCAAAGATAAGAATGAACGGATGAGATCTGTTGTGGATGAATCTTGCAAGGCTCGTATTGATCATGTCCTTAAAACACAAGCAAGTGGATGGGTAAATACTATTACAATACTGTATTATATATATTTTCATTACGTGCTTTACAATTCTTTTTCGGCGTCACGAACAGTTTAGACTTAGTGTGGGCGACAGATTTATGTACTATCGAAGCTCGTATCAGAGGAAGAAGCATTTAGATATGCAAAAGAGAGAGGAGTGGATCTTGTTTCAGTCATTACAACTACTGTTTCAGGTCCATTCCTTACTCCTTTTGTCCCATCGCCAAAGAAGTTAAGAGAATTGGGGTTTGAGTATAAATATGGTATTGAAGAAATTGTTCATCAAACAATTGAGGCTTCCATCAATTTTAAGTTTCCTACCTTGAACCACAAACTCAAGCAGTGAGATCAACAACAGTTGATCTTCTTTGTCTTGCTTGATTGGGCTATTGTGATCATTAAAGTCTATTAGTAAAGTGTTTTTAGTCACTGTCCTATAGTCTTAATATCCTTTGAAGTTTGAACATATATATAGAATGATGGATCTTACCAGTTTGAAGTGTAAGTTATAGTTGTGACTTGTGATTTAGTACCTCTAGTTTTGTCGTCACTTTTGATGTAAGCTTTGTCTCAGTGCATTTGCAAATGGTATGGCCCATTTTGCTTTTCAAAGAATATGCTAGCTAGAATATATGTTCTTTTTTGTTTTTGTTCGCTCTTCTTTTTAATCAGAAACATAAGCATGGGCGTAGTATGTATGAGTCAAATTTGAAAATTTTAGAATATTATTTCAGGAGTAGCACGTCAATATCATGTTGTAATATATTCATCAGTAAATACACTGTTTCACCAATACCTCAAACTTTGATCTCGACTGAAAAGTAAAAACTAGATTGAAGAGAGTTTTTAGCTTATCTATCCAGCTTTTTTTTTTTTTGGTATATGGTAAAGATTTATCTTCCTCTTTTGGTGTTATTTTCCATATTAGTTGAAGAGGGGGTTTAGCTAAGACCAATGACAATATTTCAGCTAAATCCACTAACTAATGATGGGGAAAAAAACAATTTCCACCAATTCCATGTTTTAATCTATTAGAGTTCATTACTCTGCACAAATTTTCTTACACAACGTAGGCAAAATAGCAAAATGGGCATAATTAGTTTATTCGTCTCTTCCCCGACGCTTATTATTTGTTTAGCAGTCACTGTCTGAAATTTGGCATTTACCAATATTCTCCACCCGTGAAACAAAGCCTTTATCTGTCTGACGCTCTTCAACCTTCATTCCTGTTATTTGTGCAACCAGCCCATTCCCTCCTTCGCCTGAATATAATAGCCAATTACCCCATGAATAAAACATTCCAGTCTTTTTTTCCCACTTTGAGATCAATCTCAAAAAAATCTGATAAAAGCTTTACATTTTGAATCTGAGTTTACAAATATGTATTAGCGTTGTTAAAAATCTAGAGACTTTCACATCATTTTGTTTCAAGAAGAAATTCCAATTTTACTCGGTTTAACAAACCAACCTAGAATCGTAACCAAAACGTTGGAAAAAAAAAACTTGATTATAGATTCAAGCTATTCAACTTTATATTTTATGTATGTTAATAGAATATCAAACTTAAGTAACAAGAAAACCTGACAAATGATTCAAAGGCTAAGATATACTTAATATATTTTTAAAAAGAGAGTGTAAATAATAGTTTTGATAGAAAAGAAAAACAAAGAAGAGTGTAAATAATAGCAAAAAGCTTTAAATCATTTTGTTTTTGTTAGGGTTTTACTTTAGCACATTTGCTATTAATAATTCCTAAAAGCTAAAATTTTCCCGAGTGAAATCAATATCACAACTTTGCGATTTTTAGAACTATATCGATACAACTAATCAACCAAAATTTCCAATATTTTCTTTAATCTTTAAGGTTTGCAGATTAGCACAAAACAAGGAAGCAAAGCTCGAGAATTGAGCAAATAAAGCTCCTCAACATTTGTATACAACCCAACTTTACCGGCCAAAGAATCAAACCCATTCAACTCATTCATCTCCTCTAAATTCTCCACCGGCCGATGAACCCTCCCGGCGATGACCCGACACACAATCAACGCCTTTCGATCACCACCGTTGCCAATCACGATAGACTCGAACGCCCTCTCACTCGTCGACGCCGTGAAAACTCCAATTCCGTTGTTCATCTCTCGTTTCTCCGAGAACCCATTCCGTATAATCCGGCAAACGCAGCATTTGTCCGACGAACATAAACTTGTCGACCCGTTTATCCCCAAAACACACGCGACGGTTGTGCCGTGGAACCTGAGCAGTTCGTTCCCGTCGGCGATACATCTCGGATGTTTCTTTTGTAGCTTGCTCGCTCTTATCTTCACCGTATCTCTATATTCCTCGAATCTGGCTAAGGTTTTTTGCATGTTGTGTACTTTCAAGATCCGATCGATTCTCCCGCCTTGATTCTCAGTCTTTAACCAGCTTGTTCTGCAGATTATCTCCACAATTTTCCTCGACGAGTCTCCTTCCACGAGCTCTGTCACTGAAATTTCGGTAAAAAATCTTTAATAAACAAACTCTGTAACCTAATTGTGAAATTCGAAGATGAGATTTACGAACTTTGAGCTAGAAAATAATAATTTTGAAGATGAAATAACAAACTTTACTAAAAAAGTATGAAAATTTTGAAATTCGAAAATGACATTTACGAGCTTTGCTAAAAAAAAGTAAGAAACTTTATGATATGATTATTTACCGGCGTGTTTAGTGAGATGATGAGCTTCAGCATCTTCGAGTTTGCTAAATTTCTCGCCGCATCTATGGCAAGAAATAGAGTAATTGTCTCCATTAATGGCGGAATTTTCTCTCTCCCTTCTGCTCTGGTGAAATCCTAATCCTTCCCTGTCTCTCTCAACCACAACCAAGGAAGCCTTTCTCGACGCTTGGTTCCGGCGTGAAGAAGAGTAATGCACCGGCGTCCCTGGCTTCAGAGTCCCAACTAATTCCGTAGCTCCGGTGATCTTGAGCTCGCAGGTGGAGTTGCTAAGGATAACGTCGTGAGTAATGGGATTGAGAAACTCGCTGCTTCCGATAGAACGAGGGCTAGAACAAGGCGGCTTCTCCAAATGACGTTGGTTTCCATTGATTACGTCTTTGAGATTGGCTATAGATCTTGAGCAACCGGACCGGCCTCCGACGCCGGAGGAAGTTGTTGGTCTCTTTGTGGATATGGTAGCGAGCCTTTTTCTGGATCTCGGGTCGTGGACATCGGAGGGATCTGATTTGCAGGTGAGAGATTTCTTCAGTGAAAACCATACATTGGGAAGCTTCTTGTTGTTGTTCTTCATCTTCTTCTCGATTCTTGTGCTTGAAGCTTCCATTTCTTTTGATCCTCTCCACTGGTTTTGGTATTTGAAAGAATATGAGAACGAGAGAAGCAAAAAAGGAAACAAAGTAGCAAAAATAAAGAAATTTGAATTGAATGTTAGAGAGTTTGTATATATATATATTTGTTGGATTGGAGAACCTTCTTCTGGCATTTAGTTTTGCATTTTCTGGGGAGAGAGACAGTAAAGGAAGGGAGAAACAAATTAGGGGTACTGATTATTGAGTTTTTGTCGTCTGAAGATAAGATACACAAACTATATGAACTTAATATAATTTATTGCAAAATAAATTTAACTTAATCTTATCAAAAAAAAAGAAGAAGATAAGATACACAAAATATATGAACTTAAATTACAACGGGAAAATTACTGCAAAAAAAAATGTTTTAGACTCCCAATAATATTTGTTTTCTTTGTTATTAAAGGTTTGAAAATGGACAGCACAACGAAAAGTAAAGCGGAATAAGCTTGAAATAAATGTGGTTAACAAAAAATGGATGGAACAAATAGTTTAAAACGAATATACTAATAAATTTTGAATGGTGATTATAGTAAATGCGATGGGAATCTAATAACTACGCTATAATTTTTTTCTTTTTAGGTTTAGTAGATATGAAAAACATTATTATGAGTTAGAAAAAGTTAAATATGTTGTATTTACCGTTTGTTCATATCAAAACTTATCGACCAGAGTGTAGGTTTATTGATCAACCTGTCAAATCGGAATGAGTTTGAAAATAATGATTTTTTTTTAGTCTAGGCCTAGAAAGAAAATCGCAATGTATTATCAGAATAATAGGATCCATAGTATTTATTTCCTAGAGTACATATAATCAAAAATCGTGAGTAAATGTAATACTCGAATACATTTTTGTTTGGTAACATGGAGTAAATTCTAAACCGAAGTTTAAGCTAATCTGTCAAATATGTAGATAGTTAGATATTCTTGTCACTTGAAACATTTACAATGACTAAAAAAGTTTCATAATAATCCTAATTAAAAAAATTTCACAATAATGATATATGTACATAGCGAGTATTCTATAACATTCAAACAACACCACTACTAAATCATGCCATCTTGGTCCTCATAATGCTTTTGACATATCAATCATCGGTGAGTTATCAAGACAGCAATGATCGTACTTAGGTAACTTACCTATCTATGGTACTACTTGACTCACGAGGCCACAGTATGATTTGGTTGTCTCCTCACTAAAATAACGAGTACGTTCAATCTCACATTTCCCAAATATAATGCTTCCAATATTTTGCGTAGGTTTGCGGTTTGAATTGTAGTATTTAAAATATTGAAATCTGCACATACTGTCGGACCAAAAGACACTCTCTTGAACAATAACCATTCGACTCAAGAGACAAAAAGTTTTTGGAATTATTGATTTGTCAATACCAACGAGTACAAAATAAAATTTAACTGGTTTAGAGATGAAGTACGTATTATTAAGATATTCTTACATTGACATTTTTCGATCGGTGCAGAAGATTCTGTATACAAATAATGCTTACCAGTAAAGTTACACGAATATATATAACGTTTCTACAGACATGCCATTGTATTCTCCTTGACTACGTAATCAGCCTCAAATTTCCTCCTTTTTAAAAAACACGTAGCACGAGACTTTCCATTTAATATATCCACTTAAAAGATTTTCAAGTACTTCTAAAACTTTCTAACTAAAAAAAATAATCTTACTTGGGGTTTGTAGTTTAGTGTACAGGTTTTAATTTTTATTTTTCTTAATAATAGTGGTTAAAGATCTCATTTCCACAATGACGTTATATGAAAGTTGTCTGTTCCTTATATTTTTTTGTTTGTTTTTGTAAGACAAATAATGGGTGTTTTTTCTAATCATCAAATAAATAATGGTATGTTGTGACTTTTTTTGGATAACTATTAATCTCTTTGGTATGGTCCTTGTCAAGTTAAATTAACATTTTCTAGGAAAACATATATTTTTTTAGCGTGGATCGAATTTGTGAGTTTTAATCCACAAAAAAGTTACCATTAGCCTAAACACGTTGGTCAAAGTTGTGACTTACATAGATATTTCTCCATCCTTACATTAACGAAAAATTTAAGTGTGATCCACCAAATTTTGTCTTGAAGGTTGGAAACACCATGACCATCCCCATAACTTTCATGACTTTGAACTTTTCCGCATGTCTCTCTTTGGTTTACTTCTCTGCTATCCATTTTTTCGAGAGATTAAAAGAAACACTATAGCTTGATATAATTTTTTCGTGAAATTTTTTTAACCTCATCCTTTAATCGTCTCTCGTCCAACCGTTGTTTCATATCACTCAAATGAAATACTTTGACTGGTCGATTATTTCTAAGACAGTTTTCCTCACGAAGATTACAAATCAAAACCTATTTGTACAACAAAAAAAAGACCAGAAAATGTATAATTTGATAATTTCTTTCGATTTTTGAATTTTTTGGTTAAAAATGTTAAAGGAAAAGAAATACACTGTAGTACATGGACTTCAACCAAGGATATTTGGGCCGGAAAATGTTAAAATAAAAAGGAGGGCTACTTTTGATTTAGTAAGCCCAAATTAGCCCATTATATCTATCCATTGAAATGATCGGAGAACCCAAAAAAAAAAAGCTTTTTTTTAATCGTGTCCCTCAAACTTAAAACAATCTAACGGTGTGAATGATCGATCCATGCAGTGTAATACCATTGGTCAGCGATACTTTCTTTCCCACTATATAATACTCATGGCGGGTTTCGCTATATCTCATTATTGTCGAGATAGAGAGCATCTCAATTACGCTTTCTCTTAGCTTTTTTTTTTTTTCTTTTTGTAGAGATTTTATTTTGTTGGTAGTAGAAATGGCGGGTCGGGGAAAAACACTTGGATCTGGTGCGGCCAAGAAGTCTACTTCTCGTAGTAGCAAGGCCGGGCTTCAATTTCCCGTGGGTCGTATTGCTCGATTTTTGAAAGCCGGAAAGTACGCCGAGCGCGTTGGTGCCGGAGCTCCGGTCTATCTCGCCGCTGTTCTTGAATACCTGGCCGCCGAGGTAATCATTCTCATCTATTGACCACCTGTTTAATTTTGCTTACTTTTATCGAAATTGATGGTTTTCACTTGCATCTAGGGTTCTGGAATTTCTATTTGCTACCCCCTTCGTTTAGTTAGTGAAATTGGGAAATTTTGAGAATGCATTAATTTCTTATACTTGTGGAAAATTGTCTATTTTTGAGGTCTCAATCTTTACTTGTGCTGATTCAGATATAAATTAGAGTTAAATTTATTGTTTTAGCAATTTTTGCTGCTCAGAATTTTCATTTGGTACTGTTTGATTCTGCTACCTGACTGTAAATTAGAAAATTTCGATTGCATTATATGGCTTCTTGGCAATTGAATATGGTCCTATTAATTTTTTTTCAAAGGTTTTGGAGCTCGCTGGTAATGCAGCAAGAGACAACAAGAAGACCCGTATAGTTCCACGACACATTCAACTTGCTGTGAGGAACGACGAAGAGCTAAGCAAACTACTTGGAGATGTGACCATTGCCAATGGAGGAGTGATGCCTAACATTCACAATCTCCTTCTCCCCAAGAAGTCTGGTCCTTCTAAGCCTAGTGAAGAAGATTAGGTCTAGTACAATGACAAGATAATGGTGGATGCAGATAACGCTTAGGAATGTTGTTTTTGTTTTCCGTTTCCTAATTATCTTTCCGCTGCAGCCATAAATAGAAGCTGTGTGGTTTGTACTAGTTGTAAGGATACCTTGTTTCACTTTGTGTGAATATATGAAGAAAATTGTTCTTGACACCATTGCTTTAGCACTCTTCTTTCGCTCCTTGGTTCACAGATTAAGTTGCTGTTGAGATTACTGTGACAAGAGTCCGCCATCTAAGATAATTCCATGACAGATAAATCAAGTTTACAATAATGTTATGTATGTTTTTTGGACAATCAAGATCCATTTCAGTTGTAAACCTTAAGTCTTCTGCTAGTCCATGATTACATTCTCCTTGTAGAAGCCACTCAGCCACGAGATCTCTATGTGAAATTGCTTCTCTGCACTCTCTATTTGATTGAGCTGGAGCTTCGATGACAGGAGATTGCAAGTGAGCCAACTATTATCTCTGTTAGTTTTTGCTGGAGGTCTGCTAACAAGAGATTCCAAGAGAGCCAGTTAGTATATTTTCGTCAACTGATACAAAACAAGGTTGAATGGTTTCTCTTGTAGTGCCATCGTCCCAAGTTAAATTGTTCCACCATGTGTTTCTCCTCTTACTTCTTTGACTCTATGAGCGTTATTCGAACTAATGGGTAGACTCCCGAGAAGATTGCATCTTATCACTTCCACATGTTCTAAACATCCCCAGTACTGTTTCATAAATGCTTGCGACATATCATCGAAAAAGTCGATCGTGAATGATTTTATTTTAGAGAACTGCTGAAGAGCAGCTCTGCCCAGATGTTCTGTGAACAACTGGCAGAGGACTACATCTCTTTTTTTCATTGGACAATCTTGTTCGCCCTATGGTAATCATAAAGCGGTCATATGGCTGCGTGAATATGTTTTTTCGTCATTGGTCAATAGCTTAAGTTTGTCGACGTGCCGCAAGTCAGCTCCTGATATTCTGGCCGTAAAAGAGGTTTGTTGAGTCTTTTCAAAGACTTTATCAATCTCTGGTGCGGAACTGGTCGCGCGATGCATCTGTGATTTCATATCTTTAATGGTTTTGATTATATTCGTTTTCCGATATTTAGTGTTGGCGAGTTTTTCGTACATAGCTTGTAGAGTTAGCAGTGTGGGTATTGCGACGTTAGTTAGGACATCCACATATTTTTTTGTAAAGAATTTTGCGCGACAAGCGTTTGAAGGTCGCCAATTGTGCTTTCCGGGACTCGTTTTCAGTAAATATAGCTTGTTATGTGGTAGTTGCTGCTGAATTTTCTCTGGCATATCAATTTATTAGATATTGTAAGAAAATAGAAAGATTGGCTTGCTCTACTGGTGTGAGAAATTGAACCGATGGTGAGACTTGTTCGATGATTACCGTGATACCAGTGTTGTCGCCAACTTGAGTTCTGTCAACGAAAAATGGATAAGTACCAATTCTCGTAACTAGAAAAAACGAATAATAACCAAAAAAATTTGGATAACTACCAATTCTCATATTTAAGAATCGAACAGTTTCGAAACCGAATCAAAACTGTTTTGATATCTTTATGTATCCTACGTTTTTATATCCGAAAAATCTGAAACTATTCGGGTTTTATTCGGAACCGAACTAAATACCCGAATGGCCACCCCTAAACCAAAATATCTCTCATTTTCCTCTTCTTTACTTTCTCGCCACCAAAACCGAAGTTGCAGGCTTTATCCGAATTTAGGGTTTCTGTTCGTTCTCTCTTCTCCGATAATCAGATCCTCGAAACCCTACCTCTCGGATCAGGTAAAATTGTCCTTCTGTCCGCGTTTGTCATGTTCCGTCGGATTACAAATTGTTTCTTGCTCTTTCTTTGACTTCGGTAATTTCGAGCTGAAGTTTGGTTTCGTTGCTAGATCCAAAATTTTGGTGACTTTGGTTATAGCTGTTCATTTTGTTCCCTGAAGATCGCACGCGAGCTTTTGTAGAGGAATGATAATTTGGTGCTGACTTTGAAAAAGCGGATCTTGCTTTGATCTCCTGTGAAAAATTTAACGTCAAAGTTATTACTTGGTGGATTGATGTTTTTCTTTACATTGTTTATTGTAATTGAACTGGATCTGCTTAGCTAGGTTCGTCGAATAAAATGAAGAAGATACAATATATAATGCAGATGGTATCTAGCTCAATTCTGATTAAATCTGAAGATAGTTTCTTAGCTGGGGTTATAGTTTCTCATCTGGTTTATATATCAATAATCTCTCTTAATGGAAATGGCTTGTACTAGAATTGTGTGTGTTTATTGTTTGTTATCGCGCTTTATGTATTTCTCTATGCGTTTCCTCCAGTTCTTTAACTGTTATCTAAGACCTAGTTAGTTAATAATCTTTGCGGTTTAACACGTTCATCTTCTGTTATGTGTTTTTATCATTCTGAGTGTCTTGAATTCTTATGTGACGATGGCCTTCATGTTCAGGTCTCAGCTTCTCTGTCGTTTGCCCCTCAGAACAACAAAGTTTCATGTCTGAACTTGATTCCCAGGTCCCTACTGCCTTCGGTAAGTGCCAATTATTCATTCCACTGCTTGAAACTTGATCCAGAGTACCTCTGCATATCTGTCTCAGAAAAGTCAATTTAGACTTATTTTCAGATGTTTGGTAGCAGTTTTGATACTTGGAACATGGGTTTTTGTAAATTTGTTTCTCAAGTCTTGGATTCTTCAGGTTGTGGTTTGCTGTATCTCGTGTGAGAACTGATAGGAGCTAATCATTTTCTGTTTTTCTTGCCTGCAGATCCGTTTGCTGATGCGAATGCTGAGGACTCAGGTGCAGGAACAAAGGAGTACGTTCACATTCGTGTCCAGCAGCGGAATGGGAGGAAAAGCTTGACAACAGTCCAGGGGCTGAAGAAAGAGTATAGTTACAGCAAGATACTTAAGGACCTCAAGAAAGAATTTTGCTGCAACGGAACTGTAGTTCAAGACTCGGAACTGGGACAGGTACATGCTTTAAAACTCCATGGTGCATCGATGTGGTTAAGAAACTGTCTTTATAGTTGGCAAAGTACCATTTGAATAATGTAACAGAGGGTTAAACACTAATTGCAAAGCTTAGCCGAGGGATACTCAGCTTTGTCTTATATATGTGGTCTCTCTAGCTATTCTCCATTGCTTATGCTCCTGTGCTAACGTGTTAGGTTATTCAACTTCAAGGCGACCAGAGAAAGAACGTCTCTACGTTCCTAGTCCAGGTAAAAATTAATCTCTTTCACAAACAGGATAATAAAAAGATTGTTACTTGATCTTGTTTCCCATACTTATCATGGTACAGGCTGGCCTTGTGAAGAAAGATAACATCAAGATCCATGGTTTCTGAGCTGCTTATGTTGCATTGTCCCTAGCCTGTTGCTTAACTGTTGTAGTGGATCATTACTGTTGTTGCGCAGTTCCAGAACATTTATTCACCTTACTCGTCTATCTCGTGTTGCTGTGTTTTTAAAATTTAGATTTGGTATGATACTAAGAGACTATCGCTGTTTTCTTCCTTTGCTTCCTCTGTAATATCAGATTGTTAAAGAGTTCTTCATTAACTTTTTGTCTCTTATCTGAATATCTTTCTTACCAAGATGGATCTCTCGCCCTTCTGCAGTCTATTATTCATGTTTTGTGATTTTAAAATTGTGACTTTCTTCTGTGTCAAAAGTTTTATTTTTGTGCAAACCTGAATTTGGATCCGGAAAACAAAGACCTCAATTCTATGGAAAGCATGAAACTGGAAAAAAAAAAACATTGCGCTAATTCAGTAAAATACACGAATTGACGTTGACAAAGGCATTGAAGACTCCGATGGGTCCAGAGGGTCTGCAAATCGCTTGAAAATTACGAATTAACTGCTTGTCTTCTCTATCGAGTCCAAGTCGAGCTCTGCAATCCGATTTAGGTTAAACTACGAATAGAGAAGACAACAAAAAGAAATTCAATTTCGAAAACGAGATTAGGTTAAAGTTTGAACTAAGCTGAATCGATCTTGATTATTCTAGTTCTGTGTTTTTCTCGGAAGTTTCCTCAAATTCCTCCATTGCTCGGTTATTTAGGATCGCAGGTAAGTGATGGAGGAGATTTTCGCACTGATAGTGTCAATGATTCTGATAGTAGCTGTGATTCCTTTGTTCTTGTGGAAACGTCGGGTAGGTGCTAGATCACGGGAGGATGTTGCAGAACCTCCACAGGTAATTTCTCATTTTTTTTGTGAAATGGATGGGAACATTTTGATCTATGAATTATGGTAAATCTCGTTTTTTGGGGGCTTGATGGGTCTATTCGCGTCAACTAAAGGTTCAGCAGCGTGCTACTGGTGGGCGTAGGATGCGTCGGAGACCTGCAGCTTCCGGTGCTAGCTCCTCAACATCCAATGTTCAAGGTTGGTATTGACAGCTTCTGTTTCTTTTTATTTTTCCTTATTTTATGTCAAATTCTCTCGGTGTTTTTAGCTGCATCAACCTTATGTAAATGGGTGTTACTGGTTAGAGTTTACTATTAGCTAGTGAGAATTCGAAACCAGTAATTCAAGATTTAGTCAAATAGTTTTTAGTTTCATTTGTCATCTTCCTGTAAATGTAGTTTGATATTCAAAAGGTCTTGGAAATAATGGCTTTCTAATCGTTATTTGGGTATTATGTGAAACAGAAAACATCAGTGGGAGTGAAGATGAAGATGAAGATGAAACCGGTGGATCTCAAGCAGCCAGAGCATCAAAGAAGAAAGAGAAGAAGCGACAAGAGCGGGAAGCACAAAGACAGGTGACCAACAATATCTATTGCTGCAAATTAAGGACGAGAAATTCTAGAAATATCAGTTGACAAGTTGCAATCCGCAACTGTGATAGTTTTAGATTGTAACTTAAGGATAGAGCATTGGTCCTGAGCTTAGAATAGTGCATTTCTTTTTGACAAGAGTTTCCTGATCAAGTTCTGCTCTTATTGTTGGGTCAGGCTGAAGAAGCTACACGCGAGTCAAGGAATACAAAACAAGACTGATATGCAGAAATGCGGAGGAAGAAGGACGAGGAGCGTGAGGCAGAGGAGCGGAAGTTGGTGGGTCAACTAATTTATCTCAGATTTCGTTCTGTTTAGGCTTCCTGCTTTTGAAATGCTGGTTGGCTAATTGTCACATTGTTGTGTAGGAAGAAGAAGAAAAAGCACGACAAGCCAAGGAAGAAGAGGCAGCTGCGTTAGAGTTTGACAAATGGAAAGGGGAATTCTCAGTTGATGCTGAAGGTACTACAGAGGAAGTTGAAGGTGGAAATCAAGATTTACTTTCTGATTTTGTTGAATACATAAAGGTAGATCTATCTTGAATAACCCTTTACCAAACACTTTCCGATCTCCCATTCTAATCATTATTCTGCGAATAGAAACAATCTACCAATGAAGTATAGAGACAAGTGGCGTCTCATCCCATATCAATGTGCAGAAATGTTGAGCCTTTCTTTTGCTTTGTTGATGTGATTGCAGAAACAGAAATGTGTTCCACTTGAAGATCTCGCTGCAGAATTTAATCTACGAACTCAGGTATCATCTGGCTACATATTCTGTATGGAAAATAAATATAAACCTTTTGTCATTGTTCTCAAGTCTGATTCAACTGTTTTTTTTTGTAGGAATGCATCAACAGAATCAATTCTTTAGAGAGCATTGGTATATTTCTCTCTATCCAATTATAAGAATAGCATTTGTCTCATTCGGTAGTATGTGATTTGCTATGGGGATAGTAAACCCGAAGCAATATGAATAAGCAGATGAGACACGGATGACTGTGTGTACATGTGTAACCATAATGGGACTCTTAACTCTTAAGATCTGAACCTGAACCACTACTCTTTTATTCAGGGCGGCTCTCGGGGGTCATGGATGATAGAGGAAAATACATTTACATATCAATGGAAGAGATGAATGCGGTTGCGGATTACATCAAACGCCAAGGAAGAGTTAGTATCTCCCATCTAGCAAGCAAGTCGAACCAGTTCATCGACTTGGAGCCCAAAGTACAACATCAGCTGACTGAAGAAATCAGCGGCATGGAAGAGATCTCGGTTTCTTAGTTTGTGAAAAACAAGAGTTTCAAAAGCCTTGGGAACTCACTGGAACTTGTTGATGTTTGGTCATGGACCTTTTTGTTTTGACTTTACTAGTTGAGATCCTTTAGGCTTGCATCCATATGCAGTACATGAAACTATATAATATCTTATATATCCGTAGGTTTTAAATTGTTGTTTGTTTCCCGTATTAACATTTAACGAGGCTGTGTCATACGGTACAACTAAATTTAGTTATAATATCGGAGATTCAAAACAAAATAAAAATTCAAAACACAAAAAAAATGTATCGCAGGTAAAACATCATTCGAGTATCCTGTTAGAGATGAGCTTTTCTCAGATAAAAACAGAGTTTCTTGGTGAAGAATGAAGACAGAGTTTGTTTACTCAAGTGTGTCTGCTTCATTACTAACGGCTGTATGGTTGCATAACCTTACAGTTACATTTTGCTCCGGTTCGGTTTAACCAAATTTTGATACTAGTACGTATACATTTACGTATTATTTTTGTTTTCCTTATTTTATTTTATTTTGTATTATTATCTCTGTTCTCTCCGGAGAAACAGGGGGAAACTAGAGGAAGAGAAACCGTTATGCTCTGCCTCCGTAATTCGCTTAAGTTTTTTGATCATTTCTCTTCTTCTCTGTTTTCTCTTTCTTGCATCCTAAGAAACTTGGGAAGATACGTATAAGCTTTTTGATCATTTCTCTTCTTCTCTGTAGAGATGAAGAAGATACGTTGCGTTCATCTAAACCTCCTTCTCCTTCTATTACCTCTAATCAGTCTTCATTTTCCGACGTTATCATTGGCTCAAGACTACGATGCCCCACAGAAAGATGATACTCCACCGCCAGGCCTGCTCCGTTGTAACGGAGTTTACATGTCTTACACTTCCGGTGGCCGCGAAAAGTTATATCCTCGCACCACAAACGTGACGGCTCAAGCTTGGTCGTTCAAAGCAACAGCCACGATCGTCAACACGGGTACTGAAGAGGTCAAAGGTTGGCAAATGCTCGTAAAGTTTCACCACAGAGAGATCATCGTTTCCGCTGCCGGAGCTGTCTCATCGGACGGTGACTTTCCTGTCGATGCAAGCAACGGGACGACGTTTATTGGGTCTCCGAATACGGATTTAAAGACCTCGATCGCGACAGCTGGCGATTACACTCAGATCTCGACAAATATCGAGATAACCGGAACGCTTTTTGGCGGTAGAGGTACCGTGACACCAATGCCGAAATCGATCAAGCTCGTAAATGATGGATGGCAATGCCCTGCTGCTACTTCTAAAGGTGACAATACCTAATTCTTAGTTTCTTGTTCAGGAGGAAACAATCGGTTTGTAACCGGTTTTCATTTGTTGGCTCTATTTTCATAATCGCAGGTGGTACGATGCAAGTTTGCTGCAAGAGGAACCCAAAGTTTAAAGCTAAACAAAAAATTAAAACCAAGTTTGCGCCAAGAAGACACGGCGACCTGAACATAATCTACGACGTTCTTCAAGCCTACACGACCAACTACATGGCGCAGGTGAGTCACCAGATCCATCAGTTGTATCGATATAACGTTGAGAGATTAATTTATACATAAATAATCGAAATTGATTTGTTTTTGGACAGGTGACTATAGATAACAGTAGTCCATTGGGACGGTTGGACCATTGGAACTTGACATGGGAGTGGATGCGAGGAGAGTTCATTTACTCGATGCGTGGAGCCTACGCGGCCGAGAAGAATCCGTCGGAATGCTTAAGCAGCAAGGCGGGACAGTTTTATGCCGATCTTGATTTCTCTCAGGTCGCTAATTGCCAAAAGAAACCAATTATCAAAGATTTACCGGCTGAGCGTAAAGACGATAATGTCATCGGGAAATTGCCTTTCTGCTGCAAGGATGGCACTCTTTTGCCTACTCACATGGATCCTTCTAAATCCAAAGCCATTTTCCAATTACAGGTTTTCCCAAAAACGAACCATTTATAGTGTTTTTGGAGACTAAATTTAGGGGGTAAAGACGATAAACCGGTTTTGATGTTTGGTTTAGGTGTACAAAGTGCCACCTGATCAGAACAGAACAGCATTTTTTCCTCCTCAACACTGGAAAATTGACGGTATAGTGAATCCGCAGTACAAATGCGGACCACCTATACGAGTGGATGCTACCGCGTTCCCTGAATCGAGTGGTCTCCAAGCTACCACCTACGCTATAGCTAGCTGGCAAGTCGTTTGCAACATAACCATGCCTAAACCAAAAGCTGCACGTTGCTGCGTCTCTTTCTCAGCCTTCTACAACGACTCAGCCATTCCTTGCAACACTTGTGCTTGTGGCTGCGAGGATATCGATACCAACACTTGCAATGCCAATGCCAGACCCCTTCTCCTCCCTGCCGACACGCTCTTGGTACCGTTTGATAACCGGACTCTCAAGGCAAAAGTATGGGCAAAGCAGAAACACATGGCTGTTCCAAAGAAGCTTCCTTGTCCTGATAACTGTGGAATCAGCATAAACTGGCATCTTAACTCGGATTACGGTAATGGATGGTCTGCGCGGGTAACGTTGTTTAACTGGGGAGATAATGCAGTGGAGGATTGGTTTGGGGCTGTGGATTTAGGTAAAGCTGGTTTAGGATATGAGAATATTTACTCCTTTAATGGGTCAAGAGTTCCACCTAAGAACCAGACCATTTTCTTCCAAGGACTTCCCGGTATGAACTACTTGATCGGTCTCACAAATGGGACGAATCCTGGGAGAGACCCTCAGGTTCCCGGGAAAATGCAGTCGGTTATATCGTTTAAAAAGAAGAATTTGGGGAATTTGAATATCCCAGGAGGAGATGGATTTCCTAAGAAAGTTTTCTTCAATGGAGAAGAATGTGCGCTTCCTAAGTACTTCCCGAAAAAGAGTTCCGGGAGGAGATTATCCGGTAACCGATACTTGCCCTCGATTATCCTCGTGATCACAACATTTCTTGCGACCACACGGATCGGGTTTTAAGCAGTGGTGTCTTAGTTAATTATGTAAAGTTGCTTTCTGTTTAGTTGATCAAGAAATTTGAAGAGAATGTTTATATATCTCTATTAACAGTTGGTTGATCCAAGAAACTTGTATCCATATCCAAAAAAACCTAATGCAGATTGATTCTCACTTAATAGCTTTGTTACAAATTCTGCTTTTGTCAAGAAGATCGGATTAGCATAAATGTCACAATTCATAAAATATTTCCTCTGCTTCTTGTTTTAGATCATAAAGTATACACTTTACACTTATACTGAAACAACACGGAGCACTTTTCTCTCCGAATTTCAAATATTCGTCTTTGTATAACAAAATGAGCATTGTAAATTTTAGAACAGTCTCTTTCCTTTTCTTCTTTTTTCCCCTTTGGTAAATACAAGAAAACAGCACATTAAGTTTGTTAATATATTGAGGGATGCAACATCAACTTTTATGAACAGCTTACAAATTCTGTTTTTCTTTTGTATGTGTGTGTATATGTGTGTTAATAGTAATTCAAGGCTCCAAGATTCTTCCAGTTTACTTTCCATCCAAGGAATCGTTCGAAAAAACGATGGGAGAAGATTGTCAAGGTCTAACCGTTGGTTTCCCGCCAAATCTTTTCGTATCAAACAGTGGACGTAGCAAATGAAAAATCATGAGTGTTCGCCAATGCTATTTCTTAGCCTGCAATAAGAATGATAACAACAGAAACTCAGAAATTTCCAGGCAAACTTTCCTACTTTTATCTGAGACCCACCCCAGACAGATAAAAGAAACTCAGAAATAACCTTTCTTAGATATTTCTTGTGAATTTTTATGGCTCCAGAACAAGTTTTCTTGGCATCCAAATTCCCACTCATGTCGTTAAGTATCTAGGGACATTAAGGAAACGGGATGAGAAATGATTCACCAGAATAAAAATTTTGAAGAAGATAAATGTTTAACCTTAACAACATCGTCGAGTCCACGAGCTTCAGTCATTAGTTTAGAACTCTTGTCTTTCAAGACACTGGCCACTAGGAATACAGATATAGGCAAAGGACCTTCCGCGCTTTTTCCTCCCTTCCTCATGTTTTGCCTCTCATACTTTCCGCATTGGTTAATTGACTTCGGTTTACCTTTGAACCCTTCCGTTTTCTCACTCCCGCATTGATTCGCCTCATATACATAAAAAAGATCGGGATCGTACTCGAGGGCCCACATCATCTATGGGAATAGGGTTTGGCATTGAGATTAATCCAAGGAAGAAGAAGACTAAGAGAGTGAGACACAAGAATCATTACCTCCCAAAGGTACAAAGAGTCACAAAACGAGAATTCTCTTCGGAATTGAACCATTAGCATCCGAATCGCAAAGAGATAGTCACCTCCGCCCAGTTTATCTGCATTTCAAAACCCAGACTCGATTAACAGATGAAGATTAATATATATATATATATATATATATATATATATGCAAAGAAACTATAGTAGAAGTAGTAGTACCTAGATGTTGGTGAAGTTTGGGGTTGACAATCTGAGTAATTGAAGCCAAATGAGTAAGTTGAGCTTCAACTCCAACAGATCTCCCGGTGCTGCGGAAATTTCCTCGCTTTTTAATTCGAGAAAAGAAAACACATTTAATACAACC
Organism: Cardamine chenopodiifolia; assembly: GCA_963922655.1. NCBI lineage: Eukaryota > Viridiplantae > Streptophyta > Magnoliopsida > Brassicales > Brassicaceae > Cardamine > Cardamine chenopodiifolia. Next base: position 4,491,574 of record OZ000481.1, read on the forward strand.
TGATTGCAGAGAAGCAGATGTAAACAGTCCACACCAAAACACAAATGCATTGAAAATGTGTTAAGGTGAGTACCAAACGACGCATAAGCCGCTCAAAACACCAAAAGGAATCAGCTTCGTCCTCAAGAAGAATAATCATTGGGGAACAAAGATCACTCATTCCTGATCAGAGCAACGGTATATAGATCAGAATTTGTAAAGTAAAACTGGTTTTCAAACAAAGAACTCTATGATATATATCATTCGGTTATACCTTGGCAATACCCAACATCCTTGTCTATCCAGGCGTAAACAGACAGAATATCCCAGAGCTTCGATAAATTCTCCTTTTTCTCATAAAATACCAAGGTCCTGTCAGTACGATTCACATCAAGACCTGAAAAATGTAAACTAAGTAATTGACTGAACCGGTGGATATTCAGTTTATTCTAGCCGGAGATAGAGGAAGCTATGATCAGTCACTAACCTATCTGGTGAAGTGTTAGCAGCCATTGAATAACATTTTTATCAAGAGGTCCACGACTTGTGAGCTCTTTAAAAAAATCTGAACCATTTGAGTTTGTACCTGAGAGACCCACATGAATACTTCAAATGCCTATTACTATTTCTGTTTTTGTAGAGTTCAATATTAGGAAATTTCATTATTGAATAGCAAGATTTTACCTAAATTTATTTCTTGAAGTACAAGGGGATCATAGTTGGGTAGACCATTTTCAGTAATTACAGGTGCAGTAATAAATCTTCCACTTCCAATGACAGGAAACATTTGCTTGCACTCCTCCTTCCAAGAAGCATACTGCAATCTGTAGAGAAGTAGAGGTAAGATTAACAAAACTGAACTTATGGTTTATACGAGGTGAATGAATAGAGATAACCATGTAACACTATGCCAAATGTGATATATATAGAGGAATGAAGGACAAAAAATCTACCTTCTGCGTTGTCGGGTTTGCTCTCTTTCTTCGAATGTGCTCGTTGGGTCATAACAGCCAAGTAGGAATTCCCATACTTCACCTCTAATTGATGGATGTATTCCCTACAGATTAATTGTAAAGGAATTAAAGTAACTTGAATTTTCACAGATCTCAGAACAAATGAAATGATAAGTCAGTCTTGACAAGAATTTTCCAAACTAACATACCCCTCTTTGGATTCGTCTTAGAGTCTTGCCAATATCGAGAGACCCTTCTTGTACAAATGCAGCCTGCCATTTTCTTACACTTAAAGTTTTACCAGGCTGCACAAAGATTATAAAATTAACCGGTGTTATCAGCAACCTAGCAAAAACTTCCTGGCCTCAACATGATGCAATTACTCATGACATATTATGACCACAAGAAATGGAATGATATAGGTTTTTTATTCAATCTGAGTTCCAACTTAGTGTCAGTCAAACTCATAAACACATGTCTTATGTATCTTCACAAATACTGTTATATGCCTTGATTTTTTCAGCTAATCCATTCTGAGACTTGAATTTGTGAAGTCGAGACGATAAATACTTTGCCTTTGCTAAACACAATCATGTGATGCAACTGAGAAAATATCAAATGAGATCAAGAACAGATCTGAGAACCTAAACAGCTCCTAAGATCAATATGTCTTAATTAGGAAACAGATATATGAACATTACAATGGCAAGAGACTTGGAATTCAAAGAGAAACCAAACGCAAAGTTAATAAGCCAGTGAGGCAATCGATCTTAAAGATCATTCAAGAAGAATCTAACACGAAGAAGAGAATCAGCGTCATAATTAACAATGTATTTCGGTTGGAATCGAATCTACAATCACATATCCTGTACGTAATCATCACCAACAGAGACGACCCAATGAAGACGCAAATCTAAAAGAAGCAAAAATGTGAGAAAATTGAAGATGAACGAATCAAAAGACGTAACCTTGATTTTAAATCTGGTCTGGGGCACATCGGTGCATTCAGGACGAACTTGGTAGTAAGAATCTGCTGGCTCAGCTGCGCCTCCCCACATCTTTCAAACTTCAACCAAAGATACTCTTAGCTTTTCCCGGGAAAAAATCCGGAGAAAACCAAAAAAAAAAAAGGTATTAATTTGAAGGAAAGAAAACAATACACTGGGTCGAGATCCCCTTAAAAGCTCAAAAGATCGATCGACGATCAATGATGAAAAAATTATAAATTTGTTTGTCGATCTTAAGGAAAAAAAAAGATGAGAATTTAAGGGGGACCCAGCTTGGAGGTTAGTGGATTGGACACAAACACAAACTTTTATTTCTTTCTTTGGTCGTTATTGGACACAAACACAAACTTTTATTTCTTTCTTTGGTCGTTTCGACTTATAAGAAGTATCTTCTATCATTCTTTTTCTGGTGACGACGACAAGCTGTTCTCGTTCTCATTTCAATAGTTGTTTCCCACAAATTACGGAGTTCGTGTAACGCTCTTATTCTATCATCTTTCACATTTTTAAAGGCTAAAATTGTCCACTTTCATTTTCCCAAGGGAGGTGGATAATGATATTGTTGTTAGTGCTAGGCTAACAACATTTAACTGGGACCCAATAATAATATATTAATATCCAACTTAAACGACGCCATCTTTTATTGCACCATTCGCATGGCCTTTTATATCTGGGCCTTTCAGGTCGCTAAAGTTTATGGTTCTTTACAACTTAAGTCCTTTTGAATAATTACTTATAAATTTATGGCCCAATACATAAAGCGCATAAATAATGGTATATATAGTCTCTTCAGCTAAAAAACCCTAGACGATTCAGCTGTCGCTCGTCCCCTTTTAAACTCGGAGCTTCGACCTTCCAACTTACCGGCGGCGAAAATGGTGAGATATACTGTAGTGGAATTAGGGTTTTAGATGTCTTTAACATCGAGCTGGGTTGTGAGATCTCATTGTTTTATTGTGAGTGTTCAGGTTTTCAAGAGGTACGTTGAGATAGGAAGAGTGGCACTTGTTAACTACGGCAAAGATCATGGAAAGCTCGTCGTTATCGTTGACGTCGTTGACCAGAACAGAGTAAGTTTATTCTATTCATATGTTAGGCAGATTTCAATTTTTTTTTGGTGAATCTATCTATACGTTTCAACTCTTTCAATGCCAGATTCCGTAATGTTTCTTTGTTGGTTTCTCTGTAAATTCTTTGATTAAGAAATATTTGGATTTAGCTGGAGACTAGCTGCAAATTTGGTTTACTCACTTATTGTGTCTTTCTGAAAATTTTTACTCAGCAAGCAAAATTTAGCTGGAGTTTTGCTGAAAATGGTGTGTTTCTGAACAAGTTTGGATTCTTGAGCTTATAATATTGACTTGGTGCTATATTTCTGTTTGAAATGTGTATTCCGGTTTCACTGAGTTTTTATTTGTCTAGATGCATTCTTATTGAATCCTGATTATGTTCTCGTCATTTAGGCTTTAGTGGACGCCCCTGATATGGAGAGGATCCAGATGAATTTCAAGAGGTTGTCTCTGACTGATATCGTTATTGACATCAACCGAGTGCCCAAGAAGAAGGCTTTGATCGAGGCAATGGAAAAGGCTGGTGAGTGCTGTGCAATGTAACCTTTGAATTTGGTAAGTGTTCCAAACGTAACAGGAATGTTTTGCAGATGTGAAGAACAAATGGGAGAAGAGCTCATGGGGTAGGAAGCTAATCGTGCAGAAACGTAGGGCTAACCTCAATGATTTTGATAGGTTCAAGATCATGTTGGCCAAAATCAAGGTCACTGTACTAAATTTCTCAGACATTCATTGATCTTGTTGGTTTTTTGCGCACATTAAACTAAAATGTTAATATCCTATTGGTTGTTTGCAGAAAGCTGGTGTTGTCAGGCAAGAGCTTGCAAAACTCAAGAAGGAGATCACTGCTTGATCAAATTGAATAGTGTCTGCAAATCTGTTTTTTTTTTTTTTTTAAATTTTGTATCCGGTCATTAGTGTTTTTGCAAGTCTCAACATCATTATGTACGCAATTATCTTGTGGGAAAAACCTTAGTTGTTATTTGATCTTAAAAGTGACCTGTTATTCTTATTCTGCCTTTCATTTATTTGACTGTGTTATTGGTGGTAAATTTCCCTTTGGCATCGAAGTTGTATGAGATCAAGAAATTAATCCATCAAAGAGCAGAACAATATCATGGAAAGCACTGATAAGTCTATCATAGGGTAGAATTGATATCATACAAAAGTAGAAAACAAGTTTAAGAAGAGCTCATGTCGTAGGAAACTCGTTCAGAAGCAAAGGGCTAACAACCTCCATGATTTCAATAGATTCAAGATCATAATAGCCAAAATCAAAGTCAGTTTCTTAATCTTGTGTTATCTGTTGAGCTTGAAAATGATATATTTGTGTGTTTCAGAAACTGTAATGGCTTGCTTGCAGTGAGTTGGTGTTGTGAAGCAAGAGCTTACAAAACTCAAGAAGGAGACCACTGCCTGATCAAATTGAATTACTATCAACGAATCTTAGTTTTGATTTTGGCGATTAGTGTAAATCTCAAATGCACTACGTGATCCATTGTCTCAATCTTAGTCGCAAGTATTGAGACCTTTGGATAATAATACATTTCGTTGATATCAGTATTTTGTTATTGGAAGTCAATTTCCCTGAGGCCCTGATTCAAGTGATGACATTATTTTTACTAAACTTGTCGTCGGAGAGGTATTGGAAAAAGATGAGATCTATGCCTTTCAATTACAGTTTCAAAGCCACTAGTAGCTTTTGGATGACGACAAAAGTAAATACGCCCAAACCCAAAAGACTTTAGAGATATATCGATAATACTTAATATTCAAATGGACAACATTTTCCGAATATATAACTGAATTATTTTGGTGGCATCTGGTTGTGTAAATATGGCAAAAATTTCTGACTCGTTTTAAGAGGAAAACGAAATAAAACCCTTAGGAAAACTTAAAAGTTTTTACCAAGTTCAATCTTTTTCATCAGTGTCATCGTCTGGTGAAGAATGGAATCCAAGATTCCGGCCACCTGAAGAAGAAGGAATACACACAAATCATATGGGATGCGTCAACGTATTATAAGAAGAAGATCTGGCTTCTAACTTCTTTACTAACCGTAAAGACACCACCGATGATGGCGCATACGTTGGTGATGAAATGTGAGAAGGACTTGGAGTTTTCCGTTATGAGAACCTGCAAACAAACAAAAAGAAAAAATGAGCAGAGTGTAACTAGAGTTGTTGTTACGGGCCAACCCCGGTTAACCTAAAAAATTACAGAGAACAAGAGTGAGGTGAGTTTTGCTCGGTCTGTTTGGCCCTTACAGACTTGGAAGCCAAACAGCCCACGGGTTTTTGACCTACTGTAACAACCCTAATCTGTGTAACACATATGTGAGTAAGGCAGTAAAAGGAATGTTGAAGCCTACCTGCATCGGTGAGAGCTCAAAGTGAAATTTGGCAACTGGTAAATAGTAACTATGAGCAACGCTGCTATGTGCTGTGTACTCATACTCCTCAACCATTAGCTGTCCATTGCTTTTCACTACCTCTGTCTTTACTATTTGAAGATAATGCTCGATCTGTCCATGGAAAACAACACCTTAAAGCATAATCAGACGATTAAATAAGTTTTTTCTCAGAGTTTTACAAACTTACGGTAACATTAGGGCCAAGATCACGTTGGTTTATGAAGGCGCGACCGTCCAAACGGTCATGGCTTCCGCCGAGATACGGTGACAAGTGCTTTAAATCAGCAAACTTTTGAGGCAAAATTCTCCGCCCAAATGAAAGATGGTTAACGACATGGGACATATTCATCTGAGAAGCATCAAAGGAATGAGATTCCGAGCGAGCTGAAACCATAAGGTTGCCTGGAACCTGCAAAGACCATAGGGTAGTAATTATTAAAGTATTTCAGCGAAGGCAAACATAAGGAGCAAGAATAGTGTCTCCCAATCAAATAATGACCTTCTTTACACGCATGTATCCTTCAATTCGACATCCTCCTGTAGAAGGTGCCTTTTTTAAAGTTTTCGATGAATTGTCTGATTTGTCCTCCAATGCTAGTTTATGAGGCTCTAAATCAATTGGTTCAACCAGACCCACCACCATCTATAGGAGAAGGTCAAATATTCAGAAACAAGCTACAAATGAGGTGCAAACAGCGACTTCTGTTTAACCTTTCTAAGGGGTACGGAAAAGATGCTGTAAAGAAATTTAGAGTTATAACTACCTTGACTAAGCTTTCTGTATCACGATCTCCATAGTAGGATTCATGCTCGTGGTGTGCATTCTCATCTCTATTAAGAGAGGGGGTAAAAGTAGATTTTACATGAATCGAGCAAATGATGATCATGCACTATATGAACAAGTCATGATCCCTTACCTAAGATCACTGCCTTTGCGGAAAATGCGAATGGATGGATACCCTTGTATGTGATTCCTGGAGATTATTTGCAGAGGAAAATTATGAGCATATATTATACCTTAAAACAGGAACCAGTTTCCAGAGAATGCATTATGCTGCTTAAGAAAGTCCTATAGTAAGTGAAATCCTATGTATGGTACGTCGTTTTTTGGTTCGACCATAAGCCAATACAAACTTATAAAGTAACTGACTATTCCTCCCTCTAGTTACGGATAGAAAATGCATCTTAGAACGTAGTTGCAGAGCAATGAATTAAAGACATCCTCCGATATCCCACATGAGTCCCCAATACATTACTGGCTCAGACTACCCCAAGCTCCTGAAGACCATTCAGTTTCAATTTCATTTTTTACATAAATTCAAATGGCTTAACCGGTAGAAAGGAGTCTAACAGCTTCTCTTGGTAATATTATGTACACTGAAGAAGCTATGGATATTACTTTTTGGATTGCAGTGGATATTAGTTAATTTACGTAGCTTAAGAAGTTAAGATGAAAAACCAAATAAAAAATGATAGGATATACCTCCGACAGAGATCACCTTCTTGGGTGCAGTCAACTTTTGCCAAAATAACACGTCCGTCCATTTCTGGATCATATCTACCAAAAACAAGAATGTCAAGGAAAAATAGTATCACAGTTTCTTTATCTAAAGAGAGTATAATGACATACCTCTCTTTTATTTGCTTTGCTGCTTTCTCCCATGATGGTTTCTGAAAATGGAGACTAAAGTTATATTCTTCAAGCAAAGATCAGCAAAATTACCACTTTGTTGTGCATTAAGTGCCACCAAATTCTACTAATCTACTCTATAAGTTTTATATTCGAGATCAAGTTGATCCTTAGAGAAGTCTAGTCTTTCCATGAGGAAATTATGACGACTACAGCCAAAGAGGATAATCAGGAAAGATTGACTAGGCACCAAACATGTAGGATCTCCCCTAGTTAGAACGCTAATATGAGCCTTGCCAACAGGTAGCAAACTGTGGTTCTGGATTTAAACTACGCTGTGACTTTCAGAATATGTAGGAGACAAAGACATAAGATAAGGGATTTACCAGGAGATTACACCAATAGCACCACGGAGCAAAAAAATTAACAACCAAGATTGGAAATCTGCAAAATGTATGTTTCATATGTTGTCACCAGAAGTAATAAACAAGTATCTACTAGGAAAATATTCCTACTATTTTTGCATCTATATACGAAATGCGCAATATGGACTTAAACTCCTTACTGAGGTATAAATGTGTCAAAGTTGCGGCTAGTAAGTGATACTGAATCTTCACCTACTATTTCTTCGCCATTTTCATCTCCATGATTAATGAGCGTCAAAACGTTCCCGGCATGAAACTCAGAACCAGTGGGTCTCATATTCGAATCAATTGAAAACTTTCGAATTGTTTTTGTTACATTTAGCCTGTTCTGAAAACAAAAGTTATCAAAATCAGGAGAGGGCAACCGTAAATTTTGAGTGGCCAAATGGACAGATGTTTAGATAGAGTAACACCATTTTCAATCCCCACAAATACAATAGACTATCTTTCAGAATTTGATATTTCAGATTTCACTCCAAGAAGATAATGTGCAGTCCAAACTTTTTCAACGCACATAGCAGATATTTAAATACTTTTGAAAACAGAGGATTGTCAAGAGGAACGAAAAACAACTAGAAACTTGAAATGCACTTATGATGAAACCAAACTTACAGTTCCTAATACGTCACTGACATCCACAGATGCGAATTCACATGAAAGTGACGGGAAGCTGCCAAAAAAATAGAATCAGTATCTAGATAGCAATCAGATAGATGCTGGCTTTTGCATGACATTGATTGTGCCACACATATAACATTTCTGAAGAGCAAATGAATGCACTCAACAAACAACGGATGTACAAGAAAAATTAACATTCCAGCATACAATAACGTTTAACACTCTTTAAACTGTCAAAAAATTGAAACTATAAGACATTTGTGTTGAAAAACAAAATTGAGTATAATATACCTTACGTTAAAATCTATGCGCAAGAAGTCTCCGTCAGCACTCCTGTCAACAATGACGGATGTGGAAGTGCTGACAGCCAAATAATTATTCAGTTCCTGTAACACGAAACTTGCAAAGTCAAAACGGCATTCATTTTTGCTGTAGTAACGAACAGAAAATCTATCAAAATTTAGCAACGAAATGAAAATTTTAAAGAGCAATGACGTTAGTATCTAACATAATATTTAAACAATCGGCATAGAAAGCAAGTCCAGTGAGCTCGAAGCTTACCATTCCAAATAAAAATAGCATAGAGAGGGCTGCTACAATGGACAATCCAGCACCAGACAGAGTTGCCTCTGTCAAATCCCTCGGAATTTTCCTGCAGGCACAAAAATTCCAAAGATAAATATGAAATGTCTAGCATTACTATCCAGAATCACAAATCTCAGATTCTATCGGACTTTGAAAACAAATCGCCTATAATCTAAAATTAGCAATAAAACCGAAATCGAAGTTCCTAATGATCATCTTAAACCCCAGAAATAGTACTTTAACAGCTCAATTTCACTAAGATCAAATGTAAATTTGACAATGCACTAACAAGAGAGGCAAAACCTACTACTTCAGGACCGCCTGTTCACCACTAAACCCTACAACTAATCAGAAAGAAAATCCATAAATGTAGATATTCCCCAAGTAAATTCACAAAAAAACTATCAATACTAACTCTGTCACTGCCTAGATCGAAGAAATTCGAAGTTTATAAGCAAAGAGAGCTGGAAAAATCTGTAAAACGAATACACAAACAAAGAAACAGAAACAAACCTATAGAAATCAACGGATTTGATCTTGTTCGTGGAAACCATCTTTGGGAGTCAACTGATAAACAACAGTTGCGTGGCTACTTCTAAAAGCTTCGAGGACGAAGCACACCTCCCTTGCGATTTATCTTCAGCTTTCAGATTTGAAACTTCTCACTAATCTACAAATTTACAACACTAGTCCCCTGTGTTTTTACCTCTTTCCCATTTGATCCAAATAGTTTTATCATAAAAAATTAGTACAATACAGTTTCACACACATCTTACAATCAAACCCATTTATCATATACGGCGTAGAAGGTGTGTGCAAATGAATGTTCCAAACAAGACACAAGTTTGAAATCTAGTGATCACTGATCACCATTATATAGCTAGCCAATTTATGATTATAACCCTTTGAAATAATTTACTAAAAATCTAATGACTGTATTTAAGTAGTCTTTTAGTTTCAATTTTCAAAAAACAACTCAGGTATCAATATAGTGACCTCTGTTTCTGCTTTTGGCTACCAACTCTGCGAGGATCATTGCATTGATCGATCGTGTAAGATTATTTACCATCATTAGTTCTTCTCCTTGTTCTAGGTCCTGGTTCAGTGTTTTAATCTGTTGTTTTTAAGTCAAATTAAGATATGAAAGGAATAACAAAAATGTCAAGAACAAAACAGTTCGAATTTCTTCTAAGAACATCAAACGTTTCATAGAACATTCTTATTTATTGGATACATTCTTAAAAATTGTTCTCTTCTTAACCCTTTGTTCCGCATTTTTGGGTTCCCGACCGCAAGAACTAACAAACTACATAAAAGAAATATCACTCTGTGAAAATGAAAGTAATCTTCTCTTTAAACTTCGAGATACTTGATGGCCGTCTGAACATCCTTGTCACCTCTCCCACTGAAGTTTAAGACCACTTTGGTTCCATCAGCTAACGTCGGACAAAGCTTCTCAAGATGGGCCAACGCGTGCGATGTCTCCAGTGCCGGGATTATTCCCTCCAACCGAGACACTCTCTTGAAAGCTAAGCGCAGAGAATAAGAAAACGTAATGCAAGCTCCCATGAGATGTGAAACAAACACATAAAGAAGAAAAATGATATGCAAGTACATACCTTCTAAGGCTTCTTCATCAGTAACGCTGTAGTATTCCGCCCGTCCCATGTCTTTAAGGAAACTATGCTCGGGTCCGACTCCAGGGTAGTCCAACCTGATAACATGAATATATTTACTCTTCAGAAGGGATGTTAAGGAGGACCAAAATCCCGCAGGTCGGTCAGGCCTGACCCTAGAAAGTCGATATGCGAAGTAAGCGTGACTTAAAAACCAGATTTAACCATAGAAGAATCTCTTACCCGGCACTGATGGAATGTGGTTCAATGATTTGGCCATCATCATCTTGCAGCAAGTAACTCATAGCTCCGTGAAGTACGCCGACATCTCCTTTTGTCAACGTGGCAGCGTGTTTGCCGCTGTCTACTCCAAATCCAGCGGCTTCCACACCAACCAATCGAACCTCAGTGTCATTGACAAATTCATGGAAGAGTCCCATAGCGTTTGAACCCCCACCCACACAAGCAACCAGAACATCAGGCTTCCCGCCCCATTTCTCCATCGCTTGTCTCCTTGTTTCTTTACCAATCACGGCATGAAAGTCTCTGACCATCATAGGATAAGGATGAGGACCCGCAACCGATCCCAATATGTAATGTGTAGTCTCCACATTTGTCACCCAATCTCTTATAGCTTCGGATGTCGCATCCTTCAAAGTCGCTGTTCCAGAGTGGACTCCCCTCACCTACAAGCACCAAAATTAGAAAAAAATTCAAAAGCATCATTGCAACTTTGCGAGGCTAATTCATAGAATTCACATCACCTCAGCACCGAGAAGACGCATCCTGAACACATTAAGAGCTTGTCTCTCCATATCTTGAGCACCCATGTAGATAATACACTGCAAACCGAAACGAGCACACACGGTAGCTGTGGCTACACCGTGTTGACCAGCCCCTGTCTCAGCGATAATGCGTTTCTTTCCAAGACGCTTGGCTAGAAGAGCCTGAGCCACGGCGTTATTGATCTTGTGAGCACCGGTGTGGTTCAGGTCTTCCCTTTTGAGGTATATGAGCGGTCCTTGACCGTTTTCTCGGCGGTAATGCTCCGTGAGCCTCTCTGCAAAGTAAAGAGGACTTTCTCGACCAACATAGTCTTTCAAGATCCCCGCCAATTCTCTCTACAGTTTTATCAAACATTAATTAGAGATTACCTACAAACGAACTAACCAATTGCATCACACAGAAGCATGAATTGCTGGAAAAATATGAATATGAATGTCGATTTCCAGATTTCTGGGTAAATTAATCGGCAGATTATCAGTTAGCATCGCTAAAAATCCGTTTTTATTTTATTTTTGCCACTCATGCCATTGACAACGCTTGAATCAGAAAATCCACAAAGCAAAAAATGTCATTTCGAATCGATTCAAAATCGACGAACAAGATCAAGACAAAATCAAACGAATTACCTGGAACTCTTCGTCGGTGGCGAGCGCATAGAAAGCTGTTTCGAGCTCGGAGAGAGCGTGCATAAGAGTTTCGGGGACGTACTTGCCGCCAAACTTCCCGAACCGACCGAATGAATCGGGTCGTTTCCACAGTCTCGGATCAGATCCAGAGGTGTTGTTCTTCTCCGATTCGGCCATGAGAATAGCCGGGTCCTTGGCGATGGTACAGGACACGGAGAAGGAAGAAGACGACCGTGAGCGAGACGATGGCAGAGGCGTAAATTTGGGGAGTTTGGAGGGCGATCTCAGATGGGTAAATTCGGAAGAAGCTGAAATGGACGGTCTGAAAGTAGCAGCGGTGCCTGCGGTCGCCATTAGTGAATATTTTATCTATGTCCCAAGACAGATGTTTGCTGACAAAACCTTGAGACTGGGGGGTTTCTCTTTATAGATACATGAGTAAAAAACAATTTAAATACTCAAGGAAATCAATTTATTTACGAGAAAACCAAAAAGTGTAAAAACAGAATAGGTTGGTGAGAAGAGACCGGTGAAGATCTTTGGGGGTTGGATGTGTTTATCACATGCCTTAATTAGTGTTATCCCTTTTGGACAAAAATGCGATTGTAGAAAAGTGCTATACGTCATTTTGTCCCAAAACCGACTACGATTGCATTTTGCCATGACACTAATTTAAGGAAAAGTATGGGCCCAAGATTTTAATTTTAAAACTTCAAGTTTCTACATAAACTGGATTTGATGGAATGAGAGACAACATGATACAACATTGATTTCCCATAATCTCTAAATTTCAAGTTTCTGCATGAACTATATCGTGTTTGACTGGAACAACGTGATAAACAATACTAAATCTTGGAAAAATAGATGTGCATTTAAGCAGGCTTGTTAGATGATGTTTCAAGGGTGAAGAATTCAATTTTTTTCTGCGTAAAAACTCTATATTTTGCTAGAATGAGACAGCATGATATAATTTTTATTGCGATAAATAAGGTTTACTGGAATGAAAACGACATGATAGCATAAGCTATATAGTTAGCTGGGTTGGTACACTATTCAATCTTCTGCATATTTTGGAGAAAATCAATCAAGATGCATTTAGTAAAGCTTGTCGAATTATGTCCCAAGAGATAAAAATTCAAACTTCTGCAAATTTATGGGGAAAAACAATATGCCTCTTTAATGAGGCTTTTCAACTTATGTTCCAAGAATGACAATGTTCATTATTCTGCTTTATATTTTGCGGGGCTGGGACAACATATGAACAATAATAGTTAACGTTCTGTACTTTGATAGGGGAACAGATATGCCTTATAATTAGGCTTGTTGAATTATGTGACAAGAACTGAGAAATTAAACTCTCTGCATCTGACTCTAATGAGAATATGCCTTGTTAACAAGGTTGGGAGAAGTTCAATATACTGCATAAACTTTCTATCTTGTTGTGATGGATAAATATGATATTCAATCTTCTGCTTAGATCTCCTTTTGAAAAAGCTTGTCGGGTTACTTCTCAAGATTAGGAAATTCAACCTTCTATAAGTTGCTGGGCTGGGACAACATAGTATCTTCTGCTTAAATCTGCCTAGTCGAATTCTTCCCAAGATTGGAAAAATCAAGTTCGAGCACAAACTCTTTCTTGTTGAGCTGGGACAACACAGTGATATATATGAGTTAATATTCTGCATAAACCTCGGAAAAGGATTGCCGAATTTATGTCCCAAGATTGGGAAACTCAAGTGTGTGCATGCACTCTATATCTTGTTGAGTTGAGACAGTTTGATATATTATTAAGTATTCTGCATATTTATGGGGAAAAAGGTACTAAGGGTTGTCCAAATATTGCTTAAACTCTATTGCTGGTCCAAAAGAGCATGATGTATAAATTCAATCATCTGCATTGACGAGAGTTAGAGAGTACTACAAATTCCACATAAAATAGAATCTGGCATCTTTGCAAGAAGGTAAGGTATGTATCTCTACATAGATTTTACTCTTGTGTGTAGTTGCTTATTATTTCATCTTTGAATCAGACCAGCGTAATGTTGGATTTGGTCTAGCAACAATGGTATTGAGTTCATTTTTCTTCTATTTACATATCGTAAACATGTTAGGTTATTGAAAATAGAATATCTCCACTTGTCTCATATTTTCCTAACCACAAACTGATTCTTAATAGGTAAATCCAGAAATCCATTTGCTTTTGATCAGGTATAATGTTTCTTCACCCTTTTAAACCAAGTTATGTTTTTCACAAGGTTGGAGTTGTAGGAGAGTGTCTGATCCTTTATAAAAAAAATTCCTAGTTTTTGTGGTCACAACAGGATTACCTGGTTCAACACTATTGGCAAGCGAGTCTGTATTTAAATCCTATATTTGCTTCTCCATCTCAGCAATTTTTGTATTCTCTTTATATTGTTTCTCCGATTTTCAATACTATTTGTTGTAGTAGCATGCGTTCATCTAAAGTTCGAGTCAGTCTTTTTAATGGTTTCTTAGATTGCTTTGAGAAAGCCACAAAGGCGTCGTAGACTGTTCAAGATGGCAAAGCTCTGGTTTCTTTCTTAGGTATGGTCTTCTCTTTTTGACATCAGATTTGAGTACTTGTTGGTTGCATTTGACACGAATACTAACTTTAAACAATATTATAAACATGGGACACAAATAAACGCACACACGAAAGTGAATCTAACAAAACGCAACATAAATGCAAATGCAAATAAGAACGTGAATTAAACGGAACACAAATGAAATAAAAGGTACATAAACTTATGCTATTGGATGTAAGCAAAAAATTAAGAGCGAATGCAAATACAAACCTCACGTATAAACACAAATATTTGAATGCAAAGAAGATGGTCGTTGAACTCTTGAAATGGTACTCTGGTCACTACTTTTCTTCAAATTTCAACTTCTTTGGTCTCTTTAAATCTCCATTCTGTTTATTTTTTCTATCTTCTTCTCCTTTGATCTGACTCTAACCTCACCTTTTATTATATATAAAAGGTTTCACTATCCCTTATCTGCTGAAAATCTTTAGATACACGTGTGAACTTGTGTGAAGGTACCTTCGACGTACCTAATATATGAAGTGTTCAGATAAAACAGCTATGTGATTAGGGCAATGTTTGTACCTTTGACATACCTAATCCCACCATTTTAACCAGAAGCCTCGTCAATCAGCTTAACCCTTCCTACAATTTCCTCAAAAGATCGTGGCGGCTTTGCGGAGGAAATTGTAGGAAGGGATAAGCTGATTTACGATGATTCTGAATTTTAGCGTATTCATTCTAGTGCTCGTACGCTACTAAGCCATGGTTTTTATATACTGTATCCAGTTTAAGTAAACAGAATAAACCAATTTGGCATTTTGAATTACTAATTCACAATCCGTATTCCTAATTCGTGTCAACTGAATATCCTTTAAAAAATCAATCACACAAGATCCCCTATACAATATTATTGATTCACAATAATTTTTGCCATAATTATTAAATTTGAACAAATCATTTGGATTACGAATCAAACTATGCTGGAGGATTAATTTATTCAATTATTTAGACTAAAATTTGAAAAAAGTTCATTATGATAAAAATGAGCCATCCAATTTCTTACTCACAATCGTAACCGTTACTCTTTCGAGTGTCAGATCTCATCTTTCTTCTACAATTCGTCAGTCTCTCTTCCTCTACGATTCACCCAATCTCTTGCTGGAGATTTCAGAATGAGCACGCCTACAACGTCCGGTTCGGCGACGAAACCGACGAGACCAGCAAGGTCGACAAGCTTAGCAACTAGGTCATCTTCCAATTCCGGTTCTCTCACTTCATTTCAAGCAATGGTGGAGCTAAAGCAAAAGATTCTCACCTCTATCTCCAAGCTCGCCGATCGAGATACATACCAGATCGCAGTCGAAGATCTCGAGAAGACTATTCAATCTCTCTCTCCCGAAACCCTACCGATGTTTCTCAATTGTCTCTACGATTCGTGCTCCGATCCCAAACCTGCAGTGAAAAAGGAGTGCCTCCATCTTCTCTCTTACGTCTGTAGCCTCCATTGCGATTCCACAGCTGCACATCTCACAAAAATCATTGCTCAGATAGTTAAACGATTGAAGGATTCTGATTCTGGAGTTAGGGATGCTTGTAGAGATACGATTGGTGCTTTATCTGGGATTTATCTGAAGGGAAAAGAAGAAGGGACCAATACTGGTGTAGCCTCTTCGGTGGTGGGTCTGTTTGTTAAGCCATTGTTCGAGGCAATGGGAGAGCAGAACAAAGTGGTTCAATGTGGAGCTGCAATGTGTATGGCTAGGATGGTGGAATCAGCAGCTAGTCCCCCAGTTGCTTCTTTCCAAAAGCTTTGCCCTAGAATCTGCAAGCTGTTGAGCAGTTCTAGTTTCTTGGCTAAAGCTTCCCTTTTACCTGTTATTTCAAGTCTGTCTCAGGTTCGCGCGAAATACTTTGTCATGTGTATACAATGCACAATATGTTTGGTCTGGTGAATGGAAGAATATGTTGAGTTTTGAAATTAAATTCAGTTTGTAGGAAAAAAGCTTTAGTCAATAGATTCTTATCCTCACTGCTTGAGGTTTACGTCTTTACTTCTGGTAGTTCAGTGCTAGTAGGTTCAATGGTTAAACTTGTCTATGAAAAAGAGAAATAAAGAGCAATAACTTTGGTTCAGGTGGGAGCCATTGCGCCTCAGAGCTTAGAATCATTGCTGGAAAGTATCCATGATTGCCTTGGAAGTACAGATTGGGTAACACGAAAGGCTGCTGCTGAGACCTTGACTGCATTGGCGTCACATTCAAGCGGTTTACTTAAGGAAAAAACCGATTCCACTATTACCGTACTAGAGACCTGTCGGTTTGACAAGGTAGCTATCTTCTCTTTCTCTAATTAATCTGGGGCGTAATTAAGAACAAATCAAATTCCACTATTATTGTGTTTGAAACATGTTATTTTTACAAGGTAGCTACATTTGTCTAGTAATCTAATGGGGCTCTGTTGTGAACGAAAGTTAAACTTTATAAGCTCTTCAATTCCTTGTGAATGTCATCAGCTGCTCAGACATATCAATTAGTAGTTGAAATGGGTGAATGTTTTGTGAAATGGCCTATATAAACTATGACGTAAAACTATTCATTCATCAAAATTCTATGAGTTAGGACATGTAATTATCTTCGCAAGACAGTTTAATGATGGAATTTTCTTGGAAAGATAAAACCTGTCAGGGAAAGTGTGACAGAGGCGCTGCAGTTATGGAAGAAGATTTCTGGAAAATATGTAGTTGGTGCTCCAGATGAGTCAAAGATTTCATCTGGTGAGCAACTTGGATCAGATAAGAACGGGGAGAAAAGGTCTAATCTAGCTGATCTAATGAAAAAGGAGGCATCAGATGGTTCTACACTCTCATCAGACTCTGCTTCTCAAGGAAAAGGAGGTCTTCCTGAAAAAGCAGTTATAATGTTGAAGAAGAAAGCACCTGTCTTAAGTGACAAAGATTTTAATCCTGAATTTTTCCAGAGACTAGAAAGAAGGCAATCCGTGGAAGTAGTCGTCCCTTGTAGATGTAAAAGCAAAGATGAGGAAGAATCAGGATTTGATGATCTCAATGCCATGGGATCTTCAAATCGCTTCAAGAACATGCAAGCAGATGATAAACAGGTAAAAGGTAGGAGTGATGGTAATGGGTCACAGGCAGGGACATCTGGTGGTGATAAGGCTGGTGTTGTAAACGAAAAAGAGACACCTGGAAATCATGCTGCTGTCTCCAATACTGATAACCAAGCTGAAGGATCCTTCACAAGTAATAGAGGAAATTGGTCAGCCATCCAGAGGCAGTTGTTGCAGCTAGAGAGACAACAGACTAATCTTATGAACATGCTCCAAGAGTTTATTGGTGGCTCACATGACAGTATGGTGACTTTAGAGGGTAGGGTAAGGGGTTTAGAGAGGATTGTTGAAGACATGGCAAGAGATCTTTCAATATCGTCAGGTCGTAGAGGTAATCTCACAGCTGGATTTGGAAAATATAATAGCTTTGCAAACTATCCTACTGGAAAGTATAATGGCCGAGCTCCAGGAGACAGAGGCTCACAACCTGATGGATTTATGAGGGGGAGGATGTGGAATCCTGACATGGCGGATGACTGGTTCATACCTCCACATGCTGCTTCCAGAAACGGACAAGCCGGGCCAAGAAGATCACCACGGGCAGAACAACATGAGAATGAGCATATGGGAAATGGCAGGAGAGGTTGGGATAATAAAGGAGCTGGAACTATTAGATTTGGTGAAGGCCCTTCAGCAAGAAGTGTGTGGCAAGCATCAAAGGATGAAGCTACACTTGAAGCTATTAGAGTAGCCGGTGAGGATGGTGCAGTCCTTCGTCCAACCCGAGTGGCTGCTGTCCCTGAAGCTGAAGCCATGGGAGATGACGAAAACGTAGGGCAGGAACGTGACCCAATATGGACTTCATGGAGCAATGCAATGCACTCACTCCGTGTTGGTGACATTGATGCTGCTTATGCAGAAGTCCTTTGTGCCGGTGATCAGCACTTGATTATCAAGCTGATGGACAGGACGGGACCTTCTCTAGACCAGATGTCAAATGAGATTGCAAATGAAGCTCTAAATTTCATCGCTCAGTTTCTGTTGGATCACAATCTCTACGACATTTGCTTATCTTGGATTCAGCAGGTATATCTCTTACAGGAGATTGGGTTCTAAGAATCATATTGATGTTTCATCTTACAATCCTCTTTTGCCATTTGCAGCTGCTGGAAGTTGTTCTACAAGATGGTGCAGACACGTTTGGAGTTCCAATGGAGCTGAAGACAGAGATCTTGTACACCTTGCAAGATGCATGTTCGACGATAGATCCACCTGAAGACTGGGAAGGTCCTGCACTGGAACAGCTTCTGCTCCAGTTGGCATCAGTTTGGGAAATCAATCTCCAACAGTTCGACAAGTAACCACGAGCTTGTGAGTATTTTTTGGTTTGTTTCTGAGTTTTCTCTATAGCATGTCGTAGGTGTGTAATATACAGTATTGTTGGAAGTTGGAACAGAGCTTGACTTTTGTACGGTTGTTCATAATTTTCGTGCAGACATGATCTCGATTTCTAAAGTTTTATTTTTCTTCTAAAAACAATCGTAAAAGGTGACTTTAATCGATCAAATAATATTGCGGAGTAGGTAAATACTTGAGGGTCCTGATCTAAATCATTTTTCACTACTGTGACGTATATAAAACATCGTCTCTAAGAGATATTGTTTTTGTTTCACCCTCACAGGTACATCGTCAACTGGACAAAAGTTGTTTTTTGAAGCTATCGAAACAGGATTGTGGAGACATTTTATACTCATTACATATAGCAATGTTTCTTGGTTGCGACAATAATATATACAGTACATTTTAATTATTTTTGTCTTTCTAGAAGATGATTTTGATGGTGAAATAAACAACATATTTCAGATTTGACCTACAATGAGGTCGGTCGGAATCAAGGTTTTTTCAGGAGGTAATAAGTGAGAACAAAAACAACAGTGAAAATGCAAAAAATAAAAACAATATCACAGTCAGTTTCGATCCTGGCACCTGTGGGTTATGGGCCCACCAGGCTTCCGCTGCGCCACTCTGATTTTTGAAACACGATGAAACTAACACTTTTATTAAATCTTCTTCAGTTCCATTCTTCTTCTGTAACCTATGCGCTCTTAACCAGAAGACAATTCTGAAGATCCAAAAACATTGAAAGATGCGACGACGACCAGGAATCGGTGGATTACAAAAGGCCGCGGCTGCTAGGGTACTGCTTCTAAACCCAATTTGATATTATCTTGTCGAATCTGAGTTGATAATTTCGTTTTAACTCTATCAATCAAATTCAGGATCAGTATCGGTTACTAGGAGAAAATGTGGCCAAGTTACGCACTGATATGATGAAAGAACAGCTCGCCACGTTCCGGTCCCAACTTGAAGAGTTCGCTCGTAAACACAAGGTCGAATTTGTTGAATTTTTTATATTTGATACATCATTGTTATAACTAATATGATCTGTTGGATATGGATAACTGTGGTTTATATTCCTCATATAAAGCATTTGCCTTTGGTTGCAGAATGACATTCGTAAAAATCCAGCCTTTAGAGCTCAATTCCATGAAATGTGTGCTAAAATTGGTGTGGATCCTCTAGCTTCAAACAAGGGTTTCTGGGCTGAGCTCCTCGGAATTGGTGACTTCTACTATGAACTTGGTATTCATCCATTTTCGGACATATTTTTTCTTGTGTCAGAGATGAACATGCTTTTGTTGTTAGCTATGATTCATAAGTCCATGTCTTGATAAGGGAAGCATAAACCTCTTCTTATCTGGAATCGAACATGCCCTCTGTGATATTAGAAAACATAGATGTAACAATTTTCTGAAAAGTAGTAAATACATCGAACAGGAGTTCAGATTATTGAAGTTTGCATGCTTACAAGATCACACAATGGAGGTTTGATCAGCTTGCAAGAGCTCTGCAATCATCTTCGTCAAAGAAGGAAAAAAGATCGTGAAGCTGTGACTGAAGATGATTGTCTTCGAGCTATTAGCAAGCTAAAGGTATCTGAGATTCTGAGTTGTGTGTGATAAAAAGCAAAATTTTAACTGTGCCTTTCAGATTTGGGATAAAAAGCAAAATTTTAACTGTTCTTGTTGGTATCTTGGGCTTTTTCCCCTCAGGTATTGGGTAGCGGATTTGAGGTTATCACAATTGGCAAGAAAAAGCTTGTTCGGTCAGTCCCTACTGAGCTGAACAAAGACCATAACCAAATCTTGGAGTTGGCTCAGGTTATAATCATATAATACATTCTTCCACAAAAGAAAACAATTTTCACATGTCTTCTTACTAGTTCTAACTGAAGTGACTCGAGGATTGCTGTTGCTTTCCCACACAGGGCCAAGGTTTTGTGACTGTGGAAGAGGTACAAAGACGGCTCGCATGGACATCTGGTCGGGTTATAGATGCTCTCGAAACTTTGTTAGAAGT
Organism: Cardamine chenopodiifolia; assembly: GCA_963922655.1. Taxonomy (NCBI): domain Eukaryota; kingdom Viridiplantae; phylum Streptophyta; class Magnoliopsida; order Brassicales; family Brassicaceae; genus Cardamine; species Cardamine chenopodiifolia. Next base: position 4,512,317 of record OZ000481.1, read on the forward strand.
AAGCATTTGCTAATCATTTCCCCTAAATTTATTTGCTTCAGTGCCTCTATTGTAATGGAAGATGCAATATAACCAATGTGGGTCCTGAAAAATTGTGATTTATTTTCAGGAGGGCCTTGCAATGATCGACAATGGCCATAAAGACGGAAAATGTCTGTACTGGTTCCCCTGTGTTTCTTCTGTTTACTCATCCATTGGATCTGATACTTAACCTGGTACATGCTCTCTTTGTTTTGCTTGTTTTATATTCAATACACTCTTTCTTCATTACATATAAAATATGAAACAAATCTTTCAGTATGCTTCTTAAATTTTCGTGTACATGTATCAAGAATTGTTTGTTTATAGACCCACGTTGTAAAGAATTTATTTATGCTTGGTTGTTGGAGATTTCGATTTCTTCTGTCCAGTCAGAATTGGGCTCGCTCCATGACCTCGGTCTTACCCCGAGCTGGAAATACAACACCATCTCCAATGCATCAAAGACCTTACTTTCATCCAAAACCTTGTTCCACGCCCCACTCACTATGCAATAATTATTATTATATGGTGGCAAACACTGTGGTGCAGCCTGCTGCAACCAATAACCGGTGGGTCCATGTTGATTGGAGAGATGGGTCGTTGGGCAGAGGAGGCTTCGCAAGACGTTGTTCGACCACAAGCTTCTCCCGATTTGGCTGAGGCTTGGTTGATAACAGAGGTGGATTGTTGAACAGAGGAGGCTTTGCATGGCATTGCTCAACCACAAGCTTCTCAAGGATAGGCTGAGGCTTGGTGCTAGTAACAGAGCATGTGACACATACGCGTTGAATCGACGGACGATGACTTATTGGGATGTTGGTGATGGTTCTTAGAGGGTACTTGGTTTGAAGTGATTCTGCCATTGAGAGAGATTACAAGTGAGGGAAAGTTCTAACCAATGATACAGTCATCAAGTTTTTAGTTTTCTCGAAATTATAACCAATGATACAGAGGAAGAGATTACGTTGACGAAATTAAAGCGAAAAGAGGAAGAGATCACGCCGTTTTATGTTGTGGTAGACGTTAGCGATGCGTGGGGCTATTGTGATCGGTAGCGCATTACCAACGATGACATTTATAAAAAAATGTTTGAAATTTGGATCCCTAGCTTCTAAAAGTTATAAACTAAAAACCCAACAGTTAATAATGTACCATCCATTTCACCTATACATTTTGGTTCGGTTTTAAAATCAGTTATTCTGGTTTCGCATCAAATTCGATAAGCTTCGGATTGTTTATCTTATTAAAAAAATTTAGAAGCCAAGCTGAATTAAAATGACAAGTGACAACATTACATGTATCTGGAGAATATACTGAAGACTGATGAATGATCGAAAAATTCAGACTTTGCAAATTTGACACGGAAACGGGAGGCAACGACCAAACCAAAGGCGTTAACAATGGCGGCGGCTTCATCGTCTCCGCCTATCTTCTTTGCCATTTCCTCACTGCTGCTTCTCACTGTTTCATCCTTGAAATTACCATTTCACCCTCGGGACCTGCTTCCGCTCTTGCCCTGGCAAGTCTCTTGGCCGGTTCTCTACTCTCTCAACGGCCCCGTCGATCTCCTCCCTACTTTCATCGGTTCCGCTTCTCTTAAAAACGACGCCGTCGAGTGGAAAGGTGCTTGCTTCTATCAGAACAAAATTTGGTTGGAGCTCAATAACAAGTCCGGTTCCGAATTTGGTGGCGGCACACTTCATATTAAGGTTGACAAAATTATGAAATTTTTACTATTAGTGTGCTCTATGGTCGTTATTTTACAACTTCGGGGGTTTGATTTTGAGCGAATATGTTGAGATTTTTGTTTATTTTTGAGGTTCTTAGAAACTTGTTGATGAACTTCAATCTCTAACCTCGGCTTGTTTATGTTTTTAACCTGTTAGATTTTAGATTTCGGCTACTGAGATCCTGAAATTTTGGAGGAACAACATTTCGAGTTACAGGCTTAAGAGTTATATTTACTATTTACCTTGGATGTTATGATGGGAAGCTCACAGATTTTAGTCTATTCTATTGTTAAGGGTGATCTCTTTTGTAAGTTTCATCCTGCATCAGTAGTTACTTAGTTTTTACCTTTCTATATGATCCTCTGAAGCTATTTTTCGATTGATGAATCGTAAATTGATTCAGCTATTACGTATTTTATGCAGGTTGATAAGCCACATAGTTGGACGTGTATGGATATTTATGTCTTTGTGACTCCATATCGTGTGACATGGGATTGGTACTTTGTTTCTAGGGAGCACACCATGGAATTCAAGGAGTGGGAGGGAAAAGCCGAGTATGAATATGTAAGCTGCTTTTTTACTTTGTTCTCTTTCTGTTTTTCCCGTTTTAGAATTAATATATCTGATTGCTTTTTGTTTTGCCTTTCTGGCTCAAATTTGCTCAGGTTCAGCAGAAAGGAGTGTCGATATTCCTCATGGAAGCAGGGATGGTGGGAACTCTCTGAGCGCTGTGGGATGTCTTCCCTGTCTTTACCAATACTGGTTGGGGGGAGAATTCTAATATCGCGTTTCTTAAGAAGCATATGGGTGCTAATTTCTATGCTCGTCCCAAACCTTGGGTTACAAATATTACTACTGATGAAATTCACTCTGGAGACTTTCTAGCTATCTCCAAAATCTGTGGACGGTGGGGTGGTTTTGAGACTCTTGAGAAATGGGTAAGTGGAGCCTATGCTGGTCATACTGCTGTCTGTTTGAGGGATTCTGAAGGGAAACTCTGGGTTGGTGAATCCGGGAATGAAAATGAAAAGGTAAAACTTTAATTGCTGGATGAATTATTTTGAATTTACATATGTGGGTTCTATTGAAAAATGGTAAAGCCATTAAGGACTAGTTCTTGTTCTAGATATCATTAGATGATTATCTCTGCTAAGAACAAACTAAACTGATTTGGTTGAACATCATCACAATGGTTAATGAGTAACATTTAAATAGTTGCTCTGAACTTGATGTGACATGTTTATATTTTACCAGTGACTTCTTTCCAAGACAGTCTTGTGAAACTGATTCTATTACTGGAACTGCATTTTTCTTCCTATATTTTATGCATATCATGAATTATTTCCTGTCTTCTCCTTTGAACCTATGGGTCGTAGGGAGAAGATGTGATAGCAATATTGCCATGGGAAGAGTGGTGGGAGTTTGAACAAACCAAGGATGACTCGGATCCCCACATCGCATTGCTACCGTTGCATCCTGATTATCGAGCCAAGTTTAATGTGACAGCTGCATGGGAATATGCTCGCAGCATGGATGGTAAACCATATGGCTATCACAACTTGATCTTTAGCTGGATCGATACCGTTAGTGGAAACTACCCACCTCCTCTGTATGTTTTCCAGGTTGCTTCTGTCATGACAGTTTGGAGCAAAATCCAGCCTGATTATGCTGCTAACATGTGGAATGAAGCCCTTAACAAGCGACTCTGGAACAGAGGTATTAGGATTTTGTTCATTTATTTCATTTGTTCAAAATGCTTGATTAAACTTTTTATTACTTTTCTCTTTTGGGTTCTATGGATTAAAAAAGTAGAGGCTTTTAGAGTGGGCAATGGCTCTTGGCATATCGTACCATATGCTTTCTATTTCTTTCTTCTCCTTCTCTTCAGTAAATGGTCATTGATTCCTTGAAAAATAAGAGTAATCCTAACTGCTAAACAACGTTATGACATGTAATGTATCCTTTTATCTTTAATAAGTGCATATACATCGGTTTCAGATGGAAGTATTATATTCTTCTGTACTATCAACTTAAATCGGTACAAGAAGTTTCTCCATTCTTCTTTGTTATCTTACTTTTTTTCTTTAGTTCTTTTCTGAGATGTTCTAAAATGGCAGGGTCTTGATCTTCCTGATGTACTGGTGGAAGTTGAAAAGCGTGGATCCTCTTTTGACGAGTTACTGGCAGTTCCTGAACAAGATGATTGGATATATAGCGATGGGAAATCAACTTCTTGTATCGCTTTCATCCTCGAAATGTACAAAGAAGCTGGCCTTTTCGATCCAATCTCTAGTTCCATTCAAGTCACGAAATTCACGGTGAGAACCAACCTTTACACACTCTTGAAGATACACACACACACACACTGAACAGTGGAATTCCGTTTTACAGATCAAAGATGCTTACATGCTCAAGTTTTTCGAGAACAATGCAAGCCGTTTTCCCAAATGGTGCAATGACAATGACGATGTGAAGCTTCCCTACTGTCAAATACTCGGGAAATACAGAATGGAACTTCCCGGTTACAACACCATGGAGCCATACCCGCATATGAATGAGCACTGCCCGTGTCTGCCTCCAAAATACCGCATACCAATGAGCTGCTAGAACTGAAAAATTAAATGTATTCTGTTTGTTAGTAATGATTTCGTGTTACGATGCACGAATTAAGTGAAAAAGTCACTTTAGGTTAAACCAATTGGAAAAACCGTTCTGTATATATTTATACACAGACCACAGTATCTTCCACGGCCTCATTTTCGGAAAATTTTACTAAAAGTGGCCGAGCTTGGAACTTTTGTTTGCTGCAGACGTATAAAGATATTGCTGACTTTTCCGCTGAAGACTTTTCAGATTCAGAATTTAGTAGTCTCACACATTTCTGCAGTAGACAAACAATTAGGGGCTAAAACCAATTGAGTCGCCTGCAACCAACACAAAGAAGATACACACCAGTCAATAAATACGTCTAAGCTTATCACAAGTCCACAGGACAAGTATCTAGGATTAAACTTGCAGAGCTATTAGATAATCATTTTTGTGCAGACAACAATTTTGCCACTCATAACCTAAAATAGTTACAGAAAATAAGGTACGTAACCAAACACAGGAGCAACATATTATACATCTCAGACGCTAAGCCTAAGCAAAAAGAGTAAGCAAATGATACTTTTACTGACGAAACCAAATTTGCTGCCAGGGAAATAGAAGAAAACTTGCAATGACTTTGGTTACTATGCAGAAAAAAATGTCAAAACAGCAAAAATCTGATGGTACACGCAGCCAAATAAAAATAGATACACTTATATACTCTAAAAAAGACTAACCAGGATGGTGATGTAAAATCTTCCACATTGTATGGAAACTCGTCCCAGAAAAGTTGAAGCTAAAGAAGGTCTACACCTAACAATGGCTAGTAGCAAATCCCTTTGATAACCAATATCTGCTTCTCTCAATTTCTTTATGAGCATTAGTAGTCTGTTTGAATTGCCTCTCAACTTTCTCTTTGCATCTGGCATCAATCCATTATAGGGGTCTGTACAAAATTCAACAAGAACATTATGGGTCAACTCATTCAAAATCCCACCATTCTCCCTTGCTGAAATGAAGACTAGCTGCTCTAGTGTAGCAGGTCCAAAAAGAACACTTCTTAGACCAGGGAGAATCAATGATTCTTCAACAAGGATTTTGTCCTTCAACGTAGACAAGACAGAAGCCACAATATCTTCATCGTCTTTCCCAAGGCCTCGTAGGAGTTTAGAATACATTTCGTTCTGCTGCAAAATAGACTTTAACAATACAGGCTTCCCAACGTCGAGGAATGATATTGCAAACGCAACAAAAGCCCGATGCGTTGAATGTTTCCTAACCTTGTCAGCCCCTCGCATTTTATACTCCTCCAGATTTTTGAATTCCTTAAAATCAAAATTTTTAGCTATTTGTGATGCCATGCCTGGACAACGTCTAACTATCGAAGCCAACAGTGAAAGTGCAGCATTCTGTTGTTTTACCTCTTTGTTGTTCAATGCTTTGTAAATTCATCTAGTTTTTCATCAATAATTAACCTACCAAACCGGTCAGTTGATGTACCTTTTCCCTCTGGATGACTCAAAATCGTCTGGATAAGTGAGAATACCTTTTCCTTGTTTTTCATGTCGAAGCGTCCATGCCTCCAGAAGCTCAGCAAAGTTAGGTGAGTTGTGGAAATAAAGACGCAACAAATTGGCACTAATTTCTCCCTTTAGTACCTTAATAAATTCTTTTGAAGCATCAGAGTATAGCTTAATCTCATGTAAGCAAAACTTATGTAGCAATTCTCTAAGTTTAGCTTCATGGGACGGTCTGAAAGCCATCACCGGGATATCTTCCATCTCAAGATCTCTATTCCCTGCGTCCTCCACCATTCCTAAAATATCAAACAGGTTTATCAATCAGAGAGTAAACTAAATTACTACTCCACCACCATCCCACACTGTCCAAAAGAATCAAAGTTGCCCAAAGACTAAAATTTTAAAGCACAATAGAAAGAAAAGAAACAAATCGGCATGCTAAGGAATAATTAAGCTCATTTATTAGCTAGAAAACATAATAGTTGACACAAAGATTTCAGGAATTAACAATTTATCATACACAAAGAAAAATCGATGGGATAGTTTTTTTTTTGTTGTTGTTGGAAAAATCAAACAGATTTTGCAAAACTGGTTTGCACATTTTAAACTCTTACCTTACATTTATTTTCCAAGTCTGATATCGATAGCGCCGATAAAACAAAACTACAAGTCTATATACTCAGAGAGCTCTTCCTCCTCGCCGGATTTTAGGATTTTAAACCAGAAACGAATTCGGCGACGATTATAAAATAAAAGCTGAAAGTTTGAAATTAGGCATCTTAATTATAACCGGTCCAAACTGATTTCTCTACTAGACTTATTATAAACCGGGTTGCTCCAGTGCTATTATAATGGGCTGGGCCCAAATGTTTTTTTACGATAAACAACTCTTTCTCTTTTGCCCTTTCGTCTTCGAGTTTGGCCCTTAAATTGCATCTGTGACATTCGTCCCCTTTCTAGGTTATCGTCGTCATGATGCAGCAGCCACCTCCAGCCGCTAACGGTGCTGCCACAGGTCCTTCTGACGAGCAAGCTTACCACCAGCAGCAACAGTCGTGGATGATGCAGCACCAGCAGCAACAACAAGGTCAGCCGCCAGCTGGATGGAATCCGCAGTCTGCTCCGTCTCCAGGTCAACCACAACAGCATCAGTATGGTGGTGGATCTCAGAATCCAGGATCAGCTGGCGAGATCCGGTCTTTGTGGATCGGAGACTTGCAGCCGTGGATGGACGAAAACTATCTCATGAACATCTTTGCTCTTACTGGAGAGGTAATATGAAAATCCTGTGAGAAAACTATTTCTTTTCTCCGATTTTGGTTTATTATCTCTCGTTTTTTCATCGTAAAAATTGAATTTTGTTCCTTTGTGGCTGTAGGCTCAATCAGCTAAAGTTATTCGCAATAAACAGAGTGGATATTCTGAAGGTTATGGATTTATTGAGTTTGTGAGCCACAGTGCAGCTGAGAGGATTTTGCAGACATACAATGGTGCTCAAATGCCGAGCAGTGAACAGACCTTCAGGCTAAACTGGGCTCAGCTTGGAGCTGGAGAGAGACGTCAGGCTGAAGGGCCTGAGCACACAGTTTTTGTAGGAGACTTGGCTCCTGATGTTACCGACTACATGCTGACTGAAACATTTAAGAATATATATTTGTCTGTCAAGGGTGCTAAAGTTGTGACTGATAGGACTACTGGACGGTCCAAGGGGTATGGATTTGTCAGATTTGGGGATGAAAGTGAGCAGATTCGTGCCATGACTGAAATGAATGGTCAATACTGCTCATCTAGGCCTATGCGTACTGGTCCAGCTGCCAACAAAAAGCCTCTTACAATGCAACCAGGTATGTCTTGAGTGGTGTTATGACTCACTTTGTCTTTAACTTTATATGTTTGTTGATTGTTTTTTTTTCCGTGGGGGGTATTCCTTTACCGCTATTTTTCTGTTAGTTGGTGTTCAAAGTTAAAGAGATTGTGTCTGCCCTTTTCCTTCCGCTTCCTCCCTTTCAGCACTTCAAAGAATTTAATATCGCAAAACATTCTAAAACTTATAAGAAAAAACTCATGTGGTCTTTAAGCAGGAGAACAAGAGGCTCTCTTTGGGGGGGCCTGGAACTGACTTCAGCTGAAAATGATTCCACCTTATGCGTGGCCTCATTTAGGTCAGTTGGTTATGTTTTCAGAAGAAGTTAATTACAAAGCTTTTATTTGCTACAGCCGCAAATTATTTTTCATTCTTACTTATCAAGCACAAGTCTTTCCTTTTTATTTTAAGTCCTACCTTTAAGTTTATTCTTTTCATATTACACACAGTTCATTACTTTTTCGCTTTTTTCCAGTCTGATTCCTTAAAAGAGTGTTTTGTAATACACTTCATACCTCTTAGTTTTTTAGTAATTAGTGTTGCAATTTTGTCCTTTTAGTTACTTTCCGCCTCTAAATTTATACTTTCAATTCTTCTTTAGTGTTACATTTCTTCCTTTGACAAGTTGATTACGATGGTAAGACTGTCGTCAAGCCTTGGAAGGAATTTAGGTCACTTGTGATCCTGGGGAGTTTATCCCCAGTCTCTAATTGTCAAAGTTTTGGATGTTGTAGACACTTCGCCTAGAACATCCTTAATGATTTGTGTATCAATAATCAACTTTCTTCGGAATCCCTTGACCTTAATATTCAAGTTGTATTATATATGTATATGTCATTTGCTTTATCTGCTGATATTTTTGGGTCCTGATCTTTTGCAACTGCTATCGTTGTGTGTGTGTGTGTGTGCTTTAAGTCTCTGTTTCCTTCCACTGTCAATGAAAATGTAGTATGTAGATGTTTGAGTTTTCTCCTTATGTTCTTTTGATTTTTTTTGTGCAGCTTCATATCAAAACACTCAAGGAAATCCCGGAGAAAGTGATCCAACTAACACAACAGTGCGTTTTTGTTTTGGTTTCATCAAGCCTTTTTTGTGTGGGGGTATATTGTTAAATTATAGTGTCATGTTTTCTATTCCAGATTTTTGTTGGAGCTTTGGATCAAAGTGTAACAGAAGATAATTTGAAGTCAGTTTTTGGTCAATTTGGTGAACTAGTTCATGTAAAAATACCAGCTGGAAAACGTTGTGGATTTGTTCAGTATGCTAATAGGTAGTGTGACCTTGGAGACCAACTTCATCTTATGAGAATGTTGATTCACATCTTTTCTCTGTCTGTGTGCTTCAGGCCATGTGCGGAGCAAGCACTCTCCATGATGAATGGAACACAACTTGGTGGACAAAGCATTCGTCTTTCATGGGGTCGCAGTCCATCCAACAAACAGGTTTATAGCCATAGACAATGAACCAAGCTTACGATACTCTCTACTTTATGTGATCTGATGACTTGAACCATGGATTTGACAGACTCAACCTGATCAAGCCCAATATGGTGGTGGTGGTGGTGGTGGATACTATGGGTACCCTCCTCAGGGATATGAAGCATACGGGTACGCACCTCCTCCTCAGGACCCTAACGCCTACTATGGTGGTTATGCTGGGGGCTATGGAAACTACCAGCAGCCTGGTGGCTACCAGCAGCAACAGCAGGTAATTATTTGGTTCTTTTACCAGAAATTATTGGAAGTTTTATGCAATGAAAAGTATCCATGACACTCTAAATGTCTTTTATTTGGGAGCTTACTGATTCTTCTGCCCTCTGTTTGTTCTTCGGAATTGCAGTGAAGCATGATTTGTATGTCGTGATGGAGCTGATGTTCCAGAAAGCTGTCGCCATATGAATATGGTGAATGAACTATTGAAGTGGATGTGTATTAGCTCTTCTTGTCTCAGATTCTCTCTTCAACTCTTTTCTTTTGGATTTTATTTTTCTTTCGTGTGACAATTGTTGAGTGTTCTTTGAAGTCGTTACAAAAGGCTTAACCCAAAGTGCTTTTTGTCATTTGACTAATTTGATGTTATGTTTCTTCATGTTGTTCCATTTTACCATTTCTTGCATCGGTTATCACTATTCTAACAGTCTCTACAAGGCCATAATTAGCCTCTGTTTCTATTTCATAATTTTAAAACAACGGTTGACTAAAACAAGATGTGTGTTCTCTTAAGATTTAGAATTTTAATAGAATATATTTATTGTTAAACGAGACGTATGAGGGTTGACATAATGCTAATAATATGTTTACGAATTGATTGATATATATATATATATATATATATATATATATATGAAGTCGAATCGACTCTTAGTGTGAAATTTATTTGATACAGTCGTGATTAATTCAACTTTGGTTATGTTAAGTTAAAAAACAACAACGTTAAAATAGTAGACTTATAAAATCATGAGCCATATAATTTTGTGTTTCTCCTTGGAAATAGTATCTAATAAGATGAAATCTATGTGGGCCGGGCCTGTTTTACTAAAAAGGGACCCATTAAGCTTCTAGAGAAGAAGAAGAAAAGAGCGAAAAAGAAGAGTCGCTTTACCGGTTCCCTCGCTTCTCTAGATCTCGTCACCTTCTTTTCTGGTACGTCGATATTTATATAAATCAGCTCCGAATAGTCCGTGTTTCATAGAAACTTCTAGAGATTTGAAAATTTCTCAGAGAAAATTAAACTTGGAATTTTGTTGAAGGTAAAAAAAAGATGGGATACGCAAAGAAAGTGGAGGACGACAATAACTCTTCATCATCACTGAACGAATCGTTGTTAATAGCAACTATGTGCATAATCGGATTGCGAGTTCATGTTCACCTCAAGGATGGTTCCGTCTTTTCTGGTATTTTCTACACCGCTTCCGTCGACACCGGCTTTGGTACGTTTCGTCGATCAATTTGATTTCGAAATGTCTGATCGAGTTGCAATTTCGAGTTCTCTCTCGTTATGTATTACCTGTGTTTATACATAATGTCGTAGTAGTGGAGATCTGAATGGGATCTTCGGGTATCGAATCTTAGATTCTGTTAATTTGTTTTATATAACACTTAGTTGTTGGTGGTGTCAATTTCAATGCTGGGATCTATGGTTTAGACAATAACAAGAATATATTCTTATTATGTCTGTCTATTTCTCGGTGTGAAGAATATGGTTTTTGTTGTGTCTAGGCATTGTATTGAAGAATGCTAGGATTACTAAGAAGGGGACAAGTAAAGCGAATGTAGCAAGTGGAACTGTGGTCGAGACACTTGTTATCCTGTCTTCCAATATTGTTCAAATTATTGCGGAGGTGCCTTCTTTTTTCCTTTCTTTACTTTCTTTTCTTAACAGTTTCATTTATGAAAAATCTGTGTGACATGATTTAAGGTTATATGTTTTTATAGGGAGTCTCGCTTCCATCAAATGTTACATGCAATAGTGGGGGTGAAAATGTCGGATCAGCCACAGAAACTTTACCTTCTGAGCCTCGTTTATGTTCTGCTAATAAATCCACCAAGTTTTGCGTGGAAGGAAGGGGTTATAATCATAGGAGGTGAAATGTTTACTTGGTTTAATTTCATCTTGAAACAGAAGCTAATGGTGATGGGGTTATGGATGAATCATCATTCTATGATTCCTCTTTCTGAACTTTAACTTGTAAACTTTGGTTTCTCTAATTCTTGTATGCTTTTGTTGACAGGCAGGTAGGAGCCCCAATTCTTACGCGTAGTGAGCAAATTCCTGACATTCATCAGGAGGATAATGTAAATCTTGCACAAAGATAGTTAATTTGTTTGATTCAGTTATTACTTGGCAGCTGCTAATTTGTTTGTTTCCTATTGCAGATTGATATCCAAAGCTCAAGTTCTAGCTGTGAGTTCATTTTCCCCGGGATTGTTTTTATCTTTGTTATAGCTATGCTATGGTGTACTTGTTTCTACTTCTTTTTGATAGCGAAATGTTTTCTGACATACTTCTACTTAACTTCCATTCATGTGAATTAACGACCATCCAGTGGATAGCATGTCTGAACGAGTTAAACCAATAGAAGAAGAGAAGTTGGTGCTGGAACCTTTTAGTAATGGTTGTCACAATGCTGCTGAAAGGCCCTCTTCAGCTGACAATTCATCGTCACAAAGTAATGACATCACAGAATTGTGTCAGGGTTTAGTGGCATCTTCAAATGCATCAGTACCTATCCAGGCCGTCACAAAGGCTAAGGTAATTCTTAAGTACAGTTATGTTAGATTGATTGTTGGGTCTATTTGGTATCCATTCCTTCTCTCTGAGAACACATTCAGATTAACGTGTTCATTGGAGTCGCTGGTATGTTGTCAAATTAGTATGAGGTTCATTTTACTTTATCGGTTACTCAGTTACCAAGTTTCTATTTTTAACACTTACTACGTACAGGAATCCAAGCTGAATCCAGAGGCAAAGATTTTTTCTCCATCTTATACAAAACGGCTTTCACCATCTCCTGCTGTTGGAAATATTTCTTATCTACCAAGCAACACTCCTATGCTACCTGTTCCTGAAGCTATTTACCCAGACGTTGGAAACAACCCTTATATCCCCCAAGCATCTCCACCTTCAAAGTTTGTACCATATGATAATTTGACTCCTGGAAATGCTGTCGGTGGATATCACTTTCCTCAAGACGTAAGTATATCTTTTCAATACTGTCCCTGCCTCTCTTATTCTCTTCGGGCATGTTATGACAAAGGGCTTTTATCAACTAGTAGTTGAGAATAGACTGCTTCTCTCACCGCTAAGTGCCTACATGGTTAACGAATGTCAGTATTGAAGACCATATTAAGATCACTTAGAATTGATAATATGACTAAGTTTGTAATGTTAAAACGCTTCCCTTTACTCTTTTTGTTATTTGCCATCGATGAATCATACTTCTTCCATTTGCTCTGCAGATGATTGGGCCTACTGTTAACAGGGCACAACCGGAGAGATTCATGCCTCAGTACCATTCTGTTCAAGCTGCACCGATGCTTGTAAATCCAAATCCTCAGGTTATATATTATGGAGGCTCCCAAAACTCATTTTGTTGAAAGCACGGTTATAAGAATAACTGCTCTGTATTGAGCTTTATTGGTCTATTTGTTTCTAACGACTCTTTCTACTGTTTTGTAGATGATGATCGCAAGATCAGGGCAGCTTGTATATATCCAACCAGTTTCTCAGGTTATAACTTGGTGCATATGACTTTCTTGATTAATTGTTTGTATTTTGAAATATAAGCAATTTGGTGAACCTTTAATGATGTTAGGTTAATCAATCTATGACTTATGTTAGACAAGTTTATGTTCTGTATTACTGAGTTAGAGAGGAAATAGTATTAGGCTGTCATTGGTCGAAACTCCTCGTATTAGTCATTTATAGTAATCATCTTATTTTTCCAGGATCTGGTTCAAGGAACACCGCCTCTCGCACCTATGCTCTCCCGTCCTCTACCAACTGCACAAAATGTCCAATACCTGAAGCATCAAGGCAAACAATACTCAAGTCTCTCTAACAAAATAAATAACCTAAAGATCCAACTATGTTTTTGCCTGTTTGGACCAAAACCAAAAAATTGTTCGTAACTAGAATGAACCCTTTTGTGATGCAGGTATAGTTGCAGCTGGCCAGCCGTTGCAGCTATGCATTTCCCAACCGTTCACAGCCAGTGGACCACAACCTTACGGCTTTCCTGCCCAGTTTCCGGTTATGCAGCCTCCTTTTCCCACGAATCAGCCAATGACAGTTGCAGTTCCTAATGCTTTCTACACAAAGTTCCCATAAATAAAGTCTCATTGTTTTTGGTTTCATACCTTTATTCTTTGCCTCTCCAACCTAATAAGGGTTATAAAAAACAAATCCAGGTTTGGTTCATAGGTTTTTTTTTTCCTTTTTTTGGGTTTGGGTATTTTGTCCGGTCTTGGCTGTTATATTGGCTTTGGGTGTTTTTTTCGGTTTTGGCTATTATATTGGTTATTTTTTTCATTGGTATATCGATTTGAATTGGATAAAAACCCGTTGTAGAATATGAAAACATTTTGATTTTTCATTGGTATATTTATTTCACATTGATGATCTCAATAAATGGCATTTCATAGATGTTGAGCAGAAATTACGTTTGAAACATAGGAGGGCTAAACATGTAACATGTTACAAATTAGAATGTCTTACCAAATTTAAAGATTAAAGGCAATAATGTGTTACCAAATTGTATTCTTGCTAATAGCGTAAAAGGCTAAAAGCAGTCGGTTCAGATTAGATTACAAATGAAATGATATAAACATTCGAGGTCCATAACCGCGTAAATTTTATTGGCCCATAAAGCGACGTTATGTCGGTTTCTTTAAATTTTCATTTTATTTTTGATCAAGTAAGTTTGTTTTTTTTTTCTTTGGGTTGAGCACTTGAGCTGACCAAAGGTTCTTTTAATCCGGCGGACGCAAATATTTCTGGATTCGAATTTTCCGGCGATCAGAAGAAATCTCGCGGTGAATTTTGATGGATATACGCAAGTCAGAAGAAAAGCTACCAAAATCCCTCAAGAACCTGAACTTGAATACGAATCGTAGACCAAAGGATGAGACTCTTGTTTCAGCTTATCTAGCTTTCTCACGTAAGCCTCGCTTCCGACATTCTTGTTTATGCGCCATGGTTTATCCATTGTTTGTGAAGAGTTCCGTTTCTTTAGGCAAAGCATTATGGAAAACTAAGCTTTCTCACGTCGACTAATTGATCTTCTTTTCTCGATCTGGGTTAAATTGGGTACTAAAGCATGGCTGGGGATGTTTAGGAGTTGGATTCTGACATTTTTTCTGCTGTTTTGGCTTCAATTCTCAGGAATTTCTGCATTGAACTCAAAACCTCCATCTCTTGTAAGCCTATGTCTTGGTGTTATTGGGAAAGCATTTGGAGGAAATGATTCCTTGTTTAGCTGATATCTCTCTTATATTTCCTGTCGACATCAAGGTTATCTTTTGTCTCTGTGTTTTCTTCTTTCAAGCTGTATTGGCAATACCCTTAAAGTTGGTTTGTCGGTTTAGTACTATGCCCTTGCTAATCCAAGGCGTATTCATCTGCAACAGTTGTCGATTGCAGCCATTTCTAGAAGAGGAAAGCGACTTGATGATCATGTGATTGTCTCTTTGGCTGACAGTTCTTGGGAAATTTTAGATATTAGCGGTTCTGATGTTTCAAATTCTGGGTTAGCTAAAGTGGCGGAAACGTGCAAATCTCTCCGTGCTGTGGACATTAGGTATTATAGTTTCTCACTAAGAATTAAGTTGACCTATGAGTCGGGGTCCTCATCTCTGTGCTTATGCGTTACTTTAATTGGTAGTACTGACTTAGCTGCGTAGCATGATGCTTTCTCTATGTTTTTGTTTTAAGTAAGCTCTGATACTTGATCGAACATAATCTACCAACACCTATGTCTTATTGGGTTGGGTTTCGTTAGATTTTTGCAGGCTGAAATAGGTACCTTGTTTGGTAGTTCTGGTCTTACTGGTTCTTTAGTTAGGAGCTTCTGTATCTTAGATAAGTGGTGTTTGTTTGCCCTCCAGTGTTTTATAGTTGCATTGTTTTGTTATGCAGCCGGTGCAACAAAATCACATCCATGGGAGTCTCAGAGCTTGTACAACACTGCCGATCGTTGGAGACTCTTAGATGCGGGTAAACTTTTCTTCTCCAGCTAAGTGGAGTAACTGGCCCTTCATGTGTTGTTTGGGTGGCTTGTCTGTTAATCATGAATTAAGTGATTGTCTGGGTAAAGTGAGTACGAATTGAAACCCATAGTGTGGGTTTTGACTAGGGCTAACAAATTTTATAAAACAGGCAAATGAGGCAAATATTAATATTGCAGAGGATGCCCGAGGAGTGAGTCCACCATACGCAGATCTTTGAGCATATTTAAGCCAAACTTGAGTAATGTCGAAGGAGAAACATGGGAAGAACTAGACACTACAGAGATTGGTCATGGTGGTCAATCATTGCGTTGGTTTGTTTGGGTATGTATATTGTCCTTTTGACTAATGAGCTACCAGTAAATTAGAAGAATCTACTTTCTAGTCTTGGTCAATTCCGGTATTTCTCTTTGCAGATTATAATTTGCTTTTTCTGCAGCCACGGATTGATAAGGATTCATTGGCGATGCTATCCTCGGAGTGTCCAAGAATAGTGGTAAATCCCAAGCCATCACGTGTCGCATACAGAAGAGACGACCTTCCTCAAGAAGCACTACCAGATGTTGCATTGGACAAACCATCTATCAAAGATATTGATCCTAAGACGTGGGTTGTTGCAGGAGTTGTGCAGAAGCCCACATCTTTCCCGTTATCCAATGAACTGCCAATAGCAGAGAAGTTCAGACTAGCGTATGCAGAGAGAGATGCAAGATTGGCCCCTAAACGTGCAAAGAATGCAAGGCAACATCAACGTCGTGTTGAGAGGGATTGGATGATGTCAAGTGACAAAGCCAAAGCAATGGTTTTGGCATCAAAGGCTATCAGATCTTTGCACAAGAGTTAGCAATATGGATTCTCTTCATCTATAGACGACAAAGAAAAAATAGGAGGAAGATGAGTGGATGTTCTAAGCATGTTTGCCTCTTCGCTACTGTGGTCGTGTTAAATCACTTCACAACGGTTTTAAGGAGGAAAAGAGAATAGAAAAGAACAATAGCTGCTTACAGAAAAATGTGTGTAACTGTTTAATCTTGTTTCCAGATCTTTCAACTGATGCTACAATCAAAGCAGAGTGTTATATATAGATAGAATCTTTTTGCATTCTCTTATAACAACTGGTGCCGGAAAAGGTTCAGTGTAACCTGAAAGATTAAAGATGCTCACAAAATTTGCTTTATTTGGATCTTAACAGAAAGAAAAAAAAAAAAAAAGGTGAGAAACACTTGAGATCACTTGGTGCTCAAACTCCGGATGACATATGGTAGAATACCGCCGTGATCATAGTATGCTAGTTCCACCTGCGCACATTCCCACAAAACCAAGTCTCAGATCAATTGAAGTTTTGATTTTAGAGAATTTGTTTGCTCTTTAACCAGTTTACCTCTGTATCAAAGCGCAGAGTGCAGACAAAGGATTTGCCAGTGTCAGTAGTTACAGTGACGTCTTGACCGGGTCTAATGTCACTGACTTTAGTGGGAAGGTGGATCGTGTATCGTTCATGACCAGTGAGTCCAAGGGTTTCTGAATCCTCCCCGGCCTTGAAACACAGAGGAATGATCCCCATACCAGCCAGATTGCTGCGGTGGATTCTCTCAAAGCTCTTGGAAATTACAGCTTTCACTCCCTAATTTTTTGCATAACTCGTTACAATACAGGACATAACCAAAATCTGACAACCTTTGTATAAATAATGTGAACTTACCAAAAGCAAGGGACCCTTTGCAGCCCAATCCCGAGAACTACCACTTCCATACTCAGCACCAGCCAGGATGATCGTATCCTGTCCAGCAGTCTTGTATTTCTGAAAGTATATGTGATTTGAGTTAGGGACTTAATAAAGGATATACATATTTGAATCTGTGTGACCATTCTACTAACACTTGCTGCATCAAAAACGCTAAGCTTCTCTCCAGTCGGAATGTGAACAGTCTTGGGGCCAACTTCTCCTTTCAAAAGCTTGTTGACAATACGGATGTTGGCAAATGTACCACGTGCCATAACCTCATCGTTCCCCCTTCTACTTCCATATGAGTTGAAGTTCTCCTTATCCACACCACGGTCCATTAGAAACTTTGCAGCAGGACTAGTTTTTTGAATGTTTCCTGCTGGAGAGATGTGGTCTGTTGTTACGCTGTCTCCAAAGTTCAACAAGCAGTAGGCATCCTTCACTTCACGAGGACCAGGTGGATTTGCCGTCATATTCTTGAAATACGGAGGTTCATGAATGTATGTGGAGTTCGGGTCCCAAGAATATAACGTCGAACTCGGTGCAGAGAGTTCATTCCACAAGGAATTTCCCTCTGTTATTGTCTCGTACGAGTTCTTGAACATGGCTGGTAGCACGCTATATTGAACAACCTATGCAAGAGTATCAGGAATGTTAGCAATGAACATTAAAAGGTGAAGAAACTTATCCTCTAAGCATGTGATCAACGTACCTGAGCAATTTCCTCATTGCTTGGCCATACGTCTCTTAGGTACACACTTTTGCCATCTCTTCCGGTTCCTAGAGGCTCTTTCTCAAAATCAATGTCAACCTGTAAAACGATGCCACCCATTTAAGGATATCCAAAGGAGACAAACACAAACATCTCAATTTGGAACTGAAAGATGGATAGTACAAACCGTTCCAGCAAGAGCATAAGCAACAACCAATGGTGGTGACGCAAGATAGTTAGCTCTTGTTTGTGGATGAACGCGGCCTTCAAAGTTTCGGTTACCAGACAGCACAGCAGCCGGAATGATATCTGTGACACGAAGGAAGCACAATGGACCAACCAAAAAGTAAGCTTCAAGTTGTCAATACAAGAGCAAAAATTTATCGGTGGAGAAACACACTTTGACGAGGATTCCCGGTGAACTGAAAATGAAAATGGCTCAAGGAGATGCCAAGAGATAAAAAAAAAACATGTTCTGGCAATTTTATAGTATTTTCGTTCGCATGAGGATGTTCTTACCAGTTCCTTCTACAGCAGCTGCAACTGATGGGTCAAGGTCGCCAGAATTCCCAATGCATGTTGTGCAGCCGTAGCCAACAATTTCAAATCCTTGCTTGTTCAAATACTCTCGGAGCCCACTGCAGAGAAGGTAAAGGTTCAGTATGGATGTTCCGTGACCAAATAAGTTATCCAGATGGAAATAGCATCGACTCCAACACACCTTCGATCCAAATATTTCTCGACAACTCTAGACCCTGGAGCAAGACTTGTCTTAACCCATGGTTTTACCTGAATCGTGACGTCAACTACAGTCAAAACATGATTCATAACCCAGTGATCTCAGGGCCAAAAAAAGGTAGAAGCTCACCTCCAGGCCAAGATCAAAAGCTTTTTTTGCAACGAGTGCAGCACCGATCATGACATTAGGGTTTGATGTGTTTGTACAACTCGTAATTGCCGCAATAACAACACTTCCATGCTTGATCTCAGCAGGTTGTCCTTCGTATGAGAACTTGACAACTTCTTCTTGTTTTTCTTTTGGCACTGCAAAACCCTTTGAAGACAAGAAACAGTCTTATAGATTATCCAAAAGAAAACCCTTTGAAGACAAGAAACAGTCTTATAGATTATCCAAAAGAAATCAATGTCATTGTGCGTTTAATGATTTCTTTTGTAACCACAAGTTGCATCTCACCTTGAATCCAACAGGATTGTCAAGGCATGCATGCCAATCAGCCTTCATATCTTTCAAAGCCACTCGGTCATGAGGCCTGTTGAATAGAAAATATAATAATGAAAAGGAAAAAATGGAAATTCAAATGGACCTGACTTCGAGACTTACTGACCACTACAATTAACATGGCGTTATCACAAAACTTTGGAAGGTAACTGGCGCTGGTCAGAACTTTCTAATTTATCAGAAAGAAGTAAAAGTATACCTTTTAGGCCCAGAAATACATGGTTCAACATGTCCCAAGTCCAATTGCAAGTAAGATGTGTATGCTCTTTCTTGCTGAGGCTGCAATAATGTCCATATAGTTGGAGTTGGGAATCTTGTCGAAATAAAATAATGCAGTAAACTGATTGAAGGATGTCCATACCTTGTTGTAGTCAACGAACATATTGTTTGCGCGCAAATATGATTCTATCATTGACACCTGAATAAACACAAAGTTGTCGATCAAGTGAGTCACAGAAACCAGAGGAAACAGAATAGATAGCTTGCTAAAACGTTAAGGTATAAAATACTGAAAATTTAAGCCACGTGATATAGGATACTGAAGAACAAAACCACCCAAGTCTATGGATAGCTTATAACAATGTTTTCAAAATGTGAGTATTGCAGCAGTTTTCAGCCACAAGAAACCACAAATTGAAACAAAAAGCACATTTTATACCGAAAAAGAAAAGAATGAAAAACTAGAGAAAGTTAGAGAGAATTCACAGTTTCATCGCTTCTCCCTGTCAATTTCAGGTAATCCAGTGTAACATGGTCCACTGGGAAGAAACCCATAGTTGCTCCATACTCGGGAGACATATTTGCAATTGTGGCTCTATCAGCAAGTGAAAGTTCACTCATCCCCTCACCTTCATATTAAATAAAACGATAAATTATGAATACTAACCAACTAATTGTCCACACAGAAAATCAAAGTTACGTAGCCATGGTTCTCACCATAAAATTCAACAAACTTGCCCACAACACCATGCTTCCTTAATATTTGGGTCACAGTGAGAACTAAATCAGTAGCAGTAACCCCTTCCTTTAACTTTCCATCTAACTTAAATCCAACCACGCCAGGTAACACCATGCTCATGGGCTGACAAGTTTTTGAAGTACCAAATCAGTACACAAGACAACATAAACCAAAATTAAACAATGAAAGTGTACAGAGGAAACGAGCTCACCTGACCAAGCATTGCTGCCTCTGCCTCAATTCCTCCAACACCCCACCCAGCGACTCCTAATCCATCAATCATGGTGGTGTGGGAATCGGTACCAACAACACTATCAGGGTAAAGAAATCCATTCGAGTTGAAAACAACACGTCCAAGGTATTCCAAGTTGACCTGCAGTTTCAAATAATAACAATCTATCATGACAAAACCATTAGATTGATAGCATTGTGAGATTCATGTTGAAAATCCGGTAGTCCATTAAACAGGCTAATACTCTAATCAAACTTATGTTCCAGATAATCTGTTGAGATTATCAACAATGAAAGCAGAATTTACTGTCATCACGTGTTATACAATTATGCATTTCTATATTAGGATGACAGTCTCATATTGTACCTGATGGACAATCCCAGAGCCAGGAGGAACGACCAGCATGTTTTGGAAGGCCGTTGAACCCCATTTAAGGAAGGCAAATCTTTCTCTGTTCCTCTTGAATTCAAGCTCCATATTTTTCTGTGCAGCGTCTTCTGACCTTGCAAAGTCAACTTGGACTGAGTGATCAACGACAAGATCAACAGGAACCTAGATATAAACAGGAGAAATATGAGAACTGCTAGATTAAACATATTACAACCGCATAGCAATAAGAAAGTTCACTAACCAAGGGGTTAATCTTGTTAGGATCACTACCAAGATTCTTCACTGCATCCCTCATAGAAGCAAGATCGACTAGAGCTGGTACTCCAGTAAAGTCCTGGGAAAGAAAATCCAAATTCCGTTATTCTATACCGGTCTTAGTGGACTGGAAGAGCAAGCTGGAAAGGAGCGTTTGGTAATATAAGAAAAAACAAATTGTGATACACACCTGTAAAATAACACGGGCTGGTTTGAAGGAGATTTCAACTTGCTTAGTAGATGAATTCTCCCAGTCAAGAATTTTCTCAACGTCATCCTTTGTAACTTGATAGTTGTCACAGTTACGAATTGCCGATTCCAATAGTATCCTTACAGAGTATGGCAGTTTATCTGCAGTATTACGAAAAAGGTGTCACCTTCACCACAAATCCATTAGAACTGAACAGATAAAGGCTCGGGGAACCATACCAACTCTTGGATCGCTTAAAGCTGGTAAAGAATAGAACTTTCCATACTCTCCACCACCAGGTTTAGGAAGACTTGTCAAAATATCCTTGTAGGCATGCTCAGAAGCTGCGTTTTTCATATCAAAACTATTATAAAATTTATAACCATAAATCAAATGACTAATACCACATGAGCTTGCTTGTTCATAGTCTAAATAAATCCCCTTATAGAATATCCATCGCTGTGTGCACTATAAGCAGCAAAGCAAAAAAACAAAACAAAATGTAAGAGCAAATCAAATGTTCCTCTAGCTAAGGGTTGATTCTCGAGCTCAAATGATTCAGCGAACACCCAAAATATAAAACGAAATCGATCTAAGAAGATATGCGGTAAGCACGGATTCTTGTAATACAAGTTAAGAGCCACCATTATAGAACAAAGAAAGCAAACAGAGCACACATACCCATGGTTGCGTATTTGCGTTCAAATTTCTCCATCACCGGAGCGGAACTCCTAGATTGAGAACGAAGGCTAGCAGGCGATCGCCAGTTCCCACCATGGCTCCACCGCGAGGAAGCAGAGCACACTCGATACGAGCGGAGAGCCGACGAGAAGTTCTTAGATCGGTACGTCTGATTGAGAAGGGAGGTCGCGGATGGAGCTGAAACCGATGCTGTTTCGGTAGAGGCGACCTTCGAGAGGGAAGAAGAAGAAAGCCAAGATAGCGAAGTGGAGGCAGAACGCACGCTGGAAGTGGCGCGTCGATACATATCGGCAAATCAAAACAGTTGAATAGATTGGAGAATCTCGCAAGGATCAAAATGAAATCCTAGAAAATGGGATGTTTGATTGGAACAAGATCGTGGAAGAAACGAGAGAAGAATTTGTCAAGCTTCTGAAACAGCCGAATTTTACAGAAGGCAACACACTCAATAATATACAATGCCAAGGCCACGTCAGGGGTGTCTCGTTTAACCGTTGGATGAACTCGAGATGCGATCACGGACGGCCTATGATTCCTTGTTGACCGTTGACTATCAAAATTAATATTACTGTATTTTGTTTCTGATGTATTCAAAATTATTTGCTTTTGCAAATTATAAAAGCTTACAGCTAGAGAGAAACTAACGTGAGAACATTCGAATAATTGGCTTTTCGTCGAAAGATAAGAATATTTCTTTTTCCAGAAAGTAAAAAAAATTTCCAGACTACAACCTAAACCAAAATCAAATTAAGAAAGTACACTTATTTTGGTATTATCACGTTTTGATTGGGTCGTCTCTGGCACAAGCCAAGTATGATTTTTTCCTCTGAATAGTAAAATTAATTACACTATCTCAATGAGTTTTCTTCAATCATATTATTCATATGACATGAAAAAAACAAAATACTATTCAATCATGATATTTATTTGCTCAGGAAATAAATCGTTTGAAAATCCTAACAAATTAAAGTCAACGAGGAGAAACGAAGGGTATGTAGGCTCTTCTTAAGCTATGAAGGGCAAGGCAATTTAAGTCTCAAGCACAATGCCAAGAGACGAAAGCCACCAAAAGAAAACAAATTAATAGGAAGATGGCTTCTCATTTTGACTCTTCTAAGTCCTCAACTACCAACGTGAAAGGCTACAGCTTTAGGGTCCCAAAAAGCTCTTTGGTCTCTCGTTCATCTGTAAGACCCAAACAAATCGGTTTCTCTAGACTACAACAAACAAATAATTGGACGGAAAATTATGTTGGTTGTTATCTGCGTGAAGAGATATGACTTTAGGACGGTGGCTGCCATGTCCCGGGCCTAAATGATGATCCAGACCCTGATGGCTCTGTTGTCCTGCATTATCATCATCATCATCACCATTAATTTGGTCAGCTTAGTAATGGTTTGTAACAATCACAAAGAATGAATGATTCATATCCGTGAGTCTGAATGTGTAGTTTAAGATTAAAAGGGTAAAACTAGCTAACTTACTTTAGTTCGGGTGGTTCTGCAGTAACTATCTCGGGTTCATGTTCCTTGACCCTATAAAAGCAATGTGAGAGCATTTGGTTAATATGGTCTTGTGACAGAGGCTGGGTTTGCATCCGGGAAAAGTAGAATGTAAGAAGATTTAACATAAGATATGACTAGTGCAGAAATATTATTAATCGCGATGATTCACCTTGATTCATTTACTTCTTCACTACTTTCCTCTTGTTTATCACCTTAAAGGCATTGACAAAAAGAAAATAAAAAATTAAAACTGTCACTTCCACGAGTTTATGGTAGAACAATAACCTCTTTTATGGTTAAAACAAAACTAGCAACTGTAGTAACCTTAGCATTTGAGTTAACAAATGACATAAAGGATGTATAATGGTGAATGTGAACAATTTGTATTGCCCTTCTAAACTACCACATTCATAATGGGCATACAGGAAACATTTTAGTACCAGAACTTACAAATTTCAGAAGGCAAATTCAAAAATGCTTCTGATTCAATTTTACAAAACTATTATACTCCTTAGTGCAATAGTTACACTCGGAAAAGCTAAACAAGAATTAAAAAATCACTCAGAAGCATTTCTTATGAGACAAGACACTTTATCAAGACATATTTAGCTCCCGAGCGACAAGTGTCAGTGGACACCATTTGACGGGTCAAACACCACAAAAATGTAAACGCCTATCCATCATAATTTTTGTCAAATTATACAAGGGGAATTCAGAAAATGGGAGAATGCAAATCCTAAGAAGTTAGTCCTCAGCACTCTATGGTGACTCTCTTAATCTATTGAATGCAGAGAAAATAAAATGTAGTACCTTTTGAATCTGGTGGAAACTGGCGAACAAAGCTTGTCAAATCTGGACCCTCAACTTTACCTTTACAAAAAGAGAGAGAACATTAAGCTACCATTTCATTGATGAAAAGCATATGGTACAAATTTTGTGGGCACTAAATGTTAATTACCGATGGACATGATTTTGCGTCCAGTGCCTTCTCTGGCTTTCTTCTCCTCCTCTTCTTTCTTGAGAACTTTACAAGGAATTGAAGGCAAAAGAAAAACGATAAAATGTTTTGCATAGAACTTGAAGCGAGATACAAAACAGACAAAAGCATAAGAATTTCTTGACTTGCTAACACACAGAGACGCAAAAATAACATTCTGACTTTTTGTTCATTCAGAACTTCTAGGTTCCAAAAATCGTCATCAGAGTCATAAACTGTTTACAGCAAGGATCAATGAGGCCAGGAAAAAAGAATGTTGAGACATTTATTAATAGGATAGATAAGTAATGCAAAATGTTATAAAAATAATCTAGAACACCTACCAGCAACATTAAGCTTCACACGCTCACGCCTTGCTTCAAGTTGAGCCATTTCCTGGACCAGTAAGAAACACCAACATCAAAGACCAGATAATAAAGGAAACCTCCATGGAAAAAAAACTATGCTGACCACAAATAATTCTGGTTAGAGACAGGTTTATCTTACATCCGGAGTAGGAGCCCTTTTCCGCTGCCCATTCAGCCAACATATCCATTCAACTACAACATGGATCATACAAAATGGTGAATAGATTGGCCGATGTAAGCCACATATCTTAAAGTTTTTAAGAAGAGTTACCAGGAATAGAGGTTGGGTCCTCCTCTCGTCTAAAGGTAACCCATCTTTTCTCCTTCACTGGAAAATAGAAAGAACCACATTAGAACATCTTGCTGCTGCACAAACGGATTCCACATGAGTCTTATTAATAATCGTTGTGAGCATACAAACAGGTTCATTAAGGGTCATTTGGGCATCAAATGCATCATTTCCAGTGCTCATTACACGATCATACGTAGATAAATCGTTTCATGTTTGAAAAGAGAAACACAGTCCTTTTTCAACATCTCTGGTTAATCGAATTCCAAAGAATACAACCATATCACACGAAAACCAAAAAAAATTCAGCAATTTGCCAAAAGACCAGCGAATTTGGATAATTCGTAAGCTAAACAAAAAAAATTCTAGGTAAGAGGTTGGAAAAACAATACTCGCCCAGTCCGTCAATCTCCTCCATTCTGGAAAAGTACTTGTTACCAGTCTTGTCTACTCCGATGAAACTCTTGCTTTTGAACACTCCGGCAAATCTCGCCCATAGCCTCGACATAGCTTCTCCCGCCGACTTCTTTTAGTATGATCCAAACACTGAGTACAACACGCCCTGAACTGTTTCCCGATCGAGTCTGGTGGATCAGAGATCAGAGTTCGGGACCCGTCTGTTTCGTTGGGAGAAATGATCCGACCGGTGACGGCTATTAAAAGATCCGACCCGATTAATCAGAATATCTCGGTTAAGAGTCTGATTAAATGAACTAGGGATGAAAAACCGGTTTAAGTTTTAGAATAGCTGGTTACCGAACAAATATTATTAACCCTTGAATATTGCGAAAACAAAATGCAACTTTATTTAATTTGTTAAGTCAATGTTGAAAAGAGAGATCTAAGCACGTCCATTCATGGTCAGTAAAAATCTAAACCGTCCATCCAAAAAAAAAAAATCTCTCGTTTTATATCGGCTCTTTTGATGAAATATCTCTTGGACATCCAAGATCTTTCGACCCAATCCAATTAATCAAGGTCAGTTTAGATTCCAGGTGGAGGTGGTTATCTAATAATATCAATGAATCAAAGTCATCATTATCAAATCTAAAGCAATGCATTAGTAAAGCACAACTGGTTTTAGCCATCGAGCACTGTCAGAAAGAACAACAAGTTGGTTACAAGATTATAACTGAGTTTTCTCTAAAGTTAATCCCATTTGCATCTATAAATAATTTTAGGGTTTTGTCTCTAGTTTTCTCTCAATTTTTTCTAGAAATGTGCCTTTGCGAAGTAAGAATTGTGAATTTGATCACAAAATTGTGTCTGGTGATATGGTTAAGTCTTAACATTTCGATTGAAATTTTGGTCAAAATTTTGTTGTTCTATGATTTTAAGACTTTAGCACAAATAAAATTAAACCGAGATGTGGAGGGTTTTAGAAACCATGAGCAACCTTCCACCAGTTTACAAGAAAAATGCAATTTGAACATATCAAAGCCAAACAACAACCTTGTAGAAAAAAACTCCTAAATAGAAATTGATTGAAAAAAAAACATCGTGACACTTGATTAATCTAGTTTGGATTTACATTGCAGAAAAAAATTAAACGGCAAAACTTAAATCACGTGTTGATTACATAAAATGTAAATAAATAAATAAATAAAAAAAAAATTTTAACTTGCGGATGAATGATTAGAGAAAAAATATATGATCCACATTTGTATACGCATTTACTTTAGGCGGATATAGATCAATGAAATCAAGTAAAAGGCAAGGATTCCCATGCGGATTTGGATGATTACCCCCATGAAATCTGGCATAAGATAGGTTAAAAGCAAGGTTCTAAAATGTAGGTGTCTAGGTGCATACGCGGTTATTTAAGTGTGTTGCAGTAGATTTTTGAATTGTTTTTATTTAATTCGGCTGAAGTATATGGTTTAACGAGTTAGATCCGAATTACCGATTAATCGGCCAACTAATCTTTTTATTTATTTAGTTTTAAATTAAAATAAAATAATTAATTTTTGTATATATATAAAATGCACAATAACTTCAATATATGTATATATATACAACATAATATAATTAATTTTAATATTAAATTAAATAAAATAATATATAAAGTAATATATATATACATATTTGATATAATATTTTTAGTTTTAATAATAAATTGAATAGATTAATATAAAAAACTAGTCTCCGATTTATTGGATAGGCCTAACGAATAAACGCGTAACGCCTAACGAATTTTATAATATTAGTTAAGGGTAACCATAGATGCAATAAAGCTGAAAATTCCAATTTTTTGAAAATGGAATCATAAAAATAGTACTTTTGAAATTCTTGATTTTGCTCTTTAACTAATGTAGTTAGGACGAATTATCTTTTATTTGCTTTAATTCTATCTCAAAAAAAATTCTTATAAAATGGTGGATTGTGCATGAGGTGTTCATCGTGTTGCTCGAAAAGCTTCGTGTAGCAACTTTATATGTTACTGTGGTGATGTTAAAACCTCTTGAGACAACTATTACAACTATGATGCGCAAAAGAGTAAAGTCTAAAATCGAACCCTTGAAGCAGCTAGATTAGTACTATTGTTAAGCACGGTCACGACCTTCTTCCCATTTTCGAGGATGACAGTGATTAAGACCGTTTTTTGAAGTGATTTTTAGATCTAATTATGATGCTGACTTTGAACCGAACTTAAGTTGATTTTCACTAATTAGCTTTTCTTTGGCATTATGAACATGTATTTTACAATATCTTTTTGAAGAAGAACAAAAACGGTATTTTTTTGTACTCTCTCTTTTTGGTAAGTTTAATTCTCGGTTAAATTTTGGTTAAGAAATTCCTACAGTAATTAGGTAATTGATAAACTTTCCGCAACCAAAACAACAAAAAATAAAAAAACGTGACCATAAGGCGCCGATTCGTATGGGGACCAGATGACAAATCGCATAAACTCCCGCTTCAATCTTCATACCTTTCAAAACCCTAAGGGCCTCAAAACCTATGCATTTCCCGCCTCCTTCCTTTACAAAACCCTCGTTTCCCCGATCTTCTTTCTCAGGTCCCTCACAATCTCTTCTCCTATTCCGATCCATGAAAGGAATCTTCAGATCTCCGGTGAGAAGGAACGACGGGTTCCACTGCTACTTGAAGCCAGGGGCTCTAGCTCAGATCCTTAACTCTAGAATCAACGCTAGATCCAACTCGCCTCTAACTCGTTCTCTCCCAGACCGAGTCGACCTGCCTTCCACTTCTTCCGAGAGCTCTGTTGCAGAGGCGGCGCCGCAGACCGTAACTATGGACCAGATGCCCAATCTCTTGAGCAAGATATACGGTCCTTATCGCATCGGTAGGAAAAAACTAGGTCCTGCTAGATATGTGTTGCGGACGATGATGAATTTGAACCCTTCTCCAAATTCTATACTTGAATCTACGAATGGTAATAGCAACGTATTGAGTAACGATGTTGTGGTTGCTCATTGAATTAAGCTTAGTTGATTTACCACTTCTGTAGATTGTTTATTTATAAATCTCTGTAACTGATACACTTGGGGAAATATCTTCAATACTCATCAGCCTTTTTATAAATAAATAATCCTAATAAATTTTGTTTTGGCAGAAGATTTCACTTTGTTAATTGAATATGCTTTTCCATTCTTATTCCCAATTAATGTGTGGATCATTTCTAAGATTTTGTCTTTAACCCAACTATGTGTTTGGTGGTTTTGAAGATAATTAACAATTGATAAGGGGATACAAGATCGATCTCAAATATCATTTGTCTTAGGTTTTTGTAGCCTCAACATTTCAGTGTTACCCTTTACCAAAAAAAACATTTCAGTGTTGAAAGTTTGATGGTTTCTTGAGTTTTTGTTGGCGGTTGCTATTGTCCTAAACCCAAAGTTCATTTGATGGATTAAGTTGA
The DNA here is from genome assembly GCA_963922655.1 of Cardamine chenopodiifolia. Classification (NCBI taxonomy): domain Eukaryota; kingdom Viridiplantae; phylum Streptophyta; class Magnoliopsida; order Brassicales; family Brassicaceae; genus Cardamine; species Cardamine chenopodiifolia. The sequence continues at coordinate 4,541,188 of OZ000481.1, forward strand.
ACTCAGATTCAGTTGCGTCTCGTTATGTTTCTGTGTCTATGATCCGGTTAAATGTTTGCGACTCATTTTTTGTGAGATGTTGAATTCACAAGCCAGTGCGGTGGAAAGTGGCTAGTAACAGAGTGGTCATCTTAACAATTCAATTTTTGTAAAGGTAGAAGCAAATATGAGAGGAAGAATGATTAGGCTGCAATTAGATTATCGTTTTTTGTCTAGTAATATGAATTATTGCGTTACGGTATACACCTTCCATAGTGGTCATACAAATGTTTTTTTTTTCTTTCTAATTAGGTCATATTGGTCATACAAATGCTGCTTCCCTATTCGGGTGGATTAAAATAATTTCTCGCTCTTTTTCAGATGTTCTAACATCTACTCTATTATTCGAGTTAACCAGTTATGATTCTTTTTTTAAATATTACCTATAAATAGTATTAGATATTGTCTTAAAAATAGCTTCTTAATAACAAAAAAATAAACAGATTTGGTAGTCCAAACAAATATTATTACTATTACATAAATGACCCTCAAAAATTTGGTGGCATGAATCATTTACTTAGCTCAATCGTATACTTTGACCGGGTTTTTGTATCTATTATTGTACTTTAACCTTCACAAACTTAGCATATCTTGTAACTCATCAGTACCGATTCTTAGACGAATCACATGAAAGTTTGTTGATTTTGATTTTCCACCACGAAATGGACTGTTGATTAAGGCCCAGCCAAAATATACAAACCGTCGCTTTCACAAATCATAGCTCAAATTGATTAGGTCAGCTGAGATAAGTTAAAATCTTGGAAGTGAGTGATATTGTTTTTGTATAAAAGAGCAACAAAATATCTGCTCGTCATCAACTGAAGAATCTTCATTTCAAGCTTAACGTTTTGTTTGTTCTTAGAAAGCAAATCACATTTTTACTACTTGTATTTTTTTAATTTTTCATGGATTTCACGCCTAGATTAATTAATGCAAATGCAATTATAATATGCACATTATTTAGCCGCCATGGATAATATTTCCTCTACTCCAACAAACTTCATGTCTTTTTCATTTAAGAAGAAGAACAAATTATGTCGCTTGATGTACAATGAACGTTTCCGAAAGTTTGAACTTGAACTTGGATGACGACAAAACAACAACTTTAATACAAACTAATAAGCTACGTATTGCTAGTTATGCACTTTTTGTATGAATTCTACTGTAATAAAATTTACAACTAATGGAAACCGATTTTCTAATTAATAGAATAAAACTATATTGTACGGGCATTTCTTTTGTAATAGTTTGTGAAACTATTATAAAAATAAAATAAAATGTGCTTGTTTAGTTGGATATACAAAATCCTGATAGTTTGACCAATATATATATATACAAAAACCTGATTAATTTTGAGACTGTCCTGTAGATCTATAAATGTATGGCTTCAGTTCAAATCAATCTCTGAGTACGACCAACTATGGAAATCACTAAACTGCATTCATTCTGATCTGAACATGCATGGTCCGTACAAACGCTGATGGCTCGTAGTTTTGTCTTGTCAAGAAGAAAAACACTACTAGGTCAGCCGTCTGAATTTGGACCCTTGTCAAGTCAAAGGCTCCAAATTTGCCATCTTTTGAGGGGATGAATCTGTGAATTTTTTGGCTAATCTAAAAACAAAAGGTGGGATATCGATATTGTTAAATAACATATTCCATGTGGTACCCATTACTTTTATAATATAAAACTTGTAGAGTAAATTCAAATCATGATTAAATTACTTTCCGTGATGAATTTACTAAAGTTAAATTGGCCACATGTGCTTTAGTGTAGTAGTGTTAGTGTACTTTCTTTGACCGTTAAACTCTTTTTCATAATCACAGAACGTACCAAGAAATATTGATGATGATAGTGTCCAGACGTATATTAATGTATATAGGTTCCCGCGACTTTGGATCATATCTATAAAGACAAAATAAGAACCAATCTATGTGTTTGTTCTTCGTCAATCACACACCTCTTATGTCACTTTCTGCCTCCCTCTTCTCAAATTTTCACGCTATTTTGCTTTTCTCTGACACAGATTTCCACTATAAATCTCATTATATTAGTATATTATCTATAGCTTCAATTAGTCAAACAAAAGGTACGTCGATGATTCTTGGATTCTTTTCTCTTTGCAATGTTGTGACTAGCTAAGAGTTTTGTTTTTTTTTTTTTGTCAAATTGAAGATCCTTATGTATTAATCTGTTATGTTTATATAAGCGGAAGCAAATGGAGAAGAACAACATGAGACATGAGGTATGGAGAACTTTGAGAGATGGAGAGTTTCAAGAAGATGAAGTGTGGGATGTTCTTGATGGATATCAATCATCGTCCATGATTAGTAACCCCAATAAACCTTCTTTCTCAACACAAACTTCACTTCCGAGCGAACCTAGAATGATTCCTGAGAGGCAGAATATAGAAGGAATGGCACCTATGAGACAATACTCGGCTCCTGTCAATGTCCCTGACTGATCAATGGTTCACAGAAAGAAGACAAAGAAAGTTGATGATGATGATGATGATGATGATGATGAGCACGTGTCACCGGAGGAGTATTTCCTGCGACGCAGTAGATCATCGTCGTCTTCAGTTACCAAAAGGAGTTGGAAGGTAACTGAAAGGAAGAGATTTGAGCCAAGTTAGGAATGCAGTATTGAAGCATACTGGATTTCTTGAATAGACCAAGACTGTATAAATGTTTATTAGATATGTATGAACCGAATGTCTAGATATTTCCATTGTTATTAGGTGATTTCATTATAAAAACTCTAGTTTTCTAAGATGTATACATAGGTGATGTAATTTGGCATAATAATACAAAAGTGTATATTATTGTTGAAACGGATGATTTAAGGCTGTAAAGAATTTAATTAAAGTTAAGTAAACAATAAGACTTTCAAGTAAAGAATGTGTGGGCTTAAGATACATTGAATTACACGATTCGAACCGTCGATGACAACGAAAGACTGGGGTCTTTGATTAAACAAATTATTCCGAAAAAATATACAAATAATTTTATTTTTTAAAAGAGGTGAGTTGTAAGGGATCCTTGATTGAGGATCATGTGCTGCACACGTGGTCAATGCAGTACCTTTTGTCGCCGTTCTTCGACAGCTTGGGAATATGTGAATGAAAAAATTGGGTTAAACACTCAAATCGAATTGTATACACTATCTTTCATTTTTATTGAATCGAGTTGTATAACTAATCTGATTTGTTTATTGTATTGAGTTTTGCCTAGATTCATTAGTCAATTTATTCGTCGAGTGGTCATGTCGGTAGCTTCAACTTTAATTAGTTTTGTCCTAATCAAATCTCCTTGATTATTATTACCGTAAAGTGAAAATAAACTAATAAACAAATAATACTATAATTAAATTATCCCAACACAAAAATCGGCACTAATAAGATTCCATTCATCTTCTTCCAGCTTCGAATTCCACGCACAAAGCAAGAACAAAGCCACGGCTTTCTCTTGTCGTTTTCTTATACATTCGTCTTTTCATTGGATCAATCGAGATCACAATCTAAACTTTGTAGTTGCGTTTCCAAGGAGAAAAAGCTCGATTTCAATTGGATCTGAAAACTAGAGGTTTGGTTTGGGGTTGACTCGGGGCGAGTCATGTGGTGAGATGGACGTCTTATGTGTAGCAGCTCTGTAAGATTCTTTCTGGGCTTTTAAGATTAGTATTCGGTAGATTCGTATGCGTTTGCTTAGAGACACACAAAATGTCACTGAAGCATCATAGAGGATTAGAGCTGTCGGCTTCGAAGAGTTTTGTCTCCAAGAAATGGACTTTATCTCTCTGTATCGGATTCTTCTGCGCAGGAATTCTCTTCTCCGACAGGTAACAAAACCACTGCTCTGTAATTAACTCACAAAGTCCTGTGTTTCTTCTGTTTACTATTATTTCCGGGAAATTTTTGCAACTTTATTTTAAAAGAAGATAAAATATATTCATTTTGGAGCTGTCGGTGGATTAAATTTTCTCACTTTCGAAACACCCAGATTTGTAAATCCAGTGAAAAGGGAATTTTGTTTAAATTTTCCTTTTTCAGTGACAAGATTACAATGATTTTAGTTTCATTCTTTCTATTCTTTATCGGTAAAGTTGTATCGTAAAGACTTTGAAGTACATAGTCTGAGATGCATTTATAGATAATAGCATATTCTCTATAGACAAAATGTTTGAGATGCATTTGTGGTTCATGGAAGAACCAAATTGAATTATTTTACGACATTGTGTATGTTAATAGAATGTGGCCAGAGCCTGAAGCCAATGTTGTATCAAGGGAAGCGTCAGATGAACGGTTCCGATTAATGTCAGATGATTGTGATTCATCAAGAGTAAGATTTCTAATTTAGGTGAATTGATAGTCATGAACCTTAGAGGAATTCTTGATTTCGAATTGTTCAAATCGTTTCTTCATGTTTTTCAGAAGGGTTTGAAGCGTGAATCAAAAGACATTCTTGGAGAGGTTCACAAGAGTCCAGATGCAGTTCAGTAAGTGAAAAAGAGATGATATAGAACTTCGGTTGTTTTTTTTGTTTTTCTAATCGAGGTTTGTATTAAACTTTTTGGTTTTGCTTGAATGGTGCTAAGCAGAACGCTTGACAAAACGATTTCAAATCTGGAAACAGAGTTGGCAGCTGCAAGAGCCGCACAAGAATCCATCATGAATGGTTCACCCGTTTCTGATGATTTTAAGCTTCCTGAAACTGTCACCAAGAGAAAGTATCTAATGGTTGTTGGGGTAAATACTGCGTTTAGCAGCAGAAAGCGCAGGGATTCAGTTCGTGCTACTTGGATGCCTCCCGGTATGTTGATCTAAGCAACGGTTTCAGCCTTAACTATATTGTTTGGGACTGAACATGGGTTTGCCTTAGGTGAGGAGAGAAAGAAGCTCGAGGAAGAGAAAGGCATCGTGATGCGGTTTGTCATAGGCCATAGGTAAAACTTGTACCTTAGAGTGACACATATCGTTAATTGTGAATTTAATCCTGGTTGAATGTTTTCTTTGGCAGTGCCACGCCGGGTGGAATTCTTGATAGAGCGATTCAGGCTGAAGAAAGAAAACATGGAGACTTCTTGAGGCTGGTAAGGCTTTTGCTGGTCATGTTTCTCTTGGAACTCTATTTGTTGTGGTCAGGTTCATGGCAGTTATATTTTACTTTTTCTTAAATTTGTTTGAGCAGGAGCACGTTGAAGGTTATCTCGAGCTGTCAGCAAAAACTAAAGCTTACTTTACCACGGCTTTTGCAATGTGGGATGCAGACTTCTACGTGAAAGTCGATGATGATGTGCATGTAAATATAGGTGAAAATAAACCCTGTTACGATAACGAACTGTTATGTTTCTTGTCATCCGAAGTTTGCGCCTTTTGCTCACTTCTGCTACGGATATTTCTGCAGCCACGCTCGGAACTGAATTAGCAAGGTACCGAATGAAGCCTCGAGTCTACATTGGTTGCATGAAATCTGGACCCGTTCTTGCTCAGAAGTAAGCCTTTTCACTTTCGAGAGACTACTTCTCATTTCCAATTTTCAGTTCCAATGTTTGTCTCACTTTCATTTCTCTCTTGAATTACCATTGCTAGAGGAGTGAGATATCATGAACCCGAGTACTGGAAATTTGGAGAAGAGGGTAACAAATACTTCCGCCATGCCACAGGTCAGCTCTACGCAATTTCCAGGGAATTGGCGTCTTATATATCAATAAACCAGTGAGTTCTTTCCCACAGCTTTTACAAATCCAAAAACTAATCTGCTTAATGCTTATACGCTCATGCGTTGATTGCGTGTTAACAAATGATAAATTATGTATACAGAAACGTACTTCACAAGTACGTGAATGAGGATGTCTCTTTAGGATCATGGTTTCTTGGATTGGATGTGGAGCATGTAGATGACCGTAGGCTATGTTGTGGTACAACAGGTAAAAAAATTCAAGTTCCCTTATCTATTTTAAGTATGGAAGTTTGATCAATACGAATGTTGATCAATGAGAAACCGCAGATTGTGAGTGGAAAGCGCAGGCAGGCAACACCTGTGTTGCCTCGTTTGATTGGAGCTGCAGTGGGATTTGTAGATCCGCAGATCGGATGAAGGATGTTCATCGGAGGTGTGGAGAAGGCCCTAATGCTCTCATGGCTGCATCTTTCTGAACAAAATTACAGAAGAAACATACTGAGGAAGAAGAGTACAGAGACAAATCCGTTCGACACTTAGTAGTATAGACACACATTCGAAACTGCTCAACACTCTCTCTATATATGTATGTATGTATGTATGATGTATCTTGGGAACTGAGATGAGAAGGGTGCTTTTTGCCCTCCTTTCTTATTTCTTTATGATGTTTTAAATTCTCTGAAGGTGTGGAGTTCTTTGCACACAGAAAATGCAGATTTTAGCTGCAAAAGGCAGACTCCATGTGCACACCTTCAGAGTCATGTGCACACCTTCAGATTTTAGCTGCAAAAGGCAGAGTCATTACATTGAGGCGTGTTCTCTGCCTTTGTGCTTAAACTATCCAAGTTTTGAGCTTTTCTTCTTCATCTCTTTATGGATTTTGCTTCTCTTTCTTCATTTTTGTTTTTTGACATGACTGTGGTGAAGCAATGGCTATACTAAGTGTGTAATAAGAACACAAAACTATCTAGTAAAGATTAAACCATATGAGAAGAAACTCAAAAGCATAGAAGGAAAACTTTTCTTGGTTAAGAGGAATGTACACAGTGATTTCTGACAGGTTGCAGGTAGCAAAATGAGCGTTGTGCAAAGAGACAGGTAAAGCTTTTGGGATATCCATTAGCATGTAAGCAATAAACAAGGCAAGATCTTTACATTTGTTATATCACAACATGAGGATCAAACATCCTTAGAAACAACACATTTGACAGGTATAATAATTCGGGCTTTTTAATTGTATATCAAAAACATGTTTCCATTAGTTTGTTGATAGTTGTCTTCTCTAGCAGATCCCCGGTACATTGTCCCATGAGCAAGAGGCCACATTGGGGTTCTTGTTGGTATTATTATTGTCTTCATCATCAACTGAGAACAGCAAGGCGATTTGGTGATCGTCAAGGACGAGGTTTTCATGTGTTGTTATCACAAAGGATTGACCGTTTGAGATCTCTCCGCTTTCGCTACCCCAGTCAAGAAGCTTGGCTATGTCCTCATCTTGCATCGTGTTCACCTGGAGAGACTCATCTTCCTTTGGTTTTAAACCTGTATTAATCAAAACAACAGAGGAACTAAAAACACATTTTCGTAGATATATACTAAACTCAAAGATTGAAACGTTTTGAGCTGTCTGATTATTACCTTGTAGGGAACATAGAATGTTTGAAGATCTGAAACTACCCGAGAAGTTGTTGTCCTCAGACGCAGCCATGAGTTGTCTCCGTTTAGGAGCCCGAAAGCTATCGGCTAAAGCCTCAGCTTCCTCCATCAGATCCTCTAACAGCTGGCAGGTACTTATATGCAAACCAGTGTTAAGGTTTTGGTTACAATCACCATTGTCTGAAAAGCTGCTTACTTGATAGACTCCTAAAGACGTAGAGTAAGGAATTTGGTTTGAAGGGAGCTCCGGTTTAATGGAGCAAACTGGATTGGTAAAGTGATAGGAGGAAGGAGTGAAATGGGTGTTGGAAGGATTGAAATGGGTGTTGGAAGTAGAGGAATTAGAGACAAGGAAAGAAGTTGGAGAAGATGTATAAGACGCCTTGGTTGAGAGGTCATTGAAGGCAGTGTTATAACAACGTTTGGAAAGCAGAGAAGGCGGAGGCGGAGGGAGGGTTGGAGTATGAAAGGAGAAGGTTGGGGACGGAAGATTGAAGGAGGAAGTGTTGGGGTGTTGAAGATACATCTGTTGTTGATGATTGATATGTGGAGGGTGAAGAGGAAGGCCTTGGCGTTGGAAACGTTTCAACCTCGTGTTCCAGTAGTTCTTGATCGCGTTATCTGTTCTTCCTGGTAGCTATTGAAAACAAACAATAGAAGAAACAAAAGTTCAAGATTAGGTTTTTTGAGAGTTGGAATAAGAATAGAGCATGAAGAATTAAGAAGCGTAGAAAACAGATTAAAGCAATGCACTTGATCAGATTATAGACAGAGAGCGTAGGATTACCTGAGCAGCCATGCGAGCCCATTTGTTACCGAGCTGAGAATGGAGCTGGATGATGAGACTTTCCTCGTCAGCTGTGAAAGAGCCTTTCCTGAGATTAGGTCGGAGGTGGTTAGCCCACCGGAGGCGGCAGCTCTTACCGCACCTAGCTAGCCACGTCTTCTTCTGAACGGCGTTCCAGTTCCCTTCTCCGAATTTTCTGACGTAAGCCGCAAGTGTCTCGTCCTCCGCCATCGTCCACGGCCCTTTCTTCAGAACCATCGTTCCTTCTCCTTCCTCCTTGAGTGCTCCCCCGCCGTGCAGGATCATTGATTCGAAATTCCGTAAAATAAAAATAAACGTATATTTATTGGTTCTCAACGGTGATTGGTTGAACGTCGGGGGGTTTTTTAAATGTGGGACCTACAAAACGAGATTCACCACCCCGAGTTCTTCCGGTGTCAATCTCCGTAATTTGTTTTTGTTTTTGTGTTTTTACCTTCTCCTCTCTGACAAATGACACAGAGAAAAAAAAGTTAAACAGAAAGAAAGGAACAAAGGGTAACTCTTGTAATTTATGAGAAAAAAAATTACACCTCAAAAATACGATATAAATAAAGAAGAGAGAAATGGCTGAGTTTGCTCATCTGGAGACAACACATAGTCCTTTTTATCTTATTTTCATATAAAGCCAACTCATCAAGATCTTCTTTTTTTCCTTTTTTATCTACTCAAATCATGTTTCCTTTCTATTTTAAGCAGAGTTTTCGCGTTCTTGTGTATTGTGTTCGCATCGTATAATGCATGTGAATTCTCTTTTTCGGATAAAATTATTTACATATTCTACTATGGCTATGGTGTGTCCTGCGCGCCAAATCTCCCATCCACTTATAGAGATAACGTCAAACGATTCTTAAGGCACGAATTCCCAATATTCTCTATGTTGGTCTGTTATACAAGATGTGTTGGAGCCGTGTCGTTGTAGAGCGACGAGCCATCTCTGAGCACCAAATCCTAATCAATCAGAAGAGAGGTAAGGTCTCAACCGGTTTATAATTGCCTACTCCTTGTAAACACAGTGTTCCAAACCAGGCGTAGTTGATGCTTCCATCTCCCGATGTCAAAGTTTCTTGAGATAGCATGGTCCGCCTTAAGGGAAGTTCGTGATGCTGCTGCAAACGTATAGTGAACAGAATTGAACAACTACATGAGGATTTTATACCGCCCGGAGAATTACGAGTTCGGCCTAAAACCTCCTCATAATAAAAAAAATAAGAAGTTAGACCAATATTTTCTCCGGTTCACAGTAACCGGACCTCGATGTGGAATGAAATACTATTCAACTCAAGTGCCTTATCTTTTTCTTTTGTCAAAATTGTACAACTTTCTGTGCATACATTCATCAAATTATGCTATTACAAAAGAAAAACCCAACGAAAGTTTGACACGTGTAAATACAGTAGAAGCCTCATGAACTTGCCATTTGCCATATTCCGGTGACTTGCTCAAAAGTCATTTGCGTTCTTCTCGACTCTCCAAATCCAAACCCTAACATTTTGATTCGAACCCAGCCTTGCGGTTAGATTTCTCAACTCATTTCTTTCTTGATTGATTTCTGTTTTCGTTAGCGAGGAAATAACCAAATCGGAAAAAATATGGATCTGATTTTGGTTTTTGGTTTGAAAGTTGTTCATTTTGCTGAAAATTTATAGATGAAGATGAAAAATCCTTCCTTTATTTTTTATTTTCCATTTGCTGATAAATTTTCGGACCTGCTTTCTTAAAAAAAACAGAGATTTGGTACCAATGATGTTGCGTTCTGTTATAAGGAGAGCTGCCAGTAAAGGCTCTTCTCCTTCGGTTAGTGCTCAATTTTGATACTAATTTCAGCTCTATCGAATGTGATAGCTTTATTCTCTCTATATTGTATCAGTTATTCGGAAAATCACTGCAATCTTCTTCTCGTGTTGCGGCATCTTCCCCAAGCTTGCTAACAGGATCAGAAACAGGGGTACGTTTTGCTTTTCATGTTTTGTCATCTATTCCCAATAGAGTTGATATTTTTATGGTTATGAATCTTATAATCAGATTTCTATGTATTCTGACTTCTTTAGAGCACCTAAAACATCATTCTAAAGCTATCTTTTTAGATGAACAATCCAATAAAGTTTCATTGAATATCTGTGAAAATCTGAACAGACATTACTATACCGTGGAAATCATGCTCATAGCTTTCATAACCTTGCTTTGCCAGGTATTTCTTACAACTTTATCTTATTTGACTTTACGGTTAGTTATAGCTTCTTAAGATTTGTGCTCTTGTTTTTTTTTGCATCCCACCTGCAGGGAACTCCGGCTGCTTGAGGTTAGAAAGCTCAGGTTCCTCTACCCTGCAAAGATGGGTCAGGCCTTTTTCATCTGAAACTGGTATGATTCTTCATTTCTTCTTACCTGAGATTATTCTTTCTTTCAATTAAGTTTTAAGGTTTGCTATACGGAGAACCTATGATTGCTTATAAGGAATTTTGGAGCCTCCATTCTGATGCAGATTAATTCGGGCTTTGCAATCTGCTTTTTCTGTAGCTTAATTGGATTTGTAGGTTTTACTCACACATTTTCTTGTTTATGTTACTGAAGGAGATTCCGTGGCAGCTGTTGTACCTCATATGGGGGAATCAATCACCGATGGCACCTTAGCAAACTTTCTTAAGAGTATGTTTCTCTTTTGCATTGTCTTTTCCGGTTCTTTCTGATGTGTGAATATATATCTAAAAGTTCTTTTCTTGGCGCATCTGATGTTTACCTTTTAGAACCTGGTGAGAGAGTCGAGGCTGATGAGGCCATTGCACAAATTGAAACTGATAAGGTATCAATATTTATTTTTCATGCTCTTTTATATAAAGATATTTGGAAAATTTTGGGTTAAGTTCTCCAAGTACTGTTATTTGATTCATCTTTCTGCATTAGGTGACAATAGATATTGCTAGCCCAGCAAGTGGTGTGGTTCAAGAGGTAAATATGTTTGCTATTTGTGGTGTTTTATGTTATTGTTGTTCTCTTTCTGGTGTCTCTATGGTTAGTTCACATTGAGTAGACTTGTGGTTTGGTCTTCTAATGCAGTTTCTAGTCAAGGAAGGAGATACTGTAGAACCAGGAACCAAGGTCGCTATTATATCAAAGTCTGAGGATGCTGCATCTCATGTTGCCCCCTCTCAGAAGGTACCAGAGACATCTGATTCCAAGCCTTCTCCTCCTGCGGAAGATAACCAGAAGCCCAAAGTGGAAACTGCTCCTGTAGCAGAGAAACCCAAAGCACCTTCCTCGCTACCACCACCTAAACAGTCTGCTAAAGAACCGCAGCTTCCGCCTAAGGAAAGAGAAAGACGGGTATGTAAAATCTCTCAGTTTCCCTTGCTTCCGTCTTGAATTCTTAAAATCACTCTGGTCAGGGTAAATAAAGTTAATTTTGCTCCCTAATTCAGTCACATGATCGGTGATATGACATTGAACAACACTGCAGGTTCCAATGACAAGACTTCGGAAACGGGTTGCAACTAGGTTGAAAGACTCTCAAAATACTTTCGCATTGCTGACAACTTTCAACGAAGTTGATATGTGAGTTACAGCTATAACCCCCAAGTTGACGTGTCTATATCAGTTATGCAAGTCCTTTTGGTGCACTGAATTACTCTGGTCAGTTATGGGTTGTTTGCTAACTATGGAGCTCATTTCTCCGTGTAGGACTAATTTGATGAAGCTTAGATCTCAATACAAGGATGCATTTTATGAAAAACATGGAGTGAAGTTGGGGCTTATGTCTGGATTCATTAAAGTATGCATTACTCACTTTTTTCTGCGATATAAATATGACAATGCCAGAATTAATTAGTAACAAATAAGGGAATACAATTTCTTTGTTATCTGTCTTAGGCTTCTGTTAGCGCCCTCCAGCATCAACCAGTTGTAAATGCAGTTATCGACGGGGATGATATCATATACAGAGACTATGTAGATATCAGTATCGCTGTTGGTACCTCTAAGGTTTGTTTGCATTCTCTAGCTATTATTGGTTTGTGCCAAATTGCATCCATATTGCGATCATGTTAGTGAGGCAGAAATTTTCTTATTGTGGTATCGTTTCCAGGGCCTTGTGGTACCAGTCATAAGAGATGCTGATAAAATGAACTTTGCGGAGATAGAGAAGACGATAAACACGCTTGCCAAGAAAGCAAATGAAGGAACCATATCAATAGACGAGATGGCTGGAGGATCATTCACTGTTTCAAACGGTGGTGTCTATGGAAGTCTCATAAGCACTCCAATCATTAACCCTCCTCAGGTTTAAAATCAGTTCCTCTCTCACCGGTCTCAATCAGAAAGAAAGTTTATTTTACTAAAAGCAACTTGCGGTTTTGCAGTCTGCTATACTCGGTATGCACTCGATTGTGTCACGTCCAGTGGTAGTAGGAGGAAGCGTAGTGCCAAGACCAATGATGTACGTTGCACTCACTTACGATCACAGGCTGATTGATGGGAGAGAGGCTGTATACTTCTTACGCCGTGTCAAGGATGTTGTGGAGGATCCGCAAAGGCTTCTTCTTGACATATGAAAAAATATGATCCAAGGAGCCAAAAAGTGTCTGGCTTTTTGCCAGTTATAGACCTGCAATGTCTTTAAAACGTTTGGGGTAACAACAATTTTTCTCTTTCAAGTTTATTTACAGTTTCCTGAGTATTGCCGGGTGGGAAGAAAAGGCCTCAGTGTCTAAGTTCTTGTTACACAGTTTGATAAAAATATGTTCATTTTTTTACTGAATAAAATACCCTTTTGGGGTTGGTTAAAGACATACTAATAAAGATTAAACATTTTTATATGAGAGAAAACTGAAAAGTAAATAAAATTTTGAAAACTTACATGCTTTCTTATTGTCAAGTGGGGAAAAACCATAAATTCATCTACTTTCGTGCAAAGGAAGTATCATGGTCTCGCAACAAATGGAAATAGGTTATAAGAGGAATCACTCAGATCTGTTAGAGCTCCGATGGTTCCGACTTATAATAACTGATTGATGATATATAATCGATCTTCTTGTTGAATGTGACATGACTTATGGTTACACTTGAACAGAATCAGTAATCCGTAGACCAGAAATTCTCAGATCCTGACTTCTATGCCCTCCTCTAGTAAATGCTCTTTCACAGATTGGATTGGTACCTTCATACAAAACGGAATTCGAATAGTTATCAAACAAGGTCTACGATTTCACCTGAGGTTTTAAAGATAATAAAAAAAGGTTACCTCTTTCCAGTGGAAAATGCCAGCAGCAAGTGCGGCAGATGCGTTTGTCTTCTCAAAAACCTCGGAAAAGTGCTGGGGAGTGCCTGCTCCACTGCTTGCAATCACTGGTATGCCAACTGAATCAGAGATGAGCTTTACTAAGTCTGTGTCAAATCCTTTCCCTTGACCTGAAACTCACAGAGAAAGAAGATATCCACAAGGAGAGAAACTTTTAGCATACGATGATCTTAATGGTGCACCATTATTTACTTCTCGTCGCGAGTAATGGTGCTCCAAAATTTCAGATATGAAACCAATTAAAAGATTTGAAGGGCTTTTTGATTGTACCATCACAGTCTATGCAGTTCAATAGTATTTCACCAGCACCTAATTCTTCAACCGCTTTCGCAAGCTCAAATGCTCCAATAGGCCGACCCTCTCGTCCTCCACTGACCTTTTAGTTGAGAAACCAAAAGTTAAGGAATGAGACAAAACAATTATAAACTGCAAAGAGTTGCTGGAATTTTACCGTGCACTGATACCAGGCATATTCTTCCCCATTCGGACCTAACACCAGCAAGATTAAAACCAGGTTATTACATTAGTACACAAATTTAGAGAAACTCTATTCAATGTAACTGCGTTTTTGGTATAGTTCCAAAACTCAAGGCTATACGACAAAAGCTAAAATAAGAGACGTGAGCACACCAACATACCAGCATACCTGGGTTAGTTACTCTGATGACTTTGTATGGCACATCATCAGGATGTTTCACATAAACTCTACGAGGATCAATACTTACAACTACTGCCTGTGAAGAGAAACAATCTATCAATTAAGAGAAAAGCTGCTTCGGATTTCACACATAAACTAGAGAGTTTAAGAAACAACTATCTAAACGCAGTAAAAAAAAAATATCTGTTTACTCCATCTGTAACTAAGATATTGATATCCTTGTGTAAAGCAACTAGCATCCTTTATGTTATGCAACATTAGGTTTAAGTAAAAAGAAGGCCAATTGTGCTGGACAATAACCTGATTTCCATATACTCTGGATATCTGTTCTAAACTACTCTTTCCTGTCTTCACCTACAAGAAATCAGGAAAAGGGGATTTAATGATCCGTCCAGTTTTAGATGCTAACAACTCGGATTAATTAGATGGGCAAGTACAAGCTTACCCCTGATTTCATAAACTCTTCTGCAGCATAAACAGCATCACTTCCTATGGAGATCTTATCAGCACCGGATCTGAAATACTCAGCAGCAACTTCCAAGCTAGAATAGTACCTGAGCCAAAGTAACTTTATATTAAATTGTTTTAGAGATTAAATCACAATATCCTTCCTAAAAAAATAGAAGATAATGCTCGCACAGACATGTTCACAGAAACAAGCTATAAAAGAAAACCCTTAACATGTACCTGCCGCTAGCATCTGTAAAATCTCTAATCCCACCTCCAACAGTTAGTGGTACAAAGACATTCTCTGACGTGTACCTCAACACCTATAAATAATGGATAGTGATCGAAATCGGAAATTACAGGGAAGGTACGGAAGTAACACTTAAATTCCAACGAAAAAATAACAAAATCTTGGCACCTGTATCATCGGCAAATCCCCTAGAGGAAAATCGCGGAATCCAGTTATGTTTAAGAAGCTAATCTGAAAAAAACCACAAGCAGCATGGTTAAGTGCCAAACCAAATCTAAATAAAGATGTCTGGGAGCCATTAACATGACATTGCAACGAGAACATATACTGTGAAAGCATACCTCATCTGCACCATCTTTATAATACTGCCCAGCCAAATCAACAGGTTTGCCAAGATTTCTAACCTGCACAACAAAAGTTAATAAATCCAGAACGTTGTTTCAGAAGATAATAACTAGTTAAACCAAACACCTCTCAGGTAAGACATGGACAAATCAGGAAAACATCCAAATACCAACAATGATACGATATTGAAGTAACAATTTTCAACTGACCTCGTTTTCGTTAGATTGCTCTCTTACATCATATTGGTCCCCTTTAGTTACTACAAGATCTCCTTTATCATTACTCCTCACATCAAGACAAGCAATCACCTGACAGAAAAAAAATCATTAGAAAAATTGCCTACCAGAATAGTTAAGATCAAAGACTACAATGTTTTGGAGGAGATAGACTTCCAATAATAACAGGACAAACTTATTACCCTCTTTGCAAGTTTTGAAGCCTTCCCTTCCATTGGCTTCTGTCTTCAAGTGAGATGTGGTTTCCATTAGACACCAAAAAATCAGGAAGCTTACATTTTACATCCAAGGCTAGAGTGAAAGCTACCTGCGACGCCGGTAATTTTGGATGCAAGAACCTTCTTAAAACAGAAAGCCCTACCTCTGAAATATATTTTCAGATTAAGAATTAGTATGATACTAAAGATGAAAATAGACTCTGAATAAGAGAAAAGATATCAACAAAAAAATTACTAGACTAAATCATACCACCACTCTTCTCGGGATGGAATTGGACTGCATGCACATTTCCCCTTCTTATGGAAGATATAAAAGATTCACCATAATTGCATGTAGACGAAATCCATTCCTTATTTTCATTTGACTACAGAAATTACAGAACTATATTTCTCAAATGCGCGAAAAATAAGAGAAACAAAAAGGCATAATAATGAAAAACGACAGAAAATAAGAGATTATTCAGATCCATACTGGAATGGCCCGGTATGAATGAACAAAGTATACATGACGATTTCCAACATCATCCAAAATTTCAGAATCCTTCCCCACTTGTAAAGCATTCCAGCCAATGTGAGGTACTCTTATACCAGCTGAAGGATCAAAGCGTCCAACTATTCCAGGAATCAAACCAAGACCTTTGACTGACACAAAAATACTATTGTGTAAGTAGAAAATACACCATGAAAATACATGAGATCATAACGTAGATCGTGTTGAGCATGTTGAAGCAAATATTCTAGAAGCGATAATATGAAGAGGAACAATCAAGCTAAACCTGGTCCATTCTCCTCGCTAGAGCCGAACAGTAGTTGTAACCCAAGACATATGCCTAGAAATGGACGGTCATTCTCAATATACGTGCACAATGCTTCTGCCATCCTGCAAACATCAACGAACCAATCGTATATGAAGAACTAAATAAGACATGTTCACTCTTAAGTTTTTTATGAACAAGCACTTTAAATGATTTAAGCATGAGATGTGGTTCCAAATTTGCTACATTTGAAGACCTCTCACCTCAGAGAGTAACAAGAAAGCTACTTCATGCTAATTGATGTATAGTCAGTCAAAAGTGAAATCCACAGAGCTTAGCAATTACGTACCCGGTTTTGTTAAGTACATCCATGGCCGGTGCAAAAGCTCCAACGCCAGGGAAAATGAGTCGATCAGCATTTAGAATATCTCCTGGCGTTTGAACCTAACATTTCAAGTTCCCCCAATGGCATAACGACGCGTAAGAGATGACTACATTTCCCAGGAATCAAAATGCGAGAAAATGGAGATAAACTTAAAATAAATAAATAAAACTACATCTTTGATACTGAATCCGAGATGATGAAGAGCATTACGTATGCTCCGGACATTTCCAGCTCCGTAGTCAAGCAAAGTCACAACTACTCACCACAGAGACAGATTGAGAAAAAAAAAACTTCAGAAGAAAGAAAACATAATTGAATTTATCATAACAGGAAAAAACAATAGAAAAATACCAGAATCCGAAGTGGAAGAGGCGCGGACGGAGAAGCTTCTCGGAGATTTGAATTTGAGATTAACATTGCCAAGATTCTTCCGGGAAAGGAACAAAGAATTTGGGGAAGAAGCGCGGATCGAATAAGAAGAAGAAGAAGAAAGGTTTTGTCTCGAAGAGACAATTGACGAAAATGGCGCCGCCGTAGCCTCCATTGATATGATAGCAACTCAGTCACTGCAAAAGAAGCTGCTTCGATTGCTAATTCAGAAGGTCGTCGTCACTTGTCAAAAAGACTAACCCACTCGACTAACGACGCCGTTTCCTCGTGTAGTGTTGTATATTAAATGGGCTTTTATTTGGACTTATTAACTTTACATAACAGACATAATGGGCCTGGCTTCATTTGACTCAGTTAACGTCTGATGGTGTGCCAAGAGTGAGTATTTTAGATTTCATGCCTTTAAAATGATTACAACGGGAAAAGAAAGTGAGTACTAGAATACAAGTTATAATATGAGGAAAAATATACAAATTATAATGTAACACACATAAGTTTCTTATAAACAACAACAAAATATATACCAGTTTGAATTTTAAAAGAATAATAGACGAGATTAAATATTGGAATGGATAAGGGCTTAGGGTCTATATAATACAACCCACTCCAGCCATCTAATGGAAGGCATGAAAGATGAGCATAACAGAAAAAGGACAAAATAAAAGGTTGTCTGATATTATTATTGAGTGTATGCCAACAATAACTCTTCCCTTCTTTTTTTTCTCATGTCAACTCTTTTTGTTTCTAATAAATTTATCTGAATAATTTATATATAATGATTTAGTGACCTGATATAGTTTTACAAGACTTACATCGTATATAAATTCAAATTTTGATGTAGATATTGGATCGATTGAATTGATTTGAAAGAAAAAAAAACAGTTTCACAATATAATCTGTTTACAATGGTTTACCAGACCGGCTAAATGTTCTTACCGTGATTGTGGACAATTTCATCCGATTATTTTAATTTATATACGTATTTCAAAAAAATTATAACTTTTTATGCGATGAGGTGGTCAAATTTGGGCATTCACCCACTTACTACTACTACAAAAACTAAAAGAAAGAAAAGATGACAAGTAATTTTGGTATGCTTTGCGTTTGATGAAGTTATCACGACTCAGCATTCACATCGAACTTCTACTTGTGATTAGTTTTTCAATTTATTGGTAAATTTTAATATTATATGTCATGCGGTTATGAAATATTAAAAGATAAGTGGCCATGAATCATATGATAAGAGAAAATGGTTTGTGTGTAATATTATTAATTCATTTTATTTTTTTAATATTATTAGCCTACAACAGTTCAGAATTTGTGCTATTATTAGCTTACAACAGTTTTTCTTTTTGTTTAAGCTTGCAACAACAGTTCAGATGTTTTAAGGATTTTAAAAAGAGAAAATAAGAGAAAACAAATAATCAAGAAAAAAAATTAATAGTACTAAACACACTACATTTATACTAAGTGGAAGTGATTAAAGGTTTTGTCGACCAAAGTTTTTCATTATAATTAGTGTTCTTCTTAAATTGATACCTTTGGATAAGTACGGAAGATAAAATAGTTAATGTTTCAACAATTTTCTATAAATGGTACGGTATTAATTTCAAAGTCATTTGTTTTGTTAGGTATCAGTATCGAAGTAGGAATGTTCAAATGATGTATATAGAGTACGTAGAACTATCAAGTATCAAGACCGATGAAATTGTGTGTGTGTGTTTTAGATTTTAAACCGAAAAAGTTGACTAAACGGATGAGTCTGCTTTGATTACTTCATAGATGTATTTTGGTGCTTAGTAACTTAGTAAACCCGCAAAGTCGTCTGCGTTCACATAACGGGGTCTTCTGCGCCATGGGTAAACACGCACACAAATTGTTTTCAAATGACTTCATCTATAGAGAAATTTTGGGCTAATTACAGATTGACTTCGTCTATTGTCAATCTCATCTTGTAGATTGACCTAACCTCCGACAAGAACTCAAAGACTTCCGTTTCGAACTTTTAAATATACAATTTGACTTGTCTTATAGAGTCGTATGTACAATACTACAGTTCCTAGAAATCGTTGGCACATAACCTAACGCACATGGTGACATATGTATGTGTGTGTGTTTTGGTGTAGGAAACATCGACTAATATATTGCATATTCCTTTTTTTACGCATGGACATTGTTTAAATTAACTGGTTAGTGAATTAAAATATCTTGCAATCCTCATTTTTATACTTGAGTATTTTCTGCGTGGATACATTATTTTCAAGACTAAAATAATACAATACGATCAAATTTCCTTGAATAGCAACATTAGAGTAGAAATTATAAACGATGTCGTCAGAGGAATATTCCAAGAACAAGGTGTCTTGATTCGAAATCCAATCTTCAATTCCTTCAATCACTTGCGACGACGTCGTTGCTTCAACGCAAATCGCGTCTTCGCCGCTGTCGCATTTCTCGGTTTCTCCATTTTCGTCGCCTCTCACTTGAATCCACCCGCCGTCGTCTTCATCAGTATCCCAATCCGGTAAACTTGAAAATTCATCGTCGGCAAGTTTCTCGATCCGTTCAACCGGTGAATCCCAAGTTTCCGAGTAACCAGCAAAAGGGTCTTCGTGACCCATCGAAGGTAAGTGACTTTCCGAGGTTTCGCATGAATCCCAGAATCGTTGATCCAACACAGTGCTCGGAGAAGAAGTGTTGTTCAGACAATCGTTAGATTGAGATTCTTCGTCGAGAAAAGGATGTTTAAGCAATTCTTCCACCGTCCATCTCTGTTTCGGATCTTCCTTCAAACAATTATTCAGAAAGTCCTTAGCTTTCTCCGATATCCACCCGGGAATCTCCGGCGACTCACCAGAGAATCCAATCTTATACATTGCAGCAACCACGTCGTCTATCTCTGGCCAAGGACTTGACCCAGTCATCATCTCGATTACCGTACATCCCAAAGCCCAGACATCAGCCGCGAACCTCTGTTCTTCACCACGTGCCACTTCCGGCGCCATAAACGCCGGTGTACCAGAAAATTCCGACATGGAAGCTGGTTTAGCACAACCCATATCGGCAATTTTCGAAACCACGCCGCCTTCTTCAATCAGCACATTATGACTCTTCAAGTCGCAGTGAACAATCCCTCTCTCGTGAAAATACATCAGACCCTTGAGAATCTGATGCGTGTATGATTTGATCGCCGGCTCCGGCAATTTACCGCCGGAATTTTTGATTAGATCATGAAGACTCCCGCCGGAAACGTACTCCATCAGAATATTGTAAACTAATCCCTCGTTCTCGCGCGTTAAACTAGAGCCTATGTACTTGACTACGTGAGGAGAGCTCAATGTAGACAAGATCGATTGCTCTTTCTGCAAGAACGCTGAGGACGATAAGTCGGCGGATTTAACGGCGAAGATCTCACCGGAGCTTGAGATTGCTAAAGAGACGGTGGCGGTGGAGCCTCGTCCGATGATTGGTCCTCTTGTCCAATTAATCTCCATTGGAACAGAGTTATAAAATCAGAGAAGAAATGATTTTTTTGTCTTCAAGAGAAGAAATGAATTTAGAGTGGGAGAATTAATTTAGTGATGTTGAATTGTCTAAACCAATGGCTTATAAGAAACTTATATATATAAATTTGTTAAGTGTGTGTGTTTGGGGTATGTAGAAGTGTGTGTATGTGACTTTGGCATGGGGTTTTGGTTCAAAGTCGGAGACGACATTCTTTATTCGTTATTTCTTGATTTCTTCTTCTCCAACTATTAATTAGATTGTCTTCACTTTATCTATGTCTACATTACTACTATTTGTTTTCTGTATACAGCAGTTTAAACTTTATTCAAAATTCATATTATGACAGAGGTCACTTAATCTGAGTTTTTGAAATATTTAGCATGATTCATACCAAGAACAACCATAATTATTAGAAGAAAAAAGGCACACTATATGGTTTATGTCTCTTTTATTTTACTTTTAACGTCTCTCTTTGATTTCTTCATTAATAATATATATCTATATATATATATATATATATATATATTTAATTGAGTATTTACTATCCCAAAATTAGGATGGTATCACTTTGACTGCAATATCATCATGTGAGTGCAAACTTATCAATGTTGCGAACAGCTGCAATGCTGCATGTTGAGTCATCTACATTATTTAAAGTTATAGTGTGGTAGTTACTTAATTGCACAATTTGTTTTGAATTATTTGCATTGAACGCACTCTAACAACACAAATACATATTTGGCAAGGCACAGGTTCTGGTAGCAAATATAAAATGAGTGCGTGAAACAAGCCACGTGGCGGAAGATAAATGGGTAAAGACAGCTTCGGCGGCATGAAGCCAGGTTGGATGGGGCCGTTACTTCAAACCTCCGATAAGATTAACATAAGAAAGAAAAACAATTGATGACTTGCGTGAAACCCTCACGTGACAGAGGCGCGTTGGTCAAATCACGTACAGACCATTTAACGTGGGAACGGCATTAATCCACCCTGCTTAAGAAAGATTTTACTGATCAAAGTTTAAATTTAATTATTTATTTATGCGGCTGTAAAGAAAAAAATGTGTGGTCGAATCGAAAAGTGAATGCAGATGATAATGTCTTTAATTAGAATGCAAGTTGGGAATATTTATTCTGTCTTTCCTTTTTCTCCGAGGATACAGTTGGGATTTCAGAGTTTATTTTTAATTTTTTTCGGATTATGGAATATGTTTAATATAGAAATTTAATCATTTTTTATTTGGGAGTTTTAGGGGTTGAAAGGAAAAGGCGGGTTCATGCATGTGATTTGGACAATTGGTGTGTCTAAGATTGAGTGTATACTTCTTTTTTTATCGACCGCAAGATTTATACATACTGTATATAAAAAAAGAGTGTATATATAGAAACTAAAGAAGAGCACTATGGAAACACCGGGTATTGCTTCCTACTTATACTTATCTCACACTTTGAATTTGGATGATATTCCAAAGAAACGTTCTTTTAAAATAAATCTTTTAGCAGGACCCATGAAAAATCATCCAAATTACGTATTGATGTAGCTGCTTTCAATCCATCAATTTATCTTATAAATTATGGAGATTAGTTAAATTAACAATGCTTAACAACAAATGGGCTGTTGTAAATATCATCATAACAATGTTGGGGAATGGGTTTAGAAATCTGTTTCTCTAAATATAAATTGGTTAAAAAGGAGGAGGGGGTTACCAATTTTATGGTTTGGGGCATAGATCATCGATATGGGCCTTTAAACCAGTTTTTAGAATTGCTTAGGTTCACATGATAGACTTGAAGAATGGAAAGCTTTACAATGTTGGCGTGCATTTATTTAGAAGAGTGTATGTTAACTTCCTCTCTTCGATTCTTCTACAATAGTTAACGTAATATTGCATGCATATAATTAACAAAAAAAAAAATATTCGTATTTTCTATATACTTTTTTAAAACTTAATAAAGGATTTTCATCTTTGCAGTATGTAGATTGCTGGCTGATTAAGTTTACAAGGACGAACAAAGTTTTTTAATACACAAATTAAAGCTGGCTTGTCGAATAATTTTACCTATATTAGAAATAGAAATCAATGTTTCTTGGTTCTCACAAGTCGCAACCAATTATAAGAAAAATAAATTAAAAAATGGATGTCTTAGCTTCTCCGTTCAACTCGTCTGAATTGCCTCAACAGTCACCTCGGCCCATGGGGCGATGAATTCATGAACTATGTACATGCATATAGTGATATTCTTCTTGTTTCCCTTCTTCTTCAGTTTTTACTTTTTAATCCTAAAAAACTTATAATCATTATAAAAAAAATGTATAATCACCCTTTTCCACCGCATTTTCGGCGTCAACTATACTCGACGACAACTATAAACCCTGAAGTCCACCCTCTTCTCCTTCCTCACCAATCTCAATCCTTGCACTCTGATCTCACTCTCAGATACAAAAAGAGAACAACTTCTCTCTCTCTCTCTCTCTCTCTCTCTCACACACACACACACACACACACACAACCCCAAAGCTCAAGAGAACATGGCCCTCGTAAAGCTACTCTTGACCATCGCAATAACAACCGCAATTACAATCGCAGTCATCACAACCAGAACCACCACCTTGGAGCACACGAGCTTGGGTGCACCAGATGCGCCTACAATAAGACCGAGCTGGTTCTTGGCTCAGAAAGAAGTTCGCGAGATATGTGACATGTTGCAACAATAAGTGCATAGACGTGGCCAATGACGACAAGAACTGCGGCGCGTATCATAACAAATGCAAGTTCTCACAGACGTGTTGTCGCGGCCAATGCGTGTACTTGTCTTACGACAAACGCCATTGTGGGCAATGTAACCATCGGTGTGAGCTCGGCATGTTATGCGTCTACGGTCTCTGTAACTACGCGTGAATGATCTGTCCATCACACGAGGGACGTATAATACACAACAAACTAACTAAAGCTAACTAAAAGTCTATATACATACAAGGTTGAAAAAATATTTACATTGGATGATGCTATGTCCAATTAATTGAATTAATAAGTGGTGGGTGTAAGTTTGATTCCCATAACGTTTTGAAAGTGTATATTTAAGCAAAGGAACATCTTCTTTCCAATAATCTTGTGAAACTGGTCAGCCGTATATGTACTTGCATTAAAAAAAATCCTTAATGTACTAGCATAAATTGAAGTAAATTTATGAGACAAGACAATTATCAGTTTACCATAAGGTTCAATGAAGAAGTTGGCCGTAGAACAAGTTGGTTAAGACATTTTTTGGCGGTTTCAAACCGTCTAATTTACGCTCAATGACGCACCTTAAAACCGATTTAGACATTTCTTTCAATTTATAAAATTAATTAATACTACTAATCGAAATTATTATTTAACGTGCTTCCAGTTTTATGAAATAGAAGATCCAGATCTTGGAGCACCTAATCAACCAGTTGAGGAAGAGCGTTATTGAGTGTGACTTCATTCCCATCTTCAATAATGAATCTCCAAGTTTCTGGATTGAATTGATTATATTGGTTTAGGAGTTAAGTGAAAGTGAAAGTCTTTTAATCCAATGTTTGCAGCTGGAGTCCCAAAATTGGCAATGGTTCATGGTGTAGATGGCGAAAGGCGAAAAGGTTAATACAACTTCACTCATAACACACTTGTATGATAGGATTCTTCAAGGATTACCAACAAACTTGGATATGTAGTAGATGTTCTGCGCTTGCAATTCCTTTGCATAAATTTCAGCTTACGAGGTAGCTCTAGATTAGAACGATGAGAAATCAGTGACAGGTTATAGATTTGTGGTGCTTAACTTGTGCACTTCAGTGTGCTATGAGGTTTTGGTTGGATGTTATTTTGGTGCAATCACTTGGGATTTATTTCACTCGATTCACAGGTAGCAAATCATCTAGGTCAAGCTGTTTTGCAATCTTGGAAGACATCCACTGAAGGTTTTGGTCCAAGTGAACACAAGCGGAGAAATTTGTGAGTATATTACTACCGAGCTTCCGTCCTGTAAATTGATTTCGTTCTCCAACCTTCCTTCCTTCGACAGGACGGAATATATTAATGTGACTCATATGTAAAAGCAGAGAAAGCAACACATAATAACGAGCAAGCTCGACCCATTAATAAATGTTGTCTAAAGCAAAAAATATGTAAAGGGATAAAAAAAGGAAAATAATGCATCTTGCGTAATTGAATTTGGGTTGTCAGTAGGAGAAGCAGGAAGGAGACCACTAAACTATAAACACTATTTTACAAAATTTGCTATCCCAAATATATATTATATTTGTTTTAATGTTTAAAACTAATGCTTCACGAGCTTTGATCGAGAGTCGACCCTGATAACTTTACGCCTTCAACAATTACAAATAATGCTCAATTTTAGATTTTATACAAGTATAAGAACCTTTCTTAGATGGCCTCTGATTTATTCTTGAGATCCAGAAGACCAGCAGTAGTGATCTATACTTGCATTGTGATTAATCTCTCTCCTTTTCTTCACATGAATAACGAACAAATACTAGAAGCACTTTTCTCCTTTTCAATGTTCCAAAGGAATGTTTTCCTAAACCCGATAGATCCTTTTCTTATAAGAATTCCGCGCAAGTCCATCCTTTTATAACATTTCTAATTAGCCATGCCTTTATAACATAACCACAAATCTTCCAAAACCATTTTCAGAAATATCTTGTGCCAATTTTTGTTTCACGAGCTGCTGCTATACACATAATTTTTTCAGTGAAAAATTTCTTCTACTTTATATCAATTACACTTTCAAATGAAAATTTTGTGCTCATTCAAATTACTTGTCTCCTAAAAATAATAAGCTATTTTCTCTCATTTATTGTGGAATAAATCCCAAATCTGTCATACATGTTTAAAATGATTAGAGTCTAATACCTTATATATAGATTTTTTATTGAAAATTAATTTTCAATAAATAAAATGACAAATCTTTTGTATATATATATATATTAGATTAGATGTTAGTCTTTTCACATCGAAATTTAGTCTTATTTTGGAATTTAATTAGACAAAATAATACTCAAAGAAAGAAAAGTCGAGGAGGAATGGGGAAATTTCCAAAGAAGAGACCAAATAGAAATTCACGTCCGAATCACAACCACGCAAAAAAAAAAAAAAAAAAAAAAAAAAAAACTCAAATATTTTAATTTAATTTATATTTTGTGTCGCTTCTCGTGTATGGTCCACTCATCTCCTATCTATTTGAAGCCTCTATTCAATCTCCTAAAACACAGTATCAGCAAAAATACCTAAAAAAAAAAAAAAAACTTAGGAATCTCAAATTTTGAAACCCAAGGGGTTCTCTCCTGCTCGCTGTTGTGTTGATTCTGCTGTTTTGAGTGTCGGATTCGTAATCAGTAATCTTCTCCGGCGTTCGATACACAAAAATAAGGGAAACAGGTGATCGGCATCACGGCTATACTCGGGATATCACGGGGTGTTAGCTCTCATGTCCATATTGTTCGAAGGAAGGGTTGTTTAATCGAAACTAATCCTTCGCCGCACGGAGGACGTGGAGCTCTGCCGTCTGAAGGCGGCAGCCCTTCCGATCTCCTCTTTCTAGCCGGAGGCGGTTTCACCAACAACCAACTTTTCTTTTCCTTTTTTAGGATTTAGGGTTCTAGTTGTTTTCTATTTTCCGTTTTTCTGTTGATTCACGCTTTCTTGGGGGGAAAATTTTCTTTTGCTCTTTGAATTTGTTTCTTTTTGAGAATGTTGAAAATCAAGAGGGTTCCGACTGTTGTATCGAATTACCAGAAAGATGATGTTGCTGATGAATCCGTTGGCTGTGGACGGAATTGCCTCGGCGCTTGTTGCATTCACGGTACGCTTTGAGAGCTGAATCGTCTTCTTCTTTTTTTTCCCTCGTTAAATGTTACCTCTTTGATTCATCTTTTCTGTTGCTGTGTTTGTATAGGAGCAAGACTTCCGTTGTATGCCTGCAAGAAACTGGAAAAATCCGGCGCCGGCGAGAAGCTTGTAATCAGCCATGTAGCTAAAGAGCCTGCTGTGGTTTTTCTCGAGTCCCTCGTTCTCGGAGAGGTAAATCATATAATACATAGATAGACCACTCTGATTTTGAATTCTGTTGCTTTAAAGAGTCTAATCATTATAATGCCAATTCTTATGTTTTAGTGGGAGGATAGGTTCCAAAGAGGACTTTTTCGCTATGATGTCACCGCCTGTGAAACCAAAGTAATTGTCTCTCCTTACCTTGTTTGATATCTGAGCCATTTTAGTAATGTTTGTTGGTTACTGAGGAATCCGACATCTGTTTCACATTGTTCTGAAGATTGTTTTCTTGTTTGTTTAAGGTCATCCCCGGGAAGTATGGTTTCGTTGCTCAGCTTAACGAGGGTCGTCACCTAAAGAAGAGGCCGACCGAGTTCCGTGTAGATAAGGTTTTGCAGGCTTTTGATGGCAACAAATTCAACTTCACTAAAATTGGCCAAGAAGAGTTGCTCTTCCAGTTTGAAGCTGGCGAAGATGACCAAGTTCAGTTCTTCCCCTGCATGCCTATTGACCCTGAGAACTCTCCCAGTGTTGTTGCCATCAATGTAAAGAATCTTGTGCAGAGAGCTCCGCTTTCTTCTTTTCATTGGTTTCTATAGCAAAAGATTAATCCTTTATTGGTTTTAACAGGTTAGTCCGATTGAGTATGGGCATGTGCTGCTGATTCCTCGTGTTCTTGACTGCTTGCCTCAGAGGATCGACCACAAAAGCCTTTTACTTGCAGTTCACATGGCTGCTGAGGCTGCTAATCCTTATTTCAGACTCGGTTACAACAGCTTGGGTGCTTTTGCAACTATCAACCATCTTCACTTTCAGGTATACCCCGATATTGACCAGAGCATAACTCTTTTATCCTTGGCTTATCTGAGATTACTTGTACTGATTGTTTTGGTGGTGATTCTTTTGGAAACAGGCTTATTACTTGGCCATGCCTTTCCCACTAGAGAAATCTCCTTCCAAGAAGATGGTTACCACTGTTAATGGTGTGAAAATCTCTGAGCTTCTGAGTTACCCTGTGAGAAGTCTTCTCTTTGAAGGTGGATATTCAATGCAAGACCTATCCGATACTGTCTCAGATGCCTGTGTTTGCCTCCAGAACAACAACATTCCTTTCAACATTCTCATCTCTGATTGTGGAAGACAGATCTTCTTGATGCCACAGGTATAACTATAGCTGACAAACCGTTGGATCACTCGTGATTTGAATCTATCAAGTAAAAGTGAATAACAGTTTGAATGTATAAATTGCAGTGTTACGCAGAGAAACAGGCTCTAGGTGAAGTAAGCCCCGAGGTGTTGGAAACGCGAGTGAACCCAGCTGTGTGGGAGATAAGTGGCCACATGGTGTTGAAGAGGAAAGAGGATTACGAAGGAGCTTCAGAGGAGAACGCGTGGAGGCTCCTTGCAGAAGCTTCTCTGTCAGAGGAAAGGTTTAAGGAGGTTAATGCTCTCATCTTTGAAGCCATAGGTTGTAGCAACCTAGAGAAGGAGCTTGAAGGAACCACAGTTCACCAGCAAAATCCCAGTGGCAGCGTTAACCAGAAAAGCAACCGAACCCATGGAGGTCCGATCACAAGTGGGACTGCCTCTGAGTGCCTTGTTCTTCAGTGAGCAACAGTGGCTTGGTGGTTCATATGTATAATTAAAGTCATTAATTCCTAAATAAGCAAACTCTCTTCGTAGTTGCATTTGAAGCTTCTTGGTGTTTCTTATGATGGTTGTGGGTACTTTGTGCCTAGACTCTTTTCGTTATAAGTTTGTATTTTTACGAAACTATAGCAAGAAGTTAGAAGAACTGTTGATTCAAAGCACAGAAATATCCAAGAAAAGAGATGCAATTATTCAAAGCTGTACTAGAGGATCTAACAGTTTATAGAAGGAAACATATTCGATTATACTGATCTCTTCAATTAGATCATGAAACCATACCAATATCACAAGCTGCAAGCTTCAATAAGGCAGGTGAACCCAGTCCTCCTGCGCCAATGACTAACATTCAAGACTTGAAGAGTTTTGACTGCCCTAAAATCAGTGACATAGAGCTGCTTGGATCAACAAAGAGAAATGTGCAAATTGTTTCCTACATTTATAAAATTCTATATGCTTGAGACTGATGGGTATATATGTGAATGTCTACTACTAACACAAAAAGTAAACTTTAGCTTTGAAATCTCCATCCCGGTGATGTTGAGGAGCAGCGCTATAGAACCATAGTGATACCTGATAACCACAAAAAAACAAAACCACCGGTCTAAGTTCGGGAACGACGTGGAGTCCGTATCAACTCTACATGACGGCTTTCAAGAGTCAACATCCTTGTTAACAATTTAACACATCGAAGCTTGTTCATGATAGGGAACTTATATGCTCGCATGTTTACTAGTTAATTTCTCAGAGTAAACGTTAATGGTCCCCATTTAGTACTACAAACATATGAGCTTTTTCATCGTTATTTTAGTTGTTTTACATAGATAAAAAAGGTTACATTGGTTCCTTTTTTGTTGCCATTGGTCAGAGATAAACTCGTTCACTATCTTTTTAAAACCCGAATAAGTTTAGACAATAATTATAACACCTTTAAGCCCAAATAGTATCATAGGATCCAATACTAAACGAACAAAAATAACAAAAGGGTTCTTAACCTTGATGACCATAATTTATAGTTTCTCAAGAGAGTGGTCACGATAAAAACAAGTCTGCAAATCCTATGCCCAATAGTACTTAACCATTCATATCACACAACCCATAAAAGCGTGTCAGGCCACTGCCACCAGTCTGATGAAGCATTGCATCTATCTCATCACCATCCTCCATCTCAAGCTGTAATATCAAGGATTTTAAGCATCAAAATGTCGAAACTTTTAAGGGAAAAAAAGTATGTAGATTAAATGTTTACCTCATCCGGAGTTTGCTCAGCACGCAGACGACGACCATCAAACAAGAAAGCAATGGAGTTAATGTCCACGGATTGCCTGTCACAGTAAGCATTCATCAGCTTCTTCAGCTGAGTGCTTCTCTTGATCCTGAAGAATACTTCGTTTCCATCCTATAAAACATATAGCACGAGATAAGTAAAAAAAAGCAACATGATTCTGATCTTGATGATAAAAACATTGTCAATGAAAGGTTAGAAGACAATACAGTAGTAAACAATAACTGAATCTAAGGCTATTTCAGCATAGAGAAATTACAAATTCATCAGAAGATGTACAACTAGTCTACAAATACAAGTTCGCTGATAAAGTTTTCGCACATACTAGAAAGGTTTTAGCTTATTTCAAAATGATTTTACAGTATAGTTTACAATCCTCAGAACATTCAAAGACTATTTTAACTTTATCCTTCTGAAATTGTAAACCTTGTAACAGCAAGGACAATAACAAGCTCTATAAACAACTTATAACTAAATCCAGAGTTATAGTATCAAAAATTTGATAAACAATTAGCAAAAGCAAGCAAACGTGTAGACATAAAGCCAAAATCTTTAGTCCCATTAAGACTGAACGATGGTCGAACGAAACATTAGAATTGCGAAACCTGAGAGCAGCCATATCGGAAAACAAAAAACCCTAATCGTACTTACACGAGACATTGAAATCGGAAACCGAAATCTTCACACAAAACTCATGAAGGAAAAGGGAAAGAAAAATACCTGTCCCTTGACCTTGAGATTGATGTGAGCTCCTCCGTCTCCTGGCTTCTTGTCTTCTTCCTGGTTTGCAGACATAGCTACCTTGCTAGATTCTCCGAGGTCCGGTGACAAAAGTAGGAATTTTGAGATAAAACAGAGAGATTCAGGCGATCAAAGAGTGAAGACTGAGAGATTAAATAAATAAAAAGAAAAGAGTGGTGAAAGTCTGAAAGCTAATTCGCCGTGGTTTTGTACTTGGACGCATCGGATTCCTTTCTATCAATAAAGTGGGGATCGTAAGGCATCTATCCGACGGTTGATATTCTCTAAGTTGTCTTTTAATCTAACGGCTGAGAATATTTTGAAATCCTAGTCCAATCGATATCGTTTATAGTCTTTACCCTCGTTATAATGGGCTTATATTTGTATTGGGCCAAATCTATGTTGTAGTCTAGTTAACTGATAATTTGGTTTAAACATTTGGGTTCAATTTGGTCCCTTTTTTTTCGGCTACCGTTTTTTTTTCTATTCCTCATTTCACGCGAGTCCTCAATCCACTCTGCATGAAGAAGAAATTAATAAATGGTAAAATATAGTAATCGATGAGCTTGAATTCTCTAAGTAAATAATAACTAAAGAAGATTAGTCACGCGGATGATGAGTTAACGAAATATGTATAAGGCAAGGTTCTGTTGGAAGAACCAAGGTTCTGTTGAAGAAACAAGAACAGTCAAGTTTTATTGGTTTTTTCAAAATCAAAAATTAACTAGACAACTACTCAGTTAAACATTCTTTGTATAAAATCTAGAAAGTTTCTTTAAATGAATATTATGTCAAGTTTTTAAGCTATAAATAGAGCTTTAAAAATACTTTCAGTTGATCATTTTTCTTTTTCTGCTATGTAATTTTTCTAGTCATTTTCTGTTATTCTTCCGTGTTGTTTGTTATCCCACATCCCCACGTTCTTCTCCCCAGAATCATATAAAAACTATAGACCAGCTCCATCACAAGGAAACATACTCTCTTTTGATCTCCGCTAAGTATCAAACGACTGTAGTTTATGTGTTTCATGCTCTGCTTCTGAAGAAAACAGAGATTATACCATGGCTGTTTCTTTCCTACCTTTTTTTCTTACTCTTTCCCTCTTCTCTGCCATTTCCTTCACACACGCTGGTTAGTTTTTCATTCGTTCACACGAGTTTATATATATGTACGTGCGTCTCTGTATTCTTATGTCTACTAAGTTCTTCTTATTTTGTGTTTTTTGGTCACAGATTCTGGGATGATCGGAGTCAATTACAGCCGGATAGCTAACAATCTCCCGTCTCCGGAGAAAGTAGTAACTCTCCTGAAATCTCAAGGAATCAACCGTATCAAAATCTACGATACCGACAAGAATGTGCTAACCGCGCTTGCTAATTCCGGTATTAAAGTAGTCGTCGCTCTTCCCAACGAGCTTCTCTCCTCTGCCCCTCCGACCAATCATTCGCCGACAACTAGATTCAGGCCAATATAACGAAATACTTCCCGGCGACGGAGATCGAAGCTATCGCCGTCGGTAACGAAGTGTTCGTCGATCCGAGGAACACGACGCCGTATCTCGTCCCCGCAATGAAGAACATTCATAGCTCTCTGGTCAAGTATCATCTCGACAAATCGATAAAGATCTCTTCTCCGATTGCTCTTAGTGCGCTGGCTAATTCGTACCCGCCATCATCCGATTCTTTTAAACCAGAGTTAGTTGAAGCTGTTCTTAAACCGATGCTTGATCTGCGACAACGTCGTCGTATATCATTATCAATACTTACCCGTTCTTCGCTTACTCAGTAAACGCCGACAAAATCTCCTTGGACTACGCTCTGTTCAGAGAAAACGCCGGAACTATAGATTTCGGTACTGGATTAAAATACAACAGTCTCTTTGACCCCCAAATCGACGCCGTTTTCGTCGCCTTGTCCGCCATTGGATTCAATGGCGTTAAGGTGATGGTAACGGAGACAGGGTGGCCTTCCGCCGGAGACTAGAAAGAAATCGTTGCTAGCGATTCCAACGCGGCGGCGTATAACGACGGACTCGTGAAGAGAGTGTTAACGGATAACGGAACGCCGTTAAGACCTAGGGACCCACTTAACGTCTATCTATTCGCCTTATTTAGCGAAAACCAGAAACCGGGGCCCACGTCAGAGAGAAGCTACGGACTGTTTTACCCGAAAGAAGGGAAAGTGTACGACGTTCCGTTTGCCGCGGGAGAAATGAGGTCAACCCCGGTCAAAGGTAACGGAGCTCAGGTCCCGGAGGCGCATGTAGGACAAACGTGGTGCGTGTCGAACGTAGAGGCGGCAAAGGAGAAACTTCAGGTGGCTCTTGATTATACTTGCGGAGAAGGAGGAGCGGATTGCCGTCCGATTCAGCTGGGTGCCACTTGTTACCAACCTGAGTCTTTAGAAGCCCACGCTTCGTACGCTTTCAACAGTTACTACCAGAAGAACGCACGTCGTGTTGGCACGTGCGTTCACGTAGTTACGCAACCTCTTCGTACGTAAATCTATCCCTCCTCTATTTTTATCATTGGATTTACATTTATTTTGCTTTCACATAAACTTGGAAGTGTATACTCATACATATATACATTTGGTAAAAAAAGGGGAAAGATTATGGGGAATTGTTAATATTCGGGGTCGGGGGCTGTGAAGGTTCAGCTATATCAAAAATAAAATAATAAATAAAATGTTCGGCTATATCGTATATTTTTGGAATTTTAATATGTTTGCTGAGAAAGTTGACAAATGTATGTGGATTTGCAGTCTTTTATATGATGTAGGATGGGTTTGAGTAGGAGAAGTGAAGATCATTTTTTTGCGATCTAGCGAGATGGGTTTTACATTGTTATAAGTTAGCGGATTCTATATTTGTA
The DNA here is from genome assembly GCA_963922655.1 of Cardamine chenopodiifolia. Lineage (NCBI taxonomy): Eukaryota > Viridiplantae > Streptophyta > Magnoliopsida > Brassicales > Brassicaceae > Cardamine > Cardamine chenopodiifolia. The sequence continues at coordinate 4,574,453 of OZ000481.1, forward strand.
ATTTTGGGCCCATTTTTTACTTCGCTCCAATAAAAGTATATGATTGGATCAATTTAAAATTGTTGATCCTAATTCTAAAAATACCTAATTTTAGTTTTAAAAAATGTGTATGCGGATATGCAGGTATGCGGATATACGAAATTACAGATACTTGTTTTTGGTTTGCGGATTATCCATGTGACCCACGGAAATTAACAGATTGATTGTAAATTTAATTATTTATATATGTTGGTTTGCAAAACGGATTCGTATACTCACGTATTTATTCAAAAATCTGCAGATATTTTCAGTACTATGTTTACATAATATATAACGGTAAGATATGGTGACGTTTAATTATATATATATATTTAATTTTATTAGTATTTTCGTTGTTTGCAGGATATGGGAGATGCGAGTTTCCAACAGGGAATTGAGGCGGATTTACTTAGCGGCATTTTTTGTTTTCGCTGGCTGATTTCTATCGTGCTTTGCTAATCGGGAATATATTTTATATAGTATATAAAATATGTTATAGTTGTTTGAAACATTTTAGTTGGTATCTTCTTTTAATCTAAAAGTTTGTATCACTATCCGTGTTCAACTTTAACTTTTCGCATGCCATCGGATTTGAGTAATTTGACATTGGATTATTACATGAAGTATAAACTATTGAAATCACTCTTTGTAAAATTTAAATCATACGAACGAGTTGGACTCGAAAATCAACATCTCAAATGCATTCACGGCAAGAAAAGTAGTATCATGTTTATCTGCGTTGCAGAAATGAGGAAGACGTTTTGTTTTTTGTAATTTTTTAATATAATAAAATAATATTTAACTAAATTAAAAAGAAATAAGATGATGTTAAATCAAACAAACGGAGTTTACTATTCTCTTGACGGAATGAACTGTTTTGTTAAGTTTGATGTGATCTCGAATTCGTAAGCCACTTTATCAATTTCTGAAATTATTTTCATTCAAATGTAAAGTAAAATATACAAAAAGTTTTAATACAAGTGAAGCTAAACCAAATACAATAATTAAAATAAACCAAAACAAACCAACTACTTACACTTTAATACTCCCTTCAAGATGAGAAGGGATTCTCATATTGGACATGAAAACTTAAGCACGATTTACGTGGGGACTTAAATCCCAATAAGCTTCTCATAGGATTCTAATGAAGTGATTTCCTGGCTAATCCTGTGTAGATTGTTCGATTCTTCGTTTCACCGTTGATAATCGATTTCAGCTCAAATTCCAAGAAGAACAATTCAAAACACCCAAGAAACAACAAGAAGAAGCTTGAATCAAATACAGAAATGGATCGCGAAGTGGAAAAACACTGTGAATTCTGACTCAACAATGAATCAGAAGAAATCCAAGCTTCAAAGAAGCAATTCAACGATCGAGAAAATCTGATCTCAAACGAAATATACGAACTCGAATCTGAGAAATCAAGATAAGAAATGAATAAATCTATACTCGATTCAAAGAAATTGGAGTTCAACTCGAAGAGATGAGTGCTCGATACTGATGATTTGATGAAATCCAAGCTTGGTCAGTTAAGCTCGATCCAAGCCGGAGAAGATGATGAACTAATAGATCTTGATGATTGACGAAGATCAATAATCAGAAGTGCGGAAACGGAATGAAGATTCTATTATCGATCTGAGACCATATCAGTTTCTCTCAAACTTTGAGATCGAGAAAGAAACAAAATATGAAAATATCGTTATTTAAGTGTAAAGTGAAATGCAGATAAAATTTAAGTACAACTGAACTAAACCAAGTACAATAATTAAAGTAAACTAGAACAAACCAACTACGTACCCTCTAATACGTTTTTGGAAAACATTTGTCAATTTGAGGGTTTACTTTGTGAGTTTAAAACTTTAGAAGTTTAAAGTGAAAATGAAATTCTTTAAAAGATTTTTTCTGAGATTTTCTCATACTAAAATTTTATCTAAACTAATATTTATCCTTTTAAAGAATCTAGCTATTTGATATATAAATTAATCATATAATAACATCATCATTCATCAACACTCCTTAGCACCCAACATGAATGAACAGAGCACCGTAGAAGAGGTAAATCAACCGCTTCTAATAACCGTCACCGACACCAAAGAAGTCCCGGAACTCCGATCAATATCATCGAACGATCAAGCATCCGAATCAGCTAAAATCTCACCGTGGTCATTGCTCTTCAAACTCTTTATCGCTATCACGACCATTGGTGTTTCCATAGCATGTGTCTCGTTTATCATTTGGATCACACCAACTCCACCCACCGTGCACGTACACTCTATGCATATATCATTTGTCGACCACAACCTCCGGGTCTGGACAGCAACGTTCTCTATCAAAAACCCTAACGAGAAACTCCACGTCACGTACGAGAATCCCTCGGCGTGGGTGATTCACCGGAGAAGGCTCGTGTCGATGGTAAGAGTCGGGTCGTTCGGGCAGAAAGGCGGGGAGGAGAATGAGGTGGTCGTGAAGGGAGATGAAACCGGAGTTATTGATGAAGAGGCGGCTCGGGAAATGGAGGAGGAAGTGGCGGTGACAGGAGGTCTGGTGGGTCTTGATATGGCTTTTTTAGGGAGGGTAGGGTTTTATCCAGTATCTTCTGCTTTATGGGGAGAACAGAACATGACGGCTGTTTGTGAGAATGTGAGTGCTAAGTTGTCCAATGTTGAGAAAACTTTCGGGACAAACAGATCGGTTTTGTCGTTTGATGGGCGACGAGATTGTCGTGTACGTCTCCCTATATATCCTTAGGTTTTATAAAATACAGTATTGGTAGGTTTATTTTGTTTTTGTTTTTGTTATTTTTTGGCATTTAGAGTTGTATACTTGTATGGTATGATAATCGATGATGACTAACTAATGATCCTGGATGATGACGACCTTATCTACCCGCCTAGGAAATAAAATTTACAGTGATTTTTTTTTTTTGATTTTTGATTTTCCATGGATTTTGAGAATCGAGATTTTGAAGATATGAACTCAAAATATATTGTTGTTCATTTTCGGCTAAGATATTATTGTTGATTTAAGATTTGAAAAAATAAATGAAATAGATATTTAGATAGATCTAAATGACTTAATTATTGCACTACATACAGAGAGACCATAATCCACCGCAATCAATCCAAGTCAGGTGGATATATACCTTGGCCCAATACTAATAGTCAAGACTCAGGTCACAAGTGGCCCACTAAAACCTCTTCCATAGTTAGAAGGTATCTGTATTTTGGACCTTCCTTGCTGGTCTTGTACTTTTTTTACAGCTTCCAGCGTTTTAAACGCGACTCCAACCCAAGGTCGAAGCGTTAAAACTGCCACTATTAGTCTAAAAGCTTCAGTTGGTTTGCATTGGCTTGTTGCTTTCAGTTTCCATTACCATCTCCCGGGTAAGATTTAGTGTAGGTTCGTTCAATCGCAATTTTGCACGCCATGTGTTCGATGAAATTCCCCAAAGGGACTCCGTATTTTTTCCCCAACAGTAGTTGAATTACTGGTGTTGATTGGGTATTGACGTGACGTACTCGTTGGTTCAGAATCAAGATGCTGCCGCAGAGGTTGAAGAAGGCGATAACGGATAATCCTAAGAAGCTTGGGAATTTGATTGACCTTGTTAATCTTCCATCTACTCTACGGGAGTTCGTTGGTCAATCTCAGATTTCCCGTCTGGGATGTTTCATGCGTGTCTGGTCGTATATCAAAACCAATAATCTTCAGGTTAAAACATGGGATCATTTTGTTATAAGCTAAAGGCTCTTTTTTTTTTTCGTTTCATTGGCTGATTGGTTTTTTTTTTCAAAGGATCCTAAGAACAAGAATGTGGTGAATTGTGATGAAAAGCTGAAGAGCATTTTGCTTGGGAAGGAGCGAGTGGAGCTTGTTGAGCTTCCTTCTCTTATCAAGTTGCATTTTCCCAAAGAACCAAAGTAGAATTGTCAGAGAAAGTAACAGACTTCAACATTGGCTTCTTTGGGGTCGATTGTTTGTTCACAAGATGTTCATCTCTGTTTTGTGATGATGCTTAAAGAGATATGATACTTCCGAAGTTCTAATAGTTGAAGAATACGTTGAAATACAAATTGTCTTTCTGGTTTCTGGATTCAATTCCATTTCTGCTTTCTTATGCAAACAGTTTCTCCTTGTCGCGAGGGGGTGATATGATCCGTCTTTATAGCATCAAAATATCATCTTCAACTAGTTACACTTGCACGATACAGTGGGCAAGATTAGTTCTTTATAACACTCTGGAAGCTTGATTCAAATAACATCAGGCAATCTGGGAGACCATTGGTAAAGATTTGTAAGAAAGACAACACAGACACAGCGTTAGTAGACGAAAGAATGTGACATGTAAGGAATCTGTTTGTGGTATGGTTTCATATGATGAGTTCCAAAATACATATTTGCTTGCATCCGAACATGTGAAAGGGTTCAATCTATCACCCAAGTAGGCTCATCTCCTACTATCCAGTTGTACTTCGGAAACCTGCAAGAGGATTAAGAACACAATCAGAAGAATTCTTGATTTAAAGAATAGTTGATACTCATTCAAGCTTAGCCTATGTATTTGGATTTTGGAGAGATACAAGGCGTATAACTAACCAAATGCTTCAGGATTCTTTATGATTTTTAAGACCATGTCAAGTCGGTTTGTAAACATCCATTCAGCTCATCATTCAACTTGGCATTTGAATTTTCTGGCTACATTGTTGTATTCTTCGATACAGCTACACTGGCATCCATAAAAGATTCATGTTGTTCTTTCCAGGAGCCGGCAACCAATAGGAGGGAGCCTGGAGATAGAGATATCTTGCAAGCTCCGAGTCCGTAATTATCTCTCATGAGAAATCCCCTAGATTACTTCATCTGATGCGCTTTTGTCCCCCTACTCTTCATTACACGTAATTCTCTTTGGAAAACTCTCATCAGCAGACTCGCTTCAGGCCCCATGCCACCATTATTCAGCCCTGAGATCATTATCATGTATGCTTTATGATCAGGCTCAACTCCTTTGTCCTTAAGGTTCCAGAACAATTCATATGCTTCTTCCACCATAGAAGCCTTGCACACCCCTTGAATGATAATAGTATATGTAATAATACCAGGAACATTTCTAGCCTTTTGCATATATTCGAATAATTTCAATGCTGTCTCTACCTTCCCATCACCACATAGACCAGCTAACACAATGTTGTAGCTCCTAACATTAGGAGGCGGACCACTAGAAATCATATTTCCAAAACGCCTAGAGCTTGCTCTATACAGCCCGCTCGAAAAAAGCAATGGATAAGAGTGTTGCGGAGACTGTTTTCGGCCACTCCTACTTGAGACATCTCGTTAAAAAGATTAATCCCATCCTGTACCCTCATCGACTTGAAAATCCATTTGCAAGCGTACAGTAAGTCACTACATTTGGGGCACCCCTCAGCTTATCATCAAGTCAAAAACTTTTCTGGCCTGATCTACACAATCGCGCATGCATTTCCCATTGATCAGTGAACTGTAAACGAAAACATTAGGATCAATAGACATTTGGATCATCTCCTTGTACATACCTATAGCCTCTAACAGCTTCCCATCTTTCACATATGCATGGATTAAAGGACTGAAAGTGACTACATTAGGTTTGATTTTCTTGGAGATCATTTGGTGCAGTAGTTGAGAGGCTTCACTCAATTTACTGGAATTACAAAAGCCAGTTATGAGAGAGCTGAAGGTAACAACATTCGGTGCAATTCCTCTGTTTACCATAAGCTTGAAAAGCTCTAGCGCAGAATACACTAGTCTGTTTTTGCAACGGCTATCAATTAGTGTGGAGTAAACCACAACATTACGTTCAATTCCCATTTCCTCCATTTGGTCAGCCGCATCAAAAGCATAGTTAATACTATTCCTGAGACAGAACCCGTTGACCAGTGAGCTAGCCGTTCCTATGTCAGGCTCAATACCTCGTTTCATCAATTTCCCAAAATAAGATAAAGCCAAAGAGGGTTGAAAGCAGCGGTAGAAACAATTCACTAAAATGTTACAGGTATAGAGATCAGGTGAAATTTCAATATTTTCTGTATTTTCCACAAGATTCCAGAGAGTGATTACAGCATCATACCTCTTCATCTTGGCAACAGCAGTCAATACTTTATTGAATTCAACAATGGAATGGAGGGGATGAGACTCAGCCATGTGTAGGAACCAATCAACTGCATCTTCGAACTCAATACTGTGAAACCCACTTCTCAATATCTCTCGATAATTACTAGCACCAGCAAAAACTCGAACCCAGAAACGGAAACTGCAAAGTCTCAACGACGGAGCAAGAGTAATCCTAGGATTACTGTTCTTCAGAAAATGCCGATGAAGAAACCCTTTAGCCGTCAACGCAATCGCAGTCGCAATCGACCACCGTATCCAATCGAGCTACCATAAAAGATCTGAGTTGTTCTTTCCAGGGGCAAGCATCCAAAAGGAGATAATCCCGACAGAGACATCTTACGAGCTCCGAGTCTGTAAATATCTGTCACAAAATCTCCTGCGATTCCTATCAGTAAATTTTGGTACACCCATTGACAGAGTACTTCCGTAACTTGCGAGGAAGAAGATAGTAATTCTCGAGGAAATCGTTGGTTCCAATACTAATCAGGTAAAGTGCTTCCCCAATAATCTCATTAGCTTTCTCTTCACCCAAGTAGCTTCTTAGCCTCGTTTGATATTCTTTGTAGTACTCTACTTCCTTCCAAAGCGGCATCACAGACTTTAGAAGTCGATGACATTTCAAAAGAACCAAGTCAGTTTTAGCTTAACCAGGAGTATGAAATCTAAATTCACTACTGTAGTATTATATATATTTTAAGATATATAATTATGACTTACTAACACATCAGAGGTTGCATTGTCTAAGCCGGTTCCAGCTGAAGCGAAACAGACACCAGTGGCAAAGTCTGTAATGTCGTAAGCTGGATCTAGGTACGCAGGGACTGTGTTCTTGAGTCCCAAACCTTCAGAAATGAAATCTGGTGCAATCCGACCATTTGAGAATCTCCCAGTAGCTTTGCCACCAAAGTAATCACGGCCATACGGCTGGAAATTACTTTTTAGAACCGTAGAAATCTTGTTGTTGTTTCCTGAATCCACAGTTGAGTCCCCAAATACGATAAGCGCAGGAACTGTCGCACCCGTTTCAGGTATCTGCACCAAGAGCTGAGCTGCGAGCAAGAAGAAGGCAAGAACTCTGTTTCGCAGCATGTTTTTTTACACGTTTTCAATTTTTATTTTTTTTGCTTCTGCAAACAAGAACGTCACGTGTGATTGGGAAGAACACCAACCAAAGCAAGCATTTAAAGTTGGAGAAAGAGAGATATTTAGAATCGGACCTCACAAACAGATTTCGCTTGTGTAGTTAATAGCTTGCCCCTTTGTTAGTTGATGCTTATTAATTACTTCTTATTCTGATTTGTATCTGTTTAACTTTTGCGAAAAGAGAGTTAGTTGAGGTGAGGAATGAGCTGAAAATGATTGAGTTTCATTATTAGTGTGCAGCAAAGAGCCGTATTTATAGCACTGAAAAGAGAGAGCGAGAGAAAGCCAGAATTACTTCAAAAGTAGAAGGATTCGTACTCTTGCAAGCTTCAGATATGTAACGTATCTTCCTTTTAACCGGATTCACACTTAAACCTCTATTCTCTGTTCTTGTCGCTGTTACTGGATTTTTTTTTCTTTCCTTTTTTTTGGCGTACAAGGTCTTCAATCTAATGATTTTGCCGTGTGCAGCTTTCAGGTCTCTGAATTTCAATTGTTAAAATTTCGAATTTGTAATATGCGTCCGCAAGTTTTGAGGCTTTTTTAGTTCAACCATAGTTTGGTTGTTGCAACGACAATAACAAGTAACGGCTAAAAAGAGTCTATCATGCATCAAATGACATTGCCGACAAAGTAACTTTGTAGTATTTTAGTTCAACCAAAGCTTTGCAGCTTTGCGTTTTGGATCAACAAAATACAAGAAAAGGTGTATTAGCAATTAAGTAAATTATTAACTCAGCCGTGCATACTCATCTAATGCTGATTACAAAAAAATGTATTATCAAAGGCTGTATTCGGGCTTAAAAAGACTACGGACTAAGGCTTGAAATTCCATAACCAAATTCAAATTTGTAGTCTCTTGTCTCTTGGTTTGTGCTACTATCTATCACCACCATGATTCAATCCTGTTGAAGCAAAAACATACAATACCAGCAACCTACAACGTACTGCTTCTTCTGTTTGGTCGTAGGACTGTACCAAATCAGGGGAGATGGACTGTGTTAGTCCAAAAAGAAATATAAGAACGAGTGTCCCTTGATTCTAGATGGTTCTCAAATTAGCTTTCAAAATCTCCGAGTTGCTATTTGACAATTATACCCTCGTCTACTCGCCGGCTCAAATCAGCCAGCCTCAGCCACCGCTTGTCCTTCAGTAAGGGTATTTTGGTAAATCGCAAAGAAAACCCAAAGAGGGAGCTCGTTCTCCACCAATCACGTTTGTATGCCTCTGCAAATTATCAAATTTCCTCAAACGATAACTTTCGATTCCACTCTCTTTCGTCTTGATCTCTGCTTGTTTCTCTGTGGATCCTTCTAATGTTGGTTTCGAGAATTTTGTCGCGGGTTTCCCGCAGCGCGGGCTTACGCTCCTCACTCTCCGCCGCCGCTCTTCCTGTGAGGAATCAGGCTCCTAACTTCGCGAGCCGGTTTCATTCCCTCGGTCACAACTTCTCTCATACGGTTTGATTTTTGACTCAAATTTATCATTTTTGTGCCGAATTTCAGCTCAGGGTTTTGTTAGGGTTTAAGGGTTCCCCCAATTTGACATCAATTCAGTGAAAATCCTACGTTTTTAGAAATGATAGCTGTGTTCTGATACTGTTTCATTGATCTCATACAGTTGAATCTTCAGATGTATGTATAATTGACTAAATGCTTCCTTAGATTTATTTTGCTGTGTCTCATTTCACTGACTATTGATGAACTGAGATTCTCCCATTTTGCATTGTTTTTGGGGGCAGCTTGTTGCAGCCCAGCTGTCTTCAGATTCGTTTGCACTTCAAAGGTTCGCCTTTTCTTCCTCTACCCCGCATGAATCAACTCATAAGGAGACAAGTGAAGAGAAAGCTACACCTGAGGCAAACCAGTCAGGTCTTGACTCTGAATCGACAGATTCTATGGCCGATTCTGCACAAAGGAAGCGTAAAGATGCTAAACAAGCTGCATCTTCTGAATCAGATTCTGAGAGTGATTGTGAGTTGTCAATCGATGATATGGTGAAGCTTGTAGCTGAGAAGGAAGAGCTACTGTCTCAAAAGGAGAAACAGATTAACCAAATGAAAGATAAAGTTCTTCGCACTTACGCAGAGATGGAGAATGTCATGGACAGAACAAGACGTGATGCTGAAAACACCAAAAAGTATGCCATACAGGTTAGTCTCCGAGGACCTGGTCTGTAGCTTTTGCTTCATAATTTAATAGTTCGCTGAATATATACAAGATATGTACAGAATTTTGCAAAGAGCCTTTTGGATGTGGCGGATAATCTCGGAAGAGCTTCCTCGGTTGTCAAAGAAAGCTTCTCAAAGCTTGACACTTCGAAAGATTCGGCTGGAGCTACTCCACTATTAAAGACCCTTTTAGAAGGAGTGGAGATGACTGAGAAACAGCTAGCTGAGGTAAATATGTCACCATCTTTCTTTCGAGAAATGTGGTTATAAGACCTTAAGTAAGCAATGTAGATAAGACCAGTTAAATCTGTGTGCTGCTTCAGGTATTTAGGAAATTTGGTATGGAGAAGTATGATCCTATACATGAGCCGTTTGATCCAAACAGACATAACGCAGTGTTCCAAGTCCCGGATGCTTCTAAGCCAGAAGGCACAGTTGCTCATGTCTTGAAGGTAAGAAGAATATCTTTGTCTCTCTTTATTCCATATTCTATAGTCTCAAAACCAATTAGTAACGATTGGTGTTTGATATCTACAGTCTGGATACACGTTGTATGATCGAGTTATACGACCAGCTGAGGTTGGTGTTACTCAAGGAGGAGAGAACCAAGAAGACGAGAAGGAGACTAATGCTTAAGAAGAAGTCAGCTGGTTTTCATAAATTTTGCTATGGTTCTATGTTTCGAGTAACTTATTAACATCTTCCTGCGTCTTTGAGTCATAATTTTCTCGTGTTTTGGTTATTCATTGGATGAACAAGATTTCCCACAAGTTGCTGCTTCTGTATCTGTTTGCACTATGTCCATAACTTCAACTGAAGCTTCTCCAAACTTGATTTGCACGAGGAAAATATCATTTTACCGTTCTGTTACGCACACACTGCATCAAGTCTCTGTTGATTAATTAATCAGACAATAAGGTTTTACATGGTCTGATAAAACCAGAAACTGACCAAAGGGAACAAAGCTGAAAACAAAACCTAAACTCACTTCTTCTTCTTATTCCCCCTGCAACTTATGTTGAAGAATGTCTCTAAGCTTTACGTAAAGCATTTTCTGCTCCTCGTCTCCCAGACTTCTCGATATCTGCAAGTGTAGTACAAATATACAATCAAAGATGTAAATATTTGCAATGCCTTAATATAATCTTGAGTGAGTGATGATTCTTACCTGATCTAGGATCGTCTGGACACTGTAGTCCTGGTGAACAATGAACGATTGGATGTAGATGTATGCGAAAACTGCCATAACCATCTGAATTTAGGCAACAAGTTTTGGTTAAAACGGTGAAATGGAATATATTGCATTTGACGATATTAGTGGCTCTTACTTGGCAGTCCATTCTATCAGTAAATCCTCCATGTCCTGGTATGCTGTCTCCAAAATCCTGTAAAAGTGACAAAGACAAGTAATGATTCCTTCTTGGATCAGTGGATCCAAAACCTTTTAATTTTATGAAAATGTCTAACCTTGATCTTGAAAGCTCTTTTGAAACCGCTTGCAAAGAAACCACCAAAAGGTGCTATAACGGATGCGAATAGACCGAGGGAGAAAGCATGCCATTGGACAGGAAGAATCGAGATTTCTTTCCATGAAGACTGTTAAAAAAAGTGCAGAACGGAGCTCAGTTTCAAACCGAAGATTTATAGATGATAACAACAATGGCTAGTTTTCATGAGAAGGCTTAGAAATGGAGCAATCCAAGAGGGCAGTGGGTAATACTCTGGCCTGAAGAGAGGGCCTGGATCACAATATAGCCAACCAGTTGATAAATCCTGCAAAAGATGCAACATAACGATGAAGTAAAGGCCAAGACAAAACATTGTGATGGAGATTTTACTTTTGTTACCTTTCTGGGACATGTAAGCCATTGGAATTGGCCTAAGATATTTGCAAACTGTTGTAAGAAGCATATAATCTATCAATCTTGAAACCAAAAGAAAGGGTTATGAATGTAAGGATCAAATGACTGAAGATGGTTATTACAAAAAACGCAGAGATTGTGGTTGCCACCGATGCTCCAATGAAACCTTCCCATGTTTTCTTTGGAGACAACTTGATGAGCGGAGTTTTCCCGAAATAGAAACCAAAGAAATAAGCTGCTACATCGTTCATAGCAATAAGTGCTGCTGGCAGAAGAAACCTGCATATTTATTCATTTTGAATAGATGTTAGGACGCGGGAAAGATGACATGTTACAATGGACATATAGAAAACCCATTTTACCAGAAGATCCCTTCAAAAATATTGGCGACGGTGAAAGAGGATTGAGTAAACACAACGATGAGGATCATATGCGTCCAAGCGTATTGCCCAAACTGATACTTATACATCTTTGTCTTCAATGTAAGGATAAACCACATGAAACCTAAATTTAACTCGTAATGGCGATTGAGCCGTTAATAAATCCGGAAAAAGAGTGATATTGATGGAGAAGAAGAAAGAAACAGACAAACCTGCAATGTACAAGAAGTAGCAAATAACCATCTGGTACTTGATAAGACCACTCACAAGCTTGTAGATGAATCTGTCCGTAGAAACAGTGTTGACTAGCTGCTGTTGAAGTATGCGTCCATAGACAAACAACATAGCCGTGAAGAAGAAGTGCCAATTCAAGAGCCTGAAACCAGGTAAGCGACGCTCTTCGTGAGCTCTTCTGAGAAGAAAGAAGAGCTCTCTGGCCATGAATATCTGTATAACCACAACCATAGCCCAGATGTAGAGATGACCCATGTAGATTATAAACACAACTCCGCCGAGCATCCAGAAAGATGAGCATGTCCTTATCCACATTGATTTGTACTTGTTCTTATCACCAAGTAACAGATTGCTTACTTTGCTTCTGTTCAGCTCAGCTGGAATCTGAAAATTGAAAATAAAACCAAATCAGTTCAAGAATCTTAACAAACTCAAAGAGTGTATGACAATGTATATAGACCTCATTTGATCGCCTGCGGTGGCGAAAGCGGGCTGTTGGAGAGCTAGGAGTATAATTGTAATCCCTTGGTGAATTGGGGATGTTGTGATAATGGTTATCTCTTTGGTTATTATTCCTCATTCGAGACGTTGGTGTATTAGGATAACTATTATCCCTTAGCTTTCTAATTCGTGGAGAATTCGGATTTAGATCTTTCTCCATTGCCATCAAAATCCCTACGAAATGCTTTTTCTTTTAATGCTTCCTTTTATTGTAGCTTTGATCTACAATTTTAAAATGTCAACCATAACTAGAGCTTACAATGAACAGTAAACACACACATTTTACAGACATTACTTGGGTGACACTCATAACAGAGGATTTAGATTGAATATCTAAGCTTACAAATCTAAATGATTTATCAAAGCACAAGGAGATGATCATATTCAAAGGATTAGCTTTTTTAAATAAACAAACCCAAAAATTCGGTTAGAAACAAATCTGATCAAGAGAAACATATAAAAAGAGAACTTACAAGAAATCAGACTTCTGGATTGTCGAAACGTGGCGGGATGATGGTGATTGAGAATCGAAACCCTAATCAGAGGAAAATGTGAAGAATCTCAAAGGTGAGGGACGAAGATGAGGAATGAAGGTGGTGGATGGGCACTTAGCGGTGAGGTTTCATCACTTTGTCGAATCAGAATTCAGAAGACAGAAACAAATTAACTATTCATGTCTATTCACGTTTAAACCCGGACTGAATGACACGTGTTTTTAACACTGTTTGGGCTGGATCAGAATTTGTAGCCCATAAAGGCCTTAGGCCCTTAACTATCTCAGTTTTATCCTGCCGGAGAACATGAATCAATGAGCTCTGCGATAGTGGTCAGATCAGTAAATAACGGCGAAATAGAGGGTATTTGTTGTTATTTTTTTATTTTTTTGCTGATTAATTATTGAGTTCCGTAAAGTGGGTCCCATTTTTCCCATTTCCCAACCTCCATAACCATAGTTAGAGATTTCTCTGTTTCCCATGTTCTCTTTCTCTCTCACTCTCGTACTGACTATTCATTAGAGAGCTTCAGATCTAAAAGAGAAGAAGAAAAACCCAGGTAAACCCTAGGATCTAATATCCATTTTCGGGTAGAAAAAGCCATCTTCTACTGTTTGATTCAATTCATTTCAGCCACTCTGACTATTAAGTTCTTGTTTTGATTTTATCACCAATGCTGATAGATTTTTGTAAAGTTACTCGTTCTTATCTGAGACAGAGACTGAGATCTTCATCTCTTTTCTAGCTCTGCTTGTGCTTACTCCTGTTTTACCTTCAACGTGTTTTCTTTTTGGGTTTTGAGCTTCAGAACTTCAAGATTTTATTTCTGATTCAATAGGGTTTTTCTTTGTGGAGTTAAGCTTTGAATATCTCATGTTTGACGAGATAATTGGGTGTTTAGTTTCGACAAAGATTTCAACTTTGGTCTCTTTTACTGTAGTCTTAGTTCAGTCAGAAACTGTTTTGTGTTTCTCTTTCTGCAGGAAACTTTTTGATTTCACAAGAATGGCAGTCACAGAAGCAGAAAATCCTCTTTTAGGAGAAATCACTTGTGGCACCTTACTACAGAAGCTGCAGGTAAAATTTCGGAACACACACTTATCCTTTAAAGTATAGTTCCACGAACTCATTGGACAAACCTTTTATAGGAAATCTGGGATGAAGTTGGTGAGAGTGATGAGGAACGAGACAAACTGCTTCTTCAGATAGAGGAAGAGTGTCTAAATGTTTACAAAAAGAAGGTTGAGCAGGCTGCTAAATCTCGCGCTGAGCTTCTTCAGACTTTGTCGGATGCCACTGTTGAGCTTTCCAATCTCACAACTGCTCTCGGAGAAAAAAGCTATATCGACATTGTAAGTAATATTACGTCTAGAAGTTGAATGAGATGAGATGAGATGAGATGGTGATAGTGTGATTCAATGTCTTTGTTTCAATTGCAGCCAGATAAGACTTCAGGAACAATCAAAGAACAACTTTCTGCAATAGCACCTGCGCTTGAACAACTTTGGCAACAAAAAGAGGAAAGGGTTCGAGCGTTTTCTGATTTACAATCACACATTCAGAAGATATGTGAAGAGATCGCTGGCGGTTTGAACAATGGGCCTCATGTGGTCGATGAGTCTGACTTGTCCTTGAAGAGATTAGATGACTTCCAGAGCAAACTCCAAGAGCTGCAGAAAGAGAAGGTAAATTATTTGTTGTTATATGGTGATTTGTGGCGTATGTTTCCCTTAAGACCAGAACTAAAACTGCTTTGTGTTTGGGCAGAGTGATAGGTTACAAAAGGTGCTCGAGTTTGTGAGCACGGTGCATGATTTGTGTTCCGTCCTTGGTTTAGATTTCTTAAGCACTGTTACTCAAGTTCATCCAAGCTTAGATGAGGCAAATGGTGTTCAAACCAAGAGCATTAGCAATGAGACACTTGCAAGGTTGGCTAAGACTGTCTTGACTCTTAAAGAGGATAAGATGCAAAGACTTAAAAAGGTTTGTCAAAGTCATGGTCTTTCAGATCACTGGCATGTGCTAGGTCAATCTACGCTGGACATATGTTGAAGTCCTTTTTGATTAGTTTTCTACTGTTGAATATCTAATTGGTAGAGAGCTTTGAAGTATGATACTTTGTGCCGAATGTTCTGAAGCACTTTTTACCGAGTCACTCCTGTTTGTGGATTTCAGTAATGAGTTTTTTGTTTGTATTACAGCTTCAAGAGCTAGCTACACAGCTTACTGATCTGTGGAATCTGATGGATACTCCTAATGAGGAAAGGGAGGTTTTTGACCATGTTACCTGTAACATTTCAGCTTCAGTTCATGAAGTGACTACTTCTGGTGCTCTTGCACTTGATCTGATCGAGCAGGTAATGTACATTTATAATGTATTGATCAATGGATATGAGTAAGTAACTGCTTTTGAAAAACTCATGTGAACTTTTGAAGGCTGAGGTAGAAGTGGATAGGCTTGACCAACTGAAATCTAGCAGAATGAAGGAAATTGCATTCAAGAAGCAATCTGAGCTTGAGGAGATATATGCTCGCGCTCACATAGAAGTAAAACCGGAGGTTGTTCGCGAGAGGATCATGTCGTTGATTGATGCTGGAAACACTGAACCTACTGAGCTACTGGCTGACATGGATAGCCAGATCGCAAAGGCCAAGGAAGAAGCCTTTAGTAGAAAAGAAATATTGGAACGAGTCGAAAAATGGATGTCAGCTTGTGAGGAAGAGAGCTGGCTCGAAGACTACAATCGAGTATGCTAACATTTGCAATGTTAATAAACACATTTCTTAGATAACATATGTTTCTATGTGATGAATATTTTGGATTTTGTTCTTGAAAAACAGGATCAGAACAGGTATAGCGCAAGCCGAGGCGCGCATTTGAATCTCAAGAGAGCTGAGAAAGCCCGGATTCTGGTCAACAAGATTACCGGTAACTTTCAAGATTCTCTCTTATCTATAGACATTGAACTATACTGAGACTGATGGATATATCATATTTTGTTTGTGCAAGCAATGGTTGACACTTTGGTTGCTAAAACCCGGGCATGGGAAGAGGATAATGGTATGTTCTTTGAGTATGATGGCGTTCCTCTGCTTGCCATGCTAGAGGAATACACTATGCTTAGGCAAGAACGAGAAGATGAGAAACGGAGGCTGAAAGTAAATTTTTTTGTACTGTGGTAATCTGATTATGGAACCTAACTTTTTAATGCTAATATACCTTTTTATTGATAGGAACAGAAGAAGCAGCAAGAACAGCCACACGCAGATCAAGACTCTGCCTTTGGATCTAAACCAAGCCCTGCAAGACCCGTCAGCTCCAAGAAACCAGTGGGATCACGAGCCAACGGAGGAGGACTCAACGAATCTCCTATTAGGCGTTTATCTATGAACTCAAGCCAGAACGGAAGCAAGTCCAAAAGAGACAGTCTTAACAAGTTGTCTTCGCCTTCGAATCTTGTAGCTGTCTCGAAAGAAGATGATGCATCTCCAATCCCTACTGCTGACCCAGTTATGACTTCACCATGACAATTTCGAAGAAGAGAGAGTTTAAAATTGAAATGCTTACCTACACTTTTGTTAGTTGCAATTAGAAAATGAGTGATGTTTAAGAAACAAACACTTGGAAGAAACAAAGACAAGATGTTGAGAGTAGACTGTTACTTAGACGTTAATGTCTCTGTATCATTGACTCATATTTTAACAGAAAATGGCGCAGCTAAACTTTTTGTTAGCATGAGTTTGAAGTAATGTTAACTGAAGTAACGGCTTAGTAACTGGGTTCTAATTGCAGATATAACATATCTGGGGCAAATTGTGTGCAGTTTTAACTTTTAAGTATTAGATAACTTCAAGGGGGTTTCCAAGAAGGATTGGGACATTAGGGTCCGTTCTACGACATCGTTTTGAACGCGCGTCAAATATTAGGAAAATTTTTACTTTTTAGCATCGGAGAAAAGCTAGGAAGCTCAAGAAGAGATAATCCATGTCGAACCCAAACGAACCAGCAAAGACTCTTCTGCCCTACCTGCAACGCGCCGATGAGCTGCAGAAGCATGAACCACTTGTTGCTTACTACTGTACGATTCGTTTTCTTCTTTCTCTCTTTGAAGAAAAAACCTAGATGATTTTGTATTTTTTTGGGGTGAACCAATATGATCACGTCCTGCAATTGAGTATACATGTATTTATGAGCTTTCTGTGGTAGTAGATGTTTAATTTGAATTGATTGTTGTGCTGGTTCTTGAATAGGTCGGCTATACGCCATGGAACGAGGATTGAAGATTCCGCAGAGCGAGAGAACTAAGACCACCAATTCGATTCTCATGTCTCTCATTAATCAACTGGAAAAGGTATTACCTTGAACTTTTTAATTTTGATTTTGTTTGATTTAAATCAGCTGGCTTTATTATGCTAGGTTAGGATTAAATTGACTGAATCTCAGTAATTATTGTGGTCGGTTTGACTTTGATTATTATATGGCTGGAGAGTGTATTTCTATTTGTGTTTGGTAAGGAAGCTTAAATCTAAATTTAGCTTAGGTTGATTCTTGTGATTGGGAAAACGTACGTAAAGGAAGAACATTTGTACATTGCAATGGTACTCAGGCTTGGGGTTTCGTAATTTTTTTACCCTCGCCTATTTCTCTGGTCTATTCTCAATGTTCTGTTGTAGTTTCTCTATGGTGGTGAAATAGTTCAGTCTTGAATTTATCATCGGCCATGATGATCGACCTTGTCATGTGTTCTATCCATATATAACATCTATGATCATATTGTGACAGATTTCATGAGGCAATTTCTTGACTAGTTCCAGTTTCTTATGGTGATTTTTTACTTGCAACTCCAGGATAAGAAATCATTGAATCTGTCCCCAGATGATAATATGCATGTGGAGGGGTTTGCACTAAATGTCTTTGCAAAGGCAGACAAGCAGGACCGTGGAGGAAGAGCAGATTTGTAAGAATACCTATTTTTTTGGTCTTATGTTTGGTTATCATTCTGAGTTGGCATTTGAAAACAGTAAGTTTCTAGTACTGTCTGTTAGGGCCACCATCAACACAAGCTTAATTAGTAGGACTATCCTGTTTTAGTTAGAGTCATTCTCTGTACATAATTTATAATACGCATTCAGGTGGGCAGACATGTTCTTAGGTGATACCTTCGTGTGACATCGTTTAATGATGACTTTTAAGATGATAGTAATATATATATATATATAGAGAGAGAGAGAGAAAGAGAGAATGTAAGGAGAGTTTATGTGCTTCTATACTTGGTTTGATGCTGATTAGTTCAATTACTCTCCATTAATTTAGAAGTGTAAGCACCTGCATTCATGCGACTCATTTAAAGAAGCTTTTGGTAGATTATCAGAACTAACTTTGTTGAGCTTATGACAGGAGCACTGCCAAAACCTTTTACGCTGCGAGCATTTTCTTTGAAATTCTGAGTCAGTTTGGGCCAGTTCCTCCTGATGTGAGTTTTGTCCTTTCCATTCACTTTACATTTCAAACTGAGCACTTTAGAAAGAAATTTCGGCATTGATGAACGTCTTTAAAATCTAAGAGCTAGCTGTGTTAGATGATTGATTATATGTATATGGAATGGCTCCCATTGACAGATAGAGCAGAAACAGAAGTATGCTATTTGGAAGGCTGCTGACATAAGGAAAGCCGTTAAAGAAGGAAGGAAGCCCACTCCAGGTGATCCTGTTGATGATGATAATGATTTATTCATCCCATCAAGCGGCCCTAGTGGCTCCCATGTAAGTTTCTCTACTTGGCTATTGGTGTTTTGGGAATATATATAGGTCTAGCGTGTATTTAGTCTAATAATATCAAAGAGTGGTATAAATGTTTATAAAATTGGCTTCACGCTGATCAAAATCATCAAGCTAGTGACACACAAATCCATACCCACCTTTATACTTCTAGGTTTTTGCTTTCTTTAGACAACTTCTAAGATATGAACATCTGCATCAACTTAATTGATTCACTTTTTGTGCATGTTACTCATCTACAGGATATTGGTCCAAGTGATACCAACATAACAAGTCATCATAGAACAGAGCCTGATCATCCATCCCATAACTCGAATGATGACTCTAGCCACCATCACTTTCCGGAAGTACCACAACACCCTCTACCTCCCAGGTTTCATGACAATCCGAACAACGATTATCCCACAGATGTCCTGCCTCCACCGCCGTCTTCTTACTCTTCCAACGATCTACTTCCTCCTCCCATGGGACCATCAGATTCCGCTTACCCGCATCCTTACAACCATCAACCATACCACCAAGACCAGCCACAACACATGTTGCCACCACAAAACTACCCATCTCATGAGCCTTCTCCAAATTCTCTCCCTAATTTCCAATCTTATCCTAGCTTTAGTGAGAGCAGCCTCCCATCCACTCCTTCCCAGTACCCTTCTCACTACCCAAACCCTGATCCTTATTATTCTTCTCCACATTCAGCACCTGCTCCTTCTTCCACAAGCTTCGCCTCCGCTCCTCCTCCTTACGCATCATCAAATGGGCATACCAATATTGCTCCCGTGCTAGATCCTGCACCGAGTCCAGCTCAGAAGTACCATTATGACAGCAGTTACCAGCCAGGGCCTGAGAAGATTGCAGAGGCGCATAAGGCTGCTAGATTCGCTGTGGGAGCTTTGGCTTTTGATGAGGTCTCCACTGCTGTAGAACATCTGAAGAAGTCACTCGAGTTGCTAACAAATCCATCGGCCGGTCACTGAATCTCATGTTTAATTTATGAAACTTGGGTTTGAGGTGAGTGTGTTCTCACGATCACATCATGCGTTTGGTTAACTTTACGGGCTCAAGACTTCGTGTACAAATATATTGTGTGAAGTTTTCTGAATAAACTAATGTTTTTTTTTTTGCAATGTCGTGTACATGACATAGAATTATATATCACAATAATAAGGAAGCATAGGCAAATCCGGAAATAATACGCGTGATTAATATGTAGACGGAAGACGATAAAAGATCTTGTTTGTTTATATTTCCATCGCTAGGGGAGTTCTGTGACCAGGGATCAAAACTGATCTTTTTTCTCCCTTCACAGAGATCGGGTGTGGAACACGCGCTTAAATAGCAGGTGGTGTTAGTACTCGAAGTTGAGCGTAAATAGAAGCCCATAAATAAAGGCCTCTTTACATTGTTTACATGACAATAAAAAGAGTGATGAAGCATGGAAGCAAACGTGTCTATAGAGTCATGTGAAGTGTAAGAAAGATGAAGAGAGAAGAGAGGCGTCAAAGACAAGGAAAGAGATGTCAATCGCTGCATACATCGGCGCGTGCATGTTCGCCACACACATCAATCAATTCTTATTATTATTGGCTCAAATGAGTTTCTTTACTCTAAAACACACACACAATGGCTACGGTGACAGAGCGATCAGAGATGGGTACGAAGACGGAGATGATGGAGAGAGACGCAATGGCTACGGTGGCTCCCTACGCGCCGGTCACCTACCATCGCCGTGCTCGTGTTGACTTGGATAGTAGACTTCCTAAACCTTGTAAAGCCGTTCTCTCTCCTTCCATTTTTTATCTCTATATTAATATATAGACGTAGATATTTAATATTGAAACTCTTTTGGATATAAGGACTTATCAACCTTCAGAATTTTGAGGAGAGACCATTGTCTCACATTGAATGAATATACATTCATGTGTGTCTATATGCATGTTATAGATAGCTTTCGGCTGAAATATTATTATTTTGATCACTATAGATATGTGAATATTGTTTCCTAGATAGGCAGCTTGAAATATAACGTGGACATGTGATGTGTATAGAAGCAAATGAATTATGTATATATATGATGTGCATAGATATGCCAAGGGCATTGCAAGCACCAGACAGGGAACATCCTTACGGAACCCCAGGCCACAAGATTATGGACTTAGTGTTCTTCAGCAACATGTCTCCTTCTTCGATATCGATGATAATGGCATCATCTACCCTTTGGAGACCTACTCTGGTATATATATGTCTATATACATATAGGTTATAATAGATATTTTTGTTTCATCTTTCTCATGAAAATTTGGATTCCGACATGTGATTAGGACTGCGAATGCTAGGTTTCAATATCATTGGGTCGCTTATAATAGCTGCTGTTATCAACCTGGCCCTTAGCTATGCTACTCTTCCGGTAACAACTCTCGTCCTCTGCTGACATATATCACATAAACTTGATTGATTCTAGTCTAGACTCAGGAAAATATTGACATCGATCAGCGTAGATCGGTGTTTATATCGTTAGTGTTCGTCTTGATAACGTAGGGGTGGTTACCTTCACCGTCCTTCCCTATATACATACACAACATACACAAGTCGAAGCATGGAAGCGACTCAAAAACATATGACAACGAAGGGAGGTGCGTGACCACTATATCGAAACTTCTTGGTTAATCAATAGAATATAATGCATATATATGGTTTAAAGTCTGTTGCTTTTTCAGGTTTATGCCGGTGAATCTTGAGTTGATATTTAGCAAATATGGCAAAACCTTACCAGATAAGTTGAGCCTTGAGAACTATGGGACATGACAGAAGGAAACCGTGACGCTGGGGACATTTTCGGATGGTATAAGCCTTACTTTTCTTACCCATTAACTAGTTTATTGAATGAATTGTTGTATTAGACTAAACTATTAATTAATGTAGTTGCAATTCTTATGTTTGGGTCTACATATGTTTCATGTATTAGGTTCGCAGGCAAATTAGAGTGGGGATTGTTGTACTTGCTAGCGAGGGATGAAGAAGGGTTTCTGTCAAAAGAAGCGATTAGGCGGTGTTTCGATGGCAGCCTGTTCGAGTACTGTGCCAAGATATACGCTGGTATTAGTGAAGATAAGACAGCCTACTACTAAAGGCATCCTTAATGTTAAGTAAATGATCGAGCCGCTTTAGGCTATAATCGATCAATGTGAAGCTTGTGCCTATCGGTGAATGAAGGTTCAAGTAGTGGTATGGACTTAGGTCTAAGAGATGTGTATGTTTGTTCTGTTTCGTCTTGTCAAATCGGTATGGTAAAGTATAAGTTGCACCTCTACAGAAAAGTTTATTGTACGATGTGTTTTTTGTTGCGTTAGTCTCTGTTTCTACCAACCTGTTTACAGTGTTACTTTGTTATATGTTGCAAAATTTTCATTAAAGTAATACGATTTATGTAGTTGGGTTACATAAAATTAAAAGTATATATTCAACATAATCTTTGGAAAGAGTCTTAAAACAAATAGAATTCTGCTTGTACATATTATTCACCAAAGAGAATTAATTTTCTTTTCCAGAATACAAGATGACTAATGACTAATGACCATGTACTTTACTTAACTCACAATATTAGTACACTTGAGCTCTAAACAGATTGAAGCAAGAACCTCACCTGGAAATAACGTAATCCGTTTTAAGAAAATAGAGAACCTCAGATGCATGTAATCCCGCTAAACTCTTCAAAAGTTCTTGTAAATTCTTTACTTGTTTCAAAAGCGACCAAGGATCCTAAGAAACTCTGAGATCAGAGTCCAACTTCAGAGAGAAGACTATCCTAAACAAGAAGAACGTTGAAGCAGCCTCTGATAATCCAGAAAGGACCTACGAATCAACATTTCATGTCGGAGAGTCTTCAACTTTGAATAGTATACTAGTCCTTTTGGATCCTTCTAGAGTCACATTTGCAACATCAACGACCTTCGAATTATGGAAAAGCCTAGCAATATCCCTAACATCGTCTCCGCCGCTTTCATCAACCGCAACAACACAAAATCCGCCGCGTCGCACTGTCCTCTCCATCTCCTCCACGAAACGCCACGGAAACAGAGCTTCAGCGAGATGTGCGGTGAATGCAAAATCGAAGACATCATCGAAATAGGGAAGGTTATGAGGATCAGCTCTTTTAACAAGAGGAATCGAATCGATCAATTCAACGGCGGTGACATCAGCTAATCCGATCTGTGAAAGAGCCATCGGAGCGTGGCCTGCGCCGGCGGAGAGGCAGAGAGCTTTGGTGTGATTTTGGAGGTATCCGAGGTCGCGAAATCGGAGGAAGTAGGAGGAGAAAGAGGAGAGACGCGATTTCCAAGCTCTAGAAGACCAAATGCGAGCGTTCTTCTTGGGAAGTGGAAGATGCTGGCGAGGCGATGAATCACAGGTGGATCTCGGGAAATGCGTGAGGTTTCGATGGAGCTTCTGGAGAAATACAAGTTCTCGGCGTGTGGAGAATCATAATCACCATGATCACTGTTCCGATGCTTAAGAAAACTACAGAAACTCTGTTCAGCATCTTCTCGACATTTCTCTCCATCGTCGCCGATCAACAGTTCGATCAAATCTACACTGATGTGGCGTGCGTGGGACGTACTACCTACAAATGCGCGTGGAGTATTCGGAAAGTGGCTTCATTCTACACGGGCCGGGCCTTATAAAAATGAAAGGGAGCAAATCGCTTTCTGGGCCTTATAAATAAGGGAGTTGGTTTACAAAATGATCTTAACAGATTCAGGTCGAATGTACAATTCCAGAAAAGAAGTGGGGCGATTTTGAATATAATCTAAAACATTAGGGAGGGAAAGAGAAACCTGGGGGAAAAAATAAAAAACACCTGCGGAGAAGAGGGAAGAATTGATCCCTCCTGGGGGCGAGAAGAAGACGAACTAACAACATTCGAGTAGCGAATTCTGCAGATTTTTCTTTGCGAGGGATTGGTTGATTTCTTCTGATTCATCGGATTAAGGATCGTTTCAGGAATCTTTGGTTGAAGAGTAATAGAAAGAGGAAGAAGAGTAGAGGAACTCGGGATTAAAATGTCAGACCTAGATCGGCAGATTGAGCAGCTGAAGCGGTGCGAACCATTGAGCGAATCGGAGGTGAAGTATCTTTGCCTCAAAGCTATGGAAATCCTCGTTGAAGAGAGTAATGTTCAAAGAGTCGATGCTCCTGTCACTGTAAGTTCTTGCTTTACCCTACTTCTCGATCCGGGATTCGGAATTTGGAATTCATCTCAAGTTATCTAGAGAGAGTTGGTTTTATTTTATAGGAGCTTATTAATCAAGAAACCTGAAGAAATTAGGCACGGGGATTTCGGGTCTTTTGAAATTTTGTTCGAGTTTTGGTTCGTTTTGTTATATCAAATGTTAAATCATTCGTAGGATCTAGTGAACGACTTTTTGTTGTTGTTTCCAATTGTTACAAGTCCTAAGATTTAAGGGCAGTGAAGTTTCAGCGTTGAGAAGTGACAGTAGATACCATTGATGTTCTTATGATTTGCAAGAATTGCTAATCCTTGGAATTTTGTTTTTCTTTCCTCTGGAATAGTTATGTGGTGACATCCATGGACAGTTCTATGACATGATGGAGCTTTTCAAAGTTGGGGGTGATTGCCCTAATACCAACTATTTGTTTATGGGAGATTTTGTTGATCGTGGATATTACTCAGTTGAGACATTTCTACTTCTACTCGCACTCAAGGTAACACTTGGACGGTGTTTTACTTTGGTCTGGTTTATGTTTCTTTTCATAATCTATTTTGCTATATGGGTTTTAGAATCACTTAAGTGGGTTGCTTTGATATTCTCAGGTTAGATATCCAGACCGTATAACTCTTATCAGAGGTAACCACGAAAGCAGACAAATCACACAGGTAAATGCAGTCTCATTGCAAATTTTGATTTTGTTTGATATATTTCAACTATTCACACAGTCTGCTTTTAGTAGGTTTATGGATTTTATGATGAATGTTTGCGAAAATATGGCTCTGTAAATGTCTGGAGATACTGCACTGACATTTTTGACTACATGAGGTACTCACCCCACCCATTCCATTTTCTGTGTGTCAGTTTTTGGGTTCTCTTACTCTGGAATGTTGCGACTCTTTAAACTGTCTTTTTTGTGTGTACAAAAGTCTTTCAGCTGTTGTTGAGAACAAGATATTCTGTGTTCATGGCGGTCTCTCTCCAGCTATTATGACTCTTGATCAGGTTGATATGAGAGCTCTCATATAATTAGAAGTTCTCAACTAGAATGACTTGACTGACAAACTCTTACATTTATGGCAGATCAGGACGATTGACCGGAAGCAAGAAGTACCACATGATGGTGCCATGTGTGACCTCCTATGGTCTGATCCTGAAGATATTGTTGATGGCTGGGGATTGAGCCCCCGTGGTGCCGGATTCCTCTTTGGTGGCAGTGTTGTTACATCTTTTACCCACACAAACAGCATAGACTACATAGCCCGAGCCCATCAACTAGTTATGGAGGGTTACAAATGGATGTTCGATAGCCAGATTGTGACAGTGTGGTCAGCACCGAATTACTGTTATAGGTAAATAAGATTCTCAGAATGTCTGTTTCAGTCTAAGTATGTTCTTTCCTTTTAGCTTGATTTTTTTATTTACTCCTATTTTAATTATTCCAGATGCGGTAATGTGGCTTCAATTCTAGAGCTTGATGAGAACCTAAACAAAGAATTCCGTGTGTTCGAGGCAGCCCAGCAGGTATGACTCTTTTAGTAATATGTTACTTCCCACTCTGATTCCCAATGAGTAGTTCAGTAGACTGACATACTCTAAATGCAGGATTCGAGGGGGCCTCCCGCCAGAAAACCCGCCCCTGATTACTTCCTATAACGGGCAAAACTTCGAAAACCCTACTCCGAAAGTAAAATTAGCATTGATTCAACTCTGTTGAAGAAGAAGAGAATTACAATTTTTCAGTGTTTAGGTCGCAGTGCAGAAGAACTCTACACCACAATTGTTTCAGGCGAGATCTACTTAGGCCACAAGGACTAATTGAACTGGGGTTGTCTAAAAAAGATATTGTTGTTTCCAGTTTTGGTGTAATGGTAGTAAAAAAGAAGTGTTTTTGTGTAATGGTAGCTAAAAGAGTGATTTTGTCATAATTCAAGTTTGTTCTTTCTTAGGAGACAAGACCTAAAACATTTTTGGAGCTCAAAATATCATTTCAATAGAATTCCCCATGAACCGTCAGGACAATTTGATATCAGGGCAATTTGGTAGCAACTGTCAGGTCGTATCAGTTCATACTTGGATAGGGGAAGTGGGAGTATTCTTCCAGAGATTTATTTCATCGACAATACACTCTTGTATAGGTCTTTGAGTATATGAAGACTGTTACAGAATTGAATGCGAGACAAAAGATTCAACAGTAAAAAGGGGAAAAGTTTTGTTGTTCCAGACCGTGATAAGAATTACAAAAGGGAAAACCGATATGTTTGAAGAAGATACAGAAAGAGCAGCCGGGTTCTTACTCAAATTTGTGCATTGGTTTCCTAATTCGAGGACATGGATTCTTGTTTGAGTAGATGGTTTCTACTCTACCTCGCTTAGGATAGGGACAATGAGAGGCTTCATCTGCGCAATGTATACAATTGCCCACCTGCCAAAATGAAGAAACAAAAGCCATCCAATGATGTAAGATAATGAATCAATCGTATTAAAAGACATTTGCGCAATGGCTAGCACAAAAAAAAATGTGACAAAGAGCCATAGGATCACAAACACTAAGGAAAATTTTGGACAATGCTTCTTCATCGACTTCAAGTCAAACAGATAAATGACTGATCTCCACCTAGAACTCTTGAGATATAACATTGTTCTATCCACAAGAAAATTGGAAGCAGTAAATCCTAGAAGGATCTCTCGCTTGATGGTTAATGTTGATCGAGGTGAGGAAACACTCAAACAATAGGGGCTTTGATAAAGATGAGAAAAAGGCAAAACAAATAGTTGGTCGGATAGAAAACAAAGGATGAACCATGGCTGTGAAATGCAAACCAGTGGCTAGTAAGCAAAGGCAAAATAGTGCATCAAACATAAACTTACATCATCCAACAGCATACAGTCGCCGTAATGACCAAAGTCAGGTGTAGCCTGTTTCATGGGGGAAAAAAAAACAATATTTACTCCAACGAAGAATGGTTATTAAATGTGTGTATCCAAGCAAAGAAGTAGGCAAGAACAAGACGGGGAATTATAATATGAGAAACATAAACCAGTTTTTAAAGCACCAGAGTTAGAATTATGACAATACTTGTCTTGTTTTACATTGAAGAAACTATCACAGCAAGGAACACATTACAAAAAAAAAATGGAGATTCCCCAAAAGTCAATGAAGAAGAGAGTTTATATCGTCTACCAATTATCGATTTTTAGCGCAAAGAGATAAAATAGTGATTCGAGCTACTCAATTAGTACATGATAAATTGAAGAAATTCACACAAAATCATGGAACCAAAACTGGCCACATTAACCTTGACGAAGCAATCGATCAAACACATACCCGGGACCAGTGATTAATTAAGATTACGAAGTAAAACATACAGATTGGTGGAAGGGCCTTGGTTGAAGCAGATTCGAGTGCATATTGAAGCAATGATGCCGACCACAGCGAATATTAGGGATGTTACGAGAAAAGCCATGTCTGGTCGTCCTGATCCAGTGAGATATCCTACGACGCGATTATAGGTTATAAAATCATTACGATCGGGACAACTCAATTGAAAAGAGAGAAATAGTGCAGAGATCCCACAGATTGAATGGAGCTCGTCGATGATGGAGGTTCGTATTCGTGCGCAGTGATCTGTGTTTAGGCCCAGATTTTCTGAGGGGAAAATTTGGTTTTCTAATTAAAATATCAATCATCCAATTCGGACACTTTCTTTGGTGATTGCACATAATTTTGTGCATGCGAGATTATTTTATTTTCTTATAGAACAAAAATCTACCTTTTAAATCCTTTTTTTCTACAATATACCAAAATACCGTTCAGTCTAGATTTAAACTTGTTTAAAAACCGATCATATGTTTCGTAAGAGACCGTGACAATATTATATGTTTTGTAAGGTTCAATCATTTTGGAGGGCAGCAATTTAATTTTCATAATCATAAAGACAGCCAGGGATGTTGGTCGCCAATCAATCCATCATAGACAATGTGGTAGAACATTACTCAGAAAATATAATGCAATACAAAAATGTTCAACTCCGCATTAATAAAAGTATATCATTGGGGAGCCTAAATTAATAAAAGTATGAGCCATAAGATATAAAGTATCAGACGTTGACCGAGTAAATTATATGTTTAAAAAGCCAATTAAAACATTTGTTCCAATTGTTTACAACATCGCATCAAAGCCTTGGTGAGAAACTTTCAATCTAAAATTTTAAAAAGAATCGTTGAAAGATTTTCGAAACCGGTGGTTTATTGTGGGTAACTTACAGCAAACCAACGGTCCCACGTATAAGGTGACTGGTTTGCGCGTCTTTACTGATGTCATGAGTAACCCACGAATAGATATTCGACACGTATACGTTAACAGATAAGTCATGACGACCATGTTGTGGGACCTTCTTTAGCTATTGATTTCTTCTACGATCACCAAGAAAATACGGTGATTACGCGTAATTGTGGTAGGCTGCAATTATTCATTTGAATAATCATAAATAAAATTTGTAAATACAATAATCATCAGACTTTTTTTGTTTTTGATGATTTAATTAAATTTAAAATTAATCAATGATCATATACATGAGAATTATACACACGATAACTAGAAGACTCTCTCTCCACCTCCTCAAATCTAGCTCGGTCTCCGAAAAGAAAGAAGCTGGTAAAGTCGCCGGGGGAGAAGAAGGACGAATTCCCGGCGAGATAATCATACAATGCGAGGGCAACGAGCTTCGTCGCTTTTACTCTGTGGTGTTGTTCTGATTCAGCTGCTTACTGCTGAAATCGATGCTCAAAGATCTAAAAGTCCATGGCCGACTCTCACTGGTGTGTTCGCTCTCACTTTCTCTCTTTCTTTTGCGCATATGCTTTCAGACAAAACAAGAGAATCTAGTAGAAGCAGTTGAGAGAATCTTGAGATGATCCACCAGATGTCCAAATATAGAAGTGTTCATAATTACAATTTGATCTCTTTGAATTAAAGTCAGTTTCTTGATTTATGTGACAGGTAATGCTCCTCTTGTGATAGCTCGAGGTGGGTTTTCTGGATTGTTTCCAGATTCGAGTGTCTCAGCTTACCAGTTCGCAATCGCGACAAGTTTAGCACCAGCTGTTCTGTGGTGTGATGTTCAGCTTACAAAAGATGGTATTGGTATTTGCTACCCTGATTTGACAATGAGCAATTCTTCAAATATTAATGATATTTACCCAAGTCGCCAAAAAACTTACCCGGTTAATGGAGTCTCTACTAAGGATTGGTTCACCATTGATTTCTCCTTGAGAGATCTCAAGAATGTTTTCTGTAAGTGTTCCCATGAGAGATCTTTTTCTCCTTGAGAGATCTCACAAATGTGTATCTTATTTTGTTTTGTTTCCATCTGTTGCAGTGATCCGAGGAATACTATCTCGGTCTGAAAAGTTTGACGGAAATGGATACCAGATTTCAACGGTTGAAACTGTTTTCACGCAGATGAATCCTGATTTATTCTGGTTAAATGTTCAACACGATGCCTTCTACGCGCAGCACAATCTCAGCATGACCAATTTCCTCATAGCAGCAGCTTCAAAAAATGTTACCATTGACTTTATCTCTTCCCCTGAAGTGAACTTCTTCAGGAAAATTGCTGGCCCTTTTGGCCGTAATGGACCGAGTTTCGTGTTCCGGTTTCTCGGTCTAGAAGATATCGAGCTGACAACTAACCGTACTTACGGTTCTATCTTGACTAACTTAACTTTTGTCAAGACCTTTGCTTCAGGGATTCTTGTTCCCAAGTCTTACATATTGCCACTCGACAAGCAGTACTTGCTTCCTCCTACATCCTTAGTTCAAGATGCTCACAAAGCAGGATTAGAAGTTTTTGTGTCAGGTTTTGCAAATGATATTGATATTGCATACGACTACAGTTTCGATCCAGTGTCTGAGTATCTATCTTTTGTCGACAATGGTAACTTCTCTGTCGACGGTGTGCTCACTGATTTTCCCATAACTGCATCTTCATCCATCGGTAAGCAAAAACTCTTCTACAGACAAGCGTTTTTGTCCTTAAAACATTGCTGGAAATACTCAAAATCCAAACATTTTTTTTGTTTTTTAATATTTTCCTCAGACTGCTTCTCCCACATTGGCAGAAACGCTACAAAACAAGGTAATGAGAGTGATTATTTTGCTTTGTATCTTGCTATTGACTTATCATACCACAATGAAAAAACCTGTAATTGACTTTCTTGTTCTTGTCTCAGTCGATTTTCTTGTTATATCCAAAAATGGTGCGAGTGGAGACTATCCTGGATGTACAGACGTGGCATATGATAAGGCAATTAAAGATGGTGCTGATGTAATCGATTGCTCCGTCCAAATGTCCAGCGACGGTACACCCTTTTGCTTAAGTTCGATCAATCTTGGGGACTGCACAACGATCGCTCAAAGTCCTTTAAAAAACCGTTCTTCAGTTGTTCCTGAGATTAGCCCAGTTGGTGGAACATACACTTTTAGTCTCACATGGCCTGAGATCCAGACATTAACTCGTAAGTTTATCTTCAAATTTTCTACTTACTTTCAGAATTCAGAGCAACGCTGGTCTGTTTTGTACACTCTTCTTCCTACTATTTATAGTAACTGGTTTGAAAGCTCTATTTCTACTCCCACTTAACTTATAAAAGGTTACATATAAAGGTAAATGTCTGCGTCACAATTACAGGCTACTTTAGAGGTTACATACGTTGAGAGTTACAATAACTATTCTCCAATCTTTTTTTGCAGCTTCTATCTCAAACCCCTTCACAAAATTCACTATGTTTAGGAATCCAAACAATAGAGCTGCTGGGAAGTTTCTTTCGCTTTCTGATTTCCTTAACTTGGCAAAGAACTCCACCTCTCTCTCAGGTGTATTGATCAGTGTAGAGGTGAGTTCTCGTGTACCACTTAGTCTTAAAGATTTATCAATTGGACCATGATGTCTTCTGATGGCCACACCACTATGCTTTTTTTTGTCTCCCTCAGAATGCAGTATACCTGAGAGAGAAGCAAGGGCTCGACGTGGTTAAAGCGGTTCTTGATACACTCACAGAGACTGGCTACAGCAATAGTACAACCACAAAGGTCATGATTCAGTCAACAAATAGCTCGGTTTTAGTTGACGTTAAGGAGCAGAGCCAGTACGAGACTGTGTACAAAGTTGAAGAAACCATCCGTGATATTCTTGACTCTGCTATTGAAGACATAAAGAAATTCGCTAACGCTGTTGTCATCACAAAATCATCAGTCTTCCCTCTCTCTGATGGGTTTATCACTGGGCAAACAAATGTTGTGGAGAAGCTGCAGAAGTCTCAGCTCCCGGTTTATGTTGAACTGTTTCAGAATGAGTTTGTATCTCAACCATTTGACTTCTTTAGTGATGCAACTGTTGAGATAAACTCGTATATCTCTGGAGCCAGTATAAATGGAACCATCACCGAGTTCCCTTTCACAGCTGCAAGATACAAAAGTACGTGGCACAAATTTTGCACCAAAGGTCTCACAACACAAAGTAATTAACATCAATGCCTAACTTTGTTTCTCTCCTGCAGAAAATTCATGTTTGAAAAGAAAAGAAACTCCACAATACATGACCCCTGTCCAACCCGGTGGCCTCTTAACCCTTGTGAGTCCTGCATCCTTACCTCCAGCTGAAGCTCCTAACCCAGTTTTCACAGATGCTGATGTCAATGAGCCACCACTACCTCCTGTTACAGCAAAAGCCCCAACCTCAACCCCTGGAACCCCATCAACCAATGCACAAGCACCTAGCGGACAAACCCGACTCACTATAGCTTTTCTCCTTTCTGGTTTTGCAATGATTTTTGTCTCTCTTCTACTGCTGTGATCAACCCTTGATCTCATCTCCTCTCTGTTGACAATGTCTTCCGCCCTCGTAAGAGTTCCCAGTGTGTCACTACGCCAAATCTTAACAGCCGAAACCATAATTTGTTGGAAACAGGAAATTCTTGGAGTGTAACTTTCCCTCGGTACATCTAAGATATTCATTTGTTGCTGTGCCATATATTCTTATACTCTTGCCTTGTGTCGTAATTTTTATGAGACTATATCCTTTCTAAACACATAATCAATTTCTTCATCCACTGAACAAAAAAGAAATTGTTTTTTTTTTGGTTAATACCTTCTGCTCCTCAGTTTCCTAAAGGTTCTTGTAGAAACTTTTTTGCTTCCATCTCCTTTAACAACTCTTTCACAAGTTGGTCTTTCCCTTGATGCTTAAGTCCACCGCAGACCTGATGAACAGTCCTTGAATCAAGAGGAATTGATCTTCTGACCATTTCCCTTAACACTTGAGCTGCTCCATCAAAATCCTCATTCCTACAGAAAGCAGAAATCGACATGGATGGCAACCGCTCCTAACCATTTTGTACAGTTCAAAACCACGGTCTGCGTTTCTCCTCATGTATTGTCCCATTATTTGTACGAATACATCAAGGCATCAAAGAGTTTTGCAGGCAAATCCACTGAACCAGTTACGAGGATATCTCTCAAAATGGACTCTGCGGATTTGAACTTGTGGTTTATAGTGAGAGTGTGTAGGACAATAGCATTGGTTACAAGAGAGTGGGAACCTGGGATTCGAGTTTTCGCCCAATTGAAGAATTAAAGGGAGAGAAGATAATCTTTGTGGATCTTCAGTAGTATGTTCTTGACTCTAAATGAATCCTAGTGGTCTGATAGCTTATTAAGCTTATCCCGATCAGATTGAATCAGATGGCTATGAGCGACATTGATGAAATCAAGATCTTGGCCTTTAGGTTCAGGATTCCTTCTGTGCGGAATCGGAATCGGAATTGCATTCCTGTTTCCAGCGCTGATATTATTAGAAATCCTAGGGTTTTCAGATCCAGCAAAACTTGAAAATCGATAACATAGAAAGCGATTAACACCGGTTCTTATGCGGATCATCCTACTATAAGCAAACACAGGTTTCGCCAGAGACTGTTGCCAGCAGAGAATGAATTCGAAAGCAGAAAAAAAAACCAATCAGGTTGATAGCCTTTATCAGTACAGCTACACCATCAAAGTTAACAAAAACTCAAGATAGCAGATTTTTAAGAAAATGCTGCGAGAGCTTCTTCGGAAACGGAGTCACGCAGATTGCCGCCGGAGAAGAAAGGTAGAGGATTAGTAAAAGTATGGAAGACATTAACAAACATCTGTAAGATCAGTTTCTGTGAAACATTGGCGTCAGTGGTTGTATTTGATCGAAACCGTCCGTTGATGGTCGGTAAGTTACAAGAGAGAGATGTGGGAACCACATTATGACCGTAATTGATGTAGATGAGCTGAACATGTTTCTTATATTTCCCAATCCTTAGGATAATCTCAGGGCTCATCTTGCCGGAGACGTAGGCCAATCCCATCATCGCGTCAATCGTGTATGTTACATCTTAAAATTGTTTCCACCAAATAAATAAAAACATCATCAGTCTATATAAAAGCTACAACAAGTCAACGACACTACAACAATTTTGTAAACTTTGATTCGATTGCATGGTTTTTGTATCGGTTAAAGTTAAAAAACACAAACCTCGGATGTCCTTGAAGAGCCTATGCATGGATTTTTCCCATCCATGGGTTTGCGTGTGAAGTCTTAAAACGCAAGACTGCAAGAAGAAGTATCGAGTCGATTAAATCACAAAAGTATAATAAATACAATGTGGTGCTATGTAATGATGTGAAGAAAGAAAGAAACAAGAGACCATGTGAGAAGAATATGAGTCCATGGCTAAGACTTGTGTCACTATTGCTTTTATTGTGAGTTTTGATTGTTTATATAGAAACGAAGACGCTCTCTTTTTTCTTTTTTTCTTTTTCATAGTCAAAAGTCAAAACCGAAGAGGTTCGTTTTGTTTAAAATGGATTTGAGATAGTTCTCCTTACGGTAATTCGATTAATGTTTCTTATAATTAGGATACGATATAGATTTTTCAGTATAGAACTCTTAACCCTATAACAAAATAATGTCAATTTCTGATAAGAAATTATTTGTTACTGTAACTGGTTTCAAATACAAAGTTTGTGGACTTGATATCTATTGGTAACTACTGATTTTTTTAATGAGATACCTAAATTTAGTGCCGTGATATAAAAACAAAAAAAAATCTATATATTTCTAACAGTCGAGAAAAATATCATATTGAAGGTGCATAAAAGCCTTTCATAAAACATTTCTCACAAAAGTACAGCAAAAGCGGCAAATTTAAACATCTACAGAGAGAGAACCTACGACACAACAAGAAAGGGAGAAACAGACGAAATTAGATCTTCCTGGGTTTAGCTAAGGACTTGCAGAAAGAAGAGAAGGCTCCTCTGATTTCTTCTGGGATAGGGAGAGCAAGAGAGAGTGGTAATGGACGATGATGATCTTGAGAATGTCCGGTTTGGTGTCTCAACGAGACCGAGTGAGCCAAAGCAGTTTGTCTTTTGTTGAGTCCCTCAAGGACAAAAGAGAAAGCTCCAAAAGTGAGACAACTCTGTAGAAGAGCCTGTGGAGCACCTGAAATATATACAATAAGAGTCGGTAAGCTCTCTTCTAAGTGAGGACTAAAAGTACTTGTATGATTCTGATTGCTTGCAGGATCTGTCTTTATGATACCCAACGTCAAAGTAGAAAAACACAATGAGCATAATGGATTTGGATTACCAGGGAAACTAAGAGCGAGACCAGTGCAGCACCCAGCAACCCCAACATTAATGGCTGCAAAATAAGAACATCAGTAATATAAGTAAGAGAGACATTACAACAAATCATTTATATGCTTAAGGAAGAATAAATCTGAAAGAGTCTCACCGTCATCTTTCCCTCGCACTTGCTTCAGAAGGCAAACAACCAAACTGTGTACTCCAGATAAAACGGCAAAAGTCTTGAACAAGAGACAGCAAATTACTCAGATTCCTAGAACAATAAGGATATATGAAAAATCTTAAGGATTCATTGATAAAAGATAAGATGAAGCACCTTTGCAGATTGCCCTGCATCTGCAAATGATCCTTTAAAGCCTTTCTTCTTGAACAATCCTGAACCTGAAAACCCAAACTATCACGTGAAATTATGCTTCACTTATCCCAATTAAAAGTTTCAGAACCTAATCTCATCACATTGATAATATTTGAAGAAAACTAAGCTTAACTCGATTCTATAGCTCTTCAGCATTAAAACAAAATCAAATTTATGGAATGTTCCAATCCTCTAAATCTAGACGATTAAGGATTGACTAATCTACAATAACACAAATGATCGCTCAGTCCCTAATTCCAGGAAACTAAGAAAAGAGTACAATCTCATTGTTTCTCCAATAAATCTCAATTCACTATCAGAGAAAACGGGAAATTCCAACACTGAGTAAAGCAACAGCAGATAAAATCAGGCATAGAAGAATCGAAAGAGAAAGAAGAAGAGCACCAAATCCGAAGATAGAGCCCATGACGGCGCCACCAGCTGCATCTCCGGCGAACCGGAAAAGACAAACGGCGGGAGCAGGGATAATAGCTATCGCCTTTGAGGAATCATTATCGGTCGAGTCTTCACCGTCAGAGTTAAGGTTCGAATTAGAGTCGAGATTCCCGTCGATGTCTACAGCATTTGAAGAATCTTCGACCGCCATAGCTAAAAATTGAAGAAGCCTGGATATAATTTTCTGTCTCTCTACCTAATCTGGAAATATCCTTTTTCCCAGTTTGATAGAGTATACAAATAAAGAAAAAAAGAAAAAAAAAACAGATATTTTTCCCAGAAGACGACGATACTTGTACCAAACGACGGCGTTTTATTATCATCGGCTGAGAACTGGGCTCATTTATTAGCCCACTAACAGAGTGACAGCAAAATTAATATTTGGTTTCGCTTCCATACTGTTTTTGTTCTTTGGGCATTCCTATGGAATTCAGGAAAACAAATCAATCTCATACATGAAAAACTGGTTCCAATACAAGAGAACAACAAGATAAAAAACAGGACACAAGTAACAAGTAAGTTTACGATCACAGTAAATGACCCGAGAAGGGTCTTTTGTCTGAAACATAGACTTGAAACAGTTCAGTAATGATGGTCTTGATATGTGGCTCCGAACTCTGCTCTCCAAGCCTGATCATCCTCGTAGTCATCAAAGCTGACAGCTCCGGTTTGATGGTCTGATACTTGTTCTTCTTCCTCCTCCACATCCTTGTACCATGGCTGCAACAATGCAGATCCAGGTAATTTACTCTCTGCTAAGTATTGTTTCATTGTCCCCATTTCTGTCTTGTGTTTGCTCTTTAGCTGCTCCATTTGCTTCTTCAGCCTCTCTTTTTCTTCTTCCACCACGCTGAATCGTTCCTGCAATGATGGTTTGAATTTCAAGTTGAGCCATTTAATAAAAACTAAGCTTTTCAAACAAGAACCATAAGAAAATTTCTTCTTCTTTAGCCCTATAATCGACTGAGATAAGAGTTTGGTTTAGTTACCTCAGAGACTTGTAAGGCTTGTTCAGACTCTCTAAGTCTGACAAGTAGTTCACCAGCAGCTTGGACAGCTTCAGCTGTATCTCGGAGCTGAGTTCTTAGGCTCTTGTTTTCCTTCTTCAAAAGCTCTCTTTCTTTCTCCTTCTCAGCTCTGATGGCAGAAAGCTCAGCTGAAAAGGCTTTGGCAAAATGCTTTCCATGACGACCGTTCATAGCTGCTTCGGATGCTGCGTTCTTTACATCTATTATTCCAGCCATCATCACACTGTGCTTCTCCCCTAGTTCATTGTACTTCTCTTGCAGCTCTGTGTACTGCTCTATGAATCTACTGTGGCCAAGAACAGCTCTAGTGAGCGCATCATTTAACTCCTCAGTGGCTAACTTCTCTTGTTTAAGCTCAATCTCTAGATTCTCTGCGCGCCTGCGATGGTTATCAATATCCATTCTGAGATCATCGGTTAAAGAAATCCATTCACTCTCCATTTCTGTCCACATTTCCCTTTCTTTCTCAAGGGCATCACTGTTCTCAGGGTTCTTGGTAACATCAATGCTTTTGCGCATTTGAATGGATCGTAGTAGCAAAGAGGATCTCAGATTGTCTGTAGACTTAGTAGGCTGCAGCTTGCTCTTTAGCTCTGCAATTTCCTTGAGAAAAGCTTCTTTTTCACTTGCAGTAAAGTTTGTTTTTCCAAACTCTTCCCTAACTTGTTTTGTCTCATATGTATCTTTGATTACCTCTGTTCCATCTTCTCCATCACCATATTTCCTTAGCTGCAAACAAGGGCAAAACACAGTTTTTTTCAATTTGGATTGCTATTCTTGGCAAAAAATAATCAATGAAAAAGCAACAGGTCGCTTCACATTCCTTGGATCCTCCACAGGTTTGTTGTTATATTGGTCTAAGTTAAGCATTATCAAAAATAATTTCTTGAAAATCAGACTCAAGCTTTTAACACCAAATGTTCTCATAAGTTTACAAGATTTTTACCAGGCGAGTTAGCTCCTCAATTTTGGTTGCTTGCTCCATACATATGTTCTTGAGATGTCTTTCGTTCAAACAAGCTTCTTCTGTTGCCTGATATAGAAGAGGACGTAAGATAAGCTGCCAAATAGAATTACCAAAACTAAAGTTGTTCTGAACATAAGCAAATATCTAGGGTCTTGTAGACATACTCCATCCCCTTGGTCGAGTTTCTTTCTACATGAAAGACATAGGAGAATCGACAATGATCCACCTTCTGGAGATGTATCTTTTCTTGAAGATTGGACTGAAGCATTAAGGTTATCAGCTTCTGCGCACGGTTTCAGTGCCATATGGCCAAAAGAGAAGGACACAGAAGAACTTTTTGATAGTGAGCTCCGTTGATGATAGTCTATGATTTGCATTCCTCTCTGAAGGCTAGCAGCTAAAGAATCTGTAGGACCTGAAAGCTTCTTTGACATAGAAGGGATAATTTGATCGACTTTCATGTTTCCAATATTGGAGCTCTCAGACACATTCCTAGAACTTACTAGAAACTTTGTCGATGCAGCCACGCTCTTCTTAAACTTGGGAGATTCTGAGAAAATTGGCTCTTCTAGAATGAACGTAGGAAGCTGTGATCTGATTGGAATGCCACAACCTGTTGTATCGAATCCAACATTGTCGAGCTGGCTTGGATCATCATTTCCATGCTTGAGTTTCTCCAAGTCTTCTGAGCAGACATCATCATCTTCACTCATCGAGTCTGCTTCATAGCATGAAGCACTTGCAAATGAAGAATGAACAGAATCATAAGATCCATGCAACTTCTCAATATGTTTATTCAATTCCAGCACATCATCACCATCACCACGATCCATATTCATCTCTTTACCCTGAGATTCATCGTTTTGGGGGCACGACATGAGTAAAGATTTGTTGATACTGACTCTCAATTGACTCAAACTGTCCCGTGCAAAGTGTCCACTCTTCCTTCCATCAGGTTTGTACCCATCAGATTTTGTTCTTATAAGTTCTTCCTGTAACCAAAATTACAAAATGTTGATTACCTCAAATGTCAGTATATATATACAAACTCACATCAAATATGCAATGGATGATATTTTCAGATATGTGAGGATAACAAATAAGACCTTTAGTTCTCGAATCTGGTCACCCAATGGATCTTCTTCTTCCTCTGTAATTTCACTAGGCACTGAGTTGGTTCTTCTAGAAAGTACACTCTTGGCTTCAACCTATCGCAGATCAGACAAAAGTTCAGAAATTGAAACAGAAATGTTATCAAAGGATGATTCACTTTATAGACAACAAAATTTTAAAATTTAATGTTGACGTCGCAAGATTTTGCTTGTCTTCAGCAAAAGGGCTTGGTGTCATTTTCTTGTCCTGATAAAAATTTGCCAAGGGTTTCTCTGTAATTAGTAGAAATCTAGACTGATACTACCACAGCTCAAACAACTACAAAGCAAAAATCTGGAATTTAAAAAAGCATGAAATCGAAATCGAACTACATTAATAAGTTTATAGTTCTGGGACTACCTCAATAAGCTCTCCAAAATGTGCTATGGTTTCACCATCCTTAGTGTCAGATTGCTTCGTGAACTGAAGAAGACTGTGACGATCATCAGCCTGTTTGTTTGGATCTGCAGGAATCGCGTTCTCGTCGTTGGATCTGGGAATCTTAGTTTCTGGGTTTTGGATTGGTTTCTGCTTAGCTGAGATGGATCTGGGAAGCAGATTTCGGATGGAAGAAGTAGTAATGCTGCCTAAGAACTTGTTCTCGCTTATTATCGCTGGAGACTTCATCGTTTTCAAAAAGAGACAGAGCAAGAGAGAGAGGGAGAGGGAGATCTGAATGCTTTTGAAGAGAGAAGGAGACTGAGAGCGGTCTTTTGAAATGTTGGAATTTTGATTCGACCGTTGTGAATTTGAAAGCTTGTCTTTTTCTTTACATATTTAAAAAGAAAAATTATCATTAAAGTTTAAGCTCTGAATCAAAATTAAGATTGGTTTATTATTATCTGGGTAATGATGCTGCATTGCTGTATGATTGTCTCTTCTTGGACCCATTTTGTCTTGGTTGAGACTCAAAAGGAACCAAATTATCCAATGACTCTAGGAGCTTTCTCAAATTCTTGGTAACAATTCCAATGTCTTTTTCACATTATTTTATAGTGTTTCCTAATCAAATTTTGAAGATAATTTTATTTTATTCTTGTCTTAAAAATCATAAATCTAAGCAGAAGAGAAGAAAACCAAAAGTAAATTATCAAATGCCACAAACTAATCATTTCAGATCATTTTGCATAATGTTTTCTCTCACACTAATAGAAAATCAAAAGTTCTCATCAACAATTCGAATCGACAGTTTAAACCCAAAAAAAAAAAAATTCTGTAAGAAAAAAATTAACAATTAGAGTTACAAACAGAGCACACAACAGCAAGAATCATGGGAGGAACAAGAGTAACCTAAAGAATAGTGATCGAGAATCAACGATTTCTGGTTATTGCTATGGAGATGAACGCTGAAACCAAATCTTTATCATCCATGTTGTATCTTTGCAGCTACCAATCTGATCTTATCTTATGTAAGAATTGTAAAGAAAAAAAAAACTTCTTTTTTGGTGTTTGTGATGCTAACGACGAAAAAACAAAACATAAACTCACTGTGATGAAGAAAGTTTGTTTCTTTCTCTACTTGATGATAACAACTCTGCAACGGAAATGGCTCTTCTTCATCTACAAATCTCACTTCTCTTCATAGATTTTTTCTATGCTTCAATACCTGAAATCGTTAATCAATCCAATTACACTCAGCTGGAAATCAAATGTATCAGATGAGATGCGAAAAAAAAGTTTGATATCGATGAGTGTACCTCTATTTGTTTGTCTATTTCCAACACTGTAGCTTCCGGGGTAACCTTCTGAGGCATTGGCAGATGGGTCTGAGCCTACCTTGTCAATACCAAAGCCATAAGAGCGAGACAAGCCGTCTAACTCATTAGAAGACTGATGAGGCATTGACTGCTGCCATGTTGAGTCGCTATAAACCGAGCTGCCTCTGTACAGTTCCCCAATAGAGCCATCAAAACCGTTTGTATTACCCGCGAATGATAACGCAGAAAGTCCAGAACCTGGCCCAAAGTTTCTTCCATAGCCATTGGTATCGCTCGCCACGGAAGACAGTCCCCAGTTTCCTCTGTTGTTACCAACAGATACTCCTAAGTTCCAACCGGGACCAGAAGAATCGCTTCTGTTTCCCCACAAGTCTCTGTTGCTCGGGTTGTAGGCAGAGTCACCTCTATTGTACCCAATTGGAGAGTTGTAACGGTTTGGTGAAGCACTGTTGAAGTATTGGTTGCCCGGGATCCGGCTATACCCAAGAGTGTTTCCATCAAAGCTTGAATTCAAACTCAGTTCTTGATTCAAACCAAGGCCGAAGCTAGAGAAAGCATTTCTACCGCTACCAATAGGATTAAACCGGCCAGCAAAGCCTAGATTATTATTATTATTATAACCAGGAGCAAAACTATTGAAGTAGCTATTAGCAGATGACCTATTAGAGACTACTCCATAGTTATTACCATACCCAAGAAGCGGGCTTCGGTTAGAAGGAACCGAGGATAGGTCCTTTGGCACTGCTCTTTTGACCTCGACCATTTTTCCGTTTAGCTCATGGAAGATCTTGTGAAGAACCATATCAACAGACTCTTCGGAATCAAAAGTGATGAAGCCAAACCCTCTTGGCCTCTGTGTATTATGATCATACATTACCACAACATCAGCAATTGTACCAAACTGATCAAAGTAGTTCTTGAACTCAGCCTCGGTAATGCTAGACGGTAAACCTCCAACAAAGATCTTCTTTGTCCGTGCGTTGCCACCATTACCACCAAGGCTAGGTGAGACAAGGTGCATTGGACTGGTGTGTCGTTTTAACACTTGTTGATCATCCCGTGGGACAGCTTTCTTCGCCTCGACCTGCAACAAAAAATAAAGGGAAGGATTCTTCATTCTTCTCAACATTGCAACTTTAACAAAAGCAAAAATAGTTTCTCACAGGTTATAACAAAAGCTAACACACCAAGAGATTAAAAAGATCTAAACTAGAACAATCCGCTGCTCAAGACTCATCAATGGAGGACAATAAATGAGTACTGACAGCAAATAGATCTCTGAGAGAGCATGAAGACAGAAAGATCTAAAATTCAAAAACAATCCATAGCTCAAGTCTCATCAATGGAGGGTAGTTTCATAAGCAGCGACACCAATAAATTACAGAAAGATCAAAATTTTAGAAGAATTCATCGCTCAAGACTCATCAATTGAGGATAAATTCGATAAAATTTCAAGCTATGGATCTAAGATTACTAACCGTGCGGCCATCAATAATGTGTTTCTCCATGATGACTCTCTCAGCAACAGAAGGATCTGCAAAGACGATAAACCCAAAACCACGGGCACGTCCGGTGGTACGGTCTCTCATGATCACAGTTTCAACCAAATCTCCATACTTGCTAAAATACTCTCGAAGTCGTTCTTCGTCTGTGTCCCATGAAATCCCGCCAATGAAGAGCTTCCCCAGATCCGATACAGATTCCATCTTTTGCTCCTGCAAAACCAAACGCGATCCATGAATCCGATCTTACAAGCACGGATCAGATGTATGTAGTGAAGATTGCTGTTTTCATCGAATCTTAAGTTTCTACGATCGTGTCAAGATTCAACAAAGAGCTCAAGCTCTGAGATTTATGAAGAATTGTTCAAATTTTTAAATACAGTTTCATTTAATCGGAAAACGTAAACGCAAATCTAAGAGAACCTAAAGAGAATGAGAGTTAAATGATGAAAATTGGAAAATCTACTTTTGTCTGAAACAGAATCCAAATTCAAGTGCCGATCAAATAGGAATTGGGTATCTTCTAACAAATCTGACAATGGATCATCAAAGCAACCAATCAAATAAAATCGTTTTAATAAACCCAGAAAGACAAATATAATCCTCAAACAAAGAAATGAATGAAACAGAAGAGAATCAATGGGATGAAAAACGTAAAATGGGCAAAGACAAGAAGGAAAAAAACGCTAGATTTGAAACAAAAACATCAAACTTGTGGAAAAGGAAAATTCACCATAGAGGAGAGGACCCCAGATGATAAAATGTGGAAAACCTTAAGATCTGGAAAAAGGGACAAGAACAAGAGAAACAGAGGATGTTTTGCTCATTCTATAAGACATCCACTCTCTCTCTCTCTCTATAGGGTTCTCTTCTTTCTTCTCTTATCACGATTGGCCTCTCTTTATCTCTCTCTCTTTCTCTTATTAAAAATCTTTCCTTTTTATTTTTCTGTAATGCTTTCTTATTTATTTACCAAATCCATTAAGAAGGATTCCTTTTTTCCTTAGGCCAAAGATGGTAAAAGAGAGAAGAACAACAGTCACATATAATAATAATAGGGGGAAAGATTTGAGATTTGCACCTCTCTCTCTTTTGGTTTAAGAATCTTATTTTAGGGTTGTTAGAGGGAGGCCCTCTAAAGACAGATGATGGAAGATGATGATACCTCCATTTCTTTTAAATTTTTATATTTTCCCACAATGATTTCTTAGATATATATATTATCTCAATTATTATTATTATTTATTTTTATAATTTATTTGTGAAAATATAATAAAATTGACATTTTATGGGATTTAATTCAATTAGTGGAGTCTCTAAAAAATACAATCAGCGAATCTAAATTTAAATATATATATATATATATAATATTCAGTTAAAATTTAAATGTCAAATATCAGTAAAAAGGTTGTTGTTCAGCTAAATGTTAACATCAATAACAAAAAAAAAACGATTTACTAGAAGTCATAAAATAACACTATTTAATTGCCTAGGTTTGTTCTTATAAAATTTTAAACTATCTTCTAAAACTTTATTGCCGATATTCTTGTAATTTCTGATACAATCATAAAAACAAATTAATTTTCTTATTTCGTCTATATTCATAAATTCAACTTTTTAC
This sequence comes from Cardamine chenopodiifolia, assembly GCA_963922655.1. NCBI lineage: Eukaryota > Viridiplantae > Streptophyta > Magnoliopsida > Brassicales > Brassicaceae > Cardamine > Cardamine chenopodiifolia. Next base: position 4,617,882 of record OZ000481.1, read on the forward strand.
TGTGCAATTATTCTAAGCTGAATATTTAATTTGATATATATTCAAATAAAAAATTTGAGATTGTTTAATGGTTTCTCTATCCTATTTTAAATTTTTATAGAAATTAAATTATTATACTATAATAAGAGACAAAAAAAGGACTTCAATTAATATATCAAACCAAAAATACATGTTTTTTAACCACTTAATACTTTATTAATCATAATAAGACTTTACATACTCATTGTGAAGAGCTTCAGTATCAAAACAGGTAATGTGAAGAACAAAGGAACATGCTTAATGTGAGGAATCTGAAACTCAGTTAGGAGCTTTATCATCCAATCAATTTCAAATGACCTTGTATTCTGATGCAGTACTTGATCAAGATACAATATCCTGCTTCTTGGACTTCCATGACACCAGTGCAGATCCAAGAAACATACAATATTCACTTGTAGAAATAAAGTTAGTTGAAGATCTGACTGAGAAGAATAGAAGAGGCCTAAAACAAGTGTTCCTTTGATGTAATGCAGAACTTTGTAAGCTGCTTTCGAATGAGACTATTTAGGCTTAGATGAAAACTGACATAGTTTATTAACTGTAAAGTGAGATCATGTCTAGTGATACTCAAATACATTTATTTCCCCACTAGTTTCATGTAAACTTTAGGTTCATCAAGTAATGGCTAGTCATTGTGCTGAGTTAACTTCAAAGATGGTTCCATACGAATGGGTGAAGGCTTACAAGCCAACTGACCAGTCTCATTAAGTAATTCCATAGCATACTTCCTTTGACATACAGAGATATCAGCATTAGAACGAGCAATCTCAAAACCAAAATATATGAGTTTAAAAGCCTTTGCTAAATCAATATTTAATTGAGCAATTGTATCATCATCATCATTCAAGGTTATGACTATATCATCAACATAAACCAGCAAAGCAACAAAAATATCACAAGTATGTCGAATGAATAATGCATGATCTTTTTTTTTTATTTCTTAAAATCAAGCAATGAAAAATGTAGAGCTAAATTTCAAAAATCACTCTCAAGATGTCTGCTTCAAACCATATAAGGATTTCTGTAATTTCAAAATGACATTTTCAGGTAAAGATCCTCCTTTTCTCAAAGCATATACTGGAGGCAAGATCATATAAATCCCCTCACCCAAGTCTCCATTAAGAAAAACATCTAGTTGGTGAAGACTCCAACATTTTTGCAGAAGATACAACTAAAACTTTTTTTGATTGTTATCATTTTAGCAACGGATGAAAAAGTGTCAACATACTTCAGACCTTCTATTTGTGTGTATCATTTGGCAATGAGACTAACTTTGAACCTTTCTAAAGTACCATCATCATTTATATTAATAAAATATTAGATACTTGATGGTATATCTTTTAAAATGGAAAGATAGAATCATATTCCCTACAGGAAAATAAAATATTATTTTTTGCATCAAGTTTACTCGTTTAAATATTATGTTCCATTGACATTGCATTTTTTCTACAAGGGCAAATATTCTATTATGTGATTATTTTCATCCCCTCTTATGTTATACACATATACGATGCCTAAAACAAAATAGTTTTGTAGAAAATTATTATATGGTGAAGATAGGATCTATATATAGACAGCTTGTCTTGTATGGAGGCAAAAAGTCTAAACAAATGTTGTTTTTGGGCATAATGGTGTTTATGAGTATCCAAGGGTTGCCCATTATATCCAATATTAAATATGTAGACGGCAAAAAAAACATAATTAATATTTGAAATGTTTACCGGTGATCAACTAGAAAACTGCAAAATCGAGATTTTCGGCACTTGTTTTAAGAGAATTCACTCCTTCGAAGGTCTCCAGCCACTTGAGTACAAGATCACTATTCCTCAATATATATACGTATATCGTGAACTAAAATAATTCAAAATTAAGTACATCAAACTAAAATATTTGAAACCACCCTTTTTCTTGGTTAAATGTTTGATCAAAATTATGATGATGGTGTGGTTAAGTGAAGGGACAACACCTTTTTGAACTTTGAAAATTTCTATGCAAGTTTTTCCGTTTCTAGAATATTATTGAAGATTATTTCCTATTTTCGTGTTATTAATCTACAGGTCAAAGTTTATGAGTAATTTTACAATTATGAAATATATGTAAAAATGAGAAGATTATGAGTAATTTTACAATTATGAAACCTTTATTATTACATAATGTGCTATATATTATTGTTGAATATATATATATATATATAATTCTCTAAATTCTCTAACAAGATTTGTGGTGGACCAACTTGGATCCAGGATGTCACCATAATAAATCCTAACTGTTGTCCACGTAAATAGAACACAACCACTACCCCACAAGATGAATTAATAGATTAATAGATTAAATTTAAGAATAAATATTTCGATTTAATTCCCACATAATTTGACAGTTTATACCCAGTTTTTTTGTTTGCTTACTCAAATATTTAACTATTATTCTACAACCTTTTCTTATAACTCACAAAATTGGATATAATGTACTTTAATATATGCGCCATGCTTATTACAGTGCTATTAATTCGAATCTAGATATTTGTTAATAAATTCTTGTCATAAGTGTAATCACAGTTCAGAAACATAATATCCTTACAGTTTACATCATTGATGTGAGTGTGATAAACTGATACGGCAATCAATACACGGATGACGTTCGTGTCTTCGTTTGCCAAATCTGGCGAGAGTAAAAACAGATGGGCCATGTAATTTGACTCTAGGACCCAAGCCCATAAAATTTAAAGAAATAAATAGAAAGCGGCCCCAAGATTTCCATGATTACTCCAAATATCTCCCTATCCTCTATAAATACCAATTATCTCAAAATAATTGATACAGACCATGCACTCGTTGTTTTTCCCCTATAGGGTTCCGATCAAATTAGGGATTATTCTTCGATTACAGAGGTTCTCTATTGTCGTCATCAATTAAGCCACGAGGCTATGGCGTTTAGAAAGTATCTTATTACGCAACTCGTATATCTTTCAAGAAAACACAAGGTAAAAAACAAACTCGGACCTTTCAACGAGGAGGAGAAGACAAAGAAGCTTCACTTAGTCCTTGACTTGGACCACACGCTTGTCCATTCGGTTCTTGTTTCCGATCTTTCAAAAAATGAGAAGTATCTAATAGAAGAAGTTGATTCAAGGTTAGATCTATGGACAGCCAACAAAGATCATTCTAACAGTTATATCATAAAGATACGACCTTTTGTTCAGGAATTTCTACGAGAAGCCAACAAGCTTTTCACCATGCACGTTTACACATTGGGATCTTCCGGTTATGTTGAGAACGTGTTGAAGTTGATTGATCCGAATAAAGTATACTTTGGAAATCGAGTGATAACCAGAGAAAAAAGTCCTGATAAAAAGACACTTGATCTTCTTGTGGTTGATAAGCGTAGAGTGGTAATTGTGGATGATAACAGTGATGTTTGGCCTCGTGACAAGAAAAACTTGTTGCAGATCTCCATGTACATATATTTCAGGGTCAATGGTTATACCATGTCCAAATCTTACGCAGAAGAGAAGAAAGACGAGAATCAATGCAACGGATCATTGGCGAATGTTTTGAAATTCCTCGAAAACGCTCATAAAAGATTCGAAGAGGAGGAAGATTTAGAAGACTTGAGGCTCTTAATACCTAATCATTGGGGACAATGTCAATAGCGCTTTTGACTGTAAATAAGTAGATTCAGTCCACAATGTTACACTCTCCGACAACTCTCCAAACAGACAGAAACATATAACGAAATCTAGATTAATCACAAGCTGCTTTAACTCTTGATGTAATATTTTTTACAATTTTTTTTTTCCTTCACATTTTGACGAACCGATTAGTTTAAGGGCCAACTTTATTGTTAGAAAGTGAATTGATTTTAGTTCTTACGTTTATTTCTTCTTTCTTTCGTCAACTTTAACGTTTGTCGCTTTACAAATTGATGAAACGAAATAAAGGAGGCTCGGACAAAAAAAAAGAAGAAAAAACGGAAAAAACAATGAAAGGAGATGAGGGAAAGAGCAAGTCAATTTCTTTCTTCGTCCACTGACAATCTTCAGTAACACACACACAGCCAAAGCTCTCAATCCGCCATAGCTGAGAGCTTCTTCCCATTTCCTTCTTTCTTTATTTCTTCTACCTTTTGGAAATCTTCTCTAGATTTTCCTGAAATGAACCCTCAAGTTAGTGACCTGAGGGAGTTTCAGGTCGATTCCTCGGCGACGGGAGATCCCACGACAAAGCACGATTTAGCTGGAGTAAGAGGAAGCGGAGGTGGAGGTGCTAGGTACAAGCTGATGTCACCGGCGAAGCTTCCGATCTCGAGGTCTACTGACATCACGATTCCTCCTGGGTTGAGTCCGACGTCGTTTTTGGAATCTCCAGTTTTCATCTCCAACATTAAGGTCAAGCAGCTACTCTCTCTTCTTCTATTGTGGAATTATCATGATTTCACCTCATTTTGTAGTGTCGATTTGAAAAATTAGGTTTTTGAAATTAAGACCTAAGGGATTTTTAGTGAAATTGGAACTGGAATTGGATTCAGTCCAAAAACAGAGAATTGGGTTTGACATTGTTTGGTTTCTCGTTGCTTCAAATCCGATTCGGAACACTGTTCATGTTGCGGATTAAAGTGGAGCTTTATAATTCTTCTAGTGTTCCGTAGTGGGGAATTTTCAAGTGTTTCTATAATTTGGTGGAGATGCTTTCTGCTTGCCCACAAGGAAAAACTTTGGACTTTGGTTTCCATTTTTGTTTCTTAATCCTTTACAAATGCTTTAAAAAAACTATGATTTATTTGCTTAGGTTTAGGACTTGGGCCAAGAGTCCGATTCTTCCTGTTACTTTACTCTGCATCGGTTTGCAGTTGTGTCCGTTCAGATTGTTCTCTCGAATAAACCTTTTTTCTCATCTTCTATTGATGCTGGATAATTTATATATATCCTCTTGCTCTGCATCGTTTCTCTGCATATTGTCCATCTTCCATGTGTGGGGATTTTATTTGCTAATTTGAGATATTGAATGAATCTGTTGGTGAGTGAAACTACTTTTTCTCATGTTCACCATTTTAGAGCTATACAGTAACTGTTTTGTTGGTTAAGTGATGCTATGCTCAAATTATATTTTTCATCTCTTAGTTACATCTTCTTATCCCTTGATTACACAATTATTTAATTTTATCGTAAATCCGATTTATTACACCATCTTTCAGGATTAGTTAATTTTGTCGTATTTTGTTATGTATATTGTGTTATTCATGCCACTGATAAAATTTTGATTTGCGACTTCTTTAACTTTCAGCCTGAACCTTCCCCTACTACTGGTTCTCTGTTCAAGCCCCGACCAGTGCACATTTCTGTTAGCTCAAGTTCTTTTTCTACAGGCGCATTCCATCAGAATACCTTCACTGAGCAGAAGTCCTGTGAATTTGAGTTCAGACCTTCTGCATCCAATATGGTATTGTCCTAAGAAATGCTGTTTGTAATGCTTTTAGCCTGTAATGTAATGTTCAGAGAGTAGACAACCTCTGAACTCTGAACTGTGGCTGACCAATACACAAATTCTGTTTATTCAAAGATTGGATTGATATATAATAAATAGCATGCCTGTCTTAATTTTGTTTCATAAAGAGCCATGTATCCAAATGCTCACAGTTCTTAAGTTCCTTGTATATTGTTGAGGGATTGACATTGTCTAAACATCTTTGTTTATTTCAAGGTTTTTGCAGAGCTTGACAAGCATAGAAGTGATCAACCAATACAATTTCAAAACCAGGGGCATGGATCCTCACACTCTCCTTCTTCAATCAGTAAGGCTGCAGCTTCCTCAAGTGAGCTAAGCCGGCCAACCCCTCCTCGTCAGATGACACCAACGAGCTCAGACATTCCGGCTGGATCTGATCAAGATGAATCAATCCAGACTTCTCAAAATGACTCCAGAGGAAGTACGCCATTGATCTTGGCTGATGATGGTTATAACTGGAGAAAATATGGTCAAAAGCATGTCAAAGGGAGTGAATTTCCCCGGAGCTATTATAAATGTACACATCCTAATTGTGAAGTGAAAAAGTTATTTGAAAGATCTCATGAGGGACAGATCACTGATATAATATACAAGGGTACACATGACCATCCCAAACCCCAACCTGGTCGTCGAAATTCTGGTGGTCTTGGTATGGCTGCACAAGAAGAAAGGCTAGACAAGTATCCTTCTTCAACTGGGCGAGATGGTAACCATATCTAAAACATGAGACAAAATTGCTTTTACTCCCCTTGACATTATCTATAACTTCACTTGTTCCTTCTACTCTTTATGCCTGCATACAGATAAGGGATCTGGCGTCTATAACTTGTCTCACGCTGTTGAGCAAACTGGTAACCCTGAAGGACCTCCTATCTCAGCAACTGACGATGGTGGAGAAGGTGCAGTGTCAAATAGGAATAAAGTTGACCCGGAGGATGATGATCCATTCTCAAAACGGAGGTATTAGAATTTAACAAAGATTCAGGTGCTTGCTTTGAAACTCTGATTTAACATGACCAAAACTTTCATGTAACTTACTTTATGCAGAAGGATGGATGGGGTGATGGAAATAACTCCACTTGTGAAACCCATCCGGGAGCCTCGGGTTGTTGTTCAAACTCTGAGTGAGGTTGACATACTGGATGATGGTTATAGGTGGCGTAAATATGGGCAGAAAGTCGTGAGGGGAAATCCAAATCCCAGGTTTGTACAATTACAAAACTTTTAACAATATATTCCCCCAGCAACTTCCTCTTTGTGTGTTTGAATGAACCTACACAAGCATAATTTGCAGTTCAAGATGGTAGCTAGAAACAGTTTAGTCTTTATCTTCAGGGGCTAGTTATTTGATTTTGTAGGAGCTATTACAAATGCACAGCTGCTGGATGCCCAGTAAGAAAACACGTGGAGAGAGCATCACATGATCCAAAAGCTGTAATAACAACATACGAAGGCAAACACAATCACGATGTTCCCAGTGCAAAGTCTAGTAGCAATCATGACATCCAGCCTCGGTTCAGACCAGATGAAACAGACACCATTAGCCTAAATCTTGGTGTTGGAATCTCATCTAATGGACCTAACCACACTTCTAACGAGCATCAGCATCAGAATCAACAACTCATAAACCAAACTCACCCAAACGGAGTCGGTTTCAGGTTTGTTCATGCTACTCCCATGTCATCCTACTATGCTAGCTTAAATAGCAGTATGAATCAGCATGGGCCGAGAGAAACACAGAACGAGGCTCAAAATGGTGTCATCTCGTCCTTGAACCATTCATCTTACCCGTTTCCGCACAACATAGGGAGAATACAATCGGGTCCTTAGAAGACAAAAGGACGCAACAGTATGTGGATTCTTCTTAGGTTAGAAATGGAATGAGACCTTGTTCTATATAATTCATCTTTTTCCTCAGGAAGCTGATCTTCGTTCAAACTATCTCCACCATATATATTTATGTTTGTCAATTGTTTTGAGTTCCAAAAATCTGTTGTAAAAATACACAAGAAGATGTTAATGCTTTTTTGTTAAACAAGAAACAGCAATATTTACTACAACCTCTTTCTTCTTTTCATAATTCGATAAATTTTATGGAAGAAACCCAAGTGAAGACAAAGACATAGACAAAACCCAGTAAAAAGTAAAAACAGTTCAGGGCGTTGTATGATTTCTCCAGAGTGAACAACAAGTCATAGTCATCCTCCACGTTTTTTATAGACCAAAACTGGTTCCTGCGGACAATTGCTGCCTTTACTGTCCTGTCATGTCCCCGATGATCGTTAAGCTGCGTGGTCATTAAGCAGATTAAGGACAACTGTTGGCCGTTTTTTCAATCCTATTTTTTCCAATTTTTGATTCCACATTTGTCAAAACAAACATAATAATGAGTTATAATTTATAAATACTACACTAAGTAAAAAGATGTGTTTTATTAGTTAAATATATAGTTAAGTTAATCACTATATTTGTGTTTTAGACATTTTTATCTTTAATGAATTTATTTATGTATTTTTAATTGTAGTGATAATAAATACTGTTATAACTTAAATTTAGAAATCATATTTCAAATGTGTTTCCATATAATATTGGTAGAATATTCAAGTAGGTTATCCAATATCTGACATTGATTAAATATGAACCCACTAAATTTTCTTAAACCAAGATTACTAAATTTTCATTTTTGGTCAAGATACCAAATTTCATTATCTTTCTTAATTATAACTTGGGAAATTTAGCCAAGATTTAGGAGTATGTTTTAATCATTTGGTCAATCATATCAACTTCACTTCCATAATAAAAAGATGTAAAAATTTTCATTTATTTAATACAAGTTTCGTAATCATCACGTAACAATTTTATTTATCATACATATATTACCAAAATACATTGAAAACTTATCCATTTTAATTTAAATTGAAAGCTAAAACTTAAAAGTCCCAAACAAATAAAGATATTTCATTTCAGTAATAGCTCACAAACATCGAATAATGTAAGGTTTTTGGTCCTAAACATAGATCCTTAAATGTAAGCTTGGCTTGGCAAGTTGGTCTAGTTCTACTATTGCGTGGACAAATATTTGTGGGCTTGCGAGATTTTACTCGCCGCATAACGGATTTGAGTAAAAAAAATAAAAATTATCTTTTTACGAGTTTAATGGGATGGGGGTCTCACATTTTTTTTGGATTACCAGGTTTAGGACCGCTGATTTTGTGAGTTTTACATTTGAAGTTTTTGAGCCAAATTTTACTTTAGTCTAATAAAAATTTGCAAGTGGCCTAGTTTAAAATGGCCAATCCTAATCCTAAACCTCCTAACTTCGGTCTTAAATATGTGTATGCGGGTATGCGGATTATCTGCGGATCCCGCAAAAATTAGTGGAACTGTCGTGTAATTAATGGTTTCTACATGTTAGTTTGCGAGGCAGATTTAAATGTCAACATATTTTATCAAAACCCGCAAATTGCAAGTTGCAGATCGCGGATATAGCTGCTTCCCAGCAATAAGTCTACCATCATCGATCCACGAGATGCATCAAATATGAAATTTGAACCGTTCATTAGGTAATGAAATCGGACCGCGATGCTTCATTCTACATATGACGTGGCATTAAACTGTATTTAAAATCTGGCTTTGTGTCCGAATCCTTCAATTTCTCTCTCCTAAGAACGCTATCAAAAAGAAAAAAAGAAAGCTTTTTGTTCTGTTTCGAAAGGAAGAAAGGCAAAAAGAAAAGGTAAACAGAGGAGAGAAAAACTCAGTGCCGAGTCTTGTGATATAGTGAGGTGAGATTCTAAAGTCTTCTGCTTGAGAACCATGTTGTTACTGTAATAATCCTGTGAGCTGTATGTTTCGAGCTTTGTTTGATTTCGCATGTTTTTTTGTGTGTTCTTTGTGTTTGTTAATGTTGCGACGAGAAGTTAGGGTTTTTCATGCGCTTCTTGTATTTGTGAATTTCGATGTTTTAAGGTTTATTGTGTTTTTCTGATCCGATGCTGTTAAGTTAGCGGTAAAATGCACGAATTTAACGTCGATTGACTAATTTCGAGAGATTCAAGTCAGAGAAGATTGGTTTGTGTTTTATCTGAATTCATTTGGAGTAAGGTCAGGAGATTTGTCTGAGTTAAAATCGTGGATTTTGGTTTCAGTTAGCCATCTGAATCTTTGTTTTTTTTTTTCTAGAATGCACAGGAAGTGAGGATAAATGATGAACCCTTGAGATTTGAGATTTGATTTCTTAATGCCTTAATTGAATTTCAAACTCTTGTTTAATCTGGAATTCTCCACTCAGATTTTCCATATAGCTTTTCTTGTTCAGATCTAGATTGGGAGTGAGACATAATTATGGATCACGCATGAGATCTGAATTGATTTTTTCTTAAGTTTTGTTGGTGGCCCTATTGATTTTTTATGTGCTTATACATGTTCTTTATGAGATTGAATTCCTTTTTGCTATTGTGTGTGGCTTTAGTTCAGCAGATGTTGAGGTTTTTTATGGGGAATATTCTGCTATTACAGCAATTTTAACCCTCAGAAATGATTTCTCATGTACAGCCTTTGATACAACGACAAGTGTTTTCGGTGGAAAAGATCTGCTGAACTATTTTAACAATGGGGGAAGAAGATACAAAGGCAACAGTTGAGCCAACAGCAAGCAAGACTAGTTCTCTTGAAGAGTCATCAGATGCTGTGGCTGGCAAAAAGGAGGAGGAGAATTCTGGAGGTAAGGAAACACAAGAACTTGTGAAAGATGAGGATATGGCTGAACCAGATAAGATGGAGATAGATGCTGAGACAAAGAAAGATGAAGAAAAAGGTGAGGCGAAAGAGAAAGAGTTAGAGGTTAAGGGAGATGAAGACAAGGCTGAGACTGAAAAAATGGAAGAAGATGTTAAGGTCACCAAAGATGAGGGACAACCAGAGGCAACCAACATGAATGAAGATGCAGCTGGAAAGAAAGAGCAAATTGATGGTGATCTTTCCGGAGGTGGTACAGTGGAAGATTATGTAGTGAATGAAAACGTGAAATCTAAAGACAATAACAATGCCAAAGATGACGAAAAGCAAGAGACCAAAGAGACAAATATAACTGAAGCAGACCACAAGAAAGCTGGGAAAGAATCAGAGGAGGAGAAACTTGAAGGTGAAAAAGCAAATGGAACGAAAGATGGGAATACAGCAGACGAAAAAAAGGAAGAGAAACTGGTACATGAAGACAAAAGGACAGAAAAGGTTGAAAAAGGAAAAGGAAAGGAAAACAAGGAAGAAAATAAAACAGAGGAAGCTGAGGCAGCAAAGGCTGAGTTGGATGAGTCAAAGGTGGAAGATAAAAAAGAAGAGAGTAAGGATGAGAATGACAATGAAAAAGTGGAGAACAAAAGTGCAAAGGAAGATGAGAAAGCAGAGAGTGATGAAGATAAGAAAGATGAGAAAGCAGATAGTGATGAAGATAAGGAAGATAAAAAAGAAGAGAGCAAGGGTTCTAAAAAGCGTGGGAAAGGAAAGAGTTCTGGAGAAAAGGTTCGCGAGAAGACAAAAAACGAGGAAGAAAAAAAGGATGCAGAACCTAGGATTCCTTTCTCTGATCGCCCTGTTCGCGAGAGGAAATCTGTTGAGAGGCTTGTCGCAGTGATTGATAGAGACTCTTCGAAAGAATTCCATATTGAAAAGGTTTGCCAATACTTTCCTCAGTTGAGTAAATGTTCATTGCTAGATGTGTTCATAATTATCTCTTGGATATTACAGGGGCAAGGTGCAAATCTCAAAGATATTCCCCATGGTATGTTCATGTTCTAATTATCTATCTGTCCTTCTAGGTTCTATCATCAAAATATCCTTGTGCTGAAAAGTCTTTTCTGTTAGCTTTCCAAATGTATGGTTTGAGCCCGTAATAAGTTCCTAACTTACGTGAATGACTTAAACCTTTTTTTTGTTGCTGGAAATTTAAATGCTGGGTACTGCTAGTTGTTATATTGCATTTATACTCTGGGTTGGTTCTTTGATGTATACACTTACCTGTTCTGGCTATGTGAATCCTCATTTAAAATGTTTCTCTTGGCATTTGGCAATTCCAGCTGGTTCAGAAGCAAGATTGCCTGTAAACCAAAATTAGTAACTATGACCAACATATAAAATATCTATATTGTTCCATTTTGTTCATCTAGTTTTCAGTTGAAATGAGATAGATGTCTTGAATGTTTCTCTGTAGTTGCTTACAAGGTAACAAGGATGAAGTCTGATGAAACATTGAAGCTGCTTCACACAATTCTCTTTGGTGGGAGGAGAGGGAAGGTGAGTGTCTCTTCGGACCCTATCACCTTCTGCCGTTCCATAGTCATAATTCTAAAATTGTCAATCACGGGCAGACTCTTGTGGTTTGGACTCGGGTGCTGCAGTTTTTATCTTAGCAGCAAGTCTGCTAATCATGTTTGTATGCGTCTCATTCTTTTGCTCTAACAGGCTGCTCAGATCAAGACAAACATATTGGGCTTCTCTGGTTTTGTTTGGCATGGAAATGAGGTGAGGAACATCACGCATAAAGCTTGTTTTACATATGCCCTTGCTTTGTGTATAATTGTGTCTTTGGTATCTGCAGGAAAAGGCAAAAGTAAAAGTAAAAGAAAAGTTTGAAAAATGCATCAAAGAAAAACTGTGGGAGTTCTGCGATGTGTTTGACATACATATTACCAAGGCTACAACAAAGAAGGTCACCATGGCTATAAATTTCTAAGTTCTTTTTTCTGGAGATTCATTTTTCTCTTGTTGAGCAGATTGATCAGCCATTTCTGGTTGTACCAAGTTTATGCTAATTCCTTTCCCGCATTTAATCAAATACGGCAACTTATTGTTGCATATTTTTTTCAACACAGGAAGACATTATCACAGAACTGATTGAGTTTTTGGAGAAACCTCATGTGACAAGCGACAAATCTGTTTTTGAGAAAGAGAAGGTATTTGGTGTTGAAAACATTGTTTGTTTTCATAATTATTGTGCATCTTAGATTCTATTAAAACATTCTATTGAAACAGTCAAGCAAGGGATCAAAACGCAAGAGAACTCCCAAGAAAAGTTCACCTGCAGGTGGGAGTTCATCCTCCAAACGATCAGCAAAGGTAACAATGCATATCTTAGAGCTGGAGGCTTGCTTGTTTATTACTCATGTTATTAACTCTGAAGAGAATGTGTATTTAAATGTACTTATCTACAACTGTCCATCACTAGTCCATGTCTCTGGCCAAGTACCTAAATTTGATTATATTATTTTCACTTCCTTTGCAGAGCCAAAGAAAATCTGAAGAAGGGAAAAAGGGTGTCAAAAAGAGGTTATCTCATTCTGATGATGAGTCTGAAGAGGAGAAAGAGGAAGAAGTAGAAGAAGAAAACCAAGAAAAGGAGCAGAAGGCAGAAGATGAAGAAGAGAATAAAGAGGGGGAGAATAAAAATGGCATTCCTGATCAGTCTGAGGATGAGGCGCCACAGCCTTCTGAAAGTGAGAAGAAAGATGAATCTGAGGAGCATTCTGAAGAAGAAACTACAAAGAAGAAACATGGTTCTAGATTGTCAACTGGGAAGAAAGAATCAGCAGGGAGAGTCAGAAACAAGAAAGCGACTGTCGCTGCAAAATCCAGTCCACCAGAGAAAGTTACACAGAAGCGATCATCAGCAAAACGGAAGAAAACTGATGATGACAGTGACACAAGTCCAAAGGCATCCTCGAAAAGGAGGAAGTCTGAAAAACTTACCAAGGCCTCCTCGGCCCCTTCAAAGGCTGCATCAAAAGAGAAGCCAGGTTTGGTCATTATCTTCTTTTTTTATCTTCCACTAAGATGAGCGCTTAGGTAGAATAAAGCACGGTGAGTGAGTGTAGGGTTTGTCAGATGCATTGTAGAATCTTAAATTTGCAGAAGCTACCCAATATTGCAGCCATTTATGTTTTCTGACACAATGTTCATCTGTGTTTGTGCCTATGCTTAAAGTAAAAAGGGCTGGAAAAGGGAAAGACAAGCCTAGCGATAAAGTGCTGAAAAATGCAATTGTCGAGATCTTAAAAAGGGTGGACTTTAGTACGGTGAGTAATTTCTCAACCTTTAATATTCGACGCACTTAACTAGAGGTGTGGAATAAAATAAAATTGGAATTGGCCAAACAAAGTTTTTTTTTGTAAAATATCTTATTTAAATGGTGAATCGTCTTCCATATCTAGATAACCTAATAAGAGCGTTGTTGTTCTTCTGCAGGCTACATTCACGGACATCCTCAAAGAACTTGGTATGAACTGATTGGTTTTAGTCATTTCTTCTTCAGTGATTTTTGTTATATATGTAAAACACATTGTTTCGTCCATCTTTTAGCTAAGGAGTTCAAAGAAGAAGATCTCACTCCAAGAAAGTCATCGATAAAGATGATTATCCAAGAGGAGCTCACCAAATTAGCAGAAGAGGGTGAGGAAGAGGAGGAAGAAGAGGAGAAGAAAGAAATGGATGCAGAGAAGGAGAAAGCAGGAGGGTCTGGTTGTGGTGAGGAGGTGAAAGCCTAAACTCCTTTCCGATCACATCGCACATATTGAGTCTCCTCTCTCTCTCACACACAGAGGGAACTGTTGCCTAATGCCTAGTAGTCATCTGGCAAATGTATGAGTTAAATCTGTGGAATGTAATCTTTTGTTGTTGGAATCTGAATTGCGCAAAGCAGCTTAACTTTGTGGTAGAGACAAGAGGAAGAAGCTGCATAGCCAAAGGATAGGTTGCTTGTATGTTTATAGCGTTTAACATAAAAGCCTCCTTGGATATTCTTTTGATTTGCGAGGCTCCTTTTTAAAGACATTGTCCAGCTTTCTTTTAGTTTCTGTCTTCTGGTATGAAGAAGGACAATGGTATTACATAACAATATTTTTCTCTTGATTCCCTTTCTACTTTGGACTTTCTGTAATCATCCTTCTTTGAATTTGCCTTCGTGATTTCTGTCATCTGGTACGAAAGAGGTTAATGGCAAATTCAATCTAAGAAATGCAGGAATTGGTCAACGCACACTCAAATCATCATCATATACAACAATGAAGTGGTTGACTGGTAGAGAATGTGTTTTTACAGGCAATCTACAGATTTTTTTTTTATACATTACTAGCTTTCCCCTGAACCAATAAAATAGTCTTCTTATACATTCCCTTTGTGGGAAATGCAAAAACCCAATACAAACGGATGTAAATGCTGCTGTTACATTCTGATCGTAGTTCAATGGAAACTAGAAATACAATGTTACATACAATACAGTACCAGTTGCTGAACACCACCATTGACATTACTCATCCATGGCCTAGTGACCTAGTCAAAGGCTCGTTAGAAAGCAGTTACAAAAGAACTTGGGAGCTGCTATTATTTACTCTCGGGATCTCAGCATCATTTGCTCGATTAGAAGCTTCCCCTAGCTAACTCCGAGACCAGGAACCTGCTGGGTAACACCACTTACTTTAGGCCCTTGAGCTCCATATACGCCAGAAGCACCAATAGCACTCTTTTTTTTTTTTTTTAAATGAAATAAACACGTGGATAGATAGATGGCTTCAGACAACGATCCACCATGACTGTCTAAGCGCGTGTGCTACATTTCCTCAACACACTGACTTAATAGTTAATATTAGCCAATGGGCCATGGTCTTATGGGCCCACTTTGGCGTCAAAGTCTCAACTACTTGCCGTTCTTACTTCTGAAAGCGGGATAACGACGTGTCATCTTTTGTCTTTTAGTTAAAAACTTCATGCCGTCGGCATCTTCACAACATTACCGGTTCCAGCCGGTTGTCTTCATGTCTTCATATTTTGGTATTTTAGTTAACCTTCTCCTTGTTTGGGTTCAATTTGTAGTTTTGATTTAATTATGAACACATGTATAAATATGTTGTAACTAGATAGTGGCCGCGCTACGTAGCGCGGGAGAATGTTTATTTGATAAATTTTATCTAGTTAAATGGAAAAATTTGACGAATCGAATCATCAGACTCACATATTTGTCGCTAACATTCAAAAGTTTCATGAAACGTTCACCGAGACCGATGATGGTGTGGTATTAGTATAGATGGTCAACCACCAACTTTATATCCGTAAAATACTGAAAATTAATATTTAATTGGATCAAAATAATAATTTAATTGAAAAAATTTAAACTATATGTTAGTATCTGAATCACATGTTTGGATAATATAATCTCAAATTTTACTTTTTTTTATTTTGATTGGTTAACAAAATTTTGAAATTAATTTTACATTTATATTTATTAGCAGAGAGAAAATAAGTTTTATTTTTTGAAAACTAATAAATATTTAAGATTTTTATTTTTGATAACAATTTTTAAAATTTAAATTTTATATTTTCGTTTATATTTATTAGAAGATAGAGAGAAAATAATTTTTATTTTTTCGAAACTAATAATTATTTAAAAGATTTTGTTTGGATTATTTTATTGAATTTTTAAAAATTAATTTAAAATTTTCGTTTATATTTATTAGGAGAGAGAAAATAAATTTTATTTTGTAGAAACTAATAATTATTTAAAAGATTCTATTTAGATTTTTATTAGATTTTGCTTGCATAATTTTTTTACTTTTTTTATCTTTTTAGAGATTAATTTGTTTGGTCATAAATATATAAAAATACAATAACAATAAGTATAATATAAAACGTAATAGCTGGTTAAACTGTTTTTAGAGTTGCTTAAATAATATATATAAGATTTATCAACCACATGAATACTGCTATCTCAATTTTGGCGAATAAGTATACCATGTACGAATAGGAGTTAGACGAGGAGTTTATGATATTTCTTTAAATTTGAGTGGTAAAATAAGCATATGGCTCTTTGATTCAACTAAAAACCTTACCTTTATGCCGAAATTTGCAAATCTGAATATTTTTGATCACGCAAATGGTTCTTTGATTCGAAGGGGACACCCAAAGGCAAAAGTACCGGCTCGATTGCAAAATGAAATTTCGGTTAACGACTTAACCGGAGTTAAGAATAACGTTTAGTCCCCAGTAGAACGAAACACTGAAACTTCACTTCTTCTTCTTCTTCTTCTTCTTCTTCTTCTTCTTCTTCTTCTCTCCCCTCTAGAGTCTCAGTTTCAGTTTCGATCTATAAAGTTTCCAACTTCTTTTCGAATTTTAAATGGGAAGTGGAAGAGATAGAGACGACCCTTTATCCTTTACTAGCAATCCATCATCGGTTTCATCTCCGGTCAATGTATCTGATTACCTCGATAATTTTCTCGGCGAAGCCACTTCTCGCTCCGGGAGTTTTCAGAGCGATAGCTTGCTCGGCGGAGATAGCATTAACGACGCTGATTTCGGATTTGCTCGTCCTGATTTCCGATCGGAGCAACTCGCTGGAACCGTACAGTTTTACGAGAGACATGTTTTCTTGTGCTACAAAAATCCCTCTGTTTGGCCGGCCAGGATCGAGGCGGCTGAGTTCGATCGATTGCCTAGGCTACTCTCTGCCGCCGTATTGGCCAGGAAAGGTACCATGAAGAAGGAGGTCAGTTTTGACGATTTCTGATCTTCTTTGTTGTTAACTTGAATCCAGAGTCCAAGAATATTGCTTGATTCTCATCGATTTAGGGTCTGATTGTTTCCAGTAATTTTGATCCGTGGCTCTGTCTTCTTTATCTCGATTTGAGAGTTTTATGGTCAGGTTCCAGTCTCCCAAATGAGGAAAAGCACTTACTTTTTGTTGTTTTGGCTTACTTAAAGTATCTGTTTATGAGCTTATTGGGTCATAAAAACTCTTTCCTGGGGACTCTTGTGATTTCTGTTTGGGTCGGATAAGGGAAAGTGTCTATTTTTAGCAAGATTCTATTGATAACAACATTATAACTTGTAATCCTTCAAGATGGGATCGTAGAACAGGCAACTCCGCTTTTGAGCTTTATGTGCTGTGGTTTTACTCTTCTTTCATGTGCTTTGTCAGTGGTGAACTTTAAATAGAAATGGTGTCTCTAGTGGATGTTAATTGATTGCTTATTATCGGATAATCTTATGATGAGGCATTGAGGCCTTTCACGGTGGCTTCTTATGATATTTGCATCAGTCATGAATGTCTTTTTAGCTTTGTTCCTCACGTTTTTTCCCTCCATTTCTCTGCAGACTCGACTCACAATATGTGAGGGCCATGATGGAACAGAGACATCCAATGGTGATGTACTTATTTTTCCTGATATGATCAGATACAGGTAAGGGTCGAAAACCTCGTAGTTAGAGATTTCTTATACGTTGCTCTCATTTTTCAACTGTTGGGATGTATTTTTGACAGTTTCAACTCAACAAAAATGCAGAAGGTTGACTCATTTTGATGTTGACACATTTGTGGAAGAAGTGCTTGTGAAGAATGGTGAATGGCTGCCTGGAAATCCTGAATTGCTTAAAGGCTCATATGTCTTTGTCTGTTCCCATGGATCCCGAGACCGGCGATGTGGGGTTTGTGGGCCGTCTGTGGTTAGTAGATTCAGAGAAGAACTTGAGTTCCATGGTCTTCAAGGTAAAGTGTCAGTTAGCCCATGTTCTCACATTGGTGGTCACAAATACGCTGGAAATGTTATCATCTACAGACCAAACATCAACAGGAATGTCACAGGACACTGGTGAGTAAGGAATTACGGATTTATTGACTGGTTTGAGGCTACATTTATCTTTTTCATGTGGTTTTGTAATAATTTTGGATGAAGAAATCAAACATTGAAAGTTTCTCTGGAATCAATCGTACCCTGTTTTTGACTTGATGACTAAATCATTCTTGTGTCTAGGTATGGGTATGTGGCTCCAGAAGATGTACCTGTTCTCTTGGAGCAGCACATCAACAAAGGCGAGATTGTAGACCGGCTATGGAGGTTTGTTACAAAATTTCTTGGTCTGCTGGTTTGCTCTAATTACGTGGTAACAATCAGTAACAGATCATGGTTGTTTGAGTTTTAGGGGTGAAATGGGTCTATCAGAAGAAGATCAGAAGAAAACTCAAGAAGGACGGTTTCAGCTAAATGGTGCAGTCCATACGGTAAAGAGCAATGGAAAAGTGAGTCAGGAATCATCAGTTCACAGCGCTGATGGTTTCTGTTGCCAGTCACGAGCTGCAGAACCTAATGGTTGTTGCCAACAAAATGGGAACAGCTCCTCGTGTTGTCAAGACACAGGTCTGATGTTGTCTCTGGAGACCTCGGAAGATAATCAACTTGAAAGTGAAAACAACATTGAGAAGCTTACACCGGGAAGAAAAATTGTGGAAAAGACTTTCTTTAGAATAAGTAGTGACAAAGGTTCTTCAACACGTAAGGTTTGTGGAATACCAACATGGTTAGAGAGCTGGGAGCGAGAAGATACATATGCCGCCCTTGCGGTTGTTTGTGCTGCTGCTTCCGTGGTTGTCGCCTATACTTGCTACAAACAGTTGTAATGAAGAAATTTGTAGCCCTAAGATGATTTTGTATTGTGTTCTTATTAGACATTGTGATTTTGTTTCAGGTTTGAAGCTATATTTTTAGTAAGGCTCATGTTAGAACTGTTTGATAATATGTATCAACTTTGTCTGTGCTTCTACTTCTCGAGATTCTTAGAACCGAGTGGAGCTGCGTAAAGATCTCAGCTTTTGGCAATTCACAAGCTCAAATTTATCCAAAAATTTTAGGACTTCCAGCTTCTTTGCGTTCCAGGTAAACACAAGACCATCTCAGAGTGATAAAAACGTTCAGAATTTTCCAAGAATGGCATTCACACAGAATTGAAAAGAGTTATCACATATTCAGAGTACTAAACAGATTTGCAGAGAACAATTTTGATAATCTAGTGGCAATTCTTGCTGAAAAATCTCAAAAGAAATCAAACTCCAGATAATTACTCTGGTCAGAATTGACACTGGATGTGGCTGCTGTTGGAGTCGCAGGAGCACTCTCAAGATCAACCGGTTTCGGTATCTCTGGTGGGCTAGCACATCGAACCAATGCCCAATTCACTCCTTCGAAGAAAGGATGTTGCTTCATCTCGGTTGCACCACGCTTATACGCTAATCTATGTTGAGGCTCCTTCACAAGCAGACTCCTAATCAAATCCCTAGCAGCAAAACTAACAACTGGAGATTCAGGGAAACGTAAAGGCTGACCCACAACGTTGAAGAGTGTTGCTCGGTTTCCTGACCCTTTAAACGGCGTTTTACCAAACAATAGCTCGTACAGAAAGATCCCAAAAGTCCACCAATCAACCGCACTCCCATGCCCTTCACCTTTGATGATCTCAGGAGCTAAGTATTCATGTGTGCCAACAAATGACATTGAGCGAGCACTTGTCGGCTCAGCAATTAGTTCGGGCAACGGACTAACCTGGTTTCCAGTTTCGTTTTTCATTTTTTTGTCTTTCTTGGATTTACTTGAGAATAACCGCGGAGAAAAGCATGTTGTAGGAGCAGAAATGCAAGATGGCTGTTGGATGCAAACAGGTTGCGCACAATAGCCTGAGTTCTTTTGCCCTTCAGACACGAGAGCAGTTGATCTGACCACTGTGGGGCTAACAGAACACCTTAAAGAGAGGTCGAAGTCAGAAAGCATCACATGTCCGTCATCTCTCACAAGAACATTCTCTGGCTTGAGATCGCGGTATATGATCCCAAGCATATGAAGATATTCCATTGCAAGAAGTACCTCCGCTACATAAAACCTGCAAAAAGTTTAAAAGGTCAATATGATTTAACACAAAAAGCCGCATCTACGATGCTCCACATTAAATTAGTTATGATTCAAAAAAATTTCTTACTTTGCTGCTTGTTCTGAGAATCGTTTCCCGGGCTGTCTTTGTCGAAGGGTATGCAAGTCACCTCCAGGACAGAACTCCATAACCAAACATGAGAACTTATCAGTCTCGAAGTGACTATACAAAGTTGGGAGAAAAGGGTGGTCAAGACATTGTAATATCTCCCTCTCAGTCTGAGCTCTAAGAAGCTTTTTACGACTAGCTAAAGCCCCTTTGTCCATAATCTTCATTGCAAAATAACATCTAGTTCCATGCAACTCAGCGAGATGGACAGTTCCAATATCCCCACACCCTAACCTCTTCAAGAGCCTAAAATGATTCAAACCCAAAACACCATGTTTCGTTCGGACAGCTTGTATTGCTTCCCATCTCACGTCATTCGCCTTGTGAGGCTTGTTGTTGTTACTTAAGCTGCTACATGTGCTCTCATCACTGATATCACTGCTTGTGCTTGGTCTACATGTGTTACACTTTCTGCATTCCGCGGGATCAGACTGTTCATTAAGTTTAACTTCTCCACCGGTTTTACTGTCACTGCTTAGAGCAATAGACAAAGTTAAAGATACATGATCTGCCAAAGTGTTAACTGAGACATTTTGACTGGAACTGGAAAGCGATGCTTCTTCTGGTGTTTGCTTATCGCCCTTTTCCTTCTTATTTTCCAGGAGAACTCCAAAATCAGACTTCGATGCCATGAACAGATACTTCTCTATTTAACACCCAAGATTCAGGAACTGCTCTTACTCCAGTTATAACTATTATATCACCGATCCCGTCAGAGTGACCTGAGATCTGCATTGAGCAAAACATAGCATATGTCAGTTTATCTCAAGAGAAAATTCAAGAAAGACGCAACAAAACAATTGTACCATTGGGTCTCATATAAAGGAAGACTGCTTATAGAACAAGAACATTAAAACACTTCAGATAACATAAAGTTGGGCTCATTAATAAAACTAAAATCATGGAAAGATCAAACATCAAGAGTTAGAATTACAGATATTTGATCTGAGTTCTCATTACTGGATAAACTCTAAAAAGTTGCTATTTTTAAACAGGAGATAAAATCAGAGCTGAGGCCATAGCTCAACCATTGCTAAGGGGTTCACAAGATCGAGCGTTATCCATCAAATTAAGAAATATAATTGAGTCAATAGATATTATAATCTCTACATAGAAAGCATGTAGAAAAAGGAAAAAAACAAGTTTTAGCTCTACGGCGCTACGGATCTCGAGCTCAAATCTCAGTGACAATCAATTGAGAAACATGCTCTCGCTTAACCCAAAGTAATTAACTATTTCCACATCAGTGAATACTTCAAATTCTCTGATTGTCCAATTAACCAGATTTAGCATAAACCCTAGTCAGCCATTTCATGCAAAGAGTAGACCTTGGCTTAAACAGATCTCATTAAAGTAAGAACAATCAATCAAAGCTCTTATGGATCTAGGCATTACAGTCGCACAAAAAAAACCACAGAACCAAAAGAAAATCAAGAACAGAAATTGATAGGAGAAACAGTCACAAATCATTACCTTTAAGAATAGCTTTGGGAGAGAAAGATCTTTAACAAAATTGTTTCCTCAGGTATTAGGCAGAGAAAGAAGAAAAAGGATACCAAAAAGAAAGGAGAGAACTTTCATCATGTATTCACTAAAGAGAAATAAAAGAGATTGAGGAACTCATCACCTTCCCTTCCATGGAAATGAAGAGAGATATCGATCAGAGAGAGTGAGAAATGAGAGTTGCGTCTACCATGAAAAGAGGAGAGAGGTGGTCAAAGTAAAAGTTTTTCGACTTTTTTTTAGGGCTTTTCAATTCTTTTCCATGTATTTCTCACAACTGGAAGACAAAGGTTTCAAGGTAGCCTTGTAATTTGCGATAATAATTAATTATTTCCATGCATTATTTAATTTTTCAAATTATATGCAGAAATGTATTTTCAAAGGCTTTTTGATAAATTTTTGTTGTCTTAAATGAAAAAAAAGCAAGAGATTGCCAATGTGTTACAATTAGCTAACTCTAGTAAGAATTTATTTGGTGGTACAACGACAACAATATTACATATTACAAATTACATATACTTAAGTTATATGTCATTATTCCAAGTTTGATATAATTTATATAATCACATTTTTATAATAGGTATTCAACTTGAAGATTTTCTCATATTTTCATAGTATTGAAGTTGAATTTAGGATTTTGTTTTTCGATCTTATAGGTTTTAAAAGTTTTTTGATATTTTGAGGGTTTGGATCTTGATGTGACATTTTATATGAATTATCAAACTTAAAAATAGTTCAATTTAATTTTAAAAGTTAGAATATCTATGTTCCATTAAATAAGATGTTTATAGTTAAAAGCGCCAAATTTGAAAATTACCTATACAAAAATCTTTGTCTTTTTATGAATTAAAGACATCATCTGTATCTAACTAAAAATAAAAATCAACCAAGAGAAGATACTACAAAAAATTTGTAGTCATAAAATATCAAACTAAATTAAAGTATGCATATAAACATAAAAATCAAATAAAACAACGAAAAAAGCTTTAAAAACATTTTACTTAATGGAACGGAGGAAATATATGTTACAACTAATAAATTTAGTCATATCTAATTCATTTGGCACCAAAACTTTAGAAAAGTAAATATAAAATAAATGTTACTATAAATTACATTTTTAACCTAGAAAAAATGATGTGGTGACACTCTAGTTATAGAATGTTTATTTTGGAATTATACATAGTTTATGTTTTCTTTTGAAAACTTTATGGAATGATAGATGATGATCACTCTTTGCACGTATAGTTGAATCGATTATATCAATAATACTAGCCATAGTCTCGACAAATTAAAATTTTCCTCATTGCTTTTAAAAGCTGTAATCTTATGGGTCCTGCAAAGGAATCTCTTTTCTATGCTCTTTATCGGATGTTCGAATATCCAAATGAAATATATAAAGTGCATACAGCAATTATACGATGATATATATATGCTCAAAACTATATATGCGCATGTGAGTGTTCAGCAGTATAATATGAGCTGAAAATCTAAAAATAGAAACAAGAAGATAAGTTGAGAGAAGTAATTGTAAGGTCCCAAAGAGAATCTGACAAACATGGATGAAGAATTGAATGGATTGTCATGTTTCTCCAAACACAAAGTCCCACTTTGGAAACCTTCACATCTCTCCCTAACAATCAACAGATCACTTCCAATACCCCCCTTTGTTTTCATCAAATCAATTCTATGTTGTGTCATTGACCCCATCCTTCAAGGTTTATAATCTTTTTATAGAAGAGTTTCTATGATCAGAAAAATTCGTAGCCTTTCAAAAACTGATGTGATTTTCCTGTGAGAGAATCGTTTTTATTTTGCAATTAATTTCTATATCCACATTATAAAAACAAAAGAAAAAGCTTCACACAATATAATATTATGAGATTGTAGTACAAAACTTTTGATGGACATGTAACTAGTCCATGTGAATGTCACTCAATGTTAGGGAATTAATCAAACTACAAAGACATTGTTTACTGCAATAACCTTAGCCTCAGCCAATGAAGTCTCCTTTCTTGTTTCCTTCGACATGACCAGAACATCAATAAGTTAATCGGATTGAGTTTGTTCTCCAAGATGCATCGCGAACCTAATCTTATCCCCTGTGCTTTGGCGTTTCCTTAGCACTCTCTCGCTTGGCTTTTCTTTTCTCTTCCCTGCAACATATTCAATCATTTATGGACAAATGGGATTATGATACAACAATTTACATAAAAAGGTCTTCTCTTTTGTCTCTCAAGAAAACACTGACCTTTTTTTACCTAGCTTGAGCAATTTCATGCTTCCATTGTGATCTCTTCTTCTTTTGCTTCCTGGGTTCTTCCGCATTACCATTTTTGGTTATTGTGTTTTTATTCCTTTTGCCTTTGTGGATCTCCTTTGATCTTTGAATTTTTTGTTTGTTCTTGTTTTCTTTAGTGTTACTCTCTCGCTTGGATTGCCCATTGGCAACATAAGGCTTCTCCAAGTCCTCAATGGCTTCAGCCTCATCCTCATCATCAGAGGATACCTGATCTTGCTCCATTGTTTCAGCTGGCTCATCAGTTTCTGAAGGCTGCATTCCATTGCTCATCTTCTTCAGCTGCAGAAGCAAAGAAAAAAAAACAGAGGGAAATACCTTATTGGTTTGATCACTATTGATATTTCATAAAACATATTTCGCAGGTAAAAGCTATACATAGGCTACCCCAAGTATATGTACCTTTGCCACAAAGAATCCGTCCATGTTGTGTACGTGAGGATAGGAACGTCTAGTCTTCTCTAAAGAAGGGTGGAGTCTAAATCTGACAAATCTGATGACATGAAACAAAACATTTATATTTATACTAATAATCCCTGAAATGTTCTATGCAGATGAAAATGTATATTACCCTGGTTGGCCAAAATCAAGTCCACATGGAACGAGTTTCACATCCCTCTTTTCTAGGGCATAATCGATGACAACTTCATTCTGCAATAGTTTTGTTGTACAAATGAAAACAGTGACAACACATGAAGATGGCAGAAAAAAGGGTGGGACAGAAAAAGTACGGTTCACCAACCTCGGGAACCATACTTGAGCATGTTGAGTAAATGATATAACCCCCAGTTTTGGAATTGGCGTCCACCAAATCAATCGCACCAAGTATAAGTTGCTATGCAAAAAAAAAAAAAGAGTATGGTTAGCATTACAAACCACATGCATCCTACTTGATCTCTTCACAGTAAGATGGTATAAAAGGCATTCATGCCATTTTCATCTTTAAATATTTGCTTGGAATGTAAATTTCAGTTGATAATTATTTAAGGCAACAACATACCTTTTGCAAATGGGCAAATTTCTTTATGTCAACAGCACTTTTGGAAGTTTTAACCGATTCATCTTTTGATATGACCTGCATAGAGTAGCAGTGGACATTGGGTTACGAACATGGAAATTCACTTAAGAGACTGTAAGAGGGTGAGTCCAAAGTTTCTTACTCCAGTTCCACTGCAAGGAGCATCCATCATCCAACAGTACTCTATCTACCGAGTTCTGACCTAAAACCTTGGTTAGCTGAAAGAAAAAAAAAAGAAAAAGAAAAACAAGAAATCCAAAGGGATAATAGAGAAGCAGTCTTGAAAACTAAATTACTTGATGCAATTACAGTGTTGCCAGTAATTTTTGATTTAGTTGAGCTGATGGTTTACAACTAATTTGCAGAATTTAACATCCTCAAGCATGTATCGATGCTCGAAGAATGCAGGTTCAAGAAGCTAACCTCTCTTCCATCGTAGTTACAAACTATGGTATTTGTCACCCCCATGCAATGTAGAATGGCAGAAAGTGACTTAAGCCGAGGTACTTTCATCTCGTTTGCATATATTATTCCTATTTATATTATCATAATCACATTAGGATAAACTGACTAAAATTGTGGGGCTATGAGGAATTAGGAACCAATGAATGCATACCTATATTTTTCATTAGTGCAGCAACATAAGTTGTTTTACCACCAGGGGCAGCACTGCAGTAACATGAAACCTTGTTATAGTCTATAGATATCACATAATACACTAGTGTTGCATATGTCTCACATCACGGGACAGTCAAATTAGATTTTACGTTGGTTTTCTGTTTTAATAGCACTTTGCATCATAACACATGATAAATATCACAAAATACACTCAAATATCAACTTTAGGTACAACTTGGTCATCATATCATATGTAAGGTTGCCTTAGACACAAATATAATGGATTAATGTATGATGATAACTTACGCCATGTCCACAACTCGCTCGTTTTCTCGAGGAGCAAGTGCCATCACTGGCAAGAAGGAACTAGCACTTTGCAATTGAAAATGTACCAATAAGAAACTTGAGTAAACAATTAATAATACTCATATAATGCAAGCCATAAATTAAAAAAAAATCAGAAAATCACGTACCATATAGTAACCAGCCAAATATTCAGGAGTTGCTTAATGGGTCTAGATTAACTCCTCTGTTCAAAAGTACATCAGCCAGATCCCATCTTCGAGTCTTAACCAAAAAAAAAACGTAAGCATAAATTGCATAACGCAAGCTTATTTGTAGACACCCCAAAGCACAATCAAGCTCACCTTAAGAGTGTTTGTACGTATAGATGTAGGCCTTTGTACGATTAGTTCCATGAGTTCAACAACAGGAAACATCTGCCAAAAGATCACAATTAAAGAAAACAAAAAAATATAAGAAACAGAATTCCAACATATAACTTTAGATAAAAGTGGAAGTAAGGAGTAAAGTCCGAGGCTAGTGAATAACCTCAATCAAAGTTCCAATAAGAAAGTCATTATAGCCGTAATAAGAACCAAGATCAGCTTTAAGTTTTTCAACATAATCCTTC
This sequence comes from Cardamine chenopodiifolia, assembly GCA_963922655.1. Classification (NCBI taxonomy): domain Eukaryota; kingdom Viridiplantae; phylum Streptophyta; class Magnoliopsida; order Brassicales; family Brassicaceae; genus Cardamine; species Cardamine chenopodiifolia. The sequence continues at coordinate 4,644,617 of OZ000481.1, forward strand.
CTCTTGGCTCCGTTTGGCCTCAAATTCTTGAAATTCGACAGCACTCTAACAACTGAAACATTGAGTAGAAACATTAAACTAAGAGCCGAGAAGAAGATTCCTTTGGAGATCCGAAATAATCCTAATAATAACATTACACCAAAAATCATACAAGGAATAAAATTCGAAAATGTTACTCACTCTCTCTTATCCTCATTTGCAAGCTAGGAAGATCTGCTAACCCACGTGCCTCTTCTGCAAGTTCCTGAACAATGTAAAATAATAGCAAATATCAGTTGCTTATAACCCAAGCGAATTTGACTTGTTTCATTTCCACGTAAACATAGCTGAAGCAGATCTAGAAAATAAACACATTCATAATTAAGCGAAGGAAAAACGTACCTTTTGGGTAGGTTGCTGAAACTCATCAGGTTGTTCCTTAATGTTCATCTTGAATTCATCATTTGCATCTTGTTCCTCCCTTTTACGTTCTTCATCAATAACTCTAGATTTATTCTCGATATTTGATCCATCAGACTCAGAATCAGAATCCAAAGGTCTCTCCTTATCATCGCTACCATCAAGAAAGTCGTCAGCCAAAGGTTCTGCGTCATCATCGTTTTCTTCTTTATCACTATCTGAGAATAAGTCAGAATCTGATTCAGACCCTTCATCTCCTTCATCAGACTGTTCATTCTCTTCTTCTTCTTCCTCGCCCGTAGAAACCTCAGGCTTCTCGGGCAGCTTCTCCTCTGAAATAAATTTCCTCTGTTCTTCAATGCAGGCTTCTGGGACTTCGCCGCCTTTTTCAGTGGAGGCGTAGTATGCGGCTTCGTCTGCTTATTCAGTGGCGGAGTCTTATACCTTCTTCTTGTTACGCGTAAGAGCAACCATGGAAAAGGTTTCTACAACTTAAGAAGGCTTATCGCGGCGAGGGCTTAGCTAACTGAGCACACGTACAGAAACAGAAAGTGGAAGGTAGAAAGATATAAATGGTAAAGAGGGGCCCGGTAAAGAGAGTAAGCAACGTTGTTTAGTGGGCTGATTAGTACTACCCGATAAGTTACTACTGGGCCGTAGTGTATTATTTGTTAGCCCAATAAATAATGATCCAATCTATTAGTCATGTAGCAAGTTGATAACAAAAACTGAATTCACGTAATTTTCTAAACTCAGTTTTAAACGATGAATTCAGTTTTTTTTTTTAAATGTAAACACAAATTTTATATTGGTGAAATTATCATTTTGCAGGTTATTTACTTTGTGACAAAAATTTGCAGGCTATTTATTACAAACTAAAATATCATAGAATCCCTATCATAGACCGTGATAGACGCTGACATGAAACGGATTGAATAAGACAGTGTATCTATAGTGGTTAAAAACAGAGAATTGAATAAAAAGTGGAACAATGTGTTTCATATTGTATAACCAATAGATTATAGAAACAATGATACATATAACCAGCTGCATATAACAAATTGGTAATCCAAAAAGATTAAAAAAAAAAAAACCAATGATCCAATTGTGACTAGGATAGCTGAAAAAACTCTAGTAACGCAGGATACAAAGACGCGCGTCCTACGTAACGCACCAAGAATCCGAGTCAAATATGGGGGTGGCTTAAGCGATGGCCCAGCAACTTTGTAACTATCAAAACTATTTTTTTCTGTTTTGTTTGTTTTCAGCTGCTGGAAGTGCAACTCTTACATCACAAATTGTCTGTTACTAGTTATTTTATTCTTATCTACGACCGTTACTTTAATTATTATTGAAATGCTCAATTTCATTTTGTAATTTACTATCTAACCCGGTTATTGCTTTGAATGACAGTATGTAAACTATTAATTTCCGATAAGTTCATTCTTCTTTTCTTTTAGTATAGAAATTTATCTTTTGTAGAACTGATATTTGTTTCTTTCAAATCAAAGCTATAAAGTGAATAAGAAAATAATAATTCAAAGCTATGCAATGTAGAGTAGCTGTATCTGTAAATGATTTAATGCCATATAATTGCTATATTTAGTATCTTTTTAGTTCTTTGGTTAAAGTACCTGTTTTATTAAGATACTAGATATAGAATCCACCTTCATACTTAAGTAAATATTTTTTACATTTTTACCTCGAAGTTGAAATCGTTTTTTTTTTCTTACACCGAAGCAACCTTACCTTCAACGAATCAAGACAATTGTCAATTTTTAAAGTTATATATAAATTCTTGGAGAAATCAAGACTCTTCTTCACTCCACATATTAGAGAAAATGCTCGATAATATTTTCTCTAATACTACATCATCTTAATAGTCTTTAGTGAGTTTTTCCTGAAAAATCCGCAGAGACACTTCTTTTAGTGGCAGCAGGTCATTAACACAAGTTGGTTTGCAAGAAAATTATCATATAGTTTTCAATTCTCCGGCGATTTACCCAGGAAATCCTCACCGGAGCCAACTTCAGGATTCGATAATTATTTTAGGAAGAAGATAAAAAAATGGTAAGCTCTCTCGAAGTTTCCAAGCCCCCGGAGCAGAGTTTGGAGTCCAAGATCGTCATAGCAGGTAAATAAAATTTCGGTTCTGTTTCGGTTGTGGTTTTGATTCTTAGTACGGTTATGGCAGAACCTACGTCTACATTAACTATTATACATTTTTTGTTGGTTCTGATTAAACCGATTTTGGTCTAGCTTACATTTTTTTTGCCGGTGCAGATGAAGAAAAAGAGGAGGAGAACGACAATCCAGTAGAAGAAGTCCGGTTAACCGTACCGATAACCGACGATCCGTCTCAGCCGGTCTTAACGTTCCGTACATGGTTCTTAGGTATGTTGTCGTGCGTGGTACTCGCTTTCGTGAACCAATTCTTCGGTTACCGGTCGAACCAGCTGACGGTATCTGCAGTCGTGGCTCAGATCGTCACTCTTCCACTAGGAAAGCTCATGGCCACAACTCTACCGACGAGGAAATTCCTGTTACCCGGTACAAATTGGTCATGTTCGTTGAACCCTGGACCATTCAACATGAAGGAACATGTATTAATCACTATATTCGCTAGTGCCGGAGCAGGGGGAGTTTATGCGACCAGCATCATCACCATCGTTAAAGCATTTTACCACCGGAATCTCAATCCCATCGCCGCCATGTTGCTTCTGCAAACCACTCAGGTATACAATGTACACAATACATTTCCTAAATTAAATAATTTATTTTTGTAACAGTTTAAGTTATATTTTTGATTTTTGTCATATAGTTGTTGGGATACGGATGGGCGGGTATGTTCAGGAAATTCCTAGTGGACTCACCTTACATGTGGTGGCCTTCAAATCTTGTTCAAGTCTCTCTCTTTAGGTTGGGTTTTTTTCTCTTCGATAAATAAAGAATTTACATTTTTAATTAAATTATAACGAAATTATAAAATTTGTTTACTTTGGTTTATGTAATTGTATGGATTAGAGCTTTACATGAGAAGGAGGAGAAGCGTGAAGGCCAACAAACGAGGCTTAGATTCTTCCTAAAAGTCTTCTTCGCGAGCTTCGTTTACTACATAGTCCCTGGCTATCTTTTCCCTTCCATCTCATCTCTCTCCTTCGTCTGCTGGATATGGACACGCTCCGTGACTGCTCAACAGATTGGTTCAGGGCGCCAAGGTCTCGGCATTGGCTCTTTCGGTCTCGACTGGTCCACGGTCGCAGGTTTCTTAGGCAGTCCTTTAGCCACACCGTTCTTCGCTATAGCCAATTTCTTTGGTGGATTTGTCATCTTCTTCTACATTATCCTTCCTATCTTCTACTGGAGCAACGCTTACGAGGCAAAGAAGTTTCCTTTCTTTACCTCTCGGCCATTTGATTACACCGGTCATCGTTACAACCTTACTCGTATCCTCAACCAGAAAACATTCGATATTGATCTTCCCGCTTACGAAAGCTATAGCAAGCTTTACGTTAGCGTTCTGTTCGCTCTGCTCTATGGACTCAGCTTCGGTACCCTTGCCGCAACCATTTCTCACGTTGCCCTCTTTGACGGAAAGTAAGAATCTTTTGTCTCCTCTACTCTGCATCTCAAAATATAGATCTTATTTATCAGTTTCCATGACAAATCTTTTTTTTTTTTGGCTGTTGTTGTTTTCTTGAAGGTTCATCTGGGGGATGTGGAAGAAGGTGACATCGGCGACAAAGGACAAGTTTGGAGATGTCCATACAAGACTGATGAAGAAGAACTATAAGGAAGTACCTCAATGGTGGTTCATTGCGGTTCTCGTTGTTTCCTTTGTGATAGCTCTTTACGCATGTGAGGGATTTGGCAAACAACTTCAGCTTCCGTGGTGGGGACTTTTACTGGCTTGCGCCATTGCCTTTACCTTCACTTTGCCTATTGGAGTAATCCTAGCGACTACAAACCAACAAATGGGTCTTAATGTGATAACAGAACTGATCATTGGGTACTTGTACCCGGGAAAGCCACTTGCCAATGTAACTTTCAAGACTTACGGTTACGTGAGTCTGTCCCAGGCCTTGTACTTTGTGGGAGACTTCAAACTTGGCCACTACATGAAGATTCCTCCGAGATCTATGTTCCTCGTTCAGCTCGTTGCAACTATGGTTTCTTCAACTGTCAGCTTCGGGACCACATGGTGGCTACTTTCCTCAATCGAGAACATCTGTAACACAGATAAGCTCCCAAAGAGTAGCCCGTGGACTTGCCCCGGGGACGAAGTGTTCTACCACGCGTCAATCATTTGGGGAGTCATAGGTCCTGGAAGGATGTTCACAAGTAAAGGTGTTTACCCAGGGATGAACTGGTTTTTCCTCATTGGCTTACTTGCTCCTGTACCAGTCTGGTTCTTTGCAAGGAAATATCCAGAGAAGAAGTGGATACGGCAGATTCATATCCCCTTGATCTTCTCAGCGGCTCTTGCGATGCCAATGGCCAAGGCTGTGCATTACTGGTCGTGGATGATTGTTGGAGTCGTGTTCAACTACTATATCTTCAGGAGGTACAAGGGATGGTGGGCAAGACATAACTACATCCTCTCTGCCGCTCTTGATGGAGGCACTGCGATTATGGGAGTGTTGATCTACTTTGTGTTACAGAACAATAACATAAGCTTACCCAATTGGTGGGGGAGTGAGAACACAGACCATTGCCCTTTGGCGGATTGCCCAACACAGAAAGGGATTTTCATTAAGGGCTGCCCGGTGTTCTAAAACCTCGTTCAAGTTGAACATTTGCTCTGGAGTTTCTCTGACCTGCAGGTGAGTGACGGTTGCTGCCAAATGGTTTGGTGGCCATAATAATATTGTGTAAAGACTTATGTTGAGTTTAAGAAGAAAGAATTTCAAACAATGTAAAAAATGATTTAGAATGCGTTACCAGTTTATTATATTAAGCAGAAATTACAGATAAAAAGACCAAAGCTCTCTGATGGAAATATTTGGGATTATTATTTATTTATTTTAATTTGGTTTGGAGATATAATCAAATATTCTTAAATATATTTCGACTCCAAAAATATTTGGGTTTGTGTAGAGGGAGAGAGGGTTAAAGCAGCGGTTGTTGTCAGAGTATTGCTTGAAAGACAAAAACTGAGGTTGTTAGGTTTATAGGCCAACAGCGGTTAGCTTCTCCGTCTCTGCCTTGCATTCTTCAAACCTAAGCAAAAATCCATTTCTGGTTGATTCTTCGTCGCCATCCTTCACCTTCTTTGACATTATCACTACACCTTCCTTTCTTCTTCATATCTTCTTTTATCCTTTTAATCTTAGTTTTCCACTTCATACCAAAACAAAGCCTTTTTTTTTAAGGAGATCTTATCGTTTGTTCTTAAGTCTTTGGCTAGTTTCCTCTGTTTCGACCTTGAGAATTCTAAGACATCTCAGATTGTTTCACTGAGTGACAATAAGGTAATTCATACAAAGCCTCACACTCAAGTATCCATGTGTTTAAAGTTCATTTAACTCCAAATTTAATCCTTTTAATTTGTTCTTGCTCAGGTCCAAAAAGAGAGATCAAATCAAATTCTTATCTGATTCTTAGCTTAAAAATTCCGATATGAGTACCCGTTATTCCTCTCAGTTGCAATCATCAGCTATTATCTCCATCACTGTCTCCTCATCTTCTTCCCAAGATTCCACGCCACGGGATCATGAAAACACTCACAGAGCTCCCGAGAGCTCTTTATCTTACTTCTTGATGAGACTGGCCATGAGGGTATCTAGAGCAAGGTGGTTCATTTTCTTGAGAAGAGTCTTTCATTACAGAACGGCTCAAGATCTAATATTGGCACCAGTCCTTTCAATTCTATCACGTGGATGATATCAGAGCTCATCGCTTTACTTGTACAGATCACTGTGATAACATTCGCATTAGCTTTGTCCAAAAACGAGAGGCCTGTTTGGCCCATGAGGCTATGGATCACCGAATACAACGTCGGATGTCTGCTCCATCTTATGCTTTTATATGGTCGGTATCGTCAGGAAGACACTAGCCAAGGAAATGGATTTAACTTCGACGATATTGAGCAGCAACAGAGAAGCAGAGAAGCAGAGAAGAGACCAGGTTACTAGCAAAAATCTACTCTTTTTTGTGAGTCCAAGACCCTAATCAAATAAAAGATTCTATCTGTGTGAATTCAGGTGCTCGCATTTGATGAACAGATGCCGAACATCGCTAGAGCTTTTCTTTGCGATATGGTTTGTGATAGGTAATGTATGGGTTTTTGAATCTCGGTTCGGTTATTTCCACTATGCTCCAAACCTTCATGTCCTCTGCATCTCCCTGCTCGCTTGGAACGTTCTCTGTTACTCCTTCCCATTTCTTCTCTTCCTCCTGCTCTGTTGTGTTGTGCCTCTCATTAGTAGCTTCCTCGGTTACAACATGAACATTGGATCTTCTGGAAAAGGAGCTTCAGATGACCAAATCTCCAATCTCCCCAGTTGGAAGTACAAACTCCTTGATGAAACTTCTGATTCTGCTCAAGGAAACAATGATCCGGTAAGCTCTTATCTGAGTTCTGAAATAGGTCAAATTGTCAGAAATCAATCTTTCTATGGATTGTTTACCTGTAAATCTGTAAGAACATTCTTGATATCAAAATTGAAACCACCGGATGCGACATTACGATTGGTTTTCAGATTGCAAAAATGGGAGAATTGAGTTTTTGAATGTGATGGAGTTTTTTTGCAGGAATGTTGCATATGTTTGGCGAAGTACAAAGATAAAGAAGAAGTGAGAAAGCTTCCATGTTCGCATAGGTTTCACCTCAAATGCGTAGATCAACGGCTTCGTATCATCTTGTGTTGTCCTCTCTGCAAACAAGATCTCCCCAACTAAAAATTAGAATGGGATCGCAAGATAGAATCTCCGACCAAGTTCCATACTTGCGTTGTTTTTTCTGGTTACTTTCTTTTTTTTATTAAAAATTTTTTTCTTTTTGGTTACTTGTGGGAGTGTCATTTTCTTTTTGTGTGTACAAAGGAGCTCACCAAGTAACTCTAACTATAACTGAAAATGAAAAGAAAAAAAAACAAATATCTCAAATATGATCAATTTGTTTCAGATTTTTATATTTTTAAAATATTATCAACCATTGTAATGAAGTTTGTGAAAATTTTGATATAACCGTAAGTATAAATCTGTTAAGTTGATACTTTAGAAGATTTGAGCTTGTACGGTGAGACGTCAAAAGATTTGAACTTTAACGTTGAAGCTAAAGACAGTTTGTATGATTTGCTTGCTCATTGGATCATTCACGCTGATGTCCATAAATTATTTTGCAGTTTCGTTTCAGCTGTATGATCTTAAGCAGCAAGGTTTCATCGAGAGGCAGGAGGTGAAACAAATGGTGGTGGCTACACTTGCTGAGTCCGGCATGAACCTGTTAGATGAAATCATTGAGAATATTATCGACAAGGTGCGGGGTTTCCTACCTTCTCTTCCCTGCTTGATACTATTTTCTAGTTTCATTGTAGTACAGCCAATATAGCAGTTGAGAATGAAGTAAAGAGTGATTTCTGAGTTTCTTTAGCAGACATTTGAGGAAGCTGGCACAAAACATGACGGGAGGATCGATAAGGAAGAGTGGAGAATCCTTGTTCTTAGGCATCCTTCTCTTCTGAAGAACATGACTCTCCAGTACCTCAAGTGAGTTCCTAAACCAGACTAGCCCGAGGTTTAGTCAATGCAAATTCCAGTTTTCTGCATCACATATTATTAACATGGATCTCTCATATTGCGTAGAGGGATATCACAACCACATTTTCCGAGCTTTGTGTTTCACTCGCAGGTGGAATATACCTGAGAAAAGCAATAGCATATTAACCGAGCAGACAATTTGGCATTTGTGTTTGTTTTCTGAATATGTATCATGTTTATTTGTTTCAATCTCTCTGAACATTTTCAAGATTTTGTTGTCACTTCTGTTTAAAAAAAAAACAAAAATGTATTTTCTTTTATGTCCCTGATGTTGGCTTAATGTTTCATCATTGCATCTGTAGACATACTACTAATTTTGAGACATGATTCCTAGTATTTAGTCTTGCGAAAGATATAGATCTGAAGTACATTGGCCAAAAACATGGAAATAGCAAACTGATGATAGACAAAAGAGAGGAGGGGCTTCAACACCAATGATCCGGCAAGCACATGATCCTAAAGTGATCCTAATATGAATATGCTCAACGTAGACATGATCCTAAAGTATTCCGAGATATTCTTATGGAAAAGCTGGATGTAACATTTCTTGTTATGAAGTTTGGAAGGCAAAGGAGTTGACTATGAAGTTACCAAATAATCTTGTCATGCATTTCAGTTCAAAAGAGCTGTCAGAGCTCGTGGGGATAGCTGCGAGAGCATACTGTTTTAAAAGTTACAAATAGGAAAAACTTTTTAAAGATTAAGAGGGAAAACCTAAAATGCGTTGATTATCTTCACAAAATACTTGCCGATCGTGTCCAAGCAATTATCATGATATGGTTTGGCTTTTACCTTAGCACAATAAATTACGTTTGAGATATTAATATGGGTGACTTGTTATTAATATGGGCCCACAAGCATAGACTGGCCCACTAAACAGAAGACACGTTCGAGACCCATATTGATCTACATTTAGTCTGCTTGTGCGGTCACATGAACCAAGTGATACGACAAAACTAATTAAATTCCAAAGGAAGCTAGTTCGGTGCAGACATGATAAAAAGTAAAAAATAAAACCAAGTTCAGAGGATCGAGAGAAAAAACCAGAAAAGAGAGAACTGATGATAGAGATAGTGAGAGAGAATCGATCGAGGGCTTCAACTAGTACTGTTTTGAGGGATTAGTCGACTTCTTCCATCTTGCTTCCTTCAGCGTCAGCGTCATCTTCAAGTGGTGGCATGTCGGCATCAGCTTCAGTCTCACCTGCATCATCGTCAATGCTCAGTCCAAGCTTAAGCATCCTGTGGATTCTGCTTCCGAAGGTGTTGGGCTCATCAAGGCTGAAACCAGAGGTGAGAAGAGCAGTCTCGAAGAGGAGAAGTACAAGATCCTTGACAGACTTGTCGTTCTTGTCTGCATCAGCTCTCTTCCTCAACTCATCCATGATTGAGTTCTCTGGGTTGATTTCCATTGTCTTCTTGCTTGACATGTACCCAGCCATGCTGCTATCTCTCAAGGCCTGAGCCTTCATGATTCTCTCCATGTTAGCAGTCCAACCATATTCACCGGTGACAAGACAGCATGGTGAGTCAACAACACGGTCAGAGACAATGACCTTCTCGACCTTGTCCCCCAAGACATCCTTGATCACCTTGCACAGACCCTCGAACTTCTCCTTGAGTTCTTCCTTCTTTTTCTTCTCATCTTCAGTTTCCTCAAGCTTCAACCCTTCCTTGGTGGCAGAGACTAGTTTCTTTCCCTCAAACTCCTTGAGCTGACCAATGGCGTACTCATCAATGGCATCAACCATGTAAAGGACCTCATATCCCTTCTTCTTAAGCTTCTCAAGGAAGGGAGAATTCTCTACAGCCTTCTTGCTCTCACCAGTGATGTAGTAGATGTCATTCTGTCCTTCCTTCATCCTGGTCACGTAGTCCTTGAGACTTGTCAACTCATCTCCGCTCTTGGTGGAGTGGTATCGGAGCAACTCAGCAATCTTGGTCCTGTTCTGAGAGTCCTCGTGGATACCCAGTTTCAAGTTCTTGGAGAATGCCTCGTAGAACTTGTTGTAGTCTTCTTTGTTCTCAGCAATCTCAAAGAAGAGCTCGATGCACTTCTTCACAAGGTTCTTGCGGATAACCTTAAGGATCTTGTTCTGCTGGAGAGTCTCCCTGGAGATGTTGAGGGGAAGGTCCTCTGAGTCAACGATACCTTTCACAAATCCAAGGTATTCAGGAATGATCTCCTCACAGTTGTCCATGATGAAGACTCTGCGGACATAGAGCTTTATGTTGTTGGGCTTCTTCTTTGTGTCAAAGAGATCAAACGGAGCTCTCTTGGGAACAAAAAGAACAGCCTTGAACTCAAGCTGTCCCTCAACAGAAAAGTGCTTGACCGCCAAATGCTCCTCCCAGTCATTGCTGAGACTCTTGTAGAAAGCAGCATACTCCTCCTTGTTGATTTCCTCGGGCTTCCTCATCCAAATAGGCTTCTGCTTATTCACAAGGTCAAATTCATGAGATACCTCCTTGATCTTCTTCTTTTTCTTCTCCTCTTTTTCTTTCTCCTCGTCTACCTCCTCAACCTTTCCTTCCTCATCCTTCTTTTCTTCCTCTTCCTCATCATCAGAGATCTCCTTCTCAACTGTCTTCTCAACCCAAAGAGAGATAGGGTAGCTGATGAACTCAGAGTGCTTCTTGACCAAATCCTTAAGACGGCGCTCTTCAAGGTACTCCAACTGGTCCTCCTTGAGGTAAAGGGTCATCTTGGTACCCCTACCAAGGTTCTCACCAGAGGTATCCCTAGTAACAGTGAAGGAACCTCCAGCCTGGGACTCCCACACATACTGCTCATCATCATTGTGCTTCGTGATAACAACCACCTTCTCAGCCACCAAGTATGCTGAGTAGAATCCAACACCAAACTGTCCAATCATACTAACATCAGCACCAGCAGCCAATGCCTCCATGAACTCCTTGGTTCCAGACCTGGCGATTGTACCCAAATTGTTGACCAAATCTGTATACAACAACAGATAAAGTATCATCAAATATATTACAAGTACGGATAAAACAGTAGATAAGAATATTAGAAACTACACGTAATAATACTTACCAGCCTTGGTCATCCCAATACCGCTGTCGATAATGGTCAAGGTGTTGTTGCTCTTGTCCGGGATGATGTGAATGAAGAGTTCTGGCTGACCATCGAGCTTGCTCTTGTCGGTCAACGACTCGAATCTAATCTTGTCCAACGCCTATTCAACAGAAAACAATTATTAGATATATATACACAAGGAGAACAAAACAGATCAAACACCCAAAACAATTCAGCTGGCTATCATTCTCAACTCGCAATAAATCAAAAGATCAGCCAAACAAATAACTTGAAGACGAGTAACGAAAGCATAGATTACACAAAAAGACACAGGAGTACGAGTTTTTATACCTTATATTCAACAAGCTACCTTAATTGCAACAGATCGATAACGTAAATCCTCATCTTGATAAATACACCTAGGCGCTACAACTATCTACTCTACTAGTGAAATCGTAACCCATACCCAATATATATTCATCGATACAAGTCAAAACTCATAAATAGATCAACTAGTTAACTAAAATCGAGAGATAAACCAGTACGCACATCAGAGGAGTTACTGATGAGCTCACGAAGGAAGATCTCCTTGTTGGAGTAAAAAGTATTGATGATAAGGGAGAGAAGCTGATTGATCTCAGCCTGGAAGGCAAATGTCTCTGTGTCTGAAGACATCACGATCCCGGAGCTAGATTAGGTTTTAGATTACGCTTCAGAAGGCGAAGAAACAGATGGGAGGATCTAAGGTTTTTTTCTCTTGACTGAAAAGAGTGAGGCTGCTAGGTGAAGGAGAAGCAAGGTTTATATAATGGGTACTTGTAGGGTTTCTAGATCCTTCCATTAATATTGGAAATTGTTTTTTTTTAAATGCAAAACCTCAAAACAATAAAAATGTTAAAAAACTTACGCGCTACAATAGCGCGTGTTGTTTCGTAACAAATTTTCCTGATTTAAAGTAGTGTAGGTCCACAAGTTTACCTGTGGATTGCTCCGTAGATAATCTCTCTGACTCTTCTCGCGCCTCTTCTTATCCACTATATGCGGAAGAAGAAGAAGACGATTGACGACGTGGATATGGAGATTGCTCATCGTTTCATTGGATCATCAATGGCTTTAAGGTTTGAGTCGCAGCTATCGTAAACGCATTTTGAGAATCCATCGTTTTTCCAACTCGATTTGAGAGTGAACTTTCATTAGCAGCATTGGGTGTTCCTGGGATTACTCGTGTTGGATTATCTTCGGTTTCGGCCTTAAATGTACCGAGAAGGATGTTTATGCAGCTCGCTGGGTTTGGTTCGGTCTTGACGCTTCTGGATTTTCCTGGTTTAGCAGCGCCAGTTCCTGAGATGAAGGGACCTGAAGTGATCAGGTAAAAATGGTCCTTCTCTGAGCTATCTAGTCTGTCTTTGATTTGAAATTGGATTCAAGGGTCGATGATAATTGCAGACGCTTGCATTGAGGAAACTCTGTAGAAAAATATCCGTCTTCTTGTGTGAAATGTTTTGTGAATCATACTTCTAGTCTGCTATTCAATGTGCTTGATCATTGTTTTGATAAGCCATGTACAATGATGAGGTAAGGAAGATGGAAAAAGCTTCTTTTATCCGGTTTGATTGATCCAGTTGTTGCATGGAGTAAGTTCCTCATCCTACATTTTATTCTTTTGGTTGGTGATCGAAGAGTCCAGGACGTTAAAGCTCCCCAGTGGCGTAAGGTTTCAAGCTACTCTTCTTTCGCTAGAAGTCGGGCTGTTATTCCCTCTGATGAGAAAAATTTATGAATTACTTAAAGAAACATCTAAAGACTTGTAATTTGTTACTCATGGAAATCCTGTTTTAGAGATTATTGAAGGGGAAGGACCAGAAGCTCATGAAGGGGACCGAGTCGAACTAAATTATGTATGTCGTTGCGCAAATGGATATCTCGTTCATAGACGTGATTTCTTTCAAAACTTCAGATGCCCTTTAGTTTCTTTCACTCAAGGTTGATTTTTTTTTCTTAACTCTTATTGATTATTGATTCAGCACTGTGGACCAATTCAGTGGTGAAAGCTCTCCTGTCAAACTCATTCTAAATGACGTACTTTGATCTGGCACTCAAGCTTTACATATATTGATCCAATCATGGCCCGTACTAACAATCTGCTTGGCAGGACAGGTCATTGAGGGATTGAAGGAAGTCTTGGTGGGCATGAAAGCCGGGTAAAAACATGAAATAGACTAACAAGATTCTGGTCTTTCAATGAAGTCTCATGTTTCTAATGACTCGCACATAATGGTCTTTTCCAAATCCAGGGAAGCGTAGAGCACTGATACCTCCATCAGTAGGGTACATAAACGAGACACTGAAGCCAATTCCCGAGGAGGTATTCGGATCTCACTCTTCATTCTCCACAATGAACTTGCTGCATATGTATAACTCAAATACTATAGTGTGAGCTCTGCTCTGCTTTAGAATTGGGTTATTGGGTATTTACTTATTGTTAAAACTAAATTTACAGTTGTAACAAACCTGTAGAGTTAAAATAATTTTAAGAGATACTGTACAAGTTTAGGAAAGTTTAGTATTTTTGGACAACAACATTTTTTGGAATATTACTCGTTTTACTCCCACCAAAAATGGCCAAAGCTAAATTAGCTATAAAACGACGCCGTGCGTACCGATCAACGTTACAGCATCGGTTCTCTTCTTTCTGGAAAATTTCTTTAGCTTCGGCGTTTACCGAAACCATAACGTCCACGAAAATCTCCGATCGCCGGCGTTCTGGTCTTTTATTGTTTGCTTCACTTGAAGAATTTGAAGCCAAGTTAAAAAGGAAATAGAAAAAAATGGCACAAGGATGGTTTTCGATGAGCGGGAGTAGCAGCGAAGATCAGCCGCAGGGGCAGCAGCAATCGGGTTCGTCTCTGCTCGCCGATTGGAATTCTTACGCAGCTTCGAGAGATTTCGAAGAAAGTGGCGGAAGCTTCGGGTTTGATATCGAATCCGCCGTTAGATCTGCCAACGACACTGTTTCGGGGACCATCAGTGTGTAAGTCATCCATCTCTTCCCCAAATTCGGGGGTTGTATGATGCAATTATTCACCTCAGGAACTGAATCTGAGAAGATTGAGAAGTTTGGTGTTAGTGAATTTGAGCAATTGAGATTTTACTTTATTGGTTGATAGCTTAGTGCATGGATCTAGTTGTGTAGTTGTGAGTTTTCAACACGAACACCTCTCTTCTGGAGGGTTTTCATACTGATTTGCTGAAAAAAATATTATTTTTTCTGTCAATATTCAGATTCCTATTTCTCCTTAGACCTTTAGGTTGATGTATTTGCTTGATGTAGATCTTTAGGTTGATGTATATAGCTGCATTTTGTTGAGCCTGTTTGTGCTTTTATTATAGACTTTGATGCACCTGTGAAATCTATATCTGTTATACTACCTGCTATAATGCTATACTTTGTGAAGAATTGTGTATAGCCTTTGATGTGTTAACCATATTACAATGTACATATTCATCTCTGCATTTCAACGTTCATGTGAGCATATTATTTGTTATGCTGATTTTACAGTACTGGTCATCTTGTGTTTTTCTTATCAAGAATCTTCCTATGTTTCGCTTATGAAATTGTTGTTCTTTTGTTGATCTTTGCAACTTGTACCTGAATATTAATGTCGACAGGGTTTCAAAAGGAGTTAGAGATATTCCGGGGAGCCTGCAGTCAGCAACCAGTAGTATGCCTTCAGGAAAATCGCTCATGTATTTCGGTTTACTTCTAGCAAGTGGTGTATTCTTCATCTTCATTGCCTTCACAATGTTTCTTCCAGTCATGGTGCTTATGCCACAGAAATTTGCCATTTGTTTCACCCTTGGATGTGGATTTATCATTGGATCCTTCTTCGCACTTCGTGGCCCACAAAATCAGCTCGCACATATGACATCGATGGAGGTATGCTACATTATTATTTAGCGTGTTCTGCATTTTGCCAATAGTAAATTTCCTTCCGCTCTTTATAATTTCTTGTCTACTTCTTCAGAGGCTTCCTTTAACCCTAGGTTTCATTGCCACCATGGTTGGTACCATATATGTATCGATGGTTCTCCACAGCTACATTCTCTCCGTACTCTTCTCTGTGTTACAGGTACCACATTTCATTTTCCAACTCTTCAGTATTTCCCTTTTAGTCTAAGTTGATTTTTTTCAAAATCAGATTTTCCTATGAGCAAGTGGAAAACAAGATTAGACCTCATCAAAGTATTTAAGATCATATAGTAACTCCTCTCATTGCTGAATCGGTATTGAGATGAACCCTTTGAACCTCCACATTTTAGCAACAAACATTAGATTCTCTAAAGCGTGGCGTTGCTTATCTGGTTCTTCACTCGTTATTGGGTTGGACTATAGAAAAAGAACTTGTGCTTGCAAAATCTGCGCATTCTACTTAATCTCATAATTTCTGGTATGTGTTTTTTGTGTCAATGGACAGGTTCTTGCGCTGATTTACTACTGTATATCCTACTTCCCTGGTGGATCATCCGGCATGAAGTTTCTCAGTTCTGCTCTTACCTCATCTGTGCTAAGAGTTTTCGGGAGATGAGCTTTCTCTGTCAATCTGGAAGAAAGAACAAAACTTTACTTTTCTGGTGTATAAAGAAAGATGTCAGATTATTTTTGACATAGATTTGGTGAAAATGTGAAAATCCTCGAAAAGACATTTGATCTTGAAATAGATGTTGAAGGAAGAACCTAAGAGATGCTATTACCATCTTTTCTTTTTTTTCTTTTTTTTTGCTGTTGATTCCCCTAACCAAAACGACGAATCCATTTTATAATTCTTCATAAAAAATCAAGAAAAATGGACAAGTAAATTTCCGCAGAAAGTGTTGATTGATTATTAGTTTCCCAAAATGTGTTAGCTTAATTCTAATACGTGACCATGTGAAACTCTCAATATTGAAACAAATATGTAGAATACTTGTTTCAATTCAAAAATAAGGTTAGAATAAGTTTCTTCCGATTCAAAACTAAGACTGTTCAATATTTTCTTGAAAATGCTACTCAAGTAAATGAAGAGCGCAGACATGCTATGTGGACAAATTAAAAACCCAAAATAAGGCTATTCCAACTAATTAACTCTTTTTTTATTCATTTTGCGTTTACAATTTTTACACTGTCTTCAACTTTTTACTATCACACTCACACGTCTGTAAACCATAAGGTTTGAAGAAACATTAGGAGTGTTTTAATTTCAGCAAGAAGCTTCATATTTCTAAAAAAACAAATCAAAATTTTCTCACAAAAGAAATTTGATTTCCCAATTAAGACCAAGTGATCATAATTTCAGTAAGACCGGTGTATTTTGTTGTCGTTTATTACGGCTCAGCAAATGTATGCAACGTACATTTTGATTGGCCCATTAAAGCCCGATTAAATATTGTTATGCTCTTTAGACTCGGACCATTAGTCAAAACTCAAAAGCAGTGTGTTTAGGACCATCTTTAGTAGGAGTAAAAGACTATCAATCATGCATAATTAAGTTTTGGTTATTATTTCTGTCAATATTCAATAACATGCAATATTCATATTTAAATTCAGGTAATGATATCTCGATGACACTAATAAAAAATATTGTAATTGTTTAAAAATTAAAATCGATGAATGGAACGTTGAACTTTTTACTACAAGATATTTTATTTTTTTTACTATGTTAGAAGAAATGATTTTATCGTTTAAGTTGAGCAAATCTAGTTTCATGCAGCACATGGTAAATGTTGATTCGATAAACAGTTTTACACGCACTATACTAATGATTACAATGATTCTAGCTATATATACTAATTACCGGTAAATTTGCCTGTAAAAATATACAATGATCCGTATTTCTCGAAATCGAACCTACGTACAAACATCACTTTTGGCCAACCACACTAAAGAGACTTCCACTGGAAATTTGAACTATTTGTTTGTTTATTTTGGTGTACGATAGTGGTAAGAAAATAATACAATTCTTGATTTGTTTGTTTATTTGGTGTTGAGATATATACAATGTTTAGTGTGCGGGAAACCCAATTCCTGAAAATACGGAAACAATGGAGCAAGAACATTTGACCTCTAATGTCCACCTTACACTACACATATTGTTAGTTATGTTTATTAGAAAACATGCGTTATTTTTTTGTTATTGTATTGATATTTATAATTCATAACATCAGTGACGACTTGTTAAAATTATAAATATCAAGTAAATATCTTTCCATTGGAAAATGACACTATTTGTTCGTGAATAAGAAGAAGATAAGAGTCTCCTTGTGAGACCCTCTGAACAGATACTACCGAACTTTTGAATCCGACCGTTATGTTATGGCGCGAAAATATTAAAAGTAACCATCACAAAAACCTTTAGACAAAGAGAAAGAGAAGACACAGTTTAAGAACATTCCACAGTTTGGTCATCTACTAAACCAAATCGATAAAATTTTAAACAGTTAAATGCCCACGAAACATTCATATATATTCAAACTGCATCAAACGCTCCTAGTACTTGTATCCTTTCACAAACAAGCTCTCGGAGGCAGCAGAGTCACCGGAAGCACCACCGGTGTATTTACCGAGAGTAGCGTCCGAGTTAGCTTTGCACCTGGCCAGGAACGTGGCCTGAGCATTGGCTACGTTCTCGGTCTTACCGGCCCAAGCCTTGAGAGTGCTTTGCTGGAGGGCACGGCCAAAAGAGAAAGTGAGCGTCCATGGCTTTAACACATCGAGCTTGTTCATTGCGTTCAGATTTAGTGTCGCTTCCTCTTCGCTTTGTCCGCCTGAGAGGAACACGATTCCTGGAACCGCTGGTGGGACTGCGCGGCGCAGAGCAGTCACAGTGTATTCCGCGATCACTTCCGGTGCAACCTGTTAGAAGAACAGTACTTTGTAGCAGATTAACGATGCATTTCGAGGCTTAGTCGCTTAGATTTATTCGATAAACCAATAAAACATAAAATTCGAAAAACTGAACCAAAAACAAACCGGGTTTCCCACAACTAGTTTTTTTACCTTTGGGCTGTCGGAGCCAGGAGTGACCATGTTAGGTTTAAGCAGAGTGCCTTCGAGGAGGACGTGGTGGTCGTTCAAGGCCTTGTACACGGCAGCAAGAACCGTCTCTGTCACTGCCGCACATTTCTTGATGTCGTGGCTCCCGTCAGTCAGCACTTCTGGCTCGACGATCGGGACAAGTCCGTTCTCCTGGCAGATGATGGCATAGCGGGCTAGACCCTTGGCATTCTCTTGGATTGAGAGCTCGCTTGGCTCGGTGGCACCAATCTTGATGACTGCACGCCATTTGGCAAACCGGGCTCCTGCCTTGTAATATTCCTGGCAACGTGCACCAAGCGAGTCTAGACCCTGAGTAGTGGTCTCGCCATTGGTCCCTGCTAGATCAACCACACCCTTGTCCACTTTGATTCCAGGGATAACTCCATTCTCCTGATTACAGGAAAAAAAGAGTCAGAATCCGAATTGAAACCGAAGTTACATTAGAGTCATGTCAAGAGCTTCAACTCTGCAACTCTTGAACCCAATGATTAAGACTAGAGCTGGAGTTCGGTTTTTCAGGGACGGACCTGGAGGAGGTCAACAAAGGGTTTGCCATCAGAAGTTTTTTGGTAGAGGGTTTCCTCGAAGAGGATAACACCGGATAGGCAAGGGAAAGCACCAGGGGAAGTGAAGAGGAGCTCACGGAGAGCTTGGCGGTTGGACACAATGTTCTCAACATTGATGCTGGAGAATCGTTTCCCGATGGTTCCAGTGCTTTCATCTGCCGCCAAAATGCCCTTTCCGGGTGTTGCAATGTACTTGGCCGTCTTGATCAGCTCATCTGAACTCAAATTGCAAATTAGACAGAACCTTAAAGAGACTGGGACATGAAGAGTTGTTAAGAGAGAAGAGTGCATGTTAAGTGTACGTACCTGCGTATTTGCCAACAAAAGCAGACATGGTTGCTTTACGGAGTGCAAGAGAGAAGAGTTTCACTGAAGAGGACGAGAAGGCCAAGACAAAGCTTAAGTCCCTGCAACTTTTGACTATATATATAGGTAATATCTACGAGGAATATACTGCATGAATATGTCATACGTGTCAGAAGGAGAGCCTAAGGAAGATTATCAACCTCGGATAAACCAAATGGGTGATTGCTTCTGCACTACTAAATGGCAGCCAATGATCACACTTTATCCCCAAAGTCTTGGATATGTGGAGAAGAGAAAGAGATGGGTACAAAACAAAAGCAGTCTCTTGTACAGTACCTCTCTCACACATTTCAACCACACGTGTGTGCATCCAAACACAAACAATAGATATTTTGGAGATTTAAAGCCAAGTTATGTATTATGCTTCTGGAGTATCAAGAGTTCCAAGGATATTTTTATATATGGTACACATGAGTTGCAGATGCAGTATCAAGAGTGCCAAGGATAATTCTATGGTACAGAGGAGTTGCAGAGTACCATTCCCGGATTCGAACACTTGGGGTAATTTATAAGTAAATCAAAACTGTTCCCATGAACTTGAGGGGGTTTAAATGGAAAAACCAACAGATTTAAAGGTGATTCCTTAGATAGTTTCTGTATCCGTTGTAGCGGATAGGATAGTGAATGCATCAATAAACTCCACTGCGGGATATGGAAGGGACAACTAATGCCGCAGGACCACAGTGTCCTAGTCGTCATCTGTGCCAAAATATCGGTCCCCAAACTCGCCCATACCAGGAATGACACGAAACTCATCGTTTAACCCATTTTCAATTTCCGATGTCACTATCTTTATTCTTGGGAAATTTTTGCAGACCACGTGAACACCTTGAGGTGCCTGGTTAAACAAAGAAAAAAATATCTCAGTCCAGCTGCATTCTTGTGGATAAACATGGATAAGGAGTAATGACAAGGAGTATAGATATTATGCAAAGGGTGTGTTATAGCTTACTGAGATAAGGTTTAGAAATATGATGTTTCCCTCGGGTACACCCTTGCTTATAAGGAGGTTGATAGCTTGAACTGCTGAATTTCCTGAAAAGATGTTCAATTTTAGTGTCACTAAGTGTGTTATATTGGCTAACAATGTGCACTAGAGCAAAGAGAAAAGAGAAAATAAAGTGTTTTCAGTAAAACGTGATGAAGAAAGATGGGTTAGTTACCTGTGCCGAGAATAGGATCCAACAATAGGACATGCCTCTCCGAGATATCGTTTGGCAATTTTTCATAGATTAGCTGCAGAGTGATTCAGACATCAAGCAGTGATGAAATAGAACACCTGGACTGATATATGAGTGACTCGTTTACCTGTTGACCATTGTCGCCTTCTCTGTGGATTAGGATCTTCCCGATCTTGATACCTTTGCAACATGCTCGCAACGCATTCTCCATGCTTTCACCACTAGCATTATTTCAAGACACCATAAGTTGGTGAGAGAGTGGGATATGCATGGATGCGGAAGTTCCTCTTGAATAAACTAAAGCTTGGATATAAGAAAGTACCTCCTAATCACAGAGACACCACATAACCGTTTACAGAAATCCACACCAGAATACACACATCCTGAAACAGGTTACCAAGATATCTATGATCCATTAATCATCGTGTTTAATTTCTACATCTATGCATAATAATATTGTGAATTCACAAACAACATTCATTAAGCTTACCGGTTGGAGTAACCACTTGCTTTTCAGTAAAAGGCAGATGCCCAAGACCATGTTCTACAACCTGATAATTGTAAGGAAAATTTCAAAAAACCAAAATGAGACGTGACAGGAAAGTTTGCTTAACCATTTGAATCAGCTTTAATAATCCTACCAGCCGAATCAATCGATCAGAATAGAAGACAAAATCATGTTTGGTTGTCTGAAAATCTCGTATAAGGGTGTGCATCCCTCTTATCTGCAAGAGAAAGCAATTTTTTGTTGAAAACTCAAGTTTTGTTTGCTAGTTAAGAGAATGTGACTCAAGATGAGACTGATATATTAATTACCTGAAATGTTGAGTGTATAACATAGAGACTAGGATATATTTTACAGAGATCATGTTGACCCAGCTTGGTGCAAATATGTTGCACAATTAAGTCAATAGCTACATGATTATCCCCACCACGAGGGATTATAATATCTGCATATTTCTTTGTCGGAAGAATGAAGTCATCAAAAGCAGGCTTCACAAACTTTGAATACTGCATCAAA
The DNA here is from genome assembly GCA_963922655.1 of Cardamine chenopodiifolia. Classification (NCBI taxonomy): domain Eukaryota; kingdom Viridiplantae; phylum Streptophyta; class Magnoliopsida; order Brassicales; family Brassicaceae; genus Cardamine; species Cardamine chenopodiifolia. The sequence continues at coordinate 4,666,019 of OZ000481.1, forward strand.
AGGTTGACATCAATACAAGATATGGACAGACAAAATATAGATTTGAAAACTCCAAACTAAAATGGACAAAAAACGTATGAATCAGAGCAAGCGAAATGCAAGAGGTAAACCATTTCTTGGTTGTTCTTGAAGATAATATACGCAGTAACAATTCTAACACACGCTAACCTGATCAAGTACAGTGCCGATATCTCTACCATTCTCGACAGTATCTCTTTTAATCCTTCTTGCCAAACGAACATCAGCATCTACACAGAAAAAATGATGCACTGTGAAACAGCTGCACTGCTAATTAAAAAACTTAAAACATTTCTCAAAGCGTAAGAAATTGTTCCTTCATGTGAAATCTCACTAGTAGAAAAAACCAAGTGAAGCTCCACAGAGGGAAATGGAATGTAGTAGAAACAAGAGTTAACAGTAATTATAACGAGAACAGGCAGAATATTACCTGTACAAACAAAAATCTTCATGTTCATCAGGCTCCGGACACGTGGATCATGGAATAAAAGTATCCCTTCAAGAATTATTACATCCGTAGGATTTACCTGCAGAATGTTTTTGAAAATCAGAGCATCAAATAAGAGAAAATATATGTCCCGCTAGTGATGATATCTACGAAATTGCTATTGTTACAGAAAAAGGAAGTAAGAAAATGAAAAAAGGCGTCTGAAGGTCATAAGCATCAATTAACAATATGATTATGAGCGAAGCTGAGAAGGAAGATGGTACCCTTCTGAAAACACTGCTCCTGTAAGTTTTGAAATCATATTTTGGAATATCTACAGCTCTCCCTTGCCTCAATTTCTCCATACAAGACAATAAATGCTCTGTGTCAAATGCGTCTAAATAAAAAATAATAATTCATTAGAATCAAGATAAGAAAAAAAATAAACGGAGGATAACAAAGAGTAATTCATAAGACTTTTGCTCATAACTCCCAGCAACTACGAAGGTACTGTCAGGGATGAAATTGCTTTAAAATTAAGAGATCTAAAAACAATACATCAATCACTAAGGAATATGGTTGTTAGTTATTCCTTAGTAATCCGAAAGAAGACGGGAAAATATTTATTTTCCTCCTGTTGACATTATAGAATTGACAAGAATATATTACAGAAAGCAGCCACAGTCAGAAAATATTCTCACCTGGATGGTCAAAGTTGTATTCATGAACTCTAGCAAGTTCTTCTTCAGTCAAATTATGATAGAACGAGTCCTGCCAAATTATATATCATTGGATATTTAATGGAGCAATTTGTGGTTTATCATGATGGCAAAAGTATTTGAGAGTTAGATACATATAATGACACAAATATCTAAAAAATGGTTATAAGGTTCAACCATGTTAAACTTCAGCCATATACACTATATTAGCAGATACTATTCTCCTTTTAGATCTCTTAATTAAGTGGAATTCGATTGAATTCATATACATTAAAAATACAGATCAGACCAGTGGTTGTCACTAAGCATTATGAAACTTTACTAACAAAACAAGATTACCTGGTTAATAAGTACAACACGCTGATCATGCAGTTGCTGGATTATCATATCACAAACAGTAGTCTTTCCCGATGCTGCACCTCCAGCAACACCTAACGATGACAAGAACATCTCAAATCAAGACCATCTGTCAAGCTTTTCTATATCCACGACTGGTATACTCAGCAAAATTACAGATTTGTAAAATCTGACTGACCTATTACAAAAGGCTGTCTTTGGATATCTTCTGCTGGAGAAGTGGTTTCCTTAACTGCTCTTGGTTCCAACCCATTCACGTGGAAACCAGAAAAATGAACCTCCGAGGATGCTTCTATCATGTCAACAACGGACTTAGAACCCATCCTGACGAGAATTCTGGACAATGAACATAGGTAAGCCACATAAATTTATCTTAATCTCTTATCGTAATCATGCATAAGCAAAAAAAAAAAGAAAAAAGGAATCTTAAACCACACTATCAGAACATGAATCAGGAAACTTTAAACGATTCTCATTACAATGTGAATCAAATCCCATTTAATCCAACAAAACAGAGAAGACAAAGTGAAAATTTAGCTGCAACAAAAACTGATGAAGAACCATGATTAGATCCGAACTTGTTTTTGTTTCCATAAATCCACAAATGCGAGAACAATAAAAAAAATAACCTTCTAGTTTATTACTATCACATTTAATCAACAGGGGAAGAAAACCAAAGTTTGGACCAAAATCGCAATGACCAAGCATCTGAAATCGTGTTAACATAAACAGAAACAACAGATCGTTCAAGAGAGAAACCAAAAAAGCTCAAAAAACATGTCAGAAATTGCAAAAAAAAAGTCGTAAAACGAGATTCAAAAAATAACCCAGATTCAGCTTCGGTCTGAAGGATCTCAAATAAAAAAGAAATAAAGGAGATGCACTTTTCTGTGGAAGTGAAACAATAGAATCTCAGGTAAGAAAGGGACAGATTTTAATTTGGTAAATTAATAATTATGGAAGCTATTAATTGCTTACAGTGGGAAAAGCTGGATTCGGACATTGATTGATTTGGTATATTATAATATAGGAGAGCGAGACGAAGAACAAGGAAGACGAAGCTCGTATGAAATCTAGATACGTTTTGGTGTATGAAAAAAGTCGTATACTTTAATAATGGTTCAGAATGAACCCCACAAGTGATTTTAGTTTTAGATCTAATTATAGGAGTACTGGTGCAACTCCGGCACACTCCGGTTTAATTGCTGTATCGGGATTTTGAATTTCCATAGAGTTACTCAATTATTGTCGCTTTTTTCCTCAATCGTCACATTTTCAAACCAATGTCAAGTTTTAGGACTAAATTGAGGCAAAAAGGATGTATGACCCAAACTCAACAAAACTGAGATCAAATTATTATATTTTTCTAAGATTGTTTCCATACAAAATAATTTTTGTTTCTCTTCAAAACACATGAATATTGCCATCTAGATGTGGGAGACCTTTACCAATTTTGCTTTTCTGGTGGCTAAATTAAAATTAATTTTAATTTAATTAAGCATTGCGTTTGAGAGTAACTTGAAAATAACAACGAGATTTTTAGTAGTTTGCAAATCTGAAAATTCTGGTTATAAGTATATTAAAATATCTACTAAATTAACCTTTTTATTTTATTTTTTTCTAAATTAAACTAACCCTTTTAATTAGTGTAGTGTCATAGAAGAGGAGGATTGTGATTTTGTTTCATCTCCGTTAGTCTTTCTCTCGAAGCTTCAAGTCGACTATGGCAGCAGCTATGTCTTCTTCTTCTTGCGCTTCCTCGCTTCGTCTAATCCCCTTCAAACGAACCTTATTCTCTTCTGTTCATTTTCCGGCCAAAACCCTGATTTTACGACCGATAAAACCGTCGGAAATTCCCTCATTTCGTCGAACAATCATCACGTTCCAGAAGATTTCAACCGGAATCGTTCCTCCATCATCGGCTTCATCATCATCTCCGTCGAGCTCTGTAGACCTTCAACCAATCGAAGAGCTTCCTCCAAAGCTACAAGAGATCGTCAAGCTATTCCAATCGGTACAAGAGCCAAAGGCCAAATACGAGCAACTTCTCTTCTACGGGAAGAACCTGAAACCACTCGATTCTCAATTCAAGACGAGGGAGAATAAAGTAGAAGGATGCGTTTCTCAGGTTTGGGTTAGGGCTTTCTTCGATGAGCAACGCAATGTTGTGTATGAAGCTGATTCCGATTCGGTTCTAACCAAAGGGCTAGCTGCTCTATTAGTCCAGGGTTTATCTGGAAGACCTGTGCCTGAGATTTTGAGGATAACACCTGATTTTGCTGTTCTTCTTGGTTTGCAGCAGAGTTTGACTCCTTCTAGAAACAATGGATTCCTTAATATGCTCAAGTTGATGCAGAAGAAGGCTCTTCATTTGGAAATCAAAGCTGAGGAGGGTACAAGTTCTGGAGAGAGTTCAGAGTCTAGCTTCGTAGAAGCAAGTGTTCTTGAGGTGGATTCTGAGTCTAAACCTAGTTTAGTTGAGGATTTGGGGGAAGAAAATATTGAAGATTCGGATAGTGGGTCAAATGTTGATGCTTTAGGGAGTAGGGGGATGAGGGTTAGAGAGAAATTGAAGAAGGAACTAAATCCTGTTGAGTTAGAAGTTGAAGATGTTTCTTACCAGCACGCAGGACATGCTGCTGTTAGAGGTAGTGGTGACGGGGAAACACATTTCAATTTGCGGATTGTTTCGGATGCTTTCCAAGGTAAAAGCTTGGTCAAGAGACATAGGCTGATATATGGCTTGTTGCAAGAGGAGTTGCAGAGCGGGTTGCATGCTCTCTCTATTGTGGCTAAGACGCCTGCTGAGGTTTGAGGATGTAGCTATGGAAGAAGTCAGGTCCAGATTCTTTTACATCTTTAGGTCCATTTGCTTTGGATTTTGTTCTCTGGGCCTTTTAATAATGTTGAGGCGTAAGAGCTTGATCAGGATCATCTTATATATCTATATATATATATATAGATTCTTTAAAGGAGAGATAAATATTGATTGTGCCAAAGGATTTGATCTTTATGGAGAATATATATATAATGTCTTTTTCACTACATGATTCGCCATTTTCAATATGAAATCCCTTTTTCTATGTTAGCTTCAAGGTTTTGTTTGTTTTCCTATGGTTTCTTGATATTAAGTTTCGATGTCTACTCATTGAGGGTGTTCGAGAGATGATAGGATCAGAGAATGTTCAAGATTTTTCTCCTTATGGCTAAGTTTGAATCGCTAGGATCACAGCATCTACGGAAAGTAACAAAATGGTATCTTCATGTCCACGATTAACATGTGAAGTTTGTTGTCTATTTCTCTTTAGTCTAGATAGTCAAAGTTGGTACTGTTTAATCAATCAATGCAAGTTGCTTTAAGGGACTGCAGAGAAAGAAAGAGATTTGGTTGCTTTATTTCTTTCTTATTGATTAAAAATAAAATAAAAGTGAGAGAAGTTTATGATGATCCCTGTTACAGTCTACCGTTAGACATGTGATGTTTCTTAAAGCCCCATTAGCTGAGACTTGTGGGGTTTTAATATACAATCAACTTTACATGCCTGTCTACTGAAACCAGCTGTGGTTTTAGCCAGCTGTGGTTTTAGCCATCTAATATCTGGAGTTTCTTGGAGAAAGTATTAATCTTTGTTGAGATTTTGAATTTTTAAATCCTCTATGTTGACATATGCCAGATAATGGGTAAGCTTCCATTTTTTTTTGTGTGATTTTGATTACTTTAAGCCCTAAAGAGAACCAACATGGGAATCTAGTGTTTGATACCTCTTTTGCTTTTGTTCTTAATTCTTTTCTCCGGTGGTTCAGGTATGTTGAACAGTAGAAAAATACAACACACTATTCTTGGAACTGTGTCTAGTGGATCAATTATGAATCTGTTGCCTAGAAAGATAATATTTTCCCAATTTCTTTATCTTGGAACAGTACAAACTCCGATCTCTGTTCTTGGATAGAATTCACTAGGTCTTGTTCTTTTATACATTTTGTGGGTACGCAAAACGAGATTTATACTTGAAGAACATGCCAAAGCTAGAGACTTTGAAGATGACTCCCTGACTCCGAGAATCAATTTGTCGTCTTCATCGTCTCTTTGTCGTGCAGATACGAGAAATCAGGATTCCGGTTGGTGGACCGGTCATCTGAAACTGACACCTCCCTTGCAGCCAATAAGAGTAATGAATCATTCCAATATGAGCTCTGACTTTGAAGGTACCTCTAATCTCATATTCTATCTTGTTGTTCTGTACCTGTCTTTTGAGCATAACTGCGTGGTTTACAGGCAAGCAGACCAAGCTCGAAATCAAACGGATTGGTTCCAATCTCGTCTCGTGTTTTCTCTGCGAGAATGGCTGGACCGCTTGCACTGCAATCAATTTATTGAAGAAGAAGAGCTCAATCCCAAGCTTCTCAAACCTCAGTTCTATCTTCTTATTAGGATTTGTGAAATTCACCAGCATCGACAAATCGCCATTAAAATACACGGGCGAGTCGAAGTAGATCGTGTGTAGGTTTGCATTTGGGATGTCGAAAACAGGGGTTCTTGGTCTTATCGCAAGAAACACAACTAAAGTAGTGACCCCAAGGAAGATAAGCAAAAGGCTGAACACAAAACATAAACCAACAACACACCATATCCACAGATTGGTCCTGCTGCTCCGTGGCTGACGGAGAATCACTTTATCTATCCTCGGCTCTGCATCAAGACCGTTGATTTTAACCGCCATTGGCTTTGTTAAAACCATTTGGGTGAGTGGTGTGGATTGTGTGCTTTGTGGTGTTCTCCATGGCGTGGTTCTAGGAGTATACCATATAGAAGACGGTGTTTCCCATGGTGAAGTTTCGGGTGGTGGAGGAGGTAGAGGAAGTAGATTTGACATGGATTATGGGATCAATGAAAGGAAATTTGGAAATGAATAATGGTTATGGGTTAAATAGGAAAAGTTGAAGTTTTTGTGGTTTGTTGGGTGTAAAAAGCGAAAGCGAGAGTTTGGGCAAAAGAAGGGAGCTTTTGTGTAATGGGGTTGGGTTTTGTAATGAGTGGGACCATACGTGTCGTTTTGAAGAACTAGTAAAGCAAATCTCGGTGGCTTTAAAGTTTGAAAACTACATGCGTTTTTTTTTTCTTAACAAGTGGCTTTTCCTCACTAAATCTAAGATTAAAGAATTATGATTGATTATAGGGAACATCTACTTATTAGTTGAAGTAAATCAAAAGCAGTATTTTAGAAAAAGGATACAATTACCATTTTTTTAATAAAAAGTAGTATAAACCAATGAACCTGAAAGACAAGGATTTTATGACTTGATAATTCCAAGTCTCATTTTATCTTTACTTGATGATATATGTTTAGCAATCTTTTATAATCCGGTTAATCAGTTTTATACAATACCAGAACACACCCCCAACTTGTCACCGATAAATTTCTAGTTTTACCCTATCTCACATGAACGAACTGCTTGAACAATAAATCGATGTTTTCTCCAATAACGTCTTGGTCACCAATGAACCCAAAATGTCTCTCGATCTTTTTTCAGTCAAAACGGATAATCTTAAAGAGTCAAGCATCCTTTCTTTTTACACTCACTCATCCTAGAGCTTTCGAATATTCTCTTGTATCATCCAAATATTCATTTGAGCTCCTCCAAGATAAGTTTTTCTATTCTTTTTGAACAATGCTTGTGCCACGTTAGCTCTTGTATTCCGAATGCAAATCCCGCATCCTCCTCACCAGCGTCTAAGACAACATCTTCATGTGACCATATTCTAACATCCTTTCTTATTGATCACACTTATCACCGTAAATTATTTTACGTTTAAAAATTTAAAATTTTCATAAAAGAAATAAATGTAAATGCTATTTAAACAATAGAATTTGTTATATGCATGCAAATGCAAATTTTAGTAAAAACAATTTGTGATAGGAAAAAAAGAGGAAAGAAAGGGAAATCATCTTGGAGTGTTTTCATATTATGATTTAACAAAGTTTTCATGCCATATTTTCGGAGCAATATTGACCGACCAATTTCTTAATTATTTTTAACTTATAATGATTAAGAAAAGTAAAATGAATACAAATTGATTATTTGAGTTGCTTTTAGATTTAGTCTAAGGTTTGAAAATTCTTTTTTCGTCTTTATTTGGTTGTATGAAGATAATCAAAATGAGGTTGTTCCTTGGGTAACCGTGCTTCCTTTTTCTACTCACTTTTTTGGGTCGTTATAATGTGTGGTTAGTTGCGTATCCACAAAACACTTCAGCACTAAGAAAAAACGCTTTTTTTTAATCAATTAAACTTAAATAAAAATTCATAATAATTCCATTTTTATCTCTTGATAATGATCATGTTTTTCATTGTAATTTGATAATTTCAATATCGGGAAACTTTTAGAGTAGTCACATAGATCGGTCGCGCGTGAATAACTTGGTATTTGTTTTTTTCTTTGTCGATTGAACGATATGTATAACGTTGAAGGAGACGACAAACCTCTCTGGCTTAAAAGACCCATAACGTGGCATGGCACAGTATCCACCAAGCCACGTCTCGATCTCCCACCATATCTCGGTCCTTTTCCATAATAGCCATCTTACAAATCTTTTAAAACCCTTTTGAGTGACTGCCATGCATGGAAAGAGTAAAAGAGATGTCCATCGAGGGGACTCGCTAGATGACGCTGGTTGAAGCAACCGCTGCAGTGGTTATAGCGGGTGGGCCGCTTCTGGGTCTGATGTGTTTCAGTTTTGTTGCGACGGTCACTCTGTTTCTGATCTCTTTACCGCTTCTACTTATTTTCAGTCCGGTCTTAATTGGAGCGGTGGCGGTTCTGTCGGCTGCTATAGTCGGCTTCTAGGTAGACGGAGCGATGTGGGTGGCGGGGATATTGGCTCTGGTGTGGTCCGGAAGGCAGATCGGAGTGGCTGAGACAATGGTAGAGTGGATGGGTGTTAGAGTTAAGGAATTAGGACAAGATTGGAGCCGTTACTTGTGGAACAAGTCAGATGATGATTCCCCTCAGATTCACTCTTCCTAGTTCAAAATTGAGAAAATATCTTCTTCCCTATTCCTCTAATTCTGTCTGTCTTTGTCAATGTGTTGACTAAATATCTATATCAGTTGTTGTTCATTGTCAATGTGATGAATATATCGGTATCATACTCTGTTTGACTGTTTCCATATAAATGTATGATGAGCAAGCATGACCACTTTCTCATATTTGAAGAAGCTATTTATCCAGAGGAGCATAAGAAGTTCTGTTAAACATACAATATCCATCAAATAAAATTACAATATTAAAATCCATTAAATACAATCCTCAATGACAACTTTTGTCCCACTACAATTACAAGCCACCAAACATGAAATGGAATAATTGGGAATCCCAAGTAACTGGAAAATCTGGTAAGCCAGCAAGGAAACACATACATTTTATGGCAATCGCGCTTAAAGTACAAATGAAAATTGCTTAGAGAACCCTTTAGATGCGATGGAGATATAAATCACAGAGGTAGCACTTCAGCAGATTAACATTGTTGTACTTTTCGTTCAAAATTTTCCAAATGTAAGGACTTGTTGAAGAATTTGTCTTTTGTTGGATTTTGTAACCAGTTTTGCTTGCATTTTTGAAGAAAAAAATTACAAAACCGAAGCGGTTCAACTTCAAACAAAGCCTCAGAAATAGAAGCGTGGCCGGTAAAGTAGGTAGCCTCTCAATGATGATGAAAGGATCCAGCTGTATCCAGATACCCTCCGAGTCAATAAGAAGCTTCAAAGAGGACAAGCGGTAAAAAAAACAGGAGTCTGGTAATAATATAAAATGGGAAAAATCATCATCAACATCATTTCAAGAAGAGTGAGTCAGTCCCACACAGCTATAAAGGCCCAAAACAAACACATCCACCGACGTGTATTGTAGATTTAGAGGTCTTAAAAACTTGTGTGTGCGCCAGATTTAGCTCCCTACTGATCCGCCGCCGCACCTCCTCGATCTCCGCCCAGTTTTCTCCGTTTATCTCTAAGGTATTCAGCTGTTTCTATCCGGGATTGGTCGGTAAAAAAGCAGCCGAGGAGGAAGAAGAAGCTGTCGTCGTGATGATGATGATGACGTCACTCGGTGGTGGTGGTGGTGGCGCTGTTGGTGGTAGTGGAGGGAGATTCGTGACTTATCCGCCGCCTCTTTCTGTACCTCCGTCTGCTCCTCAGTCACCTAACTTCTCCGGTGGTCTCCGATCACAGCCTTCTTTACTCGTTGAGCAGGAGAAGTAATTCAATCTCTGTTTTTTTGTCTATGTCTTGTAATTGACTTTGTTTGTTGATCTTTTGTTCTACTGATTGGATCTTAAAAGTCTTTATTTTTATCGCAAATCTTGAACCCTTTTTCCTTGTTCCTTGTTTCGAGATCTATACTTTCTAATTCTGATGCTCCTGAAGATTTTTTCGATATGTATGGTTGAGTTTTTACATACCCACCACAGCAAATTAAGCTCTTTTTTAGCTCAATCTACTTACGTTGTGCACTGGATTTGTCCTTTATCGATTGGATAATGGATGGTGTCAGTGCTATAAGATTTTATACAACTATCTGGAGCTATAAATTCTCCACTTTGCTTAGATGCTGATGTTCGGAGCGAGAAGTTTCTGAAGAAATTGGATGCATTAATCTAGCTATTTATATTCGTGGATCTGCTTGTTATCTTGTATGCTCATGGTCATACTAATTTGGATAATCTGCAATTTCCTTTTTGGCAGGTATCTTTCTGAGTTACTTGCAGAGCGTCACAAGCTTACTCCATTTTTGCCTGTGCTTCCACATGTTTGCCGGCTGATGAACCAAGGTGAGCCATACTGTTATAATCAGAGAAAACGTTATTGTTTCTTTACTTTTACATAATATCTTCTATAATTTCGTTTCTTGCTGTAGAATTACTATCTTTGTACATTTGATAAGCATTTTAGTGATGCTTATAAGAGAGATCAGTTAGTTAGAAACTTAGAATTTAGCAAAAAAAAAAATATCTTACTATCAAAAGAGACAGTTAGTCCTTCCCTTACTATGAATTAGAACATACAACGACAGTGCAGATTATTTCAGTTGAATTGTGGTCTAGTAGAGTTTAGAAATGACTTTTCACTGATGTATATTTTGTTTTTAGATCCTGTTACTAAGAATTTTAATTGAAATTCTTATTCTGAGTTGTCTCGTAGTGATTCCTCCCGCATAAACAACCCTTGTTTTATTGAGCAGATCACATGTGTGACCTTCGTAGAGTATTGTCCTTGTTTGCAGTCGGTTACAATCTATTTAACTAGAGTGTGAACGTTAATATTCACTAACTTAGTTGAGACTATGATGTCTCTCCATTCCACTATCATTGGTGATGGATTTGTTGACTAATTCTAACTGGTGCGTCTTACTCTTGAAAATTGACATTTTTTGAAACAGAAATTTTGCGTGTAACCACGCTGTTGGAGAATGCCATAAGTCAGAGTAGGTTTGATCACCCTTCTGGAGGGATATTTCAGAATGCAAGAGCTGACATGAACGGATGGGCCTCACAATTTCCATCAGAAGTATGACTACTAACCATTAACATAACTCTTTTTCATCTAATTCTATACTATTGTACTAGAAATTTTTTGACTTAAGTTGTACTGACATAACTTGCTTTGAATTACTTTTAATCGTAGTTCATCATGACAGGTAGCCTGGGCTAACACTGAACATCATTAATTTTTTTGACTTAGGTTCAATGCGCTAACTAGATATTCCATTACCTTCAGGAGCCATATAAATTATTAGGTGTAGCTGTGAAGGATTGGCTATAACATGCTCTAATATTTACAATCTTTGTGTAAATATTATGAACTAGGATTAGCATTTACAGGTTGCTAACTTGCAACAACACAATGCATTACCCCTTTTCCGTGGTAGAAACATTTGATAAGATTTATTTCATGTTCTTCTTGGTTTTGATGCTGCAATCATATGTCTGTAACATGTTCTTGTGCGTTGAGGTTGACACGACTTCTAATAGGTTGTTGGTTTATTATTTCATTTGTAGAGATCAGTTTCATCATCTCCAGCACCAAATTGGTTTAACTCTCCTGGTAGCTCGTCCGGTCTCATTGTCAAGCGAACAATCAGGGTGGATATTCCAGTCGACAAATACCCAAACGTATGAATTTTAATATCCTTGTTGAGACCCTGAACTATATTGCCAAAGTATAAACTATAATTTGATAACTATTGCAGTACAATTTTGTTGGTCGCCTCTTGGGTCCTAGAGGAAACTCACTCAAGCGAGTTGAAGCGAGTACTGATTGCCGTGTTCTGATAAGGGGGAGAGGCAGCATTAAAGATCCGATTAAGGTAATTACATGTTTCATCTGTTCAGATAATAAATAGTTCAACTTCAACTGTATCTTCATTCTATCGCGTTGTTGTTGCAGGAGGAAATGATGAGAGGGAAACCAGGATATGAGCACCTGAATGAACCACTTCACATCTTAGTCGAGGCAGAATTACCCATTGAAATAGTGGATGCACGTCTCATGCAAGCTCGTGAGATACTAGACGATCTACTTACTCCCGTGGTTTGTTCATAGCTCTTCAAATATCTTAAACTATAGATACGCACATAGTGTCCGTCTATATAACCACACTTGTTTGATGTATTGTTTCAGGAGGAAACCCATGATTTGTACAAGAAACAACAGCTCCGAGAATTGGCTCTTCTCAATGGTAGTCTTAGAGAAGAAGGGTCTCCAATGTCTGGTTCCATCTCTCCTTACAATAGCCTCGGCATGAAGAGAGCCAAGACAAGGGGCTAAAAACACGTCTCAACTCATATTTTTGCTTGCCTCTCTCACCTTTCCAAGAAGGGATATATGCACCGTAACCAGCTTCCTCCAAACAAGAAGGCTTTGGAGATTCTGTCTCCATATCCAATCCTCCTCTTCCACGGGCTACCGGTACTGTCTCTAATCCCTGGAATAAAACAAAAACACCGTCGTATATGAATCTGTGTCTATCTTATTTATCGTGTCCCGGAGAGTGTTCAGAGACAGAACTAGGGACAATACAAAGGGATGAGTCTCTGTCTCTGTCCGAGATTATTTTTGGCTTGCTTTCTCTTTTCTTTTATTTGGTTCTGTTGGAGACTACTAATAAGCTTTGTTGCTAAAAGCCAGTTTTTGGGTCAAACATCATGGTTTGGTTTGTCTTTGGTAATGTATTATTCTGTTTTTGTTACACAAACATCATCAACTAATATCCTTTGTTACTACTACATTCTGCAAACCCAAAACACATATATAGACTTAGAAACCCACAACATTCAAGCCTTCACATCGATGTTGTCGTCTTCTTCATTCTCGTCCATCCCGACCCACTTTGTAAATGCAAACAGAAACTCTTTAAAGTTCACCATTCCGTTCTTGTCCCAGTCCATTTCCTCTGCAAACAAAAGAATCAAAATCAATGTCCTTCGTACAGTGAAGGAGAAAGCGTACGAAGAAGAGGGAAGGGAGTTAAATAGTAGACCAAATCTCTTCATTGCAATTCTCCCAGAGGATCGTTCTCCAGATTCATCAATGGCTCGGATCATCTCCTCGAGGCTAACGTGTCCGTCTTTGTTCCCATCCAGGAACACAAATGTGTCCACAAGCGTCTCAAATGTTGGTTCCAGCTTCGGCATTCCCATCGTCCATTTCTATTCATCGTACATCAAACTCTCAAAAACCGTGATTTACTGATAAAAAAACGAAATTGTTGATAGTGTTTTTGAGGTTACCTTCTGGAGAGTGGATGAATCATCTTTAAGAAGATAGACGAGGCGGAGAAGAACAATGAACTCAGTAAATGTAATACCCATGTCCTCGTTAATATCACAAGCCTTGAACAAATCATTTATCTCTTCTTCCTCGAACGAGATCTCTAGCTTCCTGATACAATTCTTTTGCTCCGTCTGATCGATCGAGCCGTTCGAATCCTCATCTGCTCAAAACCAACCAAGTAAACAACATCAAATCATATTGAGAACAACCGCGATAAAGATTCTGCCATGCGTATGCACTCACCAAACTCTTGGAAAATGGCTTTGCAGTTTCGAAGACCTTCATCGATCTTTGGGAACTTGAGAACAATACTGTTGAGAGATTTCATTGTGGTGCCTCTCGATGCACGGTTTCTATGATTTTGGCCTCTAACTTTGTCTCTGGAACTCATTCTTTTTGCAGAGATTCAGATTTCGTCACTGCAGCTCCCATGTCTCTGTTTATTTCCTGGTGCTTCGAGATCTGATCGTAGATTCACCTCCAGACAAAATCTAGTTTCTTGTAAGACAAGGCAGCATAACGTCTTGATTTCACAGAATAATAGCGCTGTTTGATTCCAAGATTACCGAAACCATATCTACATCAGATATTCAATAAATAATTGGAAAATAAAAAATCAATTGAGACATAATAATAGATAAAAGGACAAGTTTCACATCAGACAATAAATGTCACAGGAATCATCAGGACGTAAGAAGAAAAGGGAAGATGCCTAGAAAATAAATCTATATATATATTTCCGGTTTTCGGCTTATATTTTTTAGTCATCAGTACATATTTGTTGCTTGGATTCTTATTCAATTGAATTTGCACGAGTGTGATAAAATTGATTTGGGACTTAATTTTGGTCTGATAAAAACCATATGATTGAAGCAAAAACTAAAAAGCATTAGAGACGGAAGGACATTAGCTAGGACCAGTTTCGAAATGATCAAAACTCTTCATAAGTAGTACGCAATCAATAAGCTTTATGAATACGTCTAAATCACTTTTTGCATGGATACGAGTAGATAACTAGAGAGCCTACGTATATATATATATATATATATATATATATATATATATATATCAAAATCAATTTTTTTGTCAAAACAGTCATATTCAAACTTAATTTTTCAAAAAGTAATGTTTTGAAATATATAGTTTGATGTATAGTATAATAAGAAAACAATAATTCTCTATTAAAAATTCATGATTAGTAAAAACTCCTTCATTTATTAATAATTCTCCATTAGAACTTTATCATTAATAAAAAATCCTTCATTTAAAAGATAAAAAAATTCCTTCATTTATCATATGACAACAAACTATTCCATAGAGAAAAACATTGCTAATTAATGAAAAACAATAATACTTTTTGTTTTGTCAACAACAATAATACTTTTAGAGGGTGAATAAAACACGTCGCTGATGTTGGTTCTAGTCTCACCCTATTTCCTAATGAAAGCTCACTTCTCAGCCCTCAGAATAGGAATTGTGCAGTCCTTTGTTACTACAAAAGACGAGAGAAGCTGACGCTCTTACTTTATAATTAAACTCTCCTTGAAAAAATAGATAAAATTAAACTCTCAATAAAACATTTGTTTTGTATACTACGTAGAGAGAAATGCCATTTTATTTTGTTGAAATATCGGACTTAGTTAACTATATCAATCTATAAATCGTAGTCCTCTTTAATAAAACAAACGATTTTGAGAATCGTATCAGGGGCTTTTAAAACAAATTGATATTTGGGGTTCTTACGAAACAAACATAAACTTTAAGGGTGTACTTTCATTTTAGTTGTTTTAAGTATTTAATTCATCTTGGCGTTTTCTAAACAACTACCGTTTAAATTCGGAAGACATTAATTTCTCCTCTGTTCTCTGTCTCTTCCTAATATGGTTTAGCCATAACTCCTTCCTTAGGTATTCTTCTTTTAAAAACTTAAGCTCTTGTAACAGCAATTTCATGGAGCTGACATTATTAGTCCTACTGAGAGCATTATTGGTATCTCTCTCCTCCTCAAGTTCCATCTCGGGTACGTCTTTTGTGTTCCTTCTTCCCCCAGAATTATTTTGTTTCACTCTCTGAATTTCTAATGCAAGTTAAATTTTGGGTTTATGGAGATGGTGATATTCTATCTATTGGGTGCTTTTTTGTAGATAAGGTGTTCGAATCTCAGACCTAGGTTTGTGGAAGGAACCTCCTTCATGCCAAGAAAAGTAAGTACGAACGAAAGCATCCTGATTAGTTTGATTTGATGGTTAGATTTGGTAATTAATTTACTTGTAATTTTGTGCGCCAATGTCTGAATATAGACTCATGCAAATGTTTATGATGATGTATACCACATAGACTCATAAAAAAACCAATTTGCTTAGTCCAAATCTTGATTTCAAGTATTAATCAATTGTAAATTGTAATTTTCAGGTTAAAAGTTTTCCGGTTAATAAAATAAAATTGTAATTTCAGAAAGAAAAAAAAGGTTAGGGATATTTCTTTTGTTTGGTTCGGATTGGATTTGGCTTATCAGATGGGTTGTTTGTTTGGCTCGATTTCAAACCAGATCGGTTCGGTAAATCAAGGTTTTATATAAGTGGTGTGACACTGCAATATTTGCTTATGTTCCTTTTTGGGTTGGGAACAGAATGTGAATAGGAATGATGGACTTGTTTGCCCTTTACCACCTCTCTCTTCACCAAACCTTAACGCCTCTACCGCTCGTGACATCTCGCTGTTTCTTAGTGTTGGCTTGATCAATCGAGAAAATTGAAAGAGCTAACGAGTGATTGCTCCCTGATACAATATTAGCTAACAAAACAGCTACAATTATAAAAAAAAATCTGTTACTGATCAACTGTAAATATACACATGAGTTTAACTTCACCAAGTCAATTACATTAACCGATATTCAATAGTAACGCCCTCACAAATTAATGTAATTATAACTTTTGACCTTGGATTATCATTAGTTAGTGTAGAGAGAAGAGATGGTTTTAGTATGAGTGGTATAGAATCCTAACATTGAAAAGAATGTTTTAGGGATTTTTTTAAGAGAAGATTCCAAAGCGAACGAGACCTCGGATGCAATTTTGGCTTTTTTTTTTAATTGAATCATTTGTTGTATAATGCATAGTTTGAATATAATTAAATACAAATTAAAACAAGTAAAACGTGGAGTTGGAACTCATCTGTGGTACGTCGGGATTTTTAGGGTAACTTTTCGTATTGCCGTTGTTAATTTCTTTTAACTAATATATAGGCCATAGGGGATGGCTATGGTAAAAAAATGACGTAAAAAAAAAAGTAAGTAAACTAAACAGTGAGGATTCGAGGATCATTAGCCACTTGTGTTACCCTAATCTCAACCACTTGTTCACATTTGTCAGGGTATTTGATTTTTTTCACATCTGTTAAATTTCTCAACATATAGCTTTCGTGATTTTGTGTTATCGAGCGTGTTGATTACTCTATATTTACAGATCTCTCTCACGGCTGCTCTATGTATGAGTGTGATAAGGATACAACAGCTGCTCAAGCTCGTCAAGGAAAATACATTCAGGGAATTCCATAGGATACACTTAGCAATTAGCATCACCAGAGAAAACTAGAAGAAACTTAGGCTAAGAGATTATAAAAATCATCATTAAAGTATTCTAAAATCGGGGCTTTGTATGTGGAAAGGTTTTGAGTTTAAAGATTTCATGTTTATTGATTGATAAAAATGTTTTAAAACTTGTATTTTGATATTTTCTCACTCTGGCTTTGGATACACAGGATTGCACAAATTCTGAGAAAGGAAGTTCTTTCTATATGTTCAGAATGAATAATATATCCGTGAAACCAGCTATTGAGCATAGTCAGGTTTGTCAAATTCTTCATTCTCTATCGAACCTTAGCTTCAAAAATCTTGCATGAAATGCACAAATGTAGATATCTCCGGTAAAAAATCCTTTTTTACTTTATGCAGCTTAGGAATTTGGTGTGGGCTACATCTAACCACAATGTTTACCTGCATGCCCAGTTCAATAAGGTCATTCACTGGTCTTCTTTAACAGGGTCGCATGAATGAAGTTCTTAATCTTTTTGGTCATGTGGCCCCATCCCAGGTGTGTAACCATATCAAATTCATTTTCAACTAATTTCACTTAGTATTTTCTTGATTTCTCAAAGCCTGTTTCTTTCAGAATCATAGCTTGTTAGGAAGATCTTTAAAATCATACGTTACCACTCTGGCAGTTAAAGATGAGATGATAGTTGCTGGTGGCTTTTCTGGAGAACTCATTTGCAAGGTTAGTTTTGAGAATTCCACTCTTGTCACTTTGACTGCTGATTAACATATGATGCTATTTTCATTTGCTTTCACTGAATCTAGCGTCTTGATAGACCCGGTGAGAATTTCTGCGCACACACAACTTGTGTAGAAAACACCATCATTAACGCGGTTGATATACACAGAAGCTCAAGGTATCACTTCTCCCTGCTTTAATATAGTTTGAATAACGATCTTTTTGTATAGCGGTGCACTTCATTTCATGGCCTCAAATAGTGACGGTGGAGTTATAACCTTTGATATGGAAAGATATCAGCTTCTCCAGAACTTTCGTTATCCCTGGCCTGTGAATGTGAGTTTCAACATCTTTACCTACTTCTGCTACATTTGACTCCACTTATATCCGTGTTTGAATCCATATGGCAGCATTCGTCCGTTAGACCGGATGGAAAATTAGTAGCAATCGTCGGAGATGACCCAGATGTTCTGTTGGTAGACTCCTACAACGGAGAGGTATTTTAACATTATGCAATTCTTCAGCTACTTAACTCTCTGTCTCATGTATCAATGGAGTCTTGGCTCAGAGTCTTCTTTACACATACTGTGTTGCGTTTCCCAGATGGTAGGGAAGCTAAAAGGTCACTTAGATTATTCTTTTGCATCGGCTAGACATCCCAATGGAGTGACCTTTGCCATGGGGAACCAGGATAAGACCTGCCGTGTCTGGGACTTAAGGAATATCTCTAAATCTGTAGCTGTCTTAAGGGAAACCTAAGACTCATACGCTCAAGGAGGTTCACTTCCGATGGCCAATATATGGCCATGGCTGAGCAAGCTGACTTTGTTCACATCTACAACACGAACGCAGGATTCATGAAGGAGCAAGAGATCGATATCTTTGGTGAGATATCAGGGATTTCCTTCAGTCCTGACACTGAGTCTCTCTTCATAGGCATATTTGATAGAACATATGGCAGTCTCATGGAGTATGGTCGACGAGCCAGGGTAATTATCAATCTCTTATATGTTGTCTTTGTTTGGTTTTCAGTTTCATATATCATACCGACCAAAAAAAACTAGAAAAAGAAGACTATTTGATTCAAGATGGCTTATGCTCTGTCTAAAATGTTGATTATTCTTCTTCTTTCAGGTTTTGGGAAGTGCACTGTGATCTCACGGCCTCCATGGTTGTAGAAGAAGTAATAAGACAGGTCATAGAGCATTGATCTGAATGAAAAAGATTACTCATTTCCATTTCATGACCAAATTAGTAACGAATATGTCATTGCAGTCTTTTAAAACTTTGTCCCTCGGTCGGATTAGTTTGTGGTTGAATGTTTACTTCTAGTATTTTATTGGAAATCAATTTCTTGAAATTTGGTCACTTTTAAGTCTTTATTATTTACCAACTTTGTGAACAGTCCACCAAAAGATTAGGTAGCTAGATCGGGTTATACATTTTGAAATATTTTCATCTATATAACTTAGGGATATGCGCTTTTAAATAACAAAATAAAAAGAAAAGGCGAGGCTTATTTTTAAATTTATTACCAGAGGCAAAACTTCTATCCAGAATGTTAACAAGAAATTTGAAAGGCAAAAAAAAAACAAAAACTCAGTTTGCATCAAAAATCAAAGGTCATGTGGGTACAACAACATTCTCTGACTCCGGCAACAATTGAGACACGAACAACAAAACTACTGTTAGCAGCAATACGAACTGTATAAGAAAGCATGAAGTGATCTTACATGCTCTCATCTTGATGATTCCCGTGGTTTCTATGCACTCGTTTTGCAGGTCATGAGCTCTGTTTGTTAAATTTGCAGCCTTCGTTTCTACTTCTCCAAGCTTGTTCAGCGTCTCATCAGCTTGCTCTTCTGCCAATGCCTCTTGTTCTTCAATCAACTTCATCTGACTGTTCAAGTTATCAATGGATCTTGAATATATCAGATATTCAATCTCGGCCTCAATCTTTTGCCGGAAGATATCTTCAACAATGGTCTCTGTTCCTCCCCACGAGTGTTTGTTTTGGTTCGTGGTGGATTCAAGCTCACGGATGTGTGATTCTTTCACCTCAATCATTGACCTTGTTTCTTCTAGCTTGACTTCCAGTTGTCCAACATTGTTCACCAGGGCTACAATCTCCGAGTGAGGTGAGCTTACTTCACTAGCTTGTTCGTGATGTTGTGACATCGATTCCTTTCCGATCTCCCAGAATTGCTGAACCTCTGCAGATGGAATTCATAAAGACTAACATTAAACTTGATAATCATTTTTCATGTAATGTTCTCAGTTGATTCCAACATGAGAATGCACGCTCATAACAAGAAATAGATAGGGAACCAGCAGTTAAAATAATGCAAAGTTAAGATACGATCCGCAACCAAAAATTCAGAATGACAACCTTTTTCAAGAGTTTCTTGCAAAGCCAAGAAACTGTCGATGGCCTCAGTTAATGGATCAAATTCCTTTGAAAAAATATTGTTCTTGTTTACCGACTCTTCTCCTTCTCCTCCTGCATCATCTTTTCTCTTTGAAGTTTCTCCATTCGTATTTGCTTCATCGCCATTTTCTCCATTGTAATCCATCATTCTTCCACTCTGCTTTCTTGAGTCAGATTCCAAGCTGGAATAAGATTTTTCCTTCTCGATATCGACACTTTCTCCTCTATGTTTCTTACTATTCTCTACACGAATTTTCCCTCTCTGACCTGAACTAATCATTGGCTTCTCATACCTAACAACTTTGGGAGCTTTTGCAGCCGTCGTGGACTTACTACTCCGATCATCATCCTTCTCTGAATCCAAACCAGCTGAAAAACCAATCCCTGCCACAAACATTGAATCATAACCACTACTCCCAAGTATTTCAAAACTATCACTGGTATTTTTCAACATATTCACAGACCCAACAGATCCCTGACTATCTTGTTCGACCTCCGGTGACTGAAACTGCATTTGTTTACCATGTGAATGAGTAAAACCAGGCAACCCTCTCTTCAGAACTTTACTATTCTCAAAATTCGAAGGCGTGTCCTTAACAAGATCTCTCCTGATCCGTCTCCATTTTCTCAAACCACGTCCCTTTGAAACCGGAGAGTAAGCACCACCACCTGGTGCATCAAAATTCATCGGTTT
Organism: Cardamine chenopodiifolia; assembly: GCA_963922655.1. Lineage (NCBI taxonomy): Eukaryota > Viridiplantae > Streptophyta > Magnoliopsida > Brassicales > Brassicaceae > Cardamine > Cardamine chenopodiifolia. The sequence goes on from OZ000481.1 coordinate 4,686,761, forward strand.
ATCTACAGATGTAGAAATGGAAACCAGTTTCACACTCTCATCTGAGCACGGCCCGTTATCAAAACTCCTACCATCATCAGCAATGTTGCTGCCTTGTTGGATCAAACCATTATCATCAACAGACCTCAAGCGCAGAGCTTTCACTCTCCAAATCCATTGCTCAACAAAAATCTCTCCCCCAAACTCACAATCTTCGAAATCACATCGGTTTCAGAAGTAACGGGAGCTCAAACCAATGACCCAAAACCGGGAAAAATCGAGGAGGCAAATGGAAATCCCAAACTCAATCATACGCATTAAAAGTCAACTCACCAAGTTAACAATTCATTCGTTCCTTCACCGTTAAATACAATAGAAGGTACAAAAATTTCCTACCACGCCACCATCTACGGGATCATAAGCAACGATTCCAAAAATCAAATCCAACATATAGAGGATCGAGCTCAATAGAACAAAGACGCAAATAAAAATGATTTTTTTGGAAATGGTACTGGAACGGAGACAGCGTAAGAGATGAAAAAGGAGGGTGAAAAGTGAAAACCCTAATCCGATGATCGGATTCGTAGATCTATAACCCGTTCAAAGTGGAAAGTTTCACTGCTGGAAAAAGATTGTTCCTTTTTTCCTCTCGATCAGTTTACCTTTTCTAAATTGCGGTTATTAATTTTGTATTTATTTAGACAAAATATAGACGTGTGGTTGGTTGGGATAAAACACGTGGTGAAATCATGTGCCTTCTCACCAACAAGTTCGTTATTTTTGACCGTCGGATTCGACACCTTATACACATGCCGTTAATTAATTATTATGTTTAGTACAATATATTGTACTGAAAATATGAAAAAAAAAATGCATCTATATCAGGTATGATATAGCTAACAAATTGATGTTTTAAACAAAACAGTATGGTACCAGTTTGGTGAAATTTATGAGAGTCGGAAACTAACTACCTAAAACATAAAGAGAGAATTACAAGGCTACAATCTTAAAACACAAAAGTCACAAAATTACATCTGAGAGGATGATTAGCACAAACGAAATGGGCTACACATTCATTACACAGAGGGAAACATAATAAAAAGGCGAATCAGAAAGGCTTCTCATACCCCCGAGCTGGAGGTTGGTCCCAAGCTTGCAAGAATGCTGCACAGGCAGAGAATGAATGAAGTAACTGTTTTAAGAAGCTAATACCAAAGTGAAATAAACACTCATAAAGTAAACTGATCGTTTGACGTGGCCTTACTCAATGGTATTTCTCCAAGTGACATGAAGATTGAGTCATCGTCTGTATTATTTGGTTCTTGTTCATTTCCAAGAGCTCCCTGAGACGTTGTCAGGGGAAAGTTAGAACCAGAACCTATTCTGTGACCTAACACTTGACAAGTAAGTAGAATAAGTACCTCTCGTTCTTGAAGGCCAACGGCGTTGTTATTCTGTGGCACACTACTGATTCCCAGGTTTATTGGAGAAATGTTTCCAAAGGAATCAAGAAACTCTACCATCATGAGCCCATCATTGTAGTCTGGAACGTCATTGATGCCCATATATGGAGCAGCTTCTTGCCTGTTAGATATGTTAGTCAAAAACCCATTAGCCAAAAAAATAAAAGATGTGTGTATATAGGTGTAGAGTAGGACTTAGTCGTACTTTCTTCCCGGATCATTGCTGTACTTTACCACTTCTGGAGAATCATCATCCAAATCAATCACTTCTATCTCTTTACCATTGCTCATCCGAGTACTAGTACTGAACTCAAGAGACTTACTAGAACTGCTGATTGAGAGATCAAAATCAACAGCTTGACCAGATTCCCCTTTGCCATCATTCACATCAGATGCTCCCCCTAGATTTAGGTCACAGATCTTAAACGAAGCAGGAAACAGCTGACGTTCTTCAGCATACCCAGGACCTGTTTTTCCCATGTGTATCCTATCGCGTGTAGAGAGATCAACCAGACTCTCATGGCTGATCCTTTTTCCAGCGGCAACATCAATCAGTCTTTTGTTAAACAAGCGTGTCTTTTCTTCTTCTTCCGGAACACATTGGGTCTCGCTTGTTTTAAACATGTTAAAGCGTTCATTGGCTTCAGAAACGGGCAAAGGCACCCAATCTCTCTGTCTTTTTGCTCCCTCCTCCATGTCACTGCCTTCACCAGCCCGCTTCTCGCCTACTTTACCCACCAAATGTGATCTGTGCAGATTAGGCAATTCTAATCCTGAATCTTTCTCACTGTTGTCCCGGAGAATGCTATTGGGGAAAGAATTAGACCTATGACATTTGTTGTTCTCAAGAAATTCAACAAGAGCCAAACCTTCAACTTGGCCACTGAAATTTTCATCACCAGTACTATAGACCTTTCCAGATGATTGACCTCGAGTCTCACGATTTTCGATTTGATCTTCTTCTAGAAGTCCAGAATTACGAGAGGTTTCCTTGATACTTTTGACTCATATAAAGTTTTGGGCCTTTTGCAGTCAGAGAAGAAGAAGAGCGCGTCCTTGTAGGCACCTTCTCAAATTTACACACCGTTGCCAAATCAATACCACTCTTGTTGAATGATTCATCAGCCACGCAATGTTGATGGATAGATGCATCTTCGATAGCAGTCTGGTTCTCAGTCTCTCCACCATTACCACCAGTACTACCTTTTGTCTCTCCTGATCCAGCACTCAATCTAGAAGAACCTTCGGATAATTTTGAGATTTCACAATCATGTACTATTTCTTTCCCAGCACTCGAGGATCCTGTCTTAGACTGTGCCTCATCCTGGAGATTGTACTTGTCCAGCACAGACTCGGAATCACCCGCTCCTTCACGCTTTCTCATAAATTCACCAGAGGCTGACCGCTGAACCGAGCTAGCAATATCTTCAGCATGTGGCAGGTCTTCTCGATTCCAGACACAGAGTCATCACCAGTCTCGGCATCAAAAGCTTTACTTCTCTCTGACCAAGATCCGCTCCCCCCGAAATCCGAGTCATAACGCTGAGACCTCCTTCCTTTCAAATTATTCCTGGAGCCAGATGAGCTATATTCATCAATATACCTCCTTTTACCTGCAGCTGGACCCGAAACATCCACTCGAGCTTCTTCTTGTGACCTGGAACTCCGAAACTCTCCAGCCTGCTTCCTGAAATTACTATTCTGCCATTTACTGGAAAGCACAGTTTCTGGTAGAACACCCTGAGAAACCAAGTACTCTGCTGCGAGACGACCTGCCTCCATGAAAACGCTGCCGCCACCAGTTCTACGTTGCACAGATGGAGGAGGCAGAGGCGGAGGCAGCTGATTCTGGTGTGATTTTGAGCGGTTAAACCCACGGTTAAACCCACGGTGTTGGTGTTCAGAATTTATAGAAGCCATGCCCTCTCATAGGACGCTCAGGAGAAATTCTCGAACCAGACATTCCCATTTCAATCGAACCAGATCTGTACCCATTTCCAACATTACGTTGCCTCGCATGCCTCTTTGTCCTTCAATATAAAAAGACCCCAATAACAGTTATGAATTTCAAGGAATCACAATAATAGTGAAACCATAAGTCCCAAACCCCAAAAAGCTTAGTTATTTCAGCAAAAATAACAACTTTTGAGGTTCTTGCAGCTGCTCAAATAAGTCTCATCAGACAGAAACTAAGAACACAGCAGCCTCAAACTTTAACTTGGTACTTTTGGGACTAATCCTTCTTCCAGTCACAGCGAAAAAAACAGACAATTAAGCAAAACGATGGATCTTGAGTTCCAGACTCGGCGAAGATCTAACATCTCTCTTACCGAATCCGACGAGCATCGAGTCCAATTTTTGTAGAAGTAATAGAAAACATCATCATCTGATGGGACATTATAATGGTCATTTCACTTCAGTTCTTCATCAATAAGAAGCCTAGAATTCCCACACCAAACCAATTGATTTCAGTCAAAAAATTACGGCAAACAGAAATCAAATCAGGAGTAAAAAGTTCCGATCAAAGGTCTTCGATGACGAAGACGAAGCAGTGTTCTTTCAGTCTCCACATTTTTCAGGGTCGTAAATATCGATCAGTGTTCCGATTTGGGTTTTTTTGCATTTTTATTTGCGTCTCAAAGTTTTCAATTCATACGATATATTAACAAATACGGGAATCAATTGCTCATCCTATCCATGAAATCATTTTTAATTGGCTTTTCCCTCAAAATTACTGTTTGGTCTTTAATAAAATTTAATTCTCGATTAAATTAGATTATATAATTGTAACTATAATTAATACTAAAAATACATATTAGTTCAAATAGTTTAAATATTTGTTGCGTGTACGCTGTATATCCAAAATTTGAATTTGCTATATATAATACAATTAGTACAACTGATTTTTTAATTAATACAACAATGATATAACGGATATAATTATCACAAATTAGTACAATTTTATTAACTCAAATACTACCAACGGTTATATAAAAATAAAGAGTTTGAATTTGTCTTTATACTGGTATAAGTATATTCTAATTAAGTAAAATGATCTTACATCGTAAACTGGCACAAACTTCAACTCCACCTCAAGCTCCTTTTAGTCGCGTGTGAGTTTTAGACTTCTGCCCACTATCTCAATTCTCCTATGGTCCCATACCATTATTAGTTTACCCATCCCCATATGTGTCTACTTTTATTTGGACCAATCACAGAAGATATATATTTTCATAGCGTTGAATAATCTTTCTAATTGATTCCATAAATAACTTTCAACAAATTTGAATAGAAAATTTTATATTTAGTCAAATCATTTTTTCTTTTACCATATGAGAAATGTTTACCTTTTTATATTAAGAAATAAATCATACTGATATTTTAAATTAGTTAGATGGTGATATGTGTCCACTCCGTAAAAATTCTAACACGTGAACTAGAACATTTTAATGTGTACCAAATTTGTGCCGGCTTTTACAATTTATTTTTTCTCAGTAAAAATATTTAAAACATTCATGAAAAATTAATAGACAAAAATGGTAAGAAAAATCATAGACACGAGTGGTAACAAACTGGCTGACAAATATATTTTTGTAACTTAATTACATATATATTAAAGCTAGTGTTGGAAATTACATATTTTGTTCCATGTTTTCTAACCTCTATAGTAACGCCAACAAGAACTGCATTACATTTTTCAAAAGAAATTTTAATTTTTCTCTATAAATAGAACCGGTACTATAGACTATTCTTGGTGTGATATAATATATAGTTTTTAATAAAAGTATATTATATATATATATATGCAAATAGAACGTAAATTTGCCGATTATGGGAACTAGGAAAGATATTAGCTTACGATACACATGGTCGTGTGTGATAATGGTAAGGGGGAAGGCTCGAGCGTGGTATTATTGTTGGACATTCACTAAACCGACAATGGGAACTAGGAAAATTATTAGCTTACGATACAATAAGATCTCAAACAAATGGCCCTTAAGCACTAACCTCTTTTTCGTTTCATTTTCGGTTGAAATTTTATATAACAGCCGATAAAAAAAAATTTTAAACGCTGCTTAAATAAAAATTTTAAAATATAAACGGATTTTTTAATATAAATTTACAGAAAAGCACGTAAACAAAGTAAAAAGTTCATTTTAACACTCTACGCATAACTAGAAACAATTGATTACCAACTAATTAACCAAAATAACTAGACAAAGCACGTTTGTATTTTGTGTTTTTAGCTAGTAGAGGTATCGATGTTTTCAATTGTGTTAATGTATATTTAGTCTGTAATGTAAAAGACAATCACTGTGACGAGTTTGAGCACTAAAACCGAACTAAAATGTTTATATATGTGTGTTTTTTAGAAACAAAAAGAATTAGTGTATATTTCTAAAAATAGTTAAACTGTTGGTTATTTTTTGGAGTTTAGTTATATACATTGTAGAATTTTTTTGAACTTTGTTTGTTTGTATTTTGAGATAACTAAGGAGAAAATTTATCTAATCAAGTTGTGTAAATCTCTTGTAGTTTTTTTGCCGATATACATCTTCAATGTGTTTAGGGCAAACGATAATCAAGAAAAAATAGAGAGCAAGAGATTTTTAGAGAAGAATTCTTATTTTCTGTGAACAATAAGAACATAGAGACAGAGATAGGTAGAGGAAAATAGAGGAGTCCCATAGCTTGTCTCTATATCTCTCACAGTCTAAACGGTGTAATTTTCTATAAATCAGGTATTAATCACTCTTTCAATTTGACCCCAAAAAAAAAATCAATCCTTGTAGATATTTCAGCATAAGTTTTCACGTTGTGTGTTTTGCATGCGAGACGCTTAATTATGTTTAATTATGAGATTTTGAGGTACATAATGTTTTGTATCATCCATTATAACAGTTCAGGTTTAGCCCAAGTTGAAGCAGAATCATGGGTTTGTAATGGCTGGTTTTGATGATGACGATGCAGTAATTGGAGAATGGTTGGACTGTAGTCCTAACCACAGGAAGAGATATAGAGAGGTTTCTTTACAAGACATCAAGAATGAGGATTCTCTACAAACCCGTTTTCAAGAGAAATCGAGTTGTTCACGAGGAGATTTTCGTGAAAGTATTGCTGCAAGATCCGGGTTTAATGCACCGAGGTTAAACATTGAGGATATTCTCCAGTCCACATGTTTAACCATCTCTTCTCCTGGTCTTAGCCCTGACACTCTGTTAGAGTCTCCGGTTTTCCTCTTAAACCCTTTGGTAACGTTTTCTTTCAACATTTCATTTTCGTCTTTCACGGATCCGTGTTTGAAATCTCTTATCACTTGTAATCCCAGTCATCTCCCACAACCGGAAAGCTGTCATCACTATCTTCTGATAAAGCTAAAGATGAGCTCTTTGATGACATTACCACATCCTTAGCCTTCCAGTCCATTTCAAGGAGCCTTGATCATACAAACATCAGTTTAGAACCAGACGATTCCCAAGACTATAAGCAAATAGAGCTTGGCGGTTCAGGAGAGTCGATGGCTAGTGGTGCACCTGCAGATGATGGATACAACTGGAGAAAATATGGACAGAAGCTAGTCAAAGGAAGTGAGTTTCCGCGTAGCTATTACAAGTGCACGCACTCGAATTGTGAGGTCAAGAAGAAGGTTGAGCGGTCTCGGGATGGTCATATTATAGAGATCATATACGCAGGAGCTCATAATCACCCTAAACCAACACCTAATCGCCGCTCAGGGGTTGGATCATCCGGTACAGGACTTGACATACAAGTAGATGGAACCGAACAAACCGAACAAGAAGGTTTTGCTGGAACCAATGAGAACATAGAATGTACATCACCTGTATCTGCAGAGCTCGAATACGGAAGCCATTCTGAATTAATGCAGGTTCAAAGCGGGACTCAGTTCGGGTATGGTGATGTAACAGCTGATGCCTTCTTTAGAGATGAAGATGAAGATGATCGCGCGTCCCACATGAGTGTTTCTCTGAGTTACGACGGAGAAATCGATGAATCCGAGTCCAAAAGAAGGTTAGAAAAGTTGCTCTAATAACCATTAAAATACTCAAAAAGACAAGACGTTCTAACTTCTGATGCCATTCATGTATCAGGAAACTCGAAGCTTATGCAGCGGAAATGAGTGGATCAACCCGAACCAGCCGTGAGCCAAGAGTCGTGGTGCGGACCAAAAGTGACATTGACATCCTCGATGATGGTTATCGCTGGCGCAAGTACGGGCAAAAAGTCGTCAAAGGAAACCCGAATCCAAGGTTCGTAAATCCAAATGTTCTGTTCTGCTGCTCTCTATGTTGCAGCTTTTGTCCATAAATTTCATCACAATATGTAATGTTTCAGGAGTTACTATAAATGCACAGCAAATGGATGTACTGTAACGAAGCATGTAGAGAGAGCTTCTGATGACTTCAAGGACGTTTTAACAACTTATATAGGCAAGCACACCCACATTGTACCAGCAGCACGCAACAGCAGCCAGGCCAGTTCAGGTGGCTCAGGGACCCTCCAAGGCGGTTTTGCAACTCAGACCCACAGCAATAATGTGCACTATCCAAATCCACACAGTAGATCCGAGGGACTGGTCACAACCAACCCATCTCTATTTGACTTTCAGCCACACTTGACGCCTCCTTCGGGTTTTTACATAGGCCAAACTGAGCTTTCTGATCTTTCAATGCCTGGTTTAACTATTGGGCAAGAGGCGAAGGTGGAACCAGATTCACAACAGGACCTTGGATTGTCGGCAAGCTCATTGATATACAGAGAGATAATGAGTATGTTACCACAAAATTGATACAAATCTCTTTGTTCACTGATTGTTTTAATTTTGAATAAATGGTTCTGAAAATTGAGGGAAGGTAAAAGCTGGTTTGTTTTCAAAGTTTTGCCACAAGATTCAATTAGGAGATAAAAATATAAATAATCTAAACTGAGTTTGTCCTAAACAAATCTTTTAAGCAAAGAGAAGAAAAACTTCCTCAGCTGTTTGGTTCCGAAAAGGGAAATGCCTTATAGAGTTCTAAATTTCCCTTAAGAACTACAAAAAATGATTTACGCTGAAACTAATCTTTACATGAAGGCAGTCCTACCACCTCTTTGACTGTTTCTGTCATATGCAACGTTGAATTTGTCAACCATCTCGTTCATGTTGCTGCAGTTTGGAACAAAACTAAGAGATCAAATAGAGAAAGGATTCTTTGGATGTAACTGACATCTGGATTGGTCAAGGTATAGCATACAAGTAGATGAAAACAGAAGGTTTTTTATATTCCCTTAGTTCCTGCAGGCTCACTATCTTAATTATAACAAGGATGGTTGAGCAAGGTCCTAGATTTAGTTCTTAAACTAAATAAATAAAACTATCTCATTGTCAGCCTTAAAGCAAGTACTGCTGATCTGTATATTGTTCTTCAAATAGTATAATGGAGTATCCATGTCGAGAACATACCTGGCACAGTTCGTGAGCCTAGGTCAGACATCAGCAATTTGTCATTGTACTCCTGCAAAAGAAAAGAACATCATATTTTTATAAAGAGATCATTCACAACAAGAAGCAGGTAGCTCATGCATATCATCTTCTCATCCCCCTTCAAGTCAGAGTTCACAGGAAACCAAATTTAATCATAAAAACCCTTGAAAGTGAAGCTGATAAAGTGATAGGAGTGCACTGCTCATTTCTAAACGAAGGAATTGCATAAACAATCAACCAAAAAACAAAGTACATACAACATTTCCAAAGATAAATAATTAAACGAGCAGAGCTAGATATACATATTACATAACTAACACAGAAACAAAACAGTGGGAATAAACCAATCATAACTCGAAGAAACAAGTGCAAACCTAGCTAGATTCAGATCAGACACGAAGGAAGTGCAAAACGATGGAGAAGCGATCAGAAACAGACGTGAACAGAGCCCAAGATCAGCCGCACATAAACGCACGTTTCAAGGTAGGCACAAGTTATATATATACACTAAAAAAATGATTGATGACCTTGGTGTCGAGCATGACAGCACAGAGGATGCCAGTGTCAAGCATGGCCTGACGGAGATTGTCGAGGGTCTCCTGGTGGTAGTCGTACGATCCATGCGAGAAATTGAATCGAGCCACGCTCTTCCCCGCCCTAAGAAGCTTCTCGACCATCGGGACAGATCTGGACGCTGGCCCGAGTGTGCACACGATCTTCGTCTTTCTCTGTTGCATTGCCATATCGCTGTAGATTAACAGATCTCGTTACACAAGACGATCACGAAGAGTAATACTGTGTGTGTGTCACAGAGATCTGGCTTGGAGGACAAGGCAGATATTAGATATAGAGAGAGTGAATAGACGATGACGCGAACCTCGTCGTTCCCTTTGATGAGGAAATGGAAGGCCGTTGGCTGGAGGGGTGCACAGACCAAACCTAAATGCAGTTTTAGTGGTTTTAGTGCAATTATTTCCGTTTTATTGTAGAATCGAGTAGTTTTAGTGGGGAAAGCAAGATAAGTAACTATACGATGCATAGACGCAACTAGATAAATTACTCGCCTGCCCCGTCCCTATCGGTTGTCCCATAATTCTTAACCAAATGCACTGTTATTGGTCATCGTATTAATATTTAGACATACGATATTAAAAGGTTCGAAACCTGCATGGGCCATTTTTAAAGCAAACTCAACTAATGGATTAAAAACGTCGTCGTACACTAGTGCTTCTTGCTTTTTCTTTTCTCCGAGATACTATATAATTTTTTAAATTTTTTTTACGGATATCGTTATCTCCTTCTCTCTGACTAACACGACGAAGCAGAGAGAGAGAGCTCGAAACAAAAATGGAGGGAACCATCTCGTTGCTTTGCCTAAATTCGTCCTTGAATCTCTGTTACTTGTCCAGTAATTTTTCACCAGATTCTCACCGTTCGTTAGGATTTACATCGGTGGATTCGCTGCGGCCAACAAACTTGGTTCCCCTGCGGACGGGAAATAAACGGTCGTCCTCACTATGCTTCTTTCTCTCTCCGAAGAGATGCGCTATCCGTACGCCGACGATTTCCCTGGAGGAGGTGAGAGATGTTCCGATGCCGAAGGTAGATAAGAGCGGTCGATTAAGTAGCCCTCGAGCTGCCCGCGAACTCGCTCTGTAAGCTTTGTTTTTTTCTCGCTTTGCTCGTTTCTTAATTCGTATTCGCTTCATTGATTTGAATGGAATTGGAAATTTAGCTGGAAATCAAAATTCGCCTTTACTGAAAAATTGGAACGATTCAGTCATCTTTGTGGCTTTCTGGGACACGAATAAGGCTCAAATTAGAGTTCCATGAATTTGGGTTTAAGGTCTTACCTAAAACCCTAAAACTTGAAATCAATTTTAGTTTAGATAAATCTAGAAATATTTCCACTGAAAATGAACTACTCTATGATTCCATGTTATTGATATGAATCTGCCTCTAATTTTCTAATTCCGGATCTCTGTTGCTTCATGATCTTGGCAGAATAATACTTTATGCCGCATGCTTAGAAGGATCAGACCCAATTCGTCTCTTTGAGAAGAGAATAAATGCAAGAAGAGGTAAGGATCAAAAAAGTTTTTTTTTTTTTAAATCTTGTTCTGTTTCCTGCTGCAACGCTGTCATGAATGTAGGAACTTCATTGTAATATATGTGGTAGCCCACTCTGTGGATCAAGTGTGATTTAAATGCTTGTGACATAACTTCAGTGAATAATGATTGGTATGGTACAGAGCCTGGATACGAGTTTGACAAGACTTCTTTGTTGGAATACAACCACATGTGCTTTGGAGGACCCCCAGTTAAAACCGAAACTAGAGAAGAGGAAGATGAGCTTGTGCTCCATGACGAAAACGAATCCAAAATCGGTAGGTCTTATTCTGAATATAAGTTTCCCTATTCTGCTTTACTTATATTGCAAAGAGATTCTTGTTTAGATTGGCTTATGGAAATTTCCCATGTTTTAACATGTAAACGACATGCTATATCCTCCCTTTTCTGCAGAAGCAGAAGTGCTTTCAGCTCCCCCAAAGCTGGTTTACAGCAAACTTGTTTTACGGTAATCTATAACATGTACCTATGGATAGTAATGGCTGCTTATTCTCAAATACATTCTGAATACCTTATTCCCACTATGTGTTTTTCCAAAGGTTTGCAAAGAAACTCTTGGCTGCAGTGGTTGATAAATGGGATAGTCATGTCGTTATCATCGAGAAAATTTCCCCGCCAGATTGGAAGGTATAGACTGAACACTTGAACTTCAACTCTAGTTAAGTACTAGATAGTTGAAAACTAAGGAACCACCAAACTCAAAGCTTCGGTGCTGAGTTGTGATACCGCGCTCAACATTTGTTTTTGAATTAGTTTGAGCATCTAGAAGCAGCTTCTTATGGTTGTGTGATTGTATGCATATCTTTTCATCTCTTACTACCGATAAATAACTTATGGATTTTGCTGGACCTATTCGCAGAGTGCACCAGCTGGAAGAATATTAGAGTTTTCGATTCTTCACTTAGCAATGTCTGAAATGGCAGTCCTTGAAACCCGACACCCAATTGTCATTAACGAGGTATCTCTCTCTCTGTCTCCCTCTTCAGTTAGCTTTGCAATATAATAACCTTGATCATGTTGTGAACTAACACTGTTACAAAAATGATGCGAAAAGGCTGTTGATCTTGCAAAACGGTTCTGCGATGGATCAGCACCACGCATAATAAACGGATGCCTAAGGACATTTGTCAAGAATAGAGCAGCAATATCAACACCTCAAGCTTTAGAATTGAAGCAAGAAGTGTCGGTTTAAGTTAGAAGAAACCCGCATTTTCATTTTGATGGCAGGCAACCTCAGGTTTTGGTCGTCGGAAATAGCACGTTGGCAAAAGATTTTGGCCCGATGATATTATATATAGACCGGGTCACTCTCAGGAGAGATTCTGTCTTAACAGGCCGCTTCTGGTCCGAAGCTTTTGGTAGCTGATATTGAATCTGTCCATGATTATTACTAAGAACACAGCATGCTCATGTCTGTATTAGTATGTTCCTGTCTTTGTATCCTCCTTCACTTGTATCCCATATTTGAGAAAAAAAAAGAAGCTGTATAATCAGGTCTTCAGTATATTTTTCTTGTATCAAGATACAGTAGATATTCAGTTTTTTCCTTCTACCGATGGTTCCAATTTCAAGATATTAGAGTGTATTTTTGTGTGACCCAGCTCACGGACTTATATAAAAAATAAAAGAAAAATAGAACAAACATATGGCCCATTCAAAAGATCCAACTCATGAGACCTAATGCAAATACGACAGCGTTTCATCAAGCATAAAGATTAGGGCTTCTTCTCGCAGTTACCTCTTCGTCGCCGTATATATAAAGAACTTCACGGCGTATTCATAAATATCTCGTCTCTTTTCTCGACTAGTGTTTACCTTCTCAAATCTCATATCTTCTCTCTGAAATTCGATTTCGGTGAACTCATGAGGAAAGCCTCGTCTCTGAAATGGGATGATACAGTTTTCTTAATCGTAGATTTGAAGTTTTTAGATTTTATTTTTTTGAATTTTGGAAATCTGTTGCAGCATTGATGGTGAAAGATGACGAAACAAATCATTCGGATTCCCTTTGAATTCCTCTGGGAAGCATGTGATCATAAACCAGCTACTTCTGATTCATCATCATTGATGCAAATTATCCAATCTTGATTTTGATTTTAAATTTTGTTAAATGTGGCCAGTGATGCTAGAAAAATATTTGCTACTCTTGATGAAGGACGCTGTTCTTCAGTTGATGATTGTTTAAATCACCAAGATCTCTGAGGCCTAGTTTTCTACTTTAATACAATTTGTTTTAAACATACACCACTTTGTTTTCTTTCTCAATCCTTGTCTTCTTCATTCAATCTTATATAAATGACCCTTCATTTATCAACTCATATCAGATGCATTTACTAAATTTGCTTCATCCCCTGAACCTTTATAATTGGATATATGAACTTTAGCCATACTTGTCTGATCTAAACCTAAATAAATCTCAACGATACAATACAGATTTGAGTCAATAGTCAACTCTCTTGCAGTAACTCGAGTAAATCAGACATCGAGTAAGAGAGAATTATATCGAAATAGAATATGACTGCTGATGATATTGCTACTTCAGACTAAAACGTGGCAAAGCAAATATGGACTAAACTCATTGACTAAACTCTAACAATAGCGGATTTACTGTCAGAGAAAATGCGTATAAGCTGATCATGAGAGACACCAAAATCGAGCAACACCCGTTTAAGCCAAAGGAGTTCTTGAGTAAGAAAAGCTACGGCTCGACATTCAACATCCGCCAGGTTGTTACTTTGTTTTCCATGAGATTGGTGTATCACCAAACTGCACAAAGCAACTCGTGAGAGAGCGCCGAGCGAGAGGACATGCAGCCCAGTCACTATCACATAACCATTAAGCTGTAAAATTTGAGGTTTTTGAAAGCAAAATGCCTTGGCGCGGATTAAATATATAGCTACACCTCCACATAACGAATAATTATGCGGCGAAGGGCGAGGCTCCCAAGGTCATCACAACCAGAGTTCTCGGATGCCAAGGATGCTATTATCGATTTTTGCTTCGCCTCAGTCTCGACATAGTTCTTGTAGTCCAAACTCGAATCTTGATAAATCTCCCACCATTTCTTCACCAACATTTTAATGTATTCTCGGTCCATATGCTCTTCAGTTCCAGTGAATCTCCAAGGCTTCGAGCCCTATATATTGATTATAATATAAAGCTTTAGTAACATAAAATTGATTAACAAAAAAATTTATAAGGCAAGACAAATCAAGGGAAAAAAACGAACTTTTAGCACAGTAATGAACAACATTGATTTGGTTAAGGTCAACGCATTCTGGATGACGCCAAAGCATAAGCCAGTACGAGGTTGTAGGTCGAAGGGATGGGCTTGTTAATGTCTCTAAAACACATTCAGAAAATCCTAGAAAGAAATAATAATATTAACCTTTTAATAATAATAATACTATATTCATCAGAATAAATGAAACTAGTGAAAATTAAGTTAATAAAGCAAATCAAATCGGACCTGCTCGGCGAAAGAGGTAGGAGCAGTGACTTGGACAGTTCCAATGAGATCATTGTAAGTGACGAGATTTGGTTCGAAGACCAACATACCAGCGTTGAAATACAACGGCGGTGAGGACCGTGACTGTCTACCGGCCACGTCAGCTTTTCTGGCGACTGTTGGCAATAACCAATATTGTATTGAGGGGTTTTGGACCAAGTCTCCTCGCAAAAGCAGTCTGTCACGGCGTACAAGTAGCCGCAAGGCATATCGAAAATGTGATCGATGTTGCTAAACATTTGTATGTCTCCATCTAAATATATCATCTTCTCATACTCCACAAACTACATTTATACATTTTTTAAATTCATATATTTGTTAATAAATGTTTATAAATATATACATCCACATATTTTTTAAAAATTGTTGTTAATATAAATATATAATATCATGTATGCATGTTATCTGTTGAATAGGATATATATGCGACGTGACATATGTGGCTATAGAGAAATCTCAGTTGACCAAAAAAAAGATTCGGTCATATATATGATTCACAAGAAATGTACGGATATACACACAAATCCACATATATAGTTCGTAGTATTGTCGTACCTCCCAAATACGAAGCTTGGAGTAGTTAATGACGTAATAAGCCATAGCATAACCGGCCTGGTTTTCCGGTGGATAAACGGGCTCGATCTCACGGACGATGCATCCCTGAGCCACCAGGGTTTTACGGTGATCTTCCGGCACGTCCGGTAGAATTGCCACCACGAGAGGATACACTGATTTCAGTTTACGGAGTCCTTTGGCTAGATCGACCACACCCACCCAATAGTCTTGGTTCCCGGCTAGGAACGTGACGTAAGCCCTTTTTCCACCGTTAAGATTCGCCACCACGTTATAGCCTCACTCCTTTTTCCACCGATCATTTCTGTTGGCGCCATCTCAAACGGTTAAAAGGAAGATTATTGAACTTTTAAGTTTTTGTTTGCTTACTGTAATAAGTGGGAGAAGCCATCTTACTAGCTATTATATAAGGAAGAAGAGATAGAGGGAATCAGAATCGTTTGACAAAAAAAAAAGGGAATCAGAATTTAATCCTAGAATGATAAAGAAATCCAATATTACGATCGAGGAAGAAAACTATATATATATATATATATATATTCAAATATACATAGGTATTCTAAATATACATATAAATATATGTTACGAGTGTTGATGGGATGTAATTTCCACAAAAATCTAATTGGATCTTTGGATGATATATGGATAATATGTCTCAAATATAATTACCATGTTTATAGAAATCGGATAGTTTCGAAATCGAAAACTTCCAATTAATAAGGAAATATAGACAAAAAAAATGTTTTATATATCTTTGACATGATTCGTTTTCATTTATGACTCCAAACTCTTCCCTAAGTTTCCGAATAAAACAGAGTAAGTTCACTTAAAGGCTTAAAAGCATAAGTTGCAAGTTGCAACAATTTCTTCCGCATGATTTACATGATTGATTATTTACTGGATCCGTATCATATATAAATATATGGTGAGATCTTAATATCGGATGACTCTATCTATCAACTGTCGTCTGAATTGCAGTAAACTATTAAGCATAAACCAAAAAAACAAAACCAAACAAAGAGCATTGATGGTAAACAATCAAAGATCAACAATAATCGTAAATTGCGGTTTACGTTTAAAACAATTTAAACATACTAAACACACAAACCAATTCCTGTCTTCATTTGTTGCTATTTTGTGCCCGTGAAATTTCGGTCTAAGCCCGCCAAATATATCTTCGGATAACAGTCATAAGTCATAACCATGAGAACACACCATCTATCTTACATGTCTTTCTCAATTGCTTGCAAAACAACCACCATTGCTCAAGAACACAACCAACGGACTTCTAACTCGATGAAACCCATCTGTCCAAATGATCTCCCCAAATACATACCGATCAGAGGAAATCTTGGTGGGCTTGAATGTAACATAATATGAATGTTCTTGTTGGTACTTCAAAAACACCAGAATCCGCGGCCAGATCGCAACTTCCACCCCCACTGGTCTAATGATGTCCACGAAATAAACCGTGTTTTTGTTCGGACCAACGTTGCTTACAGTACGTTTTATGGTCCTGGTGAATCTCAGACTCGGTATGGTAATAGACGGATAGTTGAAATCTGCATTGGTTCGATACGAGTGAGATGGTAGGCATGTTGTGAAAGACTCTGTGTGGAGAAGCATGGACTTGATTTGTTGATCTGTATAGCCAATGTTGCACATGAAGAGCACATTGTCTTCAGTTCTGGTATTGTAAACCAGACCAGGGTCCATGGCTTTCAAAGGGTTTATATGCCCAGCACCAATGTCAAATGGGTCAGTGGACTTCATCGACCCACCAGAGAGGATCAAGTCATAGCTCGTGTCTCTTGTATACGCTGGAAACGGAAAGAAGATAGTTAGCTCAAAAACGGACTTGGCTTTGTAAATTACAAAATGTGAGAGCTTGTTAGACGTAGAACCTGTGGTCATGATAGCGCTTCTGATTGCACCTGGTGACCAGTCAGGGTGAGCTGACTGAAGAAGCGCCATAACTCCAGCCACATGAGGACATGACATTGATGTTCCCGACTGAAAATTCCACTCAATCGATCGGTGGTCCCATGGTAACAGTGTAGGTGGAGTTTTAGGGGGCCATGCTGCTAATATCCCAATGCCAGGCGCTGTAATATCTGGCTGCACACACCATAGATACACCAAAAACCAACAATGTCAAAGCTGCAAACTCTGGTTCTAGTTTACTACACACACTATCTCAAAGATTTTTTAACATACTATTTGGTGCAAGAAACTAAATAAACCAAAAGTAGATAATTGTACCTTGAGGATATCAGGTGATAGTGAGCTAGGTCCTCTTGAAGAGAAATATGCAACGGAAGGTGCTGTAGTCTCTCCGATAACCGTTCTGCTCGGTTCAATTTTCACCATTGGTACTCTTCATATTTACCAAAAGGAATCTGATGAGTTTGTTTTCTATAACCATATATCAGTTTAGCTCATGGAAACAAAATGTGTATAACTGAATGTAGCTTACGTAGGCGAATCAGCAAGATAGTTTCTGATCATCGTTCCATGAAGAATATCAACTCGAACTGTTGGGATCATGTCTACTCCTTCGGCGAGCTGTTTGGTAGGTGAGGCTGCAAATATTAGCGCCGATGCGTTCGCTCTTATGGCAGCAGCTTGTGCTTCTTCGATGAACTGAACCGGACCCAAAGTAGAGAAACACAGAATAATCTTTTCATTGGCCAATTTCTTCAACCAGTTCTCCCATTTGCAAACACTGCATATAAATAGCATTCCTTGCTATACATCAATGCCGCTACTAAGCTACGAATTGGCAAGCATTTAAATATTTATAGAAAGTGGCGCGAATTGAATTTCAAATACAATTTGAAGAATTTTGAGTAAATACCCTCCATTGAAATACGTTGCTGCAATATCTAATGTACCAGTCATCTCCTGAGAGATCAAGCTCTGACCCTGAAAGATTGAATCATTCAAAGTTTTTGTTTTCCAACTTTTGAGGCTATCAAGAATCAATCTTTCGGATTTCATTATGGTTTAAAGGAGAGTACCGTGAGAGTGAAACTGCTGTCAATAACAATTCTGGTGGGAAAACTCCGATCCACAGTAGAAGCTGCGACGGAAACAGCCCAAGGAGCGACGTTCTGAACAACACCAGGATCAGGACCATCGTTTCCGGCAGAGAAAACCACGCTGATTCCTCTCTCCGCAGCGTGAAAGGCACCTATGTCTGCGCTCGACTCGAAAAACGGAGTTAACGGCGGCGATGAGCCAAAAGACGCAGAAATCACGTGGACGCCGTCGTGGATCGCGTCGTCGAAAGCTGCCAAGATATCAGCCTCCGTGCAAACCCCTTCGAAATCCGTTCCCCAGCACGTCTTGAACACTGCTAGCCTCGCCAACGGAGCTCCGCCGCGAGCGGTGCCGCGTCCTAGATCAGAGAAGCCGGAGACGTTACGGACAACGGATCCAACGGCGGTGGAAGCTGTGTGGGTGCCGTGACCGAGGTAATCGCGCGGCGATCGGTATTCCGGATCTCGCGTACGGTCAATCGGCCCGTAAGTCTCTTCGAATCCTCTGAGGTAAAATCGAGAACCGATGAGTTTACGGTTGCAATGTAAGGAAGGATCGAAGTATTCTCCTCCGACGCATTTTCCATTCCACGAAGAAGGTATAGGTTTCACCTCCGGCGGTTCTCTGAAACTCTCCGATTCCGGCCAAACCCCTAAATTGAAAGGAACAAAAATTTCAGCGATATGCTAGCAATTGAGAGCTCTGAAACAAATATGAATCCGAGAAGAGACCAGTATCAAATATTCCGACGACAATGTTGGAGCCATAGGCGAGCTGCGGCGGAGGAATATGACCGGCATTGTCAACGGTCAGACCTAAGAAATCCCAGCTCCTTGTTGTGTGCAACTTCAAGCTTTTGCTCTTAAAAATCGTTATGACCTGGTTCAGTTCTATAATGATTTCCCGGTTAGTTTATCAAATCGGGCCCCGTTCTAGTTTTTTTTGCTTAATATCGATTTCCTAACCGGTCTTTGATAAGCAATTTAGCAAGCAATCTAAATTCTAAACAAAACGAAATAGAACTCGTTCGATTGGTTTACATTTATATGTTACTGGTTCCGCGAAAACGATCTTTGGTCAAGGATAACCAAAACTAAACCGAACTTTTTGATGATCGGAATAGTTTTGCCGCTGTACTAGAAAGATGTAAAGTATTACTTGCTAAAGAAGCAGCTTGTGTTGAGTTGAGTTTTGCAGAGAAGCCTAAGAAGCCATAGTTGTAACTGTACAACATCGATCGTTCCGCATCTTCTTTGCTACAACATGATATCCAAAATTCGCGGTCAAGATCATTGTCAGAGAAGGAAAAGAAGCCATGAAGGAGATGGGTTTTGAAGAAGGTAAAAAGGTAAAAGGAACCTTGTAAAGACTTTTGAAAGAAGATGAAGGTGGTGGCTTGAAGCTAAAACAGCATCGTTTAGCCGGTTAGCGCCTAAATACACAACATAAATCTGCAGAAAAACGCGCAGAAGGCATGCCAAAGCTAATGAAGAATAAGTCAGCAAATGAAAAGTTTTTCATGCAAGGGTTTAGGGTTTTTAGTGATTTACGTGAGAAATTGATGATGTTGCTTGAATGGATGAGTGAAGTAGTAATGTAAGAGCAACACAGATGCGACTAAGAAATCTTGCCATTGATGTTATACGGCCTGAAACTTGAGTGCCCGAAAAAGATCTGGCTTCATACATTGCTGCTGCATATCAGTCAGATTTGTATAACTAATTCAAACTCAAGCTTGTATTAAATAATGTATAATCAATCATTGTGACAGAACAAGAAGGCATAGGCTCACGACCCACATCATTCTCAGTCTAACCTTCAAAAACTTGTTAATAGCTAGATCGTTTAATTCCTCTAGGAGTAGGCATGTTTTGAAAGATGTTTCCTTCTTCTTCTTTTTTTGCCTAGTTTCTCTTTTATCATTAAAGCAACAACAATTTGTTAGGGATCAAGTAGAGCTAAGAGCTATTAGTAATTATATTTTATACAGTTTTTGATTAGAACAAAGAATGGTAGCTTGCGATTAAGGTGAAACCTATAGACTATAGTCTATAGAGATTAGAGACAGTAGCGCTTACGAGTCGCATCATTTTCACTTGTACTAGAAGCGAACAGGGTCAGATTAAATCCGACCATAATAGATTAGCATCTACTAGTAATACGTTTACTATAAGGTTCTAAGAGTGTAGCGGTTCTATGCTTTGATCTACTGCATATGTTCCCAACTCAACAATGCGATGTCCTATTCGGTTACACAATTGTATCCGCACCATCAAGATTTCTTTCGTTTTAAAATTTATAAACAAATAAATAAAAAAGACTAATTAATGCGGGTTAGCCAAGTTAAAAAAACTTAATGGGGATTAGAAATGATAATGAAACATCGAAGTCAACGTGGCAAGATCAGGAAGGGTTCAGATCTGGAGAAACCCCGACAAATCACGGACACAAACACAAACACAGACAAATCTGACGGGAATCACGGAGTCATCATTTACTTACGTTTTTGTGTGAATCAATATTGTACCGATATGGTGTTCAACGGCCAGACGGTTATGTCCATAGCCCATTTATCGGCAGAGATTTGGCAACGATTAAGGCGGATCCCACCGTCCGATCGCTTAAGCAGCCACGAGATGCTTGAGCTTGTCTGCTTCTTCCCCCTCCAGCAATTGGGTCGATTAGCTTTATGTCTTTTGACTTTTCTCTGTCTTCCCCCTCCAAGTGTATTCTATTCCGAAGCCGACGAAGACGATCGTGATCATGGTGTTACTTATGGGCCCTCTTCATCTTCCATCGCTACATATCAGAGTCATTTTCATCTTCATTTTGAGTGATTCTGTTTTTCTTCTTTGTAAAGTTCCCATTTTTTTTTGGTTTACTTTCCAAGCACTCTGTTTTCTCTCTGTATTTGATGTATATTACTCTGTACTCTGTACTCTGTAGTTCTTGCAATTTGGTGAAAATCGATCTTGTTCCCTGATTGCAGTTTGTATTCTTGTGAATATGTATAGATTTGGGTTCGTTTAAGCCAAGTCCTTGATGATGATTATGCCATCAGTTTAAGTTTTAGTCTGAACTTGAAACATCGTTGAATCGGCTTTAATTACCTCAAAATGTTAAGACTAATGGAGCCGTCTTCGATTCATTTTGCGTTCGTTCACGTCTGGGGGAAATTGAGCAAAGACTAAGGTTTTGGGTTAATAAATCCGGGTTAAAGTTTTGTTAAGCTGGTACTGAGGTAGCTAACTCGGTTTTGGTGTTGAAAGTTTCTCTACTCCTCAGAAGCGTGTGGCTCTACGAGAGACAGATTTTGTCTGATGATCAGTTAAACACTTTTCAAGTCGCAAGTATCAATATTTCTGGCTGTGTATCTTGTATAATTAACTCTAAGATCTAGGACGGTGTTTGTTTTTAAGCAAACTTTCTTGGGTCCTCTAGGTTTGGTGAGTTTTTGGTTTCCTGGCTTCCAAGAAAGAAGCTTGTTTATTTTGTGAATGAGAAGAGTTTCACGGTTCTTCATTTTTGGTTTGAATCAGAGTCTTCTACGGTATAGACTATATAATATAGGCAATAGGCACTAGGCAATAGGATAGGCTAATCAGAGAAATGTAGTGGAAGTTGTTAGAGTTAAGGCCTTAAGGCATTATCCAGATGCGAATCCGTATACCAAAAAATTTTGGAATGTATATCCGCATCATATCTAAACAAAATTACTGGATATCCGTATTTTTACACCTAAATTATATATATATATATATATATTTTTATCCAGATTCGGATATCCGAATCCGTAACAAGACTAATTAGGGTGACTAAACGATTTTGATTAACTTTTGCTTCATCATTCTAAAACTTTTTTCAGCAAAAAAAGAAATCTAAATTTTAAATTAGAAGAAAACATATAATTTCAAAACGGTAAACGGTAAACACTTTGTTAAAATATATGTTTTATTTGTTGAAAAATGTACTTTATTCATCCTAATTTTGTCTAATAAAATGAAAACTCATATTTATAAATTCTTGTTTTTTCAGGTTGAAAATATTTATAAGTTCACTGAGCAATAATTGGGGGAGAAATAGATCAACTATAATATAAGTGAGAGCACATGGGACCATCAATCAAGTTCTATATTCTTTACCTATATAGAAACAGCCAATTAAACAGCTCATTGCTTCTTTCATCTTCTATTCATTTCACGACAGTCGCATAGAAAAACAAACAGTTCCTATTTCTTTCACTCTTGATTAGAAAACGTTCCAATTATGAACTGTATCATCAATTGAAAATACTACATTTTGAACTGTATAACCTTTGAACCAGCATATTATATCCACTTCTCTAGGAAAAAACAAAATATTATTGGTATATTACAACCAATGTTGAAGAAAGTAGATAGTGACTCTTCGCCAAGCGTCTAGAACAATTATTCGGACATAAACGATTTAAAGCGTTTTTAGAATAAAAATATATATACATACATATATATTTAACAAAATATAATATAATAAAATTATATAATATAATAACTTAAAATTTTCAAACTAAAAAAAAACAACTTAAGACTAAATTTAAAGTTCATCGTTTTTTTTTTATAAGATGAGTAAGAATTTTTTTTATTTTTAAAAAAACAATGAATCATATATTTTACTTTCAAAATTCTCAAGACGAAAATAAATAAATTCTCAAAATTTAAATATGACACTGTTTGTGATTTTAAATTTAATTTTCAAAATAACACGTTTTCATTTTTTTTAAAAAACACAGATATATTTATTAAATCCGTGTAATCTGCCTAATAACCGTCTATAACCGCCTAATTTGCCTAATGAACGCTTAATCCGTTTAATAACCGTATAATACGCCATATCTAACTGTTCGTCTAATATGACCGATTCTCTAAACTGCTTTATTACAACTAATATCGATTGCATACTCTTTTTCAACTAATATCGAGAAAACAATGTTCAATAAAAAAAATTACCGAGATTTAAGTGAAAATAAAGTTTTTGACCAAATACAAAGAATGAAAACAATTTGGAAATCATTAATTGTGTTGTGTTAAGTAAACTGTAAAATGATAATACACAGTTGGCCTTACATGAATGATGCATCCATGTATATATATAACTCACAAGTCACTACACATAACAAAACAGACCACAAAACACAAACATTTTAATATATTCGTTTGCTTTCTCAAGAATCACTTGGAGATTAACCAACGGAGACAATGCGACTATGGCTTTCTAGGCCGTGCAAAAGGCTGCCGCCGTGGAGGCTGCGGCTCCAAGCCCTACCTCCGACGCTTCAATGTCTATCCCCGCTCTCTTCGCCTCTGTAACCACTCTAGCATTTGGGTTTCTATTCTAAACTAATTTGGTTGTCTTTTAATTTATAAAAATCATATCCTTTGATTTTATATATTTTTATTTTCTCTCTTATGTATTGGTATAACATTTTCCACATCTGAATATCAATAAAAATATCTCTACTACATTTTTATTCAGCATAGCTTTGACAAATCATAAAAAAACAAAAGAATGTAGTGTGACAAATCATAAGTTGGTATCGTATTAATTTAATAGTTTGGTGGTTAAATAAAATGTTAAACTATTTGAAATCTTAATCTCAAAGCATTTTAGTAGGAGGGGACAACAAGCAAACAACTTGTAATGATTATAATCATGACATCTTCTAAGAATAAATATCATTAATTTAATTGTACGAAAAGGAATTAACTTCAAGGTATTGTTTTTTTCCCAATTTTGATCATAACAGTTGCTTTGTTAACTTCCTTCATCTTAAATATTGGAAAAAACATTGTGGTTGATGGAGCAATGAATCAATTTTATGTTAATCTTTAAATATTGAATGAGTAGAGGAAGGGATGTAATTAATAAATAATATTTTATGGGGCTTACAACCAAAGACTATAAAAACATTAGAGCTTGCAGCAAATAGAGCGTAAAATTATATGTAATGGGCTGCATTAATGGCCTTGTTTGTTGTAAAAAATTGAGGGTTTTCACTCTTCACTCGTGTGAGTTTTGTCGTAACGGCGTTCAAGCGATATCTTCAGCACTGACAAGTCGTCGCAACCGACTAACTATTAGTTCTGTCTTAACGGCGTACTTGCTATATCAGCATTGAAACGACGATGTATGAAATAGCGACGCCGTCTTTGTGTCGGGATCAATTGCTGAAATGAGAGGGCTGCACCACTTGAAGAGAATCTCAATCTCTCGATCTCTCTTCTCCTTGTCTAGTGCCACTTATCCCGGAGCACGAACGACTAGTAGGTCACTGTATTCTTTGAGCCAGCACGTTCTTCACGGGATCTTCGTCGAACAATATGTTGGTGGATGCTGCCGAGAAACGCTTCCGCTTGATTCCCCGTGGTATGCTGTTCAACGCCGGGGCGTTAAGGTTAACGCTACTCAGGTAAATTTTCTAATCAAAGTTTCTGCTCATTTTTTATTATCGAATTATTTGCTCATCTTTAAATTTTCTTCTTCGCCAAGTGTTGTATTTTTAGATAAATTGAAACCTTTTGAGCTGCTCAAAGTTGATGCGAGTAATGCTTTTCCATTTTGTCACTCTGATTTCTTGGTTTTTGTTTCAGCTAAGGGCAGGAATGTAATTGAACGAACAGGTTTGTATTTGAGGTTTTTCTCGTTTTCGTTATACATCGGAAGTTCGGAACGTTTTTGGATAGTTATGATCTAACTCAATTTTGATGAACCGAGCACCTTCAGGACGTACAGTTCGGGTTAGTTAATCTTGACATTGTTTTATATATTCATCTCTTTTTAGTTCCACGCATTGAGAAGAAATCACCAATTATCTTTCTTTTCTTTTTTTTATCTTGTAGGGAAGCAGAGCATAAACAACAAGGTAGAGGAGGAGCTTCCATACAGGTATGAATGAAACTCTTCACCAGTTAACTACTCGAAATGTCAATTATCATATTCTCTGTGAGAGGACAAACTTAGAAATTCAGAAACAGAATCTGTTGATATTCTGTCTTTTTACCTCAACATTTGCATCTATCTTCTTTGTGGGAAATAGGTTGAGCTTCGTGATGTTGACACTAGGAATAAGCTTAGCTTGCGGTTTGGATCTGAGGAGTCCGTTGAGAGTACATTGCTTATTCCGTAGCATTCGTAGCTTAGTGTAAATTATATCTCTTACCTATAAAAGTTGTTCCTTTTGGGTTTTCTAACCATTATGCTATTAGCAGTATTGTAAGATAGATAAATTATTTTGCTGTGATTTTGTTTGCATCAATTTTACTGCAGAAGTATTTGTTGAGGAGAAATCTTTCACGTGTTTGTATACAGAAGGCGATACTGCATTTCTGATTGAGTGAGTCCATTTTTGTGCAATTTCCTTACTTGTTTCATGTCAACTTAAACATTCTTTAGGACCTTGAATTGCTAAACATGTTTCCTTAAATTTATGTATATCCAACAGGCCTAATACGTTTGAGCAAGTTGAAGTGCCATTGGACATATTTAGAAAAGCTTCTGTATATTTAAAAGGTTGGTAGCACGATGATGTCATTCATACTGCATGTCATGCTTTGATCCTTTGTTGATGGTTTTCTACAAAGCAATATGGATAATCTGACTGTAAAGCAGCATTGTTTGATGAAATCCAATTATGTTTTTTTTTCTGAATTAATATGGTCTGGCATGTGCTAGAACTATTAACATATTTGATATGTATGTCTTTGTCCCTTCATTCCTCGTATTTGTCAGAGGAAATGAAAGTTAAGTTGCACCTGTATGGTGGAAGAGCTTTATCTGCATCTATCCCTAAGCATATCACATGCACAGCTGTAGAAACACAACTTCCCATGAAAGGCCTAACATCTACTCCTCGGTATATGCTTGTATTGATTTGCACATGTACCATTTTGTTTCCTTAAACATCGTAAATCAGTCTTTTATAAGTTATGAGGAAACACCTTAATTCTTTAAATGCAGGTACAAGAGGGCTCTACTGGATAATGGTTCCACTATTCAAGTAAGTTTTCGTTCTAGGAAGTTACAGCTATGAATATTCTTTAATATTCAAACTTCCTGGGATCAGCAACTAGTCTAATTCATCTAACTACCAAATAACTCTGGTTCCTCCTTGAATTCCTCAGGTACCATCTTATCTCGAGGCAGGTGAAAAGATTGTGATAAACACTGAGGATGACTCTTTTGTTAAGAGGTAATAAAGCCACTCTTTGATTTATTACGCTGTTTATTGTTGTTATAGGCTTTGCTCACTCACGGTAGTCTACTTCTTACTTTCTCTTATTACAGGGACAACAAATGAAATGCTTGCGTAGTTATTGTATGCTTCTCCTATAGAGGGATAAATTGGATATGTTGAGAAGTGTTTGATAGAAAGTTTTTGAAGTTTTTTCAATATTTTTGTATATTTTTTCAATCTGGGTTTAGATTAATTGACCAAGAAAATAAAGTTTTTGAATTGAGGATTGGCATGATCGTGACTTCGTGAGGCTTTTTGCCGGTCCGTGGGTTTTCTGTCCGGTTTTCCAGGATTAAGCGGGTTAGATAATTTCGGTCGGCCGGGTCTGTACGAAGAAATTATTTCGATTTTAAACCGGTTTAGTTTGGTCGGTTCGGGTCGAACAAAAGTCTAACGAACGTGGTTAACAAGAAAATGTGGTACTAATAAATAGTCAAACAACCTTCCTCTAATCATTTCCGCCACTCCCACTGTATTCTAGTACAAAAGAAAAATCCTAACGACACACAGCTCTCGCCGCCGACTCACTCCGTTCTCCTGCCGCCGTGATCCGCCGATCCTCTGATTTTATCCACCGTCGTATGATTCCTCCTCCCTTCTTATTTTTCTGTCTTCCTCGTCGACGACTGTTAATTTTCCGCTCATTTGAGCTTTCGCCAATTGTTTATCGAATCTTTCGAATCGCAGTCTCGCAATAACTCAGTAACCTAGTCGCATACTGGGCCTAGTAGTGTTCGGCCCAACACCTGAAATTGCCTTGGTAAAAAAAAGAAAGAAAAAAAGAAGGAAAAGAATTAAAGGTAGAAAGAACTTCTGCTATGGCATTAAGTCTAACCCTTTTTCCGATTACAGCAGCAACGCCGCCGCTGTCTTCTCTCTTCTCCCTCGATCGGTTTTCGCGTTCCCATCGCTTAACTTATTTGTCTTCTTCTCCGTCTGGTAAATTCTCTCTCCGAGATCTAATCTCCCATTACTCTCTCCTTATCTTTACTTGTGGTTTGTGTGCTCGCCTACATTCTCCATTTGTTTCTCTAGTTTTAGTTCATGTGTAACTTTTCTATTGCAACATTTGTGAGCATTAGCAGAACAAGAGCATTTTGCCTCTAATTGTTGTGCTGCTAGTATATTTTGATTTTGTTTATAATTTTGCGAAAAGGTACTGTGTTAGCTAGAGTTTGTAGGTTTCCTTGTTTTTGCATTTGTTTCAGAACCAAAACATCTAAATGCTTGAGAAGATATAAGTTCATGTTTGTTTATATTTCAACGTGGTCTGTTGCAGTGCTTTGATGAAACTTTCTTTCTTGGTAAGACTTCTCAATGGAACTCCAATAGAGGAAGAGAACATTACTTCATTTTGATTGCCAATAAAATGAAGGAATACGAGGAAATGGAATTAATATAAGACAGAGGAAAAAGAGTTACCTTCGTCTCTTCACGAACGCCGAAAGACACAGACGGCGGTCGCGGAGGAGGTAGGAGGAGAATAGCCTTATATACGGCACTCAATACAAAGAGAAACTAATCCTAGTCGACTTTATGGGCTTTTTAATTTAGTAGACATGTGTTTCTGTGGCCCAATTAATAGTTTCTGAACTCAATTTTTAGTTAGTGAGATTAACATGTAATGATAAGTTTTCTTTTTCCCCAACATATACGTTAAAACGTTTATAACGTTGAATAAAATACTTATCTTTCTTATTTTCTTCATACGGGAAAACATATGATATTGTATAAGTTGTGAATTATGCATATACAATAGCAAATGTTGGGCTATTCAACAGTCACGTACCTTCATCGGAGGCTCTCTCAACCTTGGTCCTTGGGACACACTGTATAAGAAACAGACGCCACATGAATAACGCGAGAATCATTGATAGGCCCATTAGAGGACAAAACTAGACTATTATATAGAATTTATAATAAGCTATCACATAAAGTAATAAAATGGGCGTTTGGTCTAGTGGTATAATTCTCGCTTTGGGTGCGAGAGGTCCCTTTTAATTTTTTTTATTAGTTTCAAACCCAACTTTCAGAATTCGAGTTTTGCATAAAACGAGTTTAGTTTTTCTTTATAAGTTTTAGAATCTTGAAATGAAAAGAGTGAAGAAACATACCAAGAGTTTTATGGTTTTTCTTTGTTCTTCATTATTGAAAACTCAAAAGATAACAAACAACAACACTACTTTGGCATCACATCATAGCTCAATATAATCTCCTGCATATAGTGATTCCATCTCCAAGCGCAGCATGCGAGATCTGCACACGCTGATCAGCCGAGAGTTTCTGGTTCAGCTCGAGGGTTGCTTTCCTGCCTTCTCTCATCCACTCGAGCGTGGATGAGTCTGATTCAACAACTGATCCTCCCCATAGAGTGTTGTCATACACTATTATCCCACCAACCTTGATGAGTCTCAGAAGCCTTTCATGGTAGTTACAATAACTCACCTTGTCTGCATCCACATATGCGAAATCGAATCCACCCTCATTTGCTTTCTGCATCAGAAACATCAAAACACGGAGACCATCTCAAGATAAATATTGATCGTTTCCGCTGCTAACAGGTCTTATTTGTGAACAAGAAACTCGAAATAATCAATATATCCTTCATGAGCAAATTTTGTTCTGTCATTGCTATTGTCTAGGTTAAGCATTGAGAATAGGAGGCCAAAGTGAACCAGATGGGGAAACAATAAAGGTACACTCTTTGAGCAACATATATATATATATGTGGTGAAAGAGACAAAGAAAGAAGTATGAAGCTATACATTGTTTAAAAGCTTGTCCAGGACTGGAAGAGCTTCAGACTCTCTGAAATCAATTTTGTGTTCCACACCAGCTTTCTTTATAACAGGCAATCCTAATTCATACGAGTCTCTGTTCACGTCAATGGCGATAACCTGCAGAACTCATCGTGTACCAAATCAGTAGGCAGTAGCACAAACGATACAGAAGCGGAACAAGTGAAAAGCTCCTTGTCTTTTTTTATTTCGAGTTGGTCGTATGCACATACCTTGCCATCTTCTGGTAATGTAAGAGCAGTGAGCAGAAGAGAGTATCCAGTGAAAACCCCAACTTCTATTGTCTTTTTTGCATTAACCAGATTCAGCAGCATCTCCATCAACTGGCCAGCATCTGGTGCAGTAGCCATCCCAGCTCGAGGGTGGCTATGAGTAATGTTCCTAAGCTCTTTAAGAGCCTCATGCTCGCGTGGGTACACACTGGTTTCCAATATATACTGCAACGTTTTTCAAGGAAAGGTATCAGAGAAATGGAAAAATGTGAGAAAACGTAGAGATGAATGTGTAGAGGCAAACTTTATAAAGCTCTTCACTTTTGAGCAATCCCTTGGAAATATCTGATGCCTTGGCTTCATCCTTAGCCATTGTAATCACAGTCTTCTTCCCGAAAAACACACTCAAGTTTCTGCTCAATGTATATGGCAAAATTTAAGACATAATGCAGAGAACAAAAGTTTTTTTTTTTAATTCTGGGTGAGTGAAATTTACAATTTTTCTTCTGAAATTAACGATCTTTCTAGTTTTCAAGGACAACCCCTAAAGAGAAACTAAAGTAAGCACAAGAGTTTTTGTTCAGATCAAACCTACAGTTCGTAGATTATAATTACGAGGTTCACTATAGTCAAACACACATAGGAAAAAAGGACAACTAGAAACGACTCACGATCCAAAAATGATCACACAATAAACGAAGAAAACGAAGCCTTTTATCAAAAAAATAATAAACGAAGAAAACGTTACAGAGAGAAGACTTTTACTGAAGAACAATCTTAAGAGAGAGAGATTACCCGAGGACTTAAGTCTCAGTTTCCGATCTTCCGCTACAACTATGGGTAATGCTTCTACGCAGATTAGTCTTGCTTTTATGCTAGATTTTGGGATTGGTTGGTAAGTGCTGACTGTTTTATGAAGAAGACAGCTCACCTTTGATGATCTGTTTCTGTTTTTTTTTTTGGTATGGGTGAGCAAGAAAAATGTTCATTCACATCTCCGAAACTGAAAACAAATTACAAAAGCAAATATGTTGTCGAATGATATTATTAGGAGCTACCATGAGTGATGATGCCTCAAGCTTCAAAACTTTTGTGTAATAATTATCCAGAGAAAATAAATTAACTTTGCTTCTAATATCGGCCTTGCTAGTTTATGATATAAAGGCTTTCAGGCATTCAATTGTTCTGAAGACATGTTTTGTTTATGAGGGGGATTGCTTTGTTTCTTCAAGGGTAGTAGCCAGTGAAAGTGAAGCCCCTTCCTACAATCTCTCCTGCACAGTACCAAGCGAAGCATTCTAGACCAAAAAGTGCTGCAATTCCAGCATCTTCAACCTTCAAATCCGCCCGATTCTTCCACAAGCCCTTCACGTGATCGACTTCCTTCCAGAAGGCCTCAGAGCGCCCAGGAATGCTGCAATCCACATAAACAAGTCAGTCATAGCAACAAAGAAGACGTACAGTTTCTATCTAGAAACAGTGAAAAGACTAGGTTTTTGTTGCTAAAAGGGCAGCTTTCTCAAGTGATTCATGGGATACAAGTGGTCTCTGATAATAAATCTACACCAAGGCCTCTCTCTATACATAGGGATATGTTGGTACCTATTTCGGATACAGCAAAGCGGACATCATATTAGGCATGTGATAAATTCATAGTTTATAACCAACAAACCTAGAATGTAATAGTTCCATTATTCTTTGATTCCTCAGTGAACTATCCCTAACCTACAGACAACGAGGCCAAGATTATATGCATCATTCCAAATCCACACAAAACCAACCGTGGAAGAGAGACAGAAAACGAAGCCACGGTTTACCTTTTACAGCAGAATAACAACACATCGAAGTCTACCAAACATTTTTTAGTCTAACAAACACATCAAACGGAATCCAAGATAAGATAAGACAGCAAAAGGAAATAAATAAAAAAACCTAGCAAGACGAGTGTAGAGTAGCTGCTTAGACAACTCATTGCATTTCTCAACAGTGGCTGGCTCCTGAATATACTTCTTGTTATTCTCCAACAACTGTTTGTAGTAAGTTGTGCCATGTTTGGACACAAACTTTGATGCTTCACAGGCCTTTGATTTCAGTTGTATCAACTTGGATGCCATCTCTCCAAACTCTTCCCTAACCCATTAAACAATTTGCATTACGAATTAATAAAACAGAAGCTAATGGATGCATATAGAATCTAACTAAGGTATAACAATTTTCACCCAGGTACTAAAACTTCAATCCAATTGCTAAGTCAAATGAAATTGAAAATTTAGATCAAAATAACTTGACCTAAAAAGAAACCCTAATCATAAAAAATTAAGATCATTTCCAAATAGTTATATCTCACGAGCATCTACAATATCGTTTGTTGGCACATACTCAATCAAATTCCGCATCAAAGTAAGCGACCCGAAAGCGCAGATCTAGCAGTCGAATTCCCAAAAGGGAATAAAGAGAGATGAAACTTCGAATCAAAAGGGGAAAATAGTATTAGAGGTCTCTCTCACCTTGTTGATGTTACTGGCGACGAAGACTGTACTACTGGTGTGTCACCGTTACCAGCGAACGAGGCGGAGCTGGATCAACAGAAACTACAAGCTTATGAGTTTTTGGGGGTTTTGATTTTGAGGTTTCTCCGATCGAAGAAAGAAAAAAAACAATTACAGGCCTTATGTGGGCCTTCAGGAACCCTGAATAACCCAAAATGTAATTAGGCCAATAAAACTTGGGTTTACTAGTGTACTGCTAGTCTGCTACTGACCCCAAAATGTTCAAACTAGTGTACTAATGTACTAATGATCAAATCCATTGATAAACTAAGGTTTTGTTAAAAGAAAATAAAATAAACAATGGTAGTAATAACATCAAATGTGAACTGATGTGAGATCTCAAAAAAAATAAAACATCATTAGCCTACACAACTTGGAATTATCAAGTTGATCTTTGCGTTTTAAGAACTTATGTTAATTTTTTTATATATCACAATATTTTAATTTTTATAACAATTATTGTCATACCAAATTTCCTATAAAACTTTACATTCCAATAAAGGATTTAGTACCAATCAAACTCATACGTAATATTCAATAAAAAAAAAAGTTTAAACATACAAACGTGTATAAAGCGAGTAACAACACTATATAGTATATATCTCACCCAGCCAACACCCTGTAATTATATATCATATTCATTAAACATAGTAATTAAATATTAATTAGTCATTGGATCACATTTTTTTGCTTAATGATTAGCTAACTACTTGATCAAACCCCAAAAGCATAATCTGACTAGATTGTCATCAAATAATACTCTGGACCGCTGACATGTGATGTCACATATATTATTTTGTTCGTCTCACTAAAATCATCTGAAGGGAAAAAATCGCTTCCAATAATACACATAACAAAATAGTTTTAAAGATTTTTTGGAAATAAGTTTATTTTGTCAACAGAATTTTTTTTGGGTCTGTAACTCAAACACGTAAATACATATTTGAATCAAGTTATGATGCAGGGATGATACTAGCTAGTTAGTACAAATAACTAGATTAATTACGAGTATTTTTATTAGAAAATGAAGATTACTAAATAAAAGTACATGCATGTATATTAGTACTCTATATCATTTGAATTAAAAGAAAATTTTAACAATTGTTTTTGATATGAATGTAAAATTCATTCAAAATGAAAGAGTTTGGTTTTGCAAAAATGTCAACCATCTATACCGTGTGTCTTTGCCAAAAAAAAAACAAGGAAACACATGGATTTTTGAGGAATGGGATAGTTAATCACTCTCCCTGCAGCCACAATAAATATATCATTTATCCAACTAATCTATATATTTGTTGTTTTTATTTAAATGTGATCATTAGAGTTTAAAAAAAGAGTTTCATATCAACGAGTTTCTGGCCATACTTTTAACAGAATTAGAATGGATAATGTGAATAATTAAACTAGCCTTTTTTAACTGAACTTTCATGAATCTGGTAGTTAAAACTGATACTGTGATACAAACATTTTTAACCTAACCACATCATTGGGTCCATATGTACAGTTATATATACGTACGTGTATAATGTGTATTCCTTTGCATTAAAGATATATAGGTTTCGCGTAGGTTTCTTTTTCCTTTTCATAGAACAGGTTTCCGGTTGTTGGAAAGATAAGACCATGAATGTAACTGGGAAGCAACTCATAATACGACACGAAGACGAGACCAACGTAGTAAAATCAATGACGACGTCGATGATTAGTTTACACGTGGGACGTGCCCAATGATTTAGCGCCAGCCTGTCAGCGTGATCCGCGTGTTGAGGTGTGGACTGATCTGACGGCTAAGATTCTCCCAGCTGTTCAATTGACCGTTGACCCCCCAAAATGTAGCATTGAGTTGGAAAATCCTAACGACCGCAATCACACGTGTGTATGCGAATATTTTTCTCCACATTTCGATTTTGAAAAGTAAGATCGGTTAATGGTCAAAAATAAGGTTTTTATGTAAACAAATAAAGTAAGATCGGTTAATTGTCTAAAACTTTTTTTAGTTTTATACGTTAATCAAAACATTTGTAAATTAGAATACTAAAACATGTCGTGGGTTTGATTGTTTTTCTTTTGTCATCGATCGTCGTGGGTTTATATTAGATTTCAGCATTACTCATGAATGATAAGATATCTATATTGTATTTCTTAAAATTACATTGTATGAATAAGAACCTATCTCACCAAAGTTTGATAAGTCTTCTTGCACTTTTAAATTGTCATAAAACTTTTGGTACAAGTTCTCACAAAACTACAAATATGAATATTGAAGCTTTTGACTATCCGAGCAATAAATATCATGAATATGTACATTATAAAATTCTATAAAAGTACGTACAAAGTCAAAAGAGTATTTACGTACAAAGCCTTCGAAAACGTGTAAATAAGAGGCACCAAAGTTTGTTATGCTTTAATTTTAAACAGTTCGAATTAACGCCTAGCACGTAGCCGATTTGAAATGTTTAATAAAATACTCTAAAATTTTAAAATGGTTAGTACTGAAGTCTTTGTATCTGTTCACAATTAAATACAGAATAATGGATCACCAAACAAACAATTTACAAAGGGTAAAGGTTAATTTGACCCAGAATTTCGAGTGTAAGAAAGTAGATAGAGACATGAGTTGTATAAAGTCAAAAGTATTAAATTCCAAAGACATGAAGCATACAAAACGAAGAGACTAAGTGTCAAATCGGTGATTAATTTAAAAAGGATTATGCATGAAAAGTCCACCAGTCTTAATCTCTTAACACTTATTGATGCTTTCGAAACCCATTTTAATAAACTTTTAATGGGGTTTCCTTTTGGAAGGGCTAGTCAAATCAAGTACTTCTCTTAATTAGCTGTAGGTGGAAGTATTATAACATTAACATAAGTCAAGTCTGTACATAAATGTATGTTATTTGTGGAATTATACATGCATTAGATAAGAAAGTAATATAAATTTAATTAGAGCTACCCAAGTACGATTTTTTTTTTGAATTATTCAGTCCTAACTTTTGATATACTGATCTATCTAAAACAAGTTTTAAACAAACAAAAATAGATTAAAAAAAATTCTTGTACCAAAAATATTTTCTAAGTAACTAGTCTAACGCTAGCAAGTATATAATTGATTTTCTTAGTTATAGGGTGCATAATGTAAGAAATGCCTATATTTCCGGTGCATGCAACCTCTACTATAGAGCTACGATTCCTTGTCTTTAAATGCATTGACCAACGCCTTCAAAATATAATTAATTATGTCTATAAATATACTTGAAAATAAATATGTATATAAATATACCTGTAACCATATCAGCAATTTGCATTATTTATATTACTTTAATAGAGACCATTGTCTTTGCTCGTAATTCATTTGTTTTTATTCAACCAAGTGGTATACGACCACGA
Source organism: Cardamine chenopodiifolia (assembly GCA_963922655.1). Classification (NCBI taxonomy): domain Eukaryota; kingdom Viridiplantae; phylum Streptophyta; class Magnoliopsida; order Brassicales; family Brassicaceae; genus Cardamine; species Cardamine chenopodiifolia. The sequence goes on from OZ000481.1 coordinate 4,722,151, forward strand.
CTTGGCCAAGAAAACGAAATAACTTGGAGACTTTAGTTAGGAATGAACTAACTGATTGATGAATTTATTAAATGATAAATCAGTAACTCGTGAATCAAATTTTAAAGCTTTAATATCATGCTGTTTAACAAATTCATAAGTCAAATAGTTTTTAGCTCATAATTTTTTCTAACCAAAGACCAAAACATATAACTAGTCCATTCTCTAATATTAAGATTCGACTTCGTGATCTTGAAAAGCATTTTCTTTATAAGCTGATTTTTCATATGCTACCCTACAATATAGTCGTATTAAAATTTTTTGTTATAAATCGTCATTTATACCTCACTTGGTAGCCACTTACGATTAGTTCGATCTCACCAAAACCGCGTGTATTCGGAGAAACAATATTAAGAGGAAAAAAAACATTACTTGTTAGAGTTGTATAGTGACAAAGTCAAAAAGACCCGACCACATAACAAGACTAACCTCTTTAGAAAATTACATCAACAATGACATAACCTCATTGAAATAATCTTTTTTAGACCCATTTGCTGTATACAACAACAAATATTAATTTCGACACAAAGGTCAACAAATATTACGACAATACATATCATTAATGACCTTCAAGAAAAATAAGCAAGTTTGTATCTACCGTCTATAATAGATTTTCGACGTATTTCATTATCTTCCACCAACATAAACAGAATTTATATTTACCGTAAACAATTCTTCTTTTGATTCTGTTGAACAAACCATGCTTAATTAAGTTATAGTACATCTATCAGAGTTGAAAAATGGAGAATGTTTTTCTTAATATTTATATAAAAACTATTCGTATATAACAGCAAATGTTACAAATAAAGTTTGATCATGAACATGAAATTAACCTGCTTCCAAAGCAAGAAAACAAACAATAATATCTAGAAAAGAGAAACAAACCAAAACCTATTTTCCATCAATTGGTTTCAATTAGTCATCTTCTCTTTCCTAAAAAAAATAACTTCCCCCACCCCATGTATTAACCACCCAAAAAATTTACTTTTTTATTTTTTTATTAACTATTCAAAACCTCCTTCGTCTGTCCATGAACTCATGTATTCTCTTCAACGCAATGTCCAAAGTCTTCTCACTCATATTAGCAAAACAAACCCTAAACCATCCAAACTCCGAGCAGTGACACGAAGATCCCGGAGATATATTCAGCTGCAGCTCCTTCAAGATCACATCCCAAAGCTCGAGCTCGCCTTCTTTTGTTTTGTTGTCGAGCAAGAAACCCAAATTCATCCAACAAAACAGCCCTGCGTTCCCCTTCAAACACTCAATCCCTGCCTTCTTAAGCCCTTCCACAATGGTCTCATACCGTTTCCTAAGTCTTTCCCGGTTTATCCTAATGTACTTCTCCGTAAACTCCTCATCCGACAACATAGAAGCCAACATGTGTTGTGTCTGAGACGAGACAAGCGAGAAGCTCGACATCCTTCTCGCTGTCCGTACAACATTATCGTTGTACGAGTATATAGTTCCGACGCGGAAACCCGGAAGACCAAGATCCTTGGAGAGGCTGTAGACGATGTGGACACGTTCTTTTACTGACACGTCATCGATTTTTTCTACGATCTCGGCGACGCTGGTGAACTCGGAGGCGTGGAAGACCGAGCCGGAGTAGATCTCGTCTGATACCAAGTGAATGTTCTTGCGTACGCAGAAGTCAAGGATATCTTCTAGAACCTTCTTTTGGACCGTCGCGCCTAATGGGTTCGATGGGTTGGTTATGAGCACTCCTCGGACTCTAATGTTCGCGTCACGAGCCGTTTGGTATGCAGACTCGAGCGCCTCTGGGGTTATCTGGAAATGGTTCGAGCTGTCGCAATGGATTGGTACTATTTTCACTCCGGTTCTCCATCTCAAATCTCTATCGAATCTGTAATGAAATAAATAAACGTTTCGGTTAATACAATGCAAAAAGAAAATTAAAAATACAAGATTATAATTTTCTTATAAGTGGTGTTAGTTAGCTGTAGCTATTTTTATTATTTATTAAATATCTATACACGAATGACCATAATATATATTTGTATTTAATTCATAACCGCTAAATGTGACTTACCCTGGATAGTACGGTGTGGGGACGAGAAGAGCGTCGTTTGGATCGGCGAGAATGAAGGTTAAGAGTTCGTTAGCGGCGGTGGCTCCGGCGGTGAGGACAATACGGTCAGGATCGAATCTAGCTTTACCTCCTCTAATCTGCTCCATGAAGCTAGCCATGGCTTGTCTGAAAGATTTGAGACCGTGGTAGTCTTGGAACAGTGCGTTTTCTCGGAACCCAGGTGCTCCTTTTGATCCCCACATCGACTCTTCTGGATTCTTCTTCTCTAAGTAAGTTTCAAGAAGATCGAACGAGACCTGTGTGTAGAAAAAGATGATCGAGAGAGAGAGAGAGAGAGTTCATACATTATCACAATATTTCATTAATCTTTTTTTGTTTTAAGTATATAATCTTAATTACCTGATTCTCGGCGAGACCCATTTGAATGACACCGGAAGGGTTATGAGATTCGTGGTAAGGATTTTCATCGTAAGCTTTCCAGCCGGCGAAGTAAGGTGAGTCTTCACCGTGTGTGTCTGAAACCGCCACTCGAGAAAGCTCGACGACGTTATTGTTCGATGATCTCTCCATCATCATAGGAAGACCCATTTTAATTTTCTTAGAGCTCTGAAACACAATCGGAGAGAGAGAGAGAGAAGTGTGTTGGAGTTAAACATTTGTGTGAATCAGGGACAAGTATATATAGCAGACGTGACAGAGGGGTTAGTCTTTGACAATTTTAATTTTATATTAGTTTACTTACAGAGAAGAAGTTTGTGTAAAGAATTAGGAAGATTCGATTGTGGAAAAATACGTTGTCATTGACCTGCAAATGGATGAATAGATAAGAGTGATGGCAATTTTTATTCTTTTATTCTGAAAGCTCTCGGTGAATAGATAGGAGATCGCTATTTCTATAAAACGTTAATTATCAATTTGTAAACGTAATGTTGTTTAGACTTTAGTCCGGTAGAAGTAGTATAGTTTCCTATTAATTAATGAATTCATTGCGTTTCTATGTGATTAGTTCTCGTGAAAGTTTCAAATTTGGATTAGTCATCTGCGGCGGATTTAAATCCAAAAAGACCCTCATTCATTTAGATATTTATATTTTTCATAGCTAATAGAGAGTCCTTCGCAAATACAACAGTGTCTCAATAAAAATAAAAATCTTGTTATTACTATTTTTCAGCATTTGATATTTAATTTGTATAGAATGCCCACTAAAAAAACTGTAAAGTACCTTTTTCTCTTTTTAAGACACCATAACAAAAGCAAGTTAAAATTTTGAATTGGAAAACTAACAAAATCCAATATCTTAATTCAGAGTCATCAGTAGTATAGTTTTTAGTTATCGTTTACATTTAAAATTATATACGTCTTTTTTACATCTCGTGTTTAAGATATAATAATAGAAAGCTTAAACTCTATAGTTGAAAGAAATGGGGAAACAACTAAATTAAATGTTCTGATTCGATGTTGTAAGCAAAATCAAAGACCACCTTTTACCAAAATCAGTTTCGGACAACTGTTAGCTTGTGTCTTCTTCTTCCTCCTCTTGTCAATACTCTTTTCCATATTATATTTTAAAAATATTTAATTTATTTATTTATTTTCCAAAACTTTAGTTACGAGATCTATATCCCAAATACGGTGGTTGAAATTCCGATTATACGAGAGGAGTGGGTAGGAGGTGGCTATCCATATACACTTCATTAATATGTTCACCATATTACTATTAATTAGACTAGTATCATATTAGAATTTAGAAAGTTTCGTTCTTTTGCCGATTACCAGGAGAATAAATCGTCTCTAAATATAACATTATTTACAAACTACAGTTTTTGTTTTGTTAATAATGCTACAAACTACAATTCGGATGGATTATTATAGTTTTCATGATCAGCTAATATACTTGGATTGGATTTAGTGCATTTTAAACCTATTTGGAAATTAGACAAACTTACATTTCGCAAGTATTGAGTTGTTGAGCTAACCGGTCAGAGCGTGGGTCATGCAATACATGAATTAATTAATATTTTTTAAAAAAGTAAAATATAAAATAAAACTATATATATATATATATAATGGGCAAATTAAGTATTTCACCTTTTTGAGTAATCACTAAAAAAATATTATTATAACTATTTTTTGAACGTATATTTTTATTAGAAAATTTAACTTAATGTTTACATAATCAATATATAACAATCTTTGTTTTAAAAGGATAAATAAAAATATTAGATATAACTACTTAACTTATTGCTATTCTTATCGATTTATCGGTTATTCAGTTGCATTGTTTTGGAATCAGAGTAAATATAATATTGGTAAAATAATTTGTCCAAATGCGGATATAAAAAATTAGCGAATTTAAAGAAGTATTTACTAAACAAAAATTAAATAAATCATTTAGTTTTTTGTAGCCACCTTCCATTATAAGTTCACGAAAACTTTTACACACCATAGTATACGAAAAACGTGTAATAAAATTAATGTTTCAACCTCGAAAAGGTTTGAACCTTGTTTTAATTTTGTTGAACCGACCAATTTGAAAATAACAAACTCATCTCGTAATTATTATTATTATTATTATTATTATTATTATTATTATTATTAACTACTTTTCACAAAGAATATAATTTCGACATATTTTACAAACATGAAAAACTTATTTAAATGTACAAGTAAGTTCTTATCTAATATATCACTGATTGAATCATAATGATTTAAATACAAAGGTTATTAGTTTTGAAAATATTAAACAACATTTTTTAAAAACAAAAAATTAACTCCAAATCATCTCAAATCTTTATAGTATGGTGCATGCTGTTGATAAAATAAACTAAAATCATCACAATTTATTGGATATTCATAAATGAAATGAATTTATGTACTAGTTGATAGGAATGAGTAATGAATTTATGTGTGTTAATTTTAATTTAATTCATAGGCCGCATAAATAGTCGGGGAAACATGTTTATAATTTTCCCCAAGTGGTCAAAGGATACTACTCCCCATGGTGATAATAATGCTCCCTCCTAATGACGGTACGTTTGGCTTATCAAAACCTTTGTTTAATTAGGCAGATTTTAATTCTCCTACTTAGGGACCTCACCTAAATTACACATGCTAATAAATCTATACATATACACAATTACACAATTACGTTTGAAGATAAACACTATTTTTTCCTTTTATAGATATTAGTCGTGCCTGTACTGGTAAGCAAGATTTTAAACGTTCATTTTCTATTTCCTTTTTTTTTGTTTGTTAACAAGAACGTTTTAGACTTTTGGTCCACACTCCACAATCTCCATCAGCGGTAAACCAGCTTTTGGTAACGCTTAATAAAGCGTAAACCACTTTTCAAAGTGAAAACTCGAATTTGGAAACAAATATTCCACCTCCTTCCCAAGAGAATTCCTGAAACCAAATTAATGATATATTTAAAAAACGTTCACACTCTCTCCATTTTACGAGTTTCATTTTAGATGATACATAGTAATGTGATATATCTTTGTTTTTCAAAATACCACTCTACTACTTTACAAATATATACATTTGCCACAATTCCGTAAAGTATAGATGTTTTAAAAGTTTGAAATTTGCTCTTTTAATTTACCAAAAAAATAAAACTAATTAAAGTTTAATTAATTATTTTCAGTACCTATGGTTTTACCTTTAATTCTCAATTTTGAAAATCTATAATTAATATTCAAATATTTTATCTTTTAAGAGTGGACATTAAAAATGAAATATATGGCGATCTAAATACATACGTACGCATTTCTAAATTTTATAAATTATAATTTTATCACATGTGAACTCTTATAAATTGTATCTAACTTAATATAATAATAGGATATAAAGATATGTGAAGCAAAAAGATAGAGAAGGATATTTGGGAAATCTAAGAGTGGTTAAAAGTCGGACTACGTGACACAGCTGATACATACAATCATAACATAAGATTATGATTCTAATTTGTGAGCAATATGTTCATCAAGAATATAAGTTCTTGGAGGATCTTAGGTGACCCCACATATCACAATTAATAATGAGCTATAAATTCAAATTATTCAACACTCAAATAACAAAGATATATATATATATATATATATATATCGAAAATAACAAAGATTAAAAGCACGACTTTCTCAAATCCATATAGTTAATATAGTGTTGTTAATTCCATTTTGTGTTGGTTGGTTACAATTCGTTTTTAGAGCTGCTTACTAGGGACATTTTTTTTCAAACTAAATGCTTGCTTTAAACCATAATTTCTAAAGCATAATAGAGAACAGTTCTAAAGCACAGTTGATCAAAATTGATATCTGTTTAGGACTGTGGATCGGAAAATATTGTAATCCCTAGAACAGTTCTAAAGCTTGTTTTTAGGAGAAAGTTTAAGATTAGATGTCTCTAAACATACAAATAATTTGAAATTAGGGGCTTAAGTACGAGTGTTAATTAGTTAAATTTAATAACTATTTATATTTCATAATACACTCCATTAGTCCGATTTTCTTTCGAAATCAAAACAAAAAAAAAGGAAATAACCAAATTTAGATTTATGCTTATTTATATTTTTAGATCAGATTTATGGTTAATTGGTGATAATAAAGAAAGTTGTATGGTCTCAGTTTTACCCACATATCAAGATTTTGTGTAAAGATTTGCTGTTTGTTTGTTTGGACTTAGAACAGCTGACTAAAGGGTATTAATCGGCATGACGATAGGATGAAATAAAATGAACTAATTTATATAGGTAGAAGATAACGAAAAGAAAGTAAACTTACAAATGTAGATGCACGTAGATATACAGGATATATCATATATACACAGTTACACACGTGTTCTTACATATGCGTGTAAATGTGTATTTACGTAATACTAATAGACAAATGTAATTTAATTTGCATGTGATCAAACCCACTAGCTTAAGATTCGGAAATCAAACTGTAGATTGAATCTCAATACATGACCAACTCAAAAAAAGAAGAAGGTAATGCTGGTTTATATGTTCCACTATACATTATAAACTAGGATCCAATCCGTGCTATACTGTCGACAAACAATTTTTTTATGATATTTTATTTTTGAACGAAACTAAATAACGATATGGGGTTACTTAGTTTCCAATTTCCAATTTTTTTAAATTGAATGATATCATCTGGGGTTAGCCATTGTAACGATCAAAATTGAGAACCGAGATTTAATTATTGATACATTTTATTTGTTAATTTTTTAAAACAATTAGGTTACATGCAAAATTTTGGGAAATTTCTTCTAGTTTAGTGTCTTAGATTCGCTTCAAATGATGCTGGATTGTGTCTTCAACAAAAGTGACAAGCCAATGTATTGTTTACATATTGTGTGTAAGTTCATAGGAACATAGAATCAAATTTAGTCACCAATTGGTTGATTGATTCCCATAAGTGTTTGATAAATTGTAATCAATTACTAATTCTAACACGAAATCTTCGAGCAGAAGTTCATGATATCTTACGGACCAATCATTGTAGTATGTATGTACTAATTTAATACTAATAACTCGATTAATTTTATATAAATTTAAAATAAACAAAGATGCAAGTTGTAATAAAGAACGTGAAAGAGAAGTGGAGTTTGGCGACTGTTTGTGCGGCTAATAAGGAGAGCATCTTCATGAAAATATACGAGACATGCATCAAACGATATTGCGATCTATAATCTTTGTTATTAATTAAGCATATTATCTATTTATATAGGTATGACCTTTTTCTGTAAGTGTAAATTATTTTCGTTAATATGTAGATTTCACCAAAAAAGCTTACACATATAGCATGGCTAAAATTTGCTAAACTACTCAAATTACTAAAAGTTCAAACAAAACAAATTCATAGCATTGGTTGAAAATTCGCCTTATGGATCTAAGTCATGATTCAAGTTCTTCTAAGGCAACTTCAATCATGGTTTACCATTACGTATGTCTCAATGCCAAAATTAGCTGGTTCTTTTTTTCATGTCATAATGGTTAGTTTGGATTTTGGTGTAACATCACTGGTTATAAAAAAATGAGTGCTACCAAATTTGAGTATCATTTCAAGATAGTTTGCTTGGGAAATGATGATTGAACCTCTGTAAACCACCGATAAGTATGATTAAAGACTGGGCTCAAATTTAAAGAAAAAAATAAACCAAAGATCCATGTATTCTTTGCTAATAAAGCATTTCTTTTACCAACAAGTCTACACTAGGCATGCGAGCTTGTCAGTTAAAGGTGGTTTGTGTGGCTAGTGGGATAGTTCTAACATTTGATCTTTTTTTTCTGTGAATTACGCATCTATTTATCTATTTGTTTTCGACTACTGACACTATCTTTATTATATTAGATGACCGGTTCACCTATTTTTAAAAGTTTACAAATCATAAATATTGTTTTTTATAGAAAACTACTATTAGTTAAAAATGTATCAATATGTTTTTCATCACTTATACACATATATTGAAAGTCACGTACATTATGCCATTCATCATAACTTTATTGCTTATAGTCATGCTAATTCTAAAATTATGGTAATTTATATCACATTCAAAGAATATTTTTTATTTTTAAAAATTATTTTATCTAGATAATCATATGATTTTAGGAGTTTTGAGGTCTTGAACTTTATTATAAATAGTAGTGAATTCATAGTAATATGGTACATTTTATTCTATTCTGCTCACTCGAATAAGAATTTGAAACGTATATTTTGATTTTAATTAATCATATTTGAATAACGGTCTCAATGGGCTGTACTTTGATTTTAAGTCCATTATATTTTTTATTCTAAACTGATGGGTTTGTTTCTAGATCAGTAGTTATTATCTCTTCATCTGTCTGTTTTGACGTGGAACAAACAAAATATATGATCACATATTGGATTTATAAAAAGAAGAAGATATTGGAAAATGCTTCTATAATGCATGCATATATGATTATATGGACAAACGAAATCACTAGGTTTTTGAAGTTAAGATGTTTTTTTTTTGGTCAGTTGGGGAAATTCGCTCAATCGCTCACAACCAGTTAAAGGAACTAAAAAGAGATTAAAGACAAACTCATGAGATAATTGTAGCAGCTAGCAAGTGAAGTGAGAAGGATAATGATCCTATGTACCTAATGATGATTTGCTGACAGCAAATATAATTTTTGTAAGAATGATTTTGCCAAAAGTCGCATCTTTCCGCATGACCAATGAGAAGAGGCCACAATGATATGTTTCATTCATCCTGAGTTGGTAAGTCGTATCACATCTCAACCAAACCTTCTCAAGCTCTGATTCCACCATCACCATGCATAGTTTGTTATATCTTCACCAATAAGTCAATAACACGATTATATATATATATATATATATAAATAGTCAGGGAGGTAGGAAGTTCACTTGGTCGAGAAGTTGCCCTCTGAAGGAGGTAGTACTCTTTGAATTCGGGTTCGAACTTACTTGGGAGGAATTAGACAGAAGTTAAACTCCGACGGGAAACATATAATTCTTGGCCCAGAACTTCTCGGAATTAAGAAATTTAAAGTGCCAATTCAATTTTGTATTATACAGTGTGCAAGTCGCAACTGATACACTTGGAAGATTCGGCCCAGTGATATCACGTCATATGAGTTATGCTCATATACATAAAAACTAAAAAGCAAACGAGTTTCAAAATACGTATTTCAAACTAATTTGGGCACTTTAGATTTCTTAATTCGCGAGTTCAGTGAGACAAAAACAATAGTAGTATAATATTTAGAAACGCGTTATGAAATGCAAGAATAAAACGTGTTTGTACGAACACGTTGTCGTACTCTGCAACACAACACTGCCAGTGTTACTTTATCTTCTCAAGTATTATTATTTTTTCTTTCTTTTCTCTGTATATAAAATTATAAACTAAGAAAATAAGCAATGTAGGGAATTATGTATACCTTGAAATATAAAATTTTGACAACATCAAGACTCTTTAAAAGAAACAAAACATACATTTCCTAAGTAAGTTATATATATACTAGCGTATCATAGGAGCACATGTACGTCTTTTATATGGTATAACATGGTAGTATAACCGAAATTACCCATGAGTACTTAAAGTTATTAGGTATTTATATTATTCTATACGCATGTGAAGCCAAAACTTGCCTTTTGGTTGAAAAGTTTAGGCATATTATTGTTCCTACATAATATATTATTGCTTTTCCTTTTCCTAACTTTGCACAATTATGGGAAAAAATCAATAACCCAAGAATTATATAGTTTCTCTAGTCTTAAGCCTTTTGAAATATTTGTTTTCATACCGCTTTATGAACTGAGGATATGCATATATATATATATATAACTATGAAGGTCGATGTAATTAAAATTGATATCCGTATCCATATATATAGTATGTGTATGTCCTAATACGTATAATCTACTGTTTGTGTTAGTATAACATTGCATACTATTAACAATCCACCCCCTTATTTATTAGATGGTTATTATTATCGGGGTTCCAACATAAAATTTGATGTTTACACACTTGCATTATCAGTCCAAACTGAAGCAATCAATTAGAAGAATTATTAAACTCATCATAAGGTCTTGGAACTTGTGAAAATGGATTTGTATATACAGATGGGGACTTCATTAAAGTTTCAATAGATATGGCTGTATTTTTAATATATAGATGGCTGTATAATAATTGTTAGATTAGTTGTAAGTATAATCAAGAACACAAAAGTGCCTCGAGAATAAAAAACAGACATGGAATATGTCAAGTTGTAAATTTGTAATAATATCTTTTAAATAACTAGTACACTTTATTATCATCTTCAATCATTGTTGAATAATGTATGAATGGGTCTCAATATATATATTATGAAGCTTTACTTTTGCGTTGCACATGTAGAAAATGAATTATCAACCAACATAGCTAATAGCTCCCACTTGGACACTGATTCTCATGCCGAAAATATAAATAAAATTCAAAAGAAAGAAATAACAAACACTTAATAAACAAATGTAAGAAGGTAAAATACGACAGCCTGTCGATCATATATGACATATGTGCACAAAGAAACACACACGTACATAGGTATTAGTCTATTCATTTGAAGTATGACCAGTTATCTTTTATTGAACGGTTAATTCTATTGAGGATGGAGCTCTACAAATGAGAACAATGGCCAAATCGTACGACCAGTTTTATCTTTAATGCGAGTTCCAGTGAATTGTAATGATAACGGATCGAAGTTTAAGAACACCTACGTTTACAATCTAGCTGGGTCTGCTTTCTTTCAATAGACTATAGAGCAATTTTGCCAATTGGGTTCACATGTGCGTATATATATACACACGTAGATTAGCATGTGATATATTAAAACTGTTGCTATGCGTGCAACTTAGTTTTTAATGTTCAAGTTGCTTCACAGATTTTTATCAAACAAAAAAAAAGAAATTTTTTTTTGCTTTACATATTCATTGACAGATAATTTCGAATATCGGGTAAGTCAAATTTTGTATATTCAGATATCGGGTCATACAATAACCCATTAATATATGTTAATATATGATACTCAACAAACCTCATGTCTTTTTTTTTTTGGGGTGTCAAAACACAAGATAAGTTTATGTTGTTACCTTTCTTCTTCATACTCACTGATTACTGAAGATTCGAAAACAATAATATATAAGATATGAAAATACAACCCTTATCGAAATCTAGCTTGTTTAAGTACCGACTAGAAAAGTTTCAGGGGGCATTGGAATATATATGGTATGGTTTCCATTCGTCAAAGAGATGAAAGGAGCTTAAACCCAAAACTGTATATAATACAAAAAGATTAAACTACTTTGCGCTTCTTAAATCAATTTGCATGCTTCGTCGATAAAGAATACTACGGTTTATTTGTAATGAAGTAATCGTGAGTCATGAACTTTGACATGATTTGAAAATTTTGATGAATAATATGCTGAGTGAGTTTGAACTTTGAACTTTCTTGATTTGATGAATAGAATGAACTTAGAAAGTCGTTAGTGTGCTCATTTTGAGACCCTATCTTGGCATTAATTCCCCATTTCATCTATAATTAATAAGTCAAGTCCAAACTGTCTGTTTCTAAACGGGCCGACTATATGGGCCTAAAACAAAATTACAATATTATTGATCGTATTCGTTTCTTTTCCAAAATCTTGTGGATTGCATGTTCTTCGAGTTCTCTCGCAAATCTAGTTGTTCCCCACACATTGTGAACGTGATGATTAATGATGAAAAATAAAAAGTGAACGTGATGATTAACCGGAGACTCCCCTCGGCGAGCTCATCCCAAAGTTATCGCCCGACCACAAAAAACTAGTGATGTTTGCTTTACCGCAAAATTCGAATCGTTTTCCTCAAAAACTAGCAAATACGAAATTATTCGATGAACAACTAGTTTTAAAATTATTAAACGACTAAAATTTTAAAATCAATGATAAAATGATCTAATAATCACGAAATTTTAGTTGGATCTCAAAATCAATTAAAATACACAAACCAAAAATTCTAGTTTAATTTGGAGTCATTCTGGTAAACCTGGATGGTTCTCGATAATGTTTGTGGTTTTCAATTTAAACCGGAAACGGTTTATTAGTTTTAGCACGAGCAGCAACACAACGAAGGTTCAGTTAACCCTTGCTCTCGAATTCGCCGCGCCTCTTGTGAACGTTCGTCTCTCTCAGAGACACTCGAATTCGCCAATTTGAAAATTTCCAGGTTACCTTCTTCAGCTCTTCTTTCTATAAAACATCGCCGGAGAAATCTCCGATGCGGTTTTCGGTTCCGATACATTGTGATTGATGCCTTATCATGTCCCGTCTCTTCTTTGAGGATGATTTTGGTTTCCTGATTCAGATTTAAGATCCAATCCAGGGTTCAACATTTACTAAAACTTCTGGGTTTAGTGTTTAAGCTTCTATTGCTGTTGGGTTGCCAATACTTATATGAAATGACCTCAGGTCGACTGAATCTGGCTTTTTTTCTCTTCGTTTTTTTTCTCTTAGGCTATTAAACGGGTTTTGTAAAGTCGCATATTGGTGTTTATTCAAGAACAATGGTATTAGAGTGTGCATATTTTTTCTGGATGACTGCTTCTTTTAATATAAATTTTTGGTTGGAATTGTTTGGTTCCACATTTAATACATAGTCTCTTGCTCAGTTTTCAATTATGTAGAGATTGATTGAGCTCTGTTTATTCCTTTTAGCGCTAGTGTTTGGTGGATTTATGTGAGGCATCTTGAATTCATTGTCTTTGCATGAATATAAATTTTGTGAATCATCATTTGTGCTAAAGTTAAAGGAACGTTTTAAACGGCAGCTGATTTCCGAGTAAATCTAAGGAATCATGGAGACTGGTCCAGTGGAAATAATTCCAGAAACTGTAAACTCAAATGACTGTCAGAAAAATCTGTAATTGAGTGAAAAGCAGAAGAAGAGATCGGGGAAGAAGAAGAGGAATTCGAGAAAACAGGGAGATGAACTGAAGAATAATAATTCTCACATCACTAGCCAGAATGGGAATGCAAATGAGGCATTTTCATCTGAAGAGAAAAAGAGAGGGCAATTGAGAAATCCACCAGTGAAGATCAAGTTCAGTTATCTGAGAATTGTTTGTCTACATTACCTGCATAGTCCTGTCAACGAGATTTAATCTCATGTGAAGAGCCTGGAGCTACACTACATTATACAGACCCAATTTTTTCAACAAGAGAAGATTCACTAGCAGATGCTAATAGCAGTGGTTCCAGTATAAAAAGAACAAAAAGGAAAGGGAAGAAGAAGAAGAAAGAGAGCTCTTCCTGTGAAGAGAAAATGTTGGATGATGCAGAAAAAAACCACCGACGAAGACCAAGTGCACCCACCCATCAATCCTTTGTCAAACGGTATAATACAAGAAGGATCATGCGAACACATTCAGGATTCATGTGAAAAGCCTGGAGCTGCACAACTTTGTGTAGACCCAAATTTGTTGACGCCGGAAGATTCACAGCCAAATGCTACTAATATGACTTGTTCCAAGAAAAGAAAGAGAAAGAAAGAGAAGGATAGAAACGCATTGAAGGAAAGTAGTGTTGATATTCATAGCGCCAGTGCAGAGGTTGCTGCAAAATACAATACTAATTCTGAACCTGGAGGATCAAAATTGATGAGTATAGAGGAAAAAACTGTTGATAGTGTTGTGATAAATAGTTGTCTGAAATCCAAGGATGATACAGTGGAACAACAAGAGGGTACAGATGTCAAACTCAATGAAACAGTAGCCCAAACTTAGATTCCTAAGGCCAAGAAAAAGAAGAAGAGAAAGACCAATTCAATGGAGGTCTGTGACCCATTAGGAAATACTTTAGCAACCTCCACGAAAAGGGGGCCAGTAGAGTGGGAAATAATAATGTGAATGGTAGCCAAGAGTTGATGGGTAATTTGGCAAGTCCGAGGGAAAATTCTGCAACTGGGGAGGAAAGTGGTTTTAAGAATCTTGAAAAAACTAAAGAGAAGGAAACAGATGAAACCACGGAAGTCAAAGAGGATTTTCTTGAAGTACAATACAGTACTATTTCTGAAGCTGAAGGATCAAAATCGACGAGTGTAGAGGAAAAATCTGTTGCTAGTGTTGTGATCAATAGGTGTCTGAAATCCAAGGATGATGCAACAGAACAACGAGAGTCCACAGGTGTCAAACTCGATGAAACAATGGCCCAAAATCAGACTCCTAAAGCCAAAAAAAGAAGAAGAGAAAGACCAAAACGATGGAGATCTGTGACCCATTAGGAAATACTTTGGCAACCTCCACGAAAAACGATCCAGTAGAGTGTGTGGAAAATAATGATGTGAATGGTGGCCGAGAGTTAATGAGTAATTTGGCAAGTCAGGGGGGAAATTCTGCAACTGGGGAGGAAAATGGTTTCAAGAATCTGGAGGAAACTAAAGAGAAGGAAACAGATGAAATCACGGATGTCAAAGAGAATGTTCTTGAAGTAAAGTACAGTACTATTTCTGAAGCTGAAGGATCAAAATCTACAAGTATAGAGGAAAAATCTGTTGCTAGAGTTGTGATAAATAGTTCAAAGAATGATACAGCGGAACAACAAGAGTCCACAGATGTCAAACTCGATCAAACAGTGGCCCATACTCAGAGTCCTAAAGCCAAGAAAAGGAAGAAGAGAAAGACCAAAACAATGGAAGTCTGTGACCCAATAGGAAATACTTTGACAACCTCCACGAACAGCGGGTTGGTAGAGTGTGTGGAAAATAATGATGGGAATGCTGGCTGAGAGTTAATGAGTTATTCGGCAAGTCAGAGGGAGAATTCTGCAACTCGGGAGGAAAGTGGTTTTCAGAATCTTGAAAAATTTAAAGAGAAGGAAACAGATGAAAACAATGAAGTTAAAGAGGACGTTCTTGGAGCAGATGTATGTGAAGTAAAGAGCAAAAACGGAAGGGAAAGAAGAAGGAAATGTCATCTGAAGATCACAAAACTGCAGATATGGAGGTCTGTAATCCATCAGGATCAGGAGAGGGTTTGTTGGATCATTCAAACCAAGAAGACATGAAAAATTGTGATGGAAATGTCGGACAAGAGTTTGGGGGAGAGGAAATGACAAGTAAAATTGAAAAATCTGCAACGAGAGAGAAAAGTGGAGTTCAGAAATCTGGGAAACGTAAAGAAATGGCAGAAGATAAAAATATTGAATCTAGTCAGGATGCACTTGTAGAAGAAGGTGTTAGTGACGTTGGGTGCAAAAGAAAGAAGAGGAAGAGAAACAAGAAAACAAATTGCGAATCAGTAGCCACCATGGATACCGAGTCAGTACAGTGTTTGTTGTATCATTCAAATGGAGAACGTTTGCAAAATTGTGATGGGAATGCTGATGGAGAGATTGCCAGTAAGGAGGATTTGGCTAGTAAAATTGAAGA
Organism: Cardamine chenopodiifolia; assembly: GCA_963922655.1. Taxonomy (NCBI): domain Eukaryota; kingdom Viridiplantae; phylum Streptophyta; class Magnoliopsida; order Brassicales; family Brassicaceae; genus Cardamine; species Cardamine chenopodiifolia. The sequence continues at coordinate 4,738,175 of OZ000481.1, forward strand.
TTCTGCAACTAAGTGGGAAAGTGTTCAGGATGTTGGAAATATGAAAGAAATGAAAAAAGAGGAAAAAGGGAGAAGTTGATCAGGATGCTTTGGGAGCAGAAGGTGTTAATAAGGATGAGTTCAAAGCAAAGAAGAGCAAGAAGAAGAAAAAATATTTAGATCATGATAATATGGAGAAGGAGGATGTTTCCTTACCTGGATGCTCATGTGAAGGTCACTGTACTAGAAAGTTGGTTGTATTTGATTTGAATGGAATCCTTGCAGATATTGTTCAGGGGCATACAGGTCAACTTGTTCCGGACGGTAAAGTATTATACAGATCAGGTAAGAAAGAACCAATTTCAAAATGGCCATTTGTAAGTTGTTTCATGCTTCTCTGACTGTAGATTTTTCTATAGTCTTCAGGAGGCCATTTGTTGCTAGTTTTCTCGACTTTTGCTTTGAGAGATTTGATGTTGCAATATGGTCCTCCAGACGCATGTAAGCTTCTTGAACTGATTCAAAACTCAAATGCACTGTTTTTTTTTTCTTAGATTAGTTAAGTGTTTTATACATATACTAAGTTTAATTCCTCAATTAACTCTGTCTCTTCTTTTCTTCTTACTAGTGGGTTGGATTATATGATTAACGTTGTCATGAGAAACTATGCGAGGAATCTGTTGTTCTGTTTGGTAAGTGTTCTCTACAACCTCTATTAACTATCTTTTTATATTTTGAGCGTAGATAATGAGAAATCCAGTTTCCATATGAGCAGAACTAGATTATGAGATATGCAGTTTACATTGGGATTGTAGAAACAGTCTACAATCTCTGTGAGCTATTAGTTTACATATGAGCTGAATTCATTCTAATTTTTGGTCCCAAAACCAGCTAATGAACTCAGCAATCCGTTTTCATATGACCAGGATCAGAATAAATGCTCTGCAACGAAGTTTAAAACTCAGGAGAATAACAGTAAGCCTCTGTTCCTCAAGGATCTAAGAAGAGTATGGGACCGTTTTGGGACATGCTTCAGTTGTGGAAAGCGAAAGTATGATGAGACGAACACTTTGCTAGTTGACGATTCACCCGACAAGGCCTTGTGTAATCCTGTAAGTACTCGAGCACCTTTAACTTCAATATTGGTTGGTAAGCTATTCCTCTCTTATAGCCACACACTGGAATATTCCCTTTCCCGTACCAGTACACAGACCGTAAAAATTCTGCATTGGGTGAGTCTTGACATTCTTAAATACTCAACAGCATGCAGAAAGCTTTAATGAAGAAAGATATTGGTTCTCTAGATTCTCTTTCAATCAAATGCTAAGAAAGATACACACATCTGATGTTTGATTTCTTGAGATAGGACCTGAGGGTAAGCTAAGGAAGTATCTGGGAAAAGACTAGCGGATGCAAAGACTGTTCAGAAGTTTGCAGCGGAGAATCCATTTGGTCAGACTGCTATAACTGAGACGCACGAATCATGGGAGTTTTACTCAAAGGTCATTGAGGCAAATAAGTAATTCCTCAAGAGAAATTTTGACTGTAATTGCTCTAGAGAGCTCAGAACAAGTAAGTGTTCATGCATACACAGATTAAGTTACTTATGGTGGTGGAGAAATTCTACTTGTGAAATTTTAATTTTAGCTCAGTCGAACTCTTCACATTCGTATTGATGTTTGTATCTCTTTTATTTCAAAGATCAGTGTCGATATACATTTATTTGTTTATGGTCATCTAGATTCATTCAGATTGGTACTTTTCTCCAAATAAGTTGATTTTGACTCTCTTCTTACGAGCATTAACAAAACAGCAGTGGACTCTTCAAGACAAATAAACAAATTCTAAAAAAGAAAAAAAGCAGGAAAATAATTAATATAATTTCCTCCAATTACACGGAGAATAAGATTTGCATAACTTGGAGGAGAAGGTGAGAATCGGACAGAGAAACCAAGTCTCGATTGATCGTAAAGTACAAATTTTTTTTTTTCCTTTCTTTTCTTCTTTCTTCTTCTTCCTTCAACTCCAGCTCCAGCTCCAGCTCCAGCTGTACAAAGATTCTTAGAAGGAGAAGGAGAAAGAGAAGAAGAAGATCCATTTAACGGTATCTATCTTTTCTCTCTCTACCTCGTTTCCATGGCGGAGGGCGAAGAGAAGAACGGTATTATTGACTCGATGCCTTTGTTTGCTAAGGAGCTTATTGCCGGCGGCGTCACTGGTGGTATTGCTAAAACCGCCGTCGCTCCACTCGAGCGAATTAAGATTCTTTTTCAAGTACGAATCGTTCTGGGTTTTTTTTTCTCGATTTGCCCCAATTTTTGTTTTGTTTCTTTACCAGACCTCGTCTCCTGACTCAGTCATGAACTTGGATGTTATTGAGAAATTAAAAATCGTCTTACACAATCTCTGGATTTATAGAAGCTCATCATAGTATTGATCTTTTGTCAGACCAGAAGGGACGAATTTAAAAGGATAGGACTCATAGGATCAATCAACAAGATTGGCAAAACTGAAGGCTTGATGGGTTTTTACAGGTACGTTGTCTTGATTTTTTATACATTTGGGTTCATAGAATATAAAATTCATTTATAAGATTCTTAACCTCTTGTTGGTTTTGAAACAGAGGGAATGGTGCAAGTGTTGCTCGGATAATTCCTTATGCAGCTCTTCATTACATGGCTTATGAGGAATATAGGAGATGGATCATCTTTGGTTTCCCAGACACTACTCGAGGCCCATTGCTTGATCTTGTTGCTGGATCATTTGCTGGTGGTACAGCTGTTCTTTTCACTTATCCTCTTGACCTGGTCCGGACAAAGCTCGCTTATCAGGTAAGCTGCTTCAGATCTTGTGTGTTTATGTCTCATCTTGAGATAAAATCTAAGTAGGCTCACAGAGATTTCAGCAGTGCAGGTTGTTGGTTCAGCAAAGACGCAAGCAAAAGCTGTTATTCCCGTGGAACAAATCGTGTACAGAGGAATTACCGATTGTTTCTCGAGGACATTTAGAGAATCTGGATTGCGAGGCCTATATCGTGGTGTAGGTACATACTAACCATATCTTTGGATTTGCTAGATCTTCTCCTTGTCTAAAACTCAAAAAAAGATTTGATCTTTCTTTGGTTGCTTGTGATCATCAGCTCCTTCTCTGTATGGGATCTTCCCTTATGCTGGTTTGAAGTTCTACTTCTACGAGGAGATGAAACGCCATGTCCCTGCAGAACATAAGAAAGACATTTCTCTGAAACTCATATGTGGATCAGTTGCTGGATTGCTTGGTCAGACTTTAACATACCCTCTCGATGTTGTCAGGAGACAAATGCAGGTTTGATCTGGTTCTGCTTCTATCGAACCCATCCTTGAATCTTTATGAAATGAACCTGCGTAGTATAATAACCAAAGCTCCTTGCAGGTTGAGAGACTATATTCAGCCGTTAAGGAAGAAACAAAAAGAAGAGGAACTATGCAAACCCTTATCAAGATTGCTAGAGAAGAAGGTTGGAAGCAACTCTTCTCGGGGCTTAGCATCAATTACCTTAAGGTTTGAGACTAGTTTCCATCAATCTGTCTTTGTTTTTAGACAGTGGACGAATAAGTTACAAACCATTTCTCTTCTGGGTTTCTCTAGGTTGTACCGTCAGTGGCAATCGGCTTCACAGTGTATGATGTTATGAAGCTGCACTTAAGAGTCCCTTCGCGAGAAGAAACGGAGGCAGAAGCTGTCACAACTCGGAAAAGGAACGTTTTCACCTAATTCTTAGGTCATCCATATGATCTGATTCTTAATGGTGTTTAAAACCACAGTATTATTTGAGATTGTACATTCTATTTTTTTTTGTAGAGGAAATTGAAGCTAACATTCCTCCCAATAAACAGTGTCAGATTCCCAATAAAAAACTCTAGGACTTAATATGTAAAATAGAGTTGCTTATAGTTTTGTTTATTCAAGAATTTTGTTGAATACTTTCCAATGTATTACGAAATAGTGCGAGTCACAAATTGTTGACGAATGCATGAATTGTGGCTTCTCCGGTTCATCGGTTTCTTAACTGGAAAAGACAAATCGCAGGAGAAATTTTCCCTATTGTCCTATCTTGCAGGTTGAAACAGTGCATACTCTATTTCTGTTCAGGATTCTAAAGTAACAAAAACTTTTTGATTTCCCATGACTCAGAATGGTTCGCAGATGATGGCAATGGTTTCAAGTGTCAAGACAACCACAACAGAACATGTAGATAAAAGCAGACATGGCAAACAACAAGAAGGCGGTCCATTAAGTTAGAGAGTGATGGTTACTTAAAACAAATGTATCAAATGGTGAAAATGGTGACTGATGATGAGAATGAAGAAAAAAGTAGAGAGATTGAAAAACTACACATATGAGATTGATTTTGTTTGCAGTAAGGCCGAAAGCAACAAATTTTATAACAGACATTGATGAAGAACAATGAAATAGCTTCTTATACAAAAGCATATTCGGTTCGATTAACTTGTACACACTTAGTTAATTCATACAACCTAAGCTATCTATAGTTAAAGTAGGATACGGTAAAGCAACAAATTTTACCAATACCAAAACCGGCTCAGTACATAACATTCCAGTTAGGTACTTACAAAACGAGTTACACTAATGCTTTGTTTGAATTCAAGATGTGATTCTCATCCCCTTGTGCTCCTCACATCTCTTCCGTCCTTTTGCTGGAGATTTCTCGCATACTGACCCATTGTAAAGCTTAACGCCACAAATTACTGGACTTACGGTTGCTGACTGAACATTTTCGGATGATCCATTGTTCAAAGTTTTAGCTTTGTGCTGCCAACATCTTCTGCTTCCCTTAGGAACACTTCTCATACAAGGCAAACCATTCTTTGTTGTAGCTTCACATAAAAGAACTGAACCCGAATCCTCTTGGTTCATGCCTGTACGTATCACGGGTTTGGATTTATCCTCTTTTAAGATTTTATCGAGTTCTGATGGGTTTAGCAGAAAGAAGAAGGCGTTGAGTCTCATTCCCTTGTGATCCTCACATCGTTTTCTTCTTGAAACAGGCTTTTTTCTGCAAGGTCCCATGTCAGGTAAAATCACTCCACATATATTCTCAGTTTCTTCACATTCTCTTCTAGTAGGAACTTCAGATGGTATGTCTTTTTCGGGGGAAACACGAGAAAGTCTCTTCCCTTTATGCTCTGTGCATCTCCTTATTCCTTTCATTAGAGTTATAGTGCAAGTAGTACCATCTTCTAGTAAGACTCCACAAACAGAGGCAGAATCAGACTCATCAACTATGTCATCATCTCTCTCTGAAACTGGTTGAGGTCTGGACCGACTGAGTCTATGTATCGATGCAAGAAAATCACTGTTCTTCACAGCTGCATCACAACTGATCTCTCTCTCTTCTGCAGAATCATACTTCTTCTCATCAGTTCGGTTGTCACTTTTCTTCTGATTATTAGGAAGAATCGTTGGAGATAAACCTGAGTTTCTTTGGCTCATAAAGTCGGTGTCGCCAAGTTTCTTATGCATGTCATGCTGGGCAATAGATCTACCATAAGACCGGAGCCGAGATCTAATGCTTTCGGCTTGACCAAGATTAGCAACAAGAACGTCATCTTGGTTAATTTTTAGGCCCTGTTCATGACCAATGACAGCTACACCGAGCTCATACAGACCCGGGAAGGCTCCTCGGACTCCTCTGTATCTACCTACACAATTCTTTCCCTTTGTGTAAACTTCATTATCGTTGGCTCCTATTCGAATCTGTGTTTGACATTAAAAAATGTGTGTTGTCAACTTAATTACTTAAGACTTAAGACCTTGATGAAAAACATGAGAGTAAGCCACCAGAACTAACTGATATCCAGCAAAAAAATTACAAGTTGAAATGTGATGAAGGAGATAAAAATGTGACCTTTGGACCTAAATCCCGAGAGATTAAAGAGTGGTCCGCTAAAGTCCTTCGTAATTCCGCATTATCTGAAAAGCGTTTACGCAGAAGCATAGATCGAGCAAAACCCTGAAAAACCCAGAAACAGATAATGAAATTCAACAAAGAAACCTTGGAGAAAAGTGTAAATAGGCGTTAAAAATAGGATCTTTAAATCAAATTTCCACGAATTTCCAAGAGAATTCATTCAATTTCAATCGACCTTCTGGTGATCCCAGAAATTTGGGTTTCAGCGGAATGAAAGATCGAGGAAAATCCTTAACCCAGAATCACTAAATTTCTTGAAATTCGAGAGAGATAGTACCTGCCACTTGGAAAAGACGGCGTCTTGTTTAGTTCGAATGTAGTCGTCTCTTTTATACATTGTGAACACGACTGCAAAGGAAACGCCGTCGCTGTGATGCTTTTTTTTCTTTATTCCTGATCGGACTTGAGTGCCCGGCTAAATTTGACCGTTAAAGATGGAGAAGTTACTTTTTTTTTCTTTCTCCTTTTTCAAATTTGAGTTCGTCACTTGAACTCTTTGTAACTGGCGCAAAAAAACGTTTTGCTGTGCACGAAGAATAATATTATGAATTTTAAATTTACTTAAGATTTTAAATAAAATTAGTTTTAAAAGTTATAATTATTTTTTGTTAATTTTAAGTTAAGTATATTAATAATAAATAACCTATGAAAAACATAAATTGATGACCATAAAATAAAGTCAACAATATAAATAAGTTGACTACGTAAGTAGATCAACCAATCAAAATATATGTCCAACTGTTATAAAATATAAATCAGTTTTATTAATAAAACACATAAAATTATATAAGTCTATATCAAAATATATATATATATATATATAAATCGACAAACAAACACTATAAGTCAACAGTTTAAATATGTGGATTATATAAATAAATCAACCAATCAAGTATAAGTCGACTGTTATAAATCAACTCAACGATAAAAAATATTAAGTCAACATAAATAAAAAATAAGTCGATAGTTTAATAAATCAGTTTTAATAATAAGTCAGATAAAATAACATAAATCTATTAAAAATAAATAAGTGTAGGAGGAAAAAAGATAAATCGACTAACAAAAACAAGAAGTCAATGACTTAAATATGTAGACTATCTAAACAAATCAACTAATTAAATATAAGTTAACTGTTATAAAAAAAAGTTGATAGTGACAAAAAAATGGACAAAAAAAGTCGTTATAATTCAAATTTATTAATAAGTCAACATAAAACTATATAAGTCTATAAAAAAAATAAGTTTACAAAAAAATATAAATCGACTAACAAAAAAAGCTAACATTATAAATAAATCGATGATGAAAAAAATTATAAAATATAAGTCAAAAATTCAATAAATCAACTTATTAATAAATCAACATAAAATGATATAAGTCTATCATAAATAAATAAGTTTACAAAAAAATATATATACAAAATCAACTAATTAAAATTCAACTATGATTTTTTAGATATTCATTTTCATAACAAAATAATTAATTTTTAAACAAAGTTAAATTAGTTATGATTTTTTAATATTATTGAAAATAAATTAAATGTTGATTGTACTATTGAAAATTAACTAATTTCGTTTTGTAGTTAAATAAATAATAAATAAGGGTAATTTGGTATTTTATTTATTGTAAAAAGAATATTTCTCGATCCATGTAAAATTAGGTATAGCTTTCAAAATTCTTAATAAATATAGGGTAGTTATCCAACTCCCCCAATAAAATATCTCAAGAAAAAGAGTGATGATTATTATTTTTTCTCAAAAGGCAATGACGGATATGTTTCATTTGACATGATCTTCTTATCTTATTCTCACTTTCCAGTTGACGAATGTGGCAAATCTACATATACACACATATGTAGTTTATATGTAAGTAGCGTGCAATGTCGATGTATTTTGTGAAATGAATATGAACATATTTTATTCAGTTCTATTTTTGTACCAATTTTTTAAACAGAATATTTATGAATGTTTGTAAGAGTATGAACGGTGCAAGATATATTACGTACATAGAGACCCCAACATATTGGATTGTACTTTACGTGGATTAGTGGGTCCTTCATTTAGAGTATATGAGCTAAGGTTATCATAGCTACTATCATTAATGACATTTTATAATGGATTGGCTATCCGACTTATAGTTTGGTGTTCGGTCGGGTCTTAAAGAAACAAATCCAAATAAAATGAGTATTTGGTGATTCATTTGGTCTTTTAGTTCGCTTTGCTCAATTTTAAATTGGCTTAGTTTGGTTTTCTGTTCTTTTTTTACCTAGAAAAGTAATTTGGAATTCCCACACGGTAGAAGGGGAAGGTACTACGACACCAGTTCCCACCAATGCTTTTGTGTGAAAACTCCTTGAAACTTCATTTCATTGTGAAAGCACATAGCAATTATAGTGACAAGTTTGCTTCAGGTCAGAGTCTCTAAGATTCAAATTCAGCTGTATACTTGCTGGTTTGATGCTCCTTGCACTCGGCTGTCGCTAGTTGCAGCCCTAGAACCTATAGGTTTTGATCATAGTACTGTCTATGTCCATATAGAATGCTGAGCATGACGGTTCACGTGTTGTGCACATGTGTTAGGAAAGGGATTTAAAAGTCACGTGAGTCTCAGATGGACTGAGAATCTCTTTTAGAGTTGGAGTGTTTTTTTGTCTTCTACAAGGCCCCATCGTGTCCTCAAAAGTCGTCTTCTTCGATTTAGTGGTAGAACTGCCAGACTGGCCCAATAAAAAATAATATCTAAAACCAAAAAAAGTTTTTTTGGTCTTATTTATAATTTTTGTATATAATTTGATGTTTTTTTTTATTTTGGTGTCCAAAACTCTTGGTTGTTGGAATGATATATATATATATATATATAACTTTTTTTCTAAATGAAAACACATCATTTTAAACATATATAAACCTTTTCTAAATGAAAACACAAAAATTTTATGAATAAAATCGTGTTTTGTTAGAATGTTATATATAACCACATTAATCCCAATGATGTGGAAAAGAGAGTCCCATAAAAACAAACAACTTATGTATCCGAACATTGATAAACAGAACTTAACTGCCCTTTTAGATAATCTAGAGGAAAACCAAACGATTACAAAAATGTATATCATTAGCTAAAACACTTCAGCTCAAATACATAGGATGCAAAGTGAAGAACAAAACTATAAAACGCAGATGAGAGACAGAGACGGTAACAAACATGTAGTACAACAAAACTTAAATAAGGGTGGGCAAAAATCGCATCCCTTTTCAATTTATTTGAAATCCACGACGCATATAAGACATCATTTTAGTTGCGGGAGTGAAATGGGACATGATCTTCCATTCCCGAATCCCTGTCCCCGTAAGGTCTTTTCACGAAATCTCGTTTGTCCACCCTTAGACGTCGATGAGAGGGTTTACTATTAGTTTTCATCGCAGTGGTGGATTTTGATGTGGAAGACTTTCCAGGTTCCTCCTTGTCCTCACTAAAGGTCTTCATTAGAGTCTCTTGTAGTTCCATGTATCTTCGTTTCTTCTGTAGACGTTTCTCAGGAGTGTCTTCTTCTACACTAGCCAGATGATTCAAATCCTCGGTATCCATAAAGTGATCGAGCGAACAACGCGGGAAGTAGCGTTTCCCCAATTGCACTGATGAAACAAATTTACAAAAAAAACATCATTTCTTTTGTTGGTAAGAAAAGAGATGAGATAGATAAGAAACAATACGTACCGGTTTTATAAAGCGCTTTTAGTCTACGTAAATGCTTCTCTTGGATTCGGAAAGGTGTCATGTTTAAGTCCAGTGATGTCCTCTCTCCACCAGTGTGATGATCAGGCTCGAGACTAGAAGCTGTAAACTCGCATGTACCCTCCAATTTTGCTAAATCCATCACAACTTCAGCTTCTACTGGAAATAGAAGTCGAGCTAGTGCAACTGAAAAGCAGATACAGAGTATAGCTATCATATTAACTCACTCCATTTCCAAACTGAGCCAGCCGGAATTCGAAGAAAAAAGTACCTCGGTTTTCATGATAGAGCAACCTCATCCTCAGTTCTTCTGGAGTCACTGGAAGAGAAGGTGAAGCTTCTCTAGGCAAAGGGTATTCTAGTTTCTGTGCATGCTCTAATACCTCTATGCATAAACCGCCTTTCAGAGAAGGCTTGCCTTGCTCTGTACAAGTATTATAATCAGCCGCTTTAGTGAGCCGTTTAGCAATCACGAGAGCGGTTCTTCCATCGAATGTTGTTTCTAACGCATTTGCTCCTTTTACCAATAGAGAAACTATAAGCTTTGGCTCGTTCCGCATCGCAGCAACTTGAAGCACGGTGTATCCCCTTTGATTTCTAAGGTTAACATCCGCAAGCTCCAGGTTTAGAAGATCTGATGCGGTCTTCACAACGCAGTGCGCGACAGCGAAATGAAGAGCGTACGCCTCATCTAGATTGGTGTATCCCTCTGTTAAAAGCATCTTGACAAGCTCAACATCATCTGAGTCGAGTGCCTTGTATATATTCTTAACATGTTTTTCTACTTCAGGTGGCTCTAGACCAAGCGCTTTGCGGATGTCAATGACTTGTTTGAATATGTGTTGAGGCAAAGACTTCTCAAGAGTAACTAGTTCTAAATCAGACTTGACAGTAATCTCTATGCATCTATCCAAAAGCTTCTTGTATGTTTTACCACAGAGAGTATCAAGCTTGAATATGATCACTAAGTCTTCTATGTCAACTTTGTCTACAATTTCCATGAAATGCCTCTGACAATGCAAATAAAAAGACGAGACTTAAAAATGAAATTCTCTTTCGAAGCTATGAATCAATTTGAACAATGTGTTTTTACCTCATACAGAGTAACTAACTCTGGAATCTTGAAAACGAAAGCCAAATAGAGAACCTCCACCATGAAATCCACGGCAGGCCGGCAAGACACGTGGCAACAATGATCGTCTACACAATCAGAAGCTCCCTTTGGCGGTGGTCTCACTCTGCCGCTGTAAACGTACGACAAAACAGTCACCACCGAATCAAAACCGACTTCGTAATCCTTGGCGATCTCCTTCAGCTCGAGCTTCACAGCGGTGGATTTTTGGTCCTTAACGGTGGCTAACGCGCTCTTAAAAACGGGAATTCTCGCCGAGAGAATGCAACGGTGGAAGGATATTTCTCGGCCACCGGCGAGAACTAGCTTGGCGTCGCTGTAGAAAGTTTCCGGCGAGTCGAACACGGACTCAAGGCAGTTAGAGAGCAGCTGAAGCGCCGATATCTCCGGTACTGTGAGAAACTCAGCCGGATAATCAGTAGATGACTCGGCGGCGAAGAAGCTACTGCCGCTTGTGTTGCTAAATTCGTAAGAATCGGAGAATCTAGCGGTGGTGGCCATTACAGACTCGAGATCCGTAGAAAACAAAACAGAGCCAAAGAGATACAGTGAAAGTTTCAATAAACAACGACAGAATCACTACTCATTATCAAATGAAAATTTTCATCAACGGTCTCTCTCGAGCACTTTGGGTAAGTTTCCAGGAAAGGCTTTAAACGGCAATAAAAAAAGTGAAGAAAAACACTGAATTGAGCGGTTTTTTTTGTTGTCTTGATTGTGGGTCCCATGTGGGCATGTCTCAAACACAACAAACAGTGCATTGAGTTTATTTTCTTATGACATCATAGAGTGATATTTTTTTTTTGACGATTACAAATTTTGTTGTCTCCGATCCACCAAACACTGTAGCGAGTTTGTTTCCTTTTTATTATTTTGTCAAACATGTTCTACAGTCTTCTATGTATATAGCCAGTTCTAAATATTTCACAATTACTTGTGGACATTTCCAATGTAATTTGCTTTCTGATGTTCGGGAGCATCACTTTGTTTGTAGAATACAACAGGATCGTCGACGCAGGAGAAAGAATATCAGACGATGTAAACATAGCAAAGTGGTCAATTTAGTACATTCTACATCAAAATATATTTATTTATTCTATAAAATTATCTAAACGATTAGTATCTTTACCAGGCGGAGGTAGTAGTCAAGTTAGGCATGAGTCAAATTATTCATCATATGGATAATGATGATTGTGACAGGTTTAGACTTGACTAATTGGTCATAGTCAAATTATGCATTTTAGTCTTACACAACCAAATGGACAATATTTAATATCAGAAGACAGTAAAACACTACACAAAAGAATAACTCTCGTTCCCACTTCCCATGACTATAAAAATGGTTAACTAAAACTAATTGGTCTGTTGACACAGAAAAAAAGTTAGAAACTCTATTTCGTCAACCAAAGTTAAAAAGCTAAAAAAATTAAAACGATAAACTAATTTTACGCACTCTGAAATAGACGAATTCCGACGCAAGGCATGCCATGCTTCTACAAATTCAATTTCATATTACATAAAAACATCTGTCACCTCCCAACAAAGAAAGATAAAAATAATAGAGACCAAGAAGAGGATGATTCGTTGATTCATAAATTAAACACCTTAAAGTGATTCAACGAAAATAAACACCAAAAGGAGAATGATCAAAATTCCTAAGAGCATCATCAATTAGGAGACGAATTTCACTGAAAAAAAAAACCCAAAACTTTCTTTCAATCCACATTCTTGATGAACAGAGAATGACCCGGAATATATTTTCACGCCTACCTTTTTGGTCAGTAGAGCGTAGAGATTACTATTGCTTGCATTCAGGTGGCCTCTCACCTTGTTGACCGTCACCCACCATGAGACCTTCCTCCCTTCTGCAGTCCAAGCAGAAAAATAGAAGCAGATGATTATCACATTCATCAGACATAGACACTGATTCTTACTGTAGGAATGAAATGAATAAAGTGAATCATGAGAATGATTCAGCATATGATCTAGTACTACCCATCCATGATCAAGAGCTTGTCTAGTCTCTGCTGTGTCCTTAGAGTCTTATGCATAGCTACTTAGTTACAGATTCATGAGTTGTAGAGTTTTATCACTTATGCATCATGGACTTACTTTCAGATATCTGTATGATTCATGGGTCTATAGAACCTACGTTTTCCTATATCTGTTTTAGGGTTTCACGGCCATGCTAAGTCTGAAACTACTTGTGTTTCTTGATAGTTTACGACTTTCAGGGATTGCTAGAATGTTTGATTATTCCACAGGAATTTTTGGGGTTCCACTAAAATAAACTTTTAGAAGTGAATTAAGGTCACATACCTTGTGTTTGATTGATGGCTGCATAAACAATTGAACCGATTTCAAAAGATTAGTAAGAACTTATCTGGCAGTATTAATTGGATAACAAAAGAAACAAGTACACTTGGGGCACTTTTATACCTTCTTTCTGGTCTTGCTTTCTTCTTCATCCTCATCATCATCATCATCATCATCATCTTCTTCGTCTTCTTCCTCATCATCCTCATCCTCATCAATGTCATCTTCCTCATCGTCATCTATTTCAAACTCCTCTCCTTCCATAGCCTCACCAGTGAACCATAAGACAGCATGGGGGATGATCTTGTCCCGAATAGTAGATCTGCAGAAAGCAAGAACTACCTGTGATCAGAGATATTAATGAAGGGATTATCACAGAGTTTACAGCTGAACAAAAATGTTAGAAAAAGACGAACCCAGTGTCATAATCTTGTTCCATTAGATTTTGAAGTTCCTCAGCCTGCATCAAAGAACGGGAGACATTACAAAAAGATGACAGAATTTGATACTAACAAAAAAGATGACAGAGTTTGATAATAATAATAATTATCTTACTTTTTCCTCGTCGATATCTTCATCTTCATCCGGGACTTGTGGAGGACTAAAGAAATTGAAGAAGCTTTCACAATCTTCTGTTTTGGTGATTGGTTTAGCGTTCTTTGAACCCTTCTTAGGGTTCTTCTTGAGAATCTTCTGAGTTAGACACTTTCCAGGAAACCAGTCAATTTCAGTCCTAAAGTGAGGAGAAATAATAAGAATCCCTGAGCAGAATATACTTAAAAGTAGACAACATTTGCAGGAAAGGATAAGTAGTTACCCCATAGCCTTCTCAAGCAGTGGCTCCTCTTCATCAATCATATGCAAAGACTTTGTCAGGACTGTGTTTTTAAAGTACGGATTCGAGTCAAATAAAAACTCAAGTTTGAATCCTTTAGGTTCTTCAATCTTGGACCACTTGATATCTTTAAGATATTTGAGAGCCCCTTCATCACGCTCTGTGACCTGACATGGATTACATTAAGTTATGCTCATTTTCCATGGCTATGATTGGAGTGTATATAAAATGAACACCAAAACTGCATATAGGCTACCTCCTCGGAAGTAACATCAATATTTTTCAGGGCTGTGAGCCAGAAACTTGGAACTCCTTTCTCTGCGATGGAATACATTGAAACTGTCAAATTGTTTTAGTCTTTCCAAAATGATTAAAAACAAACAAGAAATACATAGTGTTCATGAAGTTACCTTCTGCAGTTTTTTCGTCTCCTTGGTCCATCTTTGTGTCTTCTGGAGCCAGTTCAACTTCAGTAGTACCATTCACAATCTCATAACGCTGTGCATTACAAGATGCCAAGTAGAATTCATAAGGAATTTTAAGAAATATATACAACTAACATTGCTGCATATAAGTAAATATAATCCAAAAAAAAGAGAGCATAAACAAACCCCCCCATTGACTTTCATTGCTTTGATATTAATAAAAAAGTTTGTGATTGAACAGATTAATTAACACTGAGAATAAAAACTATCACTGACAATTACCTTGGTATACAAAGGCTGATACAGCTTTTGATACCTGGCTTCAAGAACAGCTCTCTCCTCCCGGAATTTTGCCTCTAGCTCATCATGTTGGCTCTGGTGGAAAGAGTAACCAGTAATCAAAACGCAACACCTTGCTTTGAAACTTGACATCCGACTAAGAAAAATAGTACAGTACAAAACTCCATTGAGCAATATAGCTTGGGAAAATGCGAAGGAAATTTCCCTAACCTGTATATCTCGCAAAGCATCAACACGCTTTCTCACTTTAGGAGTCAGATTCTCGAGCACATCTGCAGCCAGATTCTGCAGCTTGTTCTGTGAATTAACAAATATAACAAACTCAAAAAATAATATCGCATAAACTATCATTCTACTTAAAAGAAACAATGAATGACACTGAAACCTAAACATCAAACACCTTATAGTGTATAAACAACAAGTCAGAGAATCTAATAGGTACTCAGAGGAAAGTAGCTCAAAATCGTTCAAGCTCGGAGGTTTTTCAGAAGAAGAAAAAAACCTACCTTAAGAGCGTTCACAAGGCCAGCTCGATCCTCATCTTTAAGAGCTCAAACAGAAGAGAAAATGAAAGAACATCAGTCAGAACAACGAAGATAGTTGTGATAACAGAGGGAAATCAGGGTTTAAGTAGCTCTTGCTGAAGAAGCGCAGAAAGAGATAAGAGTGATGGGAGGGAGGAATTTACCAGCAGTAAGATCGGCGACGCTGAAGTTATCCTTGTCGTAGCTCATTTTCTGAGGATTAGGAGAAGTTACTAGTATCAGTCTCCAGTGAAAGAGATATTCAACCCATTACTACCAAAAGTAGCTACTTGTCTTACCAACTTTAGATTTGGATTTTTTGTGTTCATTTCTCCATCTTCCGCATCAAAATACACTGAACTTTGATGATCAAAACTTCAAGCCAAGGATGCGCCACATAAAAGTTCGCTCCCTCAGGTGGTTGCAAAGAGAATCAACGAAATTAACCTAGCAGCTGTATCGTCAAGATCGCAGAGAGCCATACGGTAGAGAAGATAGCAAGCCAAATCAATGAGAGAGATAGAGAGAGGTGAAACATCAACCGTTTCACGACCGCTAGAAAATGTAACAGAGTTTTTGGTACATTGAAAATTGAAATACATTAACAGAGCACTCAATCAGTCAAACTTTCATCTAGAGTAAATTAGTTTGTCAGTAGATATTATTAGGCCTACTGGTACTAACATCACTTAAGGCCCATCCCAAAAAAATGGATTCTCTTTATAAGGTAGTCTAATTGAGTCTTCCAAGGAAGCGAACGAGTGGTTAGAATTTGCAAAGATGAGACGAATTCAAACTAATCAGAAAACTGTGAATCGTCAAGCTATTAAAAGCAAAAAAGGGAAAAAAAAAACTTTTTTACTTGGTTTATCAATACCCAAGAAAAGCATTTAAAATTGTTGATTCAGCAACACAGAGATGGCCACGACTCCCACTTAGGAAAAACATTTTATAGCTTTCACGTCACGCGTAGCAACCACACCTGGTAAGGTGTCTGTCATCTTTCTATATTTTGTAGCCACTATAAAAATCAGATAATTTAGGAAGCACAACCCCCAAAAAAATCTACATACATTGTTCGCGTACGTGCTCGAATTCCAAAATAAACCGCAGAATTCTTCTTCTTTTTTTTTGCATTAAATATGAATATGAGACCACTCAAACAGTCTAGATATCTCCAATATAAAACATCTACTGGAATCATCAAATGTTTTCTTCAATGCTATTTTAGGATTCCCTGAAGTTAATTTTGGGTTTAGTTTATTAAATTTTCAAAATTTAGTTATGACTTACACTTGGAATAATAAATGGATCTTCGAAACCAAATCGAATAGAACCAGAAATAAACCGGAATTATACAGAGGTGAATAAAAATTACCGTACCCGCAAGGAAACAGAAGAAAGAAAAGACACAAAACTTTCAAGACAAAAACATCCTCATCGTTTTCTGTCCATCGAAGCGCTTTTATCTTTGGTTTTTCAATTCTTCAGAGAAAAGAGAGGAACATCTGAGAAACGACATTCCCTTCAGATGGATTCTTTTCTTCAGATCGAGAGGACGAGGAAGATGGTTAATGGGTTTTGATTTGTAATTTCATCCCAAGTCAGCGTAAAGTCTGTGAAAATCTCCGGTTTTTTGTTCCGTAATCGCATTGTTCGTGATCTCTGTGTTGTTTTTATCTGCGGAGATTCTGGATTTCTGGTTGGGAAGGGCTTATTTGGGTCCCGTTTCCCTCTTATTGAATCTGCGTTTGGTGTTGTGAGGGTTTCGTGGTTATTTGATGGAACCTCGTGTGGGAAATAAGTTTCGGCTTGGCCGGAAGATTGGAAGTGGTTCGTTTGGGGAGATATATCTCGGTTTGTCACTCTCTCTAATTTTTGGTTTTTATTTTCATGTATTCTAGAATTCATAACCTCTGATTTTGTAGGTACTAATGTTCAAACAAATGAAGAAGTGGCTATCAAGCTTGGGAGTTCTTGTTGCTTAGTTTTAATAATTTGATCCATTTTGTCTGTCCAGGTGATGCTAAAATGTATGTTGAAAGCTGAGATTGAATCACTTTGTTTTTGTTTTCCCAGGAAAATGTAAAGACAAAACATCCACAGCTGCTTTATGAATCGAAGTTATACAGGATTCTACAGGGAGGAAGTAATGATTCTTATCTTTTGAAACCTTTATTGAGTTTGTGATTCTTTGTTTTCTCTGTGTTTTTCTTATGACCTGTCTTTTGCCTTAACTATGGTAGCTGGTGTTCCAAATGTCAAATGGTTTGGTGTTGAAGGGGACTACAATATTTTGGTCATGGATCTACTCGGGCCGAGTCTTGAAGATCTGTTCAATTTCTGTAGCAGGAAACTTTCCTTGAAGTCTGTCCTCATGCTTGCAGATCAAATGGTAAACCTCTTTGTTTTCATGAGACGCCTTTCTTTCATTTGCTTGTCTATGTTTCTATAAAAATTGACTTCTTTCTTCCTTTTGTTTTGTGTTAAGATCAACCGTGTTGAGTTTTTCCATTCAAAATCTTTCCTTCACCGAGATCTCAAGCCAGACAATTTCCTCATGGGCCTTGGAAGGCGTGCCAACCAGGTTCATCATCTTAAGTCCGAATTGCATGCTTTTGGGTCTTATTATGCTTTTGAAGACATCATTAGATTGACTAAGTTTAACCTCTTAGGTATACATCATCGACTTTGGTCTTGCTAAGAAGTACAGGGATAGTTCAACACATCAGCACATTCCCAACAGGTGAGGCCATATCATTGTATCTGCTCTTGAATGTACTTCCTTTGAGCATGATGCTGTCGTTATGTGATGACTGAAATTGCTAATTCTCCCATGATTCCTATCTACAGAGAAAATAAGAACCTGACAGGAACTGCGAGATATGCTAGTATGAATACTCACTTGGGAATTGGTAAGCTCGACAAGATCTGCT
Source organism: Cardamine chenopodiifolia (assembly GCA_963922655.1). Taxonomy (NCBI): domain Eukaryota; kingdom Viridiplantae; phylum Streptophyta; class Magnoliopsida; order Brassicales; family Brassicaceae; genus Cardamine; species Cardamine chenopodiifolia. The sequence goes on from OZ000481.1 coordinate 4,756,319, forward strand.
TCACCTTTATGTGTTCCAGTCGCTCACCATATGTGTTTTAGTATCAAGGTTTGACACTCATCTGCTGTTATTTGTTTTCTGGCACTGCAAACCTCAAGAACAAAGCCGGAGGGATGATCTTGAGTCTCTTGGTTACATCCTTATGTACTTCCTCAAAGGTAGGTGAGTTTATGCTACATGCCTCCTTCACTTTTAAGCCCTTACTCCTTCATTGTGATGACGTGTGGAATATCTCGGGTTTAGTCTTCCGTGGCAAGGACTGAAAGCTGGAACCAAAAAACAAAAGTATGAGAGGATTAGCGAAAAGAAAGTTTTACATCCATTGAGGTAAGTACTTCTTCACAAGTATGCTGCTTTTTAACTCAGATTTCTGTTTCCCTTGATCTGATTCTTATGTGATTGCCTTGTAGTCATTATGTCGTGGTTACCCGTCCGAATTTGCATCCTATTTCCACTACTGTCGATCACTTCGTTTTGATGATAAACCAGATTATGCTTATCTCAAAAGGATATTTGGAGATCTCTTTATCCGTGAAGGTTTGAGATTTTCTTCCCTCTGAACGGAGCCAAATTTCTTAGCCAAATTCATTTTCTAACAGGATTTTCATTTCTTTGTTGCAGGGTTTCAATTTGATTATGTGTTTGACTGGACCATTTTGAAGTATCAACAATCACAACTAACCGCTCCTCCATCTCGTGCCCTCGTAAGTATTCTGATTTGAGTCTATCTCTTTGATTGGACATTTTCTAAACGACTCTCTACTGCTGCAGAATCCTGCGGTTGGAACTAGCGCCGCGTTGCCTCCGGGCGTTTCCAACATCGATAGATACACAAGTAAATTTCCCTGATCAACCAAGAGTAATTATCATTCCTCTGCATAGAAGTTAGCATTCACATTGTTTTGTTGTATTGAAGGCGAAGAAGAAGGGCGACCGCATATGGAATCATCTCGACGGAGAGCTTCAGGCGCTCTTGAGAACTCAGGGAATCTTTCTAACCAGCAGACATCCTCAAATGCTAGAGACTCCATGGTAGGAATTGCTCTGCGACTTTTGTATGTGATTTTTATGGCGAAAAGTATTAAACTTTGTTCAAATTTCATTTGGATGCAGATGCCAAGCTCCTCGTTGTTTGCACAATCAGCAGGATCATCGAGGAGAGTAACGGCAGTGAGTAGCAGCCGGGACAATTTTCCGGGCGTAGAGGAGTTGCAGAGAAGCCGTACAGGTGACGTCAGCCGCGGTGTGATCCCGAGGAACTCTGCGGTAGAGACTGCAAACAGGTCTTCTTCCTCGACAAGAAGACCGTACGAATCAGCCTTTAAAGGCATCGATAATCTTCGAGTCTCCGAAGAAGACCACCACCACTGATACATTAATTGTACGACTTGGTTAATAACCTTTTTTTTCTTCTTTTTCTGTTATCAACGCTACGAATATATGTATACAGTTTGATTGATCCAACATGAAATTGAATGTTGAATTGTATTATTCAAAAAAAGAAAAGAAATTGAATGTCGAATTGTGTTCGGGGAGTTAAAATTAAAAAAGTTATTAAATGTTGGGGCTCAATGAACAATAATTAAAAGTAAAAGATGCACAAATGGAATATTTGAAAAGTAAAAGGTTTTGCAATTCATACCATCCGACTCACCTCATTTCGTCGCAGTCTTCATCTATGTCTCTCTCTGCTCCTTGAGCAGCTTACTAACTGGGAACTCTGATCAGAGGTGACGATTCCGACATCTGTTCACTTGTTATTCTTTACGGACCGAAATCGGTGAGTTTTCTGCTGCCATCGTCGTCTTCATTAGTCGTGAGATCTATTTGATCACATATAGTTCGATTTTTATGTAACTTTGCTAATTCCTGAATCCTTTTGCCTTTAAGTCAGATGGGAATAACGAGTGAACAGATGATTGGGTCAATAAAACCAAAATTACAGGAAAATTGGCTCTAATAATCTCTGATTTGTGGTCTGCGCTTCATTTCAGTTTTGATTTAGCATAGTACTGTATGCATATGTTGTGTAGCTAGTGAAAGATTTGAGAAAGTGTTAGCTACATATGCATTGATGATTTTCTTGTTGTTCCTGGAAATATTGATCAATAAACATGATTATTTTATCTTCTTATCTTGCTCATGGTGTCATTAACTACTGTAATCGTAGGAAATGAGCGACGAAAATTCACTTCCTGACTCTCTGAAAGAAAAAACAGATCAAAATGCTGAAGTAAACCAATTAGTTGGGGATGATACTTCAATGGAAACTATTGTCCGACAATTCCAGGATACAATGTCAGTGGAAAAACAGTACAGATTCTGGGAGACTCAACCTGTTGGGCAGTTTAAAGATATCGGGTACACGAGTCTACCTGAAGGCCCAATTGAGCCTGCAACACCGTTGTCTGAGGTCAAGCAGAAGCCTTATAACCTTCCTGCTGCTTATGAATGGACTACTTGTGATATGAAGTCTGATTATGTATGCTCAGAAGTTTACAACCTTCTTAGGAACAACTATGTGAGGATGATGAGAATATGTTCAGGTTCAATTATTCTAAGGAGTTTATAACCTGGGCTTTGCGTCCACCTGGTTATTATCCAAGCTGGCATATAGGAGTACGTGCCAAGACTTCGAAGAAACTTGTTGCTTTCATCAGCGGTGTACCAGCTAGAATCAGGGTGCGTGATAATGTTGTGAAGGTGGCAGAGATCAATTTCCTATGCGTTCACAAGAAGCTCAGGTCTAAGAGACTTGCACCTGTTATGATTAAGGAGGTTACGAGGAGGGTTCATTTGGAGAATATATGGCAAGCAGCTTATACTGCAGGGGTTGTCCTTCCAACACCGGTTGCGACCTGCCAATATTGGCACAGAACCCTGAATCCTAAGAAGCTCATTGATGTCGGATTCAAGGATTGGTGCAAGAATGACAATGAGCAGGACCATAAAACTGTAACAAGTTACCAGATGTACCAGTTACTCCTGGATTCAGGAAAACGGAACCCTGTGATGTTCCCGCTGTAACACGTTTTTTCAGGAATTATCTTAGTCAGTTACTCGTTGCGACTGACTTTGATGAGAATGATGTTGAGCTCTGGCTTTTCCCAAGGGAGGATGTTATGGACAGTTATCTTGTAGAAATCCCGGAGATACATGATGTTACTGATTTCTGCAGCTTCTATACTCTTCCTTCCACAATTCTCGGCAACCCAAATTATACAACACTAAAAGCTGCTTATTCATACTACAATGTGGCCACGCCGACCACTTTTCTTCAGCTGATGAATGATGCTCTAATAGTCGCTAAACAAAAGGTTTTGATGTATTCAGTGCATTGGATGTCATGCACAATGAGAGTTTCCTAAAAGAATTGAAGTTTGGTCCAGGAGATGGGCAGCTTCTCTATTATCTCTACAATTATTGTTTAAGAAGCGCTTTAAAGCCATCAGAACTTGGGCTGGTGCTCTTATGAGCTCACATATTAACTTCATGTTCAACTGGAATCAACAAGCTGGAGTTTTGGTTGTTTTTTTCATAGTTGAATGTCAACTCTTGTTTACCTAACTTCTTTTCTCTAAACCCTTTTCCCAAGTCTCATGGGATAGTGATGCTTATTTCATTTATTGGCAATGGGAACTTGAAATTTCTGCAAATTTTATGGACACAGTTGTCAGGTTTCTAGTAATTCTTATGCCTTTTCACCTGTTTCCCAGTTTATATGCTTTTGTTATTACATTCTCCATAACCTGTTTACATTTTTACTGTTGTTCATAATCTGATAAGAATCAACATCTGTGGCTGCTCTGTTTTGTTCACTTCTTTGTTATAAAACGACATGTTAATAGAAGCAACCAAGGCATCTCCTCTGAATTCTTGTCCTCCGTTCCCTACGCACAAACCTCGCTAGAATCAATTCTGTTTCAGTCTCTGCTGCTTCCACTGCACTGAGCCACTCTCTTGCACGGTTTGTGCAGCTTCGTCCTTCTAGATTGGCTTCTTGGATCCGTGAATTCAGGTCATCACGTATGGCCTTCAAGTCACCGGTGGCTGTTTCAAGATCAGTGATGGCTTGTCTAAGATCAAAGTAATTCAGGTTTGACACTATTTGGAATGGCTTTCTCATATTGAGAGATTCTGTCTGTGCGAGCGCGTGATCTCGAATTGGGGAAAGATCCACTGAGTTATTTAAGCAATTCTTTCTATATTCTATATATTATTATTTATATTATTTTTGAGTTCTGATGTCCTCTTCTCTCTGCCATATTCATAGATTCACACAACACCTGAGCTAAGCACACGAGCAGAGATGAGCTGAAATCCATTTCTTTACTTCTCTGAGCAAAATAACTATTATTCAATTATTCCCTTCTCATAGTTGATCTGATCATAAAGATACGGTGAGAGACTCCAAAAGTCAAGTCAACGGTATGAAGCAGTCTTTTCGTGAGTTGGCCCAAGAAACGAGTAGTAGACTTGGACAACTCATGGAGTAAATAACTTAATAAGACCGTGTTGAATGCTTCCTCAAAATGTTGTCTGAATGTTTGTGATTTCCACTGGCCGAGTGAAGGCCCGATAACAGACTGGCCCTTTAAGAGACTTCCAATTTCCAATAGGTCTAACTCCTACGACTTTGATTTGGCCTCGAAACCCATGCCTTCTCGCTTGCTAAAGAAAAATCTCGTGTTAAGATTAAACTCTCTGGGAATTCTAATTGAGAACTATTAAGAGATGATAAACTTTAACATAGTCAAAAAAATGTATAACCTGGTCCTGTTTGATGATTATTATCTCTTTAACCTCTTGAAATTTCCAATTAATGGCACCAAAAAAATTCCAATTAATGATGCAGGAATGGTTAACACACTAGCATTGATACTGATTCTTAGTTTGTACGTAATGATTCTATAAAGAAACATATCATAACTGGGACGAATTGATCTTATAGAATAGAGTGTGTCTGGTATCAACATTAGTGGAGATCTAGGGATGAGAAATGTGCAAGCATCTGAAATGTACTATGAGGGTCCATTTACTTTGTGGCTCATACGATATGAATAAATATAAGAAAATTGAAGAGTTGAAAATAAAAGAAGTATTTTTTGTTATTGTTAATGAAAACAAACAAGAGTCTGTTGCATATCAAAAGACTCTCAAGTAGTCTGTTCAATGATGTAAATGGATGAAATGATATTCCACTTTACATCTTATTTAATTAATAGAACTAACACATATATAATTCGTAATTAGTTCGGTTTATATTACGAGTTGAGTAACCCTACTACATCCCTCAACCGTTTTGCCCGCAAGAAAGCTAAAACATTCAATTAAGTACACTGCAAACATAAATACAAATATTTACTATTCATGTTTTCCTTGGTCATCTTCTCATTTTATTTTATAGTATAGCCTTCAATATAAATATCAACTTTTTAAAAACGGTTTATAGTAGCATTTTCTATAAAAGATAGATGATTGGTTCATTGAATTTTAGGTGTCTTGGGTATATTTTGTTTGCTGGCTATCATTCAGAGCCCACATTCACATTTCCATTTGAATAACATATCATTACACATTGTCCAAAGAAGACAGCACAAGTGGCATGAAACATATGGAACTTGATAAAAAAAAGAAATTGTAATCGTTCTGTTGACGACTAAAATACTAATATATTGAGATATAAGATTTAGAAAATAGAAAAATAAAGAGAGTTAAAAGACAAGATATTTACGGAATTTAAAGGGGCTGTCTTTGTCCTTTTTCCTATCATCTCTCCTGCCACCCAACTAATACATCTCGCACCGTACACGTCACCCTCTCTCGTTCACCAAAATCGGACTTTTCTTCGTCTACGTGTCGCTCATCCACAGGTTTTCTGCTAAACATGGGACCCATTATTCAATTTTTGTTTTCTTTATATTTTTTTAATTGGACGGATTCTCTCATGTTCTTGGATCGTTGCTTAATTAACTCTATCCATATAATACGATTTGGAATTATGTTTTATTTCTATATCGCGACAACAACACAAATAAGTTTTCTACTAATTGTTTTTTGGTTTTTATTTTCTTTTCTGGTCAACAAAAAGGCTAATTAGGGTCGAATTAATGGATTTTTTTTTGTTTTAGTGACCTTAACCTTTTCTTTTACGTTAGGACAAATTGAAAAGAAAATGATATGTTGGAAAAGGTTTTACGTATTTTCATAATTGCACGACCAATTTCATTTCTCTATTATTCTAAATAAAATACAATACAAAGACCAAATTTTCCAGCTGCGCATAACCATTCTATCTCTATGGCTGTATTTACAAAACTTCAAACTTGAAACCAAACAAGGTTTTGGTTTTAAGTTTGACCAAAATTGGTTTTAAGATAAATATTTTTAAATTATTAGACGAATAATGAAACAATTCCCCTTAAATTAACATTATTAGGTTATTTTAGCAGTAGATCTTCCATTTTTTTTTGTGTGGATAAACAAAAAATTTGAGTTTATGGACCAATAATTTTTAGTTCAAATTAGGTTAAGTTAATTCTCGTTAGAAGAATAAATTCTTTCCAACACAAATCAAACTTGAATTTTTTTCGACCTTAATTCATAAGAAATTACCACTAATACAACTGCACGGATTTTCTATTTTGCCATAAATATAAAAAATATTCAATTCTTTTTTATCTTTTATATGGATAAAATATTGTTTTATATTGAAAATAACATAAATATAAATTTTATTTTATTAATATCTATACGGTATATGATGTTTGTTTGTTTTTTAGTCCAATGATTTTTTTTGTTACTCCAATTCTATTGGGCAGAAATTACGAATAAAAATCAGGTAACTCAGATTTAACTCTATTTAGGCAGATGAAATATATGATTTAAATAGTGAAAGTCATCCAGTAATAATATACAATTCATTAAACTGGTGACCTAACTAAAGTTAATAATAATAAATATTTCTTTTGAAAAAGAGAAAACATCTAGGATATTTGGTTTCAGAATAATCGATTATCATTTGTGTAAAGTTAATAAAAGTGGCCAAAAAGACGAGCAATGAAAAGAAAAAAAAAATACTTTTACTGTTGAATACTGGAAGTTAGAAGCAAGTGTCTTTTATGAATTTAAAATTTCAAGAAGGAAACATCTCCCCTTATTACAAAAAATAAATAGACCAATAAAATATCACTTTTACAATGTAATAAAATAAAGCTATATCGATATACGTTTTACATAAATAGTAGATTTAAAGTAATTGTTGCCTTTCCCTACCCATTAGTTCCTTTCTCTTTCTTTCTCTTGTACCTGTGAAGAGAAGGCACAAAGAAGTTCTTAGAAGAACTCTTCTTTCAACTTTTAGGTAGTTGAATCTAGAAATGTTTAGTTGGAAATTAAATGAAGAGAGGGAGATATAGAGATTACAGAGTCTTTAAGAGGTTGTAACGAATTACCTACAATCCAGGAAACCCTTATTTGAAAATTCAATTCATTTCATATTTTTCTCCTTTCCGTGTGCTGATTTTTCCCGGGAAATTTTGAATATCTCTATCTGTTTTCCTGCGGTTGTCTTGCTTTCCTTTTTGAGAAGAGTCATGTGTTTCTTGTCGCTGCTTCGCTAATACCAAAGTTGTTTCTCTTAACTTTCTCTCGAATTTTCATTTTTGTTCCATTTGAGCTGTTTTATACATCAACCATCTTTAATACCAACAACAAACAAAAAAAGAGAGAAAAAAAAGCTCAAACCTTTACCTAACTTCTGAGTCAGAGTTTTGGTTTTTCCATCAATGGAGGAAGTATCTCCGCCGGTTGCAGTACCTTTCAGGCCTTTCTCTGAAACCCAGATGGATTTCACAGGGATCAGGTTAGGTAAAGGTTTCTGCCACGGCCAATACTCAAATCAAGATTCAGAGAACGGTGATTCTAGGGAGAGTTCTTGCTCTGTTTCTGGATCTCATACCTCTGAATCTAGGAAAGTTTTGATTTCTCGGATAAATTCACCTAATTTAAACATGAAGGAATCAGCAGCAGCTGATATAGTCGTTGATATCTCCGCCGCCGGAGAAGAAATCAACGGCTCAGACGTTCAAAGCGAGAAGAAGATGATCAGCAGAACAGAGAGTAGGAGTCTATTTGAATTCAAGAGTGTGCCATTATACGGAGTTACTTCGATTTGTGGAAGACGACCTGAGATGGAAGATGCTGTTTCCACGATTCCAAGATTCCTTCAATCTTGCTCTAGTTCGATGTTAGATGGTCGTTTCAATCCTCTATCAACCGCTCATTTCTTCGGTGTTTACGACGGCCATGGTGGTTCTCAGGTAAATTCAGATTCGATCTTGCGATCTGGGTTTTTCCAAAGTTCAGAATTTGATCGGTTCTTGGTGTTTGTGTAGGTAGCGGATTATTGTAGAGAGAGGATGCATTTGGCGTTAGCGGAGGAGGTAGCCAAGGAGAAACCGATGCTCTGCGACGGTGACACGTGGCAGGAGAAGTGGAAGAGAGCTCTTTTCAATTCGTTCCTTCGAGTTGACTCGGAGATTGAGTCAGTCGCACCGGAGACTGTTGGGTCTACGTCGGTAGTCGCTGTTGTTTTCCCTACTCACATCTTTGTGGCTAACTGCGGTGACTCTAGAGCCGTTCTTTGCCGCGGCAAAACTCCGTTACCGTTATCCGTTGACCACAAAGTAAGCATATACAGAGCTCTCAGTTGTGATAGGTTTTCTGATACTTAATTTGTGATCAAGATCTATGTTCAATTCATTTTCTGATGTATGTTTGTGTTATGTGTGTAGCCTGATAGAGAAGATGAAGCAGCGAGGATTGAAGCTGCTGGAGGGAAAGTAATTCAGTGGAACGGAGCTCGTGTTTTCGGTGTTCTTGCTATGTCCAGATCCATTGGTAAGCTTTCTTTCTACTTCTCCTTAAAGGTTTTGAATTGTTCTTTAACATCGAAACCTTTTTCTTACAAATATATATAACATTGTGACAGGTGATAGATACTTGAAACCATCCATCATTCCTGATCCTGAAGTGACTGCTGTGAGGAGAGTTAAAGAAGATGACTGTTTGATTCTGGCTAGTGACGGGGTTTGGGATGTAATGACGGATGAGGTAGCGTGTGAGGTGGCGCGAAAGCGGATTCTCTTGTGGCACAAGAAGAACTCGGTGGCTGGGGATGCATCGTTGCTTGCGGATGAGCGGAGAAAGGAAGGTAAAGATCCCGCGGCGATGTATGCGGCTGAGTATTTGTCAAAGTTGGCCTTACAGAGAGGAAGCAAAGACAATATAAGTGTGGTGGTGGTTGATTTGAAGTCTCAGAGGAAATTCAAGACCAAACCTTTGAACTGAAACAGAGGTCCTTTTTCTTAATTTTTTTAAAATGAAAACGGGTCTCTCAAAGAACAAAATACTAATAATTTGTGCTTATTTTTTAAACTATTACATTTTAACTAACCTGTTATATGAGATAGTTGTAGCTTAATGTGTTAAGCTCTGTGTCTTAACGTTCAAAACAAGCCCCTTGTGTTTTTCTTCCCGGGCTAATTGTAATATTGTTACAATATACATTAAGATCTAGTATTATTCTTTATGCAAATAATTTTCAATATTTTACATACGAAAATGGAAAGATTACCAAAAAAATATGGTGATGTGAATTATTTGTTAGTTGAATTTAAGTATCAATAGACAAAGAAAAAAAAAGGATATAATAAAATTTTGTAGAGTAGTCTCTCATAAATGATAAATCATAACATCTCACAAAATTTGTTGTCCGTAAATTTGTTGTCTTTCATAACATCCTCTTCTAGTGGGATATAAAATATAACTTGGTGGTAAAAGGATTGTTCAAACTCGGAATTAGTTAGCAAGTGGGGGAATCAAAGATCCTGCATCGGTGAAGTAAGACGACAGATTTGCATCTTCGAACATGTTCACGAACTCGTGTTCCTATTCACCATGAATTACAACAACAACAAACAAAAGTCGTTAAAAGTGGTCCGAGACATTAGGAGAAGAAAGACAAAGAATCTTATATGTGACGCACCAGAAGCTCCCTAGTCGAGTTGCGATCTCTTGGATCTTTTTGTACACTACACAAGTTAAAGCATCATTTCAAATACCTACTAGTTACAAAACAAGAAATGGCATGAAACAAAACAAGAAAAATTTGTCTTACCATTGCGAGATGAAGGAACAAAACTCTGGAGAAAACAGATGGGAATGTGCACAAGGAGGCGGGTTTTCAACAATGGCTTCCACAAGCTCGAACATGCTACTCTATCCCTTCTTATGTTCTGGAGGAGTATACGGGAATTTAACCGTTGCATATTCGAGCATTACCAGTCCTAAGCTCCCAATATCGCTCTTTTACTATACAAACTCCTGCTGATTCTCTCTGGCTGCAAAAACATGATAGTTAATATCGCTCTTGTTGCACATTCGAGCATAACCGAGGATTCATATAAAACGTTTTAAAATCTCAAAACTGTGTGTGTGTGTGTGTATATATTTAAGCGTTAAGAGGTGAATGGAGGAGACTCACAGACATATATGGATATGTCCCCACGAAAGAATTAGCTAGACTACTCGTGCTTGTCAAGATCTTGCTAACACCAAAATCTGTGATCTTGACTTCACCTCGATGATTGATAAGCAAGTTTAAAGGTTTTAAGTCCCGATGAATGACTGGCCTCTCATGGTGAATATAGGAAAGATCTTGGAGCACCTGCGTTTAGTAGCGAAGAAAGAACTTAGTTTTCTTTAGAGAAGATAAATAGAAGCCTAGTAGAGATGTTTTAAGAATTTGCGTAGAGTACTCGCTTGCAGATGGCTGCGAGCATGTTTTCAGGAACTTTTTCGACTTTCTTTAACAAGTCAGCAAGGGATCCACCATCCATGAACTCCAATATGAAACAAGAGCGTTATGGTAGAAAGATTGATAACATGAGACGAGAAATGGACATTGTGAGCTCAAGTTTATTCTCAGCTCTTGAGAAATTGCTCGACATGTTGATTCTTCTGTGTTCAACTGAATGACCTGACACACACACACACACACATATACATATATATATATATATACATATAACATTATGAATCCTCTTGTAAGAAAACACTCGCAAAGAAAGAAACAACACATATAAACACACAATTAGAAAATTGACCTTAAGAGCGAAAAATTGTTGAGTGAGTTTGTGTTTCACCAACTGGGATTACCACTACTTCCTTTACCAATGACTTTGATCCCTTCTAAATCTTCTAAACTCAATTGGTTGTCCAATGGCTCAATATGAGGTGGCTGCATAACCAAAAAAACATCAAAAGTTACTCATAGACATAAAAATGTAAGAGAAGAGAGTGAGATCTCAATTCAAGAACTTACAGCTCTGGGTTCGGAATGAGACACGGTCTTGATTCCATCTTTGTTAACTCGAAGGTCTCCATCTTTGAACGTTCCACTCTGTGTTCTATACAATTTTTCAGTGACACAATTCAATTAGTAACAATGAACACAGGAAACACAGTAGAATCACTAGTAGTATGAACAAAAATCCTAAAAACGGAAGAACAGTGAACTCTGATTCACTAATTGATGTAAAGTTAGATTCCTAAACAAGAAATCTAAATCTGAAGAATAAACAGAGTAACCACCAGAAGCATTTGCAGAGAATATCCTAAAATTGACATTACTAAGAATCATAAATAGAGAAAGAGAATTACAGGAATTTGGAGATGGATTGTTCAAGAGGAGGGAGACAGATGGGATGAGGGCTTAAGCTGCCTCTATTCATGTCTGAATTGGAGATCAAAATCGACGAAACAGAGGAGCAGATAAACACAACGCACAAAGACACAAGGGTCCTTTACTCATCTTTCCTTTGAATTCTCTTCCTCTTATTATTTTTTTTTTGTCAACATTTAATTTGGATTAGAATCATTGCATTTTAACATCCCCACTTATCCCAGTGTTCACATTTAAAAAGGAGGCTGATAATTATATTGTTTTAATTGTATAGTCTTGCGTTTAGTTTTCTTCGACGAATGGTCTTCTGATTTAATTTTATTTGCATTAGTTAAGAGCTTATAGACTTTTAACTATAGTACTACTACATTGTCATACTCATTCCCAAACTAAAATGTCATAATCATTAGATAAACAACACATGGGAGAAATCAGTTCAAAATGATAAACAAATGTGAATATGAATATTTTTAGTGATGCCCACATGGACTTAAGTTAATATCTATTACATAATTACATATTATTTTTTCATTAGACAGATCCAACTATATCAGATGGACAATTCAACTTGATATATATATATATATACATAACATGTAAGAAAATTAAAATTAAAAGAAAAAATAAACTCAGAAATAATGAAAATATTGCATAATTCAGAGTTTTAGTCTCATATTTAATTTTAAAACATCAATCCGGTGGAATTGCTGCTATAAATGTGGTGTGGTAACTGGTAACGTATCTAGAATGTTATAATTCTAATAGTGGAAGTTGTCTGAATTGTACAAGATTCCCAAAATTTATAGGAAAACGATGCTTTTTTCTTTCTGAGAAGTGTTGTGTAAGGAAAAGTTCGTTAAAAAGGTTGCCGAACAAAAGAGACTTTTTAAAAAAGTTTATTTTCAACAAAAAAAAATGCAGTTTTATTTTTGTCAGAGCTGTGACGAGTGTTTTGTTACAAATTTATGAGTACAAATACCAATCATAGCAAAAAAAAAGAAGTAAAAATAAAATAGTATAAAGTAAAAACACTAGTCCGTATAAAATCTAACTATTTTTCATAAGAATTTAACAACTCATAATTAGACAAATCTATAATCTAACAACTAAAACAATAGATACTTCATGAAATAGAAATCATGGTTGACAAATATATATATATATATATATATATATTCATGAGGTAAACAAATAAATTGAAAGTCTATGAATTAAGAAGTATTTTAATTTTTGAAAATAGAGAAAGAGACAAAGTTGCGCAAAAGAAAAGAGACTCATTTAACGCTGACAAACTTGAAGAGACGAAGAAGAAAGACGACGCTGGACTTCCAGATTTATTGATGCCAGATTCATCTTCTCTCTTATCTTCCAATCAATCTCTTCTCCAATTGTTTGCTCTATAAATTATCTGGTGAGTTATCTCCTTCGTTTTTCTTTTACTTCCCGGAGCGATCTCTGGTTCGTGATTAACAGATCGTTCAACTGACTGATTTCAAGTGCTATTTTTTATATGACTTTGTCAATTAGAGATTATATAATCTGCTCTGTACTCTTGTTCTTTTTCATTGTAATTTCAGTTTCTTGTTGATGCTAGGATTTAGCACGAAGCATCTGTGTTTTTCTAACCTTTATTCGATTGAAATCCGCCTCTAGAGTTTACTTTCTGGAATTTATACTGTTGTTTATATAATTATATTGTTGCAGGCAAGTTTGAAGTTCTTGTGGGTCAAAACTCACAGACAGGAGCTTGACATTCATTAACACTCGTTTACTATAGAACATATGGGCGAAAGTAATCATCTTCTTCCCTTTTATGTCTTTGTGATCATATTAGTCATTTTAAGCTATGCGTTTTGGAAGTTCTTGTTATGTAGAATAGAATTATCATCCAAATCTGGGAACAAATTAGTTTACTAGCTGTAAGTGAAAGATCATGAATTGTGTTTTATACTTCTAAAATATGATTCCCCGAACAAGGGACATGGCCTTTGAGATGAGATAACATAAAATTGACTGTATCTTCTCATTTCCAAGTAGAGTCTACCGTATAGTTTCATGAGTTTTTACCACTTTGGATTAATCTATCTATTTGTTTGCAGCTGTTAAAGAACGTGGAGATGGAAGTGCAGAGCTAGTAAAATCCACTGGTGATAAACATGCCAGTGTAGTGAGACCAGCTGCTAAATATTACTCTGCAATTAAAGGTACCATCACTATTCACCACAAGCCCTTTCTCAATCTATTAAGAAACTCTTTCAAGATGTATCCTTTTAGTCTGTTCATGTGTGGAACTCCTACTATTTGATTTGCCCACCTTCTCTGTCAACTAAGAGACATTGGCTCTGTATGTATGATAGATGCTATGGTTTTTGGGAAAGGAAGATATACACTTGTAAAAGATGTGGACGAGGTTGAAAATGGAGTGTATGACAAACCTCTTCCATGCTTTGGTTGTGGAATCGGATGGTTCTCGTGAGTAAAGTGTATTGTTTTTTTTTCGAGTTAAGTCCACTCAGTGTCACTAAATCCCTGCTATCTCTTCTTTTACAGCTTTCTCCTGGGTTTTACGTTCCCTTTCTTGTGGTACTATGCGACGTTTCTCTATTTCGGGAACTATTACCGCAAGGATCCTAGAGAAAGAGGTGGCCTTGCTGCTTCCGCAATCACTGTAATAATGTCTCTTTTCTCTATCACTTCATTGTATACATTCTTCACAGGAAACGATGATGAAATCTGGTGATGTAATGTTGCAGGCGATGGGATTCTCCCTCTTGCTACTGATGATTGGTGTTTTCAGGTGGTTTTAATGGGTTTTTACATATACGCCATAGCCTTGAGATAGTTAAATGAAAGTCCCATACTTGTCAAAGGAATAGAGGAGGGACTTTGATACTTGTCTATACAATTATATACAAATCCTTCTGTATCATTTTCTTCTCACAATCTACAGTTTGTGTGCAAAGAACAGGAAATGAAAAATAAATAAGTAAAAAATGTTTTGTTTCTTTCTCGATTTGAAGGCTTTTTACATTTTTGAAACCAATGTTTGTTCAGTATCTTGATCAGAGTCTTCCATTACTTACGCATCAAGACGACGATTACGACCTCGCAATCCAGTAGAAATTGGAGTACCATTAATGAAAGAGGAGTTTTACGTATTTTAAAAAACCAAATTTTATAAGTATAATAATTAAATTATTTAACATCATATAAATCGGCAAGTTGACGTTTACTAATTTCCTGATTGACCAAAAGCAAAAAGAGCTTTCGAATAGGCACAAAAAATGAACAGTAAATTTGGAGGGAAGAAGCCGACGGGAACTCCATCTCTAGCATTGTCAACGGTCGTCGTTGTAGCTTCTCTGCTCGCTGGAGCCTCCGTTGTTCACAATATATACAAGCCAGATCTCGTAAGTTGTCTTCCTTTATAATGCATGTAAAGTGTTCGATGAAATGTCTAGCTGAACCAATATTTGTTTTGTTCTCACTTCTCAGTAATGCTAATGATATGAAAATCCGTGGAGAGAGATGACCTGATATTGAGTTTCCTTTTTTTCAATTTGGTTGCAGAGATTACCTCAGATCGAGAGCGATGAAGGAGGCAAGAAGGAGGAGTCTGGAAACAAAGGTTAATTCTGTTTTTCGTTTCTGGATTTGAGTTATGGTGTTCTTGAAAACTTGTGTGTTATGTATGAATAAGTTCACTTACTGGTCAGTACATTTTGATCCATCCAAGATTCCAAGTAATTGGTTGCAATAGATGGCTAATTGGTGATTTCCCCACTGGCTAGTTCTTGAAATAGTTGGCTAATTTTACTAAACTATTCGTACTAATAACTATCAACTTATATAAATAATCATGATTCTTCTAGTTTTTTTAAACTACAAGTCAATAATAGGATCGGCTGAAACTGGATTAGATGAAACACATGAGAAAATAACCCGAGCTTTTTTATTCCTTCATGTGTTTTCTTCGACAACGCACTGTATCTGAACTCTTCCGAAACCACCATTTCTCTGCCGATGTAACATTTCGATGGTTTGTTCTCTCCTCGGATAATCTTTGTAGCCGTATCCGAACGTCGTCAGATAAAGGCAGAGAATACTGTGTGAATAGTACGAGTGATATTTACAAAATGCGATCTTACATTTATACATGGACATTGACTACACTCTCTTTCATAATTTACAAATGTGTTCAACAAAATAGAACCAAGATACAACAAAAAGAAAAAGCCATGGAAAGGTCTATGATACAGACAAATTTAAAAACGTATACACACAAATTCGATTTTACCAGCACGCCAAGCGTGCAGAAAACAACGTACAAAGAACATTAATTAACAGTTTAACACTACATGGATGTAAGAGTGAAGAAGGTTTGAAATCGTATGTAGAAGATAAAAAAAGACAGAAATACACCTAAGCTAATACCTGGGAGGAGAGAAATACGCGGAGAGTGGAGACAAGAGGCGTCGCGGGTAAAAGAGTGACACGTGTCGCGGGGAGGCGATTCCGTCTATTTGGCGGTAATCGGAGACGTTGATGAAGCCTTCCCTCTCGTCTCCTCGGCCAGTTCTGCTCCCCGGAGAAGAGCTCAGGCCGTACTTGACGAGCTTACCAATGCCCCACGACTTTTTCTTGATTGGAGTTTTCTTATAAGACTCGGTCATCTTCTCGCTCATGTACTGCTTCACTGCTTCCAATCCTTGTTCCACCTGTTGCAACAGATCATCTAATTTAACCTATATAATAGCACAAATTTTATCCTTATATTTATAGTAATAACGGATGAGCATATATAACTCTAACATAACAAAGATCCTTTTATTCTTATCCCAAAAAAAAAAATGAACACATATACACAAACCTAATTGAAATTGTATTTTCAAATAGATATCAGATTTGCGTTGCTTACTATAACACACAATATATCAGAATGCTTGTGAAACAAGTTATACTCTGTATTATAGTATTACTTTCCGTTGAACGCATTCTATTTATTTTCTACTAAACAAGAATTGTAAATATATGTTCTAATGATTTGTAGTAATGTCGTTTGTTATGTCACATTGGATTTAATAGAATGCATACTGATGACAGATTAAAAAAGTTATATTCCTATAGAAAAAAAAATTAAAATAGTTTTGGACATACCACTTCAAAAGGTGGGGAGATGAGGGGATTACCCTGGACTGAGAGCTTCTGAATCCGGCGGAGACAACCGAGGGAGTTCGGTAAAACCTTAATGCCGTTATAACTGACGTCAAGTTCCACGAGAGATATCAATAACCCAACGGAGTAAGGTAACGCCGTCAAGTGCTGGAAGTTCTGGCTAACGTTAAAGACCTGAAGGTTCACGAGGTTCTCAAGATCCTCAGGGAGCGATCCAAGGCGGTTAAGCCGCGCGTCGAGCACACGCAGCGACGTCAAGTAGCTAACGGAGTTTGGTAACAGGACAAGCTTGTTGGAGTTGACGGAGAGCTTCGTCAGATTCGTTAGTTCGAACCCTATCGCGTCTGGGAGCCTTGTCAGCTCATTAAAATTGGCGTTCAGCTCTTCCAGCGATCTGCGTTTTGTTGCGTTTGGCGTGTTGGTTCATAAGATGATAAGAGAATTGGATGTGAGGAAGAATTACCTGCAATCTTCGATAGTTTTGGGGAGAAATTGAAGATAATTTCCGGAGACATTAAGAATCTTAAGCTTGGAAAGACATCCAATGGAGTTGGGGAGAGTTCTGAGCTGATTGGAGTGCAAATCCAATGCCCACAAATTTAACATCCTCGCTACTAGAGATTCCGGAATTTTCTGCATTAGAAACTAAATAAATTAGTGATACACGTACATACAATATGGTTAATTAGTGCATGCAAATGATGAATTATGAAATCCCAACGGTACATATATTTAGTCGGATGTGATTTTTTTCTTTCAAATGGGCATTCCATACATTTGAGGCGTCCAAATTCACTTGTTTACTTACGCTAATAAAAATGCTACGTTAGAAATGCATACTAGGCACCATTCAAAATCATGATTTGCCGTCCTAGCTGAAAATATGTAACTAAAGATTCAATTTTTAAAAATTGATTTGATTTCTTTGGTGCTCATGACCTTGATGATTGGGTTAGTTTTTTCCAATAGGAAGAATTCCATACCAAAACCCAAATTAGTCCTCGAAATTTATATATTTAAATTTTCTTACTATTAAAAACGTATAGAAATAGCCAAAAATAATTAAGATTGCAGTAAGGGTAATTTAGTAGCTCGAGGACAACCAACATTAGTTTGTATGGGAATTCATTGGTAGTAATTAAATATAAACTAAACGTATAAGAATAATAACTTTTAATAGAGCAACAAGTGGTATACTGTTTTAATTGTGACTAATTATAAAAAAAACTTTTAATTAATAAATTAAAAAAATTTAAATATCGTACAGTTATTTTTTTATCCTGTTAACTACTACTCTTTTGTCGGCATGTCTTACTATTAAAGACTTGTCAACGTTTTATGTCACTTAATCAAATCTAATATGTTTGGGATAACGGATATTTATCAAAATAATATTGCTAGTGGAAGACGACGGATTCAATACAGAGAGAAGTATGTAAATGTTAAGATCGACTCATATTTACGAATATTGAATGCTATTCATTAATGTTAATTTATTTATCTGCAACAAACAAACGAACACTTGTGGCTCAATTGCTTATGAACTCAGACGTCGAGTAAATAAAAACGAAGATGCTTTATTAGGTTCGAGTTGCACAAAAGAAAACTGTGCTAAGCGTTCAGCGACGTCCGCCATATAGTATATTATATATAGACACATATATACGTGTACACAAACCTATATATATATATATATATATGCAAGTAGTGATGCTTTTAAATTTCTGGACGTATTTGTTTTTTTTCGCCCAATACTTCCGGAATTTTTTGTCGAATCCTTAACGTTTTTCTTTTGTCTTGTTATACATAATAGCAACCTAATTATAGTTTTCTCTTTCGTGAAACGTAACGGAAAGTGACAAAGTAACAGATTAAGGAATACGGCATTGACCAACATTATCTTAATATGAATTTTATTTGACAAAATAATATAAGTTTATTAGTTTATGTATTCACATTTATCATTTAGCAGATTTCCGTTTGTATCTCTAATTAATCATGCAAATGTAAGAGGAAGTTTTCTTGCTTCATTTTCTCTACGATCTTATATAATTTCTTTATTGTTGTTAGTAACGATCTTTTGTGATTTACTTAGAGCCCACAACTTTTAATTAAAACTCTTTAGTTAGACCACAAAGCCCTGTTATATCGTATAGTTCACCTCTCGAGTCTCTAAAACCCAAAAAATAACTCTAGACTCTCGACGAATACTACTCTCACGTAAATTTTGTTAGTCTCAAGAACTATATTATTCTCACGTATTTTAAATTGATAAATACTTTTTAGAATTGTAATTCTGAAAGATTGTAATAGTAAAAAACAAAAAAAAAAACATTTGGTTTTTTTAATATATAGCAATCGCTAAAAATAGCTATTCCCATAAGAAAAGTGTTCATGCCCAAGATACTCTTAGTACTTACAATTGATAAAAACAAGAAGAAGAAAAAAATCAGGATGCAAATTCAAACTTTATATGAATATGATCCAACATAAATATATATACCTGAATATTGTTGTTGGAGAGATCGAGTTTGGAGATCGAAGCTAAGTTGATAGAAGAGGCCGAGAGAGAAGCCAAGGACATGCCGCTAAGATCAAGCGTCTCAAGATTCCGGCGACGATCTCCTTCTCCAGCCGCAGCAGCTGCACCACTCTCAATGGCCGACACACTTCTCCTCGTTATTTTCTTCTGTGGAGTATTGATTGGTCTAACCTTATTGAAATTCTTCATCATCGCCGTTGTCGTCATTGTCATCTGATTCATCTGCTCGTAACCCATCATATCTTCCTATGTCTATCTGTATGTGCATATATGAATTAAAGTATAGAACCCACAAAGATTGAAGAGAAGAGGGAGGGGGAGAGAAAGAGAGGTTATGATACGAAGATGTATTATAAATGGGTATCATATTTTCATTCTCTATTTCAATTTCAATTCCTGAGTATCCGACTTGAATATGATTCGAAATTTTTTATTTAAATTTGTATTCGAATCGGACAAATTATTTTATTAGAGCGTAAATTTTTAAATCCAAAAATTCATATTTAATACAAACTTGAAACTCAAAAACTCATCCGAAAAATCCGAAAATATATAACTACCTATAGAAAATATTATAATACAAGAATCATATTTTTTTAGTGTGAATTTTGTATGTGTAATATACACAAATCCGATCCAAATCCGAATTGAAAAATCCGAAAAAACCTAAAAACCGAAAAAATCCAAAAACACACGAAAAAACTGAAATCGATCAAAACTCGATTTTTTGGATTTTTATAAAGTTTTAATTTTGAAATACGAACATGAAAGGTTCTATCCAAATCCAAACCTAAACCCGATAAACTATTTTATTGGACTGTAAATTCTAAAACCCAAAAATCTGAACCGATTGGGTTTTATTCGAATCCAAACCCGAAACTCGAAAGCATACCCCTAATATTAAATACTTATATTGAAATATATAGCCTACTATGCAAACTGATTGGTTACTTTGAAATTTTAATTTGTAACTTTTAAGGCGAAAAACACTAAACATGTCAGAAAATGGACAAATAACTAAATAAAAAGAGTCACATAAAAGAATTGAACTCGTGCCACTGAAATCAACTAAAAAAATTCAACCCACATCAAATTTCATACAAACAAAATTTGATAGATTTTAATCATTTTATAGGGGCCTGGGTCACAGATCACTTGACCACACTATCTTCTAAAATGGCTCCCGCCATATATAGAAACCCACACCTATGAAATTAGATACTAATATAATACATTAACAAACAAATATATGAGTAGACACAAGACATCAATTTAAAGGATATGTTAGGATGATATTTGTTAGAGCCTTGTCATCCACTTTTACGACATTATAATACATATTTTCTGCGATCATTTTTTTATGTGTTATATTGTTAATATGTCATGATATATGTACGAGAAATACATTAAAATAAAATAAAAGATATGTCCGAGAAGGGAAGGGAAGGTACGGCCCCGTATAGCTGTATTTCACGTCTCAATTTGAATAAGTCAACTTTTCTCAAAGGGTGGACTTTGTTTTTTCTTTTCTTTTTCTTCTCTTTTGGGTACCCGCGAATCTCGCTAATCGCCACCCGATTTTCTTCCTTTGTTAAAAAGCAAATACATTTAAGAAAAATAAAATCATATCTAAGGTGGTTTTCATTGCACCGTCTGAAGTGTAAACCTATGATTAGTGGTTAAGTGATAGTTCGACTCAAAGCATAACGTAAGTGAATGTCCTCATGTCTACTTTCGTTTTGCTTAAAACCAAAATCATTAACTTATTTTCACAGAAGTTCGTCCCAAATATATGAACTGTTATATTTACATTTTTCTGCCCCAAATACTAAAATACAAACGTAGTACTATGGCGGTTTATGTTTTCAGTTGAAGATAATCGTCTTATCTTTTGGTGGAAAAAACAAGTCTTCGTGATTACTTCAAATTTTGAAACTTGGAAAATTAAATCATATAAAGTCACAGTTATGACCTCATATTCTGGGACCAACCGTTCTTTTCAAAAGAGAAATATGTTAATTTCATAACGTTATCTAGTACTCCGACGAATTTTGAATTTTAGATGAATTATTAGTCTATCAGAACTCAAAATCTACTTTTTTAATTTTGTGTAGTTTTCTGTTTTCAACTTCAAATCAATTGACAATAAGTAGAATTATATATATATATATATATATATATATTATTACTGTTAGTTTTTTTACAATCTCGAGAAATGACTCTAAAATGTTTTTTAAACGATTTTTTGTTTTCTTCATTTTCATACATAATAATATATTTTAAGATAGGAAATATTTGTTTGGCTTACTAGTTCTTAAATTTTTATGTTATATTAATTCAGAAAATTTTAATTAAAAAATAATTGATAATAAGTGGAACAAATCTTAATGTTGGTTTTTTTTAATATGATGTGAGATCCTAATAAATTAAACGATAAATAAAAAAATAATTAGCAATAAATAATGATTCTTTCGTTTTTTATAGTTTATAAAACCTATTTTTGTGTTGAAAACAAAAAACAGTGAGATGGGTTTAGGTATAAGCGCCCACAGAATCTGGCACTTGGCAAATAATGAGCACACATGCGAAAGGTACGAGCCAAGCTATTGTTTTGTTGTGTGATTAATTGTGTCTACCGGAAAAACAATTTTCTATGATTACTTTTATATAAATTTCACTTTGTTCTTAACAATAATAATGATCAAATATTGGACCGCTATGGGTTTCTCCTCCAGAAGATTCCAATTAAATACGTGACATAATTCCTACGGAAGTTGACCGTATGCTTTTAATATTTATGAGCATCTGCAAAATTGGAAGATTAATATTTGATAGGAGAGAGAGCTTATATATTTAAAATGCATATTTTAGGCTTATAGCTAAGCTGTTGATCTGTTCTGTTAGTTCAAAATAGTTAATTAATTACCCGTTGTTTATTTGCTACTTGTAACTCAGCAAGTAGTACCTTTAATATGGTCTATCATCAGGTTCTTATTTAATTTATCGTGGATTCTCCCTCGTATAAAAAAAAAACTTTACAAGCATTTTACTATTTGTAACTCTGCAAGTAGATGACAATTGAATTACCATTTTGCCCGTCATTTAAATTAAAACGAGCAAAATCCAAAATATGACAACTTCTCTATCTACTCACGACCTAAAACTTTACCTTCAGTTAGTTATTTATAACAAAACCAATATATAATAGCATATGTAAATCTCTAAAATATTTTTATTACTTTTCGTTTAATCTCCGATTAATTGATTATGCGCTAAACCCGGTTCGAACTCAAATATTTTTATTACTTTTCGTTTAATCTAGGATTAATTGATTATGCGCTAAACCCGGTTCGAACTCCTGACTAGGGCCAAACGAATCTTTTTAGCATGGATCAAAAGTCATGCTAACACATAAACTCACTTAATACATTTATTAATTTTTGGATTTATAAGCTTTTTTTTACTTCTTACTTTAATTATGTATACTTCCATTATATTAAACGAGAAGTCAAGAGACTAAAGAAAAAAAAATGTTCATCGTAATGATAAACTTATATTTAGTTTAATTTTAAATTTTTTAGAGAAATGATTTTTTATTAATATTACAATATTTTTTTTTTACTTATTTGGATTTTTTTATTAGTTCTTAGTGAATATGGATTTGAAAACTTAGAAAAACAAAAAAAATCAAACAACGAAGAGGCTAAGTCTAGTATGAACACTTACACTTTAGAAGTATGTCGTAAATGTTTGTACATCTCGATATCAAGAATATAATCTCTAAAATAAAATGTGGAGGCAGTGTCAAATACTTTTATAATATTCATGTAACTTTTTGAGTGATTTTCATAAAAAATACAAACCACAGTTACTAAACTAGATGATAAAATAGTTGTTTGTTTTATGATTGCAATTTAGTGCTGTTAACGAAATAAATACTTAACTTAGGTTGATTTAACAATGTTGCTTAAAACAAAAGATGACCGTTGGATTAGCATCTGTGATGATTTGAGGGAAAGAAAGTGGGCGTGTGCAATGTAGCACTCTAGCAGCACAAAACGAGCCAGACGATGACATCGACGGCCCAGAATGCTCGACACATTTACCAAAACACCCCCCGAATTTGAGATCCCTGAACGTTTTTTTTTTCTTCTAATCTCCCTCGCTTATTAAAAAAAAAACTCAAATCTAAATCATGGCGGCAACGAGCGAAGAGCAAGATGAATTTGCTTCTTTCTAGTTTCGATCAGATCTATGTATGAGGTGAGTTTCGCGATTCTCTGTATTTGATCTCTTGTTCTTAGCTTGCTGCTTCGAGTATTCTGTTTTGTTTCTCGATAGACTGAAATTCGATTATGATTATCATCATCTGGAATCAAATCGACTCTATTGAATCGATTGAAAGTTAAATCTGGAAATTACGATATCCTCTGGTTGAAAGTTCTTGTCTAAGCTTCATCTGGTAAATAGAGAAACATTTCAGAAATTTTTGGTTTACTGGTACTGAAAATTCATACAGATTTCAAATTGATTGCTCATAAGATGTCAATTTATGCTAGTTACTGCTTATTTTGAAGGATTATATTGTTAGAAGAATCCAGAATACATAGCTCGTTTTTGTTTCTCTCAGGATTTTAAAAGCGGGTTGAATGAGATCAATGTTTACAGATCAAAGAGCAATGTGGAAACCAGTAGAAGAGAGGCTCTTGAGATTAGTAATAAAACTCTTAAAGAAGGTTTGGTTGATTTTGTATAATGTTGTTTAGTTTAGCTATGTATTCTTTATATTTGCTAGTGTTAAGTGCTTTTTTGAGGTATCTAATTGTTTAAATCCAATGAGGAAATTGCAGAGAATGAAAGGCTGAAGAAGCTATATACAAGAATCGCTAAACAATTTTGCTGATCAGTACCTGTGCTCAAATAATGTTTCACTGACAATAGAATGGTTCCACACGTCAAAGATTGATTATGGCCAACTTGAAATACATTTTAAAAACCTTGCGTTCATCATTCTGTCGATTTTGAAAGGGTCTATTGCTGAGAAAGTGCACTTTAATTTTGTTTAATGCTGACTCTTTTAAAAAATGCAATTGTTTTGTGATAGTAGTACATTTGTTGAGCCGTCCCTGTTTATTATATTTTCGCTTTTAAAAAGAAGAAACTGTAAAAGTGAAAATAAACAAAATCTGCAAGTAATGTTTCTTGCTGTATAGGAAACCATAAACAAGATAACAAAATAAAAAGGGCTCAGAGAGTTGAAGAAGAAATAGTGATGGTTATATCATCATTACACTCACGTTCCAACTTAACAAGTAATTTCAATAACCATTCGTTAAAAGTCAATTATAAATTCTTAAAAACTGGTTTGACCAAAAATAGAAGATCTTAAAACCGAAATAACCATTCTGATTTGAAAGAGAAAAAAAAACCATGAAGCTCTTCTTATTTGACAGTGACTAGAAACGTGGCACAACCTAGATTTACATTACACATTCAACTACATTGGCTCTCTAAATTTTGTTCTTTCCTTCTCTATTATAAATGAGCCTTTCCCTAATAAACAGAATTTAATCTGGAAATGAATTAAACCTCATAAAACACAGCAAACAATTCAAAGATTATAACTGCTGTAGCCACCACAACCATCAGAAGCTGGTCTATATTCCGTACCATAAGTCTGCCCAGTTAGCGACGGCCTGTAGCTTGAAGGACCCGCCAGCTGAGAGTATGCTGTTGGTCTATAATGCACTGTCTCTGTTCCCATGTACCTACTTGAGAGTGGCTCTTGACG
Organism: Cardamine chenopodiifolia; assembly: GCA_963922655.1. NCBI lineage: Eukaryota > Viridiplantae > Streptophyta > Magnoliopsida > Brassicales > Brassicaceae > Cardamine > Cardamine chenopodiifolia. The sequence continues at coordinate 4,781,573 of OZ000481.1, forward strand.
GTTGCTCAGCTGACGAGGAGGATATGCAGGTACATAGCCAGTGTCGATTCTGCCATATCCCCCTGAAGCTGAAACTGGTTCCTTGTGATTGCTTATGAACTCCTATACACACGTAAACGAGAAAATACAGTTTAATATGGAGAGGAATAAAGCAGACGGTAACATGTAAAGGAAGTGTAATCTTAGTATTTTTTTTACAAAACCATTTCATGCAAAGTATATATAGATGGAATGTGTTCTTACTTGAATTAGTTGCTCAGCGGTTTGTACTTGAGAAGACGGGCCTTTGATTTCAACTGTGATTTGATCAGGATGTGGACTCTCTTGAATGGTTATGGTAGCTCCGCTTCTTCGACGGATGTAGGCTATATTAGCTCCTTCTAAACCAATAATATCTTCCGCATAGGTGAATGGTATTTGCATCGTTTGAGATATCTAGTAAGAGAACCCATTGTAGAAACGTCATTACTAGTTCTGAAACATAAGCTTAGGTACGATACGATCAAACCACCGGAAGAAGACTGATCATAAGAAATTAAGAAGCAAGAGCGGTGTTAAGGCTAAATATTTTGAGGAGATGATGTTGTATCCCATGGAAACTACCTGTGTAACAAAAGCAGCAGAAACCCGAGCAAGACCTGGAGAATGTCTAGCAGAGAGTACAGGGTCCTGACTGTAGATAGAAACTCCCGAAGGCTGAACACGTGGCTCCACCCGAGAATCGCGCTCAAGAAACAGAGGTTCCCTCCGTGCTAAGAGGGAGGAGAAATCAGACTCGATTACATTTGACGAAATAGTATGCAGAGATGGCTTGTTTTCAGCTAATGGTTCTTCCTGGCGAGTTTGAGAGACTCTAGCTAGATACTAAAGATAAAAATAACAAAAGTTAGATAATTCATAAATAAGACAGAAAGCAATGAACTAATCGTTTCAGACAACCAAGCTTACTTGCTTCTCGAAGAGAGGAACCACAGTATGGTCAACTAGAAATTTCCTTAAGTGTCCAACAATGGCTTCTAATGCTTTAAGGATCTTTAAAGCTTCCCCCTGCAAATCCACTATCCTCTCATCTTGAGCAGCATAAAATGGTATTTCCTCTGGCAGAAAAATGTACAGTTTACGTATTATTATCCAATACGTTCACATTAACTCTATATAGCATTAGAATTTCAGAAACAGGAAAGGTGACAGACAAATAGAGAGAACCATTTAGTAAAGTTGACAATACCTTCTGATAAAATGCGAACTGATGCACCAGAGTTCTCTACTATTGATTTAATCAAAGATCCTTGTTTCCCGATTAAATTGATCGCCTGAGTAGACGCAACTAATAAACGCACTGAACAGAAGGCACTCCCAGAGTTTTGAACATCATCGTTATTATCCGCCAACCCTGAAACTCGTCTAAACACCCTTAAGACTGCGTCCATTGCAGGGGACATGTAAGCCTCTGGCTCTTCCTTACCAGATATTAGCACCTAAACATCACAAGAAATTACTTAGCGAACACTCAAAAACTACAATTAAACCCAGAAATTAATCAAATTGCAACTTTGCTCCTCACAACTTCACCAAAAAAATCAACTTTCCCGGGAAAATTCATCACAAGAACTGAATGATAAGACTAAATTCTACTTGAATCAATGATATACACCTCAAGTTTCTTACTAACAATGATTAAGAAACCCTAGAAATAGAAACAGAAAATCCCCAAATTCAGATAGCTTTGTACACAGTGAAGCACGAAGCAAGAGAGAGATACTAACGATGCGATCAGGAGTAGTAACGGGACCATCAAGGACTTTGATACGAGCACGAGTCTCTTCGCACATCTTCTTGATGAAGTCTCCTTTGCGTCCAATAATTGCTCCGACTTTAGTCACAGGGACGATCATACGAAACACGCAATCACCAGGCCAACCTGGCCACCTCTCCTCCGCGGAATCGTTCGTATCGAGGGCACTAGTTTCAGCAGCTAAGCTATCATGTTGATTCAATTCAGGGAAGGCGCCAGAATGTTCGTCAAGCAATGCGGTGGCACTGATTCCCGCCGGCATAAGGTTTTCATTCTCAGGGAGGTTTATAGAACCGTTCTCCACGGAATCTACGACGGCGGCCATTATAACCGGCAACACAAAAGATCGAGAGAGAGAGAGAGAGATTGATTTAACCTCTGATTATAGGATCGGCGCTGTCTAACCATAAGATGTCGTTTCGGCTCCAAGGTTTGGGCTTTCAGGTAATATAGTTTCACTTTGACTTTTTTAGCCCATTAGCTATATTTTTCTTAGTCGAAAAACAGTCCATAATGAGCTAGCTATACACCATGGGCTTTTGCCTTCCGGGTTTATTCCGGTTTTTGCCGTCTGGATTTATTCCGGCTACTATCTCTCGTTTATCGGGCATATGGAATTGCCTTTTGGGCAATCTTAAATCTGGTTTATGTTATAGGAAATCAAGGGGTGAGATTAAAAGAAGGAAATGAAGAGTTGAGATTAAAAGCAGGAATCAAGGACTGAGATTAATTGGAGAATTGGTTACAACCTTTAAAGCAACGATTACTTTCTTCTTCATTTATTTATGTCAATTTGTGAAATTTGTGGTTTTTTTCTTCTTTTCCTTTGTAATTTTAGGTTAACCAGTCCGTCATTGTTGAAGTTCTTTATGAGCTTGAGCGCGGTGATGATGAGATATTGTTTTCTGTGAACAGAATCTCATTCTTCTATCAATAAAATCAAGTTTCATTTGGTTAAAATCGAATTAGAGTTTTGCTGTAACAAAGGTATCAGAGTTATTCATCCTCGGAATCAATGGCAGAATCGGGAGTTGAGATGTTGTTGAACGAATATGTGATGCGGAATGAAGCTAAAAGTCGCCAAGAAACAGAATGTTAGGGTTACGCACAAGCAAGATTCGTCGGAGAATTTCTTGGGAGGAGATTGATGATAGGTGGTTTAGAGGACTTTGTATGTTCTGCGAAGAACAGGAAACTCCAGATCATCATCTAAATCACAAGAATGCAAGTATGCTTTTCTTAGATGATGGTGAAGTTCAATTAGTTCTTGAGGAGGAATTGATAGAGATTGAAGATGAAAGATCTTGTGATATGTTGCTAATTGATGAAAATGAAAAATCAAGTGCAACTGCATGTGAATTAGAGCAACGGACAGAAATTCAATCGATTGTAGTCAATTTGGCATTATCGAGTGAAAAGGAGAAAGAAAGATTGACAGATGCTGAATTGATTGAAGTGAAATCAATTCACGAGACGAGAGACGAACAAACAAAATCGATTCCTTCTGTGAATCAGACTGCAATAGTTGAAAACGAGGTATCCATTTTTCTTTTGGAACCAAGCCATATGATAGAAGAATGGAAGTTTGTGTTGCTTAAGAGTAATGCCTCACAGTCACATGCAGATTCTTCTTTGAATGAATTGTATAAGGGTCTGAGAGTTGATGCTTGGATTGCTTCAAATGTGGAACAAATGTACATTTTAGATGTTGAAGGGGGGAAAGAATTAATTCAGAATTCAGTAGTTGCTGGTTGATATTGTTTTAGTTGATATATTGTTTCTAAGAGTTTGTAGTAATAGGAAACAAAAGAGGTATCCCAAAAATTGAAAATTCAAGTACAAACAGAAGCCATTCTTGTGAATCCAAGAAGACAAGACGCTATAAGGATAACCGAAAACAACCAGACCCTATTGATCACCATCGTATTTTTCTGAATTTGGTAGATATTTTAACATGATGGTTAGAAATATATAAAATGCGGAAACCCAAATCTCCGTTAAATTTCAACTCAGAACGACTTGTTTATGTTGATATATTATTATGGATGTGACAATTTTTATTCTTTTCCTAAAGAGGGAACGCGTGGTGGAAAATTAAATGCAAACTTTAACGATGCACTGCGTGTGTATATGATTTGCTTGTTTTGGACTTTGGGCCTTCTGCTTATTATATTTTGCATTCATCAGTGAAAATGACGTATTTGAGCTGGCTAATTAAAGGTATGCTGTTGATAATATAGCTTTTATTTGATAATATCATAACATAACACAATAAACATATGAAGTATGGTGGTAACATAGTTTTTATTTCATGTTGGTAAAATCCTTTACTAAAACAAAATAGCTTTTCTTTCATACTAGCATTTTTATTCTTTAACTTTTAATACATGAGAATCAACGAGAAACCACATAATGAGAAAAACGAAGAAACGAAGAGAAGCCTCACAGTTAAAGGCAATCATAAGAAAATTAATGGATCATCACCCTTAATTATATGTGATAGGGATTGTAACAAACTGAGAATAGAAGAGAAACCAGCTTCTTACACGTCCGCTAAGATTCCTAGATGATGACAACCCCCAGAGTACCTCTATCAATCTATCAAGGGGTTTTAGAGGAGGAGTTCTAAAAAAATTTATAATGACAAAATAATAGATATATATTAGAAAGATTTTTAAAAGATGAGAAAGTAGGTCTAAAAATTCTCATTTGAGAACTTCTCTCTCTATTTTAAGAATCTTTCTTCAATATTTTTTTTTTATATTTTAAAAACCCTTCCTCTAGAAGCTTAGATGGAGATAGTCTCACAAAAACAGTTAATCTTCGGAAATTGTCGGAATGTATAAGACATCGTTTTGGGGATTAACATGACTTCTACATAAAGACATATGCTCTAGGATGAACACTTAGGGGTTTTCTAGTATCATAAATTTGATTTTTTTAGAATCCTTAAATTCATTGTTTTATTTAACGTTAATCAATCTAATTTATGAAAAATCATATCTTCCTTATCAAAAGTATCGTATTCATTTTCTAATATTTTACTTTTTTTTATTACACCCCTAGTGAGATGAGTAAAATTCTTTACTTTTCAGTTGTATTTCATACAATTTTAAAGAAATTATTAGTTCCTAAATATACTTTCATTTCAATTTTATTTCGCATAATATTTTTAAATCTTAAATATATCCACATTGATCGGCTGATTTGTAATCCGGTTGTGATTCTATAAAAAGTATATATGTTTGAGGGTTTTTTTTAAAGCCACACTGATCATGCGATCACTCATTATTTTATTTTATTTTGAAATCATTCTAATTTGAAAAATACAATCAGTCAAAAACTAACTCCATGAACCAAGGAGAAAAACGCTCTCCGTCTAATCTAAACCATAACCAAAAAGGCTTATATCTACAAATTCCATTTCTGGCAACAAAATTCGCAGAAGAATAAACACAGAACTTCATTGTCTTTGAAGAAAGCACAAACCATGGATTCTTTAAGAGGCCAAGGTGGGATTCAGATGCTTTTAACTGCTGAACAAGAAGCTGGACGGATTGTTTCGGCTGCTAGGACCGGTATAGTCTATCTCTTTAATCAATGTTTTCTTGACTCGATTACTAAGATTTTGGTTTTGAATCCGTACGGATTTTCCTTTGTATTGTTTTTGTATGGGTGGATCAATGATCAGCAAAACTAGCAAGAATGAAGCAGGCCAAAGACGAGGCTGAGAAGGAGATGGAAGAGTACAGGTCCCGATTAGAAGAAGAATACCAAGCACAAGTTTCTGGGGTAATCAGCACCAAAACAAAAGCCAGCTACTGGGATCTTAATTTTTAACTCATTCTGTACCTTTTGTTTCAGACGGATCAAGAAGCAGCTGCAAAACGTTTAGAAGATGAGACAGATGGCAGGATTAAGAACCTTAATGACTCTGGTTCAAAGGTCTCCAAGGAGATTGTCAAGATGCTCATCAAGTATGTTACCACCACTACTGGAGCATAATTCTCAACTACACCACCTCATAGTATCTTATTATCGTGATAATAAAACTGTTTTATTCTTCAGCTCCAGTTTTTTGGTCCTCGATCTCTATGTGCACAATTCTACCAAATACATAGCACATGGATATATATATATATACACACACATTAACATGAGGAAACTAAAAACAAACATGAGATGAAAGTATCATTGGTAAAAGAAAAAGAAGGGGAAAACACAAGTGATGAATCTTAAGCATAGCTACAAAAGAGAAAAACATGCATGCAAGATAGATGCAACGTCTGGTAATTTTAGTATCTTTTCTGTATTCTAAGCATAGATATTATTTGGACATTCTTAAACAAACTGTAACTTGTTAATGTCATTCAGTAAGATAAATAAATGAGCATTTGTAACAAAACATGCAATGAATGATATATGCGGTAGCTGGTTTGACAAATCAGAACCACCGTTTGATCTGAAACCTACCGTCCGAGTCCCACGCATTAGGTCCACAAGGCTAATCTTTAACATTGCGCTCCATTTTGTAACGGTATTTCTTATTAAATGTGAAAACTGAAAAAGACATTATTTATAACTGTAATCTTCAATATTATACATACATCTAAATCAGTTCAAATGGTGCAAGAAAAAAAGGAATTTTGGTTTTTTTTTTTTTGGAAAATTTGAGATGGGATTACCTATCTTACAAAAATGACGGATAAATGAGTGGATTTCATTTTGGCATTACAGATGTATCGATAATTGAGGAAGTGATTATACCAAAAAAAAATATTAATTACTGGCATCTGATTATAGGAATTACGATAATTGTTAAGGGTTAAACTAAACTCTGATTTGGCTAATGAGATATAAAACTTTTTTTTTGGAAAAATTAGGTAAAGGAGATCATTTGACCTCACTGAATCTATACCTTTTGTTAGTTAGTCTATATTAATTACCAGGCTAACCTTTCTTTAATCTTTTGTGTATAATAACTAAATTAAGATTTTTAAAAATTGTACAATCTAAATAAAAATAGAAAAAATCACAAAATCTTCCTTCTTCTAATATAAGTCACGTTCCTACTCTATCAAATTAATAATTGAGAAAATAACTCATGTTCCCTCAATCATCTACTTTCTTCTAAAACATAACTCACACGTTCTCTCAAGTTATCGTCTGTTTTTCTTTTTTGTTCTTCATATTCTATTTTTTTTTGTCTTGGAATGGTAACAAGTTAAAATTTCAAGATAATTTTTTTTGGGTGTTTTATTAGTTAAAGTTTAACTAAATTTTTATTGCTAAAACTATCTCCGATCAATGACATGATGTACCAATTGGGAATGAGCACGGATCAGATATCCGAGAATTTTATGATATCCGGATTCGTCACAAATATATTAAAATTTTATATTATTAAAATATAAATTAGAAAATAAAAATTAATAGAAAATATCATATATATTATTTCACATTATTTTTTATAAAAATTTTAGAACATATTTATTATGTAAAATTAAAAAAAATACGCAAAAAAATAAAATTCTATCTATTATATAATATATATAAATATTATACATATATTTTATATAAAAACTATATATAAAATGGGATCCGGATATCTAAATTTTCAAAACAAAATATACAAATTTGAATCTGGATACCACGGATATCCTTTTTACCCGATCGGATCGGAACGGATCCACGTATATCTCACACAAGAGTTTACCGGAGCAATAAATCCTCTTATCTATGTTATTGATCCTAACGTGGTGCACTTGTGCTTGCACTTTTTAAAGGAATGAGTGACAAGGTATATTTGAGTTTGTATATATAATCTAGTTCGGCGACAAAAAAATAATAATCTAGTTTAGTGTTTTAGAGAGAAAAAGGGAAATAAAGTACATGATCCATCATTAAGAAGCAAAACGCGTAGCTCATATTCGTGTTCCAGTCATTAACCAATCCATCAGAATCTACCTCAAAGATTGGCAACGTAGCAGTCTAAACTAAACGAACCAGTCATTAACTAGTTCTTGCATACCATCATTTTTAGATCATTCAGCTTCGAGTGGATGATATTTGTATTCACATCAGTGCTTTCACCATCTTTGAAAGCATTCCTCAGAAGAAGCCGCAAGGAGTGTATGGCATCCATCTCATAGTCCTTCAAGGGTAAACTCCTTCTCTTGACCACTTCAAGGAAAGCCTTGAACGATGACCGCGTGTGCATTCTCCTTACATCATCCCTATTACAACATATCTTTTCTACATAGTTTACTGCAATTAGAGATGTTCCCTGTGTGACCTGTATATGTGTTTTTTCTTCTTCAAAAACCTGTTTTTAAAAATCAAATTAACATATAATTATAATTATGAGGGTAGTGTTGAATTTTTATGAATATAAAGTTTAGGTTACTAAACTCTTCTAAAAAGGTATAAATTCACAAAGATGAGGTGAAAATGATCTCTTTTATCTAATTTTCCCTTCTTCTTTTTTTTTTGAGTCAAAACAAAAACTTACAAAAATAAAAGAAAAGAAAAGAGAAAATCAAGATTCGGTTACGCACGTCTGGTGGGGGCAAGAGAGAGGAAGCTTGTTGAAAAGTCTGTTATTGTGTTCTGTTTGTTGTAAGGCGACTAACTAGTAACAACAGAGCAAACCCAAAACTTGATCTTGGTCTTCTTCATCCTTATCTTCTCCTTCCTCTTTCTCTCTCTCCCTCGTTACCAGATCGTTACACAATTCCGGTGATCGCCGGAGCATTTGTTTTAATTTCTAGATTTCGATTTATCGCTCAATGGCAACGTTTCACAGCTTCCGAAAAGCCGTTGGAGCACTCAAGGATTCCACCACCGTAGGCATCGCCAAAGTCAACAGCGAATTTAAGGTCACAATTTCATTTTCAAATTTTTCATTTTTTTCGGCTGCAAAAAAAGTTCTGTAAGATATTTACCGATGAAATTATATAAAATTGTGATAGGATTTGGATGTTGCGATCGTCAAAGCCACAAATCACGTCGAATCTGCTCCTAAAGAACGACATATTCGTAGTAAGTTTCATAACTATTCCCCAAGCACTTGGTTTGGTTTTTGATTATGAGTTTCTGATTTATCTTTGTGCAGAAATATTCTCAGCAACATCTGCAGTAAGAACACGAGCAGATGTTGCTTACTGTATTCACGCACTTGCCAAAAGATTGTCTAAAACTCGCAATTGGGTTGTGAGTTTTACTACTTTGCTTAAAAGATTCCACTTTTAATATATAAACTCTGTTTTGGGTTTGCTTTGAATTGCTTCTCCAACACGCAGGTCGCAATCAAAGTGTTATTAGTCATTCATAGAACACTAAGAGAAGGTGATCCCACATTTAGAGAAGAGCTTCTCAATTATTCGCATAGAGGACATATACTCAGAATATCGAACTTCAAAGACGATACAAGTCCTCTTGGTGAATAACCTTTTCAATATCTATTGTTCCAATGCTTTGGTGTATGTTAATGAAAATTGTTAAAAGAAATTTTCTTGTCTTGTTGTTTACAGCTTGGGATTGCTCTGCGTGGATTAGGACATACGCAATTTTCCTCGAGGAGCGGCTTGAATGCTATCGGGTTTTGAAGTATGACATAGAAGCAGAACGTCTACCAAAAGGTTCAGGTGCATCTTCAAAGGTTTGTTCTGAAATTTCTCACCTTCGTTAAACAAATCGAGAATCTAATTATATTATGAAAAATCATTTTTCCAGAACGTGGATTTCAATGCTTCTCAAACGTATAGAACGAGGATGCTGTCTGATGAAGAACTGCTAGAGCAATTACCTGCTTTGCAACAGCTGCTTTACAGGCTTATCGGTTGTCAGGTAAAGTCATATCTTCTTCCTGCTTTTTTTATTTATTCTACATGGAATGATTTGTTAATGTGTTTTCAGCTTTGCAGCCTGAAGGAGCAGCCTATAGCAATTACCTAATCCAATACGCTCTTGCATTGGTGCTTAAAGAAAGCTTCAAAGTATACTGTGCTATTAATGATGGAATCATTAACCTTGTTGACATGGTTTGTAGAAAAATCTCCTTCTCTTGTTTAGTATCAATTTGCTTCTATTGAATGTTACTAATAAAGTATATATCTCTGTTCTTGATTTAGTTCTTTGAGATGTCAAGACATGATGCAGTTAAAGCTCTAAATATATACAAACGAGCTGGCCAACAGGTAAAGCTCTAAAGCTATAGACTAAGTCTTAATCTTCACTAAGCTTGCCTATTGGTGTTTTTCCACTGCACAGGCTGAAAATCTAGCTGATTTTTATGAGTACTGCAAAGGTCTAGAGCTCGCGAGAAACTTTCAGTTCCCAACCTTGAGACAGGTTCGTTCTTAACTTTGAGATCAATGATGTGAGATTGATCACTTCAAAAGACCTAATTCTTAAAACTGGTTTCAGCCTCCTCCGTCTTTTCTTGCAACAATGGAAGATTACATTAAAGAAGCACCTCAAAGTGGTTCTGTAAAGAAAAAGCTGGTAAAAGTTTTACTCTCATCATAGTTGGTTGATGTTGCTCCATAAGTCTTCTTATGATTTGCAATTTTTTGTGTCTTTTACAGGAGTATCAAGAAAAAGAGGAGGATGAAGAAAAAAAAGAAGAAGAAGAACACTCAGCACAGCCTGAAGAACCTGCAGAAGGCGAAAATCAAAATGAAAACACTGAAGGCGACCAACCTCTTATCGAAGAAGAGGAAGAGGACAAAGAAAAAATAGAAGAGGAAGATGCTAAACCTTCATTCTTGATAGACACTGATGATCTTCTGGTGAATCTTCTTCTACACATTATCTTATGTGTACTGATATCTCTTTTGGCCAAAGTCTCAACCTTAATTTTCTTCTCCTTCACAGGGTCTGAGTGAGATAAACCCAAAAGCCGCAGAGATAGAGGACCGCAATGCATTGGCTCTTGCAATATATCCACCAGGTAGCAAAAAACTGATTCTTGACCATAACTAGAGACTACTTTATGTAAACATTGTTAACACCATTGGAGCAAGAAATGAAATTGTTGACATTTTTGTTATTGGTCTCTGGAGGTCAAGAAGCACCAGGCCCATCAAACAGTTTAAGCTTAATAGAAACTGGTGGATCCGGTTGGGAACTGGCACTGGTCACTACTCAGAAAAACAACAACAATCATCCTCGCCCTGCGCCTAACACCAAACTTGTAATTAAGTCTAAGACCACATCTATACAAATATGAAACTCTCTCTGTTTCTAACCTCAAAACTCACATGTGTTTGTTTTCTGTTGTTGTATTTATATAGGCAGGAGGATTCGACAATCTACTGCTTGACAGTCTGTACGAGGATGATTCAGCTAGGAGACAGATCCAACTAACCAATGCTGGCTATGGACATGGTGGCACAGACACAGCAGCAGCACCACCACCGAACCCATTCGAGATGCAACAAGATCCTTTTGCAATGTCCAACAACATTGCTCCTCCAACAAACGTTCAAATGGCAATGCAACAACAGATGATGATGATGCATCAGAGTTCCTACAATTACACTCATCCTCATGATCATCATCATCATCAGTTCTCAGCAGGTCCTTCTCCTTCGAATCCTTTTGGAGACCCTTTCCTTGCACTCCCACCTCCGCCAGGCTCAGCTGGTCCGCAACAAAACAACCATCAACATATGCTTCTCTAGAGTAACAAACATCTCAGCTAAGAATCTCTCTCTCACTCTCTTTCTCTCCCTCTTGGTTACCTTTGTTTTGTTTTGGTTTGGTTTCAGAATTTTAGTTTTATTATATATTCTTTCATTCTTTCTAATACACAACTACTCTGGTGGTGATTTCTGATTAGCCTTTCTGCCCATGAATTATGTTTTTTTTTTGTAGTCTTGAGTTGTGATTAAGAAAGAACCCACCAGTAGAAACCGTCAAATGCACAAGAAGTGGAATCACATGTTTACTTATGAAATGGAGAGAAAATCGATCGTTAGATTCAAAAACTAACATTTCCAGCAACATATTGCCCAATCTACCAAGTTTATCTGTGTGTGCAATAATCCCTACATTAGTATATATCATCAAAAAGATAAAACGGGTTCTGTCATGTTTTGTTTCAAATATCAGAGATCTACGAACCAAAAACATTAACTAGTATGTGAACCAAACCCCAAAACAAAACAAAAAACAAAAATGAAAATGCAGGGCACTATAGCCACCCAATATAAAAGACATCCGATAATATATCAAAGTCACTAGTAAGAGAGAGGACGAGTCCAGTAAGGGAATTCACTGGACACTAATGGAACTTATCTTTTGTGTAGAAGGTAATGCTAGTTTCGGTTGCGATATCGTGAACACCAAAGTTATAGCCCACATAATAGATGGAGTTAGGCCTGAGTCCAGGGGAAGAGCTTGCAGGGACACAGAACGCTTCACTATGTCCGAGAAAGATACAAAGATCTCCAATATCTTTCGTGTTAATCAAATCACCGCAAACTGTATCCACTCTAAACACCAAAAACCCATATGTTCCCTACAAATAAATATCTATATGTTTCAGCACTGAATTATCAAACTTGTGCTTACATATTTAAAACAAATAAACAAATATAATACATACCACTTGACGAGGAAATGTTTACCGGAGGGCGACCCCCACCAGGTGGTCCGTTCTAGAACGCCAGATGTATTCTTCCAAATGCGTCTTATACACCTTTTGAAGAGGGTCCTCCTCAAAAAAAAAAAAGGAAAACTGTGTGGACATCGTTCTCCTTGTTGAAGTGGAGATTCACAAACCACAAGTTCTCCCCAGAAGGACTAACAGTGACAAACTTTTTATTCTTCTTTGAATACATTAGACTCGAGAAAGGGTGTATAGAGCCAGAGGTGTTGATATTGATCCATATATCCAGAGTCAGAGTCGCTGAAGGGCTTGCACAAACTCACATCAGATCCCAAGAACTTGACCGCCACTGCCAAATCTTTCTTCTTTATGTCAGAAGAGTTGGATATTGCCACGTTCTGGATTAGAGAACTACTACACAGAGGAGGGAGATGATGTTTCACCATGTCAGATGATGTGTTACTGATTAGCATGAGACTTGTGGAATTATCTTCAGATTTCTCCAAGTTAACTCTCCATCCATATTTATGTGAAAATCCACGAGTCATCACCTCTCGGACCTCCTCTGCGAGTCCCTTGTCCTTAATCACGAGTTTCGTTTTATATTTATCATCGTAGTATACTTGATCATTGGAACATTGTTTGGCTTTAAGGAGGTGGTCAATCAACATGTACGGGTATGTCGGCTTAGAGGAGAACAACCGAACCTTATTGTTGTGTCTCTGCATGCCATATAAGTACTCATACAATAAGTAAGAACCAAAAAGCAGCCCTAGTTATTACATAAAAATAGAAACCTACAATGACAAAAAAGGAAAAAAAAACTTACGATGACATTTTTGCAGACAGATGGCTTCATGAGTCGCTGAGACATCGTCAAAAATCCTAAACTATGTTGGTGATTGGTCGTCTGTCTCTTCCATCTTCTCCGTCTCGCTTCAGAGTATTAAGAGAAGACGCCTTGGCCACCAAGTCCACAGTTAATGTAGAAGAATCTTTATGGATTTATAACAACTCTTTTTAAGGAAATAAACAATAACCCATTCCGTTTTTTTTTATAAATGGAATTAGAGGAGATATGAAAATATATATCATCTTAATAAAGAGCAGTTGTCTAGTAGAGCATGTGGCTTATTTTCATCGTGACTTGCAAGTGTTGTAGCCTAGTATATCCACCTGCGACATGGAATGGAGATTCTAGAGGCCACGAAGAAATGAAAGAATATAAACTTGTGAGAGTAAAATAATAACATCAACGACGACAGCACAGGCAACATGAGGACTCTTGTATCTCCCCTCGGAAATCCTAGAAAACTATGAAAATCAGTTGTGGTCCTCTCTCGACTGCTTTGAATGATAAACGTACGGTCGGTAGTTGGTACGCTCTCAGACTCTCAGTTACGTCTGGTTTGATATCAATTACCTCTGGTTAGTTAAATGATCTGGATCCTAGTTTTTTCTTTAAAATATTTTCTATTAAAAATTTAGAAGAAATAAAATACATCAGATGCCACTTTAAGGCCCTGTTTCTTTTGTCAGCCCAAACATAAAAGATAAAACCCACTAAGATCAAACCAGATCATATCTTTTTGTCGCAGAATATTTGGGTCTCTATCAGACAAATTAAATGAGATCTAAAAGGCGCTTTTAAGACGGTAAACTGAAGTATGAGTCAATGGATCTCTCACCAATGCACATGTTCTAAGGGAACTCAGTCGACTGTAAATAGACATTCATTTGTATAGAATGTTGAGGAAAGTCTGGCGGTGATATCGTAAACACCGAAGCTATGCCCCACAAAATAGATGCAGTTAGGACTGAGCTCAGGAGACGAGCTCGAGGGGAAGCAAATGCACGAGTCATCGCATGACGGACCTCGTTCCTTGTCCTTAATCATAGTTACCTCTTCTTTTAAGTGAGTTATGCCATAATCTCCGGACTTGAAGGTGAAGCGACCATTCTGAGAGCAAGGATTCGGAGAGCTAACCGCGTTAAACATGAAGTCAATTAACAGATACGGGTAGGCCGGCGTAGAGAACAACTGAACGTTCTTGCGTCTCTATGATATAGTAGGTACGTTTGATGTAATCAGAAAACAAAAACCAAATAGTGAAAATAAACCTTTTATTATGTGAAAAAGTAAAGCTTACGAGGACATGTTTGCAGACAGTGGGCTTGAAGAGCCAGCGGATAATGAGCTGAGACATTGTTAAAAAGTTAAAAAGAAAAACCAAGAGAAGCTTACGAGGAAATTTTTGTAGACAGTTGGTTTGAAGATTGGGCTGATTATAAGCTGTGACATTGTGGAAATTATAAATTGTGAATATTCAAAAAAAGAAAATTATAAATTGCGTGTGTCTTCATCTCGTCAGACTTAATATTGAGAGTATCCCTTGTACACCAAGTACACGATATAAACGAATATTTAGAGGATAATTTCATTTAAGGAAAACAATCATATCAGAGCAAGCCAAGTATATCTCCCGGGAAATTGGTTCCACTTCCAATCCTTGTTTTTCTTTTTATTAAAAAGAGAAATTGGCATCCATGCCAAGACTCATTTCCATTGGTAATTATAAATTGTGAATATTAAAAAAAAAGAAAATAATAAAAACCTTCTTATAGAGTTCTTACCAATATTTTTATTATAAACGGTATCGGTAAACGTGTTTTAAAAAACTTTGCTTAAAAACCGGTTCTTAAAACTCTTATTTAAAACACGTTTACTCATGCAGTTTATATTTTTTTACTCTTAAGAACATGTATAAGAACCTTTCTTAACAACCACCTAAGAACTCCGAATGGAAGTGACCTAGATAGCTTCTTAAGATCCTATTATCATCATTTTGTTTTCTGAAAGGAAAATTACGGAATCTGTGTTCAAATAAAATCTAAATACATTTCTAATATATTATTGTCATACTCATTATATTGTTTCATTCATAAAATAAAATCTAAAATTATTCCTGAAAGCACTAATCATTATATTGTTTTGTCACAAGCTTTTCGTTAGTTTATTGTGTTATCAAGTAATTAATCATTAAAACCTTGCTACCTAAAAAAAATGAATAAAAGAAAATGTCCGTCATCTACCAAAGTAAAGAAAATGTTGTTCATCTGTTTTAAATGGGATAATTAAGAGCTCAGAAGATGTTATATGCAAGTTAATTTTTTTTATAAAATAATTGTTCGTCAATAAAAATGGGTTATGGAACTACTTCTATAATTTGGAAATAATTATATTGAATCAAAAAGGCCAATCAAAAAGTCAAAGTCACTGTAGAAGCTGGACTGCACCAATTGAAGGAATTGTTTCCCTCAGTTTTTGAGTTAACGCGACACGAACCGTCATGACTCCAGCAGCTGGTCCAGTGAGCCGAACCTTGACAACATAACCATCGATCTGAACCAGCTCAAGCCCCCCACCTCCAGTACCGGATAGATACGGCCGTAGCTCAGAAAGAACCTAATATAAAAAACAAAAAAAAAAAAAACCAAGAGGGCCATTCAGATCGATTTCAAAACCAAGAGGCTAAAATTTAAAATAACTCAAAATTTCAATTTCACCCAATAGTTTTAAAAATCTAACCTTTTCAATGTTCTCCTCGTTCAGCTCTAACCCTGTCTCGGATTCAAGAAACTGCTCAACGGCCATGATTTCTGGGATCTTGTCTCGGAGACGATTCTCGATTCCCATCTTCAACGTCATGGATGAGCTAGGACACGAGCCACAAGCTCCTTGTAGCTTTAGAACTACCACAAGTCCGTCGATTTCGTGCAGCGCAACGTTTCCTCCGTCGGCCATTAGAGATGGCCGTACTTCGTCCAACACTCTCTCCACGTTCTCTTCCGTCAACGGCATGACGCAGCTCGGCGATACCACGTGACCTATTACTACGCCAAATTACAAGAATCTAAATCACAACTAAAGTTCTAAGAGATTGGTATGGTTTACAAATCAATACGAATTCAAGCATTACCCACTCGTTTTTTAAAAGGTCGAATGTGATGAACCAAAGAAAAAATGTATTCTTTGAAATTGACCCCTGAGGAATGTACTGCATTTTGAAGACACCCCACAACTATCTGAAATTGCGTTCTGGCTCTAGATAAACACAAGCGAAGAAGAAATCAGAAAAAGAAAAAAAAACAGTCCTTGTCTAGTGAAGTCCGACGAATTGAACACAGTTACCTTAGAATTGAGAAGCGACGAGCGAAAATTAGGATTCTTCTCGGCCGATGAGAGCGAAAGGTTCATCATAGCACATCGGGTTTGACCTGAAACCGAACCCATGTGAACCCTCGCTTATTCTGCTTTACGATCGAGAAAATACAAAACGCTTCTCGAAGAAAGGCTGAAGATTGGGAGAAATTGGCTGGCGAGAACAGACTACAAAGTGAAAAGACAGAACTTTTCATTGGTGGATGATAATACGTCTTGGAGATTATTTCATTTTGTGGACAATATTTTTTAATTTATTAATTAATACGACAAACTCTCATCAAAAAAAAAAAAAAGACTACGTAGATTGCTTAGACGCTCAATTTATGTTATGATCAAACTTATTAACCGCCTAATCTAATCTTTGTTTAAAACGGACGATCTGAGAGCATCCGTTTTGCTATAATCAGAGTGATTAATCGAATAACCAAAAGCAAATTATTGTACCCCATCAAACCACTTTTTAACTTTATTAACAGGATTCACGAATCCAAAAATTACAAAAAAAGAAAAAAAAAAAAAAAACAGGTCAGTGTGCAGTCTGGATCCTGACTAATTCGGTGTTCACCATGAGATGTTTTCGGGAACATACGTATACTTTTATAAGACATGAGGATGATCAATACATGATTTTTTGGAGTCATACTTTCTATTGAAGCAACTCGAAGGAACCCCATACACTTGGAGTATTCCTTTCCACTCTTCACCTGGTTTCACTGTGATCGGTTTCTCCACAGCCGCGCTTTCCACGGTCACAAAACGCCTGTAGTCTTCAACTCCCAAATCGGATACTTTCTTATCCCATGGATTCCACTCCACTACACATTATTATTAGAAATGATCCATCATTAGTACTAAAACAATATACTTCTGTGTCTATGTATAATTGAAGTCTTTTAAATACCAGCATCAACTTGTCCCTCCTTGTGTACCACAATCGTCTTCTTTTTCTTGTGGTCCACGATTCTGATTGTATCTGGAGTGCTTAGGTAAAGACTGTCAAGTTACTGTACTGCACTTACATAAAAAAAGCATTTCATTATTATACCATTCAATTACAAAGAAAAAAACATCTGAAATAGTAAAATCACATACTTGCGGAAACAATACTGGAATACCTCCACGAATGGCTGTTGGAGGGTCGAATATAGCCTGCACAATTATATATTTACACATGATTATATATTCATCTTACCATAGTTTACTTAGTCAACAAAATTTATAGATAAAGAGGAGCCAATCAGAGAACAATCTTAAAAAGGAGAAAGAGTGAGTCTGAAGTTACCTTGCTACTCATAACAAGTAACTCTTCTCCTTTTTCATTCTTCCAAGAAGTCACTTGACCTCCATACAAATAAACCTGAACAAAACAAACAAAAATTAATCAAATCTGCAGCATGAAAATTTCATCTGAAGAAAAAAAAATGTCCAACCAAGTTTTTGTTGATTTAATTTTAGAAAATACTTTATTTTGTTGACCAAAATAGTAAAGTCTTATTTCTCCACTCTTCCTCAAAAGTCATTACCACTCAATCGGAATTTTTCCAGAAATCTCTCACAGTCTCCATCTATTTTAGCAGACAGAGAAGAAGATGGGAGTATTCACCTTCGTGTGCAGGAATGGCGGCGGATCTTGGACCGCTAAGCAACACGAAGGAGACCTTGAAACCTCCGCTTCTTCTACCTACGAGCTCCAGCGCAAGCTCGTCCAAGCTGCTGCTCTGTAGGCGTTTAGTATTCATTTTCTCTTGTCTCCCCTACCTCCGCCGTATGCCAGGTATAAGTCTCTACTGCTGAATCGCGCTTACATTTTAAGATCACGAATCTTTGAAATTGGAATCACTGTGTAAGACTTGGAGCTATCTAGTGAGCTGGTTTGGTGTAATTTTTCATGTGGTTAAAGTATGATCAATGTATGTTTAATTGGAATCTATGTACTGTAGGTACCTGTAGAGTTTCCATGGCTCTAAAACTAGGATGTCATTAATTGCATTGTAGTTTCTTGTTGGTGTTTGTGTTATTTGTAACGTTTAGAATCAAATTATGTTGGAGTAGGTGATTGTCGGTGGTGCAGGTGAAGCTGCTTCCGCTCCTAAGGAAGATGAGAAGAAGAGGAAGAAGGAGATTTCGGATTCGATCTCTTTGGTTAAGTTGAAAATAGTCACTTGGAGGTTCCTTGGCTCTCAATTTTTTCTTACTCTTGTCATGTGAACTTTGCTTTCAATTCGAATTCAAGAGTTTGATGTAATGACAAGGTTCTCTTTTGATTATATGATACTTTAGATCCGCTTGGTAGAAGAATGAAATAACATTAGCTCAAGCAAGGACAGAAGGATGAAAATGCTATTAAATGAAAGCAGATGGTGAAACTTGGGAATGAGAAGATCATGGGATTCGTTCACGTTACTGTATAGAAAGTTTTTTGAATCCACAAACCAACCACCAGTTACAAGAACGGGTAAGCTACTGATACATTTATGAATATTTACGAACATGCCACACAATCATCACAACGGCTATGATAAAATTCCAAGTAACAACATCTTTCACAATAATCTAACACCTTCCCAATGAATATCCAGCTTTCATGAAAAGCAAATTCTTCGAGTAAATCTGAGTCAGCCACTATCTTCAAATCAGAAGAGCCACTCATCATCTCTATTCTTTATTTTCTGCAGAAACAACCAAAATTTGTCACTATCGATCCATATACCAATCATTTAAGTCTATTCAGTCTTGTGCTACCCCTGTTTCTCCCTAAATTAACCAGGTAACTCAGATTTTTATATATGCATGTCATTCTTGAGCGATTTGTTGATCATTTTTAGCATACAGACTATTTCGCCAGGTTTTCAGCCTATTTAATCCGGTTCACAACTTTAAGAGAATTAAACTTTTGTTTCCGCGTATTCGAACTTGACTACAGTTGAGCAATTTTCGTACCTTCACCAAAGGGTTGTTCCAAACGAGTAACAATATGTTTCCCATATGTGTATTTCTTCAACGCAGAAGACTGCATCCTGACTCGGCTGAACAATGTTGCACGCTGATCAACCGTACATGTCTCGAATATCTTCTGCACCACATAGTTTCCATACTGGTCCTTCATCATCATCTGTTAAAAGGTGGCTTACACTTAATATCCAATCAGTTATGAAGAAAAATGTAGCAGGTTTGGTCCATAAGCTCACCAATAGACTATCATAGCTCTCGTCAGGCCCTGCAATCTCTTTGATGATGAGGTCCCGCTCAATTCGACCACCATACTCCAGACACTTCTCTATAACATTTGATGCAAATTTATGTAGGCTAAGCTGCACTATAAACCCTGATAGTTTTCTCACGATTCTCTCTCTTTCTTCAGATGTCCCTTTCTCCAAGACATGCTGCCAAATAACAATATTGGTGATCGGTTTAGTTTGACTTGAACTGTCGGATTTTGGTTTTATTTGACTTCAGTTATAAATGATTTGTAAGTTTAAAATGGTATGACAGACCTGTGTGACATAATTGCCATATTGGTCCTTTGAAAGGACGCATACTGATTCCAGTATCTCCTCGGTAATGAACCTACACTGATGCTCATTTGAGCAACGCTCCAAAAGCCTCTATATAGAAGGGAAAAGAAAATGTGAAGATGTATTGTTCTTGAGTAACAATGAGAGAAACCAAGAAAAAGAGAACGAAAAAAACAGTCCTTCAGATAAGTTCTCAGTACCTGTATGACACGGCAACCATAAGGATGCATAGAGAGCGAGGAAACTTGACCACGGAATGCATATAACATGAACCCAATTCTGTCTGCCGAGATGTTTTCGATGCATTTCTGGATCACATGGTTTCCATTTTGGTCTCGAACACATCTCAAAACCTGCCCATCAAGTCCACGAGCTAAACGAACTCTCTGATCAGGTTCTATGACATCAAGAGCCTAACACCACAACAAAGTTTCACTCAGGATTCAATCATTTTAACAAAGTTCAAGTCCAAACAAAATGTAGTGACTTCTGTACCTTTTGTATCACGCGACAACCATACATCTGCAGACTAAGTGGTACTATCTGTCCCATGAGTTGATCCGCGAGTTCCTTTCTCTGTACTGAGTTTCCGTATTCGAAAAACTGAAATAGATATCGCAATAATCAATAAAAGGGATAGAGTCTAATGGACAAGACACTGTAAGACATAGGATCGAGTAGGAACAGACCTTCTGAATGACATAATTTCCAAACACATCTGTCATTAGTTTGCAAGCATGAGGAAGAACTTCCCTAAACACAGCTGCTTTTTCTTCTGGATTACAATTCTCAAGCTTTTGCTGAATGAATCGGCTCCCGTGCTGATCCGCACTGAAAGGAAACAAGATTTTACTCAAATTTGTTATCATATGATCGAGAAGAAACCCAAGAAAAGACTCGTGAAAGAAAAATACAAACTTGCCTGAACTCAACAATGTGTCCTGTGATGTCAGATAAATCAAACCTCCTGCCTTTCCCAGATTTCAGCTCTTCCAGAAAATTGTACAATCGTGGGCCATTGGCACCTTCCAAACTCCCCTGCGGCTGCCATCCAGGAGATGCCTCTATGTAGGGTACAGAACCCGGTGAAAGAGGAGGGCGGAGCTGTGTAGGCAGATACTGGACCATAATGCCAATATTTGGCTGGATTCCATAACAATTAAGACCCATTTCCATTCTACCCATATTAGAGTTACTTGGGCCTCTTTTCTGTCGGAGGAACTTTGGATCATCTTTCTGAGACTCAGGAGCATTCTTGTGGTTCCTAGGAGCCAGCACGTCCATCTGCCCAAATGACTGTTGACAGTACTGCATATACATAGGATCTGGAAAAGAAGCTGGTCCCGGTGGAACATAGAGCTTCTCAGCATACTGCATTTCACCTCCGTGGACTACACTTCCCGCACTTGGCCCAGGTAGCTGAGGAATAAAATCTGGATTGACCATAAGTGGAACAGAAGCATGTGAAGAATATCCAGGTGTAAATTGTGGGATCATGTTAGTGTATGGTCCATAACCATATTGTGGTGAATAAACAGCAGCAGATTGCATGTTATAGACATGAGCTGGTGAATTCAAATAAGTCGTTTGGGTAGCAGCAGCGTAAATCGGAGGCGGCGTAAAACCTGAAGACTGAAGCATAGGCTGACCATCATCTGAGAACTTGTAAGGTTGTCCATAAAGGAACTGACCTGTCCCAGTAACTACATCATTTACACCATGAGAACCCATTTTGCCACCAGCTTGAACCCAGGTTACATTATTTTTCTGTTGATACAGCGGCCTTTCTGGCCTTGCAAACCTAGGTTCTCGAGGGTATTTACCCGTACCGGATCCAGATATGTTAGTATTCTTCATTTTGGAGATGATAGTCGATTCATTAGGACTCTTCTCATTGCCAATGGAAGATCTCGTCGCTGAAGCAGCATTATCTTTAACCATGACATCATCTGACACCTCTGAGAAGTTAGCACTCTCATCCGCTGTGTTCATTTCACCATTTGAAGAGTTAGACTGACTATGTTGAGGGGTCGGCCCAGAAGAATTATCATCCTGCAACGAAAAGATATTCAATTGTAACTTATTACAGGGCTGAAGAGTAAAAAAATGAATACTTTTAAATGAAAATCGAGAAAAAGAATGACATTACGCTACTCACAACCAGGATATTAATGAGAAGGGAAAGAAAGCTAAGAACTAACCTGCCTGGAATCTGCTAAACCTTGAGAAGCAGGCGAAAGAGGAATATCCAACCCATTTGTTCTATCTGAAACACTATTAACTGATAACTGTTGAGAGCCTTCATCCTCAGGCACTTCCTTATGCGTAGAAAGTGTACCTTGAGACAAATGAATGGGAGAATTAACTTTACTCAATTCCCTGTTACTTCTAAATCTACCAACAAGATTGTCAATGAACTGATACTCAGTAGGGAAATAAATTGGTGGAGAAGGTATGCGGTTAAGGTTGTTTCTAGAAGCATAAGAAGGATGAGTGGTCACAGGCTCCTCAAACCCGTAACTTGGTAGCTTCAAGTTATTATAACCTGAGCCGCCCTGTCGTGACAATAGATTATCCACAGCTAGAAAAGACCCCTCCATGCTCGGTGGCGCACTTCCACTTCGATTAGGAACAGAACTTTGCCTAGAATTAGACCATCTTTCATTGCTTCCAGACATCCTAATAGGATTCTCAGTCGCCATTGCTTCAAAGATATAGCTTTTCTTAGTCTTCTTCTACACCAAGGAGGGAGATTTGACACAACTACCTGAAGAAAAACCTCTCTTTATTCACCAATGAAATCAAAATCACTAGAAAACAAAAATGCAATTTTGAACAAGCTAATTCATCTACTACCATGGCAAATAAGCAAATGACACATAGTTTCTAATCAGAACTCAAGTTTATGCATCCTTCCAGTGATCAAAATTCTGCAGATATATAAATCAAGTACTTAAAGTTAACAACTTTAAAAGTAAAAAAGACAGAACAAACAAGAGCAAAACCTTAAAGCCTATGACATATCTACACGCAGATATACATGACCATGAAAATGGTCCTCGCATTAGAGAAAAATAGAGAAACCCAAGCGAGAGGCAGAGAGATAGGGAGAAGAAACAGAATGTAAGTACGGACAGAAAGCAAAAATGAAGACTTTAAATCCCAAAAGAAGGCCCTAGAAATGAGGTTTATCCAAATAGCGAGCAGAGAAGTGAGAGAGACATACGAGAAGGCGATTGATTATTGAGGAGGAAGCAAAAGATTCACTGTATAGAAACCCTAGATTCTGGTGCTCAGAGAGGCAAAGGAGGAGAGAGAAAGGGTACTGAGGTCTGAAAAAGTGACCATCTTTGGCTAAGTCAGTGGGATCTTTATATGTTTGGATTTTTTTCCGGTAATGGCAAATAAAAATCCCTATTTCCACCATTACGCTTCTTTCTTTTTTTCCGCGAATTTATGGAGCTTTGACTTTTTGAGCATTCTCGGTTAACCAGTTTTAATTCTTTTTGTTTTCATTTTTGTTCTGGACTTGTTATTAACAGTTTGTCTACTACAACTAACCTAACAATTAGTCATACTTTTGGAATAAA
This sequence comes from Cardamine chenopodiifolia, assembly GCA_963922655.1. Taxonomy (NCBI): domain Eukaryota; kingdom Viridiplantae; phylum Streptophyta; class Magnoliopsida; order Brassicales; family Brassicaceae; genus Cardamine; species Cardamine chenopodiifolia. The sequence continues at coordinate 4,805,313 of OZ000481.1, forward strand.
TATCCGTTTAAACTTTTCGAAGTTTACTATGATTATTTACTTCATCATTTTTCTTCGAAGCTAATAAATTTAAACTTTAGATTTTGGATTACTTCTCATGATTTTGGTCTTTGGATATGATTAAGGTGCACTTATACTCATTACCATCAATATTTTGGTTGTCCTTTACGCCGTCACCATTTATAATTTCCGATTTTGTTGGTTTCAAAACTAATCCAAATGATTTTCCTGACTTTTAGAAAGTGATATTGGTTGACTTTTTTCATACTCTAAACTACTGTGAGTCACTTTTGTGGCTTCAACGTAATAATTTAGCAGACGTTATGTATCTATCTTCAATTTAATTTAAGTTGTTGGAGAGAAAAAAAAAACCCACTATGAATTTATCCATCCACATCTAAATAAATGGAAATTTCTTTGTGTTTATACTTGTATAAAGAACTTTCCACAAGAAAGAAAATCATATTCTACTTGCACAAATAAACTTTTTTCATAAATGAACCTTAATTTAATTGACCATTTTTCTTTTTTTCATCATCATCTCTCTAATCTCATCTATATTTTTATTTATACTAAATTGTACTATTTGCATCAGTTAAAAATTTAGTTGTACCACCAAATATTATATTCAAACTTTGGACACACGGCACGTGCGACAAATGTTTAAACTATTTAAACTATTGTATTTTTTTAATATCATTTACAATTACTATATAATATGATTTGTCCGATAATCATATTTCATTAAGAATCAAATCGTAATATTGATATTTTTATTGTAAACTAAATCCAATAAATATAATTAAAAGAGTATAATTGAGCAATTGATTCTCCATATAAGTCATATACAAGTAGTCTAGTATTAAATACAAAGAAAATCTTATGGAAGCCATATTTTTGTTTATGGTTACTGCATATATTTTTCGATTTAAAAACTCCATATTCACTTGCATCCATGAACATAACTAGTACTTTTTTATTCATGTTGCGAAGCAACAAACACTGAACCATCGTCGTTCCTGATGAAAACATGTAGTGTTTAAGTTCCGTCACCCATTACCGTCCAAATTGGCCAATGACAAGATAGTTCGAAGATGGATCTTCGTGATGTTATGCCCAGTTTCAGTCTCATTATTTCTTACAACTCTTTATAGTCTAATCTTTTATGCATTTGTACATTTTTGGGTCATGATGCTTTGGTACGCCTCGAACTTCCATATACCACTTATTATTCAAAAAAAAAAAAAAGAACTTCCAAGTACCACGGTCATGCCGCATTCATTTATAAGTGCTTCAAAGGGCATTTCCCTAATTTCTCAAATTTATGTCAATTTTTAAAAATGTGGCCTTTTAGTGTTATTATATCACCAGTTTACTCTTAGAAAACTTAATTTAAATACTTGACTTTAGAAAGACTGATAATTACCTAATGCGCAACAAAAACAAAATGGACAAGAACAACAAAAACTACTAAAACAAAACTGATTTAAAACAAAACTGATTTAGAAGACAACATTAAATTAAATTAAATTAATGTCCTAAGCAGATCTCCCGCCGTCGTGGAAGGAGGGAAACCGGCAACTGTCCTGAGAGCCAAGTGCGATGATACCCACTTGGAGTATTTTCTTTTCCATTGCCCATACTAATAACATGTTTTATTTAATTTAAAAAGGTTATAGAGTCGTGAGGCCAACTCAAATCCAAAAGAAAATAGAAATGTAGATCCTTTGAGAATCTTATATTAATAGTTAAATAACAAGAAATTAATAGAAATTATTGGAGAAAATGGAAAACCAGTGTTTAATATTGTTCTATCTGGTATCGAATTCGATCACCGAAACTTCTCCAATTCTTTATATGAAACCCAAAAGAGAGGGAGAGAAAAAACGAATCAGAGGAAGCTCTCAAGTATAAAAGAAAGGTAAACGATCTGAATCATCATCTTCCATTAACACACACTTGTGTGTATGTTTTTAGGATTAAAGATTTTTTTTATTTAAAGCAAAAAAAAAAGAAACTTTCCCTCTGGGCGTCTCTCTCTCTTTTGACCTCACATTCGTTGAATCACTCTTCTGGGTTTTATTTTCTTGCCCTAGATCTTAGTAAAGAGGATCAAAAATCAACTTTTTTGAGATCTGGGTTCGGACAAAGATTCTGTCTTTCTGCATTCTTCTGTTTCGATATCAGCTCGAGGTAAACTGTATTTGACTCTGTTTGACTATTAATCCTCGCTACAGTGTTGTGTAGTTAGTTGCTGGAAAGTTGAATCTAGGATTTGTGGCTTTTGATTTTGGTTTGGTCGGAGTAATAATCATGAGATTTAATAAGAATTGTTAAGCTTGTACGTGTGCGAGAGAGTGTTTGTGAGGAATGTCTGCACTTCCCATATCACGGGAACAACGTGCATTTTGCTTATTGCTTCTTTCTGAATCTTAAATTTTAGTTTGAAACATTACTTAACCTCTCCGTTTTTCCGGACACCTCTGATAGTTTTTGTTCTTCACTAGATCAATTAAAAACTCAATCTTTTTACTTCTGGCAATGCCAATCTAAAAAAAAAAGTAAATGCAGAGGTGAGAAATGATTAAATCTTTTTATCCCTTTCAATTAGAAGGGAGAGGGGGAGGTGTATCAGGCGTGATTGGTTTCAATGGGTGAGACGCTGAAGAATTATCAGGGGCCACGTCATCACACGTCTCTGAAGAAGCCCTTATGGGTCGTTATGACAGTTTCAGTGACCAGCATGCTTTTGATCTGTACCCATATGTACCCAAAACACGGCAAGAGGTCCTCGTGTCACGGTCTCTATAGCACCAAAGGCTGTGAGGATGCTCTCTCCGCGTGGCTACCTGTTCATGTCAGGAAATTCACTGATGAGGAGATAGCTGCTCGAGCAGTGGTCAGAGATATACTAAGAACGCCTCTCATCCTTACCGAAAACTCCAAAATCGCTTTCTTGTTCTTGACTCCTGGTACTTTGCCATTTGAGAAGCTTTGGGATGAATTTTTCGAGGTAACAAACACATCGATCAAAGTCCAAATTTAGCTACATTTTTCACTGATTAATTGCGGTGTTTTTGGTGTTGTGAAGGGTCATGATGGGAAATTTTCCATATACATCCACCCGTCAAAGGAACGACCAGTTCACATCAGCCGTCACTTTTCTGATCGGGAGATTCACAGTGATGAGGTCACTTGGGGAAGAATTTCTATGGTTGATGCCGAGAAGCGGTTACTAGTTAGTGCTCTTGAAGATCCCGACAACCAACACTTTATCCTTCTCTCAGAGAGGTAATGATTTCAATGTTGCTTAAGTGTCCTAATTAAGATTTTTTGCACTAATCAATTCAAATCAATTTTTTCACGCAGTTGTATTCCATTGCATACTTTTGATTACACCTATAGATATTTGCTGTACTCCAACGTTAGCTTCATTGAGAGGTACATTACTCTCGTAAAACAAAACAAAAAAAACAAGAAAGTTTGATTCTCCAGTAATATTCATTGACACAAGCTTCAATATCTTTATGTTTCTCAAGTTTTGTGGATCCTGGTCCACATGGGACCGGTAGACATATGGAACACATGTTACCAGAAATCTCCAAGGAAGATTTTAGAAAGGGTGCTCAGGTAAAGACAAGCTTCAATCGTCTAAGAGCTTGTCTTTATCAGTATGCTGCTACTGCGATAACACAAAACAAGAAAGAGTTTTTGTAACCTTTTGTTGTGTAATTTTTGTCTTTTCTTCTTGCCAGTGGTTCACAATGAAGCGACAACATGCGATTATAGTGATGGCAGATGGTCTTTACTACTCGAAATTCCGTGAGTATTGTGGAGTAAGTTTGTCTTACAGCTGAACATTTTTGGATTTCATATCATAGTTTTTGCTTGCGGATCTTTTGATATAAAAGTTTTCATTTCTCTTCGTTCTTGGTTCTGATTCTGACTTTGAGTTTCTATTAAATTTAGCCCGGGATAGAGGCCGACAAGAACTGCATTGCCGATGAACATTACTTGCCAACATTCTTCAATGTGAGGCTATTCTTATTCACACCCCCATATTTTGCAATCTTTTAAGCCTTCTTCATGCTGAAACATTTTGTTGATTTGCCGGCTTTTCTTTCAGATGCTTGATCCCATGGGGATCTCAAACTGGTCAGTGACATATGTTGATTGGTCTGAACGAAGGTGGCATCCAAAGACTTACGGTGCACAAGAGATTTCATTAGAGTTCATGAAAAATGTCACTGTATGTTTCTAAACGCAATCTCTTGAAATTGTCCACAATCAGCGTCTTATTGTACTTTTCTTTTTTTCTCGCTTATGCAGTCCGAGGACATGAGTGTACATGTCACAAGCGTGGGCAAGGTATGATCTTGTGGCTCTCCCTCGCAGCTTATATTCTCTCTTTCTGTCTCTTTAACACATTTACTTGTGGTTTTGAAGCATGGAGATGAGCTGCATTGGCCTTGTACATGGAACGGGATTAGACGGCCTTGTTATCTGTTTGCAAGAAAGTTTCATCCCGATACTCTTGATACATTGGTCAACATCTTCCCGAACTACACAAGCACAGTTGTCTAAGAGAAGATTCATGAACCAAAACACACGATTCTTGGACCTAATTATGTCCCAGATATGTCTCAGAGATGGATCTTTTAGATACTGTAAATTTTCTGAAGAAATTGAAATGATTGTTTGAATTTGATGTTTCTTGATGAAACTGAAAGCCCGGTTACATGCAATTAGAGCAGAAAATTTTGGTATAAGAATTTCACTTTGCGATTTCCCCACAGCTTCGATCGTTATCAATTGGTTTATGCTATATGGAATTGTAATAACTTAAGCTATCATCAACACATAGTGTTGGAATCTTAGAACCGGTTTACGATTCCATTTAGCGCCTCTGTGATGACGAGTGGAGCCCGAGGAATCGTGGGCTGTAGCGGTATGCAGTCCCAGTCTTTACCGTCTTTAACCACGGAGAAATGTTTGGGAACCCATGACTGCCTAGAAGCCTCTCTCTGTTTCAGAGACTCTCTCTGCTTCTCCTCCACAGCTCTCTTAGCTTTGCTTGCTCTATCCCACTCTTTCTTCAGTATTCCTTCACTTACTTCACTCCACACAATTGCCGACTCGCTCTCCATAACCTCCTTCAGATTCTTGACAATTGGAGGTTTGAGTCTTGTGATATTCTCCTTGGCATTGTAAATAACCTCGAGCTCACCAGTCTTAAGATTTTTCGCCGTTATTGTTCTGTAACATTATGGTATATGTTAATGAGATCACAGCTTCTGATGTTTCAAGAGCTGTATTGACTTTATGATTAATATTTTTACCTGTTCCAATGGCCAGAGATGTCGTAGAGCTGACGACCAGAGTAAGATTCAAAGATCTTTCCTTTAATTGATCTATTGTTGTTGCCTCGAAATCATTCGATGAAGGAATCGGAGGATTAAGTTTAATTCAGCTTCGAGACTGGTCTCCGGGCACTTTATCTTGACTTTTCCGGTCCAGTAAGCTCCCGGTGGTAAGAAATTCATAATTAGTCTCGGTTGGTCCATCTTATAAGTCTCTTCACTATTCAGAAGTTTCATTACCCTTTTTCCCTTTACCTTAACATCCACGTAACTACCTTATGACCCATTAAACGAGTACATGCAGAAATTTAGATGTTGAAACAAGACAAAATCAAAATGGTTCGGTTAAAGTGAACCGGAAGAATGTTAGAAATGGTTGTGTTCTTTGTCGGATTTATCCAAAACTAAACTTGTTTTTTTGATAATTCAGATGTAGCAGAAACAAAAAGACTGTTACCTCTTTTAAAAAAAAATAAAAAATACACACCACGAAATTTAGGAGTGAAGTATTGACACCATGTTACGTCAATATTTTCCTTCTCGTGAGTCGCATGAAGTGCGGACACCGGAGGATGATGCGATACCTGAAATCAACGATATATACCATGTTGTAACTTTCAAAAGTTTAATATTTTTAAATTAGAAAAATCTCATTTAAAATTACTGTATTTATATATTTTTTTGAAAGAGTCATAAACTTTTTCGGTTTTTATTTTTGAAACACGAACAAATCATTCAGATCAGTTTAGTATTCGGACTCATTACCAATTCACCAAGCTCGTATTTTAAACCATTGATCTACGGAAGGAAAACAAAATTTAGAAAACGTTTTTTATTGTCAGTAGAGTTAATGCTAGTGACGTGTAAAAATATGACGACTATATATATATTTTGTTAAAGGCATTATGATGAGTATAGATATTAAACTGAGCTAAAAGATTTGTTCGTATATTTTCATTAAATTTCAAGATATATTAACTATATTTATAAGCATATCTAAATAGATTGTCGTTTTCTATTGAACTTTTCCTACAAAATATCTGTTTCGTGTATATTTGTAATGATGGATGAGTATGATTATACTTGTTCTGTGAGGACGTTGATGTGACCGTTGGAAACATGGTGAGTCTCGCCAAGAACGGGGTTGTACGGAGACATGTCACAGACTAACGGACGGAGTGTGGAGATGTTCCACGTCACCACCGATTTGAGCCGTTCGATGGGAAGATCGCGGCGGCTGCATTCGCCAAGCAGATCGTGACCACCGAAGCTGTAGATTACCTCGCCGTAACTTTGCAGGGATGATCTTGGCAGGTTCATCTGAGGTGGCAGCTTTACGTATAAAAAAACAATTAATAACTTTTAAAGAGAAAAATGTTAGTCATCATCTAAAAAAAACTTGTAAAATGACGTGATTTGTACGAATATAATAAATGTTCAACTGTTTGTTTTTTGGGTTAAATTCTGGTGTCTAAATGTTCAACTGTTAGCGAGATTGATGTATAATTTACGTATATTGTATAGTTTACCAAAAAAGAAAAAGAAGAGTTGCATATATATGGTATAATCATTAATCAATAATGTAACTAGTATTTAATATATAGTGTTTTTTTTTCCTTTTCTATAATGGAACAACTATTTTTTTCTGTAATCAGTTATATATAGTTAATGCCTCTCTTAAATCAACTTCAAAAATTATTTCATCAAGAAAATTTTCAAAAATGAAAATCGAAACAAAATGGATGTGTATATATAGAAGGAAGAAGTAGCTGGAGAGTTGAATTTCATGCAATGTGCGCAGTGCCTATAGTCCATCTACTGACCTACTTATGAAGACAACGCTATTAATAGTTTAATACTAAAAAACAGCCAAACATTATAGTAAGTTTGTTCTTTATTATATGGATGTATCTTTTCATATTTCATGCAAAATATTTATCAGATAATTTATATATACTCTAAATTAATATCATACGTCTTAACACAAACATCATTTTCTTTTTTCTCACTATAAACATAACTTTTTTGTTTAGAACAAATTTTACGCAATGGTCGATGTTGTTTACTTCAAGAAAGTCTTAAGAAATTACATCTGAAAATTGGTGAGATCGGATCCTGGGCGTACGTTCTTAAAGAGGCTGGAGATCCTGCGGATGATATTCGAAGTTGTGTGCTCATAATCTTGGTCATCTTCCAACGAAAAAGGTTTGGCCAACACAAAGTGCATTCTCATTTCTTCTTCTTCTGCCTTCACATAACAACAACAAAAGAAATTTTAATCTGTAACACCTAATTAATGGCCCAAAAGCCGTTGCTTCCTGGCTTCAAATTAATCACCATTACTGATCACGTCTGAAAACCGACCAATATGGTTCCTATCCACACTCATATAGTCAACGAAAATCTCATTTCATCTTAAATGGCTTGATTAAAACATGACATGATTAAGGAGATATATCAACAGTACAATAAGTATTGATAAACTTACCAACCAACTCCACGATTTCATAAAGATTTTACGATTTTGGGTTATAAAAGTAAGACGAAACTTAATTAGATTGCATATATAGGATGATTGGAACTGTTCAAGTTTTTTTTAATATTACAAAAGTATAAAATATGTAAGCAAAATACTAGTGTATGATAGAGAATGATCTACTTACCATTTGAGAAGTTGTTGAAGAGAAACGATATTTCAGAATTTTTTTGATGAGATTTTTATTTTTAAATGAATGATTGAAAAAAGCAGCCGATGAGTTCTATTAACGAGACGAAAATTTCAGAAAGAAAAGAGTTTAACACTCTTCATCAGAGTATCCAAAACGATATCAATCTTTTTGTCCCATTTATATATAAGTGGAGATAGGAATATGCAAGCAAGTAATTTTATGAAAATAGTATGCAAGTCCAGAGTTGGGTGAGCATTAACTCTGGATCCGGAGTAAGCGTTGGTCGTTATATCCATCTTTCTTCATTTAATATCTCATCGTTTACTTTTTGCAGGGATGACAAAACAAAATTGGAGACTTAATTTTGCGAGAATGAAAATGGGACGGGGATTTGGAAGCAAAAATAATTTTATTTATTTATTTACGTTCTATTTAAAATTTTAAATGGAAATGGAATAAGACGGAACAGAACTGGACAAAATTTTCCAAAAAATAAAAAACAAGACATTAAAAAATCAAAATATTGTCAATAATCACAATATTCCCAAATCCTCGCTCATGTCTTATATTTCATAATTGTATATGTTATATTTGATAGGATAAATAATGAATTATTATGGTTAGTTAGATGAGTGTTTAAGATTTAGTGGTAAGTAAGATGATTTTTGTAACTTTCACGTCAAAAGTATGCTTTTTACAGTGGAGAAATTGATAAAATTAATACTTTCAGTACATAAAAGATATTTAAAAAGTTCAAGTTTTATGAAACAAAAAATAAAAAGTTATAATATAGTTTCCATGAAATGGAGGGAATATGATTCTGATGAAACTACTGAGAAAAATCTTAGCAGCTTCTCCCTTGGACAGAGGTTTCATCCGTGCGTTGATATTTCTGACAAACAAAGCAGAAGGAATATGATTTCGATTTCTTTCAGTTCGAAATATATTGTTCCAGAGTTCATGAACATGACGTAATCTTGTCTTCTATTCTTCTGTGTTTTCAGGAAACATATTATTTTAACTTTAACAAAAAAACAAACTTTAATAAAAAGAAACAGATTATTTTAGATTTCTTGGATTCCTCTTTTTCTATTTTTTTATAAAAGAAACTGTTTTTTATTATGACAGATATTAGTTTAACTGGTAACGCTAGAAATAGAAATTTTAATTCTCTTCTGTAGACCCTTTGACTCTTGTATAGCTTGACATTTTTATTTTCAATTAATATGAAATTTTGTCGGCAAAAAAAATCAAAATATACACAATCAAAATATTTTAAAAATTATTTCCATTTTCTTATAAACAATTATTTCTGGTTTAACTTGAAATTGGTTCATTTTTTATTTACTGATAAACGATTTCGAATAACAAATAAAAAAAATATGCAACTTTTTTCCAACACGTTATTATTTTTATTGTTTTACAAGTAATTTATTCTTTTAGTAACCAAAAACTCATACTGTACGTTGTTTAAAAACTATGTTAATGGACCTAATAAGAAAAAGTCAGCTATAATAGAATAAGTTTTATAAGAAAATACAATTTGGGCCCATTATTGCCTATCTAGCGTTTCTCAAAGTACAAACGAAACGAGGACAAAACCTTTTTGTTAGTCAATCTAGAGAAATATCTCTTGCAATGAAGATGTTTCCAGTTCCGCAGCTTCAGCAACACAGACTGCTTTGGCTCTTCTAGGGAGAAGGATGGCTTGGAGAGGCCGAGGTTGAGCATCGCCGGAGGAGGACTTAATGGAGGAACAATCTCCTGCGGCTGAGTATTGATGGGAGTCCCTGGCTGCATCTCCCACTTGAACGGAACACCCTCTGAACTCCGCTCATAGTAGTATCCGACCGATGTACTTCTCGAGATTTTTGGTCCTTTCTTGCTTATATCCTTCTCCATAATTAGGACCAAGATGCGAGTTATGCAGTGTTCTTGATTCTTATGGCTTGATGTTTTCGTCAGGAAAAAGAGAAACAGATAGAGAGAGATTCTGTGTATAAGGATTTTGGGCATTGTGGGTATATATATATTAGAAATTCTTGGCCGGTGGTGAAGATGGAACGTAAGAATCTATGGATTAATCAAGTTGATGTGCGATTTATGTATTTCATGAGTTGCTATATGTAATTATGTATGATGTGCTAGGCATTTTTGACTTTGTATTATTTAATAGAAATCATTGCTTAATACTTCAATGACTCTATTGCTTTTGCACAGGCAAGGTACCATCAGTGATTCATGCATCCAATATTATTATTTTCGGTGAGCTTACTCTTAACCTGACCAGAACATATAACGATTGTGCTATTATCATTTTTGTGAATTGCCACACGAATTTAAAAACGCATATTAATTTACGTGACTTTCATCATTAAACAAATTTTCTTTGGGAAACAAACCAATTATATTTTGATCTTAAAATGTTTATAACCAGTGGCGAATGTAGGGATGTAGTGTAATTTTGTAAAGGTTTTTATATGGGTACGTATTTAATAAAGTAGTAGTTTTATAATCTTCCCCGGTTAAAGATAATTTTTGAATCTGCTCCTGTCTAATGTCTATAACGTCTTCTCTAATCAACCGGCTGGTTAAATATGGGTTGGCTCATATATATCGGAAATTGATGGGTGTACGATTCTTTACTGTAAACAGCAAAAATAAAGCATATAGTTTTCAAGAGAATAAACTAAAGTTTGCCAAATCTATGTAAACTTTGATACGAAGCGCAAGTTAGTAATTTTGATGTTGGACGGTTCATAGGAGGAGCATGTGAATGCTTAGACCCAATCTGTGTATAGAGTAACATGTCACCAAACTTTGCGTTCTCTTTAATTATAAAGCGATATATATATATATATACGGAAAGAAATCTACCTATCATGAAATTTTCATTAACGATGATATTTAAATAATTAATAATAAATAGTAACTACTAACGAATGGAATTAAGTGTTTGTATTGACAGTGGTTGTATTATTAGCTGACTTGGATTTCGTTTATGTGAGTATGTTAATTGCGGACGACAAAAATAAAATAAAACGTAAGAAATATTCTATTTGCCTGTTGCAATCACTGAAGTTTCTTCTAGTAGATAAGTTGCAATTTGGTTTGGATATACAACTGGGATTGATTTTATCATTCAATTTCATGCACCAATCATAGTCTCCCAGCAAAGACTTGGCTTATGAATTTGGCAACCGACATGTATATCAAATCAAGAAAGTACATCTAAAAAGGAAATAATATTTTTAAATACCCCAATAAGAATCCAATTTTAACGATCTTTCTAGTCCAGGGGATGGGCCGATGGGGCCTGAATCATAAAAGAGTCAAAGTCAACGAGTCAAGTATCGTTAGCTTGACCCATAAAGCTTTTATGGTCTTAGTTAAGTGAATCCTGGAAGGGAGGTAAGCCCCATTCCTCTGGTTTGAAATCTAGCAGAGAGGCTAGAACTTGGTCCGCAACATCGCAGTAGGACTTATCTAGTCTTGGATCCGGTACCATTATCACATTCCTGCACACACACCATTCAAAGACAGCGATTTAGCCTTTTACGAATCAACTATTTACCCATCCACTGAGAGAACTTGGAAACTATTACAAAAAGCCCACTTACATTCCGGCGTTTTTAGCTGCCTGGACTCCAGAAGGCGCATCTTCAAACACCAGAACCTTCAATGGATCTACAGGGCCGTCCTACGAAATCCGCAAAGAAGAGAGAGACATTAGTTTACAAACAATTAAGCTGTGTCTTATTTAGATACTATGGTTTATGTATAGTTTTAGTGACCATCCATCTGTACCTCAAATCTCCTAGATGCAGCAAGAAAGCCGTCTGGAGCAGGCTTCCCTTGCTTCACCTCTGGGTCATCTCCCCGTACTATGTGATGCATCAACGAGAAAAGCTCACGGTGTTTTTCTGTTTTTAGTTCAAAATGTCGTGTGTGGGTACTGCATCAAAAAGAAGCTAATGAATCAGAACAGATATGCCAAAATGATAAATCAATAAAAAAAGAAGCTGAAAAAGACATTTGCACTCAGTGATCTATTTATAAGAAAAAGATGTTTCTGATTCAGAAAGAGATACCCCGTGGCTACACAAATTGGAATTCCTTTCCCATGGAGATGTCTGAGAATTCGGCTAGCTCCTGCATTAGAGGAAGAATATTGGATCATGATAGCGAAAACTATAAGATTACAAAAGACTAGGCGCTTGTGTTCTTCAGTGATCAGTGACTCATAGAGTATCATGACTGAGAGAGTATAACTAGACGCCGATTCAAACGGAGGCCTAATCAACAGGGACCAAATTCACTGATTGAACACAACGAGAGAACAAATTTATCTCTGTGTTTATCTATAAAAGCGAGGAATGTGGATTTACCTGGCATTAGATCACTTGTGGGAAAGAGGTCTTGCAACATTGACTCTCTCTCAACAATGAACTCTTCAGCTGAAAGAGAGTCACTGATGCCACTTTCATCAACAAAAATCCTAGCAGCTTCAATGGCTTTTCTCCCCATCATCTTCGCCTTCAAAGACCAATCAAATGTTTTATTGTATCTAGCAAGTATCTTTTCCTGAACCTCCGTGTAAAACGTCTCCGTGTCTGCAAACACAACAGTAGACATATCAGCCTTTAAGTAGGCTCACAAATTTGGTGGTTTTTGTCAGTGTGATTCAAAATAGAGAACATTCATGGCTTCAAAATTGAAAGAGGCTCAGCTAAAATTTCTTGACTAAGACTTGATGGATCAATGAAGCTTTGATAGTTTGAAACTAGAGAACAAGATGTTTAAGAAACCCTAAATTTTCCAAATTCATACCTCGTTTATCAGTTTATTTCCCGATCAAACAACGAAGTACATTCAAAACAGATACTTGATGAAATCGAAGCAAAAACAAACAAACAAAAAGTTCAATTCAAATGCTAACAACATCAATGGCAGTCACACAAATCAACAATAAGCAAAGATCGAAGACAATGAACTTACCGAGAAGGAGACCATCCATGTCGAATATGACGTGAGTGATTGATCCTCTGCCGGCGGCGGAAGGGGACGACATCGTGGAAACAAGTCGAAGATTTGCTGAAGCTCTGATCACTGGTTCCTGAGGAAAACCTTTGTGAAAGAGAGAAATGGAGATCGGAATCTTATGAGAAGATTGGAGTGGGTTTGTTAGAGCAACGAATCTAGTCGGAGCTGCTGACATTCTTTGACAACGCTTGCAAAATTGACCTGTCACTTGAACGGGCTTTTAAAATTGATTGGGTGATTTTACCGGGCTTTAATCTTGTTCATGGGCTTCAACTCATAATTTGGAGGTACAGAACGCTGCCGTTAGATAAAATAAAATAAAAACAAATTGTTAATGTTTTGTGTTTTTCTTAATGATGACATTCAGACCTAACAGTTTTACCTGCGATCTCGTGTAATTTGAACTCTAAACTTCCGGATATAGAAACATTAGTGAATTCTATATAACCAATAAAAATAGGCTAAGGTGGCTTCCAGTATTTAGTGTTTAGAATATAACAAATTATTAACTAAAAGTATATTTTAAAAGAAAACAATTAGGTTTGTGTTTGGATAATTACACGTAACTGGAAATAACTAATAATAGTCTTTTAGATAAATTTTAGAAGTATTGGGATAACTTTTTAAATTTTTTTTATAATTTTATAATTCTTTAATTATTTTTAAAATCTTATAGATTAATTTTAAATTTTAACTATTGACGCATATACTTCAGCTACAGCAAATAATTCGTAACTATCCCGATACATGTCTTTATCCGATAAATTTTAACTACTGAAGACTTGTAGTTTTCTCTTCTTTTCCGACAAAAGCCTAATGTTGGTGCATCATCTCACACTCACATCTCTAAATCAAATCTTTCTTTTATTTCTCACCAAATCCAAAAGGCATTAATATCAAAATCTTCCATTTTCATTTGTCTTTTTGGATATTTTCTCGTACACAATTTTTATTTATTATTTTTATCATCTATGCATAATACACTCATAACTCAATTAATGGAGTCGATGGACAGTTCCAATTTAATTGGTCAATTTATCAATTGACAGAAGCATAAAACGTTGTTGCTTATATAATTAACTGTATATATTAGAAATAAAGTAAGAACTATAATAAATCGGCACCATATATTATGGAAAAACAATCAAATGGATGAGTCATATTAAAAAAAGTTCAAATGCGTGATGAGTCCAGAAAGTTCACAATCGCAAGAAATCCAAGAAACAACATGTCAACTATGAATGTTTTAGTTTTCAGGTTAAAGAATTAGTCTTGTATTTGTTTGTACTTTGACATTGACAAGGCATTGATCTTATCCAATGGGTCATCCCTTTTTACGACAAAACTACTTCATAACAAAAGAAAACCCATTTGATTAAGAAAAAAAAACAGGTCACTTACTCATAAAATTATTAATAACTAAATGAACAAACATACGACTTTTCAAATTAGAGCAATGACCATATGGTCGAGATGAAAGACAATTTTACCTTCTAAAAACATAGAATTAAAAAGTTTTAAAATAGAATTGGACGTAAAAGTTAAAGTGGGATATGTTAGATTAGATTCCATATATATAATTAAAATTTTATATCAATTTATATTTAATTGTAATTTTTAATATATTTACGTAATTAGAATTTGATATTTTATAAAAAAATTGATTTTCAAATCATTTCAATGTTATACAAATACATTTGCCAAAAATGTAATTAAAGATTATTATATACTTTGTTTATAAATAGAAAATGTAGACTTCTATATTGTATCCCCCATATATTATATGAAAAGTTAGAGAGAGAAATTTTTATAACTTAACCTTTAGTTAGTCAACTATTTACACTAATATGATAAGTTGATAACTACTAAACTGCATACCAATTCGCAAACACCAATGGCAACTACTATTACAGTAACACCAAATCATGTTCCACTGGGTAACCAGTTATCTCTTTGCATTTTCCGATCCCCACATACAAAAATCTTAGTCACCACCGCTTTCTAATTAACTTCTTAGCTCTTTCTTTTCTCTTCTTCTTTCACTTTAGCTCACTTAAAAAGTTTACTACCCAATGGAGAAAAATAAGAAAGATCACAACTTTCACATTGTGTAAACATGGAATGTTAGGAACCTAAGAACAATGAAGCATAATTACATAAAGCACTTAATCTTCACTGTTTTTGCTAATGTTATCCTCAATCTCTTCTTTATCTTCTTCTTCTTTGTTCTCTCCTGCATAAGGACTGTTCAAAGCCCTCTTCTTCTGCTCTTCCACGTCATCAGCCACCGTCACGTTCCCATTTCGACCCCTCAATTTCCCATTCTTTTTGTTTTTTCATAAAGAATTTCCCTTTATTTCTTAAAAAAGAATTTCCCATTCTTCTCATTTCCCTCCGCTCTACTCCTCAAATTCGCCCATAGCTCCCACACAGCTCTCTCTCTCTCTCTCCGGTTCTTAATCAGAGACTCGCTTACGTCAGCCGGCGTAATCTCCGCTTTATCCACCACTTCCTCCATCTCCTTGAAAACGCCGACGTTCAAACCGTATAATCGCTCATGTATATAAGCATATCCATTCTTCTACTTATGAGCAACGCAGGATCAAGCTTCTCTATGTGATTGGTCGTGAACACAAACATCTTACTAAAGCCCATCAGTGAAATTAAGCAAACCGGAGAGCGTAATCGTGTTCCCATTACCGGAATCCTCGCTTAAACCAAATCCGGTTAACGTCTCCGGTCCATTATAGCTACAGGGGATCTGCATCTTCTTCCGAATCGTTAAATTGATCGAACAATCAATGTCCTCGATCACAATTATCGACTTGGAGCTCGTCTTCATCAGCAGTTTCCTCAATTCCGAGTTGCTTTTGACCTCAGTGAGCTCAAGATCGTAAATGTCGTACCGGAGATAGTTAGCCATGGCGGCGATCATGCTCGATTTCCCAGTTCCAGGAGGTCCGTAAAGTAAGTAACCTCTTTTCCAAGCCCGACCCGTTTTCTTGTAAAACGATTGACACTTAATGAAATCTGTGAGATCCTCCATGCTCTGCTGCTTCTTAAACGGATCCATGGCGAGAGTATCGAAAGTACTCGGATGCTTAATTCCCAAGGAAGACCTCTTGAATCAAGAGACCCGCTTCGTGAATTAGTGTAAAGAAGCTGATCATGATTCTTCCGGCGAATCTCGTTAGCTTTCTCCATGATGTAATCCAAGTAAGAATTTAGGGCTAGGTTTTTGTCTTTCTTCTTGATCCGGAGCGTAAAGCCTCGCTTCTCCTCCGGCATTGCTCTCCAAGCGAAGGTCTGAGTTTGTCTCTGTGTAACGATGTGTACCCAAACGACGGTGACGGCGTTGAAGGTGTCGACGATGGAGTTGTTATTGGAAAGGCCGAATGTGAGGCTGAGACTGTTTGCCGCGACGGAGACGGAGGAGCTTGTTACAAAAACAGAGTAAAAACAGAGTGTATACTTGCGATTGATTTTAACAAAACACAACATTATTTCTTCATTGATCTCATCGAGTATTTATACAACATCAAGAGGCACGATTGAAGATACAGATTATCTTCAAGTGCAATGAATATGAATAAGGAAACATAACTTCCTTTATTCATTCCCTTACAATGAATCAAGACATAAACTAATTTATACGAAACATAGTTTATACGAACTATAGGTTTATACGAAACTATAAGTTATACGAACTGATTTGATTAAACTTCAACACTCCTCCTTTAATCAAATCCTCTTCATGATTCCAAGCTTTCTTCGAAGTTCTTCAAACTTTCCAGCGCTTAGTGGCTTGGTTAACACATCGGCTAGTTGATCTTCACTTGAGCAATGTTCGACTTGAATGATTCCTTTGCTCAAAGCTTCCCGAACGAAATGATACTTGATTTCTATGTGTTTCGTTCTCTTGTGTTGGACAGGGTTGTGTCCAATGGCTATTGCCGATTTGTTGTCACACTTGATAAGAACTTTTTCATTCTTCATACCAAACTCCCTCATCAAACGCTGCAGCCATATGGATTGATTTGTGGCTGCGCATAAGGCCATGTATTCCGCCTCAGCAGTTGACTGTGCAACGGTTTGTTGCTTGGCCGATTGCCAACAAAAAATGGCCGATCCCATGCTGAAAACATAACCCGTGGTGCTCTTCTTGTCTTCGGGACATCCTCCCCAATCACTATCCGAAAATCCGACAAGTCTCGGTTCTTCTACACTTTCAAAATACAAGCCGTAATTTGAAGTGCTCTTCACATATCTTATCACACGCTTAGCTTCTTGGTAATGTTCTTCAGTTGGTGAGGACATGTAGCGTGAAAGGTATGAGCTTGCAAACATTATATCCGCTCGAGACGCACACAAATACAACAAGCCGCCAACGATGCTTCTATACCTTGTTGGGTTTGCGTAAGGCTTGTCTTCTCTTGTTTCTTTCTTTCTTGGTGTCAAAGGTGTATTGACATCCTTGCTATTGCCCATTTCGAACTTCTCCACAAGTCGCTTTGAATATTTCTCTTGGGAGAGAATTATTCGATCTTCTTATTGAGTTACTTCCATCCCAAGGAAGTAACTTAATAGACCTAGATCGGTCATATCAAACTCCTTTTTCATACTCTCTTTAAATGAGTATATTAGCTGATCATTATTCCCTGTAATGATCATATCATCCACGTACAAGCTGATAATCAAGATGTCGTCGTTTGATTCATAATATAAAGTGTCGCATCACATGTACTTCGCTTAAACCCGTTTCCGATAAAATAACCGTCTATCCTCTCATACCACGCCCTTGGAGCTTGCTTCAACCCATATAAGGCTTTGTAAAGCCTTAAAACTTTCTCCTCCTGTCCACGTGAAACATAGCCTGGAGGTTGCTCAATATACGTTTCTTCCGCGAGATCACCATTTAGAAAAGCCGACTTTACATCCATTTGATATAACTTCCATTGCATTTGAGCTGAGTATGCGATCAACGCCTTTATGGTATCATGGCGTGAAACCGGAGCAAAAGTTTCTTCATAATCCACGCCATACTCTTGAGAAAAACCCCTTGCCACAAGCCTCGCCTTATACTTCAATGGTTTATCGTTTGAATCGGTTTTGATTCGATAAATCCATTTCACGCTTATGATGTTTTTCCCATTTGGTTTATCCACCAATTTCCAAGTCTTGTTTTTCTCGATCATACTTATCTCCTCATCCATTGCATCTCGCCATTCCTTAATATCGCAAGCTTCTTCGTATCGTTGAGGTTCTTCTTGCGCTAAGAGACATGACTCGATTATTTGAGCCATTTCTTCAATATCAACCCGTGGTGTTGATTTTATGATCTCATTCACTGACTTGAAACGCCTAGGTAAGGCGTCTAGAACTCCTCTTCTTCCTTCATTTAAATTCGTTTGAGCGCTTGAAGACATGGGACTCGTATCTTCTTGATTTTCTTGTTGAATCTCTTCTTCTCCTTGAATTTCTTGGTTCTTCTTCTTGATAACCGATTGGTATCAAGGCTTCTTTTCCAAACTCTTCTTTCTTTTGCCAATTCCATTTCTTATTTTCTTCGAAAATCACATCTCGAGAAACTTGAATCTTTTCTTCTTCTAGCATAAACACGATATCCCTTGGTTTGGTTGCTATAACCAATAAAAATCCCTCGGTTGGATTTTGCATCTAGCTTCCTTCTCTTTTCGCTTGGGATGTGCACAAAGCATAAACTCCCAAAAATCTTAAAATGAGACACATTTGGTTTGTGTCCACACCACTTCTCCATTGGTGTCATCTCATCCTTTATCGCCTTGGTTGGTAAGCGATTTTGGAGGTAAACCGCTGTATTCACCGCCTGTGACCAAAACTTAAGTGGAAGATCCTTCTCCACTAGCATGGTTCTCGCCATTTCAATGATGGTTCTATTCTTTCTTTCAGCCATCCCATTTTGTTGAGGAGAGTAGGTAAGAGTGACTTGTCTTGCAATCCCTTTATCTTCACAAAAACTTTTAAACTCTTGTGAAATGTATTCTCCTCCTCCATCAGACCTTAATACCTTGATATTGCATTGTGATTCATTTTCCACCAATGCCTTGAACTTCTTGAACTTTACAAACGTTTCCGATTTGTTTTTGATAAAATACACCCAACACATATGAGTGTAATCATCTAAAAACAAAAGGAAATATCGACTTCCTTCCAATGACTCATTTTGCATTGGTCCACACACATCTGTGTGTACAATCTCTAGCTTCTCCTTCGTATAGGTTAGAGATTCTTTCGGAAAACCTTTCCTTGCTTGTTTACCGAGATTACAAGACTCGCATATAGTCTTGTATACTTTGAATTTTGGTACACCAAGTACCAAATCCTTCTCTTGGATTTCTTGTAGCCGCTTGCTACCCACATGGCCAAGTCTCTTGTGCCATACCTCCACTTCTTGACTATTAGCACTCATCGCCTCATCTAGAACTGGTTTTAGTTTGATTCTAAAACTCTTGCAAGTCATAGGAATCTTCATCACTTCTTTTCCTTTTGCATTTTTGATAATGCAATTCTTGTTCTCGAACATCACTTGATAACCACTTGTTATCATTTGCGGAACACTTAGGAGATTTTTCTCCAACTCTGGAACTAAGAACACATCCCTTATGTCTCTTCTTCCATCTTTGGTGATCACCATTATATCACCCTTTCCAGCAGTCATTATGACTTCACCATTACCAATTCGTATTGGTATCTTGATATTTTTATCAAGTCGAGAAAAATATCGCTCCTCCTTTGTCATATGGTTGGTGCATCCACTATCGACCAACCATACATCATCGCTCATCGCCGAATGTGTTTCCTCATTTGCCGTAAATAACATATGATCCTCTTCCTCGTCAATCTCATCCTCTTGAATCGCATGTGCTCTCTCTTTTCTCTTGGAGGGACATACGTTTGCGAAGTGGCCAGCCTTGCCACAATTGTAACACACCTTGTTACCCTTTTGATACTTGACTTGATCATTGTTCTTCGACTTCTTAAAACACCTATCTTCGGTGTGATTATTTTTCTTGCAATAATCGCACCACATCTTCTTCTTCGGTTCATTTTTGTTTCCTTGCTTTGCGCCAAAGTTCTTCCTCCTCGCTTGAATATTAAACGCCCCCTCACTTAGTGTGTCTTCTTTTGCGTTTAATCTCGCCTCATGCGCCTTCAATATGCTGATGAGTTCGGTCATTGATGTTGTGCTTAGATCTTTTGTTTGTTCTAAAACACTCACAATACTATCATACTTGGCTGGCAAGGAAATCAAAATCTTTTGAACGATTTGATAACTTGTCTTCTTCTTGCCATGATAGGTTAATTGATTTTCCAAATCAATTACCTTATCTATGAATACTTTGAGAGTTTCTCTTTCATACATTCTCAAATTTTCATATTCTCTTCTCAGCGATTGGAGTTTAACCAATCTTACTCTATCCGATCCTTGATACTCTTCCTTCAAAAGATCCCATGCTTCCTTAGACGTTGTCGCTGAAGCTATCCTTGAGAAAATATGATCTGTAACCGCCATTTGAAGTTTTTGTAATGCCGTGGCATCATTAACAATCGCTTCTTCTTCTTGTCTTGTTCTAACAATCGTTTCCGCCTCTGTTTCATCTCCATTCGCCGCCAGTGGCATTATTCCTTGATCAACAACAGACCAAAGCTTCTTTGATCTTAGAATTGTTGTCATCTTAATACTCCAAAACTCATATTTATCCCCATCGAACATAGGGACGAGATTGGTTAGGCCTTGCATGATTTTGGTTTGAATTTTTGATCAAACACTCAACGATTTCTCTCTTCTTCTTCTTCGTCGGTTTTCTGTGTTTTTTTTTCTTTCAATCGAATAGCTCTGATACCATGTTACAAAAACAGAGTAAAAACAGAGTGTATACTTGCGATTGATTTTAACAAAACACAACATTATTTCTTCATTGATCTCATCGAGTATTTATACAACATCAAGAGGCACGATTGAAGATACAGATTATCTTCAAGTGCAATGAATATGAATAAGGAAACATAACTTCCTTTATTCATTCCCTTACAATGAATCAAGACATAAACTAATTTATACGAAACATAGTTTATACGAACTATAGGTTTATACGAAACTATAAGTTATACGAACTGATTTGATTAAACTTCAACAGAGCTGAGGTAAAGCTGGACGGCATTGTAAAGCTCGTTGGTGTTGACGCCGCCAATCTCCGTTATGTCCAAGTAAGAGTAGGTGGAGAAGAGTTTGAAGAATCTGTTGAAGGGTTTAAAGAAGGCTAAACGGAGCTCGGTGGGAATACTGAATTCATTAGGCTCCGGAGAAAGGCTAAAACGCCGAGCAGTGAAGCCAAATACGTCCAGTATTCTTTTATCGTTCTGAGAGAGAGATAGAGGTATGAAACAGAGGACTTTTATGGAGCTTTTCTGGGGTAGTTATAAAGGTGATTACTTTACGGCTAAAGAATATATATATAGGGTTTTGAGAAACGAGGGGATTTGATTGGTGTGTCTTGCTCTATCAATTGATTTGAAGATCGTGGCAGAGAGTCTTCTTGAATGACGAGTCTCTCGTATTCCCGGAATTTCAGAGAGAAACAGAGAAACAGAAGCAAGCTTGTGAATTGTGAATAAAACGAGAGAACGTAGATAAAGAGAATAAAAGGGATAGTTTTTTTTTTGGGAAACATATTGTTGGACTTTTTGAGAGAAAATAAAATATATCAAATAATAGTAATATAAAACAAGCTTTGAAAATGCGGTTTGTATCAGGTTATAAACTTATAATCCTTGTCATGTTCCATATTATGCAAGTCGTGTATAGTGCCTATCTTTCTGTTTCTGTATGTTCCTATATTTTAGTTCGCCATTGAATCGTTTCCTATAATATCGATATCAGAGCACGCCATATTTTCTTTCCAGAAGCAAAAGTATACGCACTATGCCACTACATACCGGACAAGTGTACAACCATAAAATGATTATAAATTTATAACTTCTAGGGAGTATTACTTTATAAATAAATTGAAAAAAAAAACTGGTAGGGAGTTGAAACTTCGTATGAAAAAATTATTTTGGATTAACATAAAAAACAAATTTTTGTGCTTGACCAAAAAAAAAGGAAATAAATCATATACTTCAAAGAGACGAAATAAATGGTTGACCAAAAAAGGAAATATATTAAATTTTGATATTAGGACTTTTTTACTGAAATACAGTCAAGATTTTGTGGAGTTGTTAGACTAAATACAGTCAATATTTTTTTTTTACAAGTCAAGATTTTGTGTACGATAATTACAGAAAACAAACATCTTCGCGCATTCATGTGAGACAAACGTTATGCTAGAAAAATCACCATAATTTATTTCACGTAATGCCATTAATATGACTTCCATCAAAGAAATTTAAAGCAATATGATGCCGTTAAGGTTGACAAAAAACGGATTTTCTTATAAAGATATTAGAAAGAACCTAGATCGACAGTTAATTTTAAGAATGAGTCGAATGAGTATGTAAATCATAGAAGCGTGAGATGTAACGAAATATGACTTTTCAAAGAATTATAATGGTAAATGGTAATCCATAAAGCGGAAATTAGACATCGAAATGAAATCTTTAATTAATGGCTGAGATCTTCACATGTGTGGTCTAAGTGCATGTATGTATGTGGGTGGTGTCAAAGTGCATGTGCACATAAGTGGTAAGCGTAATCCCAAAACCAAAAACTTATACCTAACTTTTCATTCTTCTTCTGTCCTTCTCCCTAAACCTTCATAGAAAGCTCCTTACTCCTATCTTCATTATCTCCCTTTTTGGTAATATCCAACCTCTTTAATCATGTTTAAGCTTCTTGATCCATCTAGCAAGGCTCCTTAATCGACTAATGGTTTTCTTTTTTCTCCGTTTGCCTTCCATAGTTTAGAGCCGATCCTAAATTTTAGTACGACTGGAAAGTTGGTTTAGAATACACCATACATGTACCGGCAAATCATTAAACTTATTAGTTATATAGTAACTTGACAAAAGTAAAGTTTAGACGTACGTACACACCTATTTTCTCAAGCAAGAAAATGATGATAATTATTGTTCATAGTGAAAGATCACACAAATTAAGTTTGAATACTCTATATATTAATCAACTTTTTTCTTCACATTGATCGACATTATTCCGGATTAAGAAAATGATTGAGACAGTAATTAATTAGGAGGAGGACTTTAAGTGAAAAAAACGTTTAGGGGAATAGAGGCGAAAGAGGTTGGATGCGGAGAGGGAGGAGAGGATGAGCATGAGAGCCGCCGCGGCATAGTTTAAGACGATGGCACTTCCGATCTGAATGCAGAACCTTGAGAACTTGGAGCACCACTTCATCCACTGAAGCTCCCTCGAACCCGTTATCACCAGCAATGAGTGTTGAGCCCCCGCGGATGTCCCGGCGAACACCACGTACGCCGCCGTCTATATTAATTATATCAGACACACACAGCATAATTCTAATTTAATCTAAATTTTAAGTGAGTTATTCATACCTGATCCAAGAGGTAAGAGAGCCATTTAGAATTGGAGGTCTTTTGTTCAACACCGTACCAATCAAGACCTAATTGAACCAAATTATATGCAGCAACGACAACATCTATGCATAACTCAACCCTGTCATGCATATACTAACACATTTTTAGTTAAATCATAAACAACACACAAACATATTATAAAATGAAAATTTACATCTAACTTTTGTGGAAGGATATTATGAAGACTTACATCTAACTTACATCTAATTTGTTAAACGGAAAAAAAAGTAACAGCCCACATAGTACAAAAAGACACATTTTCATGCAGATTCTTCATTTAACCAAAACAGGAATTGTTACTAAAAATAAAAAAGGTCCTTATAAAACTGTGAAATCATTTTTGATTCAGCGCCCATAAAAACTCAAACCTATCAAATTTCTTTTCAGTAAAGTTTTAAATACATATAGATCTAGTGCGGTAGAATAAAAAGGAATACTAAGGGTTTAATTTCAAGGTTTGTTTCTTCTTACAATTGCCTCACGATATTAATATTGTATGTAGAGATGAGAATATTTTTTTTTGAGAAGAGAGATGAGAATGTTAGTTACATTACATGTAATATAATTGATCAAATTAAGGAAAATGGACTTACTGCAGAGCAAACAAATCTCTGAAAGTGACTTTCTTTTCGATTAAAGATATCTTTTTGGTCTGAGAATCCGAACCGACCAAACAAGAAGTGACGAGAAGAAGAAAGACGATACAGATCCTAAGGATCACTTCTGCTTCTCTCACTCTCACCATCTCTTTTCTCTCCCACCTTCTTCCTCAAGGATTAATTATAGATGTATAGAAAGACTGTAACATAAATTTGTAACTGTATATAATATATAGAATGGCTTGGAGGATTTGGCAGGTGGATATACAATATTAATCTATATATATATATATATAATAATAATTATTATATATGATTAATACATATCGCGGCAATTTGCAGATCACTTGTATAATTGTATGAGTAAAATTGAAATGAAATACAGTTGGACTTCTTGTTTGGCATTGAATGATTGATGAACTAACACCTTCTAATGATTTTGATCCGTTAGGACCTTCTAATTCATTTTCTGTCTTTATCTCTGAAAGTGATAGTTAATTAGCCGAGAATCTCCATGTTTGCATAATTAGTGAGTTCATTTTGTTGTACATTGTGAACAAAGTTATATTCAGAAATTTTAAACCTCATAGTTTTTGGATTTTACAACCTTAGGCAAAATTGTATCATAAGAAAACTGAAACAATTTGGCTGATTTTCTTAATCGTGAAAACTCAGAATATTTTGTCTCCATCTTCACGGTCGACTCCATATCCAATGGACATAGATATGATGATGTGTTGATATATTTCACGAGTGGCTTTAAGTGAGGGGATTTGACTTAAACCAGAAAGTAATTAAGACGGAAAATGACTATCTTATATTCTTAAACCTAAACTTAACTCGTGTTTTAGGTACAGATCACAATAAGCACGAGTTAAGTTTGTCTGGACCTATTTTAGTTATCCATACAAAAATGAAAATTTGTCTCTTTTTATACATTATTGTTTGGACACTAGTTCGTTTTATTTGTAATTTTTGTAGATTTAGCATGGGGTATCCAGGTATCATTGAAATGCAATATATAAGTATGTCAAGAGCTTTACATTGAATTAAACCACATATAAGTGATGTAAAAAATATTAAAAATATATCAAATGTATTCGTTTAATTAATCTGAAAATTTCTGAATAAACTAAAAATTTTAGATTCTTTGAAATTTCTATAGATCTATCATGTTCATGACAATTTTGCAATACACTTCTATATCAAAAAAAAGTAATTGGAGATAACTTAATTAGCTAACGAGGTTTTTTAGTATAAATAAATAGAGGATTCTATTGTTTAATTGCTGTATTTTTTTTCGTGTGTATTTTTTAAGCACATTACCAGTGCTTACATTTCACGCAAAATAAACAGTCAAACATTGCGAGATAGAATGTATCATCGTGTGCAACTTTTATTTTCGCAGAAAGATTACATATACGTGTATATTGTCGTATCTCAAAAACACCAAAAGAAAGAAAAATAAATAAATCAAAGTAACATCACAAGAATGAAATAAAACAAGAGAAAGAAGAAAGTTATTGAGGGAAGTGCTTGAAAATTCCCATAGGAGGATCAAAGGAAACACTCCTTGGGGAGGCCCTGAGGGAACCTCTTAAAATCGGTACAATAGTTGTAGATCATGAATTCGTCTTGCACCCACTTCATCTGTCCGTACTGGCTGGAAGTTAGAGAGGTCCACATCCACGAGTTGTTGTCTCCGTCGCAAGTCACCCATGTTAAGTTTGATGTCCTGCTGCATGAGCTTTGGTCGTCGAAACTTCTGTATGAGGCGCTGAATGGTGCATTGCTCCAGTCGATCTTCACACGACCGCCTTCTGTCGCCCAGTCATCGGCTTCCCAGAGGCTTGAGTATATCTTCATCGGTTGGTTCTTAGGGTAAGCCACCCCATCGTTCTCGTTGTTCTTGAACACTCGAATTGGAATTCCATCCACAAGGAAGCTTTAGGCACAAGAAACCAACATTAGTGTCAAGAAAGGTATCAAATAACTGTAGACATTCTAAATGTCAAGAAAACTTGATCTTTTGCAGTTTTCAGTTTATCCGCTTAAAAAAGGGAACATAACAAGGGATCACAAACAAAAGAAAATTATATCGGATTCCATGTATCAAAGCTTTTATATCAAACCAATTAATAGTAATGACTCATATCCTTATATACTAGCATTTATGCAGTTTATTCTTGATAGATTATTGACTCACATGATGTTAAGAGGGTTCCAGTGGACGGTGTAGGTGTGGAAATCTAGGGTGGGATCGAACCAGAGATGGAACTGCATCTCGCGATCCCCTTTACCTCCGGTGAATACATTAGTGTGGATAGTGTAAGGGTGTCCTGTGACATTTCCCAAGAACTCGAAGTCAATCTCATCCCATGTCGCGCCTTTAGACGAAAGCTGCAACAACATGTATAACATTAGGAGTTAACTTCATTTATTACCCATCGTTTTTGAGATAAAAAGAATCAATCAAGACCCCTTACGTAGTAGGCGGTGACTGTGCCAGCAGAATTTCCAGCGACAAGCTTGAGCTTCATGTCGATCTTACCGAACAAGTATTCCTTCTTGGATTGGAAACCCGAGCCGGATATCTTGTCAAGAGTGCAAGTGAGAAGCTGTCCATTCTCGAATATGTTGGCACGACCATCACCCCAAGTGATATCAAAGCTCTCGTAATAACTTCCAGCGGATGCAGCCACCAGAAAGAAGCCAATGGCGAGGAAGAGAGACAACAACAGAGGCTGTTTTGTTGCGAAAACCGCCATTTTATCCCAGATTCTCTGTTGTTTCTCGCTGTGAGAGATAAGTGTTTGTCGATGGATTTAGATGAGTTGGAAATAAGAGGTTATATAGAGAGGGTTTCGTGGAGGCACATTATCGACGTGGTGGTCTTAAACTTTGTATGTAATAATATTTAAATTCAGAATTATTCGGCCTTACACGGTTCAGCGTGGAATTTTTTTGTTTAAAGTTTTTTTTTCAATAGATTAATTGTGTATATCTGTCACCAATACAAATTTTTTTTTTTTTTTTGCTAAACATTAGTTTAGATCGAAATGCGATTTAATTTTTAGAACGGTTGAAGGATTCTACTGTCATTATTGTAAGACAAGGATATTTATTAGTCAAGTGGGTTATTATTTTCAATTTTTCTCGAGGAATCAATAATAAGAATCTCAGAAAATGATGTTCAGTAACTTTTTAGTGTTTACTCATAACAAAACAAAAATGAAATACTATACTTCTCTGACAATTTATAAGAATGGTTGCTGGTAAATTATTGAAACCATAGAGAAAGGTTGAAACATATCTGATTTAGTCTTCTGTGATGCACTGGTGCAAATAAGATTAACCATCGACAAATTAAAAGCCAGGATTTGTAGTCTAGTAGTTCGTATTAATAGTATTTGTATCCTAATTCCAGTTCAAATTGGCGAATATGTGTGTGTGAATTGTAAAACTATCAAAAACAAACTCATAGGTATCATAGTCTCTTTTGGGATATCCGATAAATAAAA
Organism: Cardamine chenopodiifolia; assembly: GCA_963922655.1. Lineage (NCBI taxonomy): Eukaryota > Viridiplantae > Streptophyta > Magnoliopsida > Brassicales > Brassicaceae > Cardamine > Cardamine chenopodiifolia. The sequence goes on from OZ000481.1 coordinate 4,833,095, forward strand.
TAAAACAGCACAGCTTCGTTAAATTCGTCCAATTCATGTTGGATAAAGCACAAGCTATGACACGATGTTCCCAGGGAATGCATGAGAAAATTCACATTGTTAAGGGGCTTGAAATGAGGCCTCATGGTCATGGCTTTGAAGGGTTGTTCATTTTCGGAATTGAGGTAATTAGTTTGGTTCGGTATAGTACTCCGGTTTCTGTTTTTCTTTTGTTTTATTTGTTCTCACATTGATCTACGACTTTAATTTTTCTGGTCGTACGTTCAAATGTTTAATTTTTTCTTTCACCGTTCAAATGTTTTCATTTTGTAACGTGGTGGACCATTTAAAATAATTTTAAATACACATTTACTTACAGATTTGACCAAACACTGGATACTTTATATGATGAATTAAAGAATAGTATTATTTTGTATGGCTTATGAAATTTTGTTTAAAAGGTTTATGCTTTATGCAGCTAGGCACTCTCGTGGAAGACCTTGAGGGAACCTCTTAGCGTCAGTACAGTAACTGTAGATCATGTAGTTACGCTGCACCCATCTCATCCGTTCTTGACCCGTCGAGTCTAGCTCCTGGGACAGCCACGAACCACTATTCCCTTGTCCTGACCCGTTAGGGCATGACGACTGGCCGTTGATCACGACGCAAGCTTCTTCGTTGAAGCCGCGGAACGAAGCTGTGAAAGGAGCTTTAGACCAGTCGGTTTTGACCAGACCACCCCTTGTGGCCCAGTCTTCGGCGTTCCATAGACTCGAGTACATCCTCATCGGCTGGTTTTTAGGGAACAGAGTCCCTTGAGATTCCATGTTCTTGAATTCTCTTATCGGAGTTCCATCCACGGAGAATCTAAAAATAGAAGAAAAAAAACAAGATTAGAGTCGGTTCATTTTTTTCTTAAGTTTTCTTTAGGTTTTGGTTTATAAATAAAAGTAACAAAAGAAAAACGTAATCTATGGATGGATTCTTTGGTTTTAATTAAGATACTGATATCCTTAAAAAATCTTCTTTAAAAATAAATTTTCGACATAGAAATAAAAGTATGTACTCATTTTAAACCTTTTTCACATTTAGTTGATTTAGTTTTGGATTGGTTCGGTCACTTACATGATGCGTTGTGGATTCCAGAGGATGGAGTAAGTGTGGAAATCAGTAGTAGGATCGAACCATAGTTTAAATTGTTGTTCTCTATCGCCTTTGCCTTGCGTAAATACATTGGTATGAAGTGTGTAAGGATCACCACTTAGATTTCCCAAGAACTCGAAATCAATCTCGTCCCATGTAGATCCAGGGGACTTTAACTGTAATTGTAAAGGCAACAAAACCCCATTTAGCTCATCACTCTAAATTTTTAAAATATGTCTATTTTAGTACAACACTAAAGGAAAGGGATATACATAGTAAGCAGTGACTGTTCCGGCAGAGTTTCCGGCGACGAGCTTGATCTGCATGTCGATTTTACCGAACAAATATTCATTCTTGGATTGGAATCCTGAGCCGGAAGATTTGTCGAGAGAGAGTGTGAGAAGATCGCCGTTGTTTGTAATCTGCCCACGTCCGTCTCCCCAAGTTATCTCTACGTTTTGTTGAAAATTTGCGGAAACAGAGCAAATCATTAGAGCAGCGAGTAGAGGGACCACGATGTTCGCCATTGCTAAGTGATTAACAAAGTTTAGTGGGTTTACTATTGAGAGTAGATTTGTTGGGTTTTGGTGAGGTTGTATATATAGTAAGAGCAGAGGAAGGTTCGGTTTGGACGATGGGTTTGGTGAAGACAAAGGCGCGTCCTGATTCGGATAGCTGGAAGATAGAAAGTGATGGTTAATGGCTTTGGAGTTGGAGACGCGGTTTTTGTTAATGTCTTTTTTTTCAAATACATTTATTTAATTTGACCATCTCGTCGCTTTTTCTAGACGGATGTATGGGACAAAGCTAAGATCTCCCTAATTGTGTGATAACTATCGTTATTGACAAGTTTTATATCAACAAGCATCCAAGTGCAGCCTTCTTTGAAGTCCCCACAGGAACGTAAAATAAATTTTACAAAATTAAAGTCCATTGATTTAGATATGTTTTACGGATATATATTGTATAAAAGTGTTAAATCTTATAGTAAAATTTAATATGTAGCTCCGAAATAAATGAGTTTTTTCAAAATTAAAACAGCAGTTAATATTGATTCAAAAATTGAGAGTAAGTCAAGTTAAGGAAAAATCTAAAGAATACTGTGACAAATTCTTAATAACTTTTTTTTTTCTCAAACATACTCCATTTCATAAAAATTCTAAGAACTATACAAAAGTTTCCCCCTTTCCACCAATGGTGCTAATGAAAGAGTTCTACCATAAGATAAGCAAAAAAAAAAAAAAAAAAAAAAAAGATATCTTCTCGGAAGAAAAATCAGCAAACCAATTCCCTTGTCTTTCCCATAGAACCTAAAAGGTTAGTTTCAAAGTGTTACTGCGTCGACCTAGGATCTCACTCTTATATAGTAGTTTCACAAATTCTTATGATTTAACTATCCATAGATTTACCGAACCTAATCTCTCTTTTCCCGTATACACTAAACTATGTAAGCATGTTTCGTGCTGCATGATCTAACTAGTATCTACTTGTTTGGTTCTCCTAGTTTTAACTTGTAATGAATTTTCTTTTATAGAAGTGACATGTTTTTCCACAGGGAGTTGATTTTACACTGATAACTAATCATGGCTTTGTTGTTTCCTGCGACAACAGAGTCTATAGCTCAAGCTTTAGAAGCCAAGAACCCGGAAGATTCTATTTCAATTCTCTACTGTATTCTTGAAGATGCTTCAACATCCCCAGATGCTCTAAGCATCAAGAAACAAAGCATACCAAACCTCTCTGAGTTTCTATCTCAAGAGAAGAGAGCAGAGGCTCTCCATATCCTCTTAACTCATCTCACCCCTTCTATTCCTCTCATTTCAAAGGCAAAAACAGCTAAAATCTTAAGAGGATCATTGAGGCTGTTGCAAAGATTCATGGAACAACTGATCTCCAATCTGACCGATTTTGCTCAAGAATTATGGCTTTGATTCTTATTTTATTTACTAAGAGCTAAAGATATTCCAATTTTCTGAATAAATAAACACCAATCTCGAATATGTATGTTATAAGTTGGATATGAGAGCGAGGGGTTCAGTACAAGTAATGTTCCTGTCTAATCACCTAAACGACGCAAACAAAAGCCCAAAAAGTAATAACTATGGCTGAAGATGTGAAACCATATCCGGAAGTGATGTTGATGTATTTACCTAAACTGTACAGGGCTTCTACACACTAGCAAGTAACCTGACTATTCATTCACCATCATCATTCATCATCATCAAGCTCCACAATCTGTGCTCTTCTCTTGGCAGCTTTCCTCCTTATGAAGAATACCCATCTCATTGCAGCTTTCCTCCTTATGAAGAATACCCATCTCATTGCAGCTTTTATCTTTAGCCACCCAGCAGCCACTTTTCCTGATCGCCCACGGTCCTCATCTCCCTGCATCATCGGTGTATTATGCATAAACGATGGCAAAGCAAACCCATCTTCCTCATTTCCCCCCATGCTGAAGAGCTGGAGCAGCTGTTGCATATCCTCATTCTCTAACATTTCATTGCTTGTTAGCCGGATCTCTTCCTCTGAGAAAAAGTCGTTCTCACGCTGGTTTGTCCAGTCTTCAAAAGGATTAACAGAAGATTTGATGTCTTGGTACCCGCCAGTGGCTGACTGTAGAGGAACAAGAGCCAACCCAGTTACATTTCCATTCTCTGTGGTGGTTTGAGTTTGATGTTGGTGTCCCATAAACAGATCCTGCTGCAAAATTATATTGAACTGTGCTTGTGGATTATGAGGCTGGGCCGTTGCCAACGTTTGATTATACCCTGCAGTAAAGAGAGAAACTTTTGATGCAGAACTAAGGACACAACATCTACGAGATTTAGAAATCTACAAGGGAATGATTTTCCAACCTCCAATTGAGAATTCTGAAAGCACGAGACTGATTAGGAAGCACTGTCACCTGCATTGGATGGTCAGCGACTGCGGCGGTAGAGTAATTTGCCAGATCCACTGCTGCATCATTCTGAGAAATATCCAACATCTCAGGCTGATTGAAGTTTAAAAGTGATTTTCCTTCATACTCTAAGACTTGGTTCCAATTTTCATATGCTTTCTTCACCAGTCCATCCACATATACCTTTCAAAATCAAACACCATAATCTTAATACTAGCATACATACAACAGAAGTGAAATACAGAATCAAACATCACTATAACAAAGATGCACAAATCAGAGTTTTCCGGAACAAAAATACCAATCAGCATAGAGCAAATACGTGCCAAAATTTAAGGAGAATGCAATCACCTTTTGGTTGTCAGAAAGTGAATCAGCAGATAAGTATTGGTCTCCAGAAATGAGGCCATTTAACTCATAGATGTTATTGAACACAACACCGGCATTCCTTGAATCTTCAGCATAGTAGATATAAAGCTTACCGCTCCACATGTTTTTGCATGATCCACTAGCACATCCCACATCCCACATCTTGTTTGACATACCACTTCCAAGAAGCTAGACACATATCAGATAAGTATAGTTATTCATAAGCCTAAATCAAATGAATATTCTCATCCAATAGTAATGAGCTTGGCGTTATAGGCCCTTACAGCTCGTCGTTTTACAGAATCCCTGACCAATTTTCTCAAAAAGTCTTCCACAGTGACTATTCCTGCAGCGGTTAGCTTCTTATGGAACGCCCCGTCTTTACCAATCTTCTCCAACCTCCACACCTCATCATTCAAACCAGGTGGATAATGCTTCTTGTACACTGCACGTAACAATCCAACAATGCATCCAGTCAGAAGAAAATAATAATATCACAAAGTACAAAGAGATAAAGAAAGAAAAAAGAAAACACATACATTCATCCCTGTGATTTCTAACAGCAAAAGCTTATGTCTTTGCCTCGCGTGCGCGTATGCGATCACAGCACTCAGAGGAAACCCTTAAACCAAGTCTAAACATGCAACTTCGAATCCAGCTCGAATTATCAGTGAAAACTAGCTCCCCTAAAGTGCCTACCCCTTCCTTGAGAACAGCATACAAGTCTCCAGTAAGCAATGGTCTCTTTCCTTCACGCTCTTTTACAACATGACTTTCAAATTCGTCCTGAGTCCAATCTTCACCATCTTCGTTGATAAATTCACCCCCAAGCACAACAACATCAAGCTTCAATGAAGCTTCTGGTCCAAATGTTACTGGACGGCCAGTGTTTGGATCAAATCAATACAACATGGATTGCAGCACCTTGCTCTCCTTCCACTTTTCCTCCAGTGAATAAGGGAAGAGATAACCTAGACTTGAAATGCAGCTGCAAGTTCTGGCCATCTGAACCTCCAATTCGTTTCGGAGAAGACCCAGAACTGCATTGTAGTCAGAAAATTTTCAGGATATACACTATCTAAGAGGCCACTAAATTATAGTAACCTTGCTATTCAACATAAGGTGTTACCTCCCAGTAAGCCTAGATGGGGCTAATTTTGCCAAAGCACGTTCAACTTCCTCACTAACCTGCTCAGCAGCAATAACACTAAGGCCTTAAACAAAAGAAAACTGATTCATACATAAACATAACTAAATTTTTAAAGAGACAAGAACAAGAATACAACAAAAACAGAGCACTCTTTGACCCGAGAAAATCAAAGAGATCTTACAACTCGGCGAAGGATAGGTTCCAGAGACGAGCAAAGCTTCTGCAAACTGTCGACTTTCAAAGCCTCAACAATCACTCTACGCAAAAAGAGCAAAAGACCAGAAAAAGTCTAAATTGATTAGAAAAATTCATAACAATTGGCGGAATCAGAGAAGATGAAGAGATAAAATACCTAGCAAGAGCAGGACGCTTTCGCTCAGACTGGTCCTCACCGTTCCCCTCTAAGTTTCTCTTCATATAATTACCACTAATCTGCAAACCCTAATTTTACTTAGATCTGTAAACAACACAAGTACATAAATCAGAAATCATCCACATCCCCCAAAAACCCGTAAATAAATCCTCGGCCAAAACGTAGAAAACTTCGCTTAGACTCTCGGTTCAAAAAAAAAAAGGATTAGCGAGCAAGCAAGCGAGAGAGAACATATGTGTCCGGTGAGAATACCGCCTGAGTAAATTCCGCCGGCGACGGAAATGATTTTGGTTGGCTGGTTTCCGACAGAGTCTCCTTGGTCTTTAATTCTCTTTGGTCAATGGGTCAAACCTCGGTGTGACTGAGTTTGTTTTATTTAATGTGGTAGGATGTGGTCAAGTCTACGGTGGAGCTGCCGTGCTTGTCACGTGTCGACACTCGGCAGATAAGCGAGGGCCCCACTACGATATTCTCCAAATCATTCACGCCACTATCCCCGATGTGGCTGTTCGGAGTGTGATATAAAATCGTGGCCGTACGTTCCACGTAGAGCTGCTTTTATTTCAAATAAAGTCTATTTTTATTTTTATTTTGTTTTGTTGTTTTAATTTCAAAGAAAATTATCTCCAGAATACGTGGTTTTAGTTGGTTAAAAAGATAGAGATATATTGAATCCGAATTTTGGTTCTTACGATTTTTTAGGTTCTTGATTTTTGAAAATAATAGTATTTAAAAAGAACTAAATATATTATGAATGATTTATTTTGTTTGTTAAAGAGTAGGAATGATATGGTACAGTTTCAATTTGAACTAATATTTTAATTTAAAATAAAATTAAACTTTTGATCCGATATATTTTTTTTTTGTTTGAATTTTTATCGGCCTTTTATATATAAAATAAAAGTAAAATTATTAAAACCATGTTAAAATATGGCTTAATTTTCAGATGGATTATTTTTTCAGATACAATCTTTTATCGAACGCCTTTATCCAGATTGTAAAATTTAAGAGATTTTGGGCCGGCAACTCCACAAACTCACAACGTCAACTTCGTGGAGCTTGAGAGGTGGACGACCAAGACTTTCTTTCTTTCTGTGTCAAATAAAATTGGAGGAAACATCGATTGTATATATAATTATGTATAGTGATATAGACCGACTAAAATTTAGAACCATTGATCAATTCTATGCTTTTTCTTTATCAATTCGATACCCTATAAATCCATTTTATAACAGTTTTTGTCCAAGGACACTTGATACTTAAAAAATAAATCAACTTATATATCTTGGCAAAATTCCAACTAATATATCAAACCTCATCTCATTTTATACTCAAACCTCACATTTTGTACTCAACCAAAAAGAAAAAAAAAGTCTCACCTTTTGTAGTTTTTTATTTCTGTTCTCAAGCTTCCCATTATAGTTATATTTTCTAATACTCCAACATATTTTTTATTTTTTATTAGTTTTAAAGATAAAAGGGAAAAATGTCAATAAAATCATGAACTTACATATTTATGCTCTTTAAAACATGAATTTTGTTGTATGTCATTTAAATCATCAATTTTTGTTGATTATATTTTTTATACATGAATTTTCGTTGACCCACTCAAACAAGACATGTCGTTAAATCAAATAACATAACAACTAATGGGTGTTAATTGTCGTTAACCACTTTTCGTCAATAACAAAACGATGTCGTTTTAAAAAAGGAAAAAATGTCAATAAAATCACAAAATTTCAAATTTAGGCAATTTAAAACATGAACTTCTTGTAAGCCATTTAAATTATCAATTTTCGTTGCCTATGTTTTTTAAACATAAAATTTCGTTGACTCAACCAAACGATTCAATAGAACAAAAATTGCAAAAATCATGCATTTAATCTTTATATCTATACAATCATGAAATAAATTACAAAATTGAACCCAATTAATTACAGTTAAAACTATTAAAACAATTTAGAAACCGATTAAAATACGGTTTGGTACGGTTTGATTTTTTTGGTTTATGGTTTTAACATTTTTAACCGTAATTAATTGGATTCGATTTTTGTAAATTATTTCATGATTGTATAGATATAATGATTAAAGACACTCTTTTATAAAAAATACAAAAATAAAAACTATACATGTTGAGAAAGAAAACAATATATATAACGGTTTTTGGTTTTATAAAAAACTAAATAATTTAGAAACCGATTGAAATACAGTTTTTTAACCGTAATTAATTGGATTCGATTTTTGTAAATTATTTCATGATTGTATAGATATAATGATTAAAGACACTTTTTTATAAATAATACAAACAATACATATTGAGAAAGAAAACAATACATATTTAACGGTTTTCGGTTTTATAAAAAATTAAACAATTTAGAAACCAATTGAAATATGGTTTGATTTTTTTTTGTTTATGGTTTTAATAGTTTTAACCGTTACTAATTAGATTTGATTTTTGTAAATTATTTCATGATTGTATAGATATAATGTAAATGCACTTTTTGCAATTTTTGTTCTGTTGAATAGTTTGATTGAGTCAACAAAAGTTCGATGTTTAAAAAATATAGGCAACGAAAATTAATGATTTAAATGGCGTACAACAAGTTCATATTTTAAATAGCCTAAATTTAAAAGTTTGTGATTTTATTGACATTTTCTCCTCTTTCAAAACGATGTTGTTTTGTTGTTGACGGAAAGTGGTTAACGATATATTAATGTCCGTTAGTTGTTCTGTTATTTGATTTAACGACATATCTTATTTGATTGGATCAACGAAAATTCATGTATAAAAAATATATTCAACAAAAATTAATGATTTAAATTATTTACAACAAATTTTAATGTAAATTCGCGATTTTATTGACATAATATGCATGGAAAAAAGAAATTACTTACTCGGTGGAAATATCTCTAACTCTCCTTTACCAAAGCGATACATAAAGTGGTAACCATCATCGAACATGGAAGCCACTTCTAGTTGACATTACCAAATTGCATTGTCATCATTTAGTTATACACCAGAATAAACATATAAGTAATCACCACCACATCAAATCATTTTACCTCCCAAAATAAAATCTTTGGAGCCACTGTACAAAAAAAGAAAGATGGCGACCACAACATCAACCCGAGCAACAGTCTTCGCAATTGCCCTTCTCTTGGTCGCCATCCAAGCCGTTCATGCAGACTATTACCGTCCGCGGCTACCTACGACTCCAAGCCCTCCTCCATATGTCTCAAAGCCAAGGCCCCTCCCAAGTCCCAGCCCCAAACCTATCGTCTATCAACCTCCTCCTCCCACCTACCAACCACCCACTGGCTCGTTCGAACGACAATTTCTTGATCCACATAATGCTGCCCGAGACGGCCTAGGTGCGTATTTTTATATATTTAATTATAATTTAAGACAATATGCGATTATAGCTAAGACTATGCATCAGCACAAACATCACAAAAGGTCACCTGGAATGAATTCGTAACTTTTGTTGTCATATTTATAAGAAATTGTGAGATGGGAAACCCAAAAAAAAAAAGATAAAACGATTAACGTATTTTTGTCTGGGATCATCCGTTTTTTTTTGATAAAATTGGGATCATTTTCTTAAATTTTATTATTTACTTTTTGTTTAATCTACTAAATGATACTTTTTTGTTACAATTGAAAAGTTTTGTAGTGAAGAGTTTCTTATATGCCAAAATTTACTTCTCTGTTCAAAGGATTATCTTAGGGATATTTTTGTATAAAACTGAATATTAACAAAGAAAATTCTTTATTCTCATATTTTCTTATATAAAAGCCAGAATTTCTTTTGTTCTTTTTTCTTCTTTTAGATCTCTAAAATCTTAGGTGCCCTTTTTTATTCTTGCCCTGCGTATGCGATTCAAAAGGTCTCCAAATCCTAGGATATGTCTTATTATATACCCTTTCCGTTCTAAGGAAACGGAACCCTAGAAAACGATTACGTGGATATATAACATCGTTAGTATAAATGTGGGATCAAATTAAATTGTTAGTAGTGTTGTATTCATTTAAATAATTTAATTCCCAACAGGTCTGCCTCCATTGGTGTGGGACAGCAAGATCGCAAGCTACGCAACATGGTGGGCTAACCAGAGGCAGTACGACTGCTCCCTAACCCACTCGACCGGTCCATACGGTGAGAACTTGTTCTGGGGAAGTGGCTCAGATTGGACATCGACTTTCGCAGTGGAGTCATGGACCGTGGAGGCTAGATCCTACAACCACATGACCAACTCGTGTGAAGGGGACGGTATGTGCGGTCACTACACTCAGATCGTGTGGCGTGACACCAAGCGGCTAGGTTGCGCTCGTGTTGTCTGCGAGAACGGCGCAGGAGTTTTCATCACTTGCAACTACGACCCTCCGGGTAACTACGTTGGAGAGAAGCCTTACTAACTTTGTCTAACACTTTGTTTTTAAACTAAAATCGTTGGGGATTTCTTATTATATATTTTTACTCTTCGTGATTTTTGTTTCTTTTTTAATTTGTCATCGTATGAATCTTATGTTGGTGGTATGAACAAATTGCCGTTTCTACTTTTAAATTTGTAATGGCCATGTGACTCATGTCCCCCCCCCCCCCCCCCCCCAAAATGAATTTTATATTGGTATACAAAGACTCTCCACATAGTTTCATTAAATTTATAAGATCATAACCGATTAAATACTACAACTTTTTGGCCTAAGTAAACTTTCCCCTAATAAAACGTGGCATTCATTCGCGGATTGAATGAAACAACTACGGTAAAGTAATTAACGAGTAGAGACAACCATATCTATATTGAACAAAGTTTTGATTATTTCAAAGGGAACTTTATGCTTGATAGTAATTAAAGAAAGAAAACACAAGTTTTCTCTTCGTACATTATCAAACATGTTTTAAATCGTGAACGTAAACGCATATGTCAATGTTAAAACACAAACAATATCTATTTTTCAGTTTGCATTTGGATTTTTTTTTGAAATAAATCTTTTATATTTTTATAAATACTTTGTGTATTGGGCATTCTTACGGATATATAGAAAACCGTAAATGCACTTACACGATACACCCACCTAATTTCCTTTAAAAAGTCATAAAAACAATTTCTAAAAATAAGTTCAAAGAGAATTTGAATAGACGAATGATGATCAATAGGGTTTCTGGCCGATGTAGTTACCGGGAGGATCATAGTTACAATTCATGAAGATTCCACCATTGTTGCAGACCACACGTGCGCACCCGACCTTTCTCGTGTTCTTCCACACGATCTGTGTGTAATGGCCACACATCTGCCCAGGGTCGCAGGAGTTGGAGCGGTAATGATAAAACCTCTTCTCGCTCGCCCACGCAACCACCGCATCGGCCGGAGACCAGTTGGCGCCGTATCCCCAGTAGATGTTCTCGCCGAGAGAAAACCCACCGTTTGTGAAAGAGTGTCTCATAGCACAATCCCCCTTTCTTTGATTAGCCCACTGTTGAGCGTAGTGCTGGAGTCTGGGGTCCCACATCAAAGGAGGTTCCAATCTTTGGGCACGGACCAAGTTGTGTCGGAACAAGAACTGTAAGGAGTCGTGGTCACATCCCGGACACAAAGCCCTACATATTCCGAACATATGCCCGAGTGTAATAGCATTGGTTATTGATACAGAAACGACGAGATTAATGGCACCTAAGAGTAATATTACTCGTAAATAGGATAAGGTCATCCTATCTCTTTTTTGAGATTATATTGTTTTGTAGGTGGTAATGGTTTCGGAGGTTCAAGTGTGTTATTTAAATATGCAGAAAAAAGAAAGAAAAGATAAATTGAGTAGGAAATGTATGGATACAAATCTCAGTTTTTTTTAGCGGCTCTGTCTATTTTATAACTGCGTTACGGGGAATTACCCAGAGAATCATTGGTTGAAGCTTAGAAAATTGTCATTTTATTTCAAAGTTTTAACAGCAATTTTTTTTCCGATCAGACTTTTAATTCCTATTTTTTTATCTACAGCCTTTAAAAAGTTAATTGCTCTCTTTTTTTTCTACTTTCAATATTTTGAAGTCACAAGACTTTACTATGATTGTAAGTTTTTTTTTCAATTATTATTTGTTGTTTAAAATCTATTTCTCCTCATTGCAAAGAAGCCAATGATTTACTAATAAAAAAATCAACATAATAAAAATAAAATCTAGGTGATTAGTTTAAATTGATTTTTTGCTGTTTAAAGAATAGAGTATTAAAAATCTTGAAAATAAAAAAATTCTTGGAAATAACCAGTCACTTGTTAATTTTTTTTCACTTTTCACTATTGCCTTCCTTAGTTTTATATCAAAATACTAATAGCAATATGAAATGATAAAAAATTAACAAAACTTTAGGAAAATGTAGAGAGTTAGGCTATGGACTATTATGGTAAAACAAACCTTTATAATTATGTTTAGAATACTAAAACATAGATTATTATGGTATGAATTATTTTTAATATGCTTACAATTAGTAAAATATCTTTTCAAATTATTTTTTAATTATTAACTATTTTTATTGTTAAAATCATCAAATCTATCTATATCAATACTATAAATATTTAACTATTTTTTATATTTCAGATTTTTAGGTGATAAAATTTTTTTATAAGTAAACTTTCCCCTAAATACTATAAATATTTTTAAAAATTATATTGATAAAGTGTTTCGTGTGTCACCACTACGGTGCCTTAGCGCCTCCGCAAGACCAGCAAATGTAAACGCTTCTTCGCCGGGAAAGTTAAGCGACTTGTCACTTGACTACATCCTTGTAATTGCGTCCTTTTACTTCCACATGATCACGTCTTTGTCCCGATTCCAAATCTCAATCCCCGATTTGACTCCGTCTTCTCCTCCATTTATTCAGCCTAGTCAACACCAGTTCCGGTTCGGGTTTCGTGCTCAACAAAAGAATATCGATAAAATGGAGTGGATGAATCGCCTTGGAATTGGTTGCTTTGCTATTAATCGGGGCAAAAGGGAGCTGAAGACGGAGATCGACAACGGCGGAGAGGATTTTTTCGTTGCGGCAGTCATGGAGTCAGCAGAGAAGCCAGATCATTTGGTTGTAATGGTGAACGGTATCATTGGAAGGTATACAAATCAAAGAGCTTTAGAAATGAATTTCAGATTATAAGTCAATTAAAGACTTTGCTATTTCTGATTTTGGATCATGATTTAGTGCGGCGGATTGGAAATATGCGGCGGAGCAGTTCGTGAAGAAGTTCCCGGAAAAAGTACTTGTGCACCGTGCGTGTTTCTTACCCTATAGAGATTGTTGTTTTGAATCTTTTTCATTCGTAATACTTTGTAGTTTAGTATTCTTTGAATTTGATGGAAATTGATGAAGCAGGTAGCGAGAGTAATAGTGCAACGTTGACATTTGATGGTGTTGATATGATGGGTGAAAGACTAGCTAATGAGGTATGTGGCAGTGGCACCATTGTTGTTTCTCTTTACTACAACTTGAATTTGCTTGGTGATTTTTGTTATTGGTTTTTTATTTCTATGTTTGAAAATTTGTGAAGGTTTTGGCTGTTGTTAAGCATAGAAGTGGATTGAAGAAGATCTCTTTTGTGGCTCATTCATTAGGAGGTCTTGTTGCAAGATATGCCATAGGGAAGCTCTATGAACAATCCGGGGAAGCCGACTCTTTGGACTCTCCTTCAAAGGGCAAGAGAGTAAGAGGAGGCGAAATTGCTGGGTTAGAACCTATGAACTTTATAACTTTCGCGACGCCTCATCTTGGTTCAAGAGGACATAGACAGGTGAGTTAATGTTTTAGATGGCATGTCTAGGTCAAATGTTTCTGTAAGGTTTGTATGGGTAGATAATATGTTTCTGTGTGACATGCTTACTCCTGTCTTCTTTCGTTCAGTTCCCGATTCTTTGTGGCCTTCCGTTTCTTGAACGAACAGCTTCCCAAACTGCACACTTAGCTGCCGGAAGGACCGGAAAACATTTGTTTCTTGTGGACAAAGATGATGGAAATCCTCCTCTTCTTATCCGGATGGCTACAGATTCTGGTGACTTAAAGTTCATGTAAATGCTTCTGTTTCTGGGTGTTTTCATTTGGTGACTTGCAGAGTGAGATGTAATCATCTCTTCTTATGACCTTAACAGATCAGCTTTACATGCTTTCAAGCGTCGTGTGGCATATGCAAACGTAAATTTTGATTGTATCCTTCCCTGAAAAAAACCATTTTTCTAAGTAACTGTTGTTGGTTTTTCACATTTCATATCATTTACCTTAACTGACGACAAAGCTATGGTTGGATGGAGGACATCTTCAATTCGCCGTCCAAATGAGCTCCCAAAGGTATGCATTAACTTGTTATATTTTGTGGACATCTTTAATGACGTTGGGGATTTATCAGTAACCCTTATCTCTTCTCATTTTCCAGCCAAATGTTCTAGCAACTGATCCAAACTATCCACACATTGTATACGTAGAAGATGGAAATGTTAAAAATGGTAGTTGCCAATCAACTTCGACAGTAGTCACAGAGCAAAACACTGAACTTGAAGGTTTGCTCCATTTCTCACATTATTGTTTTTCAAGATTTGATAGAAATAATGGTACTCTATCAGATTTTCTTGAAGTGCGGTAGATCTATAAGCCCGTTGGTCTTCTTTCTATCTGTAGCATCACAAACTTCGTCCTGTTATTGTTTTTTGTGGAATGTAGAGGAAATGATACATGGACTTAGTCAACTATGTTGGGAAAGAGTAGATGTCAGCTTTCACAATAGCAAGCAACGATACGTTGCTCATAGTACCATCCAGGCAAGTTTAATAGTCGGAACTTTTGAACTCACAAAAGCGGTTATGTGAAGAGCATTTTACATAATGTTTTCTGTAATATATAGGTGAAAACATATTGGTTAAATTCTGATGGCAAAGATGTTGTCTTCCACATGATGGATCATTTCTGTCTCTAGCCCCTCAACATTTTCAATTGCTGCAATTAGTCAGCACTGTAAGATAGCCATTACAAACTTCCTTTATTTTTATTTTTTTTGGTAATTCATGTCGTATTTAGTATGATGCTTGATGCGCGATACAAATCGTGGAAAGTTCTTGCTATACTTTTCCTTAATTGTTATTTAAAATGTATTTATTCTGTTGAATGATGACTCTGTACAGATCTACTCGTTCTTTGTAAAACTTTTCACCCTTGTATTGTCACAATCGAATCGATTCTATAAGTTTATGTTTTGGCCCTATTATTATTTTCTTAGCTCACATATTGTCATTTGTCAGTCTAGATTGGTATTCGTTTCACAAGATTGAATACAGATATTTCACAATATAGTTGTTTTTTTTATTTAGCATCATTTGCGATATCGTTTGTTTCGTAAATAGATTCACACATAAACATTATAAGGGACAAGAGAAGGAAATGGCGTACGTAGCAACACAGGTGGCACAAGCAATGAGCAGTTGCCTAGAATAAAAAAGCCAATCATTCAGTTTTAGTCGTAGTAGTCTCCTCCATCCAAAATATATGTCACACTATTCACGTTGTACTGATCATCCAAAAGATTCTTGTCCAACGATTTTTTAAGTTAAAAGTTATTTGTCCATCGGTAACGCTTCATTTTCAGAGAATGTTTATAAAGATAAATGGAATGTCGAAACTTGATGATACATTTGTGTTATATTTAGAAATTTAGGAATAAAGGTGCAAAGAGAATAATTCTCAACTTCGGCTCGCCGCAACGGATTAGCTTAATATTCGGCACGTGCCTATGTTGGCACATCCCTTCAAGCTTTTCACCTGATGACATTCTCTCTCCTTCTTCCTTTACCATTTTCATTTTTATTTTAAAGTTTATTGGAGAGTCATGTACCGAAGCCCATATTTATGTTGAAATCAAACTAAGGATTCAAGAACATAAAACCCTCGAAAACTTACTAGTCATCTCTTCAATTCTCATAAAATCTACATTTACCGGATTTTCCTTCATCATCCACAAAACGGGAAAAATATTGCGACAAACAAAATTATTGCTCTGTTTCCAAAATATGAGGGAGGGTTCACCGTAACCTCCGGTGCTCTGCCGCACCACCTGATCACTACCCTTTTCCTTCTACCTTATGATCGCCGCAAGTACAGCTTTGCTCAGACAGAGTAGCCGGAGTAGCCAAGTAAGTGGGTTTGACATCGCCGGCCATGATGACGAGAAACTTCTCCGGCATCTTGTGAGTATCATTGTCGGGTTTGGCATCATCTCCGGCCTCAAGGTCTCTCTGAGCGGAGGCGGAGAGTCTCCAGTAGGAACAGGCGAGAATGAGAAGAGCGAGGGCGATGAGAGCCAACATGGCGGCCAAACCACCGAAGAGATAAGGAACCGGAGAGTGCCACGGCGAATGAGGCACCACCATGGAACTGATGTTTCTGCTCTCTTGGTAATATTGTCTTCCTTCCATTGTCTGCATGTGTTTACGAGAGTGAATAAAATGATAGTTAATTAAAAAAAAAAGTTGAGTAATAAATTGGTGGGAGAAGAGATTGTATTGTGAGGGACATTTATAGAAGAGGGTAGGGTGGTTTATTCTCACTCGATTGTGTCCGATTCAGTATTGTATTACGAATCAATGATTAATGACTCTGCCAATATTCATTATATGTACTTTGTATTTGTAGAGTGAGTATTTATAACGGTGTCATTTTTTTAATTTGTGTGATTAATTTGGATTTAAATTAAGTTGTTTTTCTTTTTATAGAAAAGAAATACTAGATCCCTCTTTAGTACTTTAATAAAGTTTTAGTTTAATGGCGGCTTTTAATACTCTTTTAAATGCAATTATGGGTCGAGATTGAAGGATTAGTCAATGCAATAATATGTGCGGTTGATAAAAAGAACTTGTTACGGCAATTTGTACATTAATCTTACTGTTTTGGATAACCAACAGTCGTAACATAGGTGCAATATTTGACTAATTATGCTTATAAACTAAATAAAAAGTAATGATTATGAATGAGAAAACAAAATTGAAACTATCGGAGGTAAGTAGTTCAACTGGTTATTTAATGGAATTATTTTGAAAATGACAGGTCGCGTAAGACCAGATTCCAAGTTTAAATCTGGAACCAGGACTGCCCAGTATACATGTTCTAATGCCTAATTCAGACAAAATATGGATCGTAAATGTAGAAAGTTTATGATTACCAAAAGAAACAAAAAAAAAGTTCTACTATATGGCAGAAAAAAAGAAAGAAACTTAGGTCCATTTAAAAATTACAATAAACACTTAAAGAAGATATATTATTGGTGGAGTAAATAAATGCATAAATTAAAAGCTAAAAGCACAAAGGTAGCCCCACCCAACAAAAGAATGTTTATACTTTCGCTAATTACAAGTTCGATATTGCTCTATATTACTAAAGCTCTCATTCTCTTATGTGTGATTCCTACCAATTAATATATGTAAACATATAATAGTGAAAGCTATTTGAAAAATATACTCGTCGTGAAATGAAATGATTGGAGGGGTGGTTTCTTAGTGTCAGTTTCCACCAATGTCTAAGGACAAAAGGATATTCCATTAGTTTCCAATCACTTCCCTTTCGTTCCCTATCTCCACCTTCTTCCTCTTTTCGTCTTATTTTCTTTAATCAGTTCATTCATATTTTTAATCATACTGCTCTTTAATATGTCCACTAGTATTATATATGTAAAGCAATACTATATCATTCTGTCGACTTTTAATGAGTTTCTAAGGCGAAACTTTTTTAAAGCATCCAAGCCAACAATGTTGTAAGCTTAATGTTCCAACTTAATCACCCTCTAAATTGTATATATATACACACATACATAGCATATGTGTGGTGGAGATTGTAATACACAAGTCAACAATTTTAAGCAAAATATATATATATATATATATATACACACATAAGTCGAATGATGTTATTTATAGTATCAACTATCATGTGACTTAGAATTTTTTCTTAACGAAACCTAAAGGTTAGTTGAGTTTTCTTTTCATATTGGAATTGTATCTATTTAACTTAATAAGTGTGCGGTTCCTATAATATGTTCCTTTCTCCAACTTAAATTCCCGGATTTGATTTGTGTTTGTGCATGAATCTTAGGGAATCGTATGCTCGTTAAATAGGTACGTTACATGTGAAGATAATGTATAAAATAAATTAATACCTAGGAATCCATTAGCAAATCTCGAATAAATTAATAAAATGGTGGTAATTAGTGATTTAGTGCGATAATTAAATTGCCGGTGGTTTGTTTGCCTTAAAGCTTGTGTATACGCAATGAATCATCGACTACATTATTAGATTGTATTACCCTCGCAAATAATTATATTCATCTTTTATTATTAGTTTCACAATTAGTTTTAAAACTGTATTTATTTCTTCATTTAATCACTTCTAAAAAAGCTCAATTACTCAGAGTCTTATCCCCCTACATCCTTAAAAATGGATTAGAGGATTTCAGAAAGGTGTATAATTAAAATGGATAGAGTAGCATCATTATTCAATACTAACATTCTATACACTTTCAGAGGCATATACAGCTTTATAGAGCTATGATGACCTATTAAAACTAATATAAATGCACAAATATCATTATTGAAGTTATTTTAAAGTTTGAACATCTATAAAGATTACCTAAATTAAAATAAATTAATAATCAAGATTTGCTCGCAAGAAAAGAGAAGATACGATAATATAATTAAGGTTTGTTAAAAGAAAGAAGAGAAAGGGTGTTCTTCTTTTTATCTTTTAAGAGATTAAAGTACAATAATTGTGGTGACATGAATATATAAAAATTCTATTACAATCTAATTTTACCAACTATGAAAGTGTCTAAGGAAGTGTTATGCACTATGTCACATTAATTGTAGTATATTTTTCATATACTATATCACATTCAAATTAAGTGACGCTGACACTATACTAATACATTGACGTCCGGATCATTTGTCTCTATATATATCCTAAATTCGTATACGCTCAATCCAGGAGATATATTGATGTATTTTTACTTTAGGTTATATATGTAACGTATGCCACAAAAAAAAACCCAGAATTTTCGAGAAATAAACTAGCGTGACTCCGCGAGGGTACGTTAGCTATAAAACTGTATTTTATGCCAAGGGAATAACACGAAAGTGAGAAGAAACAATGAGTAAAGATACAAAAATGAGCTATATATAAGACTTTTCATTTTCTATATATATTCTATATAGACTTTTTTTTAAATATGTTGGGACAGTTATGATATGATTCATGTTGGAAGCTGCATAAAAATGAAGGAATAAAGCGGGAATAGTAGTAAAGCAGAAACAGGTGTTTCCTTGAGAAAGTACATGAGAGACTGTTGTGTTGTGGACGGGGACCAGCCGTTATGGGACCCAGGCGCGGAGGGTGGCTCAGCTTTTAGCCGAGACGTCGTCATCGTCATACACCCTGCTCTGGTCCATCCTCCTCCATTGTCGGGCCTTGACCATTCGAACTCTTACTCACACATTCATTTCAGTTAGATATTTTCTGTTTTGGGTAATTTACAAACAACAGTGTTTTGCTTTTGCAATTGCAATTGCATTCTCTATTTTGGTTGATATTTTATTTATCTTGTGGCATTGGTACACCGTGAAATTGTGAGTTGCCCTAATTCACATAAGTATTAAATGGAATGCAGTTTCACGGTCATGTTTCAAATAAGAAATAATCAAATACCTCGTTGGTTTGGAATAAGTTTTTACACCTTATTTGAAACATGACCGGGAATCATATAATATTAAAAATGAATCATATAAAATTAAATTCACATAATTATTAAATTTATTATTTATACATATTTGGTTATATAATTTTGTTTCAAATGGAACAAACGAAAATTCATCTCCCGATTCATCTTATTTTATACATTTTGAATGGAATTAAAATAAGACATGATTTATATTTTTTGTTGAGTTTCGTTTCCCATAAGCACACTCCTAAATTAGAATTCGAGTTACGATACGACAGTACTAATGCAAATTATTATGATATAACTTCCGGTTGTCCTAATTAAGCCCAAGCATAATTATCCGCATACGAAAAATAGATATTTGGATAAAACGAATTTGGATTCGAATAGTAATCAAATTTAGAACAGATATCCATATTCAGTTTAAAAAGAATTATCAGATATCTGTATTTTTACACTTAATTTTTATAAACAAAATTTAGACTAAATCTAGATAATAAAATTAAAAATTTGTCGAATCGAATTCAGATCGAAATATCCCAAAATCCTGTATATCCGGATCCGTAACAGACCTAATTTAATTATTGTTTTGCACCGGTTTGTTTATTCTTACCTGGTTGGCTCAATTTCCAGAAATCCAAACGGGCGTATATATTTTCTCCAAAGGCCCATTAAGCGTTAGCTTATTGTTTTAGGTCAAATCAATTTGTTTAGGCCTGTACTTTATTGTTGTTGGTTTTTTTTCCCTTTAATTATGCGTAGAAATTTAGGAAAATATATGACATGTCATATACGGATATATTGATTGCCAAAGCAGAATGATTTGGTAATGATGAAAATTCTGTTAAAACGTTTTCGTTCAACTTTGAAGAAACTGTGCCATTTACAATTGTTTTATCGATTAACTTCTAAAATTTGTTCATTTGCATATACGATGACATACCCCAGAAAATGCAACCACAACCTAGCTAGGGTATAAAAGTGACGGCTATTTATTTGCTTTTTAGAAACTCCGTCACATCATTAGTAAACATTTGTAAAAATGGTTTGGCGATGTGTGCGCCAAACAAATTGGGAAAACAGATTAGGTAATGTGCAATAATAATACAAAGGCATGAGTGAGTTTATAGTCATAGAAAAACAGCAGCCCCGTGACCGTACCTGCATTCCCCTTTGGATTCTTCTTCTCAATTTCTCAACAATATTCACCTTAACACACATATTTAGTTGATATATAATTTATGTAAAAGTCTGCTTTATTCATCAGAATATATATGGATTTTCGTTTCTGGATGCAACTCTCATTAAATAGCTCCATCTTAATTTGGATTTGTTCGTTTAAAAACTTTTTAAATTTGGACTAGTTATAATAATCTCTTATGATCCTTCTATCTTTTTTTTCGTTGCCAACCCAATCTGATTCTTCTCTCTTGCCTCGCATGTCATCGTTTTTACATCGCCGTATGACCACAACTATGATGAGTTCAATGTAACGCAAAATCCAAAATGAAAGAAAAGGACAAAATAATTCACCAAAAGAAACCAAAACAAAATAATTCATCTAAAGGTCAAAGAAAAAAAGAACAAAAAGGCTACAAAATTGTCAATTTCATAGGAAAAATACAAACATTCCAAACTTAAGCATCCATAAATTCTCCTTATAACACTCTCTTCCCTTATCAAACCTTTAAACATATCTACCGAAATGGATTCATATACTTTAACCACCTCTTCCATCTCCTACACCAAACCTCTTTCACCGTTCTTCCTCACCGCGGAGCAACCTTCCTACATCCTCCGCAACATCACTGTCACCTCTCATCCTTCCCAAATCCTCGCCATTGTTGGTCCTAGCGGTGCCGGAAAATCAACTCTCCTCGACATCCTCGCAGCAAGAACCTCCCCTACCTCAGGCTCAATCCTTCTAAATTCCATACCTATCAATCCTTCTTCTTACCGCAAAATCTCCTCCTACGTTCCTCAACACGACGCTTTCTTCCCTCTCCTCACCGTCTCCGAGACCTTCACTTTCTCCGCCTCCCTATTGCTCCCAAAAAACCCATCAAAAGTCTCCAATGCCGTCGCATCTCTCCTCAAAGAACTTAACCTAACACATCTTGCACATACAAGACTCGGTCAAGGCTTGTCCGGTGGTGAACGCAGGAGGGTTTCTATTGGTCTAAGTCTTCTTCATGATCCGGAATTTCTACTCCTCGATGAACCCACATCGGGTTTAGATAGTAAATCCGCTTTCGACGTGGTTCAGATCCTCAAGCTTATTTCTACGTCGAGACAACGGACGGTGATCTTGTCCATACACCAACCTAGCTTCAAGATACTGTCTCTCATAGATCGCATGTTACTTCTTTCCAAAGGAACCGCTGTATACCATGGAAGGGTTGATTTACTCGAAGCTTTCTTGCTCTCCAAGGGATTCACGGTTCCTCCTCAGCTCAATTCTCTTGAGTACACTATGGAGATACTTCAAGACCTTTCCTACGAAAATGCCAACATTACTCTCCATGAGCACTGCTCCGAAAGTCACAAACAGAACACAAAACAGAGCATTGTTAGATATAAAAGCTCGAGAATCACCGAAATAAGCCTTCTTTCTAGACGATTCTGGAAGAACATATACCGGATGAGGCAATTGCTACTAACCAACATCTTAGAAGCTCTAGTAGTCGGTCTTGTCTTAGGCACTATCTACCTCAACATTGGAACCGGCAAAGAAGGAATCCAGAAGCGATTTGGTCTTTTCGCGTTTACCCTCACATTCCTCCTCTCCTCCACCACCCAAACCCTTCCAATATTCATCGATGAACGGCCTATTCTTCTTCGCGAAACCTCGAGCGGACTCTACAGACTCTCCTCTCACATTCTTGCAAACACCTTTGTTTTCTTGCCCTACTTGCTCCTCATAGCAATCATATACTCTGTCTCACTCTATTTCCTTGTAGGTCTCTGCCCTTCATGGCAAGCTTTCGCCTATTTTGTGCTCGTGATCTGGATCATTGTCCTAATGGCAAACTCTTTTGTGCTTTTCTTGAGCTCTCTCGCGCCTAACTACATTGCTGGAACATCTCTAGTGACCGTTCTTCTCGCGGCTTTCTTCTTGTTCTCTGGTTACTTCATCTCTAAAGAGAGTCTTCCTAATTACTGGCTCGTCATGTATTTCTTCTCGATGTACAAGTATGCGTTGGACGCACTTCTGATAAATGAGTACTCATGTCTGCACAACAAGTGCATGGTCTGGTTTCGGGAAGGTACTGTGAAAGGTTGCTTGATTACTGGATGTGACGTGTTAGAGAAGAAAGGGCTTCATGAGAGTCAGAGGTGGTTTAATGTTTATGTGTTATTAGGGTTCTTCGTACTATATCGTGTTTTGTATTTTCTTGTTCTACTCAAAAGAGTTTCGTGTTCCAAAAGATAATTTATTTTCCCTTTTTCTTTTTTTTTTGCTAAATTTGTAATATGGGGTTTTCGTTTTTCTTCAGACTCCATGGTATATACACAATGAATCAATTTATTGACGGATAAATTTAAAATGATAAACTACATTTCCCTCTCGTTTTGTTCATTAGTCTTCTCATAATGTCATTAGAAAACCAAGATAACTATTTGATGTATGATTGACTCAATCAGTTAAATAATGATACGTGGGCAAGGAATATAGAGAATCAATTGGACTAATAGATAGGAGAACCATGTTCGCGTATATGTAGCTAGGACACAAAAGAGATCGTCACGGGTCCACATGATCTTCATCTGCTCAGAAAAACCACATTAGTTTATTGTTATAAGAGTATACACAAATAAAATACATAAGCTTTGTTTACCTATTCTCAGTTGTGATTTGGATTCAAGATATCGAGCTCCATTTAGCTATTTTGTGTTAGTTTAGTGGACGTATCGTTAAGCTATGATAATTTTCATCCAATAGTGTTGCAGATCCTAGACTTTATCAACTTTGGGACCATCGCTGTTTTTGTTTTTTGGTCAGTAACAATGTTAAAAAAAATGTTTTGGACTTTTTTGATTAACAAGTAGGCATTCATGATGTTGACAAAAACAAAGTAGAAATTAATAAGGTCAAGTTGACATACAATATGATACTTCTCGGTTGTATTCATGAGTTCACGGACATGCATGTTAATTTTATTGGTCGCCCGTGAACTGCTTTCTCTGAACCCCTTTTTTGTTTAACAAATTTTTGTCCCGGCCAAGCTGGCTTCCTGACTCAATCACAACTCAAATCTTTTATTTTAATACTAACTTCAAAAGTTTACTAAAAAGAAAATTAAGTTCCATGCGCATATCATGCTGTAATCTTGGATTTCGGGAAATTGAATTTAAGCCAAGAATATGAAGCATGTTGGAACGTCTGTCCCTGGTGTCCGGTTTGGTATGAAACTTGAGAAACAAGGAAGCTGTTGCTACGTTTTATATGATGCAAGAATTTACGTTTTCATTAAATCTACTTAATTTACTCCCTCATCTTTGAGATTGTGCTCCTCAGCTTGAGTCGCTGACTGAATCAAGACTCTACCAGAGCTTTATTTCCACACTATCAAGATTGGATCCGTTGGCCGACCGTGATGTCGGCTGGAGGAACAGAAGAAGCAACCATGAGTGGTTGAGACCAAATGGTTTTATCTTCAAAACATTGTTAAAAGACTTCTACGTTATTGTGGCTGACTTGTCCCATCACTTCATTAGGTGACGTATGAAATTTGGGTGATAAATAAAAATCTGGGAATGTTTACTTACAAGTTTTGCTGGGAATTTGGGTGAAAACAATTACCGTAAGCTAAGTACCATATACAAGAACATAAGACAAATCCTAAAATATAATTGTATTTCTATTGGTCGACAAAAAAACCTAACATTCACAATGTTGAATGAGTCATTTACAATTTACAATTTACAATTTGCAATTTACAATTTAAAATTTACAATAAACCTCAGCTTAAACAGTTGAACATTAAACTTATGTAGATGATTCCCAAATTCATTTTTACGATGAGAGTCCGAAATCTAATTTGGAACCGGTTAACCATTTAACTCAACCATTTAAAACCCAGCCTTGTGTAGCAAACAATTATTAAGATTGTAGGCCCAATTAAAGCCCAAGTTCATAATATATAATCTAATCGTCTTTATTCTTAGAAAACCCTATACTCCCTTTGCTCAAGCTCAGTGCCTCTTTGCAGCTAAAGCTCTATCAACAGAACGATGGTATAGACTCTGTTTTTACTCTGTTTCTCAATATATTTTAGATATTTACTTGATGTAATTAAAGAACATCAGAGTATTAATTGGGATCTTTTTTACACTTTTGTCAGATTATCTCAGAGAACAATCGCAGAGAGATCTGCAAATACCTTTTCAAAGGTTTGTGAGTATTACATTTTATATTTTCCTTACAATTCTCGGATTTCTCAAATTCTGCTAGTTGAAATAGGTTAAGCTAGTTACGTTTTTATAGTGCTCTTCGAATCTAAGCTTGTAGTGAGCAACAATTAGATTAAATTAAGGCCTACGGTTTTAGATATGAATGTAGCTAAAACTAATATTTTCTTCACCTCGCATTCAAGGTTTAGAGACATTTAATTTTGGAATATTGGGTAATGTGAATGCTGGATCTAATGAACTTTCAAGGTTTGTTTAAAAGTTTAAATCTTGGAGATTATGAGGCTCTGCATCTTAGATTGCTTTATAACTGCTGGCTGATTTATTATTATCTATAGTATTCTGTTCTTCTTAGCTGTCTAGACTCTAGAGAAAGGATTTGTGTTGATACTAAATGAGCTATCTTCTTGGGTTTTTGCAGAAGGAGTATGCTACGCGAAGAAGGATTTCAATCTGGCAAAGCATCCGTTGATTGATGTGCCAAACTTGCAAGTGATCAAGCTCATGCAGAGTTTCAAATCCAAGGAGTATGTTAGGGAGACATTTGCGTGGATGCATTATTATTGGTTTCTGACTAATGAAGGGATTGAGTTCTTGAGAACTTATCTTAACCTTCCATCAGATGTTGTTCCAGCTACTTTGAAGAAGTCTGCTAAGCCCGGTGGCCGTCCCTTTGGTGGCCCACCTGGTGATCGCCCTAGGTGAAATTTCTAGTCTTTGTTTCATCTTTTAATTCATTAACTTGTCTTGTGCGAGTGATTTGCTAATTCCGATTCACTTTTCATGGTTTTGGTGATTGTTTCAGAGGACCACCTCGGTTTGAAGGAGACCGTCCCAGATTTGGTGACCGTGATGGCTACCGTGGAGGGCCACGAGGTGGTGATTTTGGTGGCGAAAAGGGTGGAGCTCCAGCTGATTTCCAGCCGTCTTTCCAAGTAAATCTCTCACTCACCATTACTCCTAATTTACTGAGCCAGGAAGCTAATTCGGCTTCATTCAGAGTCTTTTAGCTAGTGGATTGAGAGATTTGTGTGTTTTGTTGTTGTTACAGGGAAGCGGTGGTAGGCCTGGCTTTGGCCGTGGTGCAGGCGGTTACAGCGCAGCAGCACCATCCGGTTCAGGTTTCCCTTGAAAAATTTGTTGTTAACATACGACCATGGAAGGATAGTTTTGTTTGTTTAATGCAAATCTGGAATCTAAAATATATCTATTACGCACATTTTGTTTCACAAACAAATCCTAGTTTCAGGATTAGTGTTGGAATGCCCGTTCTTACTCTGTTCTGTCATCGAAAATTATGCCTTCTCCAAATTACATATTTATTAAGCAGCTTGCTTTTTAAGAACAAAAGAAGAGGAACATGTTTTGGGGGTGTCAACCAAATCTGTCTTGTCTGCGAATTTAGTAGTTGTAAACTTATGAAAAGAAAACGTGTGTTCGTTTTAGTGGGTTATTCAATTTGTATCAATCGATTCAAAGTTAAGTTCGAATTATTGACCCAAAACCAGAACCAAATTTTAATAGGATGGTGATTCTAATATTTTGAGAAAATGTGATAATTTAGATTTCATTTATAATTACAGAAACTTGGGAGATTCCGTACAGCCTAGAGCAGTGACCGTTACCGAGACGGGCCTTAAGCTGCCAAAATGTCCGCAACCACCACAATACCCTCGAGGGCAGCTGGACGGGCCGACGAATAAGCCTATTAGAAAGAGATATTAAAGGCCCAATAAGATTGAGAGCTAAAGACTAGGCTTTACACTTAATGACGGTGAGCTTAAAACTCTAAATCCTAGCTTCTGCTCCTCTATTGCTATTTCTCTCTCTGTCTCCGCGCGTTTGAACCAGAACGAAACCTAGCAAAATTTCACCATGGGTAAGGTCAAAGTTCTATCGTCTCGCTAAGGAGCGTGGATTCCGTTCTCGAGCTTCATATAATCTTATACAGATAGACGACAAGTTCTCTCTTCTCAACTCTGCCCATGCCGTTCTCGATCTCTGCGCCGCCCCCGTTGGTTGGATGCAGGTGGCCGTCGAGAAAGTTCCCGTCGGAAGCCTCGTTCTCGGAATCGATCTTGTTCCGATTGCCCCCATCCGTGGCTGTGTCACTCTCCAGCAGGATATCACACGGACCGAGTGCAGATCGAAGATCAAACAAGTGATGGAGCAGCATGGTGTTAGAGCTTTCAATCTGGTTCTGCACGATGGGTCTCCAAATGTTGGTGGTGCGTGGGCGCAAGAGGCTGTGACTCAGAACGCTTTGGTTATTGATTCTGTAAAATTAGCTACACAGTTCTTAGCTCCTAAGGGGAATTTAATCACCAAAGTTTGATTTTCTTAGATATACTTCACTTTCGGATTGACATATTTGAATTTGTTTTCTGCGATTGAGCTTGTGCCATCCAGTTATGTGTTTTGATGTAAAATTTTCTCAACTATTGCTTTATGTCTCTTCTGTTTATTAGGTTTCTGGTCTCGAGATTACAGCTCTGTGCAATGGTGTATTAAAGAGGTACTGTATTACTCGGATTTTCATCCGGATGATAAGTGTTCCTGGTTCTTCATCTTACTGGTGCTTTTGTTGGTGCAGCTGTTTGATAAGGTTGAAGTATTTAAGCCACCGGCTAGTCGTTCTGCATCTGCAGAAACATATACTGTGGTTGGGATACAAAGCTCCTAGCAAGATTGATCCTCGTAATCTTGATTACAGAGATCTCTTTAAGGAGACAGCAGAACGCTCGAGAAAGGTCATCATTAAGTCTTTTTATGGCATTTTTTGGTGTGGTTTCTGCAACTCTTTCATTTCCCTTAAAGTTGGTGTGTTACTGTTGTGTTTGTAGGTGTTGGATGTGCTTGGAAAAAAAACAAAACAGAAGAGAAACCGTGATGGGTAGGCAACATCATTTATCTCTTTTTTTCTGCGTTATATATGAACTTTATAACTGGGGATTTATATACAGGTATGAAGATGGAGAGTCCATTTTGAGAAAAGTTGCATCTACTGCTGATTTCATCTGGTCTGAAAAACCTCTTGATATTCTTGGAACGGTTACTTCCTTATCCTTTGATGATGAAGCTTCTTTACCTTTAAAAGAACATGATTTGACAACAGAGGAGCTACTGTTTCTAATCTGCCATATCTTTACTAATCGAGGATTTATTACTTCCACTTACTGGTAACTTTTTCTTTTTCTGGATGCAGATTAAAATTCTATGTGACGACCTTCATGTTTTGGGCAAAAATGACTTCAAGAATATCCTTAAGTAAGAACTGCATCACTTAATCCATCATGGACCTTTTTACTCCTTCTTTGAAGTATCACTTGTTTATCTCTTAGCTTTTCTGGGAACGTTGTGGAGCTTTACTTATAACGAAGTCAGCTATGTAGAATTACTGAGCTCTATATGGGTTGGGTGAAGAATGGTTTTCTTAGCAATTTTACGTATTTACCTATGCTGTTCTGATAAAATCATTGAATGGTTTATCAAAAAGAAAAAAAACATTGAATGCTCAACCAGATATAGCATTGTGTGAAATGGCTAAACAAGTGTGCATGGATGTTAGTTTTGGTGTGAGGGAAGCAACTAGTTTTGTTGAGACGTTATTATTTGTTGTCAACCATCCATGCGTCTGGAAATTATATTAGTTGCCTAACGCACATTGAACTTCATTTGTCTTGTAGATGGCGATTGCAACTCAGGAAAGCTCTGACTCCTGAGAAAAAGGAAATTACAAAAAAGGAGCCTGATGTGGGCAAGGAAGATGAGGAAAATGATGATGATAAACTACTCAATGAATTGGAAGAGCTGGCAAACACAGCCGACCGTAAAAAGAAACAGGCAAAGAAGCTTCTTGCAAAACGACGGGATAAGGTTATTTTTAATCTTTGATAATAACCTGTCTATTCGCTTCCCAAGTCTTTGATAGTTCAAAATGGTCATTGTCTTTTAGTAAATTAGGTAATGGTGTTGTTGCCAGTGATAGACTTTATAGTCAGTTGCTTGCCACTGATTGCTGGTAAATCACCCAGAAATGAAATTTATTTGGGTCATGACAGGATCAAATTTAGTACGTCTTTAGCCAATTTATATACTCGCAAGAACATTTTGTACGTATGCCTAAGCAAAACTGATGCCCTTTGCTTACTGAATCATTTGAGCTTGGTGCCAAAATGATATCAGCATTTCGAAGGTCATGAATCACTTCATTAATAGCACTTCTTTATGTCGTGGTTAATGGCCTTAGTGATAGATCTTTAGACCTCATTCTTCCTTCGCTTAATTCAATATGATTTGCCAGGATGAAACGCGGAAGGCTACTGGTCCACAGATGGATGTACTTGAAGATGAATATGTAGACCATGATTTGTTCTCTCTTTCTGCTATCAAGGTACTTCCATTTTTGTATCCAATATCTGTGTTGATTTTTTTATGTATAACTGGCATTAGAAGGAAGCTTGGATTGCTGAGCATCATTTATTTCAATTCAATTGGTT
This sequence comes from Cardamine chenopodiifolia, assembly GCA_963922655.1. NCBI lineage: Eukaryota > Viridiplantae > Streptophyta > Magnoliopsida > Brassicales > Brassicaceae > Cardamine > Cardamine chenopodiifolia. The sequence continues at coordinate 4,862,648 of OZ000481.1, forward strand.
GAACATATGATTTCATTCTGACTGAGCTTGTAAAGACAAATATTTTCATTTATTGATTCTTTCCAGGGAAAGAAAGATCTAATGGCAGTTGACAATGACGAGGATGATAATGGCTACGCCGACGACAGTGAGAACGAAGACCGTGATGAGGGAGCTTCAGATGAGTCCAAAGACAGTGACATAGATTCTGATGAAGAACGTCAGAGGTCAGGCTGCTAACTGCATACTTTTTCTGTAGATTATAAAGTTCTGTTTGAAGAATGTCATACATTACTCAAGTTTGTGTAGTTTCTTTTTTCTAAATCTTATAGTCTTTTTTTAACATTACTGATAAACTGAACAAATGGAGGAGATTTTTGATGAGACATATAAGCGGTATATGGAGAAGAAAGAAGCGCAAAGCAAAGGAAGCGGGCTAGGCAGGCCCATGCTGAATAGCTAGAGGATGGTGATGGAGATGGAGATGAAGAAATGAAATTGGATTATGATTCAGATTTGAATGAAGAAAAGGATGAGGCAAACCCTCTTGTTGTACTTCTTGATGATGGAGAGGTCCAAACAAAGGTGGAAATATCCAACCAGTGGTTCAGTCAGGATATATTTGCAGAAGCTGTGGAAGAGGGAGACTTGGGAAAAGATGACAGTGAAGACAAAACACCAATTGAGAAAAAGAGCAAAAATCTGTCTAAACCAGACAACTCAAAGCAGAGGGAGTCAAAATCAAGCGTTTTGTCTGATCAGAGCTCTCCCAAAAGCTCTAAGGAGGAGGAAGAGTTCGAGGTCGTCCCTGCACCAGCCACGGATTCAGACTCTGATTCATCCTCTGATGATGATGTTCATACAAAGGCCGAGATACTGGCATGTGCAAAGAAAATGCTAAGGAATAAGCAGAGAGAAGAGATACTTGATGATGTATATAACAAATACGTATGAAGACGAAGGTTTACCCAAATGGTTTTTTGGATGACGAGAAGCAGCACAGACAACCAATGAAACCTTTCAGAGAGATTAATGCTCGTTCAGCCAAGAAAGTGGTGGAAGCCAAGGCAAGGAAGAAGCAAGCTGCTCAGAAAAGATTGGAGAAAGTGAGGAGGAAGGCAAACGCAATATCTGACACAGCGGATATAGCAGACCGTTCAAAGGACGAGATGATAGACAAGCTATACAAGAAAGCAGCAGAGCCAAGGAAACCTAAGAAAGAACTGGTTGTGTCTAAGAAAGGAGTTGGGGTTAAGGTTGGGAAAGGACAGAAGAGAGTTGATAGAAGGATGAAGAGTGATGCTAGGAAGCGTGGAGGAGGCAAACCTGGTAGGAACGGGCAGAAGGCCACCTGTAAGAAGGGCGAGAAAGGAAAAAGGCTGGCCGGGAAACCACGGGGGAGGAAACCCGGGTAAATCCTCAATGGCGAGAATGAGGCAGAAAGGAAGTTTTGTTTCGTGTTTTAGTCTGATTTATGCAATTCTTGACTTTTAAGTTATGTTCTCTTATCGATACTCGAGTTTGTTGTGTCCTAAGTTAAAACTTAGTGGATCTCTTTGTTTATGAAGAGGTGCCGTAATTGAATACCTTTGGGGATCGTGTTCAAATTGAAAAAAAATGCAAGATTTCTAAACGGAAGGATTGAAAGTCTAGACTTCACAATTGTTCGAAAACGTTTATATATTTATGAAGTTACAAACAAATATATTTGTATACTACATTATCACATTAAAAAGATTGTCCATACATTTAAGTTTAGTTAACATACTGTTAATTTAGTCAAAAAATGGCACAATTAGTAAAGCGATCTAGTAGAGCTCTATGGAAAGATTAATGGTAGATGAAAACTTTAATTAATCTTGCACTTTTTATACGTGGAAGATAGATTTGAAAAAAAATAAGTTGAAATTTGTTGTTATTCGATTTTCCCAATAAAAGTAATTTAATAACACAATGGTCAATGCGACAATAACATTTTTAATGTATGTCTGAAAATTACGTTGCCAAAGACTGGTCTGAGCTACAAATTTAAACTTAATTGTAAATTTGACTGACGGCAAATTCCATTTACAACCACGACGGCGAATGAAGTTCGATGGCAACTAGATCGCCTTATAAGAGACAAACGAAGCGATCCATGATTCATTCTTTTCCTGCTCCGTCTGCATCTTGCCGATTCATTTCTAGGAGGAGGATCTCGATGATGATTCCTCTTGCTCTCTTCTCCGGCGCTATTTTCCTATTCTTTATGCCATTCAACAGCTGGGGCAAATCAAATAATTCGCTGGATCTCTCCCGTGACATCTATGAAATTGAAGTAGTTGCTGAGTTTCCTCATGATCGTGATGCGTTTACTCAGGTTTTGTTTGTTCTCCCCTGACTTGTGTTCGACTATAGTCATCTTATTTTCGAATTTCAGTATAACTGAATGTTTGGATTCTTGCTTATCGGCAGGGTCTACTTTATGCGGGAGACGATACACTGTTCGAGTCAACTGGTCTATACCGGAAGGTGATTCGTTCGCTTTGAATTCTTATTCATAAACCTTTATTTGCTCCTTTGAAAATCACAATGCGAAGCTTGAGCTTGATCCGTTCTGATTTGTTTTCCTCTTCTTACAGTCTTCAGTGAGGAAAGTGGCTCTACGAACAGGAAAGGTATGGTTTTCATCTTTGTGGTTTGATGAAACTTGTTGCATTAGAGCTCACTTGTGGACTATACCAAACATGTTAGTGAATTGTCATATAGGTTTCTGTGTAATTGAAAATGTGAAATTATGGGTGTTGGTTGAACTACGCAGATGATTTGTTGATCAGCCGTGTGACCAACATTATAGAGTTCATCATGCACATAAGCTTTATTTGAATTGGTGGATTTAAATTTTTCGTACATAGGTGGAAATCTTAGTTTTGTTTCTCCCTTGCGTAGGTTGAAATTCTTGAAAAAATGGACGATTTATACTTTGGAGAGGGTTTAACACTCCTTGGAGAAAGGTGGGCCTTTTCTTTCATGAAACTAGTTTCTAATTCAGAACTCGAGTTTCTTCTCTTTGTTTGGTTCTAATGCTGATTCATTTCCCAACTGACAATCATTTAACAGTTTAAAAAGTATTCTGATCCACTGATTGTTTGTGTGTTGTAGGCTCTTTCAAGTCGCATGGTTGACGAACACGGGTTTCACATATGATCTTCGCAACTTAAGCAAAGTTTGTACTGGTCTTTTCCTTTTCATACTCTTTTTGTTTGCATAGTTTGCCTTAGCTATTAATCATCAGGGTCAAGCAAATCGTCTAAGTCAGCCTGCTTGCTATAAATTAGAAGAAATATCTTTGTCATAAGTTACCCTGTGTCCATGGCATTAACGCTTTATGATGGACTAGTAACGCATTTGATCTCACTCTAGGTAAAACCATTTAAACATCATATGAAAGATGGATGGGGACTGGCTACCGATGGAAAAGTGTTGTTTGGAAGTGATGGCACTTCTACACTATACCGGATGGATCCTCGAACAATGAAAGGTGTCTCACCTATACTCATTAAGTTTTTGTGCCCTTGAACCACTTGCTTACTTGTTGTCTGGAGAGTAGAATTGGCATTTTATGGTGTCTCTTCTCTGCAGTTACTGATAAGCATACCGTCAGATATAATGGCCGTGAGGTGCGCTACCTTAATGAACTTGAATACATAAACAAAGAAGTCTGGGCAAACGTGTGGCAGGTATTCCAACTGTTTCTGATATTTGCATCTATTCATTGTGACATTTGGAAAAATCATTGTCACACAAATGAATAGAACCTTTCTAATCCAAATTCTACTTCTACTAAGCAAAATTGTGATATAAATGCCTCCAAAGTTTCAAAATGTGAAACCGTACTGGTGCAGTAAGCTTCATTCATTCTCTCTCGTTGAGATATCAGAAGTAATGTTTCATCAGATCACTGTTTACACAAAATTAAGTTTTGTGTGTGTATCTTTCTGTTGCAGTCTGATTGTATTGCTAGAATTTCACCCAAGGATGGAGCGCTGCTTGGGTGGATACTGCTTCCAAATTTAAGGTTATTGTTTCTTCTAACATGTTTTTGTGTAGGATAGACCACTGTGTTATACCACTGATCCTCTTTTTCTTCATTTCTGACAACCTTTCACAGACAAGGATTGCTGAAATCTGGACATAGGGTGAGTTGAAATCTGAAGTTGACAAGCTTTGTAACTTAATAAGTCATCTTCGAAACTCTGTTTTCCCTTAACCTTAATCTTTTCTTCACTATAGGGTATTGATGTCTTAAATGGCATAGCATGGGACAGCGCCATGCAGCGCATCTTTGGTAATAATTCTCGTTTGGTCCCTTGAGCTTGATCACTCTATCTCGCCTCCGAGTCCTAACCTTTTTGAGTCTCGATAATTTGCTTTGCAGTAACGGGAAAACTGTGGCCGAAGCTGTACCAAATCAAGCTAAAACCAGCATCAGAAAAGAACGAGAAACATGTCGAGCAACAATGCTTGGTATAAAAAAAATACACAAGGACATGGTTATAATGTATACTGTTGGTTGTTCTGAAGTTAAAAAGGCATTAGTACCGTAAATTCTTAACATTAGCAGAAGAGTGTAGCTTAAGGTCCATGACCCAAGTTGCAGTCACCAGCTTTGTATCCTTCGCTATTACATTTTGGGGTCCCAAAAAAGGGAAATAAAAAAATTAATAATATCAGAAGTAAACCAAAAACAAAGATGCTACGAGGATTTGTCTGAGCGAATAGTGATGTGACACGTAGAAATACGGTATCAGCCTCATAAATGGTTGTAACTTGTTGCTTTCTTACCTGGTTGACGCCTAACTTTTTGTTTTTTTGGGTTTTTCTTTCTCATCTTTCACCATCGCTCTTTCTGTGTTTTACGTCTATGCCATTTCGACCCACATTTTAAGGTATAGTCCAAACATTTTAGATATACATCATGTGATCTAAAATTTTACAAATGACATTTTGAACGAATGGATCTGGACAATTTAAGACGTGGAACTATGACAATCATGACACAATTCTCAACATGTATCGTGATGTAGCGTCTTAAAAATGTACATCCATAATCTACAAAAATAAAAATTATACTTTTCGGAAATTAATCCACAACCAGGTGTAAAAACAATGAACGATACATTAAGACAGTAAGTCTCCTAAGATTACCACATACGTTTACTCTTTTTTTTTTTCATCTGAATTGTACGATTTATCAGATGACGAAGGTCTCTCACCTTCAAAGAGAATGCGCAGCCAAGTAGGAATCCTCGAAGCAACATAAGAAGCCACTCGAGAATCCGATGCCACGCTTTGAGCAATGAGAGAAACATTCTCCAAAAAAACGCCGAAGACAAAGGATTACAGCTTCGGAAACTAAGCCGGCGGACTAACTGATGTCCCCAGAAACTAAAGGGAACTCAGAACCCTAATCCTAACAAAGCAAGGATGATAAACCCGAGAAATTACAGATACAAATGTCCTGCAAAACGTCTAAACCCCTCCAGAGAGCCTACCACAGCTAATTACCGAAGAAGTTTTGCAAAACAAACCAGCGATAACGGAGACCTCCTATAGTGAATCAAGGGTGCCACACCAACTAAGAGACCATGATATCAGTTAACCGAAGGCAATGTAAAATCCAACTGAGCAAAGTTACCGAGAAGAACCGATACCGCAGATCGCTGCAACCTTTAAGAAACAAGCTAAGGAAACAGAATTTGGCTCTCCCTGCACCTCGGATGCGCCTCTAAACAACAAACAAGCCAAATTAACCATGACCGTTCCAAAACAGGTCCACAATAGATCCACATCGTAACCCTCCATACACCCATGAAGCACCATCGCCGCCTCCATCTCTTTCGAGAACAAGGCCGACGAACTCAGACAAAAGAAACAAGCCACAAATCGGAGATCCTAGAAATCGAAGCCAACGCGAGGAACCGGATGAGCAGCTAACGATGCCTGAAAAGGAAAGCCTAAGCTACAGACAAGAGACCAGATTTTGAAACTAGTGACGATTGACAATCGTCATTTATCTAAAATACTTTCATAGGACTCTAAGAAAAGATGTCAAACATACTTCAGTGGTTTTGCTTGCTAACCACTCACTTGCAGTTTTCAACAAGGCATTATATGCATCTAAAGGTCTGCTGAAATCTTCCATGGCACTAGAAGACCTATCAACATGAAAGCCATCCTTGGAGTTATATATAAGAAGTTCAAAGTCAGGAGGAACACCGTAAGTGGAAATATCAGACAAATCACGCACTCAGTCAATTTCTTGAACAGCAACGTTCCTAAACAAGCAAATAAGTTATAAACTTATTAATTTTAGAGCAAATTATAATATTCATTAAAATTCAACTTTAATAAAAATGAGAGCCAATTGGCAGGAATTGTAAAATAGAAGCGAATAAGGGTCGAGTAGATAGTCGATAAAAGAAATATAAAAATTAAAAAGATATAAAAGAAAGCATTTGAGGGCAAATTTGGTCACACGAAACTGAACCGTCCTTCACTTGTAATTGCTTATATTTTTAATCCAAAAATGTTTATTTGAAACTAAATTGTGGCCTTACTTGCATTTACACCACATCTCTTTCTCTCTTTCTCTCTTTCTCTCTCGCAGAAAAGATTAAATTCCTCGGCAGGTTGTGGAAACCAAAGCCCTCACGAAGAAGAAGCTCCTTCGCATGGCGGCAGGACTCTCAACCGCGGTAACATTCAATCCACTCCACCGCTCATCCTCCGGTTTCCGCCTACTCCACCCACAATCCGTAGCCGGATTCCCTACATCTCTCCGATTCAAAGGCTTCTCCGTCTGTTACGTCGTGGAGGAGCGAAAGCAGAGCTCTCCCATCGATAGCGATGAGCCACCGGAGAGCACGAGCTCAACCGCCATAGACCCCGAGTTACTGGCGTTGCGTTTGGTGGAGAAATTAAAGAGGAAGAAATCGGAGAGGTTCACGTATTTAGTAGCTGCTATGATGTCGAGCTTCGGCATCACTTCCATGGCTGTTATGGCTGTTTACTACAGATTCTCGTGGCAAATGGAGGTAACAAAAACCTCATTTTGCTTTGATCCGATTTTGAAATTTCACATCGTTTAATGGTTACAAAATCAGGGAGGTGAGATCCCAATATCGGAAATTTTTGGTACATTTGCTCTCTCTGTTGGTGCTGCTGTAAGTTTCAGAATCTTATCCCAAATTTTCCGATTCATCAACACAAGTTTGACTTAATTTTGAAATCCAGGTGGGCATGGAATTCTGGGCAAGATGGGCTCATAGAGCTCTCTGGCACGCTTCTCTATGGAGCATGCATGAGGTATTATAAGGTTTGAGTTTTCTTTCTCATATGGAGTAGCCAATTTAAATTGTCGTTTCTTTCAACTTGCAGTCTCATCACAAACCAAGAGAAGGTGCGTTTGAGTTAAACGATGTGTTCGCAATAGTAAACGCTGTTCCTGCCATTGGACTCCTCTCTTATGGATTCTTCAATAAAGGACTCGTTCCTGGTCTCTGCTTTGGCGCCGTATGTCTCTCTCTCTCATTGGTCTAAACTCACAAACTAACGTTCAAGGTTTTTTGTTTGACTCTATGGTTAAATAAATCACCAGAATTAGGAGATTTCGGTGGCGTTTTAGTTTAATGGCCCATAAGCTGGAAGAAATAGTTTTTTTTTTTTTTTGCTCTCTCTCTCTCTGTCGATTGGTAGACTGAGATCTCCGACGTTTAAAACGAATTTAATAAACGTATCTTACTTCCAGTATCTTCTGTCTCTCTCTCTCTCTCTCTAGTATTTGTATTACTATAATAAAGAATTAGATGTTGGATACAACATACATGTGATGATGACAAATGACCCATTTGGTCCTGGTGCTTTCTTGTGTTGTCTCTTTTGGTAACAGGGTTTAGGAATAACGGTGTTTGGGATCGCCTACATGTTTGTCCACGATGGTCTGGTGCACAAGCGCTTCCCTGTAGGTCCCATCGCCGACGTCCCTTACTTCCGTAAGGTCGCCGCTGCTCATCAGGTAACTTATTATAAATACAAGGCTTCCTTTCCCAAAATAGAATGCATTTTAATAGTCTCGTGCTTGATTATGTTTCAGCTACATCACACTGACAAATTCAATGGTGTACCATATGGATTGTTTCTTGGACCCAAGGTACGTTTCTCGACTTGCTTAGATTCTTTATCTTCTTCATGTTGGCTTTTCATCATTTTGATATTGTGATTTTAGGAATTGGAACAAGTTGGAGGAAATGAAGAGTTAGAGAAGGAGATAAGTAGGAGAATCAAATCATACAGAAAGGGTTCGGGATCCGGGTCGAGTTCTTGACTACAATAACTAAAAACAAGCTCTCTTCTTTTTTTTTTGTCTTTTGTCAGGATCATATGAATACGGTCTATGTTGATAAATCATATATGCCGATTTTGATTTTGATGAATATTTTTTAAATAGAATTTGGCATATTATAATTAGCCTTTCATTTTTATTTATACCCTCTAGTTTCCTGCAATTGTGCGTGTAAGCAATGTAGTAACGATTGACATATATATATTACATTGTTTGTTTTGTCGTTGCCAGAAGTACAACAAAAAAAAACATAGCCATAAAACTATGTTGAAGTTATTAGTTTTGACAGTCAATTCATTATGCAAGGATGACCAATTATCATACTCTCCTACAACACACAACTTACAATATGAGTAATTCACTATTCCATAAATAAACCAATTAGTTGTTCTGCTACATTATTATCTGTTATTTTCCGAGGTAATTTTTTATTCTCATTTTTAAAAAAATTATTCGTGAATGTTTTTTTATTTTATTTTATTCTGCTATTTAGGTAATCTGTCAGATTTTGTGAAAAAAACCACCATCAATTCTCCACCTGATTTCACTATCATTTTTCTTCACCAAATTCCATAGTTACCATTTTAGACCATGTGTTTTGTATACATACAATCATCTATGTATCTATAAGGTTTTTTGTTAAAAGAAGTCAAAAAACAAGTTTTCTTTATAAATCATTTTTACTATTTCGTGATAATACCCAAAAATGAATTATGATATCAAAATATTTATGACAAATTCAAAACTAAAGTTACATCGGTATAAAAGTCCATGGAAAACATTATGCTAGTTTGACACTGATTTTAAGCTTACACACAAAACTATTGTTCGTCCTAAACCCACACCAAAACCAATTGTGCTGAATTAGGTTTCGTTTAAAAGACCATATGTTTTTCTTTGCTTCCATTTGGCCATTTCCTTTGCATATTTCTTTGCTAATTGATTTCAGTGACATTTATAAATAAACATCAAGGATAAGCGAACATATACCTGAATCGTAGAAAATATTTTGCTTATCATGCAACCAGAAAATATTCATGAAGTCAAATATCTCTTATCGGAGAAACCAAATGACATGTACCTCAATTGATGTTTCTGGATTTTTCTTCTGTTCGTAAATTAATGTATGCATTATATATGCGCTTACGTTCACAGTATAGCCGCTTACCTCGTGGAAGTTAGACGCCTCGTTGCGTGTAACGTTGACATAATATGGAATTATAAAAGTTCTAAAAATATAAAGTTGAAATCTATTGCTACATTCATGTAATGAGTAACTTACAAAATAGTGCTATTTTAATTTTAAGAAAGAGTGTGAAAATGAATATGGTTCAAACACGTAAACGATTTCTATTAAACTTATTTCTTAAATAATGGATAGGGGACACATACTGTCTTATGAATTATATATTAATAAGGCATTATAATATGGACCGCTCGATCGAGTTCTATAGAAACATAACATTACTTGAATGGCTTTTGAAGGTAGAGAGTTATTGAAAGGTGTTACTTGTTACGTGACTGTCCAATATAGTTCACTTTCATTTCGCTTAGTGGATACATCACATTATTTCCTCATGCTCACCAATTCTAAGTGGAAGTTATTATGTACACTCCCACGACACTATCAAAAGAAAATCCCAAGGGATAAGGGAAAGAATTATTTGATTATTTATATTAGTGATATATATATATATATATATATTAGTTATTACTTTTATCTTCAAATAATTTTGAATTAACCAAAAGTGATTGGTCAAAGAAGTGCAATGAAGGCTAATGGTCTCACTACTCCCACCTTTGTTATCTCTCAACCAAATTCAAGTTCCTAACTGAAATGGTGAAAAGTGGCGTGGAGGCATAATAGTATGGTAATAATTAACACAGAGCAAAGAGTTCCTACTTATTTCATTAGAGCTCATTTCTTTTCGCATTCAAGAAAACCGCCGCTATGACGATCTTCTAATGATCTGGTTTAGTACCCGAAACTAATTTTTTTTTTAAAAATCTCTAATTCCACTCCTTCCTTTTATTCTTTCATTCTTTCTTTTCATTAGAGCATTATCAGAATAGCTGCATCTGATTGTAAAATGTCTTTTTTGTTGCAATAAAGTTTAACATTACAAAAAAGAAAGTCCTTCTACATCTCTACCCTTTCTATTATTTTAGTATTCTGTTTTTGATAATTACTATGAGGTGGCGTGGAGGCATAATTAGATAAGGACACAAAGTGCTACAGAAAGTCGATGGTAAATAGCTGTCTATTTGCACAAATAGGAAGTTCGGTACGCTTTTGACGACGAAGCTCCAATAATAACCATTTAACACTGATTAATCCATATTCTACACATTTTGTTATACAAATTTTCGTTTTCTAATGTTTTTGTTAAAGTCAAGATACATTCGTGGACGTATGCTATGCCTTGTGGCCAATCCACCAACCAAAATGACGATTTTTAGAAAAAAAAAAACTAAATAAAATGACGATAATTTGACTATACCAATACGAAAAATAAAAAACCCCACGCGTTTTGCAATGTCCATTTCCAAACAACAAAAAATTAAGGTGTCCCATTTTGCAACGTGTCTTAGCCACACTTAAACTCAACTCCACTGAAAGTTTTTAAAATTAAAAAAAAAAAAAAAAAAAATTTTACCCATCAAAGTAGAGGTGAACACTGGTCAAATATCTAAAATTTTTATGAAATAAATATCTGCGGATATCAAAATCCATTAAAATAATTAAATTTTTTTTTAACAATAATAATATAAAATTATCAAATAATAAAATAAAAAATAATAAAAAAATATCATATAAAATATTTTAAATTGAATTTTATAATTAGAACATATTTACTATGTAAATTTTAAATATACACAAATGTTTCAAAAAAATATTTTGTGATATTTTATATAAATTTCAATCTATTATATAATATATATATATATTATACATATGTTTTAAATAAAAATCATATATAAACATGGATACAGATCATATCCAAATATTCAGATTCTTAAAATAAAATATTTGGATTTAGATACCTTAAATATCCAGTTTTTTTAATTGGATCAGATTTAGAATTGTAGATATTTTGTCCATCCCTACATAAAATAGACAAAAGACTCGTTCAAAAGTGGGGCATTCAATATCCATTAACAGAATTAGGCATAAATTGATACATACTTCTCAGATATTGGTAACTTCAAATCCGAATTATTATGCAAACACCGAGCATTCTTGAAAACGCTTATGGAAGATTATCTAATCCTCTTATTAGATTTGAAGTGAAAGAAATTGCTAATAAGGTTTATAATTTGCCAAGTTGAAAACTTTAGTCTTTAGGTGTAAATTGACCCCGATTTTATATGGGATACTAGTTATGAGTTTTTTTTTTGTGTTATGATAAAACTAATATATCTGCATTCTGGTTCTGCCATTAATTTTTAAAAAAAGTTGGAACCGAAATCTTAGCCGTCTAATAAAAACCTCATAGATGTTTTTTTTTTTTTTGTTATGAATGAGGCACTATGCACATCTATTTGAGAACAAATGATCTGATCCAATATATCATGTTTCAAATTTTTTGCTATATTACCCATAAGAAATAATTCGTTTAAAAAATATAATATATTTGGATATATGACATATATTTGACTTACAATATAGAAAAAAATTAAATATGCAAAATTATCCTTAATATATGATCTTGTAGATGACTGTTAATCCGAATTATGAGAGATTTGCATAGATGAATATCAATTATTCGAATTTTTCGTCTCATATCGGATAAGAAATAGTTTGAAATAGAGGAATAATATGTTCCTCACTTTAATGCGCCATTATTCGTGAAATGGACAGGCCTAGCGGACACGCCGACAGACGAGTTTGTACCGGTCAAGTCTTTGTGTCCCAATGGAAGCTGTTGAATTTTCTAGAAACCATTTGACACGTGGCATGTTCTGATTGGATGACAACAAGACGGCCAACGTTTCTTGAACTATCTCCCGTTCTATCTCTACTTTTCTTCTGGATCCAAAATTATCCAAAAAATTTAGGGGAGTTCTTTGAGGCAGCTGCTTCTATGCCATTCTGTAGAGGTTTGGATCCAATTTCATCATCTTGTTGCTCTCTTTATCTTCAATTTCCATAGATCTTCAATCGAATTGACTTCTTTTTGTGAAAGTTTTGTAATTAGTTTCCTCAGATTTAATGCTTTAAACCAACTTAGACGATTGAATTCTGATGCAGCATGAGTTTCTGAGGTAGATCTGCTTACTTGCTTGTAGTTTCATCCTTTACTTAATTCTCAGCGATCTTGTTTCTCTTACGCACTGTGATTTCGTGTAGAATTGACTCTTTTGCTCTCTGTAAGCGCATAGGTTTCAATATTCATCGAAATGATCAGGCTTTAGTTAATGTGATGGATCTTCTATCTTGGGTTTCTGTTGACTTTGTTGAAATCTATATAAATCATTGACTGATTTTGTTTTACTTCTTTAGGAGACTTGGTGTCTTTGTAGTTCCCTTGAGTTACTCAATCATGTACTCATTTGATATTTGTCTGCTTCGTTGGTGAAATTTTGGTGGCATGTTTTACATCTACAAGTTTGAATGGAACTATGATTTTGCTTTAAGATTGATGGTTCTGCATAGGCTTCTGTGTTTCTCCATTGCAACTTTAAATTAATCTAAGTAATTGTCAATGCAGAAAATGGGCGAGTCTAAGGGGTATGGGAAAGGAGGACGATTGATTCCTAAGGATAAGTCTGCAAATTCTTATAACGTCTCTCTTCAGTTGTCTCCAGTTGTTTCATTTTGGGATTGTATTGTCCGCACGATGAGGTATTCCTCTATACCAGAGTGGTTGTAGTCTTTGAAATCCTCTAAGACAGCGAGTTTAGTAGATTTGCTTAGTTAGAGTTATAGAACCCTAGAAAGTAAGTATGGATCACACGGTATGCAAGCAAGCTCAACCAGTCGCTAGGAAAGTGAAGAAGCATGGTAAAGATGAATTTGATCGTGTCAAACAAGCTGAGAAGAAAAAGAGACGTTTGGAGAAAGCTCTTGCTACTTCTGCAGCCATTCGGGCTGAGCTGGAGAAGAAGAAACAGAAGAGATTGGAAGAACAACAAAGGTTAGATGAAGAAGGGGCTGCAATTGCAGAAGCTGTGGCTCTGCACGTTCTACTGGGCGAAGATTCTGATGATTCATCTCAAGTCATGCTTGGGGAAGAAAAGGGTTTCAAGATTGATCTGTTTACATGTGAAAGAGCCAACTATGTTCCTCACGAAACTTGCGCCAGTTATACAGTTCAAGGGGTTGGGTGTTATGGACTAGGAGACAGTAACTGGTCAGTGTCATATAAGCCATTCAGGAGGGATGTTTGGGATAACAACATGGGAATATCTGCGGATTTGATGGCTGCTCAGGCGGTTTCGTCACTTCAGATATCTGAGAACGCTGATAGGAACGCTTTTGTCTTCGAAACGGTGTTCCGGGGATGAAAATGCCATGGTGCCAAATTCTGTTGGTAAAAGAAGTGTCCGCTATGATAGTAGTTGCAATACTTTCTTTATTTTGGAAGCCCTTTTTGGTGTAATAATTTTTTGTTGTTTATCTTTTGCTTTCTCTATCTGTAACATCACAAGTGCTTTCTGAGTTATATATATAAACAGCATACTTTGTAAGTCTCATCATTATCTAATTAGCAACTCATTCAGTCCCAATTTATAGTAAACCCTTAAACGGTATGAATATGTTAAGATTTGTGAGTAACAAAGTGTTGAGTATGATCTTACCAAGAGGCACACGTTCTACTAAAAATCAGAAAACAAATGATGGGTTCCAAAGTTGATACAAAGTAATGGTTACAAAGGAGAAGAAAAGTGCGTATAGCAGTGGATATACAGTTAACCGAAAGCATAATGGTGGATCGGTACGGTTGTTACTAAAACAGTAGAACATCAGAATCACGGCTTTGTTTTTTCTGATTGGTGATTGCATGATTTGCATCTTCATCTTTGTTCCCTATCTCTGTACTTGTTGAGGGTTTGGCAGTGTTAAGTAAGCCTTTGAACCAGCTACCTTGGAATCTCAAGTTCCCATTGTCTGAACTATTGATGCTTCCCGACCTTTGGGGAGAGCCATTGGAACCATTAAAGCCATTGGTGACGTTCGAGGTAACATTCGAGAGGAAGCGATAAGCCACTTTACTAGCTGACACAAGTTCAGTTTTGGCTTGCTTCATCTGCAAAATCCCAATTTACAAGATTTGAACACCCATCATGTTGCATTTAGGTGGCAAAGAAGTAAACGAAAGAGAACCCACCCGCATAGCTGTGTTTCCTGCCACTTCCAACGCTGTGTCGCCAGCATGTGCAAAGCGATTCACCCAACCTGTTAAGAGGCAGAACCCAAGCGACATAAGCCTTAAAGACCAACGTACACACACACAGCCTGAATCCCAAATAATGGCTTTGCCTGGGATCTTTGGCACACCAAGCCGGTCACAGAGTACATCGCAGAATTGATTACAATTTTTTGACAACAAATCATATGTGTGTCCTGGCCATTCCCTGCTGAAGATTGTGCAATCTGTCCTCCCAAGGACGATTTTCTCACGATATGTGTACATTGGATTCTTGCCACTAGGGTAGCTGAATACACCAGTTCCTTGTTCACAATACCCATAAGACCATTCATCGTCTCCATATAGCTGCACAAATTCATAAAATATGCCATTCAATTACTCTTCCATTCGAATCAATAGTCATCTAAAAAGGCACAAGGAAACTTAAAAAAAACAATATAAAGAGAATCAAATGCTATACACTGGCCTAAGACATAGAATCATTAGCATTAACTTGGACACCTAAAGTCAAATAGGAAAGTAATCTTTGAAATTATATTTGGCAAGGTCAAAGATTAATGAAGTAAACTGAGCCATCATTACTTTTGACAAGTCTCCAGAGAGTCATTTGCTCACGAAACCAAATCAACTAGTGTCGAAAAAAGCAAGCAGAGACCTCATCGATACAATAAGATTGATAACTTAGATTATACCTGAATAGCGCTGTGGAATAAGCCGCCTAGACCGATACCGTCCTTGAAGAACCTGTTGATCTGAACAATGGTGTTGTTAGTATTTTCCGATCCACTGTTTGTCTCTAAAAAAGCAAAACTAATTTTTAACTATCTTCTCCCGACTTCTCAATTTCAAACGTAGGAGATGATGAAACTGGTGGTGGTGGGGATCCAATGAAATGACTCTTTTACCCTCCCTACTCAGGTAGTTATGTAGTTAATGAATGTTAGTTATGTAGTTTACTTAAAAATTCACATGGCTAGTAAATGGGACCATGACCAAGAAGGATGGTTCATAATTGTTGAATAAATCATTTAAAATTTTCCAAGTGAACTAATGTGAATCGATGGGGACAAGGGTTAAACCAATCCAAGGGGATCTCCGTGAGTCACCTGGGTTATCTCCAATATATGTGAAAATCACGGTCTTAAGATATATCATCAAAATTAACAAAAAAGAAAATAAAGATATACCATCAAAAGAAACTTAACTAAAGATCCACTGACCATTCATAAAAAATGTGTAAGGATGAGTAAAAGACAATTCTAGTGTTATCAAACTGTATTGTATATCAAATGAATGCTCAAAGCACAAAGCTAAGTCAAGTTGATAACAATTAAGCTCATTTTATATTTGGGGGAAAATAGTGAAGCTTTTATTGTAATGTAAGATAACATGACACTTGTACAGTCTGGCTCTCTCATTTTGCAAAGTTGGAAGCTGGAACCGTAATAACAGAGAATTAAGCCATTTAGAGACATCGAATCTAACGGCTGTTAATAATCTAAACCGGCGAAAATAAGGAAGCCCACATCGAAATCTAACGGCTGTTACGTGTGATGGGACCCACAATACTCGACTAGACGAGGTCAAGTCTCAAAGTCCCAATTGGAAACTTACACTCAAAAAAAGTCAGAGATGTCCGACACGTGTCATTCTTTTATTAGATACTCGCTACGTTTCTTGTTACTATTATCCTCTGCTCCTCCCTACCATCTTCGCCTCTCTTTTTATAACATCGATCTGATAAAAAATCTCTCTTCCTCTCTTTCAGATTCTGTGACCTCTCTCTCTTTTTCTAAGCAGCAACTTTAATTCCGCGTTTTAGTTTGTCTCTCTCTGTATTATCCAATTAAAACTAGTGGAGTTCTTTGAGGCAGCTGCTTCTATGCCATTTTGTAGAGGTTTGGATCCAATTTCATCATCTTGTTGCTCCGTTTATCTTCAATTTCAATAGACTTGACTTCTTTTGAGAATAGTTTTTGATCAGCTTCATTTGTTCATCCAAATCAATGCTTATTTCTGCTGTGTTCTTGTTAAAGTGAGGTTGAATTTTGATGTGACATTAGTTTTTGAGGCAGATCTGATTTTTGTTGGTTGTTTTCGTGAAATTTTGATCCATTAGTCTTATTGAGCTTTTCGGATTAAAGAAAGGTCTGTGGATGTCCTTCGTATTTGCAGATGCCCTTTGTATTCGTAAATTTTTACATTAATTCTTCAAGTTTGGTCCTAATCTGGGAAATAAGGGTTTTGATTTGTGTGATACAATTACATCTTCGTCTATTGTCGACTGACTGTGTTTTAAATCTTTATTAATTGTAGGTTTTGGTTTGCTTCTTTAGGAGTTGGTGTCTTTTTAGATCCGTAGAACAATTGTGTTGTTACTCAATCACGTGATCTGCTTGGTTAGTGAAATTTTAGTGGCATATTTTGCATCTAGAATTGTTACCTTGTAAAAGTTTGAATGCAATTGTTTTGGCCTAAAACTATGTCGCATAGGCTTATGTGTTTCTCCTTAGCAATTTAAGCTAATCTAAGTAATTGTCAATGCAGAAAATGGGCGAGTCTAAGGGGTGTAGGAAAGGAACGCGAATGATTCCAAATGATAAGTCTGCAAATTCTTATAACGTCTCTCTTCAGTTGTCTCCAGTTGTTTCATTTTGGGATTGTATTGTCCGCACGATGAGGTATTCCTATATACCAGAGTGGGTATAGTTTTCGAGATTCTCTACGACTTCGAGTTTAGTGCATTTATTTAGTTTAGAGTTATAGAATTATAGCAAGCAAGTATGGATAACACAGTGTGCAAGCAAGTTCAGCCAGTTGCTAGGAAAGTGAAGAAGAAACATGGTAAAGATGAATTTGATCGTATCAAACAAGCTGAGAAGAAAAAGAGACGTTTGGAGAAAGCTCTTGCTACTTCTGCAGCCATCCGGGCTGAGCTGGAGAAGAAGAAACAAAAGAAATTGGAAGAACAGAAAAGGTTAGATGAAGAAGGGGCTGCAATTGCAGAAGCTGTTGCTCTGCACGTCCTACTGGGCGAAGATTCTGATGCATCATCTCGGGTCATGTTTGGCGAAGACAAGGGCTTCACGATGGATCTGTTTAGAGATGAAAGAAGCAGCTATGTTCCTCGCCAAAGTTGTGCCAGCTATGCAGTTCAAGGGATTGGCTTTGTGTCAAGCGGTTATGGACTAGGAGATAGTAACTGGTCGCCATTCACTAGGGATGCTTGGGATAACAACATGGGAATATCAGGTGATTTGATTGCTGCCTAGGCTGTCTTTTCTCTTCAGATATCTGAAAACGCTGGTGGGAACGCCTTTGTGTTCAATGGGATGTTTCGGGGATGACAATGCCACTCTTCTCGCACTTGGTTTGCTAAATAACCCCTTTTGGTTCGGTTTGAATGCTCTGTTTTGTTTTCTCAACGTTTAGACCTTGTACTCTTTTTTTCTCTCCTGTATTAATATGACGCATTTTGAGTTTGTATCCATCATACATGTTGAAATCTCTTCATAGCTGAATTGCACCTATCTTTTTCACATTTCCTTATCAAAACCATTTGAATTGTATGCAATACATATGCAAAGATTTGCCTGGTATTTGCCAGTAACAATGTGATGAAAAAAACAAACTTCTTAACAAAATCACACGTTCTTGCTGAAAGAAAATGACAGATCGGGTTCCAATAATGGTACAAAGTAATGGATATAGATGAGTAACTTTTGGATTCGTGGATATACAAGTTAACCGAATGCATAATGATGGGTTGGTACGTTTGCTAGTGAAACAGTAAAACATCAGAGTCACGGCTTTGTTTTTTCTGATTGGTGGTTGCATGATTTGCATCTTCATCTTTGTTCCTTATCTCTGTACTTGTGGAGGGTTTAGCAGTGTTAAGTAGGCCTTTGAGCCAACTACCTTGAAATCTCAAGTTCCCATTGTCTGAATTGTTAAGGCTTCCCGACTGTTGTGGAGAGCCATTGGAGCCATTTGTTACGTTTGAGGTAACATTTGAAAGGAAGCGATAAGCCACTTTACTAGCTGATACTAGTTCAGTTTTGGCTTGCTTTATCTGCAAAAACCAAATTCACAAGATTTGGAAAAACCGATAGCTTGTATGCCAAACTCGGCGGAAGGAAAAACCGATAGTGCTGCACTCAAATATAAGAAAGAAGCAGCATAGTCAAAACAAAGCAAAAAGAGAGAGAACCCACCCGCATTGCTGTGTTTCCCGCCACTTCCAAGGCTGTATCGCCAGCATGCGCAAAGCGATTCACCCAACCTATTAAGAGACAGAACCCAAGCAGGCACTTTAGCCTTGAATACTAACACATATACACACACACTGATTCCAAAATAATGGCTTTACCTGGGATCTGTGGCACACCAAGCCGGTCACATAGCACATCGCAGAAGTGATTGCAATTTTTTGACAATAAATCATATGTATGTCCTGGCCATTGCCTACTGAGCTCACGCATGATCTGATTTACCATGAAGATTGTGCAATCTGTCTTCCCAAGAACAATTTTCTCACGATATGTGTACATTGGATTCTTGCCACTTGGAAAACTAAATACACCAGTTCCTTGTTCACAATACCCGTAAGACCATTCGTCGTCTCCATATACCTGCACAAATATGCCAGTTAATTACTCTTCCCTGCAAAGTCAATAGTCATCTAAAAGGCAAGAAAATAACAAAATCATGAACAAGAATACTCGAATGTTATATCATATATACAAATCCAAGACAGAGAATCATTAGCAATAAATTGGAAACCTAAATTCAAGCGCTGGTAGTTTTGTTGATTTAGCACAGATCTAATTTCTGATTTCACAAAATTAACATGACTCGAGTGGGAGAGTGGCCCAAGGTCAAAGATCAATGAAGTAAACGTAAGCCATCATTGATTTTGAAAAGTCTGAAGAGAGTCCTTTATCTATCTATCGCATTCATTATCCTATGGAAAGTTACCAAACGTAGTAGGAAACACAAGATTCTGAGTTGAGAGAATAAAAGGGAACTTCAAGTCCAGATCTTACAGCAAACTCTAGGACCATAAATAAACCATTAAACTAGAGCCTCGCAGATCAAACAATAAGTAGCATCGCTTGCACAATATGCCATCAAATTCTTCATTTCCACATACATACCACACAAGCACAAATCAAGTCCACTCATGTACACAAAAAACCAAGCAGAGACATCATCGACACATATACACATTTACATTGATAGAGTAGAGAGGAAGATCGAGGCAGTGGAGTGTACCTGAATAGCGCTGTGGAATATGCCGCCTAGACCGATACCGTCCTTGAAGAATCTGTTGATCTGAACAATTGTGTTGTTAGTCTTTTCCGATCCACTATTCGTTACATCGTATATGTGAAGAACAACCTCCGCCATTGATTCCTATTTAGCAGAAAATCCGACGAACCCTAATTCCTAGCAAAAGGAGCTCGCAGCGGTAAAGAAGGAAACCTAAAGACTCGTAGCAGATACACTTTCCTTCAACAAATCCCACTACTACTAGATCTCTTCCGAAATGACTACAAGCTTTAAGATTTTGATCTAAAGGGAGAAATTGAGTTAGTTTATCCTTCACCCGATTTTTCAATTTCAGACGTGGGAGATGGAGAAGAAAAGGATGTGGCAGTGGTGGACTGGTGGGGATCCCTAGAAATGACTCTTGTGCCCTCGCTTTTTCTTTGCTTCCTTTACTCTTTTTCGAGCAACCGACGTCATTTTGTTCACTCAACCGTTCCAATGAACCGGTTCAATTTTCATTAAACCATGAAATGTCTTTTTTTTTTGGTCAAAACACCATGAAATGTCTCTGGGTGCAAATAGTTGTACAATCAGTTGAATGAAAATGGTTGGATAAAACATTTTTCTAAATTTTTACCATTTAGAAAAGTAATTTTTTTGGAAAATAATTCAACTCCCAGGACTACAAAAAATACAAATAAAAATTACTCAACTCATCAATCTAGTATTTTATAGACAAATGAATTGAATGAGATTTCAACTCAAAACTTTTCCATTCAATTATCTAAAGGCATCTATTTGCACTTTATGATTATTTACTTTTTTAGAAAATAATGGATGACATAGAATATCTTAATTCTTTTAAAATTCTGGAAATGAACCATTTTTAAGGTTTAGAGTTCAGTTTTTAAGCTTCAAACCTTATATATTTTCATTACGTAAATAGATCTAAAAAATATCCTTAGCAATATGTGTCTTTTCCCTTTTGAAGTAACTTAAACCATCATCAATTGTCTCCTACTTTAGTTTATATTAAACCAAACGACATTTTATTTTAACTTAAGTGATTTAATAGTTTAATAATGTCACAACTACTACTCTCTTACACTTTTCTATTCCGCAAACATTTCTATTCTTTTTTCTATCTTTCACATTTCCTATTTTTCACAGCAATTGTGATGGAGGAAATGAATCTCTAACATATGGCTTTGAATTAATTAATTATCCTTTGGATTTTGGCGGTTGGGATGTGGTTTCTCAAAAGTAGATTAAACCATTCGGAGATGGAACGTCCGAAGGAGGCTCTACGAAAGAATGAGAGAATGGTTACTATGAATCGACATAATCACGTCAAGTTTGAAGAGGGACAAGACTCTTCAAAAATGCATTAAATTTTCTTTTTTCTTTGTCATAATTTTTTTTTGAAAGTCTTTTTATTAGAAAAGATTATATGGTTTGGTAATAAAATCCAAAAATAATTTGAAAAAGAAAAATAAATATTTGGGATATGATGTTGACAACATATTACTAGTAATTTTTTCTATTTACTAAATTAAAGATCTGTCGCGCCGAACTATAAAATATAACTGTGTGATTATATTGTTGAAATATTGTTTCAAACGATATATTTGTAAAGTGATCCGTCTACATGCGAATATTATTGATAATTGACTCCATATATGAAAAGGATCTTTTTGCCTTTGACAAATTTGTGGAAGATAATGTTTTGAAAGCCAGGATTTTTTTTTGTTTTTGTGTACTCGCAATGATCTTAAGAATTCGATTGATTAAAGAAAAAGAAAACTAAGGCGTGGTTTTCGATTCTATCACGTAAGAATTCGATTGACGTAACCGTTATTAAAAATAAAGCTATTAATCTTTAATCTAAACCGTTGGATTGAAATTACCAATAAAAATTGAAAGTGTTTTTGTTTGACGCCCTGAATTAAAAACTGTACAAAATGTAAATTAAGTCCTTTTTCATTTCTCACCTTCGTCCACCACACACCAAGTATTCAACCATGGAAGCAGCTCTTGTAGCATGCACTGGTTCATCGCCTCGAATTCTCAAAACTAAACCACGATTTAGAAATTCCCTCTCTAATCCAAGACTACCCATTTCGCTGAACTCTCTTATCCGCAAATCCTTACCGCCAATATCCACTCGATTCACAACCGCAGTATCATCACCATCACCAACAGCTACCCCAACGAGTTCTTCACCAGAATTCGAATCCGGGTCGGATAAGTTCGATTGGTACGCTAATTGGTACCCAGTGATGCCAATTTGCGATCTTGACAAGAGAGTTCCACACGGAAAGAAAGTTATGGGGATTGATTTAGTGGTTTGGTGGGACAGGAACGAGAATCAATGGAAAGTGATGGACGACACGTGTCCTCATCGCCTTGCTCCTTTGTCTGACGGAAGGATTGATCAGTGGGGAAGGTTACAGTGTGTCTACCATGGTTGGTGCTTTAATGGCTCCGGCGACTGCAAGCTCATTCCTCAAGCTCCTCCTGATGGACCTCCGGTACACCAATTTATCTCATTTCCTTCATTTTGATAGCTATTATGATGTATCATGTGGTATAGATTCAAAGATTTGTTTGGATTGATTGGTTAGCAATTGAAGAAGATAAAGTCTTAAGTCTTTGTGTATATGGTTGGATCAATGGTTGATGATTTGATAATTGCAAATCAGGTCCACACTTTCAAACAAGCTTGTGTAACTGTTTACCCAAGTACAGTGCAGCATGAGATGATTTGGTTTTGGCCAAACAGTGATCCAAAGTACAAAAACATTATTGAAACCAATAAGCCTCCTTACATTCCAGAGTTAGAAGACCCATCATTCACTAAGTTGATGGCGAATCGCGATATTCCTTACGGGTATTTCCCTTCTTTTATCATTCTAAAGTACCTAACAAATACATGTTTCTTCTCCATTCATGTCTTAGCACAAGGTGTGTATCCTTGTGTAAATCTGTAATCTTTTAGGTACGATGTTTTGGTGGAAAACCTCATGGACCCTGCTCATGTTCCTTATGCACATTATGGACTAATGCGGTTTCCTAAACCAAAAGGCAAATTAAATAATTTGCATTTCAAACAGTCTATCTATCTGATATGTTTTTTAGACCCTTGTATCAACTCTCTGGCTTCCTTGCAGAAAAGATTGACAGAGAAGGGGGGAAACCACTTGAAATTAACGTCAGAAAATTAGACAGCAAAGGGTTCTTTTCTAAACAAGAATGGGGTTTTTCTAATTTTATTGCACCATGTGTATATCGCTCTTCGACAGACCCTCTACCAGAGCAGGAAAACGAGTTTCCCACACCAGTTGCATCTGACAAGGTCATATATCTTTAAGCAAATAAACATGTATCTTGTTTAGATTCACATCTTTTATTTCCCTGACCGTATGGTTCTGCATCCAGGCGGCAGTGTCGAAGCGCAGATTGTCTTTGATCTTTATATGCATTCCGGTCAGCCCAGGTCGCAGTAGGCTGATATGGACGTTCCCGAGAAATTTTGGCTTATTTATTGATAAGATTGTTCCTAGATGGGTGTTCCACATTGGTCAAAATACGATACTAGACTCAGATTTGCACCTTCTTCATGTCGAGGTAATTCCGAGTCTATTCTCCACACTGTTGTGAGTACACTAAGTAGAGGCTGATCAATGTACCAGAGTGATTTGTATTTTGGAACGGAATGTGTGCAGGAGCGGAAGATACTGGAGAGGGGGCCTGAAAACTGGCAAAAAGCTTGCTTTATCCCAACGAAATCAGACGCTAATGTGGTTACATTCAGGAGATGGTTTAACAAGTACAGCGGAGCTCAAGTCGATTGGAAAGGAAAGTTTGACCCGTCTCTTCTTCCTCCTACGCCTCCTCGAGAACAGCTCTTCGACAGGTTCTTTATCTCCCTTGTGAGTTTTGATGAAAACTAGTTCTAACTAAACATCCTAAATAACAAGTTTGGGGCTTCTGCCTACATGATTTTTTGCAGGTATTGGTCGCATGTGGAGAACTGCAGCAGCTGCAAGAAGGCTCACAAATATCTCAACGCATTAGAGGTGATCTTACAAGTCGCATCGGTGGCTTTGATTGGAGTTATGGCCGTGACGAAGCAAATCACTATGTCGAATGTGGCAAGAATCGTGGTGGTTGTGGCGGCTGTTTTAAGTTTTGCGGCATCAAAGTGGCTATCACACTTCATCTACAAGACATTCCGTTACCATGACTACAACCATGCTCTTGTTTGAAATGGATATTGGTGCACGTACATACTCTTTGAATATATTCAGTCCACATGACACGGTGTACATACATACTCTTTGAATATATTGGTGTACGTAATTCGTAAATCTATCGTTTACTAACAGTCTAGAGGAGTAAAAAGCCTTTAAAATTTTTTTATAGAGGATACAGTTACTAAAGAAATGGTTTCAGAAGCATATCCTGCGTCCAGTTCATGTTTCCACTATTTCTACTTTTTAACCATTTCGTTCTGATATTTGGAGCAAAATGTCTCACTCAATATCAGAAAAACTGATCTGTTTTGCTCTAGATTTATTGGACATGGAACTTCAGTTTGATGTTATGGTCCTAATACATCCCAATACATGTTATGGACATGTTTAGCTTATTTTGGAAGATACGAACTCAGCATCCGAGCTTTAGCCAAACAAGAAATTGCGGAAAGATTTCATTTTTTTTCTTTCTACAAAACTACTTTCCAAGAAGGAAAAGAGAGCCGTGAACAAACACAGCAGCAAAATCTATAAGCCCTCTTGTTGAAACTCTAAAGCCTAAACTAGAAGAAAAACATCATAAACACCAGGCAACTTCTGCATCCTTAAAACTCTGGTAATCACCCAAAAGATGCAAAAGAGACTCTACCAAAACCAATAAGTGTTATATTTTATTTGCTATGACGTCTCGTTGCTGTTGTTATTGTTGGAAACAACAGTGTGTTGTTGTTCTGCGTTTAATCTGAACCCTCGGATGTTATCACCGTCCTCTTTAACTGCCACTAAACGCCGAGGAGGCCCGTGTACCATCTCATACCTGTTCCCATTTGTCTCCTCCTCTGCTACCTCATACTTACTCCCGCCTACTCTGCTTCCACCACCATCAATAAACCTTCTATTATTATTAATATTTTTATGGCGCATAAATGGTCTGAAATGATTGTTCTCCGAATTCACCCTTCTCATGTTGTCAAATCTCTGCTCTGGTCTAAACATTCTTCCTGGTGGCGATGTTCTTCCCCTCAAGTTATTACTATGATGATTCTCCCCACCCGCACCATCATTGTTTCTACCATAAAAAAATCTCGAGTTTCGCTGGTTTCTTTGCGGTGACATGAATCCCATCTCTTGATCCAGCGGAAACCGTGTCTGGAGCGGAAACCTCAATCTCTCCATTCTGTTTTCATCCCCCCTGAAAACGGGAGGAGATCTGTTCCGCCTGTTCCATGAGCCTGGGGAACGGCTTCTGGACCTGGACCGTGACTGGGGATCATGCAATCTCCTGAAGACAGGAGGGGAGTTGCTTCTCTCTCTCCTTCCGTTTATCCGGTTGTTGTGCATGCGACTTGGATAGTCATTAGCATCCCCGGGAGGGAAGGGACGATCTACGCCTCTGAAATCACGATTCCCACCGCCATCTGGGAACCTTCTGAACCGGTCCCGGTATCCTCCATTTGAGAACTGCCTACGAACATAGCCCTGTGGACGTGGCCCTGGCTGATCAAAGCTATTCATCATAGCTCGGCCCTCCACAACGGTTTTAGGATGTGGACGTCCTAAGCCATATGGACCACCTTTGTAAATAGGTGGGGAGAAGTGACGTTTGGAATCCCAGCCACCAAATTGTCCTTTCACAGGACTCCTGCTTCGCATACGCATCCCTGATCTGTCTCTCCCTACAAACTTACTTGGACCAGCATTCCTCTCACTCAACTCTTCGTAACTACCAGGCCTGAAATAGGGAGATCACTTTAATTAGCAAAAGAACCAATATTTGGAACAAAATAAAGAATGAAATGAGAACTTGCCTTCTCCTTGGAATGGTTTCATGTGAAGGCTTGAATGGTCTTGCCCCGAAGCTCCTTGACGGAGAAGAACCTTTAGAATGCAAACCATTCATGCAAACCACAACATGCTTCTCTGTATCGCTACTTCCTTCATGCACATTGCCAGATTCACACTTGACAGCTCCACGATTTGTCTCTGCCAAGATTCCTTTGTCAACGACTAGCTTATTCTCATTACTTTCAGCCAAAGAGTAGAGTCGCTCGTTCTCCGGCTCAGACCCATAATCCACTTGTTCAACATCTTCACTATCACCTTCGTTTTCTTCCCAAGGATATGGTTCCCTCAACTCTCCATCCTCGAACTGAGAATCATAACCAGATTGGCACTCCTTCTCATTTCGAGCAGAGGTTTCAACCTTAGGCCCAGATGGGGATGAAGAATTCACATGCCCATCTGATGCCATCAGGCCAGCAGCGTAGTCCTTACTACCATCAACGTGTCCACTCTCTTTAACAGACTCAGTGACTTCTCCGTCAGAATATCTTCTGGATGCTTCATCGACTACATCACAAGGTTGACCCCATGCATCTGTTGGAAGATTTAAATCCCAGTGTAACCTATCATCTGTAAGGCAATCAGAGATTTTACCCTTTCCAGTGCGCTCATCATCAGATAAATGTTCTGACACAGTGACAGTCTTACTCTGAGGTGCTAAATTTCCACTATCACCTACTTCCATATTTTCCTTTGTACTTTCTGTTGAAGATTCATTTGAAACAGCAATGCTGATATTCTGAGCCACTACCATACCACTAGATGCTACTATACTATGCTCTTCACTCTGATCAACCAGAACTTTTTGAGGCACAATGATTTCGCTCTTGCCTTCCCCAACCTTATCACTGGATTCAATCGTAGTATCTTTCCCAGAGACATCAACAGTGCCAGTTGATAAATCATTTCCTTCCACATGAGTAGATAAGGTCAAAGCATTTTGCTGCTGAACCGGTTCAACAGGCTGACTGTCTACAACGGATGCAATATCACTACTCATTCCACTACTGCAAGCAACTTCTGCAAGTATCTTAATACCAGAGAAGTCATGACTGCTGCAATCGGGTTTATCATCAGAGACTTCTTCTGTTTTCTGTCCCATTAAATTAGGGTTTAACCTTGAAACAGGTAGAGCATGGTTAACCTCTGCACGATGTTGTGAGCCTTCACGGCGAGCAGAAGACCTATTCAAAGATGATGGAGAGGGGACCATAAATCTCCGTTTCTTTATCGGAACATGCTCAACTCTTCCTCGAACAGAAACGCCAAGCTGCCATAATGGAAAGAATCAAAGCATTAAAATAGAGAGACCAACAAACATTCCGATTCTGAACAGAATGGGAGATGAAACTGACGAAAACCTTTTCCGATTCAGAATCTCCTTCAGTTGCTGCCTCAATCTCTGGGGTTGCAGCTTGTGCAAATTGTTTCTTAGTTCGCCTTGTGGAACTCCTGCTACCTTTTGCCACCACTTTCCATGGAAGACCTGTATCGATGGTAGCTTTGATCTCTACACTACCAGTGCTTGTCATACTTTCAATGCAGTCGAATCCACAACAAGAATTTCGTTTCTTTTTCCTCACTTATTTTTCCGCTAAGGATGTAATCCTCACCTGAAGAAAGCAACAATCTCCGTAAGAAAGCCATAAAAACAACAAAAGCCCATTGGCCTATTTATCTTCAGCGAAGACCAAGTCACATCAGAGAAAACTTCATTTCAAAGAGCTCAGATTTCAGAACAAAAAGGTCATAAGAAAGGTAGAAGACAGCTCAGATTTCAGAACACTAGCTCAGGCCAGATCCATAAGCCAATAATTGTAAGAGGAGCCACAACGATATATATATATATATGACTTTCACAAGTATGGATGAGTCACAAATTAGCGATATGTCCTTCCTCTTCTGTAGTCTCAGCAATTACCATCAATAATCGACAAAGAAACAAGATCTTCCCAGAAATCAATCCAAAATAGGATCTGCCATGCCCGTCCAAAATCGAATCGTGTGGACATCAAAGAACAACCATATAGAAATCAAAGATGGACCAATTTTATTATGTAACAGGACGAATAAAGTCAGTTAACCCCTTCTAGAGTACCACCGAGAAACAAAGAATCACCTTAGGGCTCCTAGATTTGATGATGAAGATGATAAGCGTGCACGCGATTCAGAGTCAGAGAGAGAGAGAGAGAGAGAGATTGGTAAAGTTTTTCTTAGATTAGGTTTCGGCAAAGGGGCTAAATGCCTTACAAATATTGTGCTGTAAACCGACAAATTGAACCGGGCTGTACCAACACATTGTACCATCTTAATATAAAAGTCAACCGATCATTCAAAACCGCCATCGATGTGAGATCAATCAGATCAAATAAAAATTAAATATTTAATAAATTGCGGAATCATTGATTATGACTGCTGTGGTTAGAAAAGTCAATGGTCAAATAGAGACATGGCCTCGTGGAATTTTTAGTGGCTCCTCATGTGGACAAGACGGTGGACAATTCTCGATTTTCTTCCTTTACTGTTTCCTCAACTCTTTTTTTTTCCCACTCTTGGCCCCCAAAACATACGTAACCCAATATAACCTTCAAAATCGAGATTTTGATGGATGATTTTTTAACAATTAAAACTTTCATATCAACAAAACTTGGGAAAAGCTAAGCCATACCATTGAAGAGATTTTTAACGAAATTGAATCAGGGAGAACCCACATAAAATAAAGTTAAATTGAATTGACTGTGAAGTTGAAGTATATGGAAAATAAAATAAAAATATTGCAAAAAAAAGACAATGATGAGGTAAATCTTTGACAATTTAAGTAAGATCTCATGTCTGTAAATCTTTATAGTCCATATTTCAAGTTATGTAACACAGAGAAACAATAATTTATATGAATTTGAAATCCGGGATGATTTGGTAACTTGGTATTATTAGGAAACAGTAGGTATTGATAACTTGGTATTATTAGGAAACAGTAGGTATGGTATTAGTTTAAAGTTTAAACGAAATTGACTTGGAGAAGATAGAGATGTAATCCACTAAGTCAATACATACAATAACCCAGTGGATATTTTTGTTGCTCTTAATTGAGCTTATTATTATTGACGTTTGTTCCACGGCAAGAGCCCCACCACCATTCTTTATTGCAGAGTCAAGAGTCAAGAAGATTCCTTTCACTAATTGAGAAGTACCAATCTTTGCTTCTAGGTGGGGTATAAACTCTAAATCACATCACTGGAAAGAGACCTATACTAATGTTCCAGCTCCAAGCATTCTATTAAAAACCATTATTCTAAATAACAGTTATGCGCTAAGTTAACTTTGATTCCATCTATGTTTTGTAAGCGATTCCTGAAAACTAGGGAGCTAAGGATTAAGACAAAGGATTGTGGATAAGAATTCAAAATGATCACCTTTGTAAGATTTGGCAAAGCTCGCAACTTCATTGATGAGGCTAACAATTCTATGTTTGAAAAGATCACTCGCCAACCGAGTAGCGGTTATATGTTTTCCTAATAAAATGTGTTGTTGGCTAACAGATAGAACATCAAGTAAAAGGAACTGCACAAGAAACATCAAAACGAGAAGAAGATGAACCTGAATTGGCCATTGTAGATGAACCTTAAGTAGCCCTTTTGTCAAGGCCATTGACGCTTAACGAAGTTTAGCTTTACATCAACTAACTGACCTGAGTTCATTTAAAAATATTGGCGCATTTCATAATCTAGGCATTGATACTGGTGATTGTTAATTAAAGCCCAATACTGGGCCGGACCGTTACGGATGAACTTGGCTTGGCTTGGTTGACATTTAGAGAAAGGTGGACCATGTAGTTTTCGCAGAAACGCAAGTTATAAAGATCCCTTGCACGCCTCTGCTTGGGTTTGAGTCGAGCTTTTCTCCGGCCTTTTGGCTGTGAGAAAAAGGCCGACACTTCTTTCTACGTTCTCTTTTGTTGATGTCTTCTCTCATCGTCTCTCTCTTAGTTTCAAGCCGCCTCACACCTCTGTCTCATTCCGCCTAGGAGATCTCGAAGCTCACCGCTCTCTCACTTTAGCCATGGTTGTTTCCATCGCTGAAACTCTTCCGCCAGCTCCACCGAAACCACCAAATCTTCCATTACCAGATGCCTTTCTCTTCATCTTCCGAGTCTGTCTCGTGTGGTCTCATCCCATGGTTTGTTATCTCCACCATTGAGTGTGTTGTGGGCGTCACCGATGGGCTTCATTCCGATCAAATTGCGTATGTGCTTTCGGATCTCCACCGTTTGTTCCCCCGTCTGATTTTTCTTGCAAACCTTCTCGGGATCCCACCAGTAGACCCGAAGAACCTTCCTTCGTGTTCGGCCCACGCCAACGACAAGACCCTTCATCTCAACTAATGAATCTCGGCTTCTCCACCGTGCTAGTCCTTTCAAGCTCTGGATCCTCTCGGGTGGAACCTTCGGCCCAAATTACTACGGTTCTTCCGTTTGTCTTTTGACTGCCTTCGCCAACAATTTCGCTCCACCCACCAGATCCTCTGGATCCGCTCGACCCACCGTTACCTAAGTTCTTGCCCATCAGCTCTCCTCCCGCTTTATCAGATCTACTTTCATCTGATGTAGATCCCTTGATCTGCTTTTCCTCTTCTCCGACAAGTTCTCTAAGAAGTAACTTCCCCTCTGCCGCTTCTGTCAATTATGTCGGTCTGGCTAATCATTCTAGCGGGATTATCGCCGTTGCCCTGACCAGCCGCCACTTTTCCTCCGCCGCCACATCCCTGTGTTTTACAGGAAAACTCAGTCAATGCTTCGAGAAGGGCCAATTCTTCATCTTGACTCTAGTGGGCCCTGACCCATTAAAAACCTCATGCTCCATCTTCAGCCTAACTATTTGCAATCAAGTCGATATTCTTAGTGTATATTATGTTGTGTCGGCGCTGCCTAGGTTATCAATTTCCTGCCTATGGAGAAACCAATAAGAATTTTAAGGCTTTTTTCAGCCTATGTATATTCATTATAATCGTCTGGTGAGATCAATTATGAAGATGTATACGATGTACTTACTTTGTGTTTGTCGAATTATATTTTTTTTCCGTGAAAAGGTTCGGAGTATCAACTGTCTCCGTTTTTGGAGAGATTTTTTACTAATATATGTTGCTAAGAATATTTTTGTTTACTTTCTCAACTATGGAAAGTATTATAGTGTTACCCTTTTTTTTTGGAACCGGCTATTTTCATTAAATATATTCCATAGGAAAAAATTATTTTCTTCAAAATTCTTTATTACGAAGAGAAACACATCTTTAAATTTTTATGGAAATTGATGTTAAATACATTGCGAAGCCCAAAATTTTGTTCCTTCACCGTTGATAATCAAACACATCTTCATTTTGGTTTTTGTGAGTCTTTTTTCGTCTTATTTGTCATAATCATTTTTAAGAATTGAGTGTCATACCACTTCAGACCAAATTTAGATTATTAAAATATAATGTATACTTTCGTATTTCGTGTGATACTGCAATTTGAGAAAGCCAATTATAACACATTGGTTAGCCTTACACTTTGACTGCCATATTTCTACATGTTCTACCTCTCCAAACTTTCCTTTAATCATACCTCTTCCCAAAATCCAAACAGTCCAAACTTTGTGCTTTAAACAATTCTCGATAATATCAATTTCTCCTATTTTTAGATTATAGACATATTAGATTATACACTAATTCTATTTGATCTATAATTTTCTGAGACAGTCAAAGACCGATACAATCGATTTCATGTTCAATTATTTTTTTAAAAACGGAAAAAGATATTTGTCCAGAAAAGTGAGTCATAGTTGTGATTTGGTGCATTGCATGGTGAAAACTGTCGTCATCTACAGATTTGAAGGATTTTTTCAAATAATAAAAAATGCCAAAAAAAGTGTAAATATTAGTTTGCTTCAATGTTTATTCACTAATTATTATCATTAGGTTCCACGAGGATATTTTTGAGTAATTTAAAAGAAACAGAGAGAGAGAGAAGTGCATGATTCAACGGTTAGTTATATAAACCAACCCATAAGTCCGCAACCAACATTGACTGAGAGAGATGGATCAGCCGACGCCGTTTCTTACTCACGGTGGCGAGGTAGAGGAGGATTATGCTCCGGCGAAAAGCTGGAACGATGTGAAGCGAGTTTTATCTACAGAGTCAGCGAAGATGTGGATGATATCTGCTCCTGTGGGGTTTACGTCATCTGCCAATACGGTGTTAGCTCCATCACTAATATCTTTGTCGGTCATATCGGCGAAATCGAGCTCTCCGCCGTTTCCATCTCTCTCTCTGTCATCGGCACCTTCCCCTTCGGCTTCTTGGTACTCTATTTATTTATCTCCATGCTTCTCTGTTGCTGTTCTTGAATTTGTGACTGTCTCATTAGATATAGAATCGATAAATATACTCATTTGTGACTCTAAAAATGCAGCTTGGGATGGGAAGTGCACTTGAAACACTGTGTTGTCAAGCATTTGGAGCTGGTCAAGTCAATATGCTAGGTGTTTATATGCAGAGATCTTGGATTATATTATTCGTTTCTTGCATCTTTCTCCTTCCTGTTTACAACTTTGCCACTCCGGTTCTGAGACTCCTCGGTCAAGCTGAAGAGATTGCGGTTCCAGCTGGTGAATTCACACTTCTGACCATACCTCAACTCTTCTCACTCGCTTTCAATTTCCCAACTTCCAAGTTCCTTCAAGCACAGAGCCAAGTGGTAGCTATTGCTTGGATTGGATTCGTGGCTCTTCTCCTACAAGTTACTATGCTTTGGCTTTTTATAATCGTGTTTGGTTGGGGCACTAATGGTGCTGTTTTGGCCTTTAATCTCACTAATTGGGGAACAAAAATTGCTCAGATTGTTTATGTGATCGGTTGGTGTAATGAAGGCTGGACTGGTTTATCATGGTTGGCTTTTAAAGAGATTTGGGCTTTCGTTAGACTCTCCATTGCATCAGCTGTTATGCTTTGTCTTGAGATATAGTATATGAAGAGTATTATCGTCCTTACTGGTCACCTTGATAATGCTGTTGTCGCTGTTGATTCACTTTCTATATGGTCAGTTTCAGCAACATTTTACCTCTCAAAAAACTTGGAATGCTTCATGCTTGTTGTATCAACCCTTTTAACATTTTCACGCTTTGGATTTTACTTTTCCAGCATGAATCTCAACGATGTGGAGACTATGGTGTTCATTGGAATAAGCGCTGCTATAAGGTAGAATCAACAATCTGACACAAACATTTTGTTTTGCCTATTATTTTGTTCAGCTGATCACTAATCCAATTTATATATTATAAGGCTTAGTGGCATATATAAACTTGGGTTATTACTACAGTTTCGGCCTTCCCTTTGGCTATCTTCTTGGTTATAAAGCAAACTTTGGAGTGATGGTAAGTTAATTAATGGACTGAAATGAATTTTAAGTCGCTTAACCAGTTGTTCGTAAAGCTTATATAAGAATGTTTTCAGGGACTTTGGTCTGTAATGATAGCAGGGACAGCGCTTCAAACGTTGTTAATGTTGTTTGTTCTGTATGACAAACTGGAATAAAGAACGTAAGAACCTGAAATACAAAAACCATACCCATTATACACTTGTTCGTTGATTTTTGGCTCTTGTGATCAACTTGAATGTAAACAAAAAAAAAAATCTATGATATGAACAGGTGGAGGAGACGATGGAACGTCATTCACATTGATCCATGAATTTTAGTTCTTAATCCCCCAGTGATATTCATTGATTCGTATTGGTTTAAAGAAATAAATTTAACAGATGACGAAACTCAATAAAATAAGCAAAACCTTGTTGAAAAAGTTAGTGTTGGAAGAAGCCATTACAAACTCAAATTTGGATAAACCTTTAACCCCTACAGATTCTAATGAAAACAAAAGGAAAGAGTAAAATCTGAGGAACTGGGAAAAACTGAAGGAAGGGGAAACTTCTTCTAGGCAGCAGTAGCAGCCTTCTGCTTCTTAGGCATACGGTAGCCACCAACAACACAAGCATGGTCACGCTCGAATGGCTCAAGCGTCACTTGCTCAGCTGGCCTGAATTGCTCCAACTGCAGCTTCTTCACTTCGCTCTGGAACACAGCTTCTGCTGGAACCGTTGAGTCAATACAGTTTGCCTGCAAAACACAGAGAGAGACACTACATGTTTACTAATCTGTGTCAGGATTTACACAAATCATGGATCAATGTTTGGATTGCTACTGACCTTGATTGAGATCACAAAGTGACCTCCTGTTTTCAGGAAGTATGACGCATTAAGAGCCAAGATCCTAGCCTGTAAAGTTTTAAGGGCAAAAAAAACTTCATAAACGAACAAATGCAGCTATAATAGACGCAACCCGCAAGCTGAATGACATTTGGAAACTTGGGACAAGTAAAGCTGAATGGCAGTAGGAAGTTCGGACTATTAGATTATGCATCCGAACAACCAAACGGAGAAATGAAAAACGGATTAACATTTGAAACTATTATATTAAAGTCGTATTTGATTAAAAGCCAACATTGTAGAAACAAATTCACAGAGATCAGGTTTTTACTCTGCTTACCAACTCATGCACCAAAAATATAGATATACAAAAATCCGAACTGAAATCTACTTTGCAACTAAGAAGCAAGATAACTCTTACGCATCAGAAACTTGGAGTTTGCATCACCCATAATGATCTGAAGGGGAATCCAAGTAAGATCATCATTTGCAATTTTCAAAACATAATTTTAAAAGCAAAGGACATATAATGCTATTTGGAAATTTTATCAAAAAAAAAACTATTTGGAAAATCTTAAGAATCTTCAGACATTCATTGTAAGATTAAAAGGAAACAAACCTGATCTGGCTGAGCAACATCAGAGAAGATAACATCAACCATGCCTACAAGCATTCTGTATTTAGCAGGGTGTCTCGCATCTTCAATGATTGGAATCACATTGGTTCTCTTCTTAGCCATGTTCACCAAATCTCTACCACTTCTATGAGAAAACTCAACAGCGTAAACACATCCTTCCTAGCAGATCACAAAAGCAAGATATAAGCAAACTCCAATAGATATCTAAACCTGGAGGTACCATATAATCTGATTACAAGCCCGGGTTTATCTTACAGGGCCAACAAGATCAGACACATGAGAGACTGTGGTTCCAGAAGCAGCACCAAGGTATAGAACTTTAGCACCAGGTTTCTACGTAGACGCAGAGAAAAACATCAATATATGAACCAATCCTTGCAAACAACAGCAACAATAAGATTCACCCAAGATGGGACTTACAATCCAGATGTTATCAACACCACCAAGAATAGCAGCTGCTAACTTAGAACGGAAGGGATTCCAAACTCTGTATTCAACCTTAGTTCCATCTTCGTTCTGTAGATTCAATCACAAATATATTAAGAAAAAGTTCATCCAAGGGGGACAACAACAAACAATCAATCAATCCTCTAATAATACCTGAACAGAGATTCTCTTCTCATTGTAGACAGCTTCACCAGGAACCAAGTTCTTCGTGACAAGAGCATCTTCTTTACCCTTAGCAATGAACACTCCTCCGTGTCTGTGAGGCTCCACAATCACTTTGCTTCCTCCTTTCATCCCTCCACGGCCTGGTGGTCCTCTTCCCTGGCGGCCACCACGGCCTCTTGGTGGTCCACCACGGCCTCTTGGTGGTCCACCACGGCCTCTTGGTGGTCCACCACGGCCGCGGCCACCTCGGTCGCCACCACTACGGCCTCTTGGTCCTCTACCTCCGGAAGCACCACGTCCACCACTGTACCCACCGCCGCCTCGTCCACCATAACCACCGCTTCCTGAACACAAAACACCATTCAGCAGAGACTCCATGTTCATATAAAACTATACCATAAGCTCTTAAATCCGCTGTAAATCAGCCAAAACCAAAGACCGTTCTAAGTAGCTAAAAAGGAGCATCCTTGACAATCAGTTCAGCTAAAGACAGATACTTCAGACTAAACTAACTCAGAATGTGTGTGTATAAACTCTAAAAAACAAACAATGGAGAAAAAGAGGCGGCTAGGGTTCTTAC
Organism: Cardamine chenopodiifolia; assembly: GCA_963922655.1. Classification (NCBI taxonomy): domain Eukaryota; kingdom Viridiplantae; phylum Streptophyta; class Magnoliopsida; order Brassicales; family Brassicaceae; genus Cardamine; species Cardamine chenopodiifolia. The sequence continues at coordinate 4,898,815 of OZ000481.1, forward strand.
CAGTTAGAGGAGGTCTCATCTTTGCTTGATGACTACAGAGACTGCGAATAGCAAGGAGAGGAGCTTTCAAAGAGAGAAAATGACGAATGGCAATGAAGCTGCGCCTTCAAGTGTTTTTATACAAGTGTTTAAAGCTAGGGTTTTTTACAGGGTTTAAACCTGCCTTGTTTATTCTTTGTTTACGTTTAGATCCTTATACTATGAATGCATATCTTTTTTTCTGCTATCAACTACTTGGAATTAAATTTTGAGCCCCTCGTATTTTATATTCTTTTACCCGCGGGTTGTTAAACTAACTCTATTACAAAAAGCCCAAATAAGAGAGTTCCAAGTGATAGTAAAATTGGGCTTTTATATATTTGAGCCTTAATCTCATTGTTTGGGTCTTAATATTAAGCAAGTCCTCGCATTTAATCTATTTTCTATTTGAGTTTATGAGGTTAAAAGTTAATACACCCAAACATCAGGTTAAAACTAAAAACTATTTATAAATTTTTGTGGAAGTTTTTTGGTCAAAATGTTAGAGATTTGTACACCACGTATGGAGTTTAATGGATTTGATCATCATTGTAATATAATTAGTCAATATCATATATTCCAGAGAAGAAATTATTTTTATGAATTTATACTCAAACCTATCTTACTTTTGTCTAACGATAACTAAAAGACTTGTACATCATGCAAACTCAAAGAATCAATGAGTTAACAAGTTCACATTCAATGAAATGGAAAACTCGTATACATCACAGTATATAAAGAAAAAACACTAATCCTAGATTAATATATCACAATCAATGAATTTAATGAGATGAGATTAGTGAAACTGTGAACAGAGATGGATAAATTAGAGTGGAAGCTATAAATGAAAGAGAATGGAGATAGGAAGTGTGCATGTGGGATGTTGGGGGAAATAGGGCCCATTCGGCCATACCCATTTTTTTCTTTTGAGTGTCTCCCTACCAATCATTATAACTTTCCTCAACTTATAAATTCTAAAATATTTTTTTTTCTATTTGTCAAATTAATGGTCACGCTTACAAAAATAAATTAATATATCCAATTGGCATATCCATGTAGTAGAGTAGCTAGCTAGGTCATAGGCTCGAAATGTTTTTATTTATATGAATGAAGATTCTCAATTGATTATTTTCACTTACTTGGCACTTTATATCATTTTCAATGTCTAGTAGATAAGCATGTGACTGCCAGTGGGTGACCACCTTTGGAGGTAAAATTTTGTTAGTATCATACCATATATAGTCTATGATCCTTTATTTGTTGTATCTATGTACGTATCCATTTACTATTGACACATAGCGAGACTTATTACATAATTCAAATATATAATTTCTCCATCAGTAGAAGTGTGGATAAGTGAAGCCTAGCTTGTTTAATTTACTTGTTAATACTTAATATAAGAATATAATATAAAGTATTTACTTGTTAACTACTTGTTTAATTTACTTGTCAACTACTTGTGGAATCATTTGTGAGAACATTAGATGGTTATCGGAAAACACCCCCATGCCTCAAGTAACGATGAAGTAAAAATGTCCAAAACGGGATTTTAGCGATTTTCTTTACTTCGTAAAAGAATCAATTATCATTTTTTACGTATGTTTAAAGTTAGCTATATTATGTAAATACCCTAAAAAGTGAATATCTTACTTCTCAAGAGAAGAAGAAAGGTAAAGGGTCGCATTCGTACGCACGCACGAGGGGTACACATAAAAGTCACTATGCAACTCCACAAATGAATTTTTTTAAGGAAATGCATTGCACACGTGCGCTCTCTTTAGCCCATAAGCCGTTATCTTCCTCTTTTATTGTGTAAAAAAATAAATTTGACGGAGATTAAGGATTTCGACCTAGTAGTATTAAAAAATAATAATAATAATTTGACTAAACCACCCTCTCAAATCTTTTGTTTGTTGCTTTGGTTTAGTTTAATCGTTCACAAACCCTACAAAATCATAACTGATACATCTTTGAAAATCTGCCTTTACCTAAGAATGGCGGCTAAGAGCAGTAACATCTCCTCCAGATAATATATTTAAACAAACTAAAAGTAATAATTAGAAAAGTCAACTACTACTTACAAGTTACTTATTAAGGGTCTGATTGGTTATTGTTAGAGTAAATTGGCTGAAGAACATTCAGAGTAAAAAGGTTAAAAGTTCAATGTACAGTAATATAAATGAAAGAGAAAACTTAGAATAATTCATTTACTCTCATTGCAAATGGAGTAACAATTTACTCCATAGTTGGCGTAAAAGTGTGGAGAGAGAATAATATTTTTTTTATCTTAATTGGTACAAATCAGCAGAACTGAGAGTAAAATAATTTTTTAGGTAAAATGTGTTATCTAGTCACACCCTAAAAAACTTGTAAGTACTACTTAATAATCTTTATTAAAAAAAGTTATGTTTCAAGAGCGTTGACAACCGTTCGATTTGCCATCCACCTCAATCCTCTAATTGATCGATAATTTATAAACATCTTTTTCTTTGTGACGGTCGATAATTTATAGAGTGAATCGGTAACTTAAGAGTGTTTTGGATTAATTCTGTCCATTTCAAAACACCAATCAAAGATTCTAAAGCCTTTAAAGCATATATCGTCCCTTTTTCAAAGAAACTGGGTATATGTATGTCTCTTGTGTAGACGAAGAGTCATCTTAATATACCCATTTTTGTTTTCTTTTATATGTAGAGATTCTAGAGAACAATATGCACAAATATGCTATACAATTTTAATTTACACAAAATAATAGTTGAATTTATTTTTTAATGATTGTATCGTTAGAGAATTAGTATACATATACTGTAAAAAACTAAGTGAAAAAATGATGGAAAGGTAGGAAAAAACAATTAGACATGATTGATGTATAAAGTAGTCACGATATATGTATCCGGCACTTTGTCTCTTCATGTTTACATTTGAAGGTTTAAGTGTCTTTTTACTCAGATTTTCTATAAGGAAGGAAGAGTCTCTATAGAAAGGTTTAAGAAGATTGAGCTAAATCAAGCCATACACATGTCACGAGATTATGTAGCACGTGTGTTTAGCTGAGAAGATAGTTTTCCTCTTATCTCTTCTCTTCGTGTAAAATAGATCTAGTAGCTTTGAGAATAGATCTGTAACAAACTCTAAGAGACGATTGTAGAGAGAGAGAGAGAGAGATCGAAAGAGAGCTTGAGCTGTTCCAGTGGATTCCGGATTCATTCCAACGAGACGTAGGAGTTTTGCTCTGAACTCGTAAAAGCTTCTCGTGTTCTTTACTTTTCTGTCATTGAACGAGTGAGTGAGTGAGAGCGAGATAGTTTCAAGATTCACTAAATCGAGTTGAAACTGGACAATATTGCAATACCTATGAGTATTAGTTAGATCAACAGACCTGTTTCTTGACTAACAAAGATCAAAAATATAATTTTAAATGTCGAAGAGCAATCCTAACTTTCAATTTAGATCACAATATATATTGGGATCAGTGGGACTATTTACGTATAGTTGAAATACCCAATGATATACTGTACAAAAAACATAACTCCAATTTCAAATATCATGTGGATCAAGTAATTGTAAAAACAGAGAATATTAGCACACAATAAAATTAACGAGGTTCGGTGTTTACATTCTCCAAACATTTATTAGATATTATTTAGACAATTTTTATAACAAAATTTTGTTTAATTGGAATTACATGACATTAAACCACTCCTTATCTCGACACCAATTAATATCCAGATACGAACAGTTTTGAAACAACCAAATCTATATTCCAGCAAGTAACTCAACTTACTTACATGAGACTGAAACAAAATAAATCGTTTTTTCTCTATCTTTTTGGCTACCTCTAGTAATACACGACTCCTTTGTATATATATGTATATACATATGAGATGTGCCACCTTAGATTTAACATATATACTATCAGGAAATATTTTTTCTAAGTACAAATAATAAATTTTCAAGAAAATCTACTTCACATATATCTTTAATTATACGTATTTTTTGATTTAAATCTTCCAAATATCTTTTTGATATTTATCTTAACTCAGCCACGTCAGCATCAATCACAAATCCTGAACTTGTTCCAACAAGACGCTTCTTGTTCCAACAAAATTTGCACTTTCAGTAATAACCCAACATGTAAGATTAGCTCACAACACAAGTATGTGATGAAGTACACGGTAGTATATAGGTTACCGAGTTCCAAAAATCAAGAGACTACATACAGAATTAATGGAATTGAAATTAATATAGTGTTTCAAGGTCGTAGTAGGTTTTGGGTTTTCGAAACTACTAAGTTCTTGTTCGTTTCTCATCCAAATGTTGTATTTGGATGCAAATGATCAAATATTGTTCGTTTGATGTATTTATATTTGTGTCTAGATGATGAAATGAAATGCAAATCTAAAACATTTAGATATATGAGATTTCAGATGTTGCATCTACACCTCGAAATCCAAAAGCCTAAAATATCTTTAAATTTTAGCAAAAACAAAATTATTTTTACTAAACAATATTTCATCATTTACATTAATAATTTTTATTAACTCTAATAAAATATATAAAAGACAAAAATCATATTTTTATCAAAAAGTTGAAAATTTTTGTTCTCCACTAAAAATTGCACAAACTCATTTTCACTAAATTTAATAAAAAATATAAAATAATATTTTTATGTAAAACTCAAAAACGAAAGTTGCGTTCTTTCGCTAAAAACTAGAAAAATACGTCTTGCCACGTAAAAACATGAATATACGTTTTTTCGCCAAAAACTTTAGAATCACGGAAACAATTTTTTGGCAAAAATACGAAAACATGTTTTTCCACCAAAAACATGGAATCAAGTTTTTCCGCCAAAACACAAAAACACGTTTTTCTGCCAAAAACACGGAAACACATTTTTCTGCCAAAAATGCGAAAACACGTTTTTTGCCAAAAACATAAAAAACCACACAAAAATAAGTTTTTCCACCAAAATAAAAATACTTTTTTCTCATTTAAAACATATAAACATGTTTTTCCACCTAAAACTAGTAAAATACCAAAACACTTTTTACAGCAAAAAAAAACCCATATACACGTAAACAATAGATACATAGAAAACGAAAAGGGTCTGAGACTGGCAACTAAGTAAAAAAACTAAATTAATTGAACAAGTAAACAATAGATACGTAAGCAACTAAATGACTAAACGGACATTAAACAAGGTACGCGAAACCCAAAAAATCGATCAAAAAAAGCGTTAAATGGATTTAATCAACCAAGACATACGATAATTTATTTATTTTGTTAAATAATAGGCATCTAATAATTTGAAAGACAGCATTATGTGATCATGAAATTTTCATCAAATCAACCGCGAATTGTTTTATGTACATGAATTGACATGTTCATATGCTTTATGGAAATATATATAATCTGGGGCGTAAGAATTTAGGAAAACTTTTTTTTTCTTCTTAGATTTTTTTATTGATTTTGTTTATGCTATCATCGTCGAAACATAAAAGATACTAGAAGTGTATTATACACATGCAAACTAAAAAAAAATTGTCATAATAACCCAAAAAAAACTGTATGTCTACATATGAAAGCTAATAAATTACTTAAGAGAAAAACGAATGCAAGTCACGAGAGTCTCGCGAACCAACGGAAAAATTCAGCGCATTTATCTTAAAAAGACGCCACACAACTCACGAGTTTCGCGACGCCAGCCATAACTGAGTGGCATTCCATGTAATTACACTGCCAAAACGAAGGTGGATACTTTTGTTATCATAATTTTTTTTGCCTTTTTCTTGAATATAAGTATTTTTTAGTCATTCAATTTTGCCTTTTAAAAATCGGAGAAAGCCATTTGTCTGCCTTGGGGACTCATCACTATATGCGTTACGCTCCCTTTTTAAGTGTTTTTTTTTTGTTCCTTTCCAAATTATTTTTAGCAATAATCACAATGAATTTAATATTAACATTACAATAATTGCGAATAATTTTTTTTAAAAGGGAAAAAAATAGAAGCGCGTGGGTCCGAACCGTCAATTATGATGACGTGGCAACATCTCGTGGGAAATTGAATGAAAACTGTAAAAGACAAGGACCGGTGAGAGAGAGAAGCGGCTCAGCCATCATCCATAATAAAATGCCAAACTTGCTTATTTATTCTCTTCTATGATTCAATTTTAACATTCTCTTTTCATTATTTTTCGGATTTTGATTTTACCTTGGTTATTGCTGAGCTCCAAGTAGTTGAAGGTTGTAAATCTGGATGTTCTTGATTGTTGGTCTGTGATATATGAGGAGTGTCAATAATAGCGTCGAGACGGTGAACGCCGCCGCTTCCGCCATCGTCTCCGCCGAGTCTAGAGTACAACAGTCGTCGGTGCAGGTACTATGCTCTTCTTCTTCTTTTTTCTGAGTGTTGCTAGTAGCTTTACCGACGTTTCTGACGGTGGATCATGATTGCGGTTTTTTTTTTATGTTTGATTCCTCAGAGAAATGATTTATGTGAAAGTGAGAATTTTGAGATTTGATCCGTTTTTGCAAGTGTTACGTGACGGAATTAATAAAATTCTATATATAAGACTTTACGTTACTTATTAATTATGCTTTTGTTGTTGCTTTTTTATGTTGTTGAAATTCAGAAAAAAAAATGGCGAAGCTGGTGGAGATTATACTGGTGTTTTGGATCCAAGAAGAAGAACAACAAGCGTATAGGCCACGCAGTGCTTGTACCCGAACCGGCTACATCCGGAGCTCCGGTGGCTCCAGTCCAAAACTCATCGAGCAATTCAACTTCAATATTCTTTCCTTTTATAGCTCCTCCTTCATCTCCTGCATCGTTTTTACCATCAGGTCCTCCATCTGTGTCACATACTCCTGATCCTTGTCGTCTACTCTCCCTAACCGTCAATGAACGACCATCAGTTTTTACTATTGGACCTTACGCCAATGAAACTCAACCCGTAACTCCTCCAGTGTTCTCTGCTTTCACAACTGAACCATCCACCGCACCATTCACTCCACCTCCTGAATCACCTTCTTCTCCTGAAGTGCCTTTTGCTCAGTTACTTACTTCTTCACTTGAACGAGCTAGGAGAAATAGTGGAGGAATGAATCAAAAGTTTTCAGCTGCACATTACGAGTTCAAGTCTCATCAAGTGTATCCTGGAAGTCCAGGTGGTAATCTAATCTCACCTGCTTCTGGTACATCTTCTCCTTACCCAGGGAAATGCTCCATCATTGAGTTTCGTATCGGTGAACCTCCAAAGTTTCTTGGTTTTGAGCACTTTACAGCGCGTAAATGGGGATCAAGATTTGGTTCTGGTTCCATTACACCTGCTGGTCAAGGTTCAAGATTGGGTTCAGGTGCTTTGACTCCTGATGGTGGTGGTGGAGTTGGCTCAAAGCTTGCTTCTGGTGCTCTCACACCACTTGAAGGCAGCCTTTTGGATAGTCAGATCTGTGAGATTGCGTCTTTAGGTAATTCAGACCATGGGTCGTCAAGGCATGATGAAGGTGTCACGGTTGCTCACAGAGTTTCTTTCGAGTTGACTGGTGAAGACGTTGCACGTTGTCTTGCAAGCAAGCTAAACCGATCCGGTTCACATGAAAGAGCGAGCGGTGACCAATTAAGCAGACCGAACGGTTATAAAACGTCGGGAGAAACAGAGAGTGAACAGAGTCAGAAGCTAAGATCGTTTTCGATAGGGTCAAGCAAAGAATTCAAGTTTGATAACACAAACGAAGAGATGATAGAGAAAGTTAGATCAGAGTGGTGGGCGAATGAGAAGGTCGCCGGAAAAGATGATCACAGTCCAGGAAGCAGTTGGAGTTTCTTTCCGGTGTTACGCTCTGAATTCACTTGAAAAACTGACCAAATAAAGCATTTTATCTTCTTCGTTACCTCTGACATGTTACATGGGAAGCAATTCAGTGATATGGTAAGAGATTGGGGTCTAACAAATATACATATATATATATATATAACTTTGCATTGTAGGTGTCTTTGTACTTTGTACTGCTATTATATAAAACAGTCTTTAACTCTTAATATTAGTCTTAAGACTCTTCACCATTGACAAAAAGAAAGTGTATTCTTTCTTGGTTATAGTTAAAATATAAACATAAACATCTTTTCTATATTTTAACTCACTCTTTCGCTGAATTTTATATATTGATTAACTAACATGGTTCTCGTGATAGAGAACTAAATGCAGGGTGTTGAGAAATAAATTTATTACACAAAAAATCAGAGAGCCCATTTCATCAAAGCTTCAAGTTTAAACCCTCACGATGGCAAAAAGGTCAACAAAATAACAAATCAATCTCTTTCTATCGAGAGAACAAAGAAGTAAAAAAAAAATAAAAAAAATGAAGACTCTTAAAATGGGGAAAAATCTCTCTAAAAGCAAAAAGGAAAGATCTGTCTCTCTCGCTAAACTTGCACTTTTGGTATACCTAAAAAGAATGATACTCTGGTCCAGAATCAAGCTCCTCTTTTCGTTTCAAGTTTTCAATCTGTTTAGGAACGTATTTTACCTTCGTTCCTTTTTCAGGTTTCATCCTCAGCTTTGGTCTTGCGGTTATACCACCATTTGAGGATTCGAGAGTGTTGTTGTTCCCCAAGATGTCTGTTTCCTGAGACAGAACCAATGTCACGTGTTCTGCAGAGGTTGCCTCCTTCCATCCTGACAAGCCATTCAGATTGAGTATACAACTTAAAATATTGAAATTAAACGATAGGGAGATTAAAATAGAAAGAGAAGTTAAAAGAAGTTTTACTCTTTGCAAGAAACGCCTTAGCTTCGTGGTTGTTAAACTGCAAGATAATGTGATCAGCGGTCTTTACTTCGGGTGTAGTTGGGTTTGAGTTCTTATCTTCTTTGTCCGCGTTTTCATTGACAGTTGAGATTTTTCTTCCCTCACTGCTAACTGGTCTCCACATTTTTACAGTCGATAACTCAGCTGTGGGTTTCGCCTCAACAGTCTTTGTCCTTCCCTCCTCTTCACTGCATTTGGTTTGGTTAAGTTCTCCACTGTGACTGCTGTTTCGGATTGTTACACTCACCGATCCAATCAGAACTGCACTGTTCTTTGTCTGATCCAGCTGAGTTACTGTTGCATGTTGTGATATCGATTTGGGGATATCGGATTTTCGGCTCCAAACTTTAGTAGTACTGCCTCTTGCGTCTCTATTAGTTCCATTCTTTCGCATGCCTCCAGGTTTTGACACATGATTAGCATGGAACCCATTTGGCATTCCCTGTTGTGATCTTTCTGTTTGCCTACGGCCACTTCGCCTTTCCATGTTTTGGCCATTGCTAAAACCATCATCATCAACCATTGGTGCTTGAGATTCACCGTTTCTCTCATTATTCGTTTCCAAAACTTGAGGGTCCTCAAGGGATGAAGAATCATCAATTGGTACGGAATCTGATTTCTGTGCCTCCGAATCAGAAGCTACAGATAACGAGCTTGCTGACTCAGCTGGATATTGTTGTTCCTCTGAAGTGGTACTCCCGTCTTCCTTAGCATCTTTTTTTGGGTCCTTCTCTCTCTGTTCTTTCTGTCTTAGCTTCTTCCTCTTCTTCCTTTCCAAGAGCTCAGCCTGTCTGCTCCGAGCATAATACCAATGAATAAGACTCAGCACAGTGGAACTTAGAAACGTTATATGACTAGCATTGCAAATGATACGCACATACCTTCTCTGAGCAGCTTCTTCCTCTTCAACCAGTAAATTTTGGCACCTCAGAGCTTCCGCATCTTTGTCAGCCAACCATCCTTTAATCTTCACATTAAGAATACAAAGATAAATCACATGTAGCCGATACGTGCAAAGGAGAAACAGTTTGCTTTGCCAACTAGAAAGAAATGGTGAAACCTTGAAGGAAAAACATTACCAATCGCTGTTCCAGAAGGAAGCTTGCGCAAGCAACAACATTTCTTGCCTCCAGTACATTTTTTCCAATTTCCCCTTCAAAAATGTATTTTTGCATTGGTTGAGCCTCACTAGACAGGAAATTTTTCTCACTTGCATCATCCAGAATGCTAAAAAGTTCCTGCGAAGAAATCGGAAACCTAAGTGGTCTAGCCTGGACAAGATCCTGGAGAAACAGGAACATATATCAGCCATGAGGTTGAACATTGTACATTATCTAGAAAGGTAAAATAGTACGCTTCACGAAAGAGATGAAATTCATACCAGAAGGTCAGAACCAGCTCTTAGATAATATTGTGGCAGAGCAGTATATCCTGGTTTTTCGATAAGTGACATTAGTCCTGACTCAACTGATGGCCCAAGAACATCCTACAAGAATCCAAACGAAGCATCTTGAGTTGGAAGAGTCAACAAAGCATTTTAATTAGGCACACAAGTACATGATGCAGAATGCTAAAGAAAGGACGTCAAGAAATGTACAGCATGGATCAGGTATCCATACTCACCAGGCCTGTGCGTATGTATACGAAATAGTTATGGTATACTCTTGCACTTTAACTAAAAGGTATTTATTTGGAAATGAATCCTATGACCCTGATGAGATACCCTGATGAGATACCCTGATGAGATCACAAGGCATTCTAAGAAACCTATATAAAAGTGATTATTATGATATCACACCTTGCACTAATGAAGAAAAGAATCAATTCATAGAGTAAAAACCCTTAGAAAGATGTGAATAACAACAACGAAATTAGTAATGGGGAGACCTAAGAACATGCTATGCTCCACTCATATGTGATGCTCTCCATGAGCTTTAAACCGGTGAAGATAAGAAAAAGGTTTGCAAAAAATAGGCAAGAATCAATGTAAATCATAGTACCTCCAGCATCATGCTCTTTAACGAGAGAATCTCCTTTGTTTGAATTACAGAAAGCTGAAATAACGACAGAGATTGAACATGATCAGTACCTGATTGAAAAACTAATCGAATGGCATAACTGCAAGAAGAGGACTAGAGGGAAAACTACCTTATTCCAAAAGGCTCCCAGTGCATCCCTTTCTTTGCCAGAATCCTGGAAATATGTAAACACAATATTCAGATGACTTCGAAGTAAATATACTAAAGCAACCAAAAGTTTAAAAGACATAAAACCAAGAAAGTATAGTTAAGTTCACACTAAGCAAACCTTTTCAGGTTTTCTTTGACGGCGATGCATGCGGTTATGCCTTCTAAAGTTCACAGGAGAGCAAAACTCCCTGGTGCACTTTTCACACTTGTGCATTTGTATCTTCAAAGGAGTCAGCAATGGCCAGCCTGGTAACGAAATAGAACATCAAATAAAGTCCATGAACCAAAGAAAATTCAATGTGATAATATGATAAACCCCTCAGGGACTAAACTACATATCCACATAATACCCGATCCACTTATTCCAATGCTAGCGAAGTATTGAAAATGTGAAAATCCAATCAGATGAGAGACAATGAGACATAACCTGGACGTTCTAAGGTATGGAGAAGTTGAAAGAGCTGGACTGGATTATTTTCAGGTCTATGGAAGGAAAGAAATGGATCCTTTCCAACCGCTCGTCTGATGAGCATGTCGAGTGAATCATTCCCATCTTGTTTCACCAGCTCCATTGAATTCGACTGCAACATCCAATTCACAAAACACAAATTCCTATGAAATCTATATACTGAACCTATTTTCCCCTAAGCAACTATATAAATTAATCACAAAGAGTCGAATAGTATTTGAATTAATTATCAGAGATGCCCAAATTCCTCCATGATTCTACCACCTAAGAGAGCTAAATCGAAATCGAAATCATCCTCGATACAAACGGCGGAGAGAAGTAAAAGTTTCGGCGGTTTGAAATCTCATCAAAACACCAGTGATGTATGCAATACACGAAGGAATGAATTCAAATCGATTTAGTGTATAAGAGAATGGTTAAAAGCGGAATAGTCCGATCACGTACCAGTAAAAACAGTAAACAGATCGGGCGGAGAAAGGAAGAAGAGAAACAATCAAAAGCGATCGTCGGGGGATTGAGAAGCGAGGAGGAGGTGGGAAAACGGAGCGTAGCAGAGGTTGGCACGAAAGAAAGTCGCCGAGAAAATCCGAGAAAGTGATGGGACGCAAAAAGGAGAAGAAAGAGAAATGAGAGAAAATTTCGGAAGAGAAATTATAAAGGCGTATGGGGAAACAAAACAACCCTGGGCTCAAATTACAAAAATCCAGCAAATATTTGATTTGGGATATTAAAAATTATTGGGAAATTCGTAAAAAATAAGAGAAATATCATTCTTTCTCTGAATTTTCTTTATTAATCCAAAATTTATTTTCTTAATTGTCTAGAAAGAAAAGTTTGTTTTATTTGCAGAAATTCATTAGGATAGACATACATGATTCATGAACAATTGTCTAGATCTGGTTGGTCAGATGATGTAAGTAATACAATTTCTATATTTTTTTTTTTGTGTGCATATTTTGTTGTTTCAATATTAAAACTGATCTAACCATCTCTTTTATTCATCCAGCCTTAATAGAAAAAATTAAAATATTAAAAATCTCAAAACGCATACTTATTTAATTAACTTTGGGGTTTGATTGTCAAATATGAATTATTTGTTTAACTAAGAAATTTTGGTCTTATATAACAATTTCTTCGGATAGGAGATCAAAACATGTTAACATCCCATTTTTTTTAATCGCTAGTGCGTGAACTTGTGACCGATTTTTTTTTTTTGATGGTCAACTGTTACACCGGTTGAATTATCGACAAAATTGTTTATAAATCTTTGTTGGAAACTTGGAATATTCAAATATGTATTTTTAACTAACTACTATTTATAGGAAATCGTATGTTTAAAATTTTAAATGTGGGAGAATGAGTTTTACTTGGCCAGTTTCAAGAGTGGTATTTTCTTGAGACTAGCTTAGGTGAAAGGGACTATGCATCATAGGAGAAAGCAAGATGCAATTTCAGAACTGTGGAAAAAGGTTTGGTGTGACTCGAGAGACATAGATAACATAGAAAAGGACATCTTAGATTTATAAATTTCTTGTAGTACACACACATATATATATATATATATATTAACGATGAATTGTCAACATTCAATACTGGATGAATAACTGAGTTATGATCATATCAAAGAAAATACAAAGTGAGTGTATATTTCTTTATCCTATGGTCAAGAGGAATTGGTTTACCCCCAACAACACTTAACTATACACACTTTATTCCATCATACAGACCAAAAACAGCTCAAGTATTGAAGATGTTTCAATTATGCACCTATTATTTGCAATAAGATTAAAGAACCAACAAGCCTTACAACTCTTTCTGCAGGTACCGAAATAATCTGGGGAGCCAATCATATAGACAGGGTTTTTCTTGCACTCCCCACGCTCAGCCCATCGTCCACAGTTTTCATCTTCATCACTGCATTCCTCACTCTCCTCATTTCTTGATAATTGTTTCTTTGCATATATCAGTTTTGTCGCCACCAACAGTTTCCCTTTCACCACAGGGCATCTCAAATGAGTGCTTGTCTTATCCAAAGATGAATTCAAATGTCTGCTGAAGAACAGAATTGCATTTCCTTTCACTGGTCTTAAGATGTTACTATCGGTCTCTGAGCACTCGGACCAAGTACTCTTTTGAGTTCCACCTGAAGAAGAATTAATTCATCATTCTTTGTGGTGTGCCAAATACATCTTCTTGCTTCTCAGGTTATATATCAGAACAATTTTGATTACCAACCTCTGAATTTCGGAACAGAAGCTCTCCGCCTTGAGTTGTGTTTGAGACGTAGAGAATGACTGTTGCAAGCAGAGATTCATGCGATATCGAGCTGGATTCCTCTCCAAAATAATCCAACTTATTACCTTGATAGAGCCGCTGTTTTCTGTGCATCAAGAAACAAACATAAGCCAACAGTTTCGCCAAGAAAAGAGGCCTTCCAAGAGCAAGCACAAAGTCTCCATAGATTGAAAACCAAGATAAATAATGGTTAGTACTTAGTACCTCTTGGGAGGAAAGTCCACGCAGATATTTTTTCCTCAATCCCAGCAATTACTGGATCCTAATTTATCGAAATTAAACCAGAACTTGTGACTATTTTGAGCAACCAAGGTGGAAATTGCTCTACTATCATCGCTTTCTAACTTACTATGGTGTGAAACCAACTATATTGACTCGATAACGATGCATGAGAAAATAGCACACATGAAATTACAAGCATGTATCTTAGAGTCTACTTCAACAACACTTAGCGGCGTTACCACATAGTGTTTCAAGAACATGACCTACAATATTAGGCAGTTGCAAACTTGAAGAATACTAAGAACTTACCGGCACATCCATGACGTACCCAGAACTTGCAAGTTTTGTCTTTCCATCAGCATCCCCTGAGTTAACCTTTGTAGAGAAAAGAAACAACCATTACAAAAAGGAAGAATGTACCAACAAATCTCAAACTGGAAAGATTGGAAATTTACCAGAGATACCAGATGATCACTCTCTTCCTCCAACAAGAACCCGCGGTAAAGGAAGACCCTGTACATAGCAAATAGTTTCAGACCCTCAGAATTTGAAACACATTACTACATTAGTAACTGTTGCCAAATGATCTTCCAATTAGGCTATCTAGTTCTTCAAATAAAAATTAGAAAATTGCAATGTGCAGATTCATCCATGACGCTTTTAACCAGATTATCCATCAAAAGTACCTGCCCTTGGTTGCCATGAAAGTTGAAGAACACGTCTTGGGTCCACAAATTGAGATCCAATAACATAACTTGACTGTGTCTTACCCATATTGTCTCGGAGTTCCTTCCGACTGCAGAAAGTACAAAAAATCAAGAACCAGAACAAAGCTAAGGAAACCGGATTGTGATTAACATTCTAGCAAATCTATTATATCTAATTCATCAGATTCGGAGCAAAAAGCAAAGATTTTTAAACTCAGAATGGGGAGATTTAAGTAATGCTATTCGCGAATAATGGATGAGTAGAAATCAGAATGAGAACCCAAATACGAATTTCATCGATAGAAAGAAGAAGCAAGGATCGCAGCTTGGTGATATGATTGCAAAATGAGGGATTTTGGAATGCACCTTCCACCGGAACAGAAAGGGGAAGAAGAAGAAGAAGAAGACATAATCATCAGTATAAGGAAGATTTGGCTAAGACAAGCCATTGCTCCAGTGGTGTACTGGCTACATTAGCAGAGAATAATAGCTCAGGAAGATCTTTCCCAATTTCACTGACATTCCCGATGCGAGGCCACGACATCGTTTAAGAAGTTGTGACTTTTTAATTTTTAATAAAAATTACACATAATTTATTTTTTAACTTTTTAAACGTATTTAATTGATTAGAAAATGTTTAGAAACTCTTGAAATAAACATAGGGTATACATAAGTTTGAGAAATAAAAATCTGAAAATGACCAATTTATCTGGACACTGAATGTAATCTCGTGGCACCACCACTAGATTTTGATTTTGATTGTGTTTATCATTGGTTTCATATGTTTGTAAAAAATATAGTTGTACGTTGATATGTTCATAAGACATTAGAAATGGAGACAAAACGATGAAAATGAATATGTGCAATGGTGTACACAAATAGATGCTAAACATAGAGTGGAAATGCCTTGAAACAAGGGATGGTTAGGCGGATTTTAAGGTTTAAAAAAAAAAAAAAATTAACGTGTGGGTGTGATCACAAAAACAGATCAGAGACCAATATTAAGGAGCCTTTGATTGTCCGAGTTCGTCTCGATCAATCTCTTCACAAAAAGCATATCTTCTTTTCCTTAATTCCATTCCCATTTTCCTCTTTTCCAGAGGACCAATAATCACACAAAACAACTAATCTCACCATCTTCCTCTAGTAACTAAACAAAAGCAATGGTTTGTTCTCTTCTCTTCTTTTTTGTTTGTGTCTGTGTAATGAAGTTGTAGGATTGTTGTTTCTAGGCAAAAGATGAACGATATTGAGATTAACGATTGTATTAGTTTCAAAATCAGCCAGAATTTTGATCAAATATATATATATATATATATGGGTTTGAAAATATGTAAATCTAATGATCTGGATTTTGGATGCAATGATTGTCTAATCATGTTAATTAGATGTCGCTTTTACCAAGGTATTGACGTATCCGTTATTTGTTTTTATAAAGAGTATCATCACATATTAATTCATAAGCTAATCATATTAGCGTGATAACTAAATATCTAGACTACGATTAGAACTAATGTACGTAGCCACATATATTTACAAAACCTAACTTGGGAATAAAAGAAAATATTGTTCTTGGTATGCAAAATAAACTTTTCTTCTAATATTTGTGTGAATGAGAAAAGGCGAACGCGGCGTCGGGGATGGCAGTGGAGGACAATTGCAAGCTGAAATTTTTGGAGCTGAAGAAAAGAAACTTTCGGTTCATAATATTTAGGATAGAAGGGCAACAAGTGGTGGTCGAAAAGTTAGGAAATCCCCAAGAGAGTTACGATGACTTCACCGCCTCCCTCCCTGCCGACGAGTGCCGCTATGCGGTTTTCGATCTTGACTTCACCACCAATGAAAATTGCCAGAAGAGCAAAATCTTCTTCATCGCCTGGTATCATATTTTTATCTTCATTCACTTCCTTAATTCGCATTGACGTTAAATTTGATTATATGTCCACATCAGGAATATAACACATTTTATGACATCTTTGGGCCATTTCCGAACTTCTATTTTGTTATAATAAGATTGGAAGTCAAATGCGTTAATTATGTTTGGGCCTTATTGCTTAAAACTTGGTTGATGATAGGTCACCAGATTCATCTAGGGTGAGGATGAAGATGGTGTATGCGAGCTCCAAGGATAGATTCAAGAGAGAATTGGATGGCATCCAGGTGGAGTTACAAGCCACTGATCCTAGCGAGATGAGCTTCGACATTATCAAAAGCCGAGCTCTCTAGATCTTTTCAACCATGTCTCTATCATCCTTCCTCTTGACCAAAAAAATTACCATATTATTGGTTTAAGAACTGAATTCTTATCCGTCATTCATTTTATAAACATGTTTTTTTTCTTTCTACTTCCGTAGAGCTTGTGTAAACTTTTAAATAAAGACTAATAGTTTTCTCCGTCGGATAACAAATCAACAAGTCGATATGTCCGAGTGGTTAAGGAGACAGACTTGAAATCTGTTGGGCTTCGCCCGCGCAGGTTCGAACCCTGCTGTCGACGATTTTCTTTTTTCTTTTTTCTTTTTTTAAACCGATGGTAGTTGAGTATTAACTCAAGTTATTCATACTTTTACATGGCACTAGTGATACAACAAAGTAAGCCATGGATCAAACAACAAACACTGAAATACAAAACAAAACATTAGTAAACCATACAACTACAAAAGAGGAGCAAATCTCACTTTCCAGATTCTTGGAATCTACTCTGCAAAGGCACAGACCCACCATCGTCGCCTCGTCGGCCTGTCTCATCTCCTCCCGAACCCGGAATCCCCATTTTGTTCCCTAACCATTACACCCAAACCAGAAGTCATTACAACCGGTAAAAGCTGAAAACGCTATTTAACAGGAAGAGCCGTTTACCAACGGTGGAGCCAAGTGACTGTGTAGAGTCCTGAACAGAGTCTGTAGACTTTTGTCACTTCATCCGTTGTACCAGCAAGCCAAGAAGTAACAGCCCCTCTCAGCTTCTCCACCATCCCTCCTTCCCCTTCTTCCGCAAACGCCTGGCCGTGTTTCACTGCCTCTTACGATTTTGGATCTCTGAATCCTCCTAGTCTTTTCTACACCTCCTCCGATTGTGTCAGTGTCCCCTTCTTCGTGTTCTCGCCTCCTCCTCCTCCCAGCTGAAGCTTTTCGGCGACCACCTCCGACAAAACCTTGTCTTCCTCTCCCGGACTCAGTTTCTCCGACAGATATCACTGGGCGAGACACCCTTGTCTCCCTGCCTGTTCCGCTGCCGGAGAGAGGCAATTTCGTCATCATACTGGCTCCTGTATCTTTGACCTTCTCGTAAACTGGTGCCACCATACCTGCAACCTTACTCCCGTATCCACCAGCTGAGCTAGGAGTATCCTCTCCTTCTACACGGTTCTCGTGGCCGCCTACTCCAGAGTAACCCAGCTTCTATGCGACGGCGTTCTTCGTCGCTACAGCTTTATCAGCTACTGCTGAAGTAGCTGATGCGAGCTTATCAGTGTAGCTACCCTGACTCGCCTGCTGCATCTCATCTCCACTCTCCTGAGCTTTCGAATCAAAACCCTCGGGGTTCTTTTTCTGTATACCTTGAGTTCCCGTTGGCAAATCTTTCCCAAATTAGTCCTAGCTCACATCAAATTCATGGCTTCTCACCGGAACTTCTTTCCCCAATTGAGATCCATAGTTTCCCGCCAGTAAGTGCTTGTCTATTTCAGGTCTGGATTTAGTATCAAGGCCATGGCTTTTCTCCTGCAGGTCACTTCCCAACCCTAACCTTCCAAGAGCTGCGACAGTTGATGCAGCTCCAATTTCTCTAGCAGCTAAGATAAACAAACAACACAGGTAAAAAGAGTTGCGACCCTAAATCAGAACTCCTAAACTGTAAGAGAAAAAGATCTTACCTTTTCCGGTTGGATCAGTAACTTTGGATCAGTAATTCGACATCCCACCATGAGATCCCGGAGCAGCAGGATCTTCCTCCAGTCCTTTGGGTCTCTTGATATTAACCTTACGTTGGTCTCTTGACTTGTTTTCATCAGGAACAAACGTTCTCGTGACATCTTCTGTCGGAGAGAGTAAAGATACAGGAGTGTTATGCGGTGTCCGGGCAGAAGCTCCTCTTCTCTCTTGTTTTTCCGACACACCGGAGGATCTTGCAGGACGAGACAGTGATTCGTGACCGTGTACAGGTTCCACTCCTCTGATTGGCTCAGACGATTTCGTGCGGGGAGAGGACACAACTGGAAAAGCTTTCGTGCCTGGAGGTACCATCTCTTCCTTCACCGGAAAGAGTGCTTTTCCTCGTGCTGCCGAAACTAATCCGATAAACCGTTAACCATTAATTTGGGAATAGAAAGATCGAAGTGAAATAAAGGACGGACCACCCTGGTGCACCGCCATGGATTTGTTTTTCTTCGTAGTCATCTTCATCGTCTTCTTCGTCTAGATCGTGATCGTCGGGGATGTGTTCTCTAAGATCGCGCTCATGACCATGTTTATTTTTCGTAAGAACGTTCTTTATCTTCTTTGCTTTTTCCTTCACTTTCTTCAGAACTTTTTATGGTCCCTTCTCATGATGTTCTTCTTCCTCTGTATCCAAAAACAGAGGAACCCATATAAAACATTAATTAGTCTCTGTAACTTCAAGATGTGATTTCGTAATGTCAATACTAAAGAAGTATATATTTCTAACATTAGAATACCTGGATGGTGAATCCTAACTGGTTCCTCTGCGTGATGGACCATGTGTACGTTGCAACTGCGCTTGTGGATCCATTATCTTTGCTGGCTTTGGCTTTTATTTTACTCTGCAACCAAAATGGTTCCGAGAAATTCTGAGGAGCTTCTTGAAAGCTTTATACAGAGAGCAGAGAAAGAGGAGGAAGACTCATAGCCGTTCACCACCCCTGGCTTTGTCCTCTGTATTCTGTTAGGAAATGCCACGTGTGTTTTATTGCCACGTATCAGGCTCTTGATTGTGTACGTAGCTCTCTTCGCCTACTCTTTATCCAATGTAAAAGTTTTGGCCCACGTTAATTGGCCCATTATAAACTTGAATGATGCTGTTCATCACCAGGTTGATACTTATATTTCTCACATTCGGAAAAAGTGCCGTTTTTCGAACGTTAAAAACAGCATTTCGTACTCACCCAAAATCCCAAGACGACATGAAGTGATATCAAATGAGTATGTGGGCTGGTCCAATACTGTTTTGAATTTTGAGAAGGATTTATAAAAATATGCGTGTTGGTCCAATATAAATGTACATGTGGACCTGAAATAAGATCCATTATGTTCAATCGCGGTTTACGGTTAGAGGTGTTTTAGGGATATCCGGATTTGGATCCGACGGATCCGCAATTTACTATCCGGATCTAGATCCGACGGATCCCTGCGGATCTGAATTCGGATATTTCTTCCATGTAGCTGCCAACTACCACAATATAAACGTGGCGAAATATCATTTGTTCAACGTAATTTAAGCTAACTGCTACAAAAATTACACGTCTGAATATAACTATTTAAAGGACTAACGAGGCCCACGTGTATGCGAAGAAGGGCCCACAATGGATAATGGAAAAGGTAGAAAGGATTGATTATTCTCTGTCCGCTCACAAGCTGAGGTACGAAGCTTTTTGGTTCCAGTCTTCCAGATTAATCAGACAAAGAGAGAAGAAAAGGAAAAAGACAAGAAGAAGAAACACAGTTCAGAGAGAAAGGTATGGCTGTCGGGATAAACGCGATGCCGGTGACGTTTGTGGCGCACGCGCTGGCGGTAATCGCGGCGATTATGGTGCTGGTGTGGAGTATCAGTTACAGAGGTGGATTGGCCTGGGAAGCTACAAACAAAAATCTCATCTTCAATGTATGCTTCGATTTCCTTTAGATCTCTGTTCTATCTCTCTTTCTCTCGTCTCTGCATTGACTTTCTGTATATCTTGGCCATCTGT
The DNA here is from genome assembly GCA_963922655.1 of Cardamine chenopodiifolia. NCBI lineage: Eukaryota > Viridiplantae > Streptophyta > Magnoliopsida > Brassicales > Brassicaceae > Cardamine > Cardamine chenopodiifolia. The sequence continues at coordinate 4,919,450 of OZ000481.1, forward strand.
CTGATTGCTGGGTAATCTTACAAATCCGATTGATCTTTGTTCCGAATTTAAGTTTTGTAATCTTGTTTTTATGTCTGCAAGTTTTAATGGAGAATTCTACTGTTATCTGTTTTAGTTTGTAAACTGGGTCTTTTGATAATTAGACAGATACCTGACATAATCTTTGAGAGGGGAAAAAGTAACATTCAAAAATTGACATAATCTTTGTCAACTGAAGAACCCTCGAAGCAAAGGGAACTTGTCTTTAAATAGTGTATTTTTAGACATTCAGATTGTAAACAAGAGCTTGGTATCTTTTCTTTCACATTATTGGCAATCTATGTTTCTTATGTGATCCATTTTTTTTTTTTTATATCTGTTCCAGCTGCATCCTGTTCTGATGCTCATCGGATTTATAATCTTAGGAGGAGAAGGTAACAATAAAAACATGTGTTGAAATAACGAGTTACTTTCGTTTTGATTACTCCCGTTGATGATGATCACTTTACATAAACCTGTTTTGTTGAAATTGGAAACGCAGCCATTATAAGTTACAAATCGCTTCCGCTGGAGAAACCAGTGAAGAAGTTGATCCATCTTCTTCTCCATGCTATTTCTCTGACTCTCGGGATCTGGGGCATCTGCGCAGCCTTCAAGAACCACAATGAAAGCGGAATCCCTAACCTCTACAGCCTCCACTCCTGGATTGGTATTGGAGTCATTTCTCTGTATGCCTTCCAGGTATATTTCATGGCCTTTTGCTCCTTAGACAATCATTTTCCTATCAAACATTGTTCCTGACCAGATAAAAAGCTTTGAACATTGCAGTGGGTGTACAGCTTCATAGTGTTCTTCTACCCAGGAGGATCATCAAATCTGAGAAGCGGATTGCTTCCGTGGCACGCAATGCTCGGCCTGTTTGCTTATATACTTGCGGTTGGGAATGCAGCTTTAGGGTTTCTGGAAAAGCTGACTTTCTTGGAGAATGGAGGGCTTGACAAGTACGGATCCGAAGCATTTCTTGTGAACTTCACGGCCATTATCACTATTCTGTTTGGTGCTTTTGTGGTACTCACTGTCTCTGCTAAGTCTCCTTCGTCTTCCACCTCCAACGATGATGATGTTAGCTACAGCTATTCTGCTATATGAAACACTTTCTACTCATATTTTATTGTCAAAGTCCATTCATACATAATGCATTTGTAGCGACAAACTTTGTGTTACGGTTTCGCTGATTACGAGTTTGCTACTTCTGGTGTGTAAAATCTACAATAATATTTATCAATCTTGTAAATCATTTTCTTTTGTTTTTTTCATAGTGCCATTCCTTTAAAATCTTCTCATTCAGATATTATTGTTGGATATCGTTAAGTCAGTTTGTAACTGTAGTTAGCTTCAGCCTCTAGTTAAATCATCCGTATTTGAGCATAAAGAGCAACTTGTAAAATATTTATTAACTTTCAGTATCTATGTTTCACTAGCTCTAGTTAGTTAAATCAGTCATTTTTAAGCAAAAAGAACAACTTCTAATAGAAATATTTATTTTCACTATTTCCATGTTTAATATGATATTTGCCTATTGGTGTCAAAGCATTTAGACAAAAAAGAAAGAAAGAAGAAGAGCATTTTTAGCTTTCGTTTACTTCGCCGTTGATGAAGAAAAGAAAACATCAGAAGAATTACAGTCTGAAGCCTCTCTATCAATTCGATGCTTCGAACCAAACACGACATCGTTAAGAGTCCAGTTGCTGTTGTTGATCATCATTTCGTCGTAATGGAACCGATCAAGATCACCCACTTGTTCATAATCTGAGACAGATCCTTGGGGATTTGGAGCTTCATTGTGCTCAGAGTCAGTCAAATCAGAGGAATGATCGATGTGGGAATCTAAAGAAGAAAACCACTCAGAGAAGAAAAGCCTTGGCAACGAAGAATGATTGTTTGTGTTTATTCTGTCGTTTTTGTTGCTTTTTTGTGATGGCGAGGAGATCACGTGATTCGAGATCAAGGTTTCCGAGTTTCCTTTACTGCAAGCAACAAGTGATTCAGAAGAAGAAGAAGTGGAAACAGATGTTGCGTCTTGTGAGCGCTGACACTTGAGCCATCTCTTTTTCAAATTAGAGTGTCAATAGTTCTTTATCTCGTTGTCTGTTCTTCCCGGTAAGTACTTGGTTATTTGCGACTACCTAGTCATACCCAAGCGTTACTCTCTTCCATTAAGTAATTACTAACTAGCATCTGTTGAAACAAAAGAGTTAGGTCGTTGGGTTATGCTTACTTGTTACCCAAGGAAGAGTGAAAAGTCATATCCCTCTTTAACCCTGGTCTTAGGTAATTAATCCATCTTAATCTGCAGCTCTTCCCGTTCCTTACCAACCCTATCCCATTAAAAATGATCAAAGTTGTATGAGTTAAGGATCAATTTGAGAGAGGAAGAACTAATCAAGAAGAAGATAAAAAGAGAGACCAGCTTTGATGGGAACAGTGGTCCAGCAAGGATGGCCATGAGAGAGGATGAAGCTCCTTAGCTTCTGGTCTTCTTCAGGTGACCATAACCCTTTCCTCTGTCTCTGCTTTGGTCTCTCTCCAGATTTTGCCTTGGCCATTTCTCTATCGTCTTAAAGTTGTCCTAATAGAAGAAAACATGTCTGAATATTGAGAGAACATATATCACCAAAGGTCCACGGAGAGTCTACATACTTAGTGTTAAGAAATGATCAAATGGGGCTGCTTAGAATAAACGACAAATGACATGTATATATTATAGTTATACGTATAACCCCACATGAAATTTGGGATATTTATGTTGAAAATCGTATTTATATATGCATGTATCTGTGTACTGTATGCATTTGTATAAGCACTAAGGAGAAAATTCATATTGGAATTGGAATATGTGAAGATAGATTAGGTGTAGCAGAAAGTCTATAACTGCCTGTAAAATTAAGTACATAAACTGTGTTAAATTGATTTCCAACTCCAAATAAATTAGCAATAAAAGGTCTATCATATATAATTTTTAATCTGTAAATCAGATCTGAGATTCCTACTTGTCAAAATATATATATTTGCTTGCTTTTGTGCCTTTATTATTATTATTATTCGTTAATTTCTAATATTATATTCCTTGGTGGAGATTTTATAGAGACGAAGAAAGATAGTTCACGTAATACGATATTAATTCTAATAGATGCATGAACAATTAAAGTGGGACAACTCGGTGGTTTCACAGATATTGAGATATAGAAAATATCAAATGTGGGTAACAATAGTGAATGGACGATGTATTACGAACTTACGATGTTAATCAGATAACATCTTCAAATCCAAAAATCTCTAAATGTCGGCAAGAATTTAAGAATATATGAAGTCAACATTGAGCTCTTGTTTGCTGCTATTAATTATTCCTCTCACAGTTTTGCCTCTTTAATTGATAATAGAACAAAAAAGCATTACATTTACACCTACAAGTGGACCTATTATAAGATTAATTTTGAGGAATATTGTTAACGTTTAAAATTTGAAGTCTAATGTCGCGGTCGGAATGGGCTGTCACAAATTTTAAAATACTCTGATTTTGTTTTGTTTTTTCTTTGGCTCTATTAGCTCTGTGGGAAAACTATGAGTTGAGAAAATTGAGAGGGAAAGTGGGAAACAATAATATAATTTGCCGTCAAACTAATTCGCCAATGAAACACGATTAATAAGTCTATTAAAACGACCCTGACATCAAATGCCTGATGTTATGATGACCTAGTAATGTTTAGGACATCCGACAATATTTTGGGATCGGTCTTGATTATAATTAGAAATCATAACTTCAAATTGTCCCATCTACAAAACTTCTCCTGCTTCGACCACTTGGCCTTGTGAAATGGTAATGAAATATGATAAATATATTAGTCTTTTTTAGATATTTGTATTTCGTAGACTGAAACATAAAGGAAGGGTGACTGATCCAACAACATGGCCTAGTTTGTGTTTCATACATAGCCACCCAAAATAAGAGCGAAACACAGGTTTTAAGGTTAGTCAATCCATTAGATAATGAACTATTGGTTCTAAGCCATCTCTGGCGCTGAATCAACAATTCGAACAAATAATGACAAATGCTTCTAGAAATGAGATACAATATATATATATATATATATATACTCTTTTTTTTTTGTGCTGAAACTTTGAACTGATTCTACATAAAAACCCAACAAGTCTATAATGTAAAAACCCACACCCATCATCCAAAATCACATCTTTAATTACGGCTCTCTACCCTAACTAAGTAAGTTACCATCTGACAGGTTTCTTGTTCTTGAACACCGAGTAGAATAATCATGAACTAATCATGTTGAAATGGAATCTGGATAGCTGTTGAGGAATGGTCGATATAACCGGTCCATATCTCTGTTCCACGAAAATAATATACAGTTAGAATTTTGGGGTAAAACCAATTTTCCTTAAGGTTAATACTTCATAGCATCTGGATATATATACAGAAGGAAAAAAATGCAAAACCTGAACGTTGTCATAGAGTTCGAACAAAGGAACGGCCAAGAGCTTCAAGTTTTTGGGAACAGCAAAGTACTCTTTCTCAGACAAGTGAACAATGAAGAGTCTCTTGCATTCCTGCCATTCCACAAAGAGAAGATATAAGGATAAGAGTAAAGAGGAACGTTGAGAAGCTACATTGTGTTTTTTTACTACCTTTGGTTTCGTGATGTGAGGAGGGCAATACGGGTACATCATGGTCTCAAAGTTTGGACGCCACCATGTAGCAACACATTCTCCTACCTGTTGAAAGGGAAAATAAGCATAGAGAAACCAATGGATCAGGGACAGAGCTATATACATAACTCAATCAGATATGTATGGACTCATGGAAAAGACTTCTTTCTTCATGTAATAAGCATATGATTCTCTAGCAAATACATCAGGTCTATCTTTGTTTCCTTGTATGAATCATTCATTACTGGCCAGATTTTCTATTTTGAATTGCTTCTTAAGGCAAGCACATGCCACACCGACCTAGTTCTTTTAAGGCATATATCTATACCTAAATATCTGGCAACTATCAGTTAAATAAATAGAGAGAGGAAACCAGCATAGTACCTTCCAGTCAGGTACAAGAGCAGCTGAATTGCCTCCAAGCTTGCTGGTCAGCTTTCTTTTCAGGCCTTCAACTTCTGTAGACACAACATAGTACATCCAAAAATAAAGTAACCAAGAAAATCACAACAGTATAGAAAGTATTACAAACGAAAGGTTGCTGTATACCATTTTCTCCAGGCTTCAGGCGTCCACCTGGAAGTTTGCAGAATGTGTTACCAATTTGCAGGAGAAGTATATGAGGATGGTTGTGTTCTTGTACCTAAAAGGTTGACCAGCATAAGGTATCAAGAAGAAGACTAGAGTTAGAAAGATATAACTTATGTCAAATCAAATTAGGTGGCAATAGATATAGAGTTAGACGAAACCTGTAGCTGTGGGTTATAAATTTAGAAGACCTTTAGGATGTCGAAACAACATCTTATGTCCTCAAAACAATATGAAGCAGATTTTACTCCACGGGATAACATTAAAGCTTAGAAGGTAAAAATGCATACATAAAAACAATGAAAGAAACGAAACAACAAGAAGCAATGCCTGGAAGCAATGCCTGCTAAATGGCATCGTTCCAAAACCTGTGACTTACTAATGTTCATTTATTTGACTTTATTACGGCACTTTTACTAAAATTTTATTGGATCCATAACGCTTGTGACTTTATTAAGGGCACTGTAATCCATTTATGTGATTAGAGCTTCTTCGGAAACTGAGTTAGTCAAACAATACAAAATTGAGTTAGAGATGGCAAAGGGAAAAGGAAGTAGATGACTCCAGTCAAATATCACACAGTATTACATTTATCCCCATTTCTAATGATACCTTGGGTAGTGAACACACATTTACAGAGAACGCATGTTTACAAAGAACGCCAAGATAAACTACAAATAAGTTGACACTTCGGTGGCATTATATATATGACAATATGGCCACACGATTCATGAACCACATAGCTGTTCCAACGCTTTAAAGACAGCATCGTGGTTAAACAACAAAGAGAAAACTACAGCCGAGTTGGATAACAAATATAGTGGACCAGAAATTACATACCAGCAGAATCCCTTCAACGCTAGTCCTCATGCCCTCATTCATATATCTGCAACATATCATAACAAAAACAAGAAAGAGATACATTCAGTCATCAGACTCCAAGAAGGTCTTAACGTAGAACAAAATATAAGTGTGGTATCACATATACATTAGCTACAGACATTCCCCTCTCAAATCAAACACTGGAAAGTTGACTAGTCTATAGTTGTTTTTTGTTCACTAAAGCAGATCTTTATGTTCTTCTAACAATATATGTATCAAGTTCAAGTTTTGATATCGACTAGTAGTGTAGAATGGCCAAAAGAGCATAACAATATTCGTTAATGAGCCAAAACCCAGATAATAAACGAAATCAAACCACCCAACCATCTAAAAGACGAATCTAAGTTGATCAGCAGTAAATCCTAGGATATAAACGGAGCTCAAGATAACTCGCTGATTTGTTTCGCTAGCAATGAGTTTTTCCCCATAAAATTTACGGAGAAGCTAGCAAATTCAGCAGCTCCTTGAACGCAAATAAGCAGAAAGACGTCTAATATTCTCAAATCAGTTATCAAAACAGAGAGATCATGTAAAGGCCGGATCTTTCTAGGTTTTTTTTCTTTCAATTTCTGGCATCTTCTCCAGCAGTAGCTACGAGAAGAAAAGAGAAAACAAAGAAGAAAGAACACGATGAGGGAGAGAGGAACAGTACTTGATTTTCATACGAGCAAGTCGGTCGGCGACGGAGGTATCTTTCTCCAGCTTTGGTTCCTTAGTTCCGAAGCTGTAGTTGGAAAGCGGATACGTGTTAACCACCTGAGACATAGCCATCTCTCTCGCTCTCTCCCGATTCCACTCAGACAAAAAATGTCGGAACTAACTTGTCCGCGTGTGTTTGTCTCTCTCTCAGTTTCGATCTATCGGTCGGCGGCGACGACGGCAAAGGCAAAAGAGGCGTGATCTCGACGGGCCCATACTAAAGGCCCGGCCCATTAGAACCACCTCGAACCCTACTTTTGTCACTTTGTTGAGACTAGAGCGGTTCAGTACTAGCGAACAGAGAACATAGAACATAGAACAGAGAATAGAGACACTGATTGCTAGCATGAAGCAGCATCCTAAGAAAGCGCGCGAAAATTGATAACCAAGTTCGCCATAGCTACGACCTTCCATTTCTCTTACTGTGACAAACGGAGGAGAATACGAAGAAACAGTTATAGGCAAGCAAAAGCAGCAGACAATTTCTCGATTCTTCGCTCCCAAACCCAAACCCTGACCACCAGCGCCGACGCATGAACCAAATCCAGTAGCCGAATCATCAACACCGCCACCGAAGATATCCGCCATTGTCTCCTTCTCTCTGTCAAAGCGTAAGCTTCTTTCCGACCACCTCGCCGCCGTATCACCCAAAAAGCCTAAACTATCTCCTCACACTCAAAACCCCTTACCCGATCCCAATTTACACCAAAGGTTTCTCCAGAGATTTCGGGAACCTTCACCGGAGGAATCTGTTCCCGCAACATCATCATCGAGGAAGTACACGCCATTGGAACAGCAGGTGGTGGAGCTAAAGAGCTAGTATCCGGATGTGATTTTGATGGTGGAAGTTGGTTACATGTATAAATTCTTTGGAGACGACGCGGAGGTCGCAGCACGCGTGTTGGGTATGTACGCTCATATTGATCATAGTTTCATGACGGCGAGCATACGACATTTCGATTGAATTTTCATGTGAGAAGACTAGTGAAGGCAGGGTACAAGATTGGTGTGGTGAAGCAGACTGAAACTGCAGCCATTAAGTCCCACGGTTCAAACCGGTCCGGCCCTTTTTTCGGGGGACTATCGGCTTTATATACTAAAGCTACGCTTGAAGCGGCTGAGGATATAAGTGGCAGTTGCGTTAATGAAGAAGGTTTTGGTGCACAGAGTAATTTTTTGGTTTGTGTTGTGGATGAGAGAGTTCATACGGAAACATTAGGTTGTGGTATTGAAATGAGTTTTGATGTTAAAATTGGGGTTGTTGGCGTTGAGATTTCAACTGGTGAAGTTGTTTATGGAGAGTTTAATGATAATTTCATGAGGAGTGGATTAGAGGCTGTGATTTTGAGCTTCAATACCGGGTTCAACAATACTCTTATCCTTTTATCTTTTTAAGTTTGAGTGTTGGTTGAGAGATTAACTATATAGTATAAAATCTCTAACGCAACTTTTCAAATAAACCATATATAAAACAAAAACAAGTAAACATTACACAATTTTGGATGTCTGATTGTCACTTGTCAGTACTCAGTATTGCCTTTGTTCGGGCATTAACAGAATATAATAAATCCAAATTCATAAAATTTGTGCGTGATTCGAATTTTCCAATATGATGTTTGTTGTATGATAATCATATCAAAATATTATATAATAATGATGGTAAAAAAGAGTCAAAAAATATATCTACAAATTTTATATATTAGGGAATTGTGTTTCTTTGTTCTTTTTCTTACATTCCATGCATTTTAACTCATAAGACGTATATTCTAGCATAAAATGTGTGACTCTATTTGTTTGACATAATTTTTCTAGACTATGTACAACCAGTTTGAACTTGTGAACCATTTTAATTTTAATTATATTCGTTGGAAAAAATGTAAGTTGTAATACTTAACATTATATACTAACATATATCCTCACTAGTAATCTATAAAACATAATTTGCGTATATATCAACATATGCGTATAAAAATTGTACCTTTTCTAAAATATCCTAAAATATAGAAAAACTTAAGAATATTGATAAACAACACTATTTTTCTTGGGGAGATTTTTCCTTAAAATAATGGTAATAGTAAGGAAACATTTACTTTTCCAAAAGGTAGTAAGGAAATATTTAGGTGGAAGATATGAATATTATTTTTCTTAACATACACTAATTAAGTTTTATCAAAAAAAAACAAAAACATACACTAATTAAGATTATTTTTCATAAAATATTATATGGAAATTATATATATATATATATTATTTTCTATATAAATGCAACAAAATAATTTTAGTCTGTCAAATTTTTTGATGATTTGGAAAAAAATTGTTACAATATTTTTAGTCAAAAATGAAGAATACAAATTGATTAAATAAAATATATAATGTAATATTAAAATATTTAACAAATAAATGTTACATCATGTCTTATTAAATTTACCTAAAACGATAATATAATTCATTTTAAATGCATTTATTAATTTTATTACATTGATTTAAAAATAAACAACAATTTAGGAAAAGAATGACATGTCACAATTTAACTGGACATACTTGATAAACTTTCTCTCCTATAATATTTCCTTCAATAGTAATAATAAGGACAATATGCTTGATTGGCTGGAGTTGTAAGTTGTAACTCCAGATAAATTAGAAAATAAATTACTTTTATTATAACATATATTTTTAAATACCGTTAAAATTCATCCCAATATTTTCAAAATCTCAATAAAATTGTTTATCTTTTTTTTGGTAAAATAAAAAGAAAATTAACTGAAGATAATTGTTCCTCTTGTAATGTTGCCACTATTTTTCTTTGTGCTAGCAGATTTAAATCTGGTTGTGCTGTTTTTAAAAAATATCTCGTTGTAGCACGCAGGATCGAACGATTCATATAATACAACGTACCTATGGTCCCACTTCTACCACGAGATCTATTACCACATCAGCACGTGTCGGTGTCGTTTGATCCACGAGGTCGGTGAGGCTTGGTTAGTTGACCGGTGTAGTCGGTTATTCCCGGTTCTATATGTATGTTTCCAGTCAAAGATTTTGAGCTATTTTAATTAATAAATCAAGTTTTGTTTCTTTCCCTCAACTAGGTCTCAATTTGTGAAAAGAATATACGGTTCATGAATTTTTGTTTTTCATAATTTAATGTTAGCATACCAAAAAACAGCAGTATATTTTTTTCATGAATTTTTAAATTCTTGTGGATTTTGTCACTGACTTACTGTCCCTGCTTTTTTTTTGAGTTAGATTTTGTTATGTTTGCGTAAATATTTTTCACAAATAAAATAAACTTTTATTTTTTCCAAGTTTTGCCGATATTTTTTCTAAAATGCGGCAGTAAACTTTACGCTCTTGTTTACTCCCTCTACTGGGTTTCTTCAAAATTTTCTGATTTTGGGATTCGTGCAATTCGAAGGCGATTTCGTCGACAGTTTCTGGGTTTTGATTTGAAGTTTTAGTTGGTAAGTTTATTATTATGAGATTGTCTACATATATACGATGCTGAAACTAGTTCAAATTTGCTCTTTTGATAATTAGGGCTTTTCGTGTGTAATGAAGAATTCACATTTCCATCTTCTTTGTTGTGTTCAGCCTTTGAAACCAGCTGAATCTTTGTAATTCTTGTATCAATTATCTCAGTTTGGTCGGTGAAAATAGAGCACATCCGCTTAGGATCACTTTGGATTTGTTATTGGCCCAGAGATTCTGTTGTTTCGGTTTCAAGTTTCAAGCTTTTCATTCCTCCGAGTACGTCTTTGAATCTGTGTCTGCTCGATTGGGGGCATGAACAGAGCAGCGGTCTCAGGAGCTACCGAATCAAGCATCTCATTTACCGATGTTGTTGGTCCAGAAGCTCTAACTATGCAGAGGAGCAGTAGCATCAATAATATGCGTATCCCAACATCGCCAATGTCTTTTTCTTCGAATAGCGTTAACATGCCGGGTTCATTGGTTCTTGATGGGTCTGCTTCAATGCTACACTTACCTCAGCAGCAGCAGCAACAACAACTGCAACAGCAAGCAAGACAAGTTTCTGTTCCTATGAGGGAAAATGATTATTCCCATGTGGATAAGAAACCCAGATTAGATGTGAAGCAAGAGGACATGTTGCAGCAGCAGTTGATCCAGCGTCAGGACCCCACGGGGCGGAATCCGCAGTTGCAAGCTTTGCTTCAGCAGCAGAGACTGAGGCATCAGCAGCAGATTCTTCAATCCATGTCACCTTCTCAGAGACTCCAACTCCAACTTCAGCAACAGCAGCAGTTGAGACAGCAATTACAGCAACAAGGCACTCAGCAGATCCCTCCTAATGTACGCCCTTATGAAGTTGGTGTGTGTGCTCGGAAATTGATGATGTACTTGTATCATCTGCAGCAACGACCTGCAGTAAGCTAATTCTAATCTTTAGACTTTTAGCAATTTCATAAATTATTCAACTTGTCCGATCACTAATGCCTTTTTGTAGGAAAATTGCATTACCTATTGGAGGAAATTTGTGGCAGAATACTTCTCACCTCGCGCAAAGCAAAGGTTGTGCTTGTCACAGTACGAAAGTGCTGGCCACCATGCCCTTGGCATGTTTCCACAGGCAGCTCTGGTCAGTTTCTTCTTAGCTGTGTGTTTTTGATCTTTTATGATATTGGTGTCCTGCATCAGCATATTTTTTTTAGCTATACGCTTGTTTTCTCCACCTGTAATATATCTGAATTTCGCTACAATGATATCTTTTTTAATAAGTACGTGATCTTCTCATTTTGTTTGCAGGATATGTGGCAGTGTGATCTTTGCGGCACCAAGTCTGGAAAGGGATTTGGTAAGAAAGTTGCAAGTTTCATTCTTGTGTAGTTTTTCTGTGCCTCCACAATGAAGCAGCTTCCATTTGCTAATTGCTCTCTTTTTTTTTTCTTTTTTTATTAAATTCTGATCATTGTTTTTTAAACTGTTTAGTCAAAATAGTAGCTAAACTGCCATCTTTTCGTGTTAAATCCACAGAGGCAACTTTCGATGTGCTTGCCAGGCTTATTGAAATCAAATTTGCGAGTGGCATCATTGATGAGCTCTTATATCTTGACCACCCACGAGAAAACAGATTTCCCAATGGAGTGATGATGTTAGAATATAGAAAAGCAGTTCAGGAAACTGCACACGAGCAGTTTCGTGTCGTTCGTGAGGGCCATCTTCGCATCATATTCTCTCAAGATCTGAAGGTATCTAGAACAATACTTTGGTTCGAAATTGTGACTTTCTTCCAATTTTCTGTTGCCCTGCTAATGCTTAGTTATTCTTGACTTTGCGTCTTTCCAGATACTGTCTTGGGAGTTCTGTGCTCGGCGTCATGAAGAGCTTCTTCTTCGCAGGCTTATTGCTCCACAGGTCCTATTCTTGTGGCATGACCCTTGCGCTAATTATTAGGAACTTAAGACTTTACACAAAACGTTTGTGGTCGACTGTATAATTCTGTTTCCTTAAACCCTTGGTTCTGAAATTGAGGATAGCTAATTCCCGGTTTCGCTAAACATTCTGTATGAGTTTATCTTCTGGTTTTCTATGAATGAGCTTAAAGTCTGTAATTTTACTTCTGAAAGTAGACATGCTGCAATGGTGTTGAAAACTTATTTTTGTGCATGCAGGTGAACCAGTTGCTTCAGGTTGCACAGAAATGCCAGAGCACGATCTTAGAGAGTGGGTCAGAGGGAGTTTCTCAGCCAGATTTACAGTCAAACAGTAACATGTAAGTTGATCCTTAACTCTTGATTTACCTTTCTACATCCAATATAGTGGATGTAGACTATTATTTTATTGTCCATCTTCTGGCATTTGTTTCCAGTGCTCCATATCATTTCGGGTGCTAATTTGTGTGTCAGGGTCTTGGGAGCAGGACGGCAGCTGGCCAAGTTCATGGAATTGCAGTCGCTGAATGATCTTGGCTATCCAAAACGATATATCAGAACTCTACAGGTACTCGTTAACTCCTTTCCTAGCTGTTACTTTTGTATCTGAAGTCTTAAAAAGTACTAATAGTGAGCCACTGCGAGTGACAGATATCTGAAGTTGTCAAGAGCATGAAGGATCTGATGAATTTCACTAGCGAGCACAAAGTTGGCCCTATTGGTAAGTCTACTATTCCCATCCAAAACATTCTTCTTGAATGAGACCCAAAACCAGGTTGCCCCTCTGGTTTGGCTTGTACTTGAATAATACTGATTACTGTAACTCTCCTGTTGATATGTTCTGTTTGATCCGTTGATTGAGTTTCTGACTGATGAAAACTTTTTCATACCTGCTTATGTCCCTTATGCAGAGGGATTGAAACGGCTTTTGGAACATACAGCTACAATGAAGCTCCAGAGACAGAAAATGCAAGAGATGGAGCAGTTTGGGAACAGTGGAGCTATGAATGGGCCAGCTCAAGCTCAAATGGCGTTAACTTCAGGAACGATGACCGGGTCAACTGCCAACAACAACTCCAATAATCAGCATCAAATTGTTGGTCGTGGAGCTATGAATGGCTCAGCTCAAGCCGCAGCAGCTCTGACCAACTACCAAAGCATGCTTAGGAGGCAAAATGCTATGCATAACCCAAACTCAAATACAGGCAAACAAGAAGGGACTCAAAACTCAACCCAGAGTCCATCTTCTTCGTCCCATCAGAGGCAGAATTTAGCAACAGGTGGATTCCCCAGCTCTCTGCACATGCAACAACAGCAGCACACCATGAACGGTGCTCCTAACATGCTTCCACAGAATCATCCTCATCATTTGCAACCACCACATTCACAAGGTAACAATCAGGAGCAGCAAATACTTCATCAGTTGTTGCAGGAGATGTCTGAAAACGGAGCAAGTATGCAACAACACCAAGCCTTTTCAGGTCAAAGTGGTAGCAACAGTAACGCAGAGAGAAACACAACTGCCTCCACTGCCAACATCTCAGGAGGAGGCCGTGTTCCAAGCCGGAACAACAGTTTCAAATCAGCCTCAAATAATAACCTTCATTTGTCAGAAGATATATCAGTTACAGAACTATCTCGTGATTTCTCAGAAGACGGGTTCTTTAACAACAGCGATATCTATGGTGGCTTGTAATATCCCAACAGAACAGAGGCATTGCTACGTTGACTTAACACAGTGAAAGACAGTTTAGGCTTATTTTTCTCATTTAGGTTTGATTTGGTCTTTGTACAGCAACCAAAGAGATATGAGGCGAGTGAAGGAATTTGTGATTTGTTGTAACTTACGACCATCTATAGGAACTTTTATCTTCTTCACTTTTCCCCCTTTTAGTGATAGAAAGATGAAATCTTAGATTATGATTTCTGCAAACACTTTCAAGTAATGTTTTTCTTTCTTTTTTTTTGTACTTTGACAACAATCTGTTGATATTATCCCTTTACAGTCTTCAAATCGTAATATTTATTTACACTTGCCATAAGCACCTTACTTATTTGTGATGTATGTTCTCTATTTGCATAAAAACTTGCAATTGTATGTTCAAAAGGTAAGGTGCATTATGGTCTCTAAGTTTTTAATGTTTCTTTATCTTTTGATACTCATAGAATTCAAGTCAACAAAACCAAAGAATTGAGCTTTGGTTATTGGCATAATTTGTGGTATGAGTCTTTTTATCCGGTATATGCTCCATCATTTGGTTTTAGAACTAAGTTCTCCGATGCTATGTTGATTGGATATGTTTATCTTTTTACAGACGGAAATCTGTTTCTTCAAGTTGTAGAACCAATCTACAAAAAAACATCTACCATGATTCGATTGATAACATATACGATGAAGGGGCCATAAGTGAAAGACAAGCTTCTAGAAAAAAAGGCTCAAAAGTAGTACGAATTATATTGCAATTTGTTGTGTTGTTAAGTTTTACGGGCTTCCAACTAACTTCCGAACCCTTTTGAGATAATGACTTATCGATCCGTCTTGAAATACTGTATTAAATTTCATGATTTGCAACTCAAAACTAATTAAAATTTAGTATATTAATTCGTGTCATTTATATATTACTTAGGTCTCTTATCCTAACATGCCTATCAAATGATAGCTCTTATGGCCCAAATCGGGAGTTCGAAGATAAGTAAAATACAAGACAGATCATATTTCATTCCTTCTCTACACGATTGCATCTTCATTCCTCAGTAGTTTTCTATTCAATTTCTCTTTGTTCATTTCATTTATTTTTTGCGTGTTCCTATTGTTCTTCTATTGGTCACCACTTGAAACTATAGTACTATTACTATCTGAAAACCGTAGAAGGATGAGTAACTTGAAAATCTTTTCTATGAACAGATCGTTATGGAAAAAGAAGCATAAAAAAGAACAAGATTGATTGAAAGTGTTTGCAGAAATCAAATCTTTAATTTCATCTTACTATCACTAAAAGAGGGGAAATGAAGAAGCTAAAAGTTACTAATTTACTATAGATAGTCGTAACTTACAACAAACCACAAATTCCTTCACTGTCTCATATCTCTTTGGTTTCTATACAAAGACCAAACCAACCTAAATGAGAAGAATAAGCTCTAAACTGTCTTTCACTGTGTTAAGTCAAAGCAACAGTGCCTCTGTTCTGTTGGGACTGTTGGGATATTACAAGCCACCATAGATATCACTGTTGTTAAAGAAGCCGTCATCTGAGAAATCATGAGATAGTTCTGTAACCGATATACCTTCTGACAAATGAAGGTTATTGTTTGAGGCTGATTTGAAACTGTTGTTGCGGCTTGGATCTCGGCCTCCTCCTGAGATGTTGGCAGTGGAGGCAGTTGTGTTTCTCTCTGCATTACTGTTGCTACCACTCTGACCTGAAAAGGCTTGTTGCTGCACACTTGCTCCGTTTTCAGACATCTCCTGCAACAACTGATCAAGTATTTGCTGCTCCTGATTGTTACCTTGTGATTGTGGTCGTTGCAAATGATGAGGATGATTCTGTGGACGCATGTTGGGAGCACCGTTCATGGTGTGCTGCTGTTGTTGCATTTGAGGAGAGCTGGGAAATCCACCTGTTGCCATGTTCTGCCTATGATGGGATGAAGAAGACGGACTCGGGTTTGTGTTTGGGGTTGGATTCTGACTTGGGAACCCCTCTTGTTTACCCATATTTGAGTTTGGATTATTCATAGCATTTTGCCTCATAAGCATGCTTTGGTAGTTGGTCAGAGCTGCTGCAGCTTGAGCTGAGCCATTCATAGCTCCACGACCAACAATTTGATGGTGATTATTGAAATTGTTGTTGCCAGTTGAGCCGTTCATCATTCCTGATGTTAATGCCATTTGAGCTTGAGCTGGCCCATTCATAGTTCCACTATTCCCAAACTGTTCCATCTCTTGCATTTTCTGTCTCTGGAGCTTCACTATCGCCGTTTGGTCCAAAAGCTGTTTCAACCCTGCTGCATAATGGACATAAGCAGGCAGCAAAACATTTACATTCAGTCAGAAGATCAAACAGATAATTTCACCAGGAGAGTTATAAAAATCAGTATCATTCAAGTAAAAGCCACACTAGAGGGGAACATGGTTGTGGGTCTCATTCAAGAAGAATGTTATGGATGGGAATTTTCAACTTACCAATAGGGCCGATTTTGTTCTCGCCTGTGAAATTCATCAGATCCTTCATGCTCTTGACAACTTCAGATATCTATCACTTGCAATGGTTCGCTATTAATACCTCTAAAGACTTCAGATAAAAAAAAGTAACAGCTAGGAAAGAAGCTACAAAGTACCTGTAGAGTTCTGATATATCTTTTTGGATAGCCAAGATCATTCAGCGACTGTAGTTCCATCAACTTTGCCAGCTGCCGTCCTGCTCCCAAGACCCTGACACACAAATTAGCACCCAAAAATGATATGGAGCACTGAAAACAAATGCCAGAACATGGAAAATTAAACAAAAGCTCGCATCCACCATACTGGGTGTTGAAAGGCAAATCAAAAATTAAGGATCACCTTACATGTTACTATTTGACTGTAAATCCTGCTGAGAAACTCCCTCTGACCCACTCTCTGAGATTGTGCTCTGGCATTTCTGTGCAACCTGAAGCAACTGGTTTACCTGCATGCCCAATGATACGTTGTGCTTATTGCAGCATGTCCGTGTTCAGAGGTAAATTAAAAACTTTGTGCTTATAGTCATAGGAAACAGAAGATAAGCACATATAGACTCTTTAGGGAAACCAGGGAGCAACTATCCTCAGTTTCATAGCCATGGGTTTAAGGAAACAAAGTTATACAGTTGACCACAAACATTTGGTGAAAATATTAAGCTCCTAATAATTAACCCAAGGGTCATGCCATCAGAATAGGACCTGCGGAGAAATAAGTCTGCGAAGAAGAAGCTCTTCATGACGCCGAGCACAAAACTCCCAAGACAGTATCTAGAAACAAGCAAAGTCAAGATTAGATAAGCATTAGCACACTGGTGATTGCTTTTGTCTTGGCTTTTCATGTTCTGTGAATAGGCAGGGCAACAGAAAATTGCAAGAAAATCACAATTTCGAACCAGAGAATTGTTTTAGATACCTTCAGATCTTGAGAGAATATGATACGAAGATGGCCCTCACGAACGACACGAAACTGCTCGTGTACAGTTTCCTGAACTGCTTTTCTATATTCTAACATCATCACTCCATTGGGAAATCTGTTTTCTCGTGGGTGGTCCAGATATAAGAGCTCGTCAATGATGCCACTCGCAAATTTGATTTCAATAAGCCTGGCAAGCACATCAAAAGTTGCCTCTGCGGATTTAACACAGAAAGATGGCAGTTTAGCTACTATTTTGACTAAACAGTTTCTAAAACAATTATCAGAGTTTTAAAATATAAAATGACAGCAATTAGAAAATGGAAGCTGTTTCATTGTGCTCAAGTGGAGGCACAGAAAAACTACGCAAGAATGAAACTTGCAACACTCTTACCAAATCCCTTTCCAGACTTGGTGCCGCAAAGATCACACTGCCACATATCCTGCAAACAAAATGAGAAGATCACGGACTTATTAAAAATATATCATTGTAGTGAAATTCAGATATATTACAGGTGGAGAAAACAAGCGTATAGCTAAAAAAAAAATGCTGATACAGGACACCAATATCATAAAAGATCAAAAACACACAGCTAAGAAGAAACTGACCGGAGGTGCCTGTGGAAACATGCCAAGGGCATGGTGGCCAGCACTTTCGTACTGTGACAAGCACAACCTTTGCTTTGCACGAGGTGAGAAGTATTCTGCCACAAATTTCCTCCAATAGGTAATGCAATTTTCCTACAAAAAGGTATCAGTGATGGGAGAACTTGAACAGATGTGATGAAATTGCTAAAAGTCCAAAGATTGGTATTAGCTTACAGCAGGTCGTTGCTGCAGATGGTACAAGTACATCATCAATTTCCGAGCACACACGCCGACATCATAAGGAAGTAGATTAGGAGGGATCTGTTGAGTGCCTTGTTGCTGTCTCAACTGCTGCTGTTGCTGAAGTTGAAGTCTCTGAGATGGTGACAAGGACTGAAGAATCTGCTGCTGATTCCTCAGTCTCTGCTGCTGAAGCAAAGCTTGCAACTGCGGATTTCTTCCCGTGGGGGACTGAAGCTGGATCAACTGCTGTAAAATCTGCTGCTGTAACATGTCCTCTTGCTTCACATCTAATCTGGGTTTCTTATCCACATGGGAATAATCATTTTCCCTCATAGGAATAGAACCTTGTCCTGCTTGCTGCTGCTGCTGAGGAAAGTTTTTCATTGAAGCAGACCCATCGAGAACCAACGAACCCGGTATGTTAACGCTATTTGAGGAGAAAGACAATGGCGATGTTGGGATACGAATATTATTGATGCTACTGCTCCTCTGCATAGCTAGAGCTTCTGGACCAACAGCATCAGTAAATGAGATACTTGATTCGGTAGCTCCTGAAAGCGCTGCTCTGTTCATGCCCCAAAGATAGCAGACACAGATTCAAGGACGGATTCAGAGGAATGAAAAGCTTGAAACTTGAAACCGTCCTCTCAAAACCAAACAACAGAATCTCTGAGCCAATAACAAATCCAAACTGATCTTAAGCGGATGTGCTCTATTTTCAACTGGTACAGGAATTAGTAAGGAAGAATTAAAAGCCCTAATTATCAAAAGAGCAAATTGGGAGCATGCATATATGAGACAGCTCAAAGGGCAAAACCTACCAGCAAACAAGCTTCAATATCCAATCCCACATACTTTCAACCAAATTGTCTCCGACTTTCACGAATCACAAAATACCAAATCAGAAATCAGAAATTTTAATAAATCCAGTAGAGATTAAATTTTACAACAGCATTTCGGAAAATTATATTAAAGCAGACGACCAGTATCGGCAAAACCCGAAAAAAAAAAAAAAAAAAAAAAAAAAAACCATTTATAGATATTGTCAACTTTTTATTTTATTTCTTAATTTCGTCTTTTGCCAACATTTCAAACAACAAAAAATATATATATAGCTTTGGGACTGTGGGACTAGTCTGAATGTTATCAAGAGGCGTTTGAAGAGTCCATCCTTGTCTTGCATAATTTGATTGCTGATAGCCAAGAAGAGATGATGAAAATCATAGTGGATTAGAAACATGGATCCCATATTAGCCTTAAATCGATTAGCTTAAGTCTTTATGGGCAGACAGAAACAGAACTAGTTGAAGAAAAGAAACCGGTACATTCCCTCATGGCCACATACATGTACCAGAAGATGCATAGGCTCAATTGACAAGTCAAATTCTTCCACTTGCTCATGTGTTTAGTAGTAATTATAATGTCTGAAAGTTCATAAAAACGAAAACTTGCAGTACTTTGGCGCACACAGTCTTCCAATCCGCAATAAAAGAGATCCGAGTTCGACTCTATTAAAAAGCATTTAAGCAATATAAAATCTAAAGCGTTGACTACAAACAGTTACACATCCGACTATGACAGAGATGGTTGATCTACTTTCATCACTCGTCAGCTGGAGGCGAACCAGACCGGCTGCCACCACAAAAAAAAAAAAAGAGAGAATTTGTTAGATTCATAATCTCATACTGTTTATAAACAAGTATCAAAACTATTTCACCATCTAACCTCTTCTGCATCGGGCTCTCTGCACCATCGTACCCACCATCACTGTCTCTTCTTCCTATAGACCCAGGGCTTTCAACTTGCCCATTCTCAGGGCTAGACCTTGATCTCTCCCTCCTTTCATTTGGGCTCTCAACTTCACCCCTTTTGTTTCTCGGACTTTCCTTTTTAAACTGGATGTGATTAGGGCTCATCCTCTCTCTTTTGCTGTTGGGACTGCGACTGTACTCAGGGCTTGCGACTCTCTCCCTTCTGCGAGGGCTATCATTGCCTCTGCGGTCACGACCATACTCGGGACTGCCACGCCTAGATTTCTTGTAAGGACTTGGGCTACGTCTTTGGCCATAATCAGGACTGGTCCTTTCCTTTCGGTATGCTGCAACAGGACTACCACCTCGCCCATAATCAGGGCTTCCTCTTTCTCTTTTGTAAGGACTAGGTGATCGTCTTCTCCTTTCAGGTGACCTATCACGGCGTCTTTCGGGACTGTGTCCATGCCCTCTAGCATCATCATCCTTCACCGCATACTCTACGGAGATCATCTTATCCATCAGCTTACTGAATGAAAAACACAGGCGAAACATGAGTCCAAGTAAAGAAAGCAATTAGATACTGATTGGACAGGAACAAACCTGTTATTTGTAGCATCCAGTGCTCTGGTGGCATCCTCTTGTGCATCGAATTGGATAAATGCAAAATTCCTCCTGATCCTGACATTTATGATTTTTCCATACGGCTCAAAGTGTCTCTCTAGATCCCGGGTCCTAGTATTATCCGCATCAAAGTTAATCACAAAGAGAGTCTTGGAAGGTCTCATGTTGGATGAAGATCTCCTTGAACCACCACCAGATCTTCTATCACCTCCACGTTCACTCTATACACAATTCACTAATGTTATCAGTATCTCAAAAATAAATAATTAAGTCTGGAAAGAAAATTAAATCTTGAGGTCAGTCTCCTACCTTTGTCCACTCAACACGAAGTCTGCGTCCCTTACGCCCAAATTCAAAGCGGTCAAGTGCTCGGATTGCATCTTCAGCATCCCTTTCATCTTCCATGTACACAAAAGCAAATCCTGGAGAAAAGAGCCAACAGCATAGATCTGAGTACATGAACAGCAAGGAAGTAAACCAGGGTAAGAACCTCCCGCAAACGCGAAGACTCTACTCCCTCCTTCAGCGGCATCAAAAACCATTACTTACCTCCTAGAACTAATTAAATTTTGAACAATCTCTAAAGCCTAAAATCTTTGCAAACCAAATGACCAGTGAAACAGTTACAGACCTTGCATTATGGAATTAATATGTCAAGGAACAACTGAAAATGTGGAAGTCAGACGGGATGTGAATCAAAACAGAGTGCCTTCTCCATTCCAGAGGCATGTCCAAGTGTGCAAATTCATGAGGTATGAAATGCAATTAAGATGGCAGTGCTATTGCGGATGGAAAGTGACTCGTTTTAGGGGATAAGGCGATAGATGTCCCTAGGGTCCATCCATTGGCTGGTGGGAATATGGGCATCCCAAGATTAACACATCCTGCGCCAAAGAAAATGCTGAGTAGGGCGGTTTTACACTAATCTATTTTTTATCTTTCTCTTCTGAGGTACTTTCCAAACTTCAAGCAAGCTGCTCCACGTTCCCAGGCAGTTGTGGTCTCTGCTTAATACTTCCTTCCAAAGGGGGAGTCCGCCAGAACCTTTTTTGTGAATGACCATGGAGGTGGATTTCATGACATGCATTTGAATTTTGCTTTCTCATCACACTTAGTGGTTTACAATACGGCTTGTTCATCGAGGTTAACCACAAAGAACGATTACGTAAAAAGCAGAAGAATGAAAAAAGAATGGCTTACCAGCTTTCATATCCACCCTCTCAACCTTGCCATATTTCCTGAATAGCCGTTCGAGATCACCCTCACGCGCATCATACTCAAAGTTCCCACAAAAGACTGGCTTCATGCTTCCTGCATAGAATACCATGTAAAAAGATTCATGTGGCTAAGCACGAATATCCCAAAGGCTTTTGTCACCAAAATGAATACTTTAACACTGTGTATTACACACTGAATCGATTTGTTTGTATAGACTGCTTTGCTCAAATAGCAGACCATGAACCACAAGCAAAGACCAAACCAGATATATATATAAATTTTGCTTTAAAGACTTCAAATTTACAAGATATTTGAACTCCAATTCGTTAAATTCAGACAATTAACACTCAATATTATAAACAAAAGGATCATAGTCAATTTTATGCATCAGATCTAACCTAATTGCAGAAGAAAAAACCTCAGATCTGAACTAACTCATGAGAGAAAGCAAACGAGGCAAAAAAATTACAGATTTCGCCATCAATTTACCTCTGAATGGAACAATTTGGCAGCTGTAGTCACTTAGAAGAGCTAGAACAAGCTCTTAGATATTTTGCTATCTTGAGCCTCCAGAGATGGTGAAAGTGATACAGGTAGATAAGAGATTAGGTACGGAAGCAGCAGATATTTCCCTTTTTTCTTAGTTGTTTGAAGATTTTTCTTTTAGGATAGTTTTGGGAAAAAAAATAATAATAACAATATTTCGATTCGTCTTATTTTTAGCCCATCTGCAGAATTGGGCCAAAGTATTAAACAATTCGTTAAAAGCTCAACAAAAACACAACATTTTTTTATTTAACAAGTAACATACATGAACAACTTTTTCTCCAAAATACAAACTAATAAAATTAATAAATGTAAATTAGTCCAATAAAAACTAGAGCATGTGTCCCACAAAATCTATTTTCTAAGTTAATATCAAATCATTTTGGAAACAAATATTTACAAGAATTCATATATTTCTTTGACAAATGTATTCTATAGAATCGTACATATCTCATTTGCAAATGAGTTGGTTAAGCTATTAACTAAAACCTTGCAACGCAACACTTGAAGATCCTCATTTCAAGATGAAGGTGCTTTAGCATGTGTAAGGTTGTTAGGAAGTTAAGAGTTGGTTAATGGTAGTTAAGAAGCTAAGCTTATTCCTTAAATGTGTATATAAACCAAGTGTATTTGTTTCTTACTTAAAAGAAATTGGTTTTCTCCTCTCCTTCGCATAAAAGTGTAATAGTTGCTTTCACGACAGAAAATGTGGCCACGAATATCATTACACGTGGATGAAAACGAAGTTTCGACTTTCTAAATATGCCACAAGAACCTGAATTATTTTCCATTCATATCTCTTGTGAATAACAAATTTACAGTCTAATTAACGACAGCAAAAAATATACATAAAGGCGTCTCGAACTAGCAACAAAAAGAACCCAGTCCAATTCATTAAAGAATAAAATATAAAACTGAAACAACCGATTCAGAAAAGTTCAACCAATCGTCCGTACACCCAAAAACAGAGATGGATCCCACAAGAGAGCGTGGGCCAATCAAAATCATAAACCCGTGGCTCGACCGTGCAAACTCTCTGTCCCTACCTTCCACTACACTGGCCCCTAAGTGGCTCACTCTAGATCTCCGTAACACGTGTCATGTCACTTTCAAGCTTTCTATTTTGAAGCCTTTTTTTGTCGTTTCCTGCTCCTTACCACTCCTTTTTCCCCTCTCTGTCTCTCTTTGTCGTCTTGTTTCTCCAAATATTTCAATAAGAACGTGAAAGATTTGACACTGAGAGGTAACGACGACGGATACGTTTGTGTAACGAATATAATTTATGAAGATATTTTATAGATACTATTGAGATTATAGATATTTTTTTATTTTTCATGTCAAACTGGTTTTTCTTCAACGTATGAACGTACTTTCGGTGAAAATTAGATATTTTTGAGATTCGAGAGTGATGTTATTTGTTAAATGTATAACTTGGTATGTATGGTCTAATTTCTGGCTTAGTAAAATTACATATCTACTATTTGTTAGAAGGAAAGTATTTTTAAAGTGATCATATTTATATTTGCCTAAATTACAGAAAAGTTAAATTAAACTAACAAAATTTACTGAATATCTTATGATTATATTAATCTTTCTAAATTTCACTATATAAATTTTTATCATGATTTCGTATTTTAAAAACTAATACTTTAATAAGTATAAGAACGAAAAAGTATAGAGTAGAATTAAATTTTAACACTTTCCCCTATTGCTCAATAGTCTATTTATTTCCATTTTTAACAAAAAGTTAATTTTTACAAACAATAGACTATTACACCTTCTTACAAACAACAAATGTTTTCATATATTTCTTAAAATATCTTATATTATATAAACATTGGTTATTCTTACTAGAACTCAACACATGTCAAATTATAATTAACAGAATTATGATATGTATTGGTTCAATCGTTTAGATTCTAACACGTGTAAAAAATTATGTTAACTAACAAAAAAAAAAGATAACTAATTTTACAATCACAACACGTGTCGATCGATCATTTAGATTCTAACACGAGTAAAAAAATTATGTTATTATTTTTCTTTAATTGAAAAGAAAACTAACAAAAAAGATAAATAATAAAATATATATTTTTACTTTTTATTTATTTCTAATACATGTTAAGTATATAATTTTTTATTTTTTTCTTAATATATATTAAGTCTTATTATTTAGTTTTCAATAAAATTTAAACCTTTTTCAAATTTAGATTTTATATTTTCATATTATTTAGGTTTTAATAAAAAAATTTGCATGTTTCTAATTATTTGAATGAAAACAGTTAATTTAATATAATCTAACCTAATTCGTTATAATAATTGGTTATGTGTTAAATAAATCATAAAATAAATAGACTAGATTAACATATGAATCTATAAAATTTTAATGGATCGAATTAAACTTATTAACACATAAATCTATTTAATTGTATGGATCAAATAGTTAAATAGATTGATTCAAGAACAAATAAATTTATTATAATAACTTATCATTATATTTACTAATACCTGATTAATTGTATAAAATTTATAAGTTACAGAATCATAATTTTACAAAAATATTTTATAAATTTAGAATTTTTTTGGCCAACATGCAAGAAAATCGAACATCAAACAAGTTATAAATGCAAAAAATCCAAATAATAAGAATTAACAAACGAAATTTGAGACGAACTAGTAGAAACACACGAAAATAAAAATTTGAAAATGATAATTTTTGTCTTTTGCAAATTATAAGAGAATATAAATTCTATTTAGACCAGAGACGAAAAGCATCAACATCAACATCAAGTCGCAACAAAGTCTCAAAAATTGATTTCATGTACGATATATTAGGAGTAATGAAATAAGATTCAAAAAGATCACTAAACATTTTTATCATGTTCCTCGACACAAATTACATATAATTGACGCCAAATAACAAATTAGTTAGAAAATTACGTAGTATTCTTGGTTTAGGAATCAAAAAAACAATATTTGTTTTAGAGAAGGAAATTAAAGGAGATATTTTCTCTGTAGTGGAAAAAAGTGTGGAAATACTTTTTTATAAAGAGAAGAAGTCAAAACAAGAGGCAAAGATTCACTCGAGAGAGTTGCTTATGTTGTAACCAATTATCATGCACATATCTAAATCCGAAGGAGTGAGAAAATGATGGAGGTTTTGGTGAAAATTGAAAATATTGGTGGATAGGAATTTGATGATAGAGAATAAATAAAATCGCGTAAACCAAACGTTTTTGGGTATAGAATCCAAGACAAGAATAAAAATGGTGGTAACGGAATAATGGAGGTAGAGGATGTTATCTGAAAACTACAAAAGACAAAAAATGCAAAAAAAATTGGCCAGTGAAAATGCAAAAAATAGACCTGAAATTACTAACTGAACTGAGATTTGGGGGTTCATTTTACCGGTTAGTTAAAGAGGAGTGAACAAATCAACAAAATTTACTTTTAAAATTTATTTGAAATTAATTATATTTTTTATAAAAAAAACTTAGATTTTTAGTAAGAAATTGCGGGATAAATATTTTTTAAGCATATTTGTGAGATACTTTAGACAATAATTACAAAATCATAGTTTTTTGAGGTTTTGACTTCATTATTAAAATATTTTTCCATTCAATTAGATTAATTATTTAGAAAAAAAAAAACAAAACCCGCCCATTGTACGGGTCGTTATCTAGTAAATATAACTGTCACTCATCAAATATTTTTAATAGTTTACCTATTAAAATTTGAGTTTTTATTAGTAGAATTTATCCACTAAATCATTCTTCCTACGTATATGTAGCACGCTATCTATTTTTTTATTAAACTGAATATCCCCACGATAGATTTGTTAAACACCTGTTAGACTTAAGTACTTAAACGTGTATGAGACACTACACCAATGGAAAATGACTCTTCGGCGGAGACAAAACAAACAAAAATTGCCTTCGGGCGGATAAAACACAATCAAGTAACATGT
Source organism: Cardamine chenopodiifolia (assembly GCA_963922655.1). NCBI lineage: Eukaryota > Viridiplantae > Streptophyta > Magnoliopsida > Brassicales > Brassicaceae > Cardamine > Cardamine chenopodiifolia. The sequence goes on from OZ000481.1 coordinate 4,945,781, forward strand.
TTTGTATTGATCGAATTAAAAGTCATCGTCTCAATATCTCGGCTCTTTTTTCCCCAATACAGATCAGCATCAAACCCTAGTTCTACACAAACCAGTCATGTCTTCCAAGCAAGTAGGAAATGCGAAACCTTTGAAGCAGCCAAAAACTGATAAGAAGGAATACGACGAGCACGACTTAGCTAACGTTCAGAAGAAGAAAGACGAGGAAAAGGCGCTTAAAGAACTAAGAGCCAAGGCATCGCATAAGGGATCCTTTGGAGATTCCGAACTCAAGAAGAGCGGGAAGACATTATCCGTTTGATCCGTGAAGTGTGCTTGAGAGTGCAATATATCAAGTTATAAAAGATAATCGGGTGATGATGTAACTTTTATCATATTTGTAGAAGAGTACCTTTCTCTTCTCAAAAAAAAAGACATGTTTTGTATTTGGACTTCAGAATTAATCAAAAAATTGTCTACTTTATAATTTTTTTTATTTTTTGTTTTGCATAATCCAAATAAATAGCGAAGGGATGAAGAAAAAATATACTTCAAATTGTATATTACCATTTTATATAAATAAACTATATCATAAATGAATATATATAGAACAATCAAACGAAAATATAAAAGTTTGAGATTAAAAAGGTTTACTAGAGTTTGTTGTCGAACACTTCACTCGCAGTGATTTCCGACAAGTTTTTCGACAATAGAAGGTGGATGACAGATAGTTGAAGAGGAAATGATATAAGATAGATCTAAGTGGTGAATGAATGAGATAAGATAAGAGCGGAGGACGAAGCTCTTCCGAAAGAGGAGCCCTTGGCGGAGGTTGAGGAGAAGGAGCTGTGGTGGTCGTTGAAGGAGCTCACCACCACTAGAGATAAGAGAGAGAGAAACTAGTCTAGAGTGATAGAGGGGATGAGAATTGTGATCAATTGCATGCAAAATGATTTTTCGTTGCATGCTTATCATATTCTCCTTACACATCCCCACAATTTGCCAAGACACGACCATGTTTATTCATGTAGAGATTATTTTAGGTTCTGAATAGAGACGTATTAGAAAAATGCGGAAAAGTGTGGTACAATTTTAATAGTAACAAAATATATACATAATAGCATTGTTGGAACCGCCCAACATTCTGCGGATCGCTTTCCATTCTGAATCTTAGAGAGTTGACTAATTTATGCGATCAAATTCAAAACTCTTCATTCAATCCCATCCAAAACCAATATTTTCTGTTTGTTTTACTGCCTTTGTCTTCTCATTGCCTCAAAAAGTTATAGAGATTCCAAGTATAACTTTGATAACTTCAATAAAATCAGGAAACTACTCTAGAATGTTTGAAATTTTAGAGACAATATACAAACTTATAAAACAATACCATATAACTGGTTATATCATGAAAATGATAAGAAGTCACTTTAAAAAATATGGTTTTTTGGATAACACTTTATCTAAAATCATGTGTTTATAATGATGATGGCGAGAAAACAAAAAATCGGTAGTACGGGATGTTACATGCCCACAGCTGAATTTGATTAGTTTTATTTTAAAATCAAGAACAATGATGTTTTATTTTTTGTTAAAGGAATAATGATGTTTTATTATTTTGGCGAAATATGATGACACAAATATCTACTCTCAGTAATTTGCAATGCACGCTATTTCGATGGGGAAAAAAAAGATCTTATTTTTCACAGATCTTTATGTCTACTATTTGATAGACGGTTTGTTTATTCATGGAAGTTAATAATTTAATAAACGGTTGTCATACGCTTAGTACAAGACATAAACCACAGCCACACAATCATACAACACAAGTTAACCAAAAAAAAAAAAAGGAGTACAACGAGTGAAGAGTCAAAAGCCTCCCCAAACGACTCAAAGGACACGTGTCCGTCTCTGAGTGAATGACAGCCTAAGCACATTTACAAAACCATGGGATCGCTTCGCTGTATCTTGTACCCGTGTCATTCCCAGAGGCAGAAACTCCGTGTCTCATTTTTCCCAAATTAAAATATCTCCGCCAATATAAAGAGTATAGACCAACTCTCACTCCCATTTCTCTTTAACTACAAACTTTAAATCCACCTGATAAGAGAAGAAAGCGAGATAAATAAATTATTTTATCACAGAGTTCGTAAAATGGACTCATTTTCATCTTTCTCTGAAATGTTGGGCTCCGATTACGAGTCTCCAATTTTTATCGGCGGCGAGTATTGTCCGACGTTGGCCGTGAGCTGTCCCAAGAAACCAGCGGGTCGGAAGAAGTTTCGTGAGACTCGTCACCCAATTTACAGAGGAGTTCGTCTGAGAAACTCCGGTAAGTGGGTATGTGAGGTAAGAGAACCAAACAAGAAATCTAGGATTTGGCTCGGAACTTTCCAAACTGCCGAAATGGCAGCTCGTGCTCATGACGTCGCCGCCATAGCCCTCCGTGGCCGATCCGCCTGCCTCAATTTTGCTGACTCGGCTTGGAGGCTTCGGATTCCAGAGTCAACTTGCGCCAAGGATATTCAGAAAGCGGCTGCTGAAGCTGCGGTGGCTTTTCAAGATGAGATGTATGATACGACGACGGATCATGGTTTTGACATGACGGAGACGACAGTGGAGGCTATTGTGATGGTGGAGGATATTGTGACGGCAGAACAGAGCGATGCGTATTATGTGGACGAAGAGGCGATGTTCGGGATACCGAGTTTGTTGGCTAGTATGGCCGAAGGGATGCTTTTGCCGCCTCCGTCCGTACAATGGAATCATTGTTATGCCGTTGACGCCGATGATGACATGTCGCTATGGAGTTACTAAAAGGAGTTTTCTAAACTTCTATACTCAGTTCCATTTTTGTACTATAACTTTTATTTTGTAAAATCCTTATTAAGGATGGATCCTATAAGACAATTTATAGGCACCTTATTTAAATAGCAAAAGTTTATGATACTTTAGCAAATATCATAAGTTAAGGACACTTGGTAAATATCCAAAATTCTGAAAAAAATTCTAAGTAGTAAGAGTTCTAGGAACTTATGTAAATAGAAAAAGTTTCATATATTCATTTAATATAAATAAAATAAAAAACAATCCAAAGTAAATAGCAAACAAGGTATAAGTATATATGAGGGGGAGGGGGGTGGTTCTTGAAGTAGAAATAAATCTAAGGGTTTTTGGTAAACAATAAAAAAAATCATGTACTTGTGCAAATATCAGAAGATGCATAGGCTCAATTGACAAGTCAAATTCTTCCCCTTGCTCATGTGTTTAGTAGTAATTATAATGTCTGAAAGTTCATAAAAACGAAAACTTGCAGTACTTTGGCGCACAGTCTTCCAATCCGCAATAAAAGAGATCCGAGTTCGACTCTATTAAAAAGCATTTAAGCAATATAAAATCTAAAGCGTTGACTACAAACAGTTACACATCCGACTATGACAGAGATGGTTGATCTACTTTCATCGCTCGTCAGCTGGAGGCGAACCAGACCGGCTGCCACCACAAAAAAAAAAAAAGAGAGAATTTGTTAGATTCATAATCTCATACTGTTTATAAACAAGCATCAAAACTATTTCACCATCTAACCTCTTCTGCATCGGGCTCTCTGCACCATCGTACCCACCATCACTGTCTCTTCTTCCTATAGACCCAGGGCTTTCAACTTGCCCATTCTCAGGGCTAGACCTTGATCTCTCCCTCCTTTCATTTGGGCTCTCAACTTCACCCCTTTTGTTTCTCGGACTTTCCTTCTTAAACGGGATGTGATTAGGGCTCATCCTCTCTCTTTTGCTGTTGGGACTGCGACTGTACTCAGGGCTTGCGACTCTCTCCCTTCTGCGAGGGCTATCATTGCCTCTGCGGTCACGACCATACTCGGGACTGCCACGCCTAGATTTCTTGTAAGGACTTGGGCTACGTCTTTGGCCATAATCAGGACTGGTCCTTTCCTTTCGGTATGCTGCAACAGGACTACCACCTCGCCCATAATCAGGGCTTCCTCTTTCTCTTTTGTAAGGACTAGGTGATCGTCTTCTCCTTTCAGGTGACCTATCACGGCGTCTTTCGGGACTGTGTCCATGCCCTCTAGCATCATCATCCTTCACCGCATACTCTACGGAGATCATCTTATCCATCAGCTTACTGAATGAAAAACACAGGCGAAACATGAGTCCAAGTAAAGAAAGCAATTAGATACTGATTGGACAGGAACAAACCTGTTATTTGTAGCATCCAGTGCTCTGGTGGCATCCTCTTGTGCATCGAATTGGATAAATGCAAAATTCCTCCTGATCCTGACATTTATGATTTTTCCATACGGCTCAAAGTGTCTCTCTAGATCCCGGGTCCTAGTATTATCCGCATCAAAGTTAATCACAAAGAGAGTCTTGGAAGGTCTCATGTTGGATGAAGATCTCCTTGAACCACCACCAGATCTTCTATCACCTCCACGTTCACTCTATACACAATTCACTAATGTTATCAGTATCTCAAAAATAAATAATTAAGTCTGGAAAGAAAATTAAATCTTGAGGTCAGTCTCCTACCTTTGTCCACTCAACACGAAGTCTGCGTCCCTTACGCCCAAATTCAAAGCGGTCAAGTGCTCGGATTGCATCTTCAGCATCCCTTTCATCTTCCATGTACACAAAAGCAAATCCTGGAGAAAAGAGCCAACAGCATAGATCTGAGTACATGAACAGCAAGGAAGTAAACCAGGGTAAGAACCTCCCGCAAACGCGAAGACTCTACTCCCTCCTTCAGCGGCATCAAAAACCATTACTTACCTCCTAGAACTAATTAAATTTTGAACAATCTCTAAAGCCTAAAATCTCTGCAAACCAAATGACCAGTGAAACAGTTACAGACCTTGCATTATGGAATTAATATGTCAAGGAACAACTGAAAATGTGGAAGTCAGACGGGATGTGAATCAAAACAGAGTGCCTTCTCCATTCCAGAGGCATGTCCAAGTGTGCAAATTCATGAGGTATGAAATGCAATTAAGATGGCAGTGCTATTGCGGATGGAAAGTGACTCGTTTTAGGGGATAAGGCGATAGATGTCCCTAGGGTCCATCCATTGGCTGGTGGGAATATGGGCATCCCAAGATTAACACATCCTGCGCCAAAGAAAATGCTGAGTAGGGCGGTTTTACACTAATCTATTTTTTATCTTTCTCTTCTGAGGTACTTTCCAAACTTCAAGCAAGCTGCTCCACGTTCCCAGGCAGTTGTGGTCTCTGCTTAATACTTCCTTCCAAAGGGGGAGTCCGCCAGAACCTTTTTTGTGAATGACCATGGAGGTGGATTTCATGACATGCATTTGAATTTTGCTTTCTCATCACACTTAGTGGTTTACAATACGGCTTGTTCATCGAGGTTAACCACAAAGAACGATTACGTAAAAAGCAGAAGAATGAAAAAAGAATGGCTTACCAGCTTTCATATCCACCCTCTCAACCTTGCCATATTTCCTGAATAGCCGTTCGAGATCACCCTCACGCGCATCATACTCAAAGTTCCCACAAAAGACTGGCTTCATGCTTCCTGCATAGAATACCATGTAAAAAGATTCATGTGGCTAAGCACGAATATCCCAAAGGCTTTTGTCACCAAAATGAATACTTTAACACTGTGTATTACACACTGAATCGATTTGTTTGTATAGACTGCTTTGCTCAAATAGCAGACCATGAACCACAAGCAAAGACCAAACCAGATATATATATAAATTTTGCTTTAAAGACTTCAAATTTACAAGATATTTGAACTCCAATTCGTTAAATTCAGACAATTAACACTCAATATTATAAACAAAAGGATCATAGTCAATTTTATGCATCAGATCTAACCTAATTGCAGAAGAAAAAACCTCAGATCTGAACTAACTCATGAGAGAAAGCAAACGAGGCAAAAAAATTACAGATTTCGCCATCAATTTACCTCTGAATGGAACAATTTGGCAGCTGTAGTCACTTAGAAGAGCTAGAACAAGCTCTTAGATATTTTGCTATCTTGAGCCTCCAGAGATGGTGAAAGTGATACAGGTAGATAAGAGATTAGGTACGGAAGCAGCAGCTATTTCCCTTTTTTCTTAGTTGTTTGAAGATTTTTCTTTTAGGATAGTTTTGGGAAAAAAAATAATAATAACAATATTTCGATTCGTCTTATTTTTAGCCCATCTGCAGAATTGGGCCAAAGTATTAAACAATTCGTTAAAAGCTCAACAAAAACACAACATTTTTTTATTTAACAAGTAACATACATGAACAACTTTTTCTCCAAAATACAAACTAATAAAATTAATAAATGTAAATTAGTCCAATAAAAAGTAGAACATGTGTCCCACAAAATCTATTTTTTAAGTTAATATCAAATAATTTTGGAAACAAATATTTACAAGAATTAGTGGTTTATGTGTTATTAATCTACAACTTTTATTAACGATAGTTTATATACAAATCCACGCCTTCTACGGAGAAATTATTTTCAATTTAGTTAAAAAGATATAAATTTCAGTTAATTTAAAATTAACGACCATTGATGAGAAGCTGACGCGTGGAGGAATCTAATTTCTCTCTTCATTTGTTCTGTTCCCCTCCAAGAAGATCCGAAGCCGCTTCACATTTTCTTTCATCCTCTTCCATTAATCACACTTTCGTCTTTCCAATTTCGATTAATTAAAGAAACCTCCTTTGTGAGAGATTGTTTCAGAGAGGTAATTCTGCTAGGTTTTCGTTTGATTTTCGCGCTTGTTTATACTTATGATCGGATTTGGTCCTTTGAACAGTATTGATCCCTTCGACGTTTACAGGATAGTCCAATTCCGAGTTTTCTGAGTCACTTTTTGTAATTTAGATAAACCAAGTTGATGGATTTAGATATGAACGGAGGAAACAAGAGAGTCTTTCACAGACTAGGCAGCTCAAATCGGCCGACGACGGCTCCGGCTGACTCAAATCAGAAGGTTTGTTTCCACTGGCGGGCTGGTCGTTGTAACCGATACCCTTGTCCTTACCTACACAGAGAATTTCCGGGTCCGGGTCCCGCTTCTTCGTCTTCGAACAAAAGGGTCGCTGATGAATCTGGTTTTGCGAGTACGAGTCACCGGAGAGGGCCTGGATATAGCGGGACTGCTAATAGCTGGGGGAGATTCGGTGGGAACAGAACGGTGACTAAGACGGAGAAACTTTGCAAATTTTGGGTTGATGGAAATTGCCCTTACGGTGATAAATGTAGATACTTGCATTGCTGGAGCAAAGGAGATAGTTTCTCCTTGTTGACTCAGCTAGACGGCCACCAGAAGGTTTGCTTTTGTTGGAGTATTCATAAGTGATGTGTGATTATTGGGCGATGTTGACAGGTTTTTGGTTCTGATTTCTTGAGCAGGTTGTTACTGGGATTGCTCTACCATCAGGATCTGATAATCTTTACACGGCGAGTAAAGATGAAACTGTTCGGATTTGGGATTGTGCTTCTGGACAGGTTTTCATTTACCGCATCTTTTATTGTTATTTGATTGAGTTTCGTTCCATAGTGGTAGTAGTATCATTCAATGGTTACTTATTATTGTTTGGTTCGGATGAATGGTGGTTTAACTGGACTGAGGGATGTGTCATGTTCGCCTCACTCTGCAGAACTCCTGTTTATGTAGTTTAGTTATTGAACTTTAAAAGATTATTTTGGTAAGCATGTTTGCATTAAGGAATGCTGTCCGATATTTTTTAGATTGACTGTTTGTAAATGTTCTTATTGTCCTAGCATTGTTTTTCCTATGATATAGTGTACAGGTGTACTCAATCTTGGCGGGGAAGTTGGCTGCATGATTAGTGAAGGCCCCTGGCTTTTGGTTGGCATGCCAAATCTAGTCAAGGTATCAGAGTATGATTCATTAGCATGGTTCCTTGGCTGTTAAAACGCTTCGTCTATTGTCCTCTCTATGTGTTGAGTTTTACTTTTGTTACGCATATAGATTTTTGATTCATATAAAAATGCAGGCGTGGAATATTCAGAGCAACGCAGACCTGAGTCTCACTGGACCTGTTGGCCAAGTATATTCACTTGTTGTGGGTACTGATGTGCTGTTCGCTGGCACACAAGTAAATACTTTGACTGGCTGTAAGCTTTTTTTCAAAGGCCTTGGAGTATAGCTATGCTTCAGTATATGTGTATACTTCATCTTTTTCTTGTTCTCCTGAAATATCATTACGAGTATCTATGCTTCATCTCGGGGAGAACACTCCTGTGTTAAAGAAATCTACAGATCTATTGGATAATGATTAAGTGACTTATAAGATTATATGATATATCATTTTCTGTGCAGGATGGCTCTATATTGGTTTGGAGATACAATAGTAACACTAGCTTTTTTGATCCAGCTGCATCACTAAAGGGCCACACCCTTGCAGTTGTTTCTCTATATGTTGGAGCAAACAGACTCTATTCTGGTGCCATGGACAATTCTATAAAAGCAAGTAGTGCCTATCATGCGTGAATTAAAAAGCCCCGCTTCTGGTTTTTTGCTTGGGCTAATAGGTATGCCTTATTTGTTTTAAATAGGTTTGGAGCCTGGATAATCTGCAGTGTATACAAACGCTTACAGAGCATACTTCAGTTGTCATGTCTCTTATTTGCTGGGATCAGTTTCTTCTGTCATGTTCATTGGACAATACCGTCAAGGTTCGATTTTAACATGCTATAATTTTTTTTGACCCTGGCTCCATTAACTTCCTAATAGTCCTGAATATGACATTATCTTCTGTTGGGGTTTTTTTCTGTTCGCTGTAGATATGGGCTACTACGGAAGGTGGAAACTTGGAAGTGACATATACTCACCAAGAAGAATACGTATAGTTCCTTACGTTTTTGGTTAAATTGTACCCTCTCTTTTGGTTCAATCTATATGTAACTAATGAGTTCTGCATGGCTATTTGGATTCAGGGCGTACTAGCTCTCTGTGGCGTGCATGACGCAGAAGCCAAGCCGGTATTGCTATGTTCCTGCAATAACAATTCAGTGCACCTTTATGACTTGCCATCGTAAGTCTTTCCAGTGCTGTTTGTTTCATAAGTCTACCTTTCTGTTTCCCTTTCAAAAGCCTTGTTCTTCGTCCTTATGTAAGGTTTACGGAAAGGGGCAAAATTTTAGCAAAGCAAGAGATACGGTCGATCCAGATAGGTCCTGGGGGCATATTTTTCACCGGTGACGGAAGTGGTCATGTTAAAGTATGGAAGTGGTCTAAGGAACCAACCGCTATTTAGTCTTGAGGTGTAAAACAGACTCCTAGATCCTTGCCATTGTCACAATCTCTTCTTCTCCCAAGAGTTGTTTTTATTTTATATTTTTCTTCATATATATATAAGTTTGAGATATAAGTATTAAAATAAATGACTAATGTTTCGATCTATTTATCTTCAGATTGACACTGAATTTTTGGAGATTCTAGCTTTCTGGTACGGTTCATCACATCCAGCTTCATTGTCTCTTGAGACGTCAACGTTTTAATCCTTTTAGCCTTGTGTTTGCAGTCAAAACTAGGCATGGGCAAAAAAACCGTATATGTGTATCCGAACCGAACCCGATCCAAAAAATTGTATCCGAACTTGTTCTACATCCGTCCTAATTATTTTATTGAGTACGAAATCTCTAAATCCGAAAATCCGTATCTGAACCCGTTCCGAACCCGAATACCCAAAACAAAAACCCGAAAATACATAACTACCCATAAGAAAATATTCTAATTCGATGACTCTATTCTATAAATGTGAATTTTTTTATGTGTAATATACACAAATCGAGCCGAATCCGAAATGAAAATCCAAAAAAATCCAAAAATCCTGAAAAATCCAGAATCCGACCCGAAAACCCAAAAAAATTCCGAAAACCCCGATCTGAAAATTCGAAAAAACTCGAAAAATCCAAATCCGAATCCAATCCGGATCAATACCCGAATTTTCTGGGTTTTCCGTGTTTCAACTTTTATACCCGAATCCGAAAAAATATTTTATTGGATATAAAATTTCTAAATCCAAAAACCGAAACCCGATAGGATTTTATCCGAACCCGATCGGGTTACTCATTGCCCATCCCTAGTCAAAACCACGAGTCCTTTTTTGCCAAGTCAGATTTATTCTTCGTTTGTCTCTTGCGACCGACCTCCTTCGATATGCAAAAGGGACTTAGAGATCGAAGCAGCTCAAGTAAAGTAATCTTTACTTTGATATAATCTGAAACATAAATTTTCTCGCAGTCTTTTCCAATCTTTTTCTTGAATGTGCAGTGGATGCGGTTCGAGGACTCTGACTCTCAACCTATCACACAGAAGAACGAGCTCTTCAAAGTTCTTCACCGCATTTGCTCAATGAAAATGGAAAAGAGCTACACTGGTTTTTCCACAAAACGAATTACAACTTTCTTTGACGACAAGTTAGGTTATCTCTACTCTAATAAACAAGAAGATCAGTCATATTTCTTAAATTTCTTCCTAGAACATAAAAGTTCAAACATCGTCATTAATTAAGGCGCATTAATTTGGAGATCATATTCTTAGGAAAACACTATTAATCGATCGGAACAAAAAAGATGCATAAGGTTCAGATTTGCTCTTCCAAAAGAGATGCTGAATTCTTCTTCAGCAAGGAAAAAAACACAGTAAGAGAGAGAGGGCTCGTGATGAGGAAATTAAATGCGAAGATATTGTTTGTATTAATTTGACGATTTAAAAGCTCAATACAGTTACACTTCCATTAACATACACTCTCACCTACATTATTATTACACCATATAGAATCCATTAAGCAATAAATATATACGAAATTTTATTTCCTTGATTATTTGATTTTACTCAAAAGAGTCATTATATTCATGACTCCTTCATCGATTATATTGAGTAACTACACTAGGTAACATGGTTTGACCAAGTTAATTACAAATCTAACATGTCATATTAAAATATTAAGTAAATACTAGCATATCATTTGGTATGATATTATTATCATATTACAACTTTTTTTTTTTGTTAAATGAAGAGAATTCCGAATCTTTACTCCATAATTTCTCTCGGTACCCGAAACCAATCTTTAGTCAATTTTGATTTAAAAAATGTTTCCCTATCTAAAGAAAAATTGAACGGCGCAAAAGAACCAACTCCTTGTATTACCACTAGACCACTCTTTTGATTACAACTTGATTTTACATGTCTAATAAAATAAAATAAATTTTTGATATTTCACTCTCTACAAGGAAAGAAAGATGTAAATAAAAAATGCAAATCCTGCTTCATAATATAGTTTTTATTTGCAGATATATATAAGCAGGTCTGCCCTGAGATGAAGCAGAAGAAGATACTGTTTACTTATTGATAGCTTCAGGGGCATCATTTAGTAAACTTATGTTGTGGTTCACTGGGTGAGCCCTGAGTGTTGTGCTCTTTTCTCCAAGGTGCATGGTTTGAAGCCTATATAACAATATTTTTGATGTTTTTTCAAACAGTTATGTTCGTAAATGGGCTTAATTAATGTTTATTTTGCTCCAGGTATGGTATTTTTTGGGCCGCCTAAGTTTGTCGTCTATTTATATGTAGTTTGTCTATCTTTCTTTCAATAAGTCCGTAAAATTTTCTATAAGTTTCTCCTTTAACAAAAATAGAGGATATTAAATTTCTATTATATCACATGTAAGTGGTCTTTTTATTTTCTTATTACATATATATTTATTTTTATTTGTCTGCATCCTATGTCGGCCGACCCATTTAGCAAAAATAGACAATAATAGATTTTATCTTTTTTTGTTCTTTTCTATCTTAAGTCCCAAGCACAACACCTTAGGAACTATACGGCGCTAGTTACACGAGAGAGGCCGAATGTGTCCCACTTCTACGTGTGTTTGTATTTATTCTTACGCATTTTTTCTGATATACTTTTATAGTTATATATAACTGAAAGTTTTCCCAAGCCGACCTCCAAGAGAATGTTTTTTTATTTATTTTAAATATCTTATAGTTACTAAATAGTTTGGTGGCCTAATGAGAGTATAAAATGGTTGATTTTCTTGTGAGCCAAAGGGTTATTTTTTAAATCAGAATATCTCTTTATTAAAACCAAATGTCTTATATTGCTTTTTCTGATGATATCTGATAGTATTATTTCTTATTAAGATTAATTGAACATATATTCTGATATTTTATAAAAATATTTCAAAATTCAGATTTTAGTTTTTAGAAACTAATAAACATAACTTTGAGATTATGATTCATGGTATTTTGTAGGTCTGCAGTCTAGTCTTTTGTCCTTTTTTTTTTTTTTACCTACTTTTATTTTACACGAAAAGTACAATAAACAAGATTGATTGTTATAAGCATGTCTTTTGATACTTGAAGAAAGATACAACAGATGTAGACAGTGATAACCAATTATTTTCATGAGTCATCAAATATGAGAAAATATCATTCCCCGAAGCTAGATTGATGAGATGCAAACAGTCGAGTCCTCATTAATCAAAATCACCAACTAGCCTTGGTTAAGTGTGACGATCCTAATCCTAAAGTCCATATGGAAGACTTGTTGGTAAAATTTTCCACCCACGAGTGATGTTTCAGATTCTTCTCTTTCATTTAACCGGATAGTGTGATTCCAATTATAATATGATTTTGGGTACATATTTAATTTAGATAAAAGGGTCCATAGAATAACACGATATAAATCCACTTGTTAACAAAACTGTACACTTAATTTTAACAAAAGAAAGATAGACATGTGTGAGATTGCTTCACGGAAGCCATTTCTCATTTGTTGTACACACATATCCCACTTCACCCACCCACTTTTCTCCCTTTCTTCTCCCATTTTCTTTTCAAATTCTAACCGTTTGTATACATTTTTTTATATATTTGATTTTGCTTATTATTTTTAGTGACTTGTTCTTATTTAATCAACAAAACTCGGAGAATTAATATAACTGACGAGTGGTGATAGTGACTGGTTATTAGGACTCTACCATTTATCTCTATATATATAGCGACTAAGAAAGAACAAAACACATTTGTTTGTGTTGCCATCACAAAAACTCCCTCTATATAAACACAAGCCTTACGCCTGATAAAGAACAAAACCAATTTGTTTGTGTTGAAATCAGGACCATCACAAATCTCCCTCGCTCTCTCTCTCTCCCTTGTTATCATCATATTGATGATGAGAGTTACGGTGTCGAGGTCACACACAGTGGCGTGTTACTGTCTGGTGGCACTGCTTGTCCTAAGAATGGCAGGCTCCGTTAGAAACGGCCACGGAGGAGGTGGCCGAGAGAAAGAAAGTAACGGTGAGGTTCGGAGAAGGAAGCAAATGATGGAGAGGCCATGTGAGGAGATATATGTAGTGGGGGAAGGAGAGACGCTTCACAGCATCAGCGACAAGTGCGGCGACCCGTTTATCGTGGAGCGTAACCCGCATATCCATGACCCGGATGATGTCTTCCCGGGTCTCCTCATCAAAATTCACATTAACCTCCCTCAATAAGTCATCATTACTTCAAGACGATGTGGTTTTCTGTACATTTATCATTTCATATGCATCTCCCTTTTTTATAGTTTCTTATATAGTTTTTCTGTTTTTTTTTGGTTCGTTTTGGTTTTTGAATGAATGATTATCATTTATTATTTCTGATTTTTTTAATATGTGATGTGTACATTTAATACACTCGTGGATTTTGCTTTGATTTTTGTCATTTGGGTAATTGATTAGTAAGTCCATAAATAATACCAAAGAGTTACAAATTGAGAAACGGAGTCGACAAGGCCATTGAAAACCAGAGCCAAATATAGAAATTAAAAACCAATACTCAGCCTCAGCATATTGTGTAGCCAAGCTGGACCACCTATAGGTAGGTAAGAGGTGCAAGCGGCCCTCTTTTAATGACCTTGGAAATATCCTTTGCAAGTGAATTAGATTAGCTCGACACCACAAGCACAAAACAGCACCAACCGAACACAGGAGCGGGCTTCTCCAGATGAGTTCGATGTTTTGGTCACTACGATGAAGGTCATGATAAGGCATCAATGACAGCCTTACAGTCTGAAGCTACTTCTACTTCCGTACGATGAAGATCTCTCACATCCAAAAGAATCACAGCTCGGCAATAATCCCATTTTCCGATGAGGTGACCTCTAGCTATTCACGTTCCTCCACACATCAAAACCAAGTTCACCCTGAAATGAGGTATTTTTCGCAAAATATTTGCTTTGAAGTAACAGATGAAAAAGTGGTATAATGTTCACATTTGTCATAGACCCTGAAGGTCATGGCAAAATTTATTAACTGGTCTATCTTAACATCTCAAACAATTTGAATTTTTTAGGAAAATAGCGCGGAATAGTTTAATAAATTTTGTGAACCTTGAATTGATTGATGTCTGTTGTTTTAAGTTTTAAACCCACCATCACGAAGTTCACCTATGAATGTACCATCGGGATATTAAATCCAAACATTTAACAGTTTTGACCGCTAATAATTCAAATATCCCAGTAAAAATTTATTAGCCTCATGTCCCATAGATGATGACAACATGTTTCCATCAGAGTATTAATGATAAATGATAAACATGTCATATATCCTAAGTATATTACCTTCTCAATCACTAAAACATATTATGCTCAACATATCGATAATCTGTCTCTTTGGTGTTGAACTGTTTAAGTATGAGGCTGATAATATGAAGTAACTCAAAAAGACTTATCTAATGTTCATACTTTAATCGAGTACCAGAAACAAAAGGTCAGAGATAACAAATGGTGGAATAGATTTAAAAAATAAAAATAAAATAAAAAACAAATAGTGGAGGAATATTCATCGGGTCACAACAATTAGTAGTGGTTAGGGTAAAACGCAGATGCGGTTTTGGAATGTAATGCGTTTGACCGAGCAACGACGTCGTCTTCACCATTTCTATCACAAGGGCGTCTACGATTTGCCGCTCAATCTCTGCGACGACCCTTTCCACTTCCACTTCTTCCTTGGTGGTTCTTGAGGAAGCTTCTCCTCGTTTTTGTACACCTGACCAGAGCATATCGTCGCATCTGCATTACGCTTCGGTTCTTCAGCTCTTTTCATCTAACAAAATTGATAGAAATATCAGTGAGTAAGACTGCCTATCAAGTGTTTGTGTTATTTCCTCAATGAGACTAAAAACAAATAAAACTTTGTCAAATGTACCTGTTTCCGAGGACGTTCTGTGGTAGAGAAAGCTGATGATGCTACAGAGATACTCTTGCATTTCTTCTTCTCTAAAAGATCACACCGATCAGATTTCGAGTGTGTTGATATAGAGATTAAGTCCTTTCTCTGCTTGTTTCGATTAGGAGATGATTTTGATTCAGTATCCACTTTCTTCCATCCGTTGATTGGTATTAGCGTCTGTTCATTTACCCTTTTCAACTTCTCCTTGGAATCTTTTAAAAGTATCACCTTTGTTAGTGATGATGACACCTGAGAGGTCTGATTTTGTCTGAACACAAATGTAGGTTTAGAGCTTTTCTGTTTCTGTGAAAAACTGATATGACAAATCTGGTTTTGTGCTGCTGCTCCTGCCCTTGTGGTTTCAAGCAAGTTTGTTATATCCTTACCAACTCTTCTGCTGATGATCCTCTCTTTTACCTGCCTCTCATTATGTCGGAGACTTGGACTTTCCTCATCTTGTTTCAACTCTTTCTGCCTCCAACGCCCAAACTTTTCATGCTTATTCTCTCTGTTTAGCTGAAGAGAGAGGCGACGGATGTCGGAATCAGATTTCCGAGCGGAGGAGATTCTAGGGCTCTCACGTGATGATCTTGACCCTGAGCCATTCCCGGAGAGTCTATGTCCTCTTACACTATTCCTTGATGATCTATTAAGGTCTAAGTTATCGGGAAGAAGATCAAGACCCATGAGTCTAGCCACAAGGTTTGGTGTCTTGGTGCGAGGTCAGTTGCAAAAATCAGATGATGTATCGATGAGAAGAAAGAGATCTAAGTTTTGATTTTGTCTTGCCCACCTGCATTTGAATTCTCAGTTGGCTCCATTGATTAAATCACTTCAAATGTAATGAAGCCATTAATGTTGAGAGTGGAGACTCCTCTGTTAACTCCAAGCTTTTACGTGGCGCCACCAAGCCTGCAAGTTTCAGTTACAACAACACTCCTTTCTATTACTCACTGTCTTGCAAAACTCCTTTCTATTCTCCTTGGTCCACAGTGTGCATGTTTTAAAACCGCAAATGCTTACCAAATTCTTGTGGGTGCAGATTTGTGGTTGTGAACCTGAAACAGCAGAAACGTCTATAGAGTTAGAGAGTAAAAACACGTACCTTTAGGATATCTTGAGTGAGAATCAATACTAAGTTGGGTGTGACGATGACGTGAAGGAAAGTAAAAATGGTGGAAATGAAAAAAGTGGGAAAGAGCAGTGATGCAGCCATTAGCTTCGTTGGATTTCCTCTTGCTTTTGGAGGAGCAAATGGATCTGCCTCCATTGTACCATTCTCTTCCCATTTATGTTAAGACAAAGCCTTTCTTTTTGGCTATTTTGTTAGCAGCTCGAACGTATAATGACAAGTAGTAGATGAAATGGATTGACAAAAGAGGTCCAAGAACAAGAACTTGGCACTAGGAAAATTCCAATCTTTATGTCTTTCTTTGATCTTATGTTTTTGGTTAGTGAGCTTTTTACCTGAGATAGATCACAAGCACAGCTATCCATTGGCAATCGAGCAGAGAGTGGTGACAGAAGTAATTTAAAACAGTGTACTAGTAAATTAATGCAAGGTGAGATATGATGATATTTAGCCACACGTCTATTTGAGAACAGACAGCTTCACTATTACAGCATGATTCCATCCACCCTTGATGTTTCTCTACGCTTCATGTTCTTTGGGGTTTTCAAGTTTTCAATTTTACAAATTAAGAGGAATTAAGGTTTTCGAGGTTTTTCTTGGGGATTTCAAACTCGAAGAAATTCTTGTTAATCGTGGCCTTTGCTTCATGGTGCAGTGATTAAGGTTAGTTACAACATGGCCACATCACATGTTTCAGACGTTTTTAGGTGTGAAGTAATGCAGAGCTTCCATATCTTTGCATTTACAACTCCGACTTGTCTTGTCTCACACTATTATTTGCTCAGTTTCAAATTCCAACCAATTTTTTAGTTCAATTGGCTCCAATGTGCGGTAATAACTAATTTTCACGTATTTTGTATGTGGAATATATGCATTTTAGACATTCTTCTTAATAATGGAGGTATCTCATATCTAAATTTCAGAATAATCTACATAATCTAAAATGAATTTTGCAGTGGCCAAAGAGAAGCAGCGTCTAGCATAAAATTGAACAGTGGTACGGAGGTCTAGAGAATTGCGGGTTGCTGTGATTTGGTGGGCTTAGTAAAACCACAAGCACATAAGAAACTGAATGAGGAGCCCATAGCTAAAATTAACTCATTAATGTACTTTTTGGTCGATTTCGGAAACGTAATTGCAGACTATCTTAGAGAAACATCATCTTTGGAGACCAAAACCTTGTTATGTTGATTCTGAGCGTAACACAAGAACACAAAACACTTGAAGTGACTGTACGTGGAGCTTTAGCGATTACCTTTACGAGTTGTCAACTTGTTTGGTTAAAACCTTACAGAGTTACATTCTTTAAGACAATGCACATTTTTCAAATCATCAACTTATCCATTCTTTCAGAAAAGCTGTATAGTTCAAGAATGCATGCACTTGGCAGAATTGATTTGCTTAAACATGTTTGCTACATCTTCAAGATGAATATTTATCCAGATTTTCAGGTTGAATATTACTGTGCTTGGTCATACCTTAAGTCGGTTTAGTGTAAACTAACTGTATATATAAAGTTAATAAACCATATAAATTTTTAAACCATTGTGAAAAAATTTTAACAAAAAAAAAACCATGGTGAAAATGACATTATCTTCTTTCAACATTTAACTGGGCCTTGCCTGTGGCTGAACTGACGCAAACAGTATATAAATTATTATTATAGTTTGAATGTTGAACAGAGGAGGTCAATGAGGTTACAATGACTGCCTCTCTTATCATTTCAGCCTCTACCGAAATTGTTCCTATTATCACAAAAATACAGCTTTTTATGTTGCCCAACCTGCTATAAAAAATGTTTTCTCACTTCTTCCTACTATTGCTTCTTATGTTTTCTCAACTCCTACTCGTACTTCATCAACTCTTGAGATTGTGACTCCAAGTGTTCTAAACAGCAATCCTTTTGATGCCTTTGTACAACTAGTATATTCGAATTTTGAATCTATAGATAAATTAGTTCGGAGATTCCGAGGAGAAAATCAAACCAACTCACGAAATGAAATAGACGAAGGTTAGAAAACGCGGTAACCGCGGTGGTGGAGACCGAGGTGATCGTGGAGCTTATAGCTAGAGACTTTGAGTGTCCTTTTTCCTTAGCTTATCTCTCTATTATGCTTAGCTACTGTTATTCCTAATCTCTAGCTTTTTGTATGCGTAAACATTATTCTCTCATTTTACCTTTTTAATCTTTATGAACTTTTATAAGTCATAACCTTGTATTTTTCAATACAATTTAAAAAGAAAGTCTTTTATCTAAAAAAAAAGCTTACTGCTATATCGGGAGTTACTCCACGTATTGCTTGACGTAAAACAGATAGTGAATGTTGAACAGAGGAGGATACTAACTTACTAAGCATCTACCACTCATCCATACTATCAGAATCTTATCTTCCTTTTCATTCGTTGGATGATTTCCAATTATTGCGCTTTGAATGCTAAGGACCAATTTTATTCATCACTTTGCAAGTTCATTTGAATTTATTTGAAGGAACTAGCCTTTTTTTAACTAGAAGACAAACGTTCAATTAATAGTTTCTATAAGGAACAATCTTGTGGAATTTGATCTCCAGACTCAGATTCATTAACACACCAATGCATAAGAGAACTAAGTCACATATTTGGTAAGACCCTTGTGGGTTGTGATTTTTTCTAGATCTCCTAGGCTAAGTATTGCTACTTGGTGCAAGTGAGCTATCTGAACCCAAAGATCGAACCAATTTAGGACTTCACATGAAACTAATCCTAGTAGACTAAAAATGGTTGAGAGAAAAAGCTGAATTATGCCAAGAAACGAATGGTTGTTGCAATCATAGAGTCATATATATGCTTTTCCCTTTTACGTAAATCCTTTGCTATTGTACCACACAGTATACCTTATTGTTATCTACTGCTTGTTATTGGAGGCCACCACAACTTAACTTGTCTCTATTAGCTTGTCTTTTTACGGATACTGATTGGTGTATTTTCCTCGTACAAGACCAAGTGAATATTAAGGTGCATCATGTAAGGACAAATTTCGTTGGATCTTTTGACTGACCAGTTTCCATGATAGAAACCATCTCCCAATAGCATTGTAGAGACCACTCCATATGGTACAAGTAAGACATCCATTATAACCCCACACACACATTTCATTTCAATTGTCTTTTTCTTCCTCGAATCTACAAAGTGAAAAAGAAGAGAGGGAACAACCTAGAAATCCCATTTCAAGGTTCCATTATTTTTCTTCATGTTAATTACTGTAAGACTTTGTGCTGCACCCAGTCACTCACCACATTCACCATAACAAACAAATGGATAAATTTTGAAGTTCAACAAATAAAACCTAGCTAAGATATTCCAGTGAGACAAACAAAAGTCCCTAGAAGCTAAAACATTATATGGTGAATGAAAAAAAAACAAAACACAATCGTTTTATCACTTAGTTTGGTGACTTTGTTTCATACTTTTTAATATGAAAAGCACCCAAAAACTGAAAAATAATATCATACAACATTTGATATTGTCTTCAAACTTAATTCGTTTTTTAGATCCTAACCATACAAAACAATGTCATAACATCGTCTTAGTTACTTTTTTGTTACACTTAGTTTGGTGACTTTGTTTCATACTTTTTTATATGAAAAGAACCCAAAAACTGAAAATAATAGCATACAACATTTGATATTGTCTTCAAACTTAATTCGTTTTGTAGATCCTAACCATACAAAACAATGTCATAACATCGTCTTAGTTACTTTTTTTTGTTATCTCAAACAAACAATTCTACTGAGTTTGCAGTAATAAAATTAGAAATTACTGAAAACAGTATTTATGAACTACAAAGCGAGAACGCCTCGTCTAGAAAGCACACTTCATAAACATTTTTATGGTATCAATAGCACAATCTCCAAAAAAAAATTAGAGGCGCGCAATGTCAACTTCTCTAAATGGAATTTACTTAGAGCATTTTTTATAAACAAAGATATTAAACCAAGTGGTAAAACAATTGTGTGTGTGTGTTTTTAATGCCATCGGTTTTTAAAGGTTTTTATTAGTTTTGTTGGAATAGGTTTAATTTTTTTTAATCGTCTAAAAATTCAAATTTCAATTTTCTTTTCAACATTTTTAGATGAACTACTACGTGCTTCGTTTGTTTTTACAATTCCACCGCAAACCATCATTCTAATTATGTTTTCTTCTCTTGATAACTTTAGTCGCATGATATGGCATGTTCTTAGGTTGTCACATATGTTAAACCATTTATTTGTATACACACACCTTATAGAATGAGTGAGAATCAGTTATTTGTATGATGGAGACTTGAAATTCCTATGTCCTCATAATGCATTAGAATAATGTTTTTCACTATTTAATCCTTGATCGTACACTCGTTTCTGTGAATAAACAAAATAAAAGATTTCCCTCTTGTCCTTTAATTATTTTCAAGTAACAGTTTAAAAGTTGCATGATTGAGTTGAGGTACTGCACATGTGTTGCTCCTCTCTGTTTTCAAATCTATAGGATTTTTAGCATCTAGAGTGCTATTACTTGCAATTTCTAATATTGTGTATAGTATAAGTTCTTTCCAATCTATAGTGGTCCATTGGTTAATGATCATTATATTTTTCGAGGTTATAACGGATCTAAGTCATATATATCCGATGCGTTTCCATGTTAGTCACTGGCAAGAAAAACGTTTTGCACAGCTCTTCATATATGTTAAAGTATTACACTCTTCAGCTGAGATGCAAAAATAGATAGGTAAAGTAGGAAACCATGGTTTTGTGGCATATATATATATATATATATATATATATTACATGAACTTCGTAACTGAAGACTTTTTCTCATGCTTCTTTGTTTACGTCTTTTAATAAAATAGTCTGAAGACTTTTTAATGGCATAAACCCCATACCAAATTCCCAATCTTAAACAGTGATAACATGGTTTCAGCGTCATAAATTAATTGGGGATGGAGTAATGTCGTTTTCTAAGAAAATCAAGAGAAAGAAAACAGATCTGTTTGAGATCATCTATGCCCCCCAGTTTCTAGTGTGATTAGAGGTAAGAGATCAATCTCTCTTTCATCCTCCACCTAATAATGTCAGAGACAGGAAATAAAAAGCATGAACAGGTTATAGTGGATCAATAAAATGATTTTAATTGAAACAACTATTTGCGACAAAAACCCATGTCTAATGGTTGTCCTTTATAGGTCCAGCATTGTTGGGTCCTTCAATATCTCTCTCTCTATCTCTTACAGTAATTAAGAAAGAGATAGAACTTGACCCCATTAAAAAAGATAAAACACATTTGGTCGGCCCCCACCTTCTTTATAGCAACCCCACTTAGTTGTTAGTGCTTCTTTGTCCCATTGGTTGCCTCAAGTGTATTAGAGGCTCTATGAAAAAATTACTCCACTTTTTGTATTAAATTGGGGTTTAAAAAATATTGAACCTTATTTCTTGTTTTTCATTAATACTAAAATTTAGGCTCTTATCAAAACGGGAGTGGACCCTAGCATTTGCAGCTTCATCGACCATGCTCTGTTTCCTCTCTAGTTGATCACTATGTTCTCTTAATCTCTTGTCATGGCGATCCAAACTCAGAGTGTAATAGTACATATTTTACATGTTTTGCATTTAGATTCCTAGGTTGTTTATATTACATTTAGCATAGTTTTGGATCATTTTAAGTTATGGGAGATTTGGAACTTAGACATGGAGAAGTGCTGAAAAAATATCAACCATGTGAAAAATCATTATGATTAGATTGAAAAACATAAAAATGAGGAATATGGATCGAAACAGAAGTGAATTTAGGATTACAGTT
This sequence comes from Cardamine chenopodiifolia, assembly GCA_963922655.1. Lineage (NCBI taxonomy): Eukaryota > Viridiplantae > Streptophyta > Magnoliopsida > Brassicales > Brassicaceae > Cardamine > Cardamine chenopodiifolia. The sequence continues at coordinate 4,967,929 of OZ000481.1, forward strand.
AAAACATTCATATGTAATTTCTAGCGGCCAAACGACCGCCACATATGATACGGATCAAAATGCTTCTGGAGATAATCCTAGCGTCAATTGGCCGTCAGAACTGACTACAGAACCAACATGGAGCATCTTGGTAGCCCCCTCCGCCACATTGCACCGCTAGAGACGACCCATGCACTCCATGGTGGCCCCCTCTGCCAAATATGACCGCCACTTGTGTCTTCTGTTTTACTTTTGCTCATTTCCTATAAATAGTTGTAAAAACGGATCTAATCCTAAGTTTTATTTTCTTTAGAGTTGGTTTTGATTTGAGATTCAAACTCTCTTTAGCGAAGAATTCTTCACTTCCATCTTTGTATATCTATGATTTTCTCTTTTTCTCTATGTTTAGTTCTTACATATTTTAGTAGGAACATGAGTAATGTTAGATTAAGATGAATTGATAGTTAGATAATGATTGCTTACGTTGATTATTGATAGGTCATTCATGTAGTTTGTTCATAATGTTATATTTGACTTCATCTTTCAATATATATATTTTAGACAATTCACGTCCGGAAAGTGTTCAATGAAATATTTGAACTAAAATATTTATGGGTTTTATATACGTGAAGAACGAGAGTTAATGATTAGGATGTTTAACTACCTTATTTGAGTTGTTTATTGATTATTTGATTGATAATGAAAGTTAGATGATTAAAATCTTTAGTAAATTTATTTGAGTTGTTTATTAATGTCTTATTCGCATACTCTTGCCCCGACCCTATGTTATAATAATATGAATTGTGGGGATTGTCATGTCTTAAGCATGATTCTCGTTATATTTTGAAAGAGGACAAGCATTAAAGTAGAGTTTTGACTAGTTTGAACTTTGAAGTAAACCGCTTGAGACACCCAAATAGAGGTTAAGGAAAGTAAAATAAGTCTTGCTTTTGTGTTTTCTTTCTATGAAACTTTCTTATCTTTGACTCTCCTCTTTCTTACTTTTCCATCATTTCCGTTACCATTGATTTTCCCATTTATGTCACTTGTTAACAACGGGCATGAAAGTTGCATTCTAATTAATATGTACATTCATTAGTCAATTCACAACAAAAGAGAGAATAGAAAAATGATGTAACAGGTGTTTTTTTAATGTGACAAGTGTTGCAATTAGCGTGTAGCTTTTGCAATACATCACACTAAAAACAGTTTTGACTTTTGAGTACACGGGCCAAGTCTGATTTGATTGGCTTTATCGCTGGAATTTCTAGCCCGTTGATACTGCTTGATTTTTTATTTATGTATTACAAGTTGAATTGCTACTGATACTTAACGAATAAAATTTACCTTGAATAGTAATTACTAATAACCTGCAAACATATTGTTTGCCAACGGCTGTGAACCAACCAATAAATCGTTTATATATATACAAATTTTTCCATTTAGTTCCGTTACTATTTCGTGATGGGAGGTGGGACAATGAGCACATCATGTGCATTTGTTTCAACTTAACTTTCTATTTTGAGATCGGACTTAATATATTTCATCTCTATATGTTAAGTTAGAGTAGATAAAAAGTTGAGATATGTTTATTTACCAGGTGCTGCTTTTGTTGTTGATTATTTCCTATTTTTTTATATATATTTAACTTTTTATCGGTTTTATATATTGAGGCTATGGTTTATGTTTAATTCGGATAAACCTAGATGATCTGCTTCTAACTGAGTTGAAATAATTGATCAAAAAATTGAACCATATCTTAATATGTTTTAAATAGGTTTATTTTACATGGTAAAATCCATATCCGTGTTGAACAAAAAACCTTTCAAAATTTTTTTTTTACATTTAGGATACATGATTAAAATATGGACTTGTGTCAAAACTGAACCGCACCACACCAGATTAAATTTTATTTTTATATTATTTTATTTTTACATGCAGACTAGAATTTTCTAAAGCCAAAAAGTGTTAAAAATATATACTGAAAAGGTAAGATAAAAATAAGATAGAGAGAAATATAATAAAATAAAGAAAATAATTGGAAGAAAAAGACGAGAAAGTAAACTCTAAAGAGCAAGGCAGAAACAGAATGACAATGTGGAACCAACACTTCCATATACAGCCAAAGAACCTTGGGAAGCTCTTCTGTCCTGCCAACCATAAAAACAGACCACCATCAAAAGGATCCAGATTTTTTTTTTTTTCATTACTTAGAAGTATCATTTATTATTTTCATTTTCATTTCTCCAATTCCCAATGAACAGATTAGACAACCTTAAAATTTGTCTTTACCCGATTTTCTATCGTTCTATTTGGCTTAGCGGTAACAAGACTAATATTATCTCATGAGTTAGTTTAATTTTAGTTTATCAATAGTAAGTTTTCTCGGTACTTTACGCAGACAGTATTCCCATTTAAATAAATTTATAAAAATAATATTATCAAAATTATGATATTAGTAGATACCTAAAGAATTTATTTTTATTAACCATCATTTATATCGGTGTGAGCTTAACAACGTTGTACATATATGGTATTTTGTTTGTAAAGGTTTTTAATGAGAAAGATATAGGAAATTATATAATTAATATGCAACTAAATAATATTTTGTAAATATTTAATTTAAATTCACTTAAATAAGTTTAAGATGAAACGATCTAAATTATATGATTAAAAAGTTGAAGAAAGTTTTGTTGGTTCATGGTCCTCTCTTTTCAGGACTTGTCTTTCGATCATATACAGTAAATTTAAATTATATCAATGGAACTCGTAAAAATAATTTCGAACTGAATGAATGAACGGTAGAGCTTCTAAGCTAGTGGTCAAAATTTTATAAAGCATCATATATGGAGAATTGCAAGAGACTATCAAACAGCTAAAGACCTATGAGTTAGTGTTAGTAAGCTATTCATGTAATTGTCTATGTCGCCACAAGACAAATATATAAGGGAAGGTCGGAAAGATAACAGACAGTTTTAAACATTTTCAACCCCTCAATATTTTATAAATATCAATATAAGTCATAAGTATTAAAAAAAAGATAACGACAAAATATAAATATCTAATTGATCTGTTAATTACATTTTAATTTTAAAATTTAAGATGAAAATCCCACCACTTGTTTTTAACGGAATATAAATAGCGATTTTTACTCCATTACAGTCAATAATCTAAAATTAGTTGATAATTTTATTTAATTAATATTTTGGAATATCACATCTGGCAAAAATTAAAGTTTAATATCCCAAATTTGTTTATTTATTTATAAAACAAAGCAGAAAAATAATAAAAGCAGTGGACAAACACTAAACCACTTAAATGTTTGTTTATATAAAGAGTGAAAGGACCATTGATCCCGTATCTTCTCGCAATACTCACTTACTTCTTCTTCATCAACAAAACAAGAAGTAGAAGAAATCTCAGAAATGGCCGTTAGTTACGTAACAACATCTCCAGAGGAAGAAGACAAACCGAGATTAGACTTTGGAAATATTCAGACGCAATTAATCTTCAACCCTTCAATGCTTAACCTCCAACCCAATATTCCAAACCAATTCATTTGGCCTGACGACGAGAAACCTTCCATCAACGTTCCTCAGCTTGACGTTCCTCTCATCGATCTGCAAAATTTTATCTCCGATCCTGATTCTCCCTCCTCCTCCACTTCAGAAGCTTCGAGACAAATCTCTGAGGCCTGTAAGAAGCATGGCTTCTTCCTCGTGGTCAACCACGGCATCAACGAGGCGCTTATATCAGACGCTCATGAATACATGGGCCGCTTCTTCGATATGCCTCTCTCAGAAAAACAGAGAGTTCTGAGAAAACCCGGCGAGAGTTGTGGCTACGCTAGCAGTTTCACCGGTCGCTTCTCCACTAAGCTTCCATGGAAGGAGACCCTTTCTTTCCGGTTTAGTCACGAGAAGAGCCGCTCAAATACCGTTGAAGATTACTTCTGCGATGCGTTGGGACATGGTTTTGAGCCATTTGGGTAAACGTTGAAACAGATCAAGAAACAAAAAAAAATATCAAACATTTAACATGTCTTTTGTCTTTTCCTCTGTTTTTTTACAAACCATCTTAAACCAAAAACCGGTTTCTTCTATCGAAGACTTATGTTATTGTTGGTTTGTGGTTGCAGGAAGGTGTATCAAGAGTACTGTGAGGCAATGAGTTCTCTGTCACTGAAGATCATGGAGCTTCTGGGGATAAGTTTAGGCGTAAACAGAGACTACTTTAGAGATTTTTTTGAAGAAAATGATTCGATAATGAGACTGAACTACTACCCGCCATGTCAGAAACCAGATCTTACATTAGGAACAGGACCTCATTGTGATCCAACTTCTCTTACCATCCTTCACCAAGACCATGTTAATGGCCTTCAAGTCTTTGTCGAAAATCAATGGCGCTCCATTCGTCCCAATCCCAAGGTCTTTGTGGTCAATATCGGCGATACTTTCATGGTAACACATCTTGGTTAGATATACACATCATTTGGCTTGGCACTGACATTTACTAAACCGGGCTTTATCTTGTTTTGTAGGCTCTATCGAACAATAGATACAAGAGCTGCTTGCACCGGGCGGTTGTGAACAGCGAGAGCGAGAGGAAATCACTTGCATTCTTCTTGTGTCCCCAAAAAGACAGAGTAGTGAAGCCACCAAGAGAGCTTTTGGACAGCATCACACCAAGGAGATACCCTGACTTCACATGGTCTTTGTTCCTCGAGTTCACTCAGAAACACTATAGAGCAGACATGAACACTCTCCAAGCCTTCTCGGATTGGCTCACCAACAAACCCATCTAAGAAATAAAACAAATATCCATGTTCTTTATATTCATGTATATGGTAAGATGTAATAACACCCTTAGCATTTCATTTCTAAATTCTATTCGTTAAACTACCATACGTACTAAATTAATACACCCACAAAACAAACCAAGAAGATATAAAGATCAACCCATAAAGATCATAAGGAGGATTGCGGATATCGGAACAATAGGTTTAGCTAGTAGCATGTTTAGGGAACCGTGAAGAAGAATTATACAAAAACAACGAACACATCAAATGTCTACGACAAATGAGTACATATTAAGGTTAATGAGAGAAAAAATGTGTAAAAGCTACACGAGGCAATAATGAGAGAGGATTCTGCAGAGTACGAAGAGGGTATTGTACTTGAAGAATACAGGAAAGGTTTCTCTCTCGGGGAGAGGCTTTTACGTCCTTCAATGGTGAAAGTATCAGCTGGACCTGGACTTGAAAAGCCTCGTGAAGCTGAAGGAGAAGAAGCCACTGCACAAGGAAGCGCGGAAGAAGAAGCTTGTTGGTTAACAAGTTTAGTAGAAGTATTTTGTTGTTGTCAAGAAGTAGAGTTATGAGTTATGTCTTTCACAGTTTGCGAGGAGAATCAATTTTGAAAAACCAAGACAAGACGTTTGAGGTGAATGCTTCAACAAAACCATATGCCACGTGAAACAAGTTGAGGAAAGAACCCCTGTTACAGTGGATGTGGATGTGGTCCAGACTTGTATCTGAGATATCTGGAAAAACTAAAAAGAATGTCACTTTAGAAGTCCACAATAATCACCATGATCAAAATTAACGAAAATATTTAAAATCTGGTTCTTCAGGTTAACCGAAGAAAAAACAAATTGCATAGTGAATTTTAATTTTAGTTCTTCACCATAGTGAATGTTTTAACCATTCGATCGCCATAACCATATAGCTATTGTCAACTATTATTACAAAAATATTTACGTCTAGAAAATGTACTTTATCTTTTGGTTAAATTAAATTAAATACAATTTTGAATTGAAAATAGTCACAATAAATGATTTTAATGGGTTTTCATAAATTATTATAAAGGATAAATACTCATAATTTTTTAAAAGATTTAGTTACTATATTTTTTGGAAATTCAAAATCTTCCAGAACATATAATCTAATATTTCCAGAATATATATTCTAAAAACTGTAAAACATATATATTAAATGTATAATGTATATTTTGGAAGTCGTAGAATATGTATAAGTGATACAATATGTATTCTATTTTTTTCAGAATACTTATTCTAACAAATTTCAATCTTAAAATTGGTAGAACATGTATAAATGGTAGAATACATATTCTAATCTTTTTAGAATATATACAAATGGTAGCATACATAATCTAATATTTTCATAACGTTAGGAAACATATTCAAAATTTTTTATAACAACTTTAAAACATCTTAAAATCTATTTAAAATATAAAAAAATTATTCTTTTAATCTTTTCCATAGTTGTGTATCTACATGGTTATCTATTTTTGTTAAGTTTTTTTTATCTAATGGTGGTAGTTTAGAAAAATTGGCAATTTACAAAATAAGTTATACATACACAAACAGTTGTTAGAACTCCTTTATTTCTAATTTTCCTAATAAAATTAACTTTTGGTCAACAGTTATAATTTGTAAAGTTGGAAAATGTTCATTAGCTAGTTATATAGGATTTTTCATGTCTTGCTCTTAATTATTGTAGTTCACCATTGGATCCGTCTACAAACTAAATTGTAGATCAAATTAGCCAATAAAAATATTGAAAATTTCCGTTTGTGGTTTTTAACTTTTTCTTATTATTCTTTTTATGAATTGTTTACAAAAATAACGTGAATATATATAAATTTTAATTAATGTATTCAAATTTTAAAATACCATCAAATTTCATGTAGTTTATATTTTGAAGTGATATAATATGGAATTAATGTTTATCATTTTTATTGAGTTGCCTGAATTTGTAGTTGGATATAACATGGGTCTGAATAGTATTAATTCCTAATATATCACTAAAACTGATTTAACTAAACGTCTGGGACTATCTTTATTGTAACATAATCCGATTTGATGATCATGAGTTTGTTGGACGGTATCTTTTTTTTTGGATAGTATCTCAAAGTTGATGATTAATTTAATTACCGATAATGATAAACTAAAGATATCAAACGAATATTGCGGAGATCTCAACAACTCATCATGCGTATCTCATAAGTAGGTGCTTAGAACATTTGAACTACTGTCAACTTCGCTTAAGTTCGTGAGATTTATTAATTAAAGTTGATATTTAGATCTAAAATAGTGAGTTGTTATTAATTTATATGTGATTCTGTTCATATGCTTATGGTACGTAGGAAAAGAGGAGGCAAAAGAAACCAAGATTTCGGGGATATGCATAATACTGTATTTGTATCGTGAAGTAAATATTACAAAATAAAGGAAGATTTTGCAATTGAATATTATATCATCTTCTAAGAAAAAAACAAGTAATGTCAATTGGTTTTGGAAGCTAATAATCTTCTACAGTAGGTGTGGAGTCCCAGAGTACGAATTTATGCAGAATATATATATATATATATATAGATTTTTTTGATAAAGAATTTATGCAGAATATTGAAAATAAATATCTCTATAGCATGATGCAGATAGAATCGTACATAAAAATATTGTACTCTATCGTGACTGTGATGGCATGTAGAATTGAGTATCGTGAATCCTTGTAATATAGATATAACAATTCTCGTTGTCGATTCATCCGTAGAAGAGGTCTTCGTCTAAATTAAAATCATCATTTATAATAGGATATCAAATTTAAATTAATATCTTCCAAATATATCAAATGATTAAAAAAAGTAATGTGCAAAGATTTTAAAGAAAACAAAATAATTTCAAATTTATTAAATAGAAAGGTGGCAAGATGCTTTTTCTTTTTTCGAAAATTATTGTGATAATCAATAATCTTTTATACTATCTCGTTATCAAAATTAGAGTTTGTTAGCGAACAAATACTACAATGACTTCTCCCATTTTCGCCTGCATATCATGCGACACTATTGGTTTCCTTATATACGTTAATCATATATTTTTTAGATACATCTTATCTTATACTCTCTCTTCTAATTAATCCAAGTTTTAGAAAAAAAGTTGTTTCAAAACGTTGCATGTTCTCTATTTTCTATGCACAATTAGCTATATAGTTTCTGTTATGTTCTTATTTATGTTTTTCATAATTAAAAGTGAATATCAATTTATCATAATTAGCTAATAAAAAAAGATTAAAATGTCATTTCAAAAAACTTTTTAATATGTATGAAAAAACTAAAATTTGGATTAAATCGTGGGAGTATTGAAATTTCTCGCCGAATATATATATATATATATATATATATATATATATATATATATATATATATATGACCGATGTTCGACTTACGTACACTCAGAACGATCTGTTTTTTCACGGTTAGTGTTGCTATATCTGATATTCATTTGGATCTTTTATTTACCCACTTTCGAATTTCTCGAACGATTGATTTTCTAATGGTTTGTATAACTACTTTATAGTATCTCTTCTTTGATTACAGTTATACAAAGAGTTATGTTCCTATATATTAAAACTTCACATAAAGTATCGAAGGTTGGTAGTGATCATATTGATAGAGAACAGAATAAGTAGCAAGGCTGGAAAAACCTTGCAGGTTTTGGCCAATAGAGCCCAGAAGATGGTTCTCAGCTACCCTTTGCTTCATACTTTTCCGATTAGAACTGGGTGGTATATCATATTATTGCGTTGTCCTTTATTTTACAATGCCCTTTTCGATTTTCCTTCCAAAATAGGTTTGAATGATTCATTGGATATATTATACAATACCTTATTTCCATACTAAAAACCCCGCAAGAAAACATAACAATGAAATGATACAAAATGTTATTATAAAGGGAAACATGATATCTGAAATTTGGAGGTAAAGCAAACAAAAAAATGGCTTGTTTCCGAGAAAAAAATGCTCTACTGAAAACAATACACGGATCGGTCTTTTGCGTGTGGGCAGTGAAAGGTGAAGTTATATATGAAATCATTTTGAAACATAACACCGAAGCTAGGCATCAATCGACGAATACACCCTCTCTTAAAAGGCTTTAGATATTTCTGCATTTAGCATATCGTGAGATTATTTAATTAGAACATCAACTATAGTTATTTTATGAACAAAAGTACCCATATCGAACATCACATACATTTATGTTTCCGCTCATGCACTAGAAGCATGTGAATTCTTGTGTCTAAGTATAAATCTAAGTTCATGAATAATTGGAGCAGCGAACATACGATATCTACGAAAAATGCTTTGTTATATCCACTAATTAAATACCAATCTAAAAAATAAAATAAACGGGAAATGAGTTTATATTTAGCTAATGTTCAAACCTACATATAACGAAACTAAGAGCTCGGGGAAAAGAGATCATACGATGAAGAAAGTCTTAAAGACTACGAATATTATGTTTCTGATTAGTACTCCGTCGAAAGTATCAATTCCTCAACTAGCTTCTGCTGCAACCAAGCTAAGTCAAGGCATCCGAAACTAATAACCTGTATAGAATATAGCTACATATATTGAGAACCCTAGATTGACTTCGTTTGACATGACATGTGTAAGTTGTAACCATACCTCGACTTGAATAGTGTGCATGAGCCTCTCATTAACTCTCGTGGTGAGAGAGCTGATTACTTCAAGCCCTTGCTCCTGAAGTGTCTCGAGCACTTTTGAAAGTGGCAAAGCTTCGGGACCCGAGGAGTTGCTGCTCACTGCCACTTCGAAACCGCTCACGTGTGGTTGCACCATCACACTCGCCTGATCCGATTTGCCTAACCCCGACCCAGTTTTTGCTGGATCCGGATGCGATCTCTGACCCGTTTCTCTACTTAGCTCGTCTCTTCTTGCACTGAGTTCTTTAATCCGTGCTTCTGTGTCCTTGATGAAATTGACCGCTCCGTGAACATGATCCGAAACAGCTCTCTTTCCCTACAAATAATGATCAAATAAAAATAAAATTAAGTACGAAAAAATACATATTCACAACCCTAGAAGCCAAATCCCACCAAATCTTGGTTTCGCCTTTGAACAATTGAAATAAGAAATATAAATAAACTTTGAGAAAACATTGAGTCAGAATATGAACCTTAATGTATTGGAGAGGTAGTTGAGTACGAAGAGAAGCAAAGAGTGTAGCCACTTCTTGTCTTCTTTGGCGTTCGATGTCGCGGTGGAGAAGCTTCTTTTTCTTATTATCATCTGTTTCATGGGGCATACCGGAGCCGCCGCTGCTGCCGCCGTCGCCGGCTGAGCTAAACGGTCTCTGTCTCTGGCACCCTTTCGGATTGGGATTCTGATAAGGATCCATAGTTTGACACTTTGAGCTTTAGCAATGTCAGATCTCCGTAGGATTTTGTGGTTGTGTCCTATAATAATTTAACTTCTTTTATTGTTTGCTTGTTAGATTTCTTTTATTGAAAGATGGTGCCTTAAAGAACCAAATGGTTGTCTATGTCTCCTTAGGTGAGAGGGAGGACCATTCTTTAAATATTAAAATAATTAGGAGGACCAAATAATGCAGCTTCCGGAATTGCTTTTCTTATATTATTTTTTAGTTGAAATTTGTTTTCAGTTGTTTTTTTTCAATGGGATGAGCCTCGGGCTTGAGTCCTTGGCCTTTTTAAAAATCACTATTTTATTAGTAAAGATTTTACCGTTTACAAATTACATATGTGTAAAAGGTCTTCATTTTACAAAAATGCTAAAAAGAATCATGTATATTAACCGTAATACATCGACATCACTAATCCAAATTATTAAAATGATTTTTTGATAAAATAAAATAATATATTAACCGATGACTCATGATGAAAACAATTTTGAATTTATTTTACCTCTGATTTTTAATGGTTTCCAGAATTAAATGATATATTTATAGGTTAAAAATATCAAATAGGCTTTTTGCATATTTGAACTTTTCATATAAAGATAAGATATCTTTGAAGATAAATGCCATGAAAATATTTGATTTCAAAATTTAAAAATTCTTTGAATAAATCAAATTTTAAGATTTGAAAACAAAATTTAATTTTTTCAGAAATTGAGCACAACGAGAATTCTTCGGAATTTTGACTAAACCCAAACTCAGAAGAGAAAATTATAAGAAGTAAGATGATAGGAGATTAAGAATTAAGAAATAATTAAATAAATAAAAAAAATTTGTTGGAAACTTTTCTGTGAGAAAAATAGGATTTAATTTTCATTTTTTATTTATTTTAAATCAATTTTAAATTATTATTTATGTCATATCATATTCAAAGCATAGAAGAAATTTTTTGATAAATGGAACTTTTCTTTTTACGCAAATCCATCTTCTGCCATAAAATATCATACTTGAAAAATGTACCGTAAAAATACCGTATATATAAACGTCAAAGCGACAAAAATATCGAAAAGCATACTTGTTGCTAAAAAATGGGCTCTACGCATTTCCTAAAGAAACTATGATCTAATATGACTCGAAGGAAATCATTTGACATATGTGGACGTGGAGCCCAAACGTGTCATAAGATTTGGATACATGAAATAAATGATCAAATCTCAACCGTTGAAAGTTGTGATGGTCACCCGTGGGCTCCGTAATTTTTATTTGCACCTGCTCACACTGCAACTAGAGTTATTCACATGTGTTTTATTAAACGCTTGCGTATCGGATAATATGATGTTCTTAAGAAGATACTATACAATATAATATGCTTTGAATAGAAATACAATGATATCCTTCCACAGTTCCATTATTTTCTTTAATACAAAAAAAGGAAAAGCCTTTTGATAAAGGTTATCCTTTCAAGGCAGAGCAAATCCTCCTTCTCTGTCACGAATCCCCTGTCACCTTTATAGTATTATTTTATTGAGTCTATTCTATTTATATTTATATATATTTTTTGGATTTGGATTTTGGAGCTTAACATTTTTCAGATGTTTGACCAATTTTTTTATGGATGTGTATGCTATGCACAATATGTTTATTGTGTGTGTTTACCATTTTTCTCCAGTAAATGCAGTTATGTTTTAAGTTATTAAAAAAAAACTTCATGTGTTTAGATTTTTGGAGATTTTTGGCGGTTGATCACTTCAGTTCTTGTTTGTTTATTTGTTTATGTATGTTGGCATAATTTGACAATTGTATTGTACATGATTTTTGTTTCGTATATGTTAGCAAATATAACATGTTTATGTTTTTTTCTCCCATAAATAAAGAACTTGTCTGGTAATTCGAATATATATATTCGATGCACAATGATCGAAATAAGGATAAGCACTAAGGTAAGAAAAAAGCTAAGAAATTTGAATAGACTTTTTCTTACCTCCTGTTCTAGCAAACATTTGAGACGATTTCTTAAGCAATGAAAAACTATTTAGCGCAAGTCTTAGCCAAAATGCTATATTGTTAAATTTTGATGAAAGAGACGTGTAAATTCATGCAAATTAATGCGCGGTGCTCTAAACTACTCTCGAAGCTATCTCGTGCCAAGTCGAACTGTTTTGGTTTACAGTCTGGTCAGGTTGGTAATGGCGGACAAAATCGAATATTGGCTAGTCAGCCTAAACTTCTGTATGTTCACGTTTTTAAAAGCTAGTTTGGTAAAGCTAAATAATAAATTTTAGATAATATGTGATGCTACAAAAATTTCATAAATATTATTATATGCGATGTTAATAACTTGAAACTAGAGAAATTTTTAAAAAGAAAAATATTTTTCCAATATTACTATCGTCCGCAATTGCATACGTTTGAATGAAAAAAAAACTATACTGACTTAAAATTTAATGAAATGGTACAAACCCTTACGACTATAATTGTCTACAAATATGATGTTTATGGACCGCTGTGGGAAAACCAATAAACCTTTTTTTTTGTGTGGTCAAACTACTACCAATAAACCTTTATATCCTAGTATTAGATCATTTCTAAGACCCGTCTCTCTTGCTCAAATTTTGTTACTGTTAACCTAAAAATTGCAAAAGCTTGCATTTTTAAAATACCAATTGAACATTATAAAAAGTAGTTTAGGTGGTCAAATGGTAATGTGATCTGGGTGTATCAGATCCACCAGTTTCAATCTTATAACATTGAAAATTAGAAGCACGTTGTTAAGAAAGACCAATGTGGCACGTCGTCGTCGAACCGATGGTTGTCAGAAAGTAAGGATTATGTAAAGTTAAATTATTTCCGACTATACACAATGCCTTGTAGGAGCAAATACTAAACAAAAAGCATCTCTTTAGACTTTTCTCTCGGACGGTTGCAAACAAGAGCCGCATTTTCTACAGTAACAACCCAATTATTTCTCTTTTTTAAATATGGTGTTTGAAGTTAAAGCACCTTTATAACGTGGTAAATACAACTATGTATTGCTCTTTACAATGATTGTGTGCTTTTCAATACTTAATTTGTGTTTTATAATGTATAATTTTCTTATCAAAAGTCTAAAAGAAAAGTCAACAATTTGCACATAAATGTCGCGGTTTCAACTAAGCGGCACATACCAGTTCCCTGTTATTTTTTCTGCACTGAATTTTATAATCATTAACCTAATTTGAGATTTCAAACACTGTAGTTCGAACTCCCATTCACTAGAAATGGTATGGAAAAAATGGATTATCGTCTACAAGACTACAAGAACATCAAATTTAAAAATTTAGCTGTAAATCTATGCAAATTTTACAATAGCTATTATTAAATTTTAGATATGTATTTTTTAAAAATCTGTGTTCGTTAATTTTTCAAAAATAATTCTAATCTTATTTTCTTTTTGGATAGGTAATATAGCAAAACAGTATTTGTTAGCTTTATTTAATTTTCGATTAAAACTGGTACTTTTCACGTTTTTTAAATGTATCCTCCCAAATGCATATAATTTACAATCACTTGTACAACATGGTAAAACATGAAAACAACAAATGTTTTTTTTAATTCATCCCACTCATTTTAAATTTATAACTAATTTATAGAAACCTTTGATCATCTATTAAATAGTAGATTTTTGGCGTTTGGAAAAATCTCCTTTTGCTTTCAATCCCTAAAATCTTATATGACAACTATAGTTACAAATTACATATATGCCTCCACATACAGTATATGGTGGTCTCATATTCCATTTGATGATTTTGATTATGGAAATAAATCTGATATTAATGGTCCAAAAACATGATAATACTGTCCAAGAAAAAGATGAGAACCTGAGTATAAAGATTGTATACCGTGAGATTGTATCTCATTTATGGCTAATGACTTCATATGGATTTCAAATTTCTTATGTACATTGATTTAAAAAATGTTCTATTAAGGACTATTTTAGTCATTTAAAGAGTATTTATTCAACTGGTCGGCAAAAATACGTCATATTTCTTTAATGTTATTCAGTTGTTTTGTAATTTTGTTTTTAAACAACCAACTTAAAACCAAAATAATTCTATTGATTCCGTATTTCCGTATTTCCGTATTTCCGTTATTACGTAATAAGCTATATGCTATAATATTACTTATTCAAATTATGTGTTTCTCATAACTCAACAAGGTATATTTTTCTCGTAAAATAAGAATGTTGTGATGAGTTTCTTACTCATAAATGATTTCAAATATAGAAATACAAAATATTTATTTTAAAATTTGAAAAATATATATACAAACTGCCTAGATATATACATCGTTTACTTCATCAGGGCAAGTGTATCCGTAAGGCCCGCAACGTTAATCAAAGCCGGATTGTTGAACTGCAACATTAATGCAAATCAGCTTCACTGATTAACTCAAAGATCATCACTTTGATCTGATTAGCAACGCCAAATTAAAAGGATATTAAAGATACGGCACAAAAGCCATTCGTTCTGATGAGGGGTCCAAACATAAAGTAACATTAACAAAGTTAGAAATATATGTTATGATTAAGTTTTGCTCTCTCTGTACACACATATTCTTACCACATATATATACCATATCCTGAAAAGAAGTTTGAGCATATAGCTGACAGTGAAATCTATATATATATATATATATATATAATGCAGTTACATATGTTACAAATCCTGCATCGACGACTATATAAACTCGGAGATAGTGTAATATAAAACGGATATAAGCTAGGCAATTCAAAATCATTATGACAATTACTAGAAATGTATGTGTCTTGTTTAAGATATAATTAAGGTCCCAACTTATGCGTAATTATCTGAATTGCCTCTAAAAGATGCAGCTATATATCTAAAACCGAATGTTGATATATGCGAACCTTTTTACATTTACTTGGTGAACGTTTAGATTGCTGTAAATTTAGTAAGGATCGAGATATTGTATCTCAGCCTGTAGAGTGTGAATGGGTCTATCATTTACGCTGGAGGAGATGCAGCTAACAAGACAGAGGCCATGTTTACGAAGCACTTGCAGAACGCTAAACACGATTACTACGCCGACCAAACACGGATGAATCACGACACGATTCGAAATCTCATTCCAACCTTGTTCATTACTACTTCCAAAGCTTCGTCCAGACAATAACATGATGTCATCTCTCTTGGAACTCATTTCCTTGATATTCCCTTGCAAATACTTTATGTAATTCACCACCTCGTTCACCTGATCTGACGTCGAACGCTTTCCCTACAGAACCAAATAAAAAAAACCCACCAAAAAGCCAAAAATTCATTTTAATTTTTGCTTTATTCTCTTTAATTAGGATCTTGTGATGATCAGTGTTACATGTTCTAGTCATTTTTTTTGGCAACAACAGCTCAAACTATGTGACAAAGGTCACAAAGCATACAGGTTATATATATCTGTAGGAGTGAAGAATCAAAAGCAAAATTAACTAGGGTTTTTGACCTGGATGAACTCGAGAGGGAGAAGAGAGCGGAGAGACGCGTAAAGAGATGCCATATCTTGTCTCCGTTGTCTCTCAACTTCTCTGTGTACTATCTTCTCCATCTTTTCTTCAGTACAAAGTCTCAGCTTTTTGCTAGGCTTTCTTCTCTTCTCCCGAAAATCATTCATCTAAAACCTCTACTTGTCTATACGTTAATTATTTTGTACAAAGCTGTTTCTTGTAATGATGATGATGGTGATAAATTATTATGATTATGGGACAGTAGGATTTGATCTTGTCGGATTTTGTACTCTGGGATTTGGTCCGAAACTCAGTCATGGATTGGTTGTAAAGTTGAAAATTAAATATCGTAGTTGGAACAAATTAAGATACGTAGTAAAGTAAAGAAAGGGTTATGTTTATAATATTAAAATTAAGAAAAGATACGTTAGTAGACGTATCGGGAAAAGATAAAAAGAGAGGTTTATTAGGGTAAGCAATGACGTCTGTCTGCTTCATCATTAACTTCTCTCTCTTTAATCTATGCCCATAGGTTTTACATTTCATTTCTAAAGTATTACTCTTATTATTCTTTATTTTCTTATTACATAATTATCAATCGTACGATTTAGACATATGATAGTATCATAGTTGATAGTAGATCAGAGGTACAACTGATATAGATGGACTTCAGCTCTTAGGCCATATGGACCGTTAACCCGAAATTATTTGAATGTCACACTAACTTAAAACTTTGAAGTAATATGTATATATGATTTAAGAATATGACTATATGATTTTCTTTAAGCTTTGAAGTAATATGAATATATGATATTCTTACTGTATAACTCCTTTATATAGGTCATAATGTACGATCTTGTTATTATTATGCTGGGTGATCCGGGCTTTTCCGACTATAATGTATCTGTAAAGATTTAACTACTGCTTTTGTTTTTTGGTGATGCTAAATAAAATGATTTACAAACCACCTTAAATATCCTACTAATAAGAAATATTTTAATCAATATATGTAAACTTTGATTAATTTAGTTCTAAATTAATCTGGTACAAGTATTAACGAACCAGCTGGCCCAACTGATGAATAGACTCAATTAGTTTTTAAAAACTATAAAGAAGAAAAATTCAAGAAATCTTAGATGGTTTAAAGAAAAATATGTAAAATCTTAGATGGCTCAATATGGCCCATCGTGTATAAAAAACACAAACAGCCGGCTCCCAGTGTGACCCAATTTAGTATGAGACCTAACTTTACTCAACTGGACTAGGTTTACATTCTTATAACTATTAGGCCCATAAGATTTGTAAAGCAATACGTTAACGAACTCGAATGATTTGGGAGTATGATACGCTAGAAAGAGCTGATCATATTTCATATTTGGAACTGATCCCGCAGAGGGCCGATTCTAATAAGTGTGTGACGTTACCATGTGAAAAAATTAGATAATGATGAATCAATGTCAATGGCTCAACGCGTGTGAAGAGGAAAAAGTAGAAAACAGACTAACTTGACAGAAGTTGGGAAGTATTGTGAAAATAAATCAAAGTTCCTAAAACTAATAGTGTAACACTAGCACTTAATTGCAACCACCAAATGGATTCCTAAGTTAATCAACGGCCATGTTTCCTCATTGTTTTCAACGGTGGTGATGGTGAGAACTCAGTAGGCAACTCCGGCAGACTCACTTCTCCTTTAAGCATCCCCAAAACCTCCTTCATTGATGGTCTTGAAACCGGCAATCTTTGCAGACACTGCAAGGCCACCTTTATGCACAACACTGCTTCTTCTTTGTCCACATTTTGCAACTCTTGGTCCACAAGATCAACAAGTCTACCTCTTCTCGCCAGCTTCCTTGCCCAAGACATGAGGTTTGCCCGTTGGATCTCACTCGCGGATCCCGTCATCTCCAACGGGCGCCTCCTGGAAATCAGAACTAACAACAGAACACCATAGCTATACACATCACATTTCTCAGACACATTGTTGTCTAAGTTACAGAATTCAGGCGCTGCATAGCACACAGTTCCTCTCATGCTCGGCGTGCTACTGATTCCGCAGCTCTTAGCTATCTCACTACTCACCGAGTCATGGCTACTGCCCCGTGTTCTCGACCAGCGTTCACCACTCCAATCTATGCTACCACTAGCATGCCGCCATTGACTCACACTACTACTCCCATCATCACTGCAAAATTCAGATTCTAACGTCTTCTTCTTCTTTTTCTTTTTCTTAGTGAGTTCTCTACGATACTCATCTTTCCACCATTCTCTAACCATCTCCCGCTTCTTCTTCTTCTTCTTATCATTCTCTTCCTCTAATGAAAGCCACCATTCTAATCTCCTGCTACTATTCTTCTCAAGTTTCTTACTTGACGAAGAAGAAGATGCCGTAACCGCCATCGCCTCAATCCAACCGTTTCTGCTCGGTCTCTCCTTCTTCACCTCTGAACCAATCCATTGCATCACATACTCCTTCACTTTCCCTTTTTCAACATCGCTCTCTTGATTCTGCTTCCACCACCAATCTTTGCTCTCAATCTTCCTTGTTACCACTTCCTCATCCGTTTTCTCCCCTAATTCTGGAGAAAT
Source organism: Cardamine chenopodiifolia (assembly GCA_963922655.1). NCBI lineage: Eukaryota > Viridiplantae > Streptophyta > Magnoliopsida > Brassicales > Brassicaceae > Cardamine > Cardamine chenopodiifolia. The sequence continues at coordinate 4,986,227 of OZ000481.1, forward strand.
AGAGACAACCGTCGTAGTCTCCGGTGAAACACTCACCGACCCAGGAACCTTAACAACACTTTCCGTCGACTGATCCACCAAACCAAAATTGAATTCTTCATATCCCGTTGCAGTAGTTATCACACTCTCTAATTCTTCTGCTCCACCACAATCATGCTCCGGCGCTACTGTGATCTCCACTTGCTCCTGTTTAAGCCTGGCGAGACCAAAATCGGCGATTTTAGCGGAGAAGAGACTATCCAATAGAATATTACTGGGCTTTATATCTCCATGAATCACAGGTGGTTCAAGGCCATGAAGATGCTCAATCCCTTCAGCAATGTTAACCGCAACCAAAAATCTTCGATTCCAATCCATAAGCTCAGGGCTTCTCCGGTGAAGCAGCGCATCCTGGAGATTACCATTGTCCATGAGCTGGTAAACGAGAAGCAAACGTCGTCGTTTTCGATCGCGGGAGAAGCCAAGAACAGGGACCACGTGAGGCGAGTCAAGCTTGGCGGCGAAGAACAACTCGTTTTGAAACTCTCCTTCTCCTTGGAGAGATCCTGAATCCATTACCTTAACGGCTACATTCTCGCCGCCGGAGATAGTTCCGCGGAATACGGCGCCGAATCCGCCCTTACCTAGTCTATTCTCCGGCGAGAAAGAACCGGTGGCACGGCGGAGAGTCGAGTAGGAGAACTCACGTGGCGGTGTTCTCCGAGGTGAAGAAGAAGCGTCTCCTGTCACCGGGGGTGATGAACGTTTCCGACTGAATTTGCAGAAGCAGACGGAGAGAGTGGAGAAGAAAGAGAAACCGGCGGCGGCTGGAAAGATTCGCGTTGACCTATTCTGATGTCCCAACGGCTCTGGGGCTAAAGAGGAGACAATCGGAGCTGGAGCCGGCGCCAAGATTGGTCGAGATGGCATAGGAGTTCTATTAACCGAAGCTAAACCATAAACAGGAAAAATAAAAATCGTAGCTTTATGTTTCTCCGTCGGATTTACAGACTTTTTTCACTTTTTAGATTAAATCGGAAAGAGTGAAAGGTTGTGCTGCTGCGAAAATGGAAATTTTGCGGGCTTCGTTATTAATATTTTTCTGCATTTAATTGGTAATTAATAAATTCATTAACATCATGGTTTACATTTTGATATCGATTTGGTTGGTTCAAAATATAATCTATACCGGATGCCAATCCAACACAAAAATGAGTATTATTTTGGTTGTATTCTTTCTAATTTTATCAAACCTTAGCCATAAAATAAATAGCCAAACGAAATTAATTACGAAGCCAAATTTGGTTATTTTATTTCATGTACCAACATACCGGGATAGAGAAACCGAACCGGGTTAGAGTCACTCGAAGATTTAATGCTCGACTGTTTACGTAGATTTTGATAGACATTAAATAATTGAATTAGTAACGTGGTATTGACGCGTATATGTATTTTTCTAATAGAAATTAAAGAGATGTTCACGTGCGGTGAAGTGGGGGAAGGCCGTGGGGTAATCAAAGGTCGCCATGTGGAATTGTCTAATTAGGTTTTACTTAAAACTAATTAATTACTTAACATAGTGAAAACGGCACGCAACTTTTATTGTATGAGAAAAACGGACCGACTTTAAGAAACCACCGGGAAGCTACTGTCATCTAAATTATCAAGTTGGATTAGGTATTTATTTACTTTTGTCTTTTTCTTACATTAGTCAACATTTGTCTTTGTTGGATTTATGACTGTTCGAAGAAAAACATGCAAGGAAAGGAAAATCAATAACAATTTCAAATAAGTACGTTGTAGTATTCCACAAGTAAGGAAACACTTGTCGAATTGTATTATAAAAAGGAAACTTTTGCTTTTTGTCAAAGACAAAAAGGAAACTTAATTGCACTAATCAATTCCAGACGAACTCAGAACAACCATCATCATCTATATATGTAACACTAGAGTCATTGCTAAAACTCACACACCAAATCTTGAATTGTCTCTCATAACAACTAGCTCAAGAAGTAGAATAAGAAGAAGGAAGAGTTTTTTAAAAGATGGTGAATGCGAACAAAACAGAAGCATTACTATGCGCCAGAGGCTGTGGACTCTACGGCACCCCAAAGAACAGCAATCTCTGCTCTCTCTGCTACAACCAGAGTGTTCATGAACAGGTGCCTTTTCTCAGACTCGAACTCGAGACAGAGCCATCGCAGGTTCACCCTAATCCTGTCACTGCAGAGGAACCAGCCAGAAAACGGAGATGTGGGATATGTCAGAGAAAAGTAGGAATGCTGGCATTACATTTTTTGCGGATCACATCGATATCCGGAAGAGCATTCTTGTTGTCCCTTCAATTAAAAAAAAATCTGGAAGGCTTGCCTTGGTCACACAGTTGCCTTTGAACAGAGCTGAGAAGTTGCTGAGATTTAGTGATAATTTAGACTTAAAGAGTCGTGGATCTTGGACTCCTTGGTTAAGATTTTGATGTTGTTTATATCTTTATACGATTAATAGATGCATTCTTTTAGCTAAAACCCCTGAACCCAAAGCAACGAGATTTAAAATAAGCAAGCCGAGTATTTAATCCAAAGATTATTTATATTAGCCAAAATTTATAAAATAGCCGAAACGAAATCGAACTTTGTCACGACTCCATTAATCAAACTCTGACCATAACTTATCGGCTCTGAGACTTTGTAAGGGAAAATAAAAGAAAAACACAGGCAAAAAAAACACTTGTGCTTATTCAAAAGCTAATACTATTAAATTAACAGACTGCTAAGTCTTTTCGACCCTTAAAAACCAGATTAGATGAAATATAAAAAAAAAATACTTATCGTCACTTGAAGTTGAAATATATAAAAACAAAAACTTGAAAACCTTTATCCTTCTACCTATCTCCCTTAGGACCTCGCTAAAGCCCGAGACAACATAAAGAAGATGAAAATTACTAAAATAGTTTTGTCTTTGCTTCTGTTGAAACAGCCTAAAAAACACTCAAGCCTAAGAAAAAGGTGTCAACGAGTATTAAGGATGTGAGTTTAAGTAAGATAAACCTATCCAAGAATCAAAGTACTGATATTTTCCAGATATTGTGAATTGTGATAATGCAGAAAGCTATATGATGCAGAAAATAAAACTAACCGCAAACAAGTATTAAAGAGAATGCTAATGAAGGCCTGCGAATGTCTAGTTCGATAAAGTGGTCTTTTGCCGAGTCTTGAATCGAGAGTTGCTTTTGCTACCCAATATACAGTTACAGAAGTCTTTGCTTATTGAAATAAACTGCATCACTATTGACCTTGTTTCTTGAAGCTCAAATCTACATCTTCATTCATCTGCACCAAACAAACACTCAACAGTTATGTGACTTAAAGAAAGCTTTTCTATCCTATAGAATTCGGGTTTCAAAACTTACCGATTTTGCAACTTCTTTGGCTTTATCTTCGTTGAACCCGAGTGTCTCCAAAATCTGGTGGCCTGCTGATTCCATTTGAGACCAAATCCCCAGAAGCAAGTAGGCCGTGGTTAGTTCCCCATCCACACCTGTAAACAATCAGTTTCAGTTGGCTATAATGGATGGGAAACACAAGGATTGACAAATTAAGAAGGTGCTGTTTATGCACACCAGATTTCTTCTTCTCATCAATGGCCCAGGCAATGGCCTTTTGAGCCGGTTCAGTTAAAGGAGGATGCTCTGGGCTGAAAAAGTACATGTCTGATTTCCCCAGCAGGTTTATGGTCTCGTCCCGTACTATAAAAAGTGTGACTCCATTTCCCCTCAGGAACTTAGCAGCTGTGCTAGTGCCTGATATGAAAACCGACTATAACAAGATTAATAGACGTCAGTATACCCACATAATCCGAAACAATTTACCATCACTGCCTTTTTAAATAACTGAAAGAAGGGTTATGGAAAGTTATGCAACAGAAGAATAATTTTGTTTATAGGAACAAACACAACCTAAGCTATAAGCTTGCTAGGAATCAATTAAGCGGGAGAACTGAAGCACAAAGCAAACCAGAGAGCTCTTCACGAGCATTATCTTATATGAGTCTCCTTAAACTAAATGACTTTCCAGTCTCCTATTTACACTTTTACCCAATCTTCCTCTATCAACCAACTCAAGGCATTCAACAACTGAATATACAGCTTTGATGATTAGGAAACAGAAGGGCAGAAGCAAAACCTCAGCCCCATAGGAAAAAGCAACCAACCATAATAACCCTTGCTTACACATATGCTTGGATCTAGTTAAGCTCAAATGGGCAGAAGAACACACTTATAGGTGAAGCAATCTCACCAGCATTATTGTAACTGATTCCTCAAAACTAAATGCAAGCTTTCTACCACGACAAGCATATCTATCAAAGGCAACATATAGATAGATCCCTTGGAACCACACTCCAGCTAGTCGACACGGCAAACACAAAGCCGAAGCAAATAAAGGTCTGAGAATGACAAACCTTCGACTAAAATACCCATGAGAATGGCTTCGGTCCCGGTGTTTGGATACTTGAGCTTCCTAGCTTCCAATTCTCCCACTGCAAGTGATTTTATAGCTCTCGCCGACCATCTAAAATCAAACGGATAGACCTCTCAAACAATACGAAACCTCAAAAATTCCAATCTAGAAGCTCAATAATTTGAATTAGATAGGTAATTTCAAGTGAGACTCACTTTGGGAGCTTATCCTCCGAAGAACCATTCTCCGGTTGCCTGAAAAATACAACCTTACAACCCTAAGCTTCCATTTCCATGGAACCCAGAAAACATAAAGATGTAAAAGGGCTGTCAAATCAAAATCTTACGCAGTTGGGACGCTAAAGACCGTGCTGGCCGAAGTCAAACACCGGTGCTTGGCGACGAAGCAGCGACGCGACGGTTGTGTCACAAGAAGCCTCTTACCTAACAGAGAAAAAGTAAGAGGAATCTGAGAAGAAGACGAGGGAGATCCATTCTGTCTCGAAACAAAGATCCAAGGGATAAAGGAGAGCGTGTACGACGCCATTTGCACTCGAAGAAAACGAAGCTTTGATCTTTGGGTGAGGGTGATTATTACTCAGCAAAATATATTTTTTTGCATCTAAAGCCACCCCCCCCCCCCCCCCCCCAACTATACACATTTCGACTAGAAAGCACAGACTTGTTAGAATTCAGTGTTATCCCCTAATTTAAGCGTATTATGTCCTTTGTATGAAAAATAACTTTCAATCTCAAGAGTCAAGACACAAGCGAACCAGAAAGTACAGTGGAACAAATACCGAAACATTCCTAATCCTACCTCACCGTGGCTGACACCAAACCTTCAAGTGAGTTTTATATTTCGTTTATATCAGTAATTAGGAATCAGATCATTAGTATAACTCCTGTAATTTTTTCTGCCTTGAGTTTCAAACCAAGTCAAGATGATCTTTTTCTTTTCCCGCTGCCCTCAAAGTCTCTCCTTACGAGCTCCAAGACCATTTCGTTCCATATATCGACTGGTCCTGGCATGCACCAGTGCAAGCAGTCTTGTGGCGGAGGCCGTCCATCTGGTCCCCTTTTAGTGATCTTGTTTGGATCGGGACTCCTGTATGGACCAGGATGACCATCATGGCGATATCCAAAAGCCTCTGTAATATCCATCAGCTTTAATTTAAGCTTCAAGCTATCCGTGACTTTCTCCACGGCTCGGTTATATCCTGTCGCTTGCTTCTCGTGCATTATCTCTGTGAACCCATTTTTCACTAACTTCCCGGGAAGGATGGGTTCTTCTTTCCCAGTGCATGAACCACCTGTGTTCCAAGCACCACCCTCGTAGTGATCAGGTGAGAATGTTCTCACAATGGTCAAACCGGTGTAGTTAGGGTGATTAGCCATGGACTTTAGGATTGTTTCAACTGATATTCCGAATGCTTCCACATTATTGACTTTCATGGGTTTTACTTTGTCTGGCCACCACAATTGCCCTCCCACGATCTCGTCATTCAATATGTAGACAGACTGCTTTGCAAACCAATGCCCTGATGAAAGGACAACCACATCGAATTTCGGTATAGCTTCCATTATCCGCTCATCAGGAAGGTCCAGCTTTAGTTTGGTGACACCTTCTGGAGCATAATCGAATTTTTCGTTGAATTCATGGACAAGCCAAGATGACCAAATACGTGCAACCATTACTGATGATGAGTTAAAATACCATCTCTGCATCTTTCGGCTCCCACGATTGACTGGTGTTTCAACCTGAAAACATCAATCTACGTTCATATAACTCATACAAGTTTCTGAAGATGAATAAAACAACATAATAGATCCCTTATACAGGTTGTCACCATCAATTAAATCTTCAAGACAATTAATGGCCAGAAGAATTAGAAGAATTACTTGCCTGCCAAAGAAGGCACAACATGGACTCCATCTGATTACGAGCTACTGAATCCCCTATAAAGGCCAGTGTCTTGCCTTTCATCAGCTCAAGAAATTTCCTGGCGTCAAACCGAGGAAGGTCACACTGAGACGGTTTCCATCTCCAGCTCTCATATCCCTTGTCAGGTCTTCCATTGCCTTGGCAGTTCTGCATCTGCGTCAGGATGGGGCAAGAGTTGTTCGTGTACAGAGGTCCCCCAGGATCATAAAACCAGCTACCTTGATACAAATCACACTCTACAAGCAATCAAAGATTTGAGTGAGTGACAAACTCATAACAAAAAATATAAAACATGACACAACTGGAACCCTGAGAAGCAAAGGAAATTGAGAAGAACCAAGCTATGAAACTGCTCTTCTTATTCCAATTCACCAAAACAGAGAGAAATCCCCGTTAAATGCCCAAACAAAGCCTAGAAAATTCTGAGAGTACCTTATAAGACCGGCCTTCACTATCTTCTCTCCAACCAACTTAAAATAACTCCAATCTGCTACATTCAGACCTAGGCCTATAGCTAATAGATGAGCCGCTATTCTTTCTTTAAAGCTTATCAGAAACTTAAGCCTTTTCCCATAGAAGTGAAAAACTCAAATGTATAACGTTCCCATAGTAGTTTAGTCTTTGTTTACAGAAAATTAAGCTACCATAAATCAAGACATTCCAAATAAGACAAAAGCTACGTAAATGGAAACTAGTGTGTTTAAAAGTTAACAGTACCTGCTTCTGCTGAAGCAGTTTCAGAGTCATCATGTGGAGGAGATGATGTAGTTGGAGTGTCTCCAGCCTTGGAAATACTGGTTTCACTTTCATCTGATCCAACAGCAGTCTTCTCAGTTGTATCCGAAGAAATCCTATTCTCTTTATCTTGTATCAAAGGTGTCTCCAACTTGCTATCACTATCATCTGGAGGTGGTATTTTTGTATTAACAATATCAGGTGAGTCTGAGCTAGAATCAGAAGTCAGATTTTTCTCTAACGTATTGATGTCACTACTCTTCTGAAGGCCTTTTACGGTATGGTTGCTCAAAGATAAAGGGATATCAACTTGTTCAGGAGTCCCTATTCCATAAAATAAGCCACTAACTGAAGAACTGTTTGGGTATGAAAGACGAAGCAACAATCCGAAAACAAAGAATGATGTCAATCCGCCGATAGCAATTGCAACTGTAGACACTTTCCGAGGAAATCCAGCTGCTGATATAGAAACCTTAGGAGAACCAAAAGCCATGGCTTCCTTATAGATTAAGAACCAATTCAATGCAAGCAAGAATAACAGAGCTTATAGGTGACAAGTCACTATCAACATTTTTCAAAATGAGGTTGAAGATAAATGCAGTCCTAGCAAAATGGTGTCGTCAGTGTCATGCATTATTCCACTGAACTAAGCGAATTTGTAGCGAAATCTTAACCTTGAAGCACTGGATCACGGTTAAGATTCCTCCAATCGCCTTCTTCAGGATCTAAAGCACTGAAATCTGGAAGAGCAACACTATAAGTAGCCATACTAAAGGCGAAAAAATCAAACAACATCATCAATCTAACAGAATAATCTAACCCAGAGAATCGATCTTCTGAAGAAAACTTAGAAACATTCATCTGTTTGAACACATCAACAACCTATTAAAGAATATTTCTGTGAATCCAACTCAGATTCAGCTCAAAGCGTTACGAATCCACCGACAAATTTTCAGAAAGAAAACAAAAAAACGATTATCTTCTTCAGGAGATAGATCCAAAATGCAAAGTAACGAACAAGAAGAAAGAGAATTTAGAAACCTTGAAACTCCGAGAATTTTCTGATCCCTGTTGTCTTGTTTGTGAAGCGAGCTCAGAGATTCACAAGAAATCCAGATTAGTGAGGATAACAAAATTTGCGAAATCAATATTAAGAAAGGTTAGTTATAGTTAACCAAGTTTCATTTAATTTTCCGTAATTAATAAAACGAATTTAGTGGGGGAAATTAATAATTGTTATCATCTAGAGCCATCAACCGAGACGGCGCGTAGATGGTCACGCGAGCACATGTTTAGTTACCCAACCTATCCTTTGTTGCCTCCAATGTCAACACCACATGCGTTGATTTCGATTTCTGATATTTGGCTAATGTAACTGTGTAAGCGGATTATAATTTTTGCTAGTTAATGATGTCTTCTATATGCAGCATAAAGTGAATCATTATGATTAGTTTTTTAAATTTTTAGTTAGGTAGATATTTTTTGAATAATTGCTAAATCCATATTTTGTAAGTGGTAAAATTATTACCTAAAGAGTACGTCTGAAATTTAAATTATTGTATAACTAATAGAAAACATCATGTACTTACCAACAAAAATAGGTTGAAACATCAGAAATCGGTTCAAAAATTCAACAAAGAAAACGAGATTGTAAAGATTAAATTCCAAACTATTAAATTCGCTCATAAATCGTTCTAAGAAATATTCCAAACTAATTCAAAATATTCAAAGTCAGTTATATAATATTATTTTCTTTTGACAAGCGATCATGGTATATATATATTCTTCTCTTTTGACAACCGATATGTACATGATCTTTTACGTAACTAAGATAAGTTCAACAACAAAAAAGGAAAATTTTAAATTTGTTTGCTAAAAGATAAACCCAACAATTCGCTTCTCCGCTGAATGCAGAACGTATAAGATAATCTACAAACCATTTGTTTTTCTCAACCACGGTAGAAGTATGATTTTGCATCTAAAGACATTACACAATGATTTGATTTAAGTGGCGACAAAACAGAGAAGCTCCTAGAAAGATAAGATTAAGAGTAAATCTTTACGCGCTTAGAGCCACCCATTCATTGACCATAACCAAAATCGCCTACGTTGCTATATTTTCACAAGTGGACCTAGCTGTTTCATGTGTGTGTGTACATTGACCTTGGATATAATAAGCAAAATTGAAATGTCACATGTCGTGTCGATTATTTTTAAAAAAATCAAGAGTCCTAATCGAAATATTGTGTTATTATAATGGTTTATTGAACTATAGCTAAAAATATTGTGTTATTATATTGGTTTCCATCCCACAAATAGAAACTAAATAAATGAAAAATTGATAATCTATCGGTGATTAAATTTTTTTCCGAACATTCTTCTAAATAGTTTTTTTTGCAAATTACAGCCTACTAACACTTACGTTATCAAAATTAAAAACTATAAAACCGAACTTTGTGAGTTTTGATTAAAAAATAAATTCCATGTGTTCTATTCTTTATACGTTTGTATTTTTATTTAATTATTAAGAACCGAGGACCAAAACAAATTTGTTTATTTGTTTGTTACGTTAATACGTAGTCCACCTCTCTAAGAAAATTCTTATATCATCACTCAGAACCCAAAAGTCAAAAGGTCGAAAAAGTCTTATTTCCAATTTTTTTGTAAAGACAGAGAGAGCAAGATTCTTAATTGAGATTCTGACTGTAGAATTAGAGCTCTAGAGAGAATTGAGCTTAAACAAAAAGGAACGAAGAATCATGAGATTCGGGAAAGAGTTAGTGTCTAAGATGATCCCAGAATGGCAAGAAGCTTACATAGATTACGCTTACCTCAAAACCATTCTTCAAGACATCCAGGCTTCTCGGAAGATTTCAGATTCCAACAGTCAGAACAAACCTTCTTTCACACGCAACCTAACCAAACGGTACAACCGCGACTCCTCGGTCTCTGAGAGTCACGACATTGTGATCAACACTGTGACTCGGGAGCTCGATACTAGCTACGAGACGACGTTTTTGAAGGCGGGAGAAGCAGCTGGAAACTATGAGGTTGCCTTCTTTAGAGCCCTAGATCGAGAATTCAACAAGGTGAATAGCTTTTACAGACTGAAAGTGGATACAGCGAGGGATGAAGCTTTGGCTCTGACCAAACAGATGGATGCTTGGATTGCTTTCAGACTTAAAGTTATGGAGAAGAAGAACCCTTCTACCTCTGATTCAGTCGCAGTAGACATCAATGCCTTAGGTTCTGAGATTGGTTCATCTTCCACGTCTAGAGAAGAACACAGTGAGTTTCCCAGGTTTTGTTTGGCTTCATTTTGGTCTGTGAAGACTAAAAGTTTTGAATCTTTATTGTTGTGATTAATCAGAAGTGGCATTAGCTGATCTAATGAGAAACGATGAGAATGAGAGAACGGATTCGCAATTGAGTATTCTTGAGCGTATCAGGATGAACAAAACGCGAGAAACTTTTCTGTCCGCCATTAAAACCATCCTCAAGGTCCATAAGCAGGAAGAGCTCAAATTCACAAAAGAGAATCTGAAGAAAGTGGAGGAGCGACTTCAGATAGCCTTCATCGAGTTCTATCAGAAGCTTAGACATCTTAAGAATTACAGCTTCTTGAACGTTTCGGCGGTTTCCAAGATCACGAAGAAGTATGATAAGGTACTTTCTACTCAAAAATCAATCAAATCCCCCTTTCTTTATGCTTCAATTAGTTGTCCTTCAATAATAATTAACTAGGTGGACTTCCTGAGTCTTGACTATGTATAAACTCATATAAAAGAATTTAATCATATAATAATCATCCTTACAAAGAGTTGTTTTAACTTTTGGATTTTGTTTACAAATTATAATTCATACTAGAATTGATAATTTATATACTTATTTAACTTTTATGTGTAGTTTGTACTTATTAGTTATTAATATCTGCATGTGTCTACTATGTATCTTAAATTTGTATGAGTATATGCTTTAAATACTTTTTATATTAAAAAGTAATTAAATGATAGTAGACAAATAAATGAATATTTTTAGAAATATATGTTTTATTTATTGGACAGGACTTTATTTTAATTTTCTCATTGATAGTCTATTCTTTTATATTTCATTTGTTGTTATTTTCACTTTTATAAAAAATCTTAAAAATCACTAAAAATGATATGCTCTCCTCTTTAGATAGCGGCAAGAAATGCTGCGAAACTGTATATGGAAACGGTGGATAGCTCTTACCTCACTTGCTCCGATGAAGTAAGCAGATTTTACATTTGTAAAAAATACTTAAAACGAAAATCGAAAATTGCAACTTCAGTTTGAAGCTTTAAACATCTGCAGGTTCATAAGCTGATGCTAAAAGTTGAATCTACCTTCATTGAACATTTCTCCAATTCAAACCGGAGCCAAGGGATGAGCCTCTTAAGACCCAAAGTGAATAAAGAACGTCATCGTATCACATTTTCTACCGGTATATATAACAACACTACACAATCCAATCGTTGATATATTCTTTTACGAATAATTCATCATTTGTTCTGTTTTTTTTTTCAGGCTTCTTCTTCGGCTGTGCTATTTCCCTCATAGTAGCTCTTGCTTTGATCGTTCATGCTCGTCATATCATGGGCACACCAGGACAAATAACTTATATGGAAACAATGTTCCCTCTGTACAGGTCACTGAAACGACCATACAGACCAAACACACTTTCTTTCTTTGTGTAACATTTTTTTTGATGATCTTGAGATATATACATTTCATTTTACAGGTTCTTTGGATTTGTAGTTTTGCACATGATTATGTACGCTGCTAATATCTACTTCTGGAGGCGATACCGTGTAAATTACTCCTTCATCTTTGGATTCAAACAAGGCACTGAACTTGGTTACAGACATGTTCTACTTCTCAGCTTTGGTCTTGGTACACTTTCTTTGTGTGCTGTCTTATTAAACCTTGACATGGAAATGGACTTTCAAACAAAAGACTACCGAATATTTACCGAACTTATCCCTCTCTTTTTACTGGCCGTAAGATACTTTTTCTCATTACAACTTACAACTCAATCCTTGTATTTAGTGAGATTGGTTTCTCTGCATATTGCAGCTGGTGATAGCCATTCTTCTCTGCCCTTTTAACATTTTGTATCGGTCAAGCCGGTTCTTCTTCCTCTCGCTTCTGTTCCGCTGCATCGCTGCACCACTCTACACGGTACCAACAACATCCTCTGCAGTTCCACTTATCTGAACGAATAAACATAAACAAAACCATACCATTTTTTCAGGTGAATCTTCCAGACTTTTTCTTGACAGATCAACTAACAAGCCAGGTTCGAGAAATCTCACTACAAAAATAGTTTCATACTTATTTGTTCGATGATTTTAGATGTAAGAATCAATGCAATGCAGGCTCAAGCAATGAGGAGTATAGAGTTCTACGTATGCTACTATGGATTTGGAGATTTCAAACACAGACAAAACACTTGCAGATCAAACAATGTGTTCAGAACATTCTACTTCATTGTTGCCGTTATACCTTACTGGTTACGACTTCTTCAGTGCATTCGAAGATTAATGGAAGAAAGAGATCTGAGTCATGGATTCAATGCCGTCAAATATCTCTTGACCATCGTCGCTGCTTGTCTTAGAACAGCTTATACTCTTAACAGAGGAACCACTTGGAACATCACAGCTTGGGTTTTCTCAGGGGTTGCAACTTTTTATGCAACGTACTGGGACATTGTTATTGATTGGGGATTGCTTCAAAGAGGATGTAAGAACAGTTTCTTGAGAGATAAGCTTCTTGTTCCTCACAAAACCGTGTACTACGTTGCAATGGTGAGCAAACAAAAAACAGCAATATCCTCTGTTTTTTTCTTTCTCTCCTTACATTATGGTGAATGTTTGTTGGCAGGTGTTGAATGTTTTGTTGAGGTTAGTGTGGTTGCAGACAGTTTTGAATTTGCAATTCTCTTTCTTGCATAGAGAAACTCTGATGGCGCTTCTGGCTTGCCTTGAGATCATACGCAGAGGTATTTGGAACTTCTTCAGGTAAGCATCGAGACTGAGAAATATTGTTTCATGGATCTATACATAGTAACATGTTTTGACAAGTTTTTTTTTTTTGATTAGGCTTGAGAATGAGCATTTGAACAACGTTGGGAGGTTCAGGGCGTTCAAATCTGTCCCCTTACCGTTCAACTACCAAGATGATGGAGATCATGATAATTAAGGTTAATAATAAATATTTGGTTTCCATGATATAAACACTTAACCTAACTTGGTTACGGACAAATTTTGTACCCATTGTACACTTTCACATCTCAATACCACCCAAGTTACCGAATTTCTAAAATGATTGTATTATAATTTATAAATAGTAAAATGGTTTTAACAAAAAAATAAAATAAAATAGTGAAGTATTGAAAACGAAAATTCAAGTATTTTGTTACAAACCGATTTTGGGCTTCACTGAAACTCAAAGTTTATTAAGGCCCAAATTACCGAGAACGGTTTGATTGGACAAACGGTCGAAATTTCTTGAAACCGGATAGACTCGATATAAAGCGTCTGCAAAACCCTCGCTTAGGGTTTTAGTCTTTAGAACAAAGTTGCCGCTTCGATTCGTAGGGGTTTATTAAACTAAGGAAGAGTAATATTTTGGTCAATGATCATATTCCTTCTGTCCTTGTCAATGATTCATTTGTGGAAAATCTCTGCTCAAGATTCTCTGTATGCCTCTTTCTCCAGACTCCAGCTAAAGTACGAACTTGTCATTTATGTAGCGTCAGCGTCTCAGAGGGGACTTTGACCGGTTGCTTGTTATGCAAGTTCACTTTATTAATATTAGCGGTGTCCATTACTATCCGTGTCTATTAAGATCAAATTTACTAACATCCGTTTCAAACAGAGTGTCAATGGATCGACCATGAAACTTAGTTAAGTTTTGAGTTTTTCTAAAATTATACCGCCGAAAATCACTAAAAACCACCAAAAATAGTAGAAATCACAATTTTTAATTTGAAAAAATTCGATTTTGACCTAAATTTTCGTGTGACCCATTTTGTCTGTGGACGAAGTTAAACCTAAACCATCTTAACCTGTTTCGTAAATAGATTTATCGATATAATGTCTATTATGCATTGGATATAGACAAACCATTTACAACATATCCTATTTTGACACCTCTATTTTTGACCGATTTCTTTTTTATTCAATATTTATTAACTAAAGATAAGTTATGTTATATACGTCACCATCGCAGATTTGTATCGGCTATCTCTCCGACGTCTCTGGCCGGACCTCTGGTCTCTGACCTCGATTCCCACTTCCCAGTTCTCAGTTGTGTGTTTGCGAATGAAATGATCAGTTATGCCTCTGTTAATTAACCCGTATCTAATGTTCATCAACAATTTTTAGCCAAGAGATTCAATTTGTAAAAAAAGTCAGCACAGATAGTAGAGTTTCAGAAAACAAAAGCCAGAGTTTTCAACTTTTCATATAGTTCTCTCTACCATTCCTATTCTAAAGACAATAAAACCAGAGTTTTTCAGCACACAATACATTGTGAAGCAACAGAACATACTTGGCGTTTAACCGTAAATCTGATACTCTGGAGCAGAGATGCCTAAGTTGTTTTGAATAGCAGAATTCATCTTCTTGAATATCTTTTGCCACTCTGTCTCTTCCTCTGTACCACACATTTTCCAGTTATGGTTGTTACATGAAAGTTTTTAACTATAAGACAAACACAAGGATGTTAACTTAATTTAAAGTATTAAACCTTGTTGACATGCTCCTCCGTTAACCTTCCTTCTAGTCTCTTTCAAGAAAGACACCACTTTAGGATTCATTTGATTATCATCTGGTCGAAGACAAATGTCTCCAACTTTTGCACAAGTCACTTTCTTAGCGCAAGGACCTTGTTTCCAGTAAAGTTGGAAATCGCAGCCACACACTTCGTTCCCTTCCTTGTCCCTTTCATGCTTCATCCTCTCCGCCTATACAAAAACTGTTGAAATTAAACCGGGTTATTAGGCTTTCAATATCAATTAAACCGGGATTTTCAAGACTCACCGAAACGACAATGGCGTCGTAGAATTTGACTTCTCCAGTGACTGAAGGACACGTGGCGCAGACCTTGGTGCTATCAGCAACCTTCGGGCACTCGAGATCTTGCATCTGCTGGGAAGCAACTCGGAGCCTCTCTTCGAACTCTTGAATCTCGTCGGAGTTCTTGAAACTGTCCGGTGTATAAAACTCGTCGTACTCCTCGGTAAAACCGTTGAAACTAATCAACAGAGCGTCGCACATTTCAGAAACCTCCACGGCGTACCAAGCCTCATCCTCCGGTGACCGGAACTCTATAGCCGGCAAGTTTTCCTCACACCATTTGTCATCGGAGAAATCTCCGGAGAATGGCGGACTACTCGTATCAGACATTAGAGTTTGAGAGTTTTCGATCTTGCTTTGATTTTCGTCAAAAGATATTACTCTGAATGTGTAGAGAAGAGTCGACGCCATGCAAGCTACTTTATAGAGACCCTTGAAATGCAATTACCTCTGTAAGCTCTACCAGATTAAAATTCTTAAAATTACGCCAATTTATTTAGTTTTTCTTTTTTCTTCTTCTATGCAGCATTTTTATAAGTACGGTTTTAATGATTTCATTAACTGAAACTTTAACTCACATATTAACTATAAATTTGGTATAATATATTCATTTGTGAAAAGAATTTGAAAAGTCATGTATCATATTCTAAAAAACTGACAACTTTTATGATATAATTTTCTAAAATATTACCGGTATAATAATATTTGTTTTATTCATATTTTGCACATTTTATTAATATTTAACAAAGGTTATATATGGATGACCAACATAGTGTTCATTTAGAAGGAAAAAAAAGACCAACATATTGTTCGGAATTGTGAATATCTATTTTGAAAATTTTAAATATTTTATCCCAAAAAGATAGAGATGATGAGGGTGATTGGTTAGAGAATAGTGAATACAAATTGGAAAATGTAATTTAGATATTTAAAAATACAAAATGAGAAACTCAAGCAACGAGATGGATTCGAGTAATTTCAGAAACTACGTGAAATTATGGAAATTTAGATCATTTATAATATTTTTAATAATTTTAGAATATTCAAATACACAAAT